>JARFJB010001278.1:6372500-7840000 GCA_036346205.1 Vesta saturnalis
AAATTTAAACTGAAAGTGAGAGCTAAGTTAGCATCAACCTTTCAAGTTTTAAACCTGTGACGAAAGAAGGGTGGCGCCCGTAATTACCACTTTTTATTTTATTTAATGTATGGACAAATTTATATATTTTTAGTGTAAACATTTCCGTATGCGTATTAATATTAACATACTACCTACACCGCAAGTAGCTGGCCCCAACGATTATGTTATGGATATTGACACGGGGGCTGGTATAATGTTTGTCAGGTTATGCGGATGTGGAAGAGAGCAGGTTATGATAATAATAGTCATAGGGATTAATTTTAATTATTTAATTTAAACTATCTATAGTTAAAAACTGATAGCAATTAACGTCATATAAATTAATATTTACTATAAACCAGACGGTTTGTCATGTTGAGTATTAAATATTTGTTCACACCGCACCCTAAGTTACTAAAATCCATTTAGCAATCTTAAACACCCTCGAAGTAACTTGACTTATCTTTTATAACATTTCATTTCACCTTTTAAGTATCTAATAAATAAATTCAGTAATCTGTTTAACAGGTAACAAAATGGCAAGGCTTTCATTAATTATAAATTTAGCTAATTGATTGCCTATTAGAACCAAATACACGTTTAGTAAATGATCCAAGTAATATCAAGCAAATGATCAAAATCTATCATCAATCAAAACTTCCAATAAATTATGCACATAAAAGGTTGCAGAACCGGACTAACGATTACTGTACTTATTGAATTTAATAATAAATACTCACCTATCATTGTTATCTAACTAACTATAGGAAAACGGGTATTAATTCGATCGAACCTATTAAATCTATATTTAGATCATTTAATTGCAAACTATATATTTATCTGTTATAAAACTAGTTTCATTTAAAATTCTAAAACGCTAAACATATAATGTTAGTACAAGAGATGGGAAGCAATCGTGAAGCAATATAATTTACGTTAGTTAACAAGCTTAAGTAACTCCTTAACTTGGTTGCGGTAAACAAGTTTTCTGCTTCCTTCCGTGTTTTCATATACATATCTTTTGGTTTCAATGATGTCACAATTTGACTTGACTAATACCGTCTTAGGCACCAACCAAAGAATCATAAAGAAAAAATTAAATGTTTTAACTACGTTAACGGCTTTATGATTTATCTAGTTGCGATATCAGCGCATTTAATCACACAAGTACATAACGGTTAAGGTACACTTTATTTTTAGGATTTAATTGTAATCCTTTAAAAATTGTCTTGATTTAAAGTGAAGGCGTTGACACTCGTTCATGATTAAATTATAATTAGTAAATATTCCTTTTCTATATTACATTTCAATCACATTCTCTGGAAAAGCCTATATCTTTTGTAATATGTGAATTTACTTAATACTAGCCATGTCTCAAGGGCGTAGCCAGGATTTATAGGGGGCAAACCATGGTCCATGGTCGTTCAAAATGTAAAATTTTAGGATAAAAAGAAAAGGCAAATGAAAACAAAACTTTGAGATTTTAATTATACTTAAATTAAACTAATAACAGATAACAAAAAAATATGCAGAACAGAAAAATATGTATATTTTCGATTCAATTTTGTTTATTAAAATTTAAAAATTATTTAATTTATTTTGTCTTCCAGGGGCAGTTGCCTCCTGCTTAGCTGGCTACGCCCATGCCATGTCTAATTTTTGAAGTGAAATATCTGGTGTGAAACAACGCACGACCGTCTAACCTACAAAGCGGGAATAAAAAAAACATGGAATAATATATTTTCTTTTATTTGTATAATTAAAGACTGCAGGTAATGATTTTTAAACCATAGACATATTTTCGCCGTTTGGTAAGTAATATTCTACAGTCCGCGCGGCCAAAGAATGCCTGAACGTTGGATGCGCATTCGTCCAACTTCAAGTCTCTTAAGCGCGGCATGTCAGTGGCGTCGCCACCAAAAGCGCGTTCCGTTTATTATCATGTATTACACTAATTAATTATTTATTTCTGTTATTAATTTACATACGTACTTGTTAATTTAACTTTAAAATATTTAGAGAACGAAATACTGATTGACGTACAAGTCGAAAAACTGGTGATAAATTTGGAGGATGATTCAGAAACTGAAAGTGGCTGGTCTAGTGATGAATGATTGTGTGACTTATTTGTTAGTAGTATTTAATATTATTATAGTAGGTAATTATCGCCGTTTGATTAACTTTTCCCCAAAGTGTATGGAAATATAAAATTGATTACCTAAGGAATACCATAATTTTTTAAATCCTGAATAATACTCTTAAAATACAGCCTATTCTGTTTCTACAATTAAAAATCGAACTATTACTTTTTGATTTTCATAAACGATTAAACTGTTGTGTTCATTTGTAATTCAAATATAAAATTTATTACTTGTCAACATGGTTATGTTTTATTTTATAAATGTTTAAACTATTACTGTTCATATGTAATTCAAATAAATAAAATATTTTAAAATTTCTTGTGGTTTGGTGACGAATAATTGAAAACGCGACACCGACGCCACTGGTAATGCTTTCAGTCGCTATTGTGTTAACGAATGCGGCCGAAGAATGCACGAACATCCATGCGCGACACGAGGCATTCTTTGGCCGCGCGGACTGTAGATGTGAAAGACTCGCTCATTGTACAATTTGAAATTATTAATAAATTACAAGATATTAAACGATTCACAAATTTATTTTTGTAGGGTATTGGAAATAAAAAATATTAGTCGGTGCAAAGTGTTGAAATACACGTATGAAACTGCAAAAAAGTTTAAATAATTGAAAAACGTCTGTCAAAGAAAATTTCAATTGTTTTATGCAATTAAATGTCCGAAAAATTATGAGCAGCTAATTTACGCATACGTGACAAGTTTTTAATGATTATTTAGGCTGTAGTCGTAAGTTAAACAAAAAAAAAACAATTTACAAATTTCTACAACTTCTACATTTTGTATATATTTAAATAATTTTTAAAAAATGTTTTAGCCTAGGCATATTAGGAAAGTTAGCGAAATGTTTAGGCACCGTCCTAATCACATTTATTCTTTATGTTTTTTGGATCACTGAACGCGAATCTGAGTAGAAGTGAAGCACCATCCCTCCACTTTTTTACGTCACAAGCCCCGCTCACTGGGACACCATGGGCCATCTTGGATTTTGACGTCACAAGGATGCCCCATGTGGAAGCCCGTATTTTCCACCCTTATTTTTTATGGTTTCTTTTCGGAGGCCTTTTTCAACCCCTTGATTTTTACCCCTATGGTTTCTTTTCGGAGGCCTTTTTCAACCCCTTGATTTTCACCCCTATGATTTCTTTTCGGAGGCCTTTTTCAACCCCTTGATGGAATTTTTATCCCTAATTAAGGCCTTTTTTGTTTTTACTGGCTTACTTGAGGGGGGGCGTATTTTCACCATTATTTTATGGTTTCTTTTCGGTGGTCATTTTCAACCTTGATGGTAATTTCAACCCTGATTAAGGCCTTTTGATTTTTCATACCTACGTGTAGGAGTCGTTTTTGTTGATCATTTTTATTAATTATTTTTTATTAATTAATTAATTATTTTTTAACCCGGGGGAAATTCTCGATCCTAATCTGTTGCCCTATAAGATGATCTTAAATCTGTATTCTGATAAGGGTGCGCAAATAATCATTAGATGTAAAAGATAGTTTATTTAATCTGTGTCTACTATTAACATTTATTAGAGCTTGTTTATCAGATATTTGAATGATATAAAACTCATTTAAAGGATTGATTAGGTAATAATTACGTGCGTGACAAAATTGACTGTATTTCCATATTACTTTATTAGCGTATTTTTATCAAGTGAGATTGTTATTAAAATTATTACATTTATTTTAATTCCTATCTACAGATTGTTTAACATACGAAATTTATTTATACATTGATTAGGTGTTAACTTGTAAGACACGTTTCGCTGAAGGGTACAATTGTATGCGAGTCCTAACCTAATCTGATAGCTTATAAGATGATCTTGTCTTAAAATCTGTATTCTGATAAATAGATTACAAGTTTTCATAATAAAATATTATTAGAGTCGGTGTATCGGTTATTTCATGAAATTGTTTCAATATATATATATATATATATATATATATATATATATATATATATATATATATATATATATATATATATATATATATATATAAATGCATAAGAGTGAACCTTGTATTATTTGTTGTAATATGTGTTAATACACTTTCTTTTTAATTGCCGGTTGTAACCTTCTACCTGCACAACCTTCAACTTATACACGAATTAATAACGACCTCGAATAGTTAATAACAGTAGAAAGGGACACTTGACGCCATCTTGGATTTTGACGTCACTTCCGGTCAGCCCACGTGGGCGACCATATTTTCCACCTAATTATTTTTTACTCGCTTACGTGTAGGACGTATTTCTGCACCCTATTTTTTACACATCCACGTGTGAGACCGCATTTCAATCCTAATTTTATATACCCTCATGTGAGAGCGCATTTTCCACCCTTATTTTTACACATCCACGTGTGAGACTGGATTTTTCATCCCTATTTTTATCCCTAATTATTTTTACTCGCTTACGTATAGGACATGTATTTTCACCCCATTTTTGCACATACACGTGTGAGACTGTGTTTTCAACCCTAATTATTTTTACTCGCTTACGTGTACGACGCATTTTCATCCCTATTTTTACACACTCGCGTGTGAGACCGTATTTTCATCCCGTTTTTCATCCCTAATTATTTTTATATACCCTCGTGTGAGACCGTATTTTCAACCTGTTTATCCCTAATTATTTTTACATACACCCACGTGTGGGACCGTATTTTCAACCTTTCTTTTATCCCTAATTATTTTTACTCGCTTACGTATAGGACGTGTATTTTCATCCCTTATTTTTAATAAACTTATGACGCCGGTTAAAGTTGTCACCTAAACATATGGCAACACTGCTTTGGATTTTGACGTCACAAGACCGCCTGCGAGGGACGTACATTTCAACCCTGACAGTATTTTCAACCTTTTGTCTGTATTAAGAGCCCTTTTGGTGGGATCCCCTAAAGGATAGGCAAATGCATGCGCACGTAGGATCGTTTTTTTACCTATTTTTAAGGGTTAATAAACGGTAGGATATTTTTAGTATTAAAAGAAACTAATCAAGGTAAAGATAACGTATACATTTGATTTAAAATACACTATTAAATACTATAATGACAATAAACAGTTAATGGTATTGCATAATCAGTTAATTACCCTGTTATACAATGTGAATGTACGGTTTAGCGACTATTTAAAATGTGTTTATTAATATTTATTAGGATTCCGTTTTTGTCAAAAAGAGATTGCATGATTGTTGTTATTAAATTTATTAGGTTCCTTTTAATCCCATATCTAGATTGTGGTCCTCTTGTGGTGAAAATTCATTTGAATATATTTTAAAATGAAATTGATTTAAAAATAAAACGTGTAATTAACTAATTGATTAACCTGCTTACAGCAATAGTAATTATCGAAAATTAAGGAATGTCGCTTTTATTTATTTACCTTTTTAATACGTATTATTTACATGCAATATATTTTGGTTTTAAATATGAGTCACAATGTGTCATCAATCCTTTTGCTTTAATTATGGGTCATAATTAAATCTAGTTGTCGCTCAAGGTAATCACTACCAAATTAATCTCATGTACAACAAGAAACTTAATATCAATAATGTATAACAAAGTATTTTTATAATGCCATTTTCGCATAGTTTAATGTCCATGTAAGGATCGTATTTTAGCCTTGAGAAATCGGATTTGGTCTGGGTCAGACTAGGTGGTCCAGTATCGGAGATTGTATTCTAAATTGTCTTCTGTGAAAGTTAGCTTTACAAAACACAGACACAACCACAAGCACGAGCACGAGCAAGCATAAACACAACCACAGGAACAATTACAAGCCCAAGAATCAGGACATGCACAAATACAAGCACAAGTACAAGAACAATCACAAGCACATGCACAAACACAAGCACAGAAACAAACACAAGTACAAGAATCAGCACAGTACAAGCACAAACACAGGAACCAACACAAACACAAGAATCAACACAAGCACAATCACAATACAAGCACAAGCGCAAGCACAAGTACATACAAATACACAAACACGAAAAACGAAAACCGGAAATTTGAGAACGAGAGAACGAGAGAGAACAGAGAGAACGAAGAGAACAGAGAGAACGAGAAACGAGAGAACGAGAGAGAACGAGAGAGAACGAAAGACGAGAGAGAGAGAGAACGAGAGAACGAGAGAGAACGAGAGAACGAGAGAGAACGAGAGAAAGAGAGAACGAGAGAACAGAGAATGTGTTAAGTAGACCTCAATCTAAGCAATATATATATATATATATATATATATATATATATATATATATATATATATATATATAAGTTACTCTAAGCGACGGAGAATTGAAAACTTTGATACTCTTCCATTCGGATATAAGGACTAAATAATAAAACAGATAAACAAAGAAAATCATTTTATTTAAATCCTTGTCTTAATTCATTCTGCAGCTCTGCGTGTTTTCGTTTTCATTTTAGTGTTTACGATTTTCGTGTTTGCGAATTTTTCGTTTTCGTTTTTCGTTTACGATTTTCGTGTTTGCGAATTTTTCGTTTTCGTTTTCGTATACGATTTTTCGTGTTTGAGAATTTTCGTTTTCGTTTTTCGTGTTTGTGTATTGTATGTACTTGTGCTTGCGCTTGTGCTTCAGAGAGAATGAGAGAGAACGAGAGAGAACGAGAGAGAACGAGAGAGAACGAGAGAACGAGAGAGAACGAGAGAACGAGAGAGAACGAGAGAGAACGAGAGAACGAGAGAGAACGAGAGAACGAGAGAGAACGAGAGAGAGACGAGAGAACGAGAGAACGAGAGAAGAGAGAGAGAGAGAGAGAGAGAGAGAGCATATCTTAAGACACAGTTTGAGCATTGCCTGACCTCCAGGGTTACAACCAGAAGGGCCTTAACACCACCAAATAACCCTAAGAATAACCCTAGACCAGCCCACTAAGCTCCAACCCTAAATACAGTTCTAAGCCAAGACCAGCTCCACCTCTGTCCTCGCGTTAGCAAAGTCCTAGCTGTCAAAGGTCCTTAATACAGCCATAAGGTTTAATCCCAAAGAAATAATAAAATAAGGGTAATACGGTCCTTCATGTAAATCCTTGATTTTGACGTCACAAGCCCGCCCACGTGGGGACCGGCTTTTCCACTTATTTTACCCGCTTACGTGTGAGCCCTGATTTTCAACCCTAATTTCTGCACACCCACGTGAGACAGGATTTTCCACTTATTTTTACACGCTTACGTGTAGGACGTATTTTTCCACCCTATTTTTACACACTCACGTGTGAGACTGTGTTTTCAACCTATTTTACACACCACGTGTGAGACCGTATTTTCAACCCTAATTATTTTACTCGCTTACGTATAGGACGTGTATTTTCACCTATTTTTACACACTCACGTGTGAGACCGTGTTTTCAACCTATTTTTACACACCCACGTGTGAGACCGTATTTTCAACCCTAATTATTTTACTCGCTTACATGAAGGACCGTATTACCCTTATTTTTATTATTTCTTTTGGGTTAAACCTTATGGCTGTATTAAGGACCTTTGACAGCTAGGACTTTTGCTAACGCGAGGACAGAGGTGGAGCTGGTCTTGGCTTAGAACTGTATTTAGGGTTGGAGCTTATCTGGTCTAGGGTTATTCTTAGGGTTATTTGGTGGTGTTAAGGCCCTTCTGGTTGTAACCCTGGAGGTCAGGCAATTGTGCTCAAACTGTGTCTTGTAAGATATGCTCTCTCTCTCTCTCTCTCTCTCTCTCTCTCTCTCTCTCTCTCTCTCTCTTCTCTCGTTCTCTCTCGTTCTCTCTCGTTCTCTCTCGTTCTCTCTCGTTCTCTCGTTCTCTCTCGTTCTCTCTCGTTCTCTCTCGTTCTCTCTCGTTCTCTCTCGTTCTCTCTCGTTCTCTCTCGTTCTCTCTCGTTCTCTCTCGTTCTCTCTCATTCTCTCTCGAAGCACAAGCGCAAGCACAAGTACATACAAATACACAAACACGAAAAACGAAAACGAAAATTCTCAAACACGAAAATGAAAAACGAAAACGCAGAGCTGCAGAATGAATTAAGACAAGGATTTAAATAAAATGATTTTCTTTGTTTATCTGTTTTATTATTTAGTCCTTATATCCGAATGGAAGAGTATCAAAGTTTTCAATTCTCCGTCGCTTAGAGTAACTTATATATATATATATATATATATATATATATATATATATATATATATATATATATATATATATATATTCTTAGATTGAGGTCTATTAACACATTCTCTGGTTCTCTCGTTCTCTCTCGTTCTCTCGTTCTCTCGTTCTCTCTCGTTCTCTGTTCTCTCGTTCTCTCTCGTTCTCTCTCGTTCTCTCTCGTTCTCTCTCGTTCTCCGTCTCTCTCGTTCTCTCTCGTTCTCATTCGTTCTCTCTCGTTCTCTCTCGTTCTCTCCGTTCTCTCTCGTTCTCTCTCTTTCTCGTTCTCTCGTTCTCTCTCGTTCTCTCGTTCTCTCTCGTTCTCTCTCGTTCTCTCTCGTTCTCTCGTTCTCTCGTTCTCTCTCGTTCTCTCTCGTTCTCTCTCGTTCTCTCTCGTTCTCTCCGTTCTCTCTCGTTCTCTCGTTCTCTCGTTCTCTCTCGTTCTCTCTCGTTCTCTCTCGTTCTCTCTCGTTCTCTCTCGTTCTCTCTCATTCTCTCTCGAAGCACAAGCGCAAGCAACATACAATACACAAACACGAAAACGAAAACGAAAATTCTCAAACACGAAAAATCGTAAACGAAAACGAAAACGAAAATTCGCAAACACGAAAAATCGTAAACACTAAAATGAAAACGAAAACACGCAGAGCTGCAGAATGAATTAAGACAAGGATTTAAATAAAATGATTTTCTTTGTTTATCTGTTTTATTATTTAGTCCTTATATCCGAATGGAAGAGTATCAAAGTTTTCAATTCTCCGTCGCTTAGAGTAACTTATATATATATATATATATATATATATATATATATATATATATATATATATATATATATATATATATATATATATATATATATATTAATTAGGTCTACTTAACACATTCTCTGGTTTCTCTCGTTCTCTCTCGTTCTCTCTCGTTCTCTCGTTCTCTCTCGTTCTCTCTGTTCTCTCTCGTTCTCTCGTTCTCTCTCGTTCTCTCTCGTTCTCTCTCGTTCTCTCTCGTTCTCTCTCGTTCTCTCTCGTTCTCTCTCGTTCTCTCTCGTTCTCAAATTTCCGGTTTTCGTTTTTTCGTGTTTGTGTATTTGTATGTACTTGTGCTTGCGCTTGTGCTTGTACTTGTGATTGTGCTTGTGTTGATTCTTGTGTTTGTGTTGGTTCCTGTGTTTGTGCTTGTACTCGTGCTGATTCTTGTACTTGTGTTTGTTTCTGTGCTTGTGTTTGTGCATGTGCTTGTGATTGTTCTTGTACTTGTGCTTGTATTTGTGCATGTCCTGATTCTTGGGCTTGTAATTGTTCCTGTGATTGTGTTTATGCTTGTGCTCGTGCTCGTGCTTGTGGTTGTGTCTGTGTTTTTGTAAAGCTAACTTTCACAGGAGACAATTTAGAATACAATCTCCGATACTGGACCACCCCTAGTCTGACCCAGACCAAATCCGATTTCTCAAGGCTAAAATACGATCCTTACATGGACATTAAACTATGCGAAAAATGGCATTATAAAAATACTTTGTTATACATTATTGATATTAAGTTTCTTGTTGTACATGAGATTAATTTGGAGTGATTACCTTGAGCGACAACTAGATTTAATTATGACCCATAATTAAAGCAAAAGGATTGCGACACATTGTGACTCATATTTAAAACCAAAATATATTGCATGTAAATAATACGTATTAAAAAGGTAAATAAATAAAAGCGACATTCCTTAATTTTCGATAATTACTATTGCTGTAAGCAGGTTAATCAATTAGTTAATTACACGTTTTATTTTTAAATCAATTTCATTTTAAAATATATTCAAATGAATTTTCACCACAAGAGGACCACAATCTAGATATGGGATTAAAAGGAACCTAATAAATTTAATAACAACAATCATGCAATCTCTTTTTGACAAAAACGGAATCCTAATAAATATTAATAAACACATTTTAAATAGTCGCTAAACCGTACATTCACATTGTATAACAGGGTAATTAACTGATTATGCAATACCATTAACTGTTTATTGTCATTATAGTATTTAATAGTGTATTTTAAATCAAATGTATACGTTATCTTTACCTTGATTAGTTTCTTTTAATACTAAAAATATCCTACCGTTTATTAACCCTTAAAAATAGGTAAAAAAACGATCCTACGTGCGCATGCATTTGCCTATCCTTTAGGGATCCCACCAAAAGGGCTCTTAATACAGACAAAAGGTTGAAAATACTGTCAGGGTTGAAATGTACGTCCCTCGCAGGCGGTCTTGTGACGTCAAAATCCAAAGCAGTGTTGCCATATGTTTAGGTGACAACTTTAACCGGCGTCATAAGTTTATTAAAAATAAGGGATGAAAATACACGTCCTATACGTAAGCGAGTAAAAATAATTAGGGATAAAAAGAAAGGTTGAAAATACGGTCCCACACGTGGGTGTATGTAAAAATAATTAGGGATAAACAGGTTGAAAATACGGTCTCACACGAGGTATATAAAAATAATTAGGGATGAAAAACGGATGAAAATACGGTCTCACACGCGAGTGTGTAAAATAGGGATGAAAATGCGTCGTACACGTAAGCGAGTAAAATAATTAGGGTTGAAAACACAGTCTCACACGTGTATGTGCAAAAATGGGGTGAAAATACATGTCCTATACGTAAGCGAGTAAAAATAATTAGGGATAAAAATAGGGATGAAAATCCAGTCTCACACGTGGATGTGTAAAATAAGGGTGGAAAATGCGCTCTCACATGAGGGTATATAAAAATTAGGATTGAAAATGCGGTCTCACACGTGGATGTGTAAAAAATAGGTGCAGAAATACGTCCTACACGTAAGCGAGTAAAAAAATAATTAGGTGGAAAATATGGTCGCCCACGTGGGCCTGACCGGAAGTGACGTCAAAATCAAGATGGCGTCAAGTGTCCCCTTTCTACTAATAACACTATTGAATGGGGCCGCTTATGTATTTAATGGCTAGAACATATAAAATTACACTTCGTTTTAATAGGGTTATCAACTGCTCCTAATTGCAAGGTTGTTAAAACACGTCCTTGTCACGTACAGGTGATACTTCGAAATGTTTACCTAGTGCACTCCTGTAAATGCATCATACAATTAAAAGAAGAACAAAAAGGCCATTTGATATAAAAAGATGATTAAAATTGTATTTCAATTTTAAAAATCAAGTGCTGTATTATGAGGTCAATCGGCCCAGACATGTAAAATAGGCTTTTTTTAACTATGTCCATATAAATTGTTAAAATAATATAAGAATAAAAAGTGCCCATGTATTTAAAGATTACTACAGAAGACTGTTCGGTAATAAAATGGTAAAAGGGTTCTTTTAATACAGAGGTCTTAGATTTTAAGTTGACGTGTATTTTTACATTTAGTTAATTAAAATTATTTTTCAATGAGTGTTTATGTCGTGATGAATATGTTATAAAAGCGCTTAGCTAAATAAAAACGTTATTATAATTATTACATTTCTTTTAATGCCCATTTTGGCTTCGTATGTACAAATTATATTATAACCTAACTTCACCTTCAACAATAAGGTCATTTGGTATTAAAAGATAAACATCACACTTATTTTACTTTGAGAAAGTCATCGGTGTTGAAGTTAGCCATAGACGAAGACGGCCTTGAAGTTAGCTTTGCGAATTTTTCAATTCAGCCTTGGAATTGTTTAAGTTGACATGAATTTATACCTATTAATTAATCATGCTAAGAAAAATTAAAATTATTACACTACCATTTGTAGGTTTTGATCTCTTATTTATTTACAACAAACTCATTTACCTTGAGAAAGTCATCGGCCTTGAAGCTAGCCATAGACGAAATCGGCCTTGAAGTTAGCCTTGTGAATTTCAAAACAACTTAATTTGACGTTTGACCCTGTAAAATACTATAAAAGCGTGCGCTTAGTTTAGCTAATTTAGTTTTGTTGCGAAGAGCATTACGTTACCTTAGCTATGGAGTCTTTATAAACGTTAACCAAATTCTTGAGTTGTTCAGTGCTGACTCGTTAACCGAAGAGGGGTTGAAAAATGCTTATAATACTGTTACTTATAAGATGTTGTGTGAAATTGACACTATCGATTCGATAAAGGTTTATAATAATTTTGTGGAGGATGCACAACGGGTTGGTGGAGTGTAAGTATATGCTAGTTTTTTTATTTTTAAATTTCATTTTTTTTAAGCTCTGCCCAGGTTAACATGGAGGATGTGTTTGACGATGATGGGATGATGAAAACTACAGCTGCGGGGGATTTGATAACGGTACGTCTTTTAATTTTCTATTGTCTCGCTTATTGAATGAGTACATTACAGGCGCAAGACCAATCGGGCTCAGGTTCCCAGCAACAGGCCGGACCATCCTCCTCCCAAATGGGGTTCAATCATATTAATATAATAGGAAAGTCAGATAGTAAATTCATCAAAAAATTAAGCACCACATGTAAAACATTAAGATTTAGTTTTAATGACGATACGTGCAAGGATAATCCCTTAACACGGCTACAGGTAAAATATACCATTTACTAAAAATCTTGTTTATCTAATACATATCTTTTTTTAGAGTGCATTCGAGTAGTTGTATGCATACACTATCAAGGATGCAGCTCCGTCAGACCGTGTAGGGATTACGTTAAGAAATCCGAATTTCCCGGACAAACCAATTGGTCTGTCATTTAGAAGGGTGGACCAGCTGTCGGTGAAAATGATAATGTCGCTACTTGAAAAGGTAATGCACAGCAATGCTGGTTATTTCTCGAGTGACTTGTTAGTTTTAAATGTGGATAGAGTGTCGGTACCTGTAGGCTATGGACGCAAAAATCTGACGGGTTTAAAATTTGAAGATTTTTGTAAGGTTAAAAAGCAGGGTATTGTCGTTGTACCAGCAGGAATCAACGAAAACAATTGTCTAGCACGAGCCATAGTCCTAGCAATAGCGTTTAGAAATAACGATACAATGCGGAGTAGCATGGCATTGGGTTATCCCTTACTTCAAGCACGAGCTGTACAACTCTGCCAAAACAGCGCTGTAGATCTTAGTCAGGGTGGTAGTTACGAACACATTCAAGCATTTCAAAATCATTTAGCTTCATATACCATTGTAGTTTATAATTCGCGCGTAGGTGATTCAGTTTATTTTGAAGGCCCTAGGGAACCGGGTAGGGTAGTTTTAAATTTAATAGTCGAGGATGGGCACTATAACGTAATTACTAGTCTCACTTCAGCATTACTTGTAGTTATTACTGCGAACAGTGTAAAAAGCGTTGTAATAACAAAAACGGCATGCGAAATGTATGTATCAGTGTCCTAGCTGTCATAAAAACCACCGTGTTCCGTTCAAAATCCCAAAATTGCGTGCAATGATTGCAAAAGAGATTGTTACGTGCAGAAATGGCTTAGAAACCATAAGGATGCTAAACTATGTGAAAATTGCGTAGGTGTTTAAAGTATCTGAAAACCATTGAAGTAAAGGGTAAACATAGGTGCGAATACAGCTATTGCTCCACGTGCATGAACGAAAAGCCTATTGGTCATCTTTGTTACATGCCTGTTAACAAGGTACGACGCGACGGTAGTGATGGTAAACCATCTACGTTTTACGATTTGGAGTGCATGCAAGAGAAGGTATGTGAGAGGGCGAGTGATCGATTTCTGCATGAGCCCAATCTATGCGTGGCCGCGAATGTTTGTTCCACTTTTATTCAGCGCATCGACAATTTTGATGAGCGATGATCATCGTGTAGTGAAAGAGTGCACATTTTCAGAGAAAATCCCGTTGAATCGTTTCTGTCGTATGTTGCCGATAGAGCGCGAAAATTTAAAGTTACATGCATTGCGCATAATATGAAAAGGTACAATGGGGTTTTGTGCCACGTGGGGCATCCTTGTGACATCAAAATCCAAGATGGCGCATGGTTTTGGGCTAAATCTCTATAATTATGCGTTTTTTCGAAAAGGCCATACTTTGCAAAATTAAAGTAGACAAAATTTACTGCGAGTTCGATATATAATAATTCTTTCTACGACCAACTACCTCGCTAGAGCGCACTAAAAATGGTCAGAATTCCCAAAAATTAAAAACTCTAAATACTGCCGTTTTACCGCTTAGGTTGGTAAATTGCACTGATCTATGCATAAACTGCGTTCACAGATAATGCAAGAAAATATCGGTGGCTCTAGACCAACAAGTGGACGAGGCTGAAGATTTGGATCTCCAAGAAGAACTTGGTCTTCAGTTTCCTACCCTTGAGGAAGCCTTAGCAGCACAGGAGGAAGAAGCAGCTGCCTATCTCCTCTCGGGCCCACCTACAAAAAAGGGGCGGATGGAATGCCGACCTTCAACCTGTACCTATTCATGAGATTATTACCTTTACTAAAACAATTTCTTATACATTTCATTATACTGTTTCTGCCAAGTATCATGTAATTTTAATTTAAACAGATAAGTAATTCTAGGTTTTTTGACTCTTTTGTCTCTAATTTTTTCGATTTGATTTTAGACAGATATTTCTTTCATGTGAGGCTTGTGGTCAGCGGACACACTAGTTTGTTTATTGTTGCGTGTATTTCATTAAGTTTAGTATCATAAATAGCCAAATTATCGCAATATTGGTCGTTTTCACAAAAACCTGATGTAACACGGCTAAATTTAGCGTTTTTCTTAATTTTTCGGAATTCTGGTCCTTTTTAGTGCGCTCTAGCGGCGCAACGGTTGGTCGTAAAAAGAATTATTATATATGAAACTTATAGTAAATTTTGTCTACTTTAATTTTCCAAAGCATGGTCTTTTTGAAAAACGCATAATTGCCGAGATTCAGCCAAAATTCAAAATTGCCTAAATTTGGATGTTTTTGAAAACGTCCAAATTCCGTGGATAATAGCGAACCTCAGATTCGTGTCCGGTGACCCAAAAAACAAAGAATAAATGTGATTACGGCTGTACCTAAAATTTCCGCTAACTGCCCTTTTTAACCCTAAATTGACTAGCCTATTTGGTGCATGCGAAAATTATCTGTCCATAATTTTACTAATATCTAATTACATAATATAATTGAAACTATCTTTAGCTAAAATTTGTTAGTTATTTAAACATCTCGTTTTTTTTGCAATCAGTGTATCATACTATTATACAACCGCTTTCGTAATACGTTCATAATGAAAATTGGCAACATTGTATAAACAAAATCATAATTTATACCGCATTCAAAATTTTCGGTGCAGAACAACACATGACCTTTTAACCTACAAAGTGGAAATTTAACGAAATGAAACAATTTCTGTACTTTATAAAGAAAAGTTATGTGAAATTAAATTATCTTTAAAGAATATGTCCTCACAGTTTCTTATAAAATTAATCACTATTTAGATTGTTACACGTCCAATCCGCACTAGGCGTCGCATATACTTACATTAGTAAGCGGATTGCCAAGCCAGCGACAGTGGAAATGGGCGGGGTCGAGATAAGGAGTAAAATGATTGAATAACAAGCTCAAACACCTTTCACTTACCATAAATTCATAACTTATATAGCTCAGTCTGGGAAATATGTCCCTTGGCGCCACCTCAATCTTAAATTTTGCTAAACTAAATCGTCTTAGATCCTATCTAACTGTGGAACAGGATTGCATCCTACTCAGTAAATTCATATCTATAAATTTATATTTCTAACTGTTATAAAACTTTGAATTAAATAAATGTTCCCAATTTAGAAAATTCTAAACAAAATAAACGAAATCGGTTTGACAACGAATTGTTATCTTTAAAAAAACAGTGTTCGTTGATTGCTCAATAATTCAACGTTATAATGATTAGTACTTGTATCATCAATAGAATTGTTATATTTTATTAGTACTTTATCTTTAAAATCGTATTTAGATATTCATTAACATGTTTAAGCTTTAATACTTCCAAACGGTAATGTAGGCTGAATATAAGTACTTTGTTGGCAGTGTTCTGTGTTCTGCTTTAATATTTCAAAGCTAAAATGAAATTTTGTGACCGATCTGGTTCATTACGCAATTTCCAATCGATCCTTAAATTCGAAAATATGCAAAGACTAATTTCGCTTATCAGAAGGTGTAACCAGTTAGGCACACGATTGACACAAATAAACGACAAAGTAAATTATCAGGGGATGTATATTGACAAATTGTGATATAAAATATATACAATGGCCTGGTTAACAAAACCCACCCATAAATACGTTACGATTAAAATTTCCCCTTTCTTAAAACTAAACACAATAAAATAATTAAAGTTCGATTACCTTTTGAATGAATGAGGCGTACTTAATGCAACAATAACAGTAAAAAAATGTATACTTAAATGATAATTGTACTTGTTTTGGTTCAATAAAATTCTTAAACATAATCCTTACTTATCACATTAACTAATCAATTTTCGGTGCTGTAGTTGTAGTCCATATGGTCTGCTTCCGGTAATCCTTTTAAAAATTCTTAGATGCACTAAGCACAAACGCGAGAGGTATCCGTATTCACCCTACGCGCTCGCCTAAAGTACTCACTAACGGTCTATGGTTTGTTCATTCGTGTCCTGGTATAGCAGCTCCTTATCCTAAGAACACATCACCTTATACTGTGATGTTTGCCATTCAAAACATTTACTACAACAAAATAATGGTTATATATATGTTCTTATATGCTTTCATACAATCACTTTGGTATTGCTAATGATTGCACGCATTCAATGTCAAAATGATCACCAATACTTTAACTAAATTTCACAAACTTTTATTTCGGTAGCATAAATGGTCCAGGTCTCTTTATAATAACCTTAGGTAACACGTCTCACAATCGCACACCAATAACAAAATATTTGCTGTATTAACTTCTAATCTGCCTAAGCACTTTTTATTTCTTGAAGAAAATCACTAATGTTTTCCTTCAACTCACAATGTATTACACTAGTTATTTCTGAATGTCTATACGATTTATCCCTTAAGGGTTAATGCAGTAGCTAAACAGGCACCTGCTAAACTATAATTTTCACAAAGAAACTCCAACAACTATCACGCGCGCAACTCGTATTCAAAAACCTCTAACCATCTAGCTCACTTACTACTTTTAACTCCCCTCCCTCCAATTTGGGCACTTGCTTAAATACCTTCTACCCGCCATATAACCAACACGTCACAATAAATGCGCGCCAAGATCAAAATTCACCTATCACAACTGAGTATTTCCTGCGTTTCCACATCGCGTTACAATGTCCAACATGCTACCCTTATACAACACTCGCTGCCATCATTATTTTGCGTGAAAATTTATAAAATCTCCTCTAATAAATCATCTATCCTCACAGTATCCATTCAACATATTCACAAGGTTATATCTCAACTTTCCATGCAAATCTCACGTGTGCGCGGATTCTATTTACTTCCGCATCATTTTCGCGAAATTATCCCATTCTAATGTCCCTTTACGTACACATAATCATTCACTTTACCAATATTGCACAACATTACAAAAGTTTCTACAAACAATAATATGCATCCATATTCCTTACTGTGCATGAATATAATTTCAATATGTCACAACTCACTCACTCATACGTCTACAACCATTTCTTTTTGGTTCAAATTCCTTCATACACAGTAGTAAAAGACCAGTAGTTTTACCAGTGTCGTGTCAATAAAAATTTACCCAAAACATTATTTCTCAATCAAATTTAACTCTTTGAACGCGAAAATCCTTCTATGACATTCAAATATTCCTTCATATGATAACTAAGGCTTCATTAAAAATCCAGTGGAGTATCATTTACACAACTTACATTATTCATACACAAAAAAAATTCTTTTCACGCAAACTCACTTCAGCTGCACTCAAAACACGTTACATACGTTATCAAAATACTACACATACACGGTGCGTCAAAATAACCTTACAAGATATTGAACCAATTTAAACAAACCTTAGGATTTTTTGCCGCCAAATTACGCCTTGCGTCAAAAAACTTCACAGAACATAATTAACCGATATGTTTAAAATCTATATGTAGATATCTTATATTTTTGAAATATGCAGCTGTTTCACAAATATTTCGTAAAAATAAAAAACGGTCCCTAATAAACCGCCCTCGCCGTTGCTGGGCTTCTTCTAAAATCTATTCAGCTCCCAGAGAAATTAAAATTTCAGGTATGACGTGTTATGGTTCTGGAGTTCACAAACACGCACTGGCGTAAGCGCACCCACACACACACGCACGCACGTACGAACGCACGCACGCTCACATGCACATACACAACACACACACACACACACATACATACACACACACACGACATACACACACACATACACACACACACACACACACACACACACACACACACACACACGCAGAGAGATACGCAGACAAGCAGACACGATGACGCGCAGACACGCAGACTCGCAGGCACGTAGGCTCACGTACGCACGCACGCACCCACACACACGCACGCACGCACGCACGGACCCACCCACACACACACACACACACACACACACTCACACACACACACACACACACACACACACACACACACACACACACAACACACACAACACACACACACACACACACACACACACACACACACACACACACACACACACACACACACACACACACACACACACACACACACACACACACAGACACAGACACAGACACAGACACAGACACAGACACAGAACACAGAACACAGAACACAGAACACAGAGAGCACAGAGCAAGCAGCAGAGAGCACAGAGAGCACAGAGAGCACAGAGAGCACAGAGAGCACAGAGAGCACAGAGAGCACAGAGAGCACAGAGAGCACAGAGAGCACAGAGAGCACAGAGAGCACAGAGAGCACAGAGAGCACAGAGAGCACAGAGAGCAGAGCACAGAGAGCACAGAGAGCACAGAGAGCACAGAGAGCACAGAGAGCACAGAGAGCACAGAGAGCACAGAGAGCACAGAGAGCACAGAGAGCACAGAGAGCACAGAGAGCACAGAGCACAGAGCACAGAGGCACAGAGCACAGAGCACAGAGCACAGAGCACAGAGCACAGAGCACAGAGCACAGAGCACAGAGCACGAGCACAGCACGGCACGGACACGGACACGGACACGGACACGGACACGGACACGGACACGGACACGGACACGGACACGGACACGGACACGGACACGGACACGGACACGGACACGGACACGGACACGGACACGGACACGGACACGGACACGGACACGGACACGGACACGGACACGGACACGGACACGGACACGGACACGGACACGGACACGGACACGGACACGGACACGGACACGGACACGGACACGGACACGGACACGGACACGGACACGGACACGGACACGGACACGGACACGGACACGGACACGGACACGGACACGGACACGGACACGGACACGGACACGGACACGGACACGAACACGGACACGGACACGGACCGAAATTTGTCTCACATCAAATTAGAGCTTTGTGGCAGAACATCTGAAATGCGCCAACTAAACTCCTTAATATGGTCGAGTGGTTGGAATAAAAATTTTAAAAAATCATCTCCGCAAGTGGTTGTCGCAAGCTGATTGCTAGTGTAATAGCCGATTGCAATTGACGTCTGCAATTAACGCTCACCGTCACACCAATGATTCACGTATGGAAGTAATAATAGTAAAAATAGTTTTTATTTGATCATCAAAAAAATGTTTCGGTAGTATGATTCATTCTAACCGCTGGGTGTGGATATCGCTTTTCTTGCTCCAGGGGCTGACAATAAATCCTGCAGTGTCAAGAAATAATACATTACCCCTCGTCTTTAGACCGATGCTAAACCTGTACAGCTTCCAAACTGGTCCACCAGGCAGCCACAGTGGACGTTAGGCTGTTGAAGGTACTTTTAAAATGATAACTAGTTCGGACCAGAAGGTGGTTTAGGGCACAGACAAAGGTCACAGTTTTATCCTTACGAACACGGTTTTATCACCAATTATTGATGAGTAATAATTGAATTTTATAATACGATCAAAATCTAATCAGCTCCAGGAGAAATGATAGCAAGCTTAAATACGACATCTTAGCTACGTACGTGTTGTTCTGCACTGATCGTGGTTACTAACATATATCCACACACACTCGCGCACGTCCGCACACTCGCACACGCACACGTACGCGCACACACACAAACACACACACACTCACACGCACACGCACACGCACACGCACACACACACGCAGACGCACACACACACACACACACACACACACTCACTGCACACGCACACGCGCAAGCACAGTTTAAGAAATTTTATCGAAAGAAGGCAGTAGCTCGAAATATATCCATGAGAGAATGGTGGCAGTGTTCAGATGAGACAGTGAATCCATTCATGGTGACTCATGATGTGGAAAACCTCTGGGATCACGAACTGACGAAATAATCAAGAAAATGGATTATTTGGTGTTGATTGACCACTGAGTAAAAGTTTCTGGAATGAGCAAAGTGATGGCACGAATAAAAAGTGTGTGGACGACAAATTTCCGAGGAGAATTTGACTGTTTTCCCTCCATGTAACTGTAACTGACCCTACCACGAAGTAAAAGTCATTCATAAGGGCTCGCCATCAGTCAAGAAGGCGAAAACGCAATTTTCTGGGGGAAAGTGATGGTCAGAGTTTTCTGTGACGCTGAGAAGATTCTCTTAATTGAGTATATGTCAAACGAGGAATGTATGCGAAGACACAATTAAGAACTTGAATGCAATTATACACGAAAAGAGACGCCACAATAATGCTTAGAAAACTCTGCTTCTGCATGACAACTGCATGGTGCGTCGCATAAAGCACGAATTGTTCAAGAAGTAATCATAGAATACGGTTTTAAGGAATTACAAGATCCACTTTACAGTCCCGACCTCGCCCTTTGACTATTAGCTCTTTTTCAAACTCAAAAAACTCTTGAGAGAGTGTCGCTTTTTATTGAATGTCGACTTAGAAAAAGAATGTTTTTTCGAAGGCATAGCGTTTTTAGAAAGCGTTGGACTATGTATTACTGTTAATGGTTCTTGCGTTATTTGTCCTCTAACTCTTTGTTTTTCTAGCTAGGTAGATGACACAAAAAAGTCCACTCGTACAATAGGTGTAATAATGAATGCATATAATTGTTCATTCAAGATGTAAGCTATTCTTTTATACTGATACAAAAAAATTATATTGTTAATCACAAAAAATTAGAGTAAAAACTGTCATGTGTGGTTGTTTGAGTGCCATATTTTATTTCTTTTCTCGCTTTCATGTTATCGAATTTTCGGTAATGAAATGGTCATAAAGTAAGAAGTGAATTGGCGTGTCTTTTACTATTGGTTTTTATTAAGCTTTGTATTGTGGGTCGAATTAAATTTCGTATTGGATCTAAAATGGTTTTTTTGTTGGTGTTAGTTTAGTTAGTTAGAATAAAGTTTTAAAATTAAAAGCGAATTTGTTGTTGAGTAAATTTTAAAATACACAAAGTCTCACTGTATGTAGAAACTGTAAATATTTATAATAATATGTCATGTATATATGCAGTTCTGTGTGTATAGATTTTATAAAACCGTTAACCAGCTAATTAAAAGTCGAAAGTCAGTGAAATTGCCATTTGGGGTTTGCTGCAATAGACTACCGAGAGATCTTCTTCCGGGGAACCGCTAACGAGAGGCTGATACAACCAAGCTGGTTTTCGCAGTGTAGGGTCGAGAAGACCTAAAGAAATATCGAAGAGATAATCCTTTTCTTTACCTACTTATTCTGTTTGTGGTGTTTTTTTTTTGTAATTGACATTTATTCACAAAATTTTACGGTTACAATGGCATGAACGCCTTTGTTGTATTGAATGTTTCAAGCCATTAAATTTTATAACAAATTGCTGGCATCCGTGCATTGAACAATTTATTATTGTTTCTTTAGTATTTATTTGTATGTAAACAATGTATCAAAATTTCACGCTGTAAGATTGTCAACTTTTAAATGATCATAATTGATCTTCGTCCTTGTTTTGACGGTTAATAAGCAACCTTATACTGAAATTTTAAAATTACGTTAAGATTAGAGAAAGCGGCCTTGCAAGTTTGATCCCGTTTAAACGATTATCACCTTATATTTGCAAATTATAATTTCAAGACAATAGACATTTGAACTGGCGCTGGTGTAGATTGTGTGCATTATTATTTATTTTGATCTACTTAATATATTGATAGTATAATGAATCTATGAACATTATTTGTAATCTCATCCCGTATCAGTGAAAAGCTATTAAGACGGAATTTGTTGTTTTAAAATTTAAGTACAGTGTTGCTGGTTTGAAAGTGATATAATGACAAATTCACGATCTGAAGTGATACGTTTATTTTTTTTAATAGAGCATTTGTTTAATGCAACAAATTAAAAGAGTTTTCATTAGCGATTATTTAGCTTTTTGTTTGTTTTTCTTTTAAGTTAGTTCGTGATAAAATTCTGTTAGATAACTAGTTTACTCGCGTGTATTTAACTTGCAATCATTAGCGAAATATTTAGTGTTTGTTTTGCGTAGTTTGTTTAATTGCGTTGAGTTAACAGTAAGGTAAAAATAGGTTATAAAAGGTCGTTGACCCAACAGCTGATTTCATCACACGCTTTATGACCTTGAAGAAGCGTGGGTATTTTCTAGATTTTTATAGGTAGAGATCCCGGACCTTCACTAACATGCACCTGGAGATAATCCCGCGTAAGGTAAGTGAGAATTTGTCTGTGCTCTTCCCGATTTTGCCTGGCGCCTATTACCACCACGTTTTGGTTGTTTTGCTTTAAGTGTGACAACCACGATTTGCGACTTACGGTAATAAATCACTGAGCTAGTCGACAAACTTCAATTATCTGTTACGTCCGGTGTTAATTCCATTTTTACCTGTACAAAACTACCTTCGAAAATGTCGTATCGTCATAATCGTTCTGCAAAACACGATTGATCGCCAAAACTTAAATTTTTCAAACAAACAATGTTTTATACTTCTACCCGTCAAATAAATCAATAAATAAAAATGATTAAGTTATTGTACATGAATTCTTCCATCACGTCATTGTTTTATTTTTTCCATACGTTAAGAACTAAAGAAGAAAAAATATAGAATGTTTCAATTAATAATAATATAATATACTCATATTTCAAAATAATTCTTAATTGTTCTTAAACAGCTGAAGAGAAAGCACTTCTATTAATTTAGTTTATTCGTCATTTTGATAGCGTCAGGAGTATGAAGAATTTAAACATGGAGTTTACGGAAGCAACAAAAGATAAACCATTAGCAATATTGAACGGCTTCCATTATCGTGTCAAAGGAAGGACAGTGCTGTAACTTGCATGTATACAAAGGAGAAGACAAAAAATATAGAGGCACTTTGATGACTGAAGAAAAGTCTGTCTTACGAGCCACAGAACACGTGTGTAAACCCGACATTGCTGCCGAGGAAGCTAAAGGTGCATCACGAACGCTAAGAAGAGAGCCAGGGAAGACGATGATTTTTCGCCAATGTCCAAGATTTACAAGAAATAAGTAATCGGGGTTTATTCAATCGAGGCTTAGATCTGGTAACTAAAATTCCTGCATTTTTCCCGGAAAATTAACTTTAAATACAATACGGAACAACACACGAGGCGTGATACAAAACCCAGCAACTGCTAAGGATGATAATTTTCCCGAAGACATGTTGAAGACGGGAGATGGGTCAACCTTTCTTTTTTTCGCCGATGGCACGGAAAAACACATAGTCCTTACTTTTGCATGTCAAAAAGGTAAAGAGCCATTGTTAAAAGGACAGAGTTTTTTTTATGGATGGAACATTTAAAAACTGCAGTAAGCAACTTTACCACATTTAATTTATACCGTTTATGTGGACTGTGGGAGTACTTTTAAGGAAAGCAACACAATTCTTATTAGATTATTGGTTGAAAAATAACAGCAGAGTGAAAGAAATGTGAAACTGCCATTGTCACTGACAAAGAACTCATAACGACCTTGAAGTAGGAACAATATGATGAACCAACTTAAAAAAGAGGTATGTAAGATTGGACGAAAGAATGGAGAAGACGCTTGCGAAATTTGAAACTACAGGCGAATTAGGGAAATGTCTGCGCACTCTATCCTATATCAATGTGTGTAAATACTGTAAATACTCATGTAAAACATCAAAAACAAAACAAAAAAAAATAAAAATAAAAAATATGATAAGAACCAGCTTTGCTGTTTCGCTACTTGTAAACACGCCAACTCAATTAAAATCATTTGTTACTTGCCAGTCCTAAACCTGGATAAAGTGTGAAGGAAAGTTATCGTTGGAATTAAATATACCACAGAGTAATATGAGTTGTTAGTTACTATGTTAAGAAAATTTACCACTGTAAAACACATAAAGTTTAAAGATCAATCCCCAATAAATACAAAAATCAAGGTACGTATTAAAAGCTCAGTGAAGCTAGGGGAACCAAGCGGAAAATCACAAAATTTTGTGTTTCTGATGCAGGTCTCGGAATTTAATTAGTCCTAATGACTGGAGCTGCATTGTTGGCCGCAAACGAGACGATTATTTTTGTTGATATTTTTCGGAGGCGCGCGTAAATCGAAAATGGCGCAAATGGGCCCCGCGTGAGTAGGCCTAAACCGTATTTTCAAAAACATCAAAAATATTTTTCGTTATAGAAAAAATGATTTACATCAATAAATTGGGTGCGTCGATAAAAAAAATGTTATGATCTTAGTCAGGGAGAAATTAATTAAAAACTTGAATCGCAAAGTAAGGGTAAACAGGAGGCCCAGTAAACATACTTAAGGTTCACGAAACCATTTTAATCTATTAGGTCTAAACGCTTTTCTATTTGAAAACAGTAATTTTTGCAAGTTTTTCCAAGACAAGTTTTTCTAGTTGAATGTAGATATATGGAATCCTTATATTAAGGTGAACTCTAATCATCTATTCTAAATATCAGTTTCTTTGCTTTAAAACCTATAAATAGGTAAACATTACTGTGAAATAGTTAGTTGTAAAATAAACGCTCTACAAACGAGTCGATAAGCAATAAATGTAGTCCACTAGTTACTAGTACAACCAGCAATACAATTTGGGTAAAATAAAACCAACCCAACATTTTGGTCCTTCGAGCCCGATTGGACCAGCGACCTATGGATAAATAAATAAAAAATATCAATTGTAAAAAACAAAATTGGTGACCTCTTCCTGTATAATCGGAAACAACCCGTTGATAATTGCTATAGTTTTATTTAAGAAAGCTTATTAATTTTGAATAGTCCATTTACGTGCATCACCCTATATTAAGATACTTCATTTAACATTAATGTTTGGTAGATTTAACCCCTATTTGTCGCAATTTTCCAAATCGTATGCAATGGATCGTCAGTTTCTGTCAATTTTTATTATCTAGAAGCTATAATCTTGTTTGAGTTATCATACTTTGGTTTTATTGACACTGGAATGTTGATTTAAAAATAACGTCTGAATAGCTTCTCATGAAGTTAAATTTTCTTTTTACTTTTGTTTAGCGCTTTTAATCAATTGTGTTAAATTCCTATAAGAAATAAAACAAAACTTGTAAACACACATCAAAGCCATTTGCACTATCTCGTGAAGTGACTGTCAAAGTAAGTACCTACCATATACCAGATGATATGTTTAATATTCCAGGTTCATTTCATTATAAAATCCTTTTAATAATTTGGAGATCATGAGCCGATAAAAATAAATATTTATGAACAGAAAAGCGCATTCCAAAATATGAAAACAACACTTTTATTATATTGAAACTAACATTTGTTTACTGTACGAAAATTTATTGAACACCTTTCACTTGAAAATTTTGACTTACTGTTGTTGTGCTGTATTTTATATTTTATAATATAATCAACATTCTTTGGTTGTAACAAAAACAGTCATTGCTAGGTTATTTATGAATTATATTTTCACTAGTAATTAACAAGAGAGTGAAAATAATGAAAATAATTAAACGGACTTGTTGGCCTTCAAGCCCGTAGGGCTCGATTGGCTATTGTCAAATGGCAACAAGCTTGAGAAGAAATCTCAACAATTATTTTCTAATTTATTCTTTCTCGAGGGTGGGCCACCTGTAACGCCTCGGTTGCTTTGGGGAAAACGATAAATTTTATTAAAAAACATTTTCCAGATGTATGTAGAGAGTCTATGTAAGCAAGTTTTAAAAATATCTTTAAATATGGGTGATCCAAAAAGTTTTTGTTTCACAAACCTATATTTTCTTGAATGGGAATGTCCAATTTTGTTAATAAATTTGAATTCTACAGTAAATTCCAATTCAGGTTTATTCAGAGCTCCCTACACCTATGTGTTAGAATTTTTGAAATATTTCAGTTTCTTGAACAATACAGAGGTTTTGCGAAAGTTGAATAACTATGTAACCTGTAGATCAAATCTAATAAAATTTTAACTACAAACTACAAACATCATTTGCTAACAGCTATAACAAAAGCAATGTTTGAATGTAATACAAGGGTATCAGATATTTAAGGCTCAGCTTTATCTAACTTCAAAATTAAAAAAACGTGCACGCACATATGCACACACGCACAGACGCACACACGCACACATGCACACACGCACACACGCTCATACGCACACACTCTCATACGCACACACTCACACACGCACATACGCACGTACGCACACATGCACGTACCCACAGGAACACAAATGCACACACCCACAAACACACACACAGATGAACATATGTACATGAACACTCGCGCACACGCACCCAAGCACTCACGCACACACCAAACTTGCACACACGCACACACGCACACACGCACACACGCTCATAAGCACACCACACACGCACATACGCACGTACGCACACATGCACACACTCACACACACATAAGCACTTACGCACACATGCACGTACGCACAGGAACACAAATACACACGCACACACCCACAAACACAAACACAGATGAACATATGAACATGAACACTCCACACGCACCCAAGCACTCACAGCAAACTTGCACACGCACATACGCACACACCACACAGGCACACATGCACACACGCACACACACACACACACACACCACACACCACACACCACACACGCATACAGGCACACACACACACGCACAAACATATACACACGCACGTACGCACACACGCACACATGCACACCACACACACGGACACACACACGACACACACCACACACCACACACGACACACCACACACACACACGCACACACGCACACACGCACACGCACAAATCATGCCAATTTCACATAACAAGTCAAACTGTATGAAATATTTGCCCCTATCTAGTAACAAAATCCTAAGTAGTAACAAAATGAACTTTATTTTCTAGAAATAAACTTACATATTATTGACAAAAGTTGCAACCATAGTCGGCTTTGTCTGCTCCCCGAACATTGCTCATATATATTGCACATGAAGCAACAAAGCCATAGCTCCTCTCTGTGATTTTCTGTAAAACTGTGATCACAAAGAATTATTCATGTCATTCTCAACCAGAACAAATGGTTAGTTTACTGCGTTGGTGTTTTGGTCATTATAAGGACTAAATACTGTTTTGTGTCTGCCCACGTAGAACCTCCTAACTACAGTTCTAAGGGGAAAGTATTCTCCGCTTTTCTCCTAAGTTTAGGTAGTGTCATATTTTCAGACTCAATATCTTCAGATATAATATCTGCATCAGAAAATATGGGAGTTGAAGGGAAAGATCCCATTAGCCTGAAAACCATTTGCAACAATTTCACCTGTCTGCGATTTAAGGCTTAACCAGATCAAACTGAGTTACAGAACGTTGGTAAGTACGAAGCCTCACTATAATAAACCTTAAAACTACCCATAAAAGTTTTATCAGGCGGCTGACTTTAGTACGTGGCATGAGGAGGCAATTAATAACAGAAATGTGATTATCTCTTACCAGCTGAATGACATCTAAATTTCTCCTATGGCTGTAAATCCCGTTCAGCACAAGTAGAATTGAAGATTCCTTGGTAGGTTGGACGAAATCTATGCAATGTCTCATCCAATCTGTAAAGGGTTTTGTTCCAGCCACTCACTGGGACGAACGGCGTATACTGATCCTGAGGGGGTAACATGAATCATCTGATCATTATGATTTTTCCAGGAAAAAGTCAATAAGGGTGATATAAACTGACCACAACGTTCATAGCCGCGATAAACGTAGCTAACGAGCCAGATGCTGTGCGATATTTGCTTTGTACAACTGACAAGCCGGTCTTGTCAATGTTGAAAATTGTATTAAGCAAGAATTTGTGTTTTGTATACTTCTCCTACAAATGATCAAAAAACTCTACCTGTTGGTCTTCAAACAGAAAATGAACTGCCATGACGACTTAAAAATGCATCAAGCCAACTACGCCCTGCAATTCCATTTTTGAACATATTCACCCTCCCATTTCTGATGGCTAAGGTATATTTCTTCTTGTTAATCCGTAGTATCTGTTTTCCATGGTTAAAATATAATTAACTAGATCTTTCTCTATATCTTCTCCTACCACTGTTTTTTTGTCCTAGTTGGGTTTGAACTACTTCTTCTGCAGTCAGATTAGTTTCTGTCTTTTTAAAAACGTTTGAAGTGTTGGTCATAGTACGTGAAAAGATTTATTGGCGTGTTTTAAGCTTACACACTGGATATTTGCGTTGTCCAAAGCCCTTACGTATCTTCGTATTTCTATTTCTTTCTTAAATTCTTTGGTAAGTAAAACAGATTGTTATCCGATGAGTGTATTTTAAGCTAGTTTACACAGATGTCGCTTGAGTCCTACTAAGTGACCCGTATTAACCCATTTGCTACCATATTTCCATAATGGCAATAAATGATAGTTGCCAAATATACCATGTTGCCATTATGGCAACGTGTTTGCACTTTTGCTCTTTTTAAGGGCTAGTATAATTTTATTGATAGTGTTTTAGGCCTGGTATAGTTAGCTTTTATAATGGGAGTAAATTTCTGATTGGTGCTCCCAAGGTCATGCTGGTGTGAAGGCCATAAGCAGCCGCGGTCACCGTGAGATCTTTTGTTTAGCTTAGTTTTTGCTCTTTTGGGGTGTATTCGCTTTATCCGTACGTATTCAGGCTCTGAATACGTACCCAATACGGATACGGACAATGATAGTAGCAGTTTCTCCAGCATATCGTTTAATCTGATTCTGAATCTGTAATGATGGGTGATTTTTCTGTGACCCATTTATTATTTCTTGAGTTGCTTTTGTAAAATCTGCTAAAATTTCTCTTGTTTACAGGACACAAGACAGTCTTTGTGGTTTCCATTTACATGCAATTTTAAAGGGTTTTATCCTGCCATAGATTTGGAGGACACAAGAACACCTTTGGAATGTTAAAAGCGTTTGTGTCCAAAAAAATGTGCAGGATTTGTACCAATGGACAAATGAACGCGCAGGAATGTTTTTGATCGAAAAAGGAACCTAAAAGGTACATGAACTTATATGGAACGATATTATGACTGATGATATGTATACGTTTCTGGCTATAAATTTATATATGGACATTGTGCATTATCCTAAAATAGCACATCTTTCTGGATCCTAAAATTTTTGAGATCTAGTGATACTTATGTCCAAGGAATGTCCAATTACGCGATTAGCTATGTTCTTTGCAAACATCAAGGAAAACTGTATGAACCTTTTGAACCCGGGAGAAATTATCCTGTGTAAAGGTAGACTGCATTCTAAGCAGTTTATACAAACAAAACGATCACGCTTTGGCATGAAGTCATTTTGTGTCCGAGTGACCCTTCTTTGCGGGGCTATACATTTATTTATTTGCATTATAAGTAATATCTATTGTGGAACACCACACGACCTTCTAACCTACAAAATGGAAATTAAAGGAAATGAAATAATTTTAATTTCAATTTTTTGTGATAATTATAATATAATTAGGGTCAGTTTTTGGTTTTTATCAAATATTTCTAAAACAGCTACATATTTCAAAGATATAAAAATACCTAGACATAGACCTTAAACATATCGATTAATTACAATCTATGCAATTTTTGATACGATGCGTAATTTAGCGGCAAAAAATTCTGAATTTAAGTGTTAGTTCAATTTTTTCAATACCTGAATAACGATTAATTTAAGAAAAAGTGTAGACCTATTTTATTAAGAAAATTTAATTTTACATAACTTTTCTTTATAAAGTTTTTTAATGTGAAGCGAAATAAATGTAAAAATTAAATAAATATGATTGAAAATTCTGAAACTGTATTATCAATATTTTATAGAAGTTTGGAATTAGAATTTTTTTACGTTAACATGTATTTATGTCTATGAAACTCTATCTGAAATGAAGTTTTAAACGTCATTCTGACATAGATTGCTGTTTTTATTTTTGCAATGTTACTTGTTTTCGTTACGAACGTATAAAAAAATAAAAAATTATAACTAAAATGATTTAATCCTTCTTAAGTTTCTAAGTTAGCATCTAGATTTGTCATTGATTATTGTTTTTGTTTTTACAATGTTGCCTATTCTCGTAGTGAACTTATTGTAAAAGAGGTTGCATAATTATCCTAAAAAAACTGTTATTAAAATTATTTCATTACTTTTAATTTCCATTTTGTAGATTGGAAGGCCGTGTAGTGTTCCGCATCAGATATAATGAATTTAGAATGAAATAATAAATTTGTATTATAAAATATAAAAAAGATTTTTTTTCCAAATCTGGTATAATACTGTCGATCACACCATCGGTAAGGTAGCGAAGAAGTTAAATGCAGGGTCCATATTCAGGCCTTCTCCTCTATTTAACGCTGACAACAATGCATTTTAAACGTAATATAGTTTCATAATTAAAATACTTATCTTTTCAGTATTAAATCCTGTTTTTATTTATCATTTAATATAAATTTAAACGTTTCTATAACAATTTCAGTTATCGTTCTCAGTAAGTGGTAATAGTTTTAAGTATTAATTAAGATGTGAGATGTGACTATAAATTTATGAAAATGCAAAAGACAAATATATGCCTGTTATTAATAGTAAGTTTATTAAGCTGTTATATTAATATAAGCCTTTTATTTGCGTTTTCATATTTCACAAATTTACAGACAAATTAGAAATACAAGATTTAATTCCCAAAAGGTATGTATTTGAAATATGTATGATAATCGTGAAAGTTTACAAAATAGGTTCATCAAAATGCTTTACGTATTATTTAAGTTATCGTCGCTACAGACAAAATATCTGTAAAACCGTCGAAAACTCATTTTTTCCCGAAAACAATATCTATATGCTTGGCGCATTCTGAGAAAGTTGAAAAAAAATAATTGTAAGGGTCGTTTTTCTAAATAGGCTGAAGATGCTGCAGCCTACAGCGGTAAAATTTTAGGGCCGGTACGTAGACAATTTATTCAAAATTCAAAATAAACATTTCTGTCGTTATTAATAACAGAAACTTCTTTACACGTATCTTTGATATGTAGCGTGTTAATTTACGAAAACATCACTTGGAAATATGTTTATTCTTTCCATAACATAATACGAATTTACAGCACATAATCTTGTAGCACAGCGATTCGATCTGACAACATTGAAGGTCCAACACAACAACAGACCTTCCTAACCTCTCTTATTTACGTTTCGGTAAAACAGTGTGTCAATCGGTGATGAACAACGGTAATGTTTTTGTGTTCTGCTGTGATTATGATTGTGTTGTGATTACTAGTTTAATTCAATTAAAGAAGGAACAGTTCTTAAAAGTATGCTACTATGAGTGACAATAGGAAGAGGCTCAGTGATGCTGAATACAAAAAACTAAAACTTCAAGAACAAGAACGTGTTCTGAAACAAACGAAAAAACTTAATTTGTTTTTCAAAAAAACGAAGGGAAATATGAAAGTGCTAGTGCTGATGTTGTAGGGGACGACTATGCTTTCACTGGAACGAGTTGTTCTAAAACAGCTGTATTATGAGAACCTACTGAAATACAAGTAATTTCGCAAACATCAGTTAACTCGTTAGATAATGACCTAGTTTTCTGGATTTTAAACGATGGCACTAGAGACCTAATAGGAAAAAAATGACTTTGATCAAAACATAGATTTGGATTTCACTAACAGGTTAAGAGAGTATAAAGATCAAAAGAGATATTTGACTAAATCTCTCTTTAAACGAAAGTTAAAAAACATAGAAGTTCATGAAAGGAAATGGATGATTTTCTCCAAAAGTAAAGGATTAGTTTTTTTTGGACCTTGTTTATCGTTTATCAGCAAAGAACGATTACGACAAAGACTAGAAAAATGGAGAATGTCGTGTATGTCACCATAAAAATTCGCCAATACACAAATCTGCAATAATTACTCTAAAATCAAGATGAATTTTTCTTAACCGTGTTGACAGTATGCTTACTCTACAACTAGACAAAGAAACACACTATTGGAGAAATATTTTAACAAGAACTATAGCGGCTGTTAAGGACCTGACATCAAGAGGCCTCGCTTTGAGGGGTGACAACGAGGTATTTGGTTCTAAGAGGAACGGAATTTTTTTAATGGCTTTAGAGCTGATATCCGAGTTTGATTCATGTTTAACAAGTCACATCGAAAAGTCGGTACTTGTGGTAGTGGCAATACAAATAATCTCTTTTCCAACACTTGCGATGAGATAATTGAGTTAATGACACAAAATGTTAGTCAAGTAATTTGTGAAGAGTTAAAACAATCAAAATACTTTGCTCTTATCACAGACTCGACCCCAGAAAAGTTACATGTAGACCCGTTAGTCCTTGCTGTTAGATATGTTTAAAGTGTGAAATATTTCTTACTTTCATTCCATCAACAGGTCATACATCAGAAGGAATGTTTAAGTGTGTTATGAATAAGCTAGCAAATGTAAAAATAAGCATTGGTGATTGCAGAGGACAATCGTACTATAACGCTTCAAGTATGACCGGTGTTTACAATGATCTGCAATCAAAATAATGGAAAAAGCTCCTTTAGCTTTATTCATGTCATATGCGGAAGATACCCTAAACCTTGTTGGATCGTCTGCTGCAGAATGTGCTCTACAAAGCTATGGGAATGCTTAACAAGCGTTATGTATAAATGTTATAAGAAGAAATCAAAAAAGTGTGGGCTACTCGTTGGTCAGCTAGATATGGTGCGTGCCAAAGTATACGAGAGTCTTGGGAAGAAGTACATATTGCTTTAACCGAAACTTCCAATGACAACAGAAAAAGCAACGACTAGATGTGAATTCAGAGAAATTCTTCGAAGATTAGAACGGTGTGAAACCGCGTTTATAATATGTTTCTGGAGCACCGTACTTAATAGAATCCATAAAGTTAGCAAAGCCATGCAAAGTGAAACTGTAGATGTCTTGTTGGTGAGAGATTTATATGGTTCTCTTGAAGAATATTTCATGGAACAGAAAAAATATTTTGATTACTTTGAGAAATTGGCTATGGATATAACCAAAACTACACCTTCATCCTATGAAAAAGACAACAAAAGACCACCAAAAAGAAAAGTTTGGCCTGACGAAGACTGAAGTGGTAAAGTAAACTTTACTGGCGGGGAAGACCTTAAAATAAACACGTTCTTACCAATTATAGACTCTTTTGTTTGTGAATTTAAGAAAAGACAAATGGCCTATAACGTGTTTCAAGACATATTTTACTTCTTAACTCAGTTGTGTTTTGACAAGACTGACCAGAGAGACATAGAAGAAGAATTGAGAAAGAAGGCGATCAATCTTTTCCACTTGTAAACAAATGATTTGGATTCTGAAGAGTTAATCCGCTTCCAAAAGCGTTGTGCTGTGGGGATCGTTCAACCACTTGAAAAATTGTTGGAAGGAATTTTGAAATTTCTGAGATTTAATTTCCTAGAAGATGTGTACCCAATTTGGACATCGCCTTAAGGGTGTTTGTGCATACCTGCTGCGAATTGCGCCAGAGAACGTAGTTTTTCCTGCCTTGTAAAAGTTAAGAACTATCTACGAAATAGTATTTCTGAACGAAGGTTAAACTTACTTTCTTTACTGTGTATTGAGGCAAATACAACAAAAACACTTGCATATGAGGACATTATTAACGAGTTTGCCATTAAGAAATCTCGCAAGACAACAAGTGGGGAAAGTTCAACTTTTCTCACAATTGTGGAAGTTTGTGGCACGAGCCTGAAGAGCAAGTGCCGCAAACACACGAGTGAGAAACGCACTTTCTCCACATGTTGGACACTATACTTTTCCTACAACTGCACAAATTTAAAGAACACAAATAATGTAACTTAATATTTATTTTTATGGTTAACAAAACTAAAACAACATTAAAGTATCCTACCTCTTAACAGTTAAATCATTTATTTAAAATTATAGTTAATAGTAAAATTCGTACTATTTTGTATGGTCAAACCCTGGAAGTCATTTCTTTTTAGTAAATTTTCTGTTATATTAATTGTAGAAGTTGAGGGTTGATCATTCATTCATATTTGGTGCATTTTCTGTCTCCATTTCAGTGAAGAGTTCGAGTGATTTTTCAATAGAGTTGACAATTTTATTAGCAAAGTCAATTTAATTTTTAATAGATTTCCAGACGTATCCTTCTGCCACGGTACTGGATTGCCTCCATGGCGCTTTAAGGTTAATACGTCCTATCCTGCATTTACTAAAATTGTTGCCGAAAAACGTCTGAAGCAGTAACCTGTATATAGATGGGGATTTTCCAATTTTAAAAAAATTGCAATTTTCTTAGCCGTACTACCAAATTTGCTAATGCCGACTACCTGTCTAGTACATTTTCAGTGCCGGTAATTTAAAAAGAAACGCAAATCAATCGATGACTCATCTCTCTCTCTCTCTCTCTATATATATATATATATATATATATATATATATATATGTATAATGTAGAAAATTTTAGATATGCTACTTAATAAGCACATTAGATCTCAAGCGCAGCGCGTAGTTATGAACGTGCTTAATTATTTTATAAATTTATAAATACAGTTAGTGCTGTAAAAAAAGGGTTACAGAAGCCCAAAAAGTAAATAAACCTGAACAGTCACCAGCTAAGCGGAGAAAACGTGTTAAATCAAACTCCACCGTAGTTGATTACTATGTGAAAGATTCGTTTGTCAGAGAAAAATTTATGAAATGCATTCAAAATGTAAATACAAACATGGACGACATGTCTAGTACTATACCTGTTTTTGTAGGTATACATGCTACGCTGGCATCGTTACAAAAATAATTAAGGAATAGTCAAGTTTTTGATTTCGGTAAATCATATTTAAGACGACGCTTACATTCCATTGGCTATTCATCTAAAGTAGGTGATGGTAGGAAAGGTTTACTGGAACAATCACATATTGCTGCCAATCGTGTACGATTCTTAAGAGAATATCATAAAGATAAAGAAGAAAAATTATACAATCCTGTATTCTTAGATAAAACTTGGATTTTCAGGCGAGGATCGCACAAAAGAAGCTATCATGATAAATCTAAGGAAAGCGTGAAGAAGAAGCCAATGTATGAAAAAAAAAGGTTTGTTGTAATTTAGTTATTACAGTATAATTCCTAATAAAATAGCTGTATTTTTTAGATGTATAGTTGTTCATGCAGGTTACGAAGATGGATCTATTTCCGATGCTTCACTTTTGTTTTCTACAAACTAACTTAAAAGAACCATTTTTAATTGTACTGGACAATGCTAGTTATTATTCCAAACTTCTAGAAGAAATTCCAAATAATTGATCAAGAAGGAAAAAATATGTAATTTTCTATTAAAGCACAACATAGCTTATGAACCTAGCATGTTTAAAAATGAATTACTGCAATTAGTTGCAGATAATGCGAAACCAAAGATGTACGAAATAGATGAAATAGTACACAAGTGTGGATACAGAGCGTTACGGTTACCACCATATCACTGTCAATTGAATCCAGTTGAACTGTGGGCAAACTGCAAAGAACACTACAACAAAAATACAGGAAGACATAATTCCAAATTTAACGATGACCATGTAAAAGAAATATGGATGAAATGCTTGCAATGAATCGATGGGACATATTAGCAGAAATGCATTAAAAATGCCGAAATATTTATGTTAGAGTAGTGAGAAATTGGAAAACATTTTGAGGTTGTGCAACCATTAATAAATCTGTTAACTATTCCACTTCTGAGTGTTCCACTAATAGTGAATAATTTTTTTTTAATTTAAACGTTTTAATTCTAATGTAATATAAATATTCTAATTTTTACATAACATATTGATAACTCAGCAATAGGTGGACTGAATACATGTACTGATTTACGTAAATTGCTTTTCATTTAACTTGGAGCAACGTGAAATCTATCTAAACTATGTGCTAAATTAAAATATTAAACACCTATAATGTCGTTATTTTTCGTTTTTCGTATAACATACAAATGGAAATAAATAATTAGTTTTCTCGTTTGATTTATATGATATCGGAGTGCTGAATTCAAATCTTAACCGCCCAACTAGTATAGTATAAGTTTTAAATGCAACATAACGAGCATCGTGTCTATACAATATTGCAATTAGATAAACAAGGATACAACACAACGGCGCCGTGCGCTGTGCACCCTGCTGTTACGCCGGCGCCGACACATTCACAGTAGCACCACACCACCGGCTACGATTAGTTTATTCCTAACTACGTACGAAGTAATTGCTTGCAATGTCCCGCGAGTGCGTTTTATGTGATACGCCATTGTATGACGGTTCAAAGACGAGTGTTGTGACAGAAAAACAGTTGGCGTCGTTTTCCGAAGCCAGTATGAAAAGAGATGACGGTAAAGTAGTTATATTTAAAAGGACCACATCCCTTGAAGTTCATGAGAAATGTCGAAAACACCATGTAACACAAAGCAGTATTGATTCATATGTTAGGAGGGTACAGAATGATGCAGCCAAATCTAAATTACGTTCATCAAATGAACCAAATTTTGTTTTTAAAAATCACTGCTTTTGGTGTGCTGAACAAATACTCCCTAACTATGCAGAAAAGCAGAGAAAAACTCGACCCAGCAAGCGCGATCCTGTACACATTGTGACGAAGATAGACGTGAAGGACAAAGTTTTGCGACTTTTAGAAAACCGCAATGATGAGTTAGCACAATCAATACGACAACGATTACTAGTGGTGAATGATTTAGTCGCTGCCGATGGCCAATATCATCTATCGTGTTTTAAAAAGCTATACCATCCTCCAATAAAAAGTGAAACCAAGGGGAGACCCGCAGAACATGTAGATATTGCTATGCAACCGATTTACACTTTTCTGGAGAATAGCGATGAAGGGTGCCAGTTTTCAATGGAGAAGTTGCTTGATAAAATTGAATGTGACCCTAAACCCCATTCTAAGACTGTAAAATCACATCTGCTTGCTAAGTATGACAATGATGTTCTTGTTTCAGCAAATACCCCTTTTGCCGTATGCTTTAAGAATACAGGATATAAGATAGTTACCGATTCCTGGTATCAACAGAAGAGTTTAAACGAAAAATAAGAAAGACTTCGTATTGTTCGAACAGCAGCTGCCATTATTGTAGAGGATATTCATAGCCAAGTTTATGACAACTATCAATACCCCTTACCAGATAATTTTATGGAAGGGGTGGCAGATCTCGTCCCTGAGACACTTAGGGTTCTTACAGGTACTATAGCGCTCGATGAAAAACGTGGCGATAAAGAAAAGTGGAAGAGCAAATCGACGGCTATTGCGCATAACTTGATTAGTGTGGTGAGGCCATCGTCATTTGAATCACCACTACAAGTTGGTCTGGCTGTATTTGTATATAAAAAGTATGGCTCGCGCAGGTTAGTCGATGTGCTGTCAAATTTGAGATTCTGTTCGCCATACACGGAAGCAACACATCTCGAAATATCATCAATAATGCGTCCCTCAATTGAACTTAACAATAAAGCAGTGGTCCCTGGTAGGCCCATCGCTCATGTGCAAGAACGACTTACAGGTGATAAGGTAACAAGTGTTGGAGTGGTTGAACTGAAATCATTTGAACGGACTAACAGTGCTGGATTAACAGCAATCAAAATCAAGGACATAACTGAACTATTTCCACAAAGTACGATTGTTATGCCTCTACTGTCTCACTTGGTGTGGCTTTATTGCAAGCATATGGAGTTTCCAGGCGTTGGTGGATGGAACGGTTTTATGGAAGAAGTGAAGAAATACTTGCCATACGAGACCACACGAATAACCAGCCAACCGTTCATCAACGCTCGTCCCAGCAATTATGATACGATCTATACAGCATTGTTAAATGGTGTAGAAAAGACCAGATCGTTGGGTCAGATAACAACATTCATTACAATTGATCAACCACTTTATCCTAAAGACCGAGAAATAATTGCATGTCGTGTGGGAGACGCTCAATTGTCCAATATAATAGTACGACTTGGGGCTTCCATTTACTTATGTCCTTTATGGGGACTGTGGGATTTATAATGAATGGGAGTGGCCTAACAGAACTATTTAACACAATTTATGCTGTGAACAGCACAGACAAAATCATGAGGGGACACGCTTATGCAAGAGCAGTCAGAGCTCACATTTTAGCTCACACAGTTTTAACTAAACTGATTTTAGAATCTATAACCTCCACCTCGATGAGACCTCTTAGAGCTTCCTAGAGTGAGCGAAAAAGAATGTCTTATTGAACTGTAACAACAGTTTGAAGCTGAGTAGCAACGATTGGCACAGCTTGGGCCCATATAGAGGAGATAATTTACGGTTGAAACCTCTCAGAGCTTCTTACAGTGAGCGAAAAGGAATGTCTTATTGAACTGCAACAACAGTTTGAAGCTGAGTTGCAACGATTGGCACAGCTTGGACCCACAGCCCAATTATGGTTGCAATATTTGGAAGTGGTCACGATGATAATGAAGTTTATTCAATCTGAAAGAATGGGTAACTGGGACCTCCACCTGGAAACTATAAACAATATGATTTCATATTTCCACGCAAGTGGACATTACTTATATGCTAAGTGCGCCCACTTGTACCTGCAGGATATGACGGATTTGGAAAACCTAATGCCAACGGAAGAGTTTGCGGTATTCACAGCGCAAGGGGGATTCACTATTCGCCGAACTGGGAAGTTTCGGAGTGGTCCATGGGGTGACGTGTCCATTGAATAATTTTTAATGAGGCAAATGAAAACAGATGGAGGGCTAACACAACACCGTGGAGTAAGTTATGCTATTTTATCAAGATGGACACTAGGAATGGCAGCTCAACAAGAAATTTGCTAAACTTTCGAAATCTTCTGTGGTATTACGTTTGCCACATCGGAGCAGCATGTTGATAGTAGAGACTCCCGAATTAAGCGAGACAATCAAGATATGAAGATAATGTTGGAATGGTTTCGACAGCACTTACCCCTTTCGGATAGACCAGATCTGATGTGAATAAGTAATGGGATGATTGCAAACGAAATATCAACTACCATTTGTCCAAGGAAATTGGAGTTACAAAAGTTAAGGCTATAGTTGGAAAAGATTTCGGAACCGTTAAATTCAAAAGGGCTGACAGTGTGCTGCCCCTTGCCACAGTGAACAGTGCACTAATTATTGATAAGCAACCTGTTCCCATCAACCCAACTACACTGTTCCAGAGGAGTACCATCGCGAAACAGTCAGATGAAGAATTGGAGGAGTATTTGTCCATACCCAATGGCACTGTTCGACGAGTGTGGTATGAGAAAGGGTGTCAAATCGACTTTATACAAATCATTTAAAACTATGCCAGACACTCAAACTCTTCCAAGTAATACAGTATATGTCATTGACGGAGGTTTCTTGCTACACAGAGTTGCATGGACGCGTGGACACTCATTCGCTCAGATCTGCAATAGATACATTGAATATGTACGTTCAAAATACAAGTTAACTGCTGTGGTTGTTTTTTACGGATATGGCGAGAATAATCAAAGCACTAAGTATATGGAGCGAATGAGAAGAACGAGCAAGAAGCACTCTGTAGAACTAATATTTCATGATTCTGTGGTGCCCACGGTCTCACAGGAAAACTTTCTTGCAAACTCCAAGAACAAAAGTCTCCTGATATCGAGCTTGATTAAAAAATTTAAAGAGGCTAATATCGCAACAAAGGGGCTGTGGAAGACGCTGACAGGTTCATTGTGTCAACTGCTTATTTCTTTGCATCACACCACGAAAGTGTCGCAGTAGTTGGTGAAGATATTGACCTTCTAGTTATAGTAATTGGAATAAGTATGCCAGCCAATGTGTACGTTATGAAGCCAGGGAAAGGGAAAGCTCCGCCATCATTTTTCCATCCATGATCCACCATTGATGAGCACATGGCTGAACATATGTTGTTTTTACACGCAGTAAGTGGCTGTGACTCAACATCAGCACTATACAAACACGGCAAAGTTAAATGTCTCAAAGCGCTAGGACAAAATCCTGACCTCATGAAATTCAGGGCCCTCAACAGTGATGAAGAGACACTATTTGAAGTAGGAGAAAAGTTTTTGGTTGCCCTATATGGAAGTGATCACTATGATACATCACTGAATAAGCTGAGGTACAAACAATACCTAAGGTCCTCTTACAAAATCACCTCTAACCTCGCGGCAATTCGTCCAACGGCTGCTGCTGGAAAGCAACACTTGCTGCGTGTGTTTTACCAGGTTCAGTTGTGGCTGGGGAATAATCAACTTGATGTCAAACAGTGGGGATGGAAATTTTCAAGAAACCACTTGATCCCAGTTACAAAACTTCTGCCAACAGCACCTGATACAGTTTTAAGAAAACTTGCATGCCAATGCAAAAATAATTGTATGGGAAACTGTAGCAGATCTCTTTTACACAAGCAGTTGTGCTAAGTGTGAAGGCAAATGCACCAAAACAGACTTCGTTGATTTTGAAGAGCTGGATGATGAATATACTGACATTTCTCAAACAGACGCAGTAAAGTACAGCATCAGCACAGTGAAAACTAAAGGTAAGACTACATTCAAGTATTAGAATATGTAGTTCACCGACCATTTGCTATCACCTCAAGAGTGAACAATTTTTCTCTAGGTTCCAGAGATTCTCAGTTTGGACCTTCCAACGGGCAATCACAGCCTGGACCCTCGCAAACTGGATTTTCCAAAGAACTAATAAAAATAGACGGTATGTTCAGACAATACCTACCTATTATACCTCTTTTCTCTTTTTGGCTACCTCTACCAATGTACTACTCTTGTCCTGGTTTTGGCTTTTTTTTTCAGATCCATAACCAAATGCAAATCCTTAGTCATGACCATCCAACGTACTGACAAAATCACAACCTGGAAAATCCCATGTTGGGCTCCCCAGAAAACGAAGAAAGTTAAAAACAGACGGTATGTTAGTAGTCGCTATCTACTGGTTTATTTTACTTTCTTTTGCTATCTGTTTTTTCTGATATACCAAGTATTTAAGACTTAATTGATCCCTTCTTCTCTTTGTTCTAGATTCAAACCCGAAAGTAATGAAGAAATGAATTGTATTAATGCATACGATTTGAATTTTTGCAAATTTTGACTTCCCTAGTAATACTTTTCTAAAACGTCAAATTTGATTACTGTTAACCATTTTTAAAAACTCTTTCTCCCACTATAAACCTTATTCTATGACTCTTTCCATATATCGTTGCTTTTCCAAGCAGTGAGAATCAAAACGGTTTTTTTTTTGTGAAATAGGAAAAAAATCTTAAAAATAAGTTGAATTTTCCAATTATTCCAAACCGTTTCCATGAACCCTGACTTATCAGTGTCGTGCGGATTAAAACCTGGGTACAGCAGTTCCAAGAATACATAAACTGGTAAGAAACGTCAATATGTATCTCCATATATTCATGTTATACGCAGAAAACGCAAAGTTAGCCTTATTTTTGTAAATTTGTTAAATTTTAAGGATGATACGTCATCCATACGATACGGCAAAATTGAAATTTGGATTCAGCACACCGAAAAACATACAGAACCATTAAGAAACCGGACTCCGGAATTTTTTCTTGCCAAAACTACCATTTTACTGTACTAATTACACTGTACCGGGTGAGTCATTAAGGGAGGACGCCGGCTATATCCCAGAAACCGCTTATATTACAACTTCAAAAAATTCTTGACTAAATGTAGCCAAGAGAAAATGCTGGAAATAATTTTAAAGTTTGTAAATAGACCGCTAGGTGGCGTAACTGCTGTAGTAAATTAAAAAATGTCTAATAAGTAACAGAAACTTAAGGAAAAGGTATATTGGAAATATCGTAGTTGTATTTTTGGGACAATTTCGCCCATTTTTGTATAAAAAGTGTTTCTCTAACTGCACAGGTTTTCCGTAGGGGAGCTGAGAAAGTTGTCAGACAAACACGTAATTATCTTCGGAACCAGTCATCGAATCTTAAAACTAATATTTCGTTGGAAAGGTCTTTTCTTGCGCTATTCGTTGATGTATTAAAAAGTTAGGTTTGATTAACGAACAAAAAGCTAGAGGACGCTTTCCAAATATTGCTGAAATTTTAGCGATGTTCATCAAAATATTAAATAGAATGGTATGTTTTTATATTTAAGTCGAAATCTTTATTGGTTTCAATTTTATACCTACTTTAAGTTCAGATCCATGATAATGATTTTGTAGTGCCACGATCATCCAATAACACTACCAGACCAATAATGCATAATGACGATTTATCCATAGTAACATTAATTTTATCAATGTCAGTGTCAAGGAAATATTATCCTGAAGGAGGTCGAATTATTGGTCCTTATATTTTTGACTCACCACTTAATAGTGAAACGTACCTTAATTTCTTGCAGAACGATTTGCTGTTACTTTTAGAAGATGTGCCGTTGCTTACTAGACAGCGGATGTTTTTCCAACATGACGGCTGTCCGGCATATTTTCAGTACGCGTGCGTCAATTTTTGAGTAACACTTTTCCTGATACATGGATAGGAAGAGGGAGCTTTTTCCATGGCCAGCCAGGTACCTACATTACCTTATTCATTCTTAACAGCTTAATAACGATTACCATTGTTACGTTCTAGGTCCTCCGATCTAACTTGTTTAGATTTTTATTTTGGGGAAGAATAAAGGACCTTGTTTTTACAACCAGGTCAACTACGCCAGAAAATATGGTCATCAGAATAAGAAATTCCATTCGCATCCTCTCCACAGCGGAGATAGAAACCGCTGTTTTGTCAACGCAACAGCGGTTGCAGCTGTGTATTGATAATTTTCGATGGTCCACCTGGTGTAATTATTAACCAACGGTAATAAGCTAACCCCAGAAACTCGATGATAATAACTGTCAGTATTATCGAATTTCTGGGGTTAACTCGGGAAGGGTTAACCCGTGTTTATAAAAGCTGGCCTAAGTAATAAACTATTATGTCAAAAACTTTGCGTTTTATTGTTTTTGGATCTAAATTTAAAGTAGGTATAAAATTGAAACCAACAGAGATATCGACTTGAAATTTTCAGGCTACAGGCGAAATTTTATACTCTTTCTAACTAAAATATAAAAACATACCATTCTATTTAATATTTTGAAGAAAATCGCTAAAATTTCAGCAATATTTGGAAAGCGTCCTCTAGGGATTGTTCGTTAATCAAACTTAACTTTTAATACATCAACGAATAACGCAAGAAAAGACCTTTCCAACGAAATATTACTTTTAAGATTCGATGACTACGATATTTCCAATATACCTTTTCCTTAAGTTTCTGTTACTTATTAGACATTTTTAATTTACTACAGCAGTTACGCCACCATTCTATTTAATATTTTGATGAACATCGCTAAAATTTCAGCAATATTTGGAAAGCGTCCTCTAGCTTTTTGTTCGTTAATCAAACCTAACTTTTAATACATCAACGAATAGCGCAAGAAAAGACCTTTCCAACGAAATATTAGTTTTAAAATTCGATGACTGGTTCCGAAGATAATTACGTGTTTGTCTGACAACTTTCTCAGCTCCCCTACGGAAAACCTGTGCAGTTAGAGAAACACTTTTTATACAAAAATGGGCGAAATTGTCCCAAAAATACAACTACGATATTTCCAATATACCTTTTCCTTAAGTTTCTGTTACTTATTAGACATTTTTAATTTATTACAGCAGTTACGCCACCTAGCGGTCTATTTACAAACTTTAAAATTATTTTCAGCATTTTCTCTTGGCCACATTTACTAAAGAATTTTTTTTTTGGAAGTCGTAACATAAGCGGTTTCTGGGATATAGCCGGCGTCCTTCCTTAATGACTCACCCGGTACATACTCTTAATAATCAGAAATGTATCTATATTTGTGTTATCGTTAAGTATCTACTAGAATTAAGTCGATTAAATCTTGAGAATAACAAACTAATTCCAACTTGTATCCATTGTTCCACATGAAATGATTTAATTTATAATAAACAAAAAGGTATTTGTTTACTTACAAATATACAGGGTGAGTCAGTTTTTGTAACAGGAGATAGAACACATGTTTCTAAAAAGAAAAGTTCCTATAAACATATGTCGTAGAAGGCTTCGTTTCTGAGATACAGAGTGTTGAATATACAAATAGCGAACAAGCCGACATTCATTTTATTTATGGGTTCGCAAATGGGAATTCAAGGTACGCAGCTAGGGTGTATCGGAGAAGATTTCCAAATAGACGACAACCTCATCATTCCGTTTTGTGAGTATCCATCGTCGATTTGTTAACCAGGGTTTGAAAAATGTACATGGGGCCGACAGAACAACCGTGGACGAGATAGAATTGGAGAGGGTATATTGCGTGAATTTAATAAGAACCCCACGACAAGTACTCGACGTACTGCTGTTGCTCTTAGTATTTCCCAAAGTAAAGTTTCCCGGGTTTTAAAACGGAATCACAGACGCCCATATCATTTTCAACCTGTTCATGGTTTATGTCCAGGTGACGCCGAACGAAGACTTAATTATTGTAGGTGGGTTCTTAACTCCATTCAAAATAATAGAGATTTCTTATCCAACATGTTGTGGACTGATGAATCCTGTTTTACTCGTCGTAGTATCGTAAACTTTCACAATCTGCATATATGGGCACATGAAAACCCACATGCCATTCGACCAAGAAGTTTTCAACATGAATTTAGTACAAATGTCTGGATTGGAATTTACGGCAACCAAGTGTTTGGACCTTATTTCTTGCCACAACGCGTAAATTCAGAAAATTTCCTACCATTTTTAGAAGAAGAACATGTTAATATGTGGGAAGACATTCCTTTGAATTTAAGAGGACATTCTTGGTTTCAGCTTGATGGATGTCCGGCCCATTATGGCAGAAATCTAAGAAATTGGCTCAACAATAACTGACCTCCTCCTAGATCCCCGATTTAACGCCGCTTGACTTTTTGTATGGGGATTCATGAAGGAAAAGTGTATACCACTCCGGTTAATACACTTGAAGAACTTCACAATCGCATCAGAGGTGCTTGCAATGAAATAAGGGTGCATCATTTAGTTAACTTAAGGCGTTCTATTGTACGTCGCTGTGAAATGTGTATTGAAAAGAACGGTTTACATTTTGAACAAAGTGTCTAATTTTATTATACTAGTGTTATTGTTATTTATTTATAAATGTTGTTGCTAAGAATTCTTATTAATTTCACAATTATTAATTAAGTATTGTTACAATAATAAACAAGGATTGTTAAAATTAGTGTACTAAACAGATTTCAATTTACAAAAGTCTTGTATTTGAGTATGGCTTGATACAGTGGCGGTTCTTTAATGAGAGCAAGTGAGCAGCGGTCTATAACTTATTAGAATCTCACTTAAAAAGCACATACATGTTTATGGCGAAATTGATACATACATAATTATACAGAAAGTATTGACCGCATAACAATAATAATTATGCATTTCTTTTATACGAGGATAATAACAATGGATACTAACAAAACCGATAACCTACCTATTTATAAATGAAAATGTATTTGAAATTTTAAAGAAACGATCGTTAGGTACTAAAATGGCTCTAAATGTTTTATTATATCTTTTTTATTAAAAACTTTATATTCAATTATTCACATAAAGCACATTACTTAACTTAGTACCACTTCAAACACTAAAATCAAAATAACTCGGAAACGCACAGGAATTTCGAAACAGAAGAAGGAACATTATTTTTGTTAAACTGTATGTAGATAATGAAAATAACAGTTTTTTTAAAAATAGTCATTGGCGTAGAAGTTCTGTTTATGAAAGGGGTTGAGCACCCCCTCCACTCCGCCACTGTGCAAGCTTGTGAACATTCTTATCGCTTGTTTTATGCCCTTAATTAATAGACATTATCCCCCAACATGAAAAAAATCTAAACATTCGTTTATGAGTTATAATGAAAATTTGAGAAAAAAATTATATTCAACACCCTGTGTCTCCGAAATGAAGCCTTCTACGACATATGTTTATAGGAACTTTTATTTTAGAAACATGTGTTCTATCTCCTGTTAAAGTTTGTCTACAAAAACTGACTCACCCTGTACTATATGTTATGTATTATGATGGTATGTAATTATAATCAAACCATGTCCTACATTATAACAATTCACTGTCGCAGCAAAATAATTTTGACTCTATCAATAAAATAAGTGGATATAATGGATAATTTTTCTAGTTTAAAATATAAAAAACAATTTTCAACTTTCTTTAACATTTTATGGAACTCTATTTGGCGACATCTGCCGATAAAAATATTAACTAAAAGATACTTTGCTGATTTAATGGAGACTTACGTCGCCTAAATCTTCGTTCGTGTAATTTTAGAATGAGTCATACCCAACTTTGTTTGAATCAAATCAAACTATATAATATGCAACTATGAGCCGATAAACTATAGAGGGGAGGGATTGACTTTAGCCTACAGTCGGCGTACTCCTAAATCTTGCCCTTTAACTGTATATCGCAGAATAGATTCAAATTATATATCTATGACACATTATAAATTATGCAGTAATAACATTCTGGTAATATAATTTTTTCAATAGAAAAACTTCCACAAACGGGCTTTGGCGATAATAAAACTTCTACATCTAATTTCAATTTTTACAACTGATGGATTGTTACTGTAAAATAAAAATCTTTGAAAAGCGAATGCACTATAAGAAGTTGAGTGAGTTGTTTTTTGTAAAATAAATCTCCAAATTTTTCTTTGTTAAAGCAAGTAAAGCTTTTTAATTGCGTCGTAAATTTCTCTAGAGATTTAAATGTTTATATTTACTTACGTTTCTGTATAGTGAATAGGAGTTTATTTTAGTCAATAGAGAAACGCAAGGGATCCACGTCCCCCTAACTGCACTTTAACTGAATTTCCTTGCTCTCTAGAATTTCTATGACGTTTTAAGGGTGGTTTGAAAGCTTTAGAAGCCACTTTTGTTAATGATTCTTGTAATATGATGTGAAGTGAAAGTTAGCGTCAACGTTAATAAATTTGAACAAAGAAGAATTAGCAAATTTCTGTTCTCAACAACTTTCTTTCCCTGTGTCATTGCTTTTTCGATTAAAACAAAAGTGTCTTTTTAATTAATTAACGTAATTAATGGGCAGTCCCTTATCGTCTGTAATTGCTAATTTAGTTATGGAGCACCTGGAAAACAATATATTAGAAAACCAATTTTGGAACAATAAAATCAACTTCTATAAAAGATATGTAGATGATTGTGTTTTACTAATGGATTCTAACTTCAGTAATCTCTTAGTCACACATTTTAATGATTTGCATCTGCGTTTACAACTCACTGTCGAAATTGAAAATGACCAAAAATAAATTTTTTAGACCTTACGTTACTTAATAATGGAAATAATATTAACACTGACTGGTACACCAAGCCGTTATGGTTCGAAAGGTACCTCAATTTTGAATCTCAAAAATTTTTTTTTCAAAGACTGTGCTATCATCTTGTCACACCCAAAATTGAGACCAGACAACCACAATAAAATAAAAATGCTCTTCTTAAAAACAGTTATCCTCGACATATTATTAATAAGTACGTTAAAAAACGAATCCATCGGATTTACAATAAACAGAAATACAAAAGCAATGCTAACGTAGACACAAAAAAAATATTATGTTTTGCCATATTTACCTAACATTATCACAAAAATAAGAAAAATTATTCTAGAAAAGCACAGTACAAAAGTCATATTACTTTTAGAAATTACAATACTATTAATACCTTTCATTCCAAACTTAAAACTGGGGTCCCGGATAGTGATAAATCTAATCTAGTTTATAAAATTTATTGTAAAAATTGCTCAAAATCATACGTCGGACAAACATCACAATTTATTAAAAAAAGAATGTCTCAACACTTATATTCTATCAAAAATAAACACTTAGTAACCATTACCTTAATTTTGGCCATACTTTTGATTTTGACAACAAAGAAATCCTCGCGTATGAAAATGTTACATTCAAAAGATTATTTACTGAAATGTGTTATATAAAAAAAAATTACACGTATTTCATTCCTTCCCAAGGGGAGGGCGCGCTGCTCGAGGTTTCCCAGCTCCTTCAGCCACAATCATGGATTTCCAGCATACATAAACATACATTACGTATATATGTATGGTGGGATTAAGGTGGTGTGGTAAGGATAGGATCGGAAGGAATGGAGTTAGGGTTCTGAGGTGGAAAATACTATCCCAGCATTTACCTAAGTAGCCGCACATGGTGTGCATATACGCAGTGACCATGCGCTACATGTGTATGAGGAAAACCCCTGAAAAACCTCATGAAGGTAGACGGTAACGAGAATCGAGCCCATTACCTCCCGAATGCTAAGCAGGTCGTGTCACCACTCCGCTACCAGCTCGGTTATATATACAAAAATATGACACCACTAATCATAAAATAGACATTAATAATTTAAGCAACATATATTTCAACCTAACTAAGAACATATAATCTTTTTTAAACTTATTATGTAGTAGTTGGATGTTTAGTTTTATAAGTTGGTAGTATGTACTTAGTAAACTGTTGGTACATACTTTAAGATTATTAATTTTTGTCATTTTCATATTGACATTTGATTGATTTACACGCGTTAGTAATTTATAAGTTTGTGTTTAAAAATTAAAATATCCACGTTCATCTTAACATGAGGGTTACAAATCTCCCCGTCATTTCAGTAAATTAATATGTTGTTATGAGGGCTTTGCTAATTTCCCCATTATAAACGTAATTAATATTAAAAATTAAATTAGTTTTAACTGTTAAAGATGATAATAATTTGTTCCGTTTGTTATTGGCAACTTAAGTTAAGAAATTTAATTCAATGTAGTACTATATAATGTTATCTTTAAGTGTTCGGAAGATGGAAATGGTATATATATATATATATATATATATATATATATATATATATATATATATATATATCTTCAATATTTCCCGAAACGTACATAAACAAACAATAAACACAAGACCTTAGAACCTTCAAAGGGAAAATTGAAGGAAAAGACAATAAAATTTTTTAGGAGAATTATGCAATATTTTGTGCTACGTACACAATGAGAATAGGCAACGTCGTCAAATGGTTTACGTCATGTAAACATTTAAACCTTCATGTCAAATAGACGTAAACAGTCTGAAGTGGCCAGCACACAATTTTCTTATGCGTATGTCGTGGAATATTGGTAAATAGGGGCATCACTTGCGATAGGGATATTTTTAACTTATCTATATTTGCTCTTAGAGTGTTTAAAAATTAAGGCGAGATATTTTACAGGGTGATTTTTCAGCAAAAGTTAGGGGGGTTTCATATAAATTTTTGTTCGAAACCATCTTCCATCCAAGTTAAAACCCCTTAAAGTTAGGGGAAAACTGTTTTTACTTAATATCTCCACTATGAAAGAATTCAGAAGATTAAAATTTGGCAGATAATTAATGCTAATAAAACGACATTTGTTGTCATTAGGACATCATTTGACACCGGCTTACTTCATTTTTCTAATAATCAATAGCTAGGAGGGAAAATGGTTTTGAACAAACATTTATATGAAAACCCCTTAATTTTTGTTGAAAAATCGCCCTGTAAAACATTTCGCATCAGTTTAGAAACACCCAGTATATATATATATATATATATATATATATATATATATATATATATACAGGTAAGTTTTCCTTTTATTATTGGTATGGGGATCTCGGAAACCATAAGAATTACACATTTGCTTAAATGGGGAAAAATTTGCTTTTTAGAAGATTAATTCAGATACGCTTTTGTAGATTTAAAAAATACATGGCTTACTAGATGTAAAAAGTAAAATCCTCTAAAATCGTTTCAGCGCTGAAATGGTTTAAATACAATTTGCAGATAACTTCAAAATTTAGAAGATTAAAGTTTGGCAGATAATTAATGCTAATAAAACGACATTTGTTGTCGTTAGGACACCGGCTTACTTCATTTTTCTAATAATCAATAGCTAGGACGGAAAGTGGTTTTGGACAAACATTTATATGAAAACCCCTTAATTTTTGCTGAAAATCGCATCAGTTTAGAAACACCAGTATATATATATATATATATATATATATATATATATATATATATATATATATATATATATATATATATATGTGAGTTTTTTTCATTATTGGTATGGGGATCTCGAAACCATAAGAGTTACACATTTTCTTAATTGGGGAAAATTTGCTTCTTTAGAAGACTAATTCAGATACGCTTTTGTTGATTTAAAAATGCATGGCTTACTAGATGTAAAAAGTAAAATTTTCTGAAATCGTTTCAGCGCTGAAATGGTTTAAACACAATTTGCAGATAACTTCAAAATTTAGAAGATTAAAGTTTGGCAGATACTTAATGCTAATAAAACGACATTTGTTGTCATTAAGACATCATTTGACACCGGTTTACTTCATTTTCTAATAATCAAAAGCTAGGAGGAAAGTGGCTTTGAACAAACATTTATATGAAAACCCCTTAATTTTGCTGAAAAATCGCCCTGTAAAATATTTCGCATCAGTTTAGTAACACCCTATATATATATATATATATATATATATATATATATATATATATATATATATTATATATATAGGGTGTTTTTTTCATTATTGGTATGAGGATCTCGGAAACCATAGGAGTTACACATTTGCTTAATTGGGGAAAAATTTGCTTCTTTAGAAGACTAATTCAGATACGCTTTTGTTAATTTAAAAATGCATGGCTTACTACATGTAAAAAGTAGAATTCTCTAAAATCGTTTCAGCGCTGAAATGGTTTAAATACAATTTGTAGATAACCTCAAAATTTAGAAGATTAAAGTTTGGCAGATAATTAATGCTAATAAAACAACATTTGTTGTCATTAGGACATCATTTGACAACAGTTTACTTCATTTTTCTAATAATCAATAGCTAGGAGGGAAAGTGGTTTTGAACAAACATTTATATGAAAACTCCCTTAATTTTTGCTGAAAAATCGCCCTGTAAAATATTTCGCATCATATACAGGGTGAGACATCTAAGTTCCGTCGGTTTGTATACGAAAAATGGTAAAATTATTTTCGAATATGCAGGGTGGTCCATAAAAATTTGACGCATCAAAGTTATGAAAATTTAAATGGAACACCCTATATATTATGGCATATTTCGATTCTGTGGACTAAATAAAGGTCACTTACTGTTATAGTCCCTACACCTAACTCCACCTGTTGCCTAGATATTTCATTATTTGTGAGAATGTAGATCGAAATTCAAAAGAATTTTCTGTTTTACGTACTTGAGGATTTTTTTTCAAATGTTTTTCATTGTTTACTGAAAGCATCAAACTTTAAAATCCACCGAAGTTATTATCACAAATTTATACTGGGTGTATAGAAACTCAGTTACTATTTTGACCTATACCTATCACTTAAAGATTTTTTGTAATTTAGGATTTTCTATTCCAATAATAATTTCATGCAATTTGTTCTTGAAATGCAGGTTTTGACGGTCTTACTGTCACAAAAAATAAACGAATTTATTGAAAAGTCATAGTTCGTGTTAAATCATTTTAGCTAATCATCTTTGAGAATAAGTTTTATTAGGTGGGTACCTACTATTTAAAATGGCTTACTATTCTCGAATTGAAAAGTGCGACATGATCTTAGTAATTGGGAAATGGAATGATAATTGCTTGCTAGCATCTAGGGTTTACGCACAAATGTATCGTGATAGGCGTCATCCCGACAGGCGTTCATTATAAAAATTATTGCAAATTATTACAAATAATGAAAAACTTACTGAATATATATATATATATATATATATATATATATATATATATATATATATATATATATCTAAATCATTTAAAGATGATCTATGAAAATTATATACAATTATATATTCTATTTTTTATCTTCTCAGTATATTAAGCTAAAGAACGGAAACTTGGTGAACAGTATCTGTTAATAAAACTACATTTTCTAAAATTTTTTCACCCCTGTAGTATTTTTTTAAGGGGTTGAAGTAATCAACCCCTAAGATGTTTTTCCTCATAAATTTTTTTTCGACAAAACTTTTTACATTTAAAGAGAAAGTCCCATTCATTTATTAACATTTCACAATCCATCTTTCAATTGTTTCTATACATTCCATTGTAAACAACCGGCAACTAGATGTTACGGCAAAATACCTACCCTCTCGTTAAACAGCTTGCCTTTTGAAAATACATCGCAATACATTTACTTTGTTTTCTGGTTAATGTTTACCTTTAACTTGAAGAGATCAAAAGGTTAGTATATGAATGGGACTTTTTAGATATACCTTTTAAATGTAAAAAGTTTTGTCGAAAAAACAGTGATTCCAAGTCCGTAGAAAAGTACTACACGAATGAAAAAAATTCAGAAAGTGTAATTTTATTAACAGATACTGTTTACTAAATTTCGTTTCTTTAGATTAATATACTGGGAAGATAAACAAGAAATACAATTTTTTTTTAATTTTTTGAGGGCCGTAACTTTTCAGGGTATTTTCAAAAAGTGTTATACCTCTTAAATTTTTTCGGTATTATTGAGATACACCCTGTATATACACAATAATAATTGAATTGAATTGAATTGAATTGATTTATTTCCATAATATATAAAATTTAAGGGCCCACCTAAGTTTAATACACTTAACAGTCGGTTCCCATATCTACACACAAAACATTTATTTATATTTCATTTTATTACAAAAAATAATTTAGGACGTTGTAATCCGTGACATTTTCCATTCACCGTTAATCTACATTTTGTTAGTACACGCAGTAGTCCATTCATATAATTATTACCAGTAACCAAGTTATCTCTTTTCATTATTATTATTTTCTTTTAATCCATTTTGAAATTTCCATTAACCAATAGCTAAGTAATTCGCTTCATCCTACTGTGTTTTTTTTTTCATAATTTCTGTTAATACAATCCATTATTCAATTTCCATACCATTTATTATCCAAATCCATTTCTCATTCCAAGATTAAGTCATAACCAATACTCAGAGGGAACGTTAAATAACCAATAATCAGAACGTATTTCCATCGTTTTGCAAATCCATTGTCCATTATCCGTATTTCAGAAATATATTTGTCAATATCCCATTTACCAATAATCTTATCATGCGTTATCCAAATCAATTTTAAACTTATTGTTGAATCGTGCCATAATTAATACCCAGAGTATATTTCAGGTTCCTATAACAATTATCCATTTCTGTCATTATCTAAATACATCGTCCATTTAACATTAACCATATTCATCAGCTAACGTTTTAAAATAAACACACTTCCGAATCCATTTTTACACGATTATTTTAAACAATTTTGAAAAAAAAACAAATTTTACAAATCGAACAATAATAATAATAATAATAATAACAAATATTATAATAATAATAATAAAAAAAAAATTTCGGATGATATGAAGCATATGTCATTATAGTGTATTTAATAGTAGATTATATTACAAGTGAGTGAAATAAGCCATTATAAGCAAGTGAGATTTTTGACAAATTCTCAAGTGCTTATAATTTCATTTCACACGTGTGATATACGACGTTTTGTTCAACAGTTGCATTTTTTTAACGAAAAACTTGAAGAGATTATTTTAAAGAAAAGTATAAAAAAGAGTCAAGCAGCCAGGTCTTGGTTGTCACGGTCGGTCGACCGGCTGTCATGAATACGTTGTTGATGAAAAACAAAGTTTCGATCATATTTTCATTTTTACTAGTATAAAAAGGTCATGGAGTTTTTGCCAGAAAATATTCGACTACTTCCACCAAAATCTAAAGAAATTTACGACAAGGAATATTCGTTATTCAAAGCTTGGAAGATTTAAAATGCAGTGCAATCAAACTTGGAGGAAGTTTTCTTGGCGTATTTTTTACAAAAGGTTGGTTATCAAATTATTATTAATACGTTAATAAGTCTTCGACTATGTGGGCACATTATTCAATGCTCAAATCTACGTTGAACGTCTATGTAAATGAAGATATTAGCAAATATCATAAGTTGATAGCTTTTATAAAACAACAGCATTCTGGATATACAGCCAAAAAATTATCGCTTTTTCAAGAGAAGAAATCAACAAACTTCTTGTAAATGCACCAGACGATAGCTTTTTACTGATAAAGGTACGTGTTTTACTTATTCTAAAGTTGTTTTACATTTAGGTAGTTGCTGTTTTTTCTGTTTCTAGTGGGTGCAGATGTGACGAGCTAGTGATATTCTACTAGTTCATCTCCCTTTCACAAAAACTCGCAAGAAGCGGACTTTTACGATTTTGAATTATGTTTGTGGCATTAGCCCAATAGAGCTGTATCGAAGATACCTAAGTTTGCGTCCGAAGAAAACAACAACCAGCCGAATTTTCCTTAACTACCGACAAGGAAAATGTACCGTTCAACCGGCAGGCATTAACACTTTTAAAAAAATGCCACCAAATATTGCCAGATTTCTGAAACTTAAAAATCCAGAAACATATATCGGTCATTCGTTCCGCAGATCAGCAGCTACTTTATTTGCAGATTGTAGCGCAGATATCACTAGTTTGAAGCGTTTTGGAGGTTGAAAAAGCGACAGAGTAGCTGAATGATATGTCGTAGATTCTCTTCAACAGAAAATTACAATTAGGAATAAAATGTTGAACGACAGTAATGCTGAAGTCAAAATTTTGAACAACACTAATGTTGATGCTGTCTCTTCTAGTACTGCTTGTTTAACGCTTGTTGCTCTCGCTACCTCTTCTACTTCTGGTTCTCATGTTACAGTAACAGATATCAATAAATTGATGTTTCAAAAGTAAAATAAGCCCCCTTGTGTTAGTGTTGCTAATAGAATACAATTTCATAATGTAACTTTTTATTTTACAATTAATATTAATAAATAGTTACCTATTTCTTCAATCTTGTTTTTTTTTTAATTAAATAACCTTCTATTAAAACTGCAACTGTTGGATAAAACGTAGTATATTATACGTGAGTGAAATAAACCATTATAAGAACGTGAGAATTTGTCTTATTCGCGCAAGCACTCGTGCGTAAAACCTCACTTGCTTTAATGGCTTCCTTCACCCGCCATATAAAATTTAGTCACTAGTGAATAAAATTTGATTTTAGTCTCTGAAAACTAACTTATAAAACACGTGAAAAACTGCAATTGTTTGACAATAGTAGATTATATTACAAGTGAGTGAGATAAGCCATTATAAGCAAGTGAGGTTTTTGACGCACGAGCGCTTGGGCGAGTGCGACAAGTTCTAATGTGCTTATAATGGCATTTCACTCACGTGTGATATACGACGTTTTGTCCAACAGTTGCATTTTTTTTAACGAAAAACTTGAAGAAATGTTTTGAATTACTTTTAAATTCTTTTATGTTGTGTTTTGGAAATTTATACTCAAATTTTGTTGGTGAAGAATGAAGTATTATAAAATGGTTTTCAATTGAAATTAATGAAGAATTTTAATAATAAATATTGATGAAAAAATTGACAGTACCTGATTAGATATTGAAATTGATTATTATAATTTACTATTAATTATAAAATGGTTTTCGATGCGAATTAAGGCCGCTTAACACAAATTTGTTATACAGTTCATAAAATTCTAGCAAACATAGAAGATTTAATCTAATTTTGTGTGAAAATTAGGAAATCTTTTCCCTGTCTTTTCCTGTCTTCTACAAATCTGACACAATTGTAATTTCTAGTTAAACAATTACACATTTTAAAAATTGAATAAAACGTGGTTTGATTGTTGCATTAATGGGGTTCAGTAGCCAGTACTACGAAAACTAGTTAAACTAAAATAGGCTACGTGGTTTCTCCTGAAAACCCTACCCTGCGTATGCCCTAACGACTGCGTTACGTGAGAGAAAGGTCTTTATCAATATACGTATTGTGAATAGAGCAATGGTTACCCATGTATATACATGGAGAAAAAAAATAAAACGTTATAGTGAGATAATATGTCAACTACGAAATCTATCAATTTTAGGCCCCAGGCAGGTAGAAGTAGAGCTTCAGAATCCTGCATGGCATTTACGGTCAACCCTACGGATTCTGGGGAGGGCAATACATTGATATTTTCACAAAGTAAATCAAATCAGCTAAGAACCACCAATAGAAAACAAATCCAACCTGTAGAAAACTCTGTTAATCGCTCGCATGTTGATAGTCAAAATGCTGTGTTTAACGAATCTCATACTCATCGTATAAAATGGACAAAGGAATTAAATTCTATGATTATGCGTACATTTTATTTAATAAATGAGTGTAAAGATAATCCACTCCCAGGTTGGAGATTTAAGCTTTACACAGAGTTTACAAAACTTTGTCCTGAGCTGCGAATATCTGAACAAAACGTTGCTGATAGAAAAAATGTGATTATAAGAAAAGTCTACCTTTCAGTATAGGAATTAACATCGTTATGTAGAGAAGTAGGTAAACATCTATCTCAACAAGCTATTACTGCAGAAATAACTGAGAATAATATTCCACATGCTTCAGTAAACACACTTATGAAATCCCAATCTCAAAACAATGTAGAAAATGTATTTTTGAGCATTCTTAATTATTATAAAAGCACAAATCCTTTAACAAGGCCTAAACTTTCAAAAATAGATTTCAAACCTCAAACGAATCAACTCATTCAAGAAACAATGTTTTAAAAAAAACATCTTTGAAACCACAACGACTTTACTGATGTTCAACTTGCTACAGTCCGCGCGGCCAAAGAATCACTGAACGTTGGATGCGCATTCGTCCAACTTCAAGTCTCTTAAGCACGGCATGTCAGTGGCGTCGCCACCAAAAGCGCGTTCCGTTTATTATCATGTATTACACTAATTAATTATTTATTTCTGTTATTAATTTACATACGTACTTTGTATCATAATACTCAAATTTATTAGACACATATTGAAAACGCGACACCGACGCCACTGGTAATGCTTTCAGTCGCTATTGCGTTAACGAGTGCGGTCGAATGCACGAACATCCATGCGCGACACGAGGCATTCTTTGGCCGCGCGGACTGTACTTATGCAGCAGCAGTCACTGCTATTCAAGAGAATGGACAAAAACTAATTTATTCCGGAAATCAAACAAAAAATAAAAACATTGTTATGAAAATAGAACCCTGGAAAACGAGACTTCAAATGGAAATTCAAAAGCTTCGTGCGAATTTCGATGTAGTTACTGAATACTTAAAAGGAACTAGATCCCCAAAATAATGCGAAAAGTAAAAACTATTAAAAAGAACTTGAACATAGAATCTAACTATCCTGATCTTTATTTAATTTTGAACAACTATCGAGATGAATTACGCCAGAAATCTAAGGCTAAAGGTTCCAAATTCCGTAGATATAATGAATGCACCAAAAGAAAAAAACAAAATTCGACATTTGAAAAATATGAAAAACAATTCTATGCTAATTTTTCTAAAAACCAATGTGATGAGTCTACTGAAACAATTGACTCTCAAGTTTGTCTTCAATATTGGGAATCTATTTGGTCACATCCAGAAGAATCTGAGTTAAATGCACCATGGGTCATAAATGTTACTAATAATGTCATTATCTTAACTGACATGGATCCTGTAGAATTCTCTACTGATGATATACTAGCTGCTATCAAAAAACCTCTAATTGGCGAGCATCTGGTCCTGATCAGATGCGAAACTTTTGGTTAAAACAATTTTCTGCTATCCATGAACCTCTTGCAAATATTTTTTAGAGCTATTCAAGATCCAAATACACTACCTAGATTTATTACAATTGGAGTTACACATCTAATATTTAAAAAAGGAGATCCGATCCAAAAGCTACAGACCTATCACTTGTCTATCTATATTTTATCATTGTGAATGAAACGAAATATTTTCTTTTGAACAGAAAGGTTGCATAAGAAACAGTTTAGGTTGTAAAGAACAACTTACAATAGATGCTGTCATAACGAAACACGCTCTTCGAAAGAAACGTAATTTATTACCTGCTATATAGACTATGCCGAAGCTTTTGATTCCGTTCCTCATAATTGGCTTATTAAAATACTAGAAATCTATAAAATCAATCCTGATCTGATCCAACTGTTATCCAATCTGATGAGCTCATGGAAAACGACGATAAAATTAAATCTTTTATATATGGATGACCTTAAGCTATTTGCAGAGTCAAGACAACAATTAGCGTCTTTAACTACTACTACAAAAATATTTAGTGATAATATAGCAATGAGATTTGGATTAGATAAATGTTTCACGGTCCATACAACTAAAAATATTCTATATCAATCTGAAGATGTGATTCATAACATTAATTCACTGCCTTTGGAAGAAACACAATAAATAAAAGGTATTTGTCACTCAATTCTTAAAACAGAATTTGTAAGCAAATACAAAAGTAGATTGAGCAAACTCCATAATACAAAACTCAAATCCAAAAATCTATTTAAATTATTAACGCTTGGGCGATTCCTGCACTTACATACACCTTCGATATAATGAAATGGAGCAATACTGATCTTGATCAAGTAGATAGATTAACGTGCACAATGCTTACTAAATTTAATAACCATCATCTGAAATCAGCAATGGAATTTACCACGTTCTGAGCCGAGGATTAATAAATATATCTTGCCTTTGTAAATCTCAAGATGCGCAACTATTTTTATTCTCTTACTAATCCTAAAATTAGAAAAATTATTCGGCTCACCTCAATTTGAGGAAAATTATTTCAGCGATGTTTCCACAAGTAACAATTTGACAGAATAGAACATGGAAACAAAGCACTACATGGACGATATCCAAAGTAACATATTCCGACAGTAATTGATAACCATGAATTGACAAAAGAAGCTACTTTTACATGACTGAAGGATATTTCGTCAATACAAGTATTCAAGAATTGATAAAATAATTACGTTGACTTATTTACATCAGGCAAAGATTGTACCTTTACTGAGGTTCAGCAGATAATTTATTTCGGCATAATGAAGTTGCAAAAATACTTCATACACAAATTGCATTAAAACATAGTTTAATCTCTAACCCCGAACCGTACTACAAATATCTCCCTAATGCAGTTCTGGAATCTCAACATGCGATGTTATGTTTGGATAGACTTATTATAACTGACAGAATGGTAGATTGTAATCGCCCGGATCTAGTCTTTATAGACAAGAATAAAAAATTATATATATATATATATATATATATAATATATATATATTATTAATAATCATCTGTCTATTTCGATTGACAGTACCGTCATTAAACACTCATTGAATTTATCTTACCCTTTTCGTTTTACCACATGCGTTTTCAGAACTTGTAATATACGTTGCATTTATTTCATGCTTTCATGCTTTTTGATGTACCATGCTTACCTCCATACATTATAGACTGGACAATACATTGTCATTATAGAATATCCTCGTTATTGCTTAAACTCATCTTTCTCATCGTACATCTACATAAACATTCCACCCAGATATTACCACACTTCCATTTGTTCTAATCTTCATTCTCTACAAATACCACTCATTTCCACCTTCCCATTGAACACCACAATCTTAGTTTTCTTCACGTTTACTTTAGATCCATGCTGTCATAGACTGTTCAAACTTCCTCAGAGCAGTTTGTAGCTGATCCTCACTGTCATTTAATAAGGCTGTGTCATGTGCATTTTTAGTTGGAATTCGATATAAGCTTTTTTCTCACGAACGACAGCACGATTAACTAGATTTCGCATATATATATATATATATATATATATATATATATACATTCATTCATTTCTTTCGGGTCCAAATCACCTGTATTAATACGATTCTTTTAAGAACCTTCGTTGACTCGGCGACGATTCGGCAAACTCATTTGCTATCTTCAGGTTACTAATACTCTTGTTCTGCTTCGTGTTTTTATTGTCTCATCTACTTCCATTTTAATAATGTTGTATAGCACTTTATCATGTTCAATTGCTGTGATTTTTTAATTTTGGTTTTTGTGTTTCCATTATTAACCTTTTCCAAATGTTAAGATGAATCTTGTTGCTTAATTCCAAATGCAAATCCAATAGCTGTTTGTTAATTTTTTCAAATTATTTTCTGGTGCCCTGAGTAATGAGACGCTCGCTTTTCGTTCATTTAGTAAATTTTAGTTCCATTCATCTTGGTATAACCTGTTCGTCTCCACATCGCATGAGAAATGCTAGGTTGCACAGTAGGCTGCCTTTATTCGATGGTAACGTTTCGAATGTTCCAGTTTGTTGTTGAAAATCCTTCTCGTAAAGGTTAATTTTGTGTTTGAGATTTCCTTCAGTGTTATATGAATTTCCAATTCTTCCCGGTCTATGATCTTGTGTATTGATAAGAACGCACAATTGACATCAGTTCAATTTGAATAACACGAAACAGAACAAGATTATTAGTGACCTAAAGATAGCAAATGAGAGTTTGCCGATACGTCGCCGAATCAGCGAAGGTTCTTACAAGAATCGTATATATATATATATATATATATATATATATATATATATATATATATCAAGTGATCAATCTGTAGTGGTATGACAAAATCCTAGTTGTAATATTGTTGTGTTTTGCAGTTGGCTGCTTTGGGTTTTTAGTGTGGTTTTAGTCGTTTTAGTTTATGTCAGTTTACGTCATATTATACCTTCGTTTTTCAATTTTGTATTTTCTTGGTGCCCAAATGTTACAAAATTTATTTGCGAATATGCAACGTAGGGTGAACTTATGTTTACAATTTAATGGCGGTCATTTTGAACATAGGCTGTAAAGCAAAGTGTGATAACTAATGTACTGTAAATTTTATTTAATTATAATGAAATTATAACATTTAAATACTTAAGATTCATTATTTGTAATGAGTAATCCAATCATTAAATAATATTTTATTTATTTTGTTGTATTTTATAGGGATGCAGTCTAATCAAATACAAAATAGTCATTATTTAAATTAAGATAATATTTTATAATATGTATAAGTTAATGACCTTCATACAGAATTGAAACTGATCGTAGTTTTTACTCGAACCATGCTCAAGAGTAGCTAGAGCAATACAGCTTCTTACCAACCCATCAGTGGTACCAACTTAAATATTTTAATCACGTGGTATACACTTGAGATTGATCACTCTGTATATATATATATATATATATATATATATATATATATATATATATATATATATATATATATAAACTCCTTTGGTTTCATAGATATCAAAAAGTTCTCAAAAAAAAGGGTACAGGAAGTAACAGTGCATTATATAAAATTATTTTGAACTATATAGGATGTTCCAAAATTCAGATATGAATCTAACTTATGTTTTTTAAATGGGAACCCCTGTATATTATTTCAAATTCAGAAAGCCCACATTTTTTCGATTTTTTAATGTCGGGGTTGAATACATTATACAGGGCATTTGGAAAGATATGGATTGTTTTATGTTGAAATTGTACTCATTTCAATACCCTGTAGAACAATACACTCTGTAGAAATGAATTATCTGTTGGCCAGTTGTCTTCAGAATATTGTCTAGTATCGTTACCCACCAGTATCCATTTAGCTACTTGGGTTTGTATACAGGGTGGCTCAAAACTCGGATGTGTCATTTTCTTCCTTAACTCAAATGGAACACCCTGTATTTTTTATCACTATCAAAGTCCTCTGGTACTCCTCTTTAATTTTTGTCAGAGGTTCCCTTTACCTAATGTGAGTAGTTATCGAGATATTTCCAGATATTCATTGCAATTCGCTGTTTGAAAGTAATTATCACGAAGTTTTTGTATTATTATCAAGTAGTTTTTGTATTTGACATATCTGTCAGTTCGACAGGTTTCACTGTAGTGTTTCGCTCAGTTATTCGTTCAATTTATTTATCTGTTTCAATATAGTTGAAGTGAAAAGTAGCTACGTGATGAATGGTGAACAATTTTCCCGTCATGAAATGACTGCCATGATTTGGATACTTGGTGAATGCACCAAAACTGTTTATTAGCGTCAAGAGTATATCGTGAAAGATTTCCAGACCGGAGACAACTGAGTAAAGTTAGTTTGAGAAAATTGTCGGATCGTTTTGACCGTACCGGATCGGTTAACTATCAGAGAGAAGCAGGAAAACATGCAATAACGAAAGACAACCAACTCAAAGCGTTGCTGAGTGTTACACTAGACCCGCATACCAGTATACGAAATATTTCATCTCAAAAGGCATTGGCCATGGTACGGTTCAACGAATCCTGTCATTACATAAAATGCATCCTTTCCATCTCCAACTACATCAGGAACTAATTGTAAACGATTTCCAAAGCAGAGTAGAATTTTGTCAATGGGCAAAATCGAAAATCGACGAAGAATCATTTTTCTTTGATTTTGTTTTGTTTGGGGATGAGGCAACATTTTCGAAAAATGGAGGAGTGAACCGACAAAATTTTCACTATTACCAGACATCTAACCCACATTTGATACGAACACAGAGCCAAACAAGATGGTCCTTGAATGTTTGGGGTGGAGTTTTGGGAAATCGTATAATAGGGCACACTACTTTGAAGAAACGGTGAATGGAACTGTTTATCTATCGTTTCTTCAAAATCATTTACCAGTTCTTCTTGAAGAAGTGCTCCTGGACATTCAGCAACGCATGTGGCTGCTACGTGACGGTATACCGGTTCATAACACAGGTCCTATCAAGGACTATCTGAATAGTTATTTCCAACAAAGAAGGACAGGCAGAGGAGGACCTAAACATTAGCCAGCTCGATCACCAGACTTAACTAAAGTGGATTTTTCTTGTGGGGTTATGTAAAGAGTATGGTGTATAATGACCCACCAACGACAAAAGAAAACATGAAAGTCAGAATTACAGAAGCATTCAAGAGTGTGATCTTACAATATTGCGAAATGTGAGTCGGGCATTCGAGAATCGACTTCAACATTGTATTAATGTTGGTGGAGGTCACTTCGAACACCTAATATGATTAATTTAATGTTCTTATTTTCTTTTATTATTTATTCTTTCGTTATTGTTGTTCTTCTATATTTACAGTTATCAGTATCAAGTAAACAGGTTAGATAGTGCATTAGATTGATTTATTTGTATTGTTTCGACACATTTGCAAGACAAATTCTTCTCAAACAGCAGTAAATTGTCAAATTCATCTGTCAAACACAATGATGACCAGATAAACATCATAATCCTAGATTTTGTATCAAATTCATCAAATATCTGGAAATATCTCGATACTTGCTCACGTTAGGTAAAGGAACTTCTGACAAAAATTAAAGAGGAGTACCAGAGGACTTTGACAGTGATAAAAATACAGGGTGTTCCTTTTAGTTAAGGAAGAAAATGACACATCCGAGTTTTGAGCCACCCTGTATGCAAACCTCAAGTAGCTAAATGAATAATGGTGGGTAACGATACTAGACAATATTCTGAAAGACAACTGGCCAACAGATAATTCATTTCTACAGAGTGTATTTTCTACAGGGCATTGAAATGAGTACAATTTCAACACAAAACAATTCATATCTTTCCAAATACCCTGTATAATGTATTCAACCCCACATTAAAAAATCGAAAAAATGTGGGCTTTCTGAATTTGAAATAATATACTGGTGTTCCCATTTAATAAAACATAAGTATCTGAATTTTGGAACATCCTGTATAGTTCAAAATAATTTTAAATAATGCACTGTTACTTCCTCTACCATTTTGTTAGTGAACTTTTTGATATCTATGAAACCAAAGGAGTTATCGAACTTTGCATCTTGGTTGGTACACCTGTGTATATATATATATATATATATATATATATATATATATATATATATATATATAATTATTCCTTTAAATATATTTGACTTTTTTAAATATTTATGTAAGTATAAAAGTTATTGGTTATTTAGTCAATAAATAACAACATAAAAGTTATTTTTATATTTCGATATCGTTGGATATCTTCTTCAGAAATGACAAATTGAAATTTATAATGACATATTTCATGTAACTAAATCTAAAATCTAAATAAATTTTCTAAAATAGAAGCGTAACAATTTGGTCTATATCTTTTTTGCTATTACACACGTTTTTATTAATTTTGATGAATAACATTTCCGAAATTAGTCGTTTCTTATAATGATTTTCCAAATTTAAAATTTTAACCGCGTTAAAATCGAAAAATAAAATTTGGTTTTAAATTAATATCGCCTTTGTGTTGTAAAATTCTATTTTTTAACGGTTGTAATGTAGTACCAATATATAATTTATTACAAAGGGAACATGGTATTTCATAAACGGTATTTACTTTATTTACTTTAGGAATTTTGGTTTTTAAATTAGTGAATAAACGATAGCTTTTATTTAGCGAAAAAATGCAGGTGTGATATTGAAATTGGATAATGATTTAAAATTTTTGTTATTTATAAAAGGAATTGCAACAAAATTGTTAGTTTTTGTTTTTTCCATTTTACTTATTTTATTATTATAAAATTTATTTACTTGTTTTTTAATATTTTTTTATAAAATCAATTGGATAGTTATTATTTTTAAAAGCTAATTTAATTTTATTAAGACTTTTTTGGTCGAAATTCGGGGTCCGATAAATGTAACCATTTTTGAATAGCATTTCCAATTGTATTTATTTTCATACTTACTGGATGGTGGTTTGAATCAAAATGTAAATATTTCCAACAATGAGTTGCTTTTTGAAACAAATCTAATTTAATTTTATTAATATGTCGAATTAGTAATGTATTTAAAAAAGAAATTTCGATTAAAATAAAATACAGTATTTTTATTTACAATACCTTTAATTTTCATAACAAATAAGGGAGAAGAAAAAGGAGGAAGGAGAAGAGAGAAAAGAGGAGAAAAAAAGAAAAAGAGAGAAAAAAAAAAAAAGAGAAGAGAAAAAAAAGAAAAGAGAGAGAAAGAAAGAAGAGAGAGAAAAAGAGAAAAAGAGAGAGAAAGAGAGAGAGAAAAAGAGAAAAAAATAAAAAAAGAAATGGAGAGGAAAAAAAGTAGAAAAGAGGATCAGATTAAAAGATAGAGCAAATGGAGATCGCAATGAACAAAACAGATTAGCTAGGATAACCAAACTCGACACGTCTGGAATACGCCCAAAATTCTTATAATAAAATATGTACAGGCAGAAAAGGGGTAAGATGATTCTGGAAGGCGAAAAGTACAAAGTAAAATGTTTTATAAGATTGAGACTAAGTCAGAATTAGATACCATAAAAAGGGAAAATATGGAAAATATGCGTCGAGTGTTATGTTCCTATTGTTTTTTTCTATTCATTTAAAAAATATTCTTATTATGTATTTGCTTGTAGTCGTTATAAAAATGAAGCATTGCAGGTACCATGTGACCCCTTTAAATAATAACCCAAATTTATTTGAGTGCTAATATTAATCATTACTACACATATTTCTAAGCATTTTAAGTATCTTTTAAGTAAAACAATTCGCTTGCCATTTGGCTTAATATTACAAGAATTAGATAAATAGGAATCATCGTTGTTAATCTTTTTTAATGACTATTGAACACTAATAATTTATATTCATCACTTTACTTGTACTTTTTTTGATTAAATATCTGTTCATTGAATAACTCATAAAGTCCACTTTTACGATCGTGTAAAAATACTTTTTGCATAACTTGTAGCCAAAGAAAATTTATTTTTAACCAAGTTGATTTTCTAAAGCAGGATTAGCATTAAAAGTTTCTGAGTAAAATTTATATGCAAATAATTTAAGATGGTCATCTTTTTAAAATTCCGCTGCCGTATTATATTTCTGATACTGCGATTTCGTGACATACCGCTCAAGTTTAATTGGTAATTTTCTGTTTCTGACAGCTCCCTGAAAAGCTACTAACCAACATCAGATATAAAAATAAGATTTTTAAATCTCATAAGTTTGGTTTAAGCTATTACTTTTTTTATTATTTCGCATTTTTATTGACTGCAGATCTGTTTCCGATATGTCATAACCTTTTTTGTATATATTGGTAAATAGATTTGCTCTTACACTGCTTATATATTGTAATTATAGCATAATAATGCAATCGGTCACGAGCCACTACATTAAAAGCGACACAACATTACACTGAAAATTTTTTGCCAAAAACAGAAATCCAACGAAATGAGCTAATTTGTCGTCATGTGATTAAAACAGGCCAATAACATTAAGATTGCACTGATTATACCACTCGAAATGTATAAACTCCCTATGGTCCTACGATATTAATATATTAATAAACGGAAATTCAATTGGAAATCGCGCACCCAGTATCAGATAAATAAGTAGAAATCACGCTTGGTAATTTTGTACTAGCAACCAATAGGATATACAATGTAGCTACGAGAAATTTACCGTTTCTCAAATTAGGTAAAGACGAGAAGGGGAGAAGGGGGTAGGTTCGGACAGCTATTTTCAAACGGCTGTATATCCATTAATTTTGGACATGAAGATTTGCAAAAATTTTAGTAAATATAGTTATGTTTACTTAATGTTTTCCTGTCAAATCTAAATAAAAGTACTAAATCATTTTCAGAAAAAATTTTTTGTAAAATTATGAAATTGTGGAACTGCCCTGGTACTTTATTATGACCAGTTTCGGACAAGTTTAATTTTTAAGAACTGCTTTCTTTAACAAATTTTATTAGGCAAAATAATACAAAAAATTTATAACATTACTGAATGTCGTAACTAAAAAACTGGTATTAAATTGAAGGTAAGATGCCATTCTGGATGTTCCTGGTGTTGTCGAGGGTTTCAATTTGACACAACATCCTTTCTTTCAATACTAAATGTCTTCAATCTGTGGAAATATAAATCCTTGCGTACACTTCTTTAAAAATTTTACCTGAAATTCTTCATTTTCTAATACTTCAACATTTTCCAACATAGTGTAGGATTCGTTTTTTGTTACAAACTTCACCAAAAAGTCATCCTTTAAGATTTTTCATCATCTAAAGTTCATTAATCTGACCATTATCATCTTCAAAATCTAAGTCGATATCAGAATCAGACAAATTGTTTTTAAACTTAGCGGCTGTGACATTTAACGGCAAGTCTATGTCAGAATCTGACGATGAGATATCATCTAGAACCACTTTAGTCTTCTTGTATTTTCTCTTTGAACTTACTGTGTGTTCACCATTTTGCGTTTTCTTTGATGTAATTTTTGCTACCAATTTTCTCTTGGTATTAGTTTTTTTCAACTTTGACTGTCTTATTCTTTCCAATTCTTCAATTTGGTTCTTTTCAGGTGTGCTGGTGTAGACTCTTGATTTTCCTACTGTAGACTTTCTTGGTTTTTCTGGGCAAGCTTTAGGTAATGCCTTTACATCGCATGGTTTTACAATAGTTGAAATAGATAGTATTTTAATCTTGGGTTTAGTAGCTTCATCTATAGTTTGTTTCAAAATATCTACCATTGCTTCTACACCGTGACTTTCAGGTGAACTTTGCACTTCATTATCAAAATTAAGTAACAATAATGCTTGTATCAATAATGTTTGTAGAAGAGAAATCATCGCCGTTTTCAATGACAGGACGATCTGTAGCGAACGAGGCGCAGAAATCATCGTCTGTATATATTAATGAGTTAATAGGCCATAACAGTGTTCTTGAAACTACTAATTATGTTACAAGGGTGAAGGTTTGCAGATATGCAGAGCTGTCAATTTAGCAACATCATAAATGGTAATCGGTTTACCAGGGTTTGACAGTATGAAATCGTTAAAAGATGCCTTACACTTGGATTTAAAGAGCAAACACTGCTTTGTCCAGGTTGCATCATATGTGTGCAATGCGGAGGAAAGACAGCAATACGATCCCGTGCTCTCTTGCATATAAAATAGCTTTTAAAAGACGTGTGTCTCGTGATTATCCATCATAATCAGAATCTTATTCAAGTTGCAATTCGTATGATTTTTATATGCTCCAATAATTTTATAAAAATATTTGCAGACATCCATCCAGATTTCTCAGCAAATCCAACGGCTCCTGGAACAGCGCCGTACAAAAACTGATCCTTCATTCTTATACGAAGATGTAAAGAGTGGAATTAGCCAGCAGCTGAAATTATTCCGCACATTGTGACTAGAGATCCCCGTTCGGCAGATACACACTGTCCTACTGCTTTGGAACTCTTTCTGCTATAACCTGGTGCTTGAAGAACTGTTGTAACACGTTTCGTCTATATTCCATATGCGGTTAGGTGAAAAATTATATTTAGCCTGCACTTCCGTATAATTATTGAAGAATTCTTCCACATTAACTCTGTTAAAGCTGAAGCTCTTGCTATGCTGGTGTTTTCAGGTTTGCGGTTAGAAAGCCTTGGATGACGTTTCATGAAAGATTGCATCCAGTCAATGCCTGCTTTTGTTAATCTCAATTTTTGAAATTTCTTATTCAACTTAATAGCGTATTCAAAAGCCAACTCACGGCAGAGTTTATATGTCAAACCGTAACATATTTTTGAAGACTGTTTCAGATACAACTCAACTCAACTTCTTCATTTTGCGAAAAAACTTGCCGTGTGGCATATTTTGATATACTGGTCTCTTCTGTTGCATCGTCGCTATTGCCTGAATCACTGGCATTATCGTTCCGACTGTTTTTAGCTTTGACGACACTATCGAACAGAGTAGATTTTGGTATATTAAATGTAATAGCAGCAGCTCTTAAAGACATAGTCTTGCTGATAACATTTCGTACTGCATTTTTCAAGACGTTGCTCGGAATTTCTGGTCGGATGGGACGTTTTTTTTTGTATGTTCGCACCATCCTGCAAACTAAAAAGAAGTATTTATAGCGATCGTCATCAGGTGTTACTCAAAGTCATAAACAAATGAAGCAACAAACTGCAAGAGTCAATGATACTTTCAGAAAGTAGTAGCAGTTTCGGACTGTCGAACCTGCATCAATTGTCCGGACCTGCAGTTGCACATAATTGCGTTTTACTCCTACAACATCTACATACAGTGGACCCGTCAAAGTTTTGTGAGGTTATAGTGAAAATCAGCCCTCTTTCTAGTGAAACTATTAATTCTTACCTGAGTTTCAAAACTTCAGTGCAGGACCTTACTACTACACACGTCAACCTTATATCAAAGTCAGTATTCAACACTTTGGCATATAACGTTTTAATTTTCACTTTTACGGCACATGACCTGCTGTTCACTATTTTAAACGGTACAAATGTGATTGCCAGATTCAATCCTAGTATTATTATTGGCGGTAAATTTGAATTGTCCGGAGTGCATGTATGTTCTTACTCATAAAATTAACGATTTAGCGATCATTCTTTGAGATTTGCATCATAATGTACAGGGTGGTTTTTTTTCGTTAATATTGTAGGGTATAGGCTAAACGGTAAGAGATACAAAAAAAACTAAGATACTTGTCCCGTTCTCTTTTTTAGTGTTTAGTTTAATGGCGCAATAGGATCTACGCTAACTAAATTGGTTTCGAAGATACAGAGTGATTCTCAAAATCTGCCGGTTTTATTATCTCTTATGACTCGGTTATTTATGGAGATAAAAAAAAGCTTTGGATACGAAAGTTTTATGACTTTTACGTTGAATCCAGTGGCGTTCTTAAAAAAAATATAGATGTTTGATTTTTTGAGATATTATCAAAAGTAGCATTTTCTTAAATGGGACACCCTGTATCTGATAATCTCAAAAAATTGCATTTTTCTTGAGATTGCAACAATATATAACACTTAATATTTTGCATTGTCCTAAATAGCTAAAATACTAAAAACATTTTTTTTAGTTGGCCATGGATTTAATCAATTTCTTTATTTTATAATAGGCATAATAAAATTGCAGATAATAACAATAATGAAACATTAATAAACTAAAACAACAACTACAAAAACAAGAAAAGATTTATAACAACCAACAGTAATTATTTCAAATACTTATATATAACAATTAGCATATGGTTAATCACAAAGGTGCTCAATTGTCTTCCATTCTGCTCGATGCATTTTTGGGCTCTGCTTGTAACTGAACGAGTGGCGTTATAGATTTGAATATTTGGCACTCTTCAATGCAATTAATAAAATTTGCTCTGAGTTCTACAGTATTACTTGGTTTTATAGACTTCATTTTGATAATCCCCAAAAATAAAAGTCGAGTGGCGTTAGGTCGGGGAACGAGGCCATCTGTTTGGTCCATATGTACCAAACCAATTTTCAAAATTGACATTTAGTAAGTCCCTTACCATGTGGCTATTATGTCTGGAGCACCGTCTTGTTGTAAATAAACATTATTTCTTGCAGCTAATGGCATGTTATCCAACTCCATTATTACACATTCTTCCAAAATTTGGATGTATCCTTGAGCATTCAAATTTTCATTAAAATTCTGTAGTTAAGGACTCTATTTTGATATAGCACCCATACATGGAACCCAAACCGTCCTTGTTGTATCCTGGCGACCGTCTGATGAGGATTTATGTTTGACCAATATCGATTATTATGTCGATTAAAAATTCTTTCGCTAGATATAAAAGCCTCGTCGGTCCATATTATATTTTGAAAAAAATTGGGATTCCGATTAATCTGCTGCGAATACCAATGACAAAATGTTAAACGCCGCTCTTCATCTCCAGGATGTAAGTTATGAACCTTTCTTATTTTATATGGTTTATACTTATGCTTTCTTAACGTTTTTAAAACTTTAGATTTACTTGTGCCAATATCTTTCTCAATATTACAGCTAGATATCGTCGGATCAGCAGCAACACAAGCTAATGTATTTATTTCATCTCTTGTTCTATTTGCCTTATTGTAAATCTTACTTCTTGGTTTTCCAAATGATCCATACTCACTTAAATTGTGATATAATCTTTCAAATATTTGTTGTTCTGGCTGTCGTCGTTCCGGATAACGCTCAAAATATAAGTCTAGAGCTGCGTCTTTATTTTTATTACTCTCAATGTAGCACTCAAGCATATTTAATTTTTCATAATTTTGAAAATTATTCATTTTAATCACCTTTTTTAAAAAATATAATCGGAAACGAAATAAGAATACCAATACATAATTGTTACTGAATTTTATGACAAACAAACAAAAACAATTGCTTAAAACATTTAATTAATGGCCAAAAAAAAATGTTTTTTAGTATTTTAGCTATTTAGGACAATGCAAAATATTAAGTGTTATATATTGTTGCAATCTCAAGAAAAAATGCAATTTTTTGAGATTATCAGATACAGGGTGTCCCATTTAAGAAAATGCTACTTTTAATAATATCTCAAAAAATCAAACATCTATATTTTTTAAGAACGCCACTGGATTCAACGTAAAAGTCATAAAACCGTATCCAAAGCTTTTTTATCTCCATAAATAACCGAGTCATAAGAGATAATAAAAACCGGCAGATTTTGAGAATCACTCTGTATCTTCGAAACCGGCTTAGTTAGCGTAGATCCGATTGCGCCATTAAACTAAACACTAAAAAAGAGAACGGGACACGTATCTTAGTTTTCTTGTATCTCTTACCGTTTAGCCTATACCGTATAATATTAACGAAAAAAAGCCACCCTGTACATTCATACAAAAAATTATTTTTGTAATTATTGTTTTAATTTGTATACAGGGTGAGTCAGAACACGCTTATAAAACTTTCTTCGTTATTTTAAATTGACCACCCGATATTTTATATGGTGTTTGAATAGACCTTCATTGACTCATTCATTTTTGTGAACCATTTTTCAATTTTAAGAAAAATATTCACTTTTTATTCTTTTAATAATTTCAATTTAAATAGTAATTTAAATAATTAGGTGAAAAACTCATGAAATAAAATTATTTAATATGAAAAGTAATTAACAAATCGAAAGAAATAATTGAGAATAGGAGAATGGTGACAACCTGATGTAAAAATTTAACTAAGAACTAAGGCAATTAATAAATTTAACTAAGAATAACGAAACTCAACATTTTGCTTCTAAAGAAAATGTTGAAAATGACCTCCTCCAATATTAACGCAATGTTGTAATCTATTCTCAAAGGATCTTTGAACTGATCTTAAAGTGTTTACAGTGATATTACTAAATACTCTTCTTCGGACCATTGGGAAATGATGCACAGCAGCGCCATCGTGCAAAATCCACATCCGACGTCTTATATTGAGAGGAACATGTTGCATTAATCTAGGGAGATGATTGCGCATAAAATTTAAATATACTTTACCAGTTACACCCCTTCAAAGAAATGGTAATCGCCGATGATTCCACCCCAAACGTTATTGGACCATCGGTTTTGGCTGTGTGTTCTTACCGCGTAAGGGTTAGTATTTGAATAATGATGTTAAATGCGTTTGTTTACAAATCCATTCTTATTTATTGTCGCTTCATCGCCAATGAGAACAAAATCGAAAAACATTTTGACTGTTAATTCTATCTAAGGCCCATTCACTAAAATTTACTCTCATTTGATAATCATTTTCGAGCAACTCCTGGTGCCTTTGTAAGTGATAAAAATGCATTGTATGTTTTAATAAAATTTTATTTGCTGATGTTTGGCTAATTCCTCTTTGACTAGACACTGCACGTGTACTAATGTGTGGATCTTCTGTAACACTAATAGTACATTAAATTCATTTTGTTCATTTAAGGTTCGGTTTTCTCTTTCATGTTTTTCATACGCTTATCATATATTTTTCGTTGAGGTTGCCTACACTTCGGAAATTTTTGTCTATAAAATCTAGCTTCCAGCAGACAGCTCTCGTCATTACTAAAAATTGTTGATAGCATATCTACTAATTCATTTCTATCTAAATTCATTTTAGAGTTGATTTTTGCAACAATACTTAACACACTTTCAAACGCAAACAACTTCTATAATTGTTACTGACAAATGTCAAATTAAAGAAAATTTATTTACTTTTTCATGGATGACTAGATCCAAAAATTGAGATCATTAGTAATACTCAAACTTGGTTTTTGGCATGGTTATGGCTAAAGATAATTGTTTATTCTCCATTATACGACTTTTTGACCAAATTTGAAACTTCACAATGTACAGATCATTCGTTTTCATGATTTACATTTTAGTGTAAAACAAGCTAATGATTGCAAAAGCTACTTGATCCCATTAAAAAATAATGAAACATGAGTGTTTCATTATGTAATTGTAAATATCTAAAAAACGGAAAGCGGTAAGTATAGGGAATGGTTCACACAAATGAATGAGTTAATAAACGTCTATTCAACCACCATATAAAATATAGGATGGTCCATTTAAAATAATGAAAAAAATTTTATAAGCATGTTCTGACTCACCCTGTATACAAACTAATCAATAATTACAAAAATAATCTCTTATATGAATGTATACTATAATAAGAAATGCTGAATGCTAAAAGTAATTTTTTGTATTAATTATCTAGGGCTGTGCAGGGCGTTGGAATAATAACGTTTTTTATCTAAAATTGGTCATAACTTTTAAAATATAACATATAAAAACCTTATGTTGAAGTGATGGGTAATGTAAGTGCAATTCAAATTCATAATAATATAGTATTCATTAAAAAACAAACTTGGTTGACGACAGTGTTATAAACATGTATATTCCTTATTAATTTTAAAATGTGAAGCTCATAGCTGACTACAATTTTGCTATAAATAATTGTTTGATATCTAGTCTAGAAACGGAGATATGGGACTTTAACACACTAATTGGACACCCTGTAGATGGAGGCAATTTGCAGAATTTTGTCATGTAAGAAATTGCGTACTGTCAGAACAAACGTCTATCGAAGATTTGGCAAATATATTACCAGACTGGGCATTCAATATAAAATTCGTTTATAAAGTTGTTTGGTGATATAGTGTAACATAAATCATTCAACGAAAAACTTTAATTCATACAAATCTTCTATAAATCCATTTCAGGAGCATATCTTTGATAATACCAGAAAAGCAAGAGATGCAAAGCGAAAGCAATTGCAACTTCTACCCGAAAAACTTAAAATGAGTGCTACCTTAAGAAATCGAAAATAGCTTTTTAAAAAAATATATATATATATATATATATATATATATATATATATATATATATATATATATATATATATATATATTGACAGGTTGCAGAAAAATCTATCACATAGCAGTCACCGAATTAGCATGACGCGGAAATGAAGGTGCCTCATGTATAATAGACTTTTTTTAAAAAGAAACAAACAATGAAGGTTCGGAAACTGGACGTATCGAATATAATACAATATTTTCTAACACGGCGCAAGAGAGTAACCAAAATTTAACTGAAAGTAAGTGGCTTATTATCAAAATGAACAGTGGTCGCGATCTAAAAAAGTACGTAAGTGGTAGCGTGGATTACATATGTAGACCATTTACAACTTGAAATCAAACGTCATGTAAGCTTAAAATCTATATATTTGGTATTACAGACTTATTGTTATAATGTTTTTTAATAGAAATAATCAACAAAAACTAAACAGAACCTCCATGTTAAAAATAATCAACAAAAATGAAAAACCTTCTTATATGTTACTAAAAATCACATACTTCAGTGTGATTGAGATCACAAAAAAACTTATTTCAAAAAACTAATTGGTGTTTTCCAAACAAGATAGACATACAATCTTGGAATGATCACCACAAATAAACTTTTTGCATACATTGCACAATTTTCTAATGCTTTTATTACGAGCTCTTCCGGAATCATAACAGCGACCGACGAAAGATCTTGGTGTTGATGCCGATGTTGTTGCTGGGTTTCTGTTGAAGAATGACAAGAAAGTTATAATACGTTATAATTTCTGACTTTTGATAGATGTCTGGCATATATCGTCGGTAATTATGCATCGTGGACATCAAAACAACCACTTTGTTATTATGCATAAAATGTGGTGATAACCAAATTTTGTTTTCTTCAATGCGAAATTCTGTACTTCCTTTTATCCTTTCATACTGTAGCAACCATAGTGATTCTATATTTAAACAGTACTTTGCAACTGTAAGAGATGAGAATCATTGTTATATTGATGTTTATGCCCACCACTGGACGTGCCATTCTCATTACTACATCGTGTCTTGCATTGCTCAAGCAAAACGGACCTTCAGGTTATTAGCATATATTTCTAGTTGAATTATACAAGTACATACAGTGAAATTCTCCATATTTTGTTTGGATATACTGAAATCAGATTAAACATGTTTAATGCAGTTTTGGTAATTTTATTTTACATGAGTGTTAAGTATCGTGATACTTATTTTGATAAACTTTTACATTTTTATAAATTTAATTAACAATTGTTTGTTTAGTCTCTTGAATTTAATTAAATTGAATAAGTACATTTATCCAAATTTAAGAGAACTGAGATTTAGAGCGAATATTTTAGAAAGGCAGAAAGAAGGTGAAAGTGTTTGCACATCAATTATTATTAGCTAACGTAACAGTTAGTTACAACATTTTACTTGTTCTAAATCTTATTATAAACCCTATCCTACCAGTTACATATGAGGTGATTACTACGAATTACTTTTTCTGCTGTACATAAACGACCTTATTTCTTCAACAACTAAATCCATTGCTTTTGATAATCTTCACTTAGTTCACCAGTCTACTCATAGTGATAATCCACCTTCTGTCAAATCAAAAATTAAAGCTGAAATGGAAATTAATCAACAAAGACATTCAACGTATTCTCTAATAAGCAATAATCTGTTTTTTGAACAAACTCAGTGTTGTTGTTCCGCCAAAAAGATCGATCATTTCCTGTTGTAATTGAATGGCTCAGTTCTTAAGCAGACTCTATTACCTGTTGGGTTCTTTTCAAATCTCCTGGGTTGACCATCTTCTGTAAAAAACAGCTGCTCAAAATATTTTGTGATCTCAGTATTTACCTCTCGACAACTCCTTCTGTTATAAGGCCCAAATTCGGCCTCATCTGGAATATAATTTCCTTTGGGTTATTAAATACGCTCTCGATATCGTTGATAGTATTCAAAAGAAAATTATTTATAAAGGTCCTTAACTTCTCAATACAGTCCCTTGAGCATAGAAGGATGGTTTAGTACTTTCTTTGTTTATCGTTATTACAACGGCTATTGTGCTGGTGAATTACATTATTTGATACCCCGGCTATCTTTGCGAGAAACATTTCGATTCACATCATCAGTATGCAGTAAAATCTCCACTTGTCACCAAACGGCGCAATCCACATTTTTACCGGCTTCTAAACTCTGGAATGATCTCACTAGTTCCTGTTTTCCTCTCACTTATGATAAAAAAATTTAAGGTAGCTGTTCATAGGCATCTATTTTCCCATTTTCTATCCATTCCTAAGTGTTCCTGGGTGCTTTGCAATATATTGCCTGTTCAGGTCCACAATCAAAAAAAAAAAAAACGTAAAAATTCTTTACCTATATTTATTTCCAAATAAGTTTTGAGTACAGTGGCATTTGGACTTTTTTATTCTGTTTGTGCGGGTTTATGGTTTGAATACGACCTGTATTTTGTTATTAACCAACTGCACTATCAAAAAAATCGATGTAAATTTTGTCTTTATGTATTAAAAACTGATGTAAATACAAGGAAGTTTACAGACACATTAAACTAGAATGCGTGAAACAAAAGAAAAAATTTCCTGTGGTGTAGATATTATATATATATAATATATATATATTATATATATATATATACGTGTAAGATAAGAAGGTCCAGTACAATCTCGAGAACCGTAAAAGATATGAAGTCGTTAAATAGGAAGAAATTCCATTTTGGTGCAAAATGCTTTTTGAAATAAAAAAATTCGATTGGTTCAGATATCCGCAAAAAGAAATTTTAAAACCGTTTTAATTTGTTACTGGGTTTGTTTCAGAGGAATTTTAAAATGTTACTTTTCAATTTTTTTCTGCAAGATGGGTTATTGAATTTGAAAACGTTTCGTCTTTGACCGACCATCATCAACTTTTTTTTAAATGGCTGTGATTTTCTAATATCAAATTGTTGAAGCTCTTTCAATTTGAATTCAACAATGTACACACTTCCTTTAGTTATGTTTTAGACCTTTTTATATTATTAAATATACCGAATCGAAGCTGCCTTGAAAATCTAATAAATTTAATTATTTCAGCTATGTCAATTTATCGAAAATCACTTTTTTTAGGTTTAAAAAAATTAGTTATTAAAATAGTTTTTAAAGAATAAGTATTTACAAAAAGGATTTACAAAAATAACAACGAAACTAGTAAAAGTAGAATTTAAGTTCATAGGAAGTGTTGAAATGATTGCCCTCATTCCAAATATAAATAGCATCTCATAACTGTATTTAAAACATGAATCACATAACTGGTGTTATACTTTGAAAATTAACCAATCTTCTGAGTTCTTGTTCTGTTTCAAAGTTTTCCTTATAAACATTAATTTTCGACATATAAACAAAGAAATCTAATGGAGTAATTTTAACGGTGGCATTTTCGAATACGTGCTTATAAGTTTTCCTGAAATTTATTTAAATTCTTAAACCCTTGAATTATGTAGGCGCACCTCCTGTTAACAAATTTAATTTCTGCTAGAGATAAATTGTCCATCTTCCAAGTCATTTTTAGTAAATTGAGGTTTCAGTTTAAATTATGATGGTAAAAAATGGTCCTATAATTGTGTTCCCAATTACATATTGAATCAAAACGATGTTGATATCTTGATTCTTTAAAAATGTGGGTTTTCTGAAATGAATATTTCCTATTAAAAATCCCATTTTAGTCACCATGCTCTCATCAAACCATATTATCTGATAAAAAGTTTTTGACACGTGTTACCATTCACAGAATGTTGCATTTCTGCATCACCGGGTAAGTACTTGACAAATTCTGTATTTGTATGGATGAAAGTTTTTTTAAATAAATTGTGCTGTCGATTTCCCACCAACGTTTTGTTCAATTTTCCGAGTTGATATTCCGCGGTTCTAATAACTGATAATAATACGTTGTTTACTTTTCTTCATTACTAGGTTTTGTCAGAAAGTAAATTTCTTAAAACCGTATTTTTAAGATTAACTACTAACACTAAATGTCCTTTTATTTTGTTTTTCCGGATATTTATTTAAATTATGTTTCGTTCTTAAAATGAAACAAGTTATCATATCAAATTTTCTTCATTTGAATAAAGTTCCATATTTCAAACAAAATGCAAGAAAAACGTTTTTAAAGAAAATAATTTCACAGTAAATGTCAAATTTAATACATCTCTGATGTTCATTTTTTTTTCAAAGCCTACTTTTTTCAAATAGATGTAAAATGTGTTGATACCTGAAAATTAAAATGTACTAAGATCGATGCAAAATTCGACTTTGATGTTAGATTATTGTTATCTTTTTATTTTTATTGTTAATATTTGGTGTTTAATACTTAATAATTATTGATTATCTGCCTTATTTATTTGTAATTTTAATAAAAAAAAATAGTAAATTTTATTGTTTTTATTTTTTTACTTTTAAAAAGTATTTTAATAACATTTATGTGTTTTTCGATAAATTGAAATAACTGAGAGATTTTACAAGGCAGCTTCGATTCAGTAAAACTTTTAATAATACTCAAATAAGGTCTAAAACATACACACCGTGAAGTGTGGTACATTGTTGAATTCAAAATTGAAAATTCACAATTTGATATTAGAAAATCAGAGCCGTATTTAAAAAATGAAGTTGATGATGGTCGGTCAAAGACGAAACGTCATTTCAAATTCAATAACGCCATCTTGTAAGGGGAAAAATGGCTATGAGAAAGGACCACTTATTTTAAAATTCCTCTTGAAACAAACCCAGTAAAAATTAAAACGATTTTGCAAAATTTCGGTTTTTTGCGGATATCTCCCCAATCGAAATTTTTCAGATTTCAAAAAGCATTTTATTAAAAAATGCGCAACTTTCTTCCGATTTAACGACTTCGTATCTTTATTTCGAGATCCTGTACTGGCCCTCCTTATCTTGACATTGTTTTTATATATATATATATATATATATATATATATATATATATATATATATATATCTGCTTTAAAGTTTTTTCTAATTTAAATGTTTATTGACCTATCAATAACTTTGAAAGGAAATTAAATGTTAATTTACTTAAAAAGAGTTAATGAAATTAAATTTTTGAAGTTTTTCATTTACCCATTTAGTGTGCGTAATAACCTGCCAATAGAAATAAATGCGAATTTTTAAGAGTGATCAGCACGCAAAATTTGAAACTAAGATACTAAATCACATTTGTAGTGTTGAGTATAAACTATTATAGACAAATATTTCAAACTGACTTGTAATAATTATCCTATTAGCGAGCAAATAAAAAAAGTTTGTAACTGGTGTGATATTTTCTTTAAAACACTATTATCGTTTCAGTCTAAATGCGTGTAAGATATTAATTAATATCGTAAATCATTTCTACTTACACTTTAGTAATTATGTATTCTGTCAATTATGATCAATATAAATTGTGTGCTGTAATATTTAAGCGGGCAATTAGTAAAGTAGACATAATCATTTGTTTAAACTCACAATCTTTTTTATGGTCACGCTATAGCTATTTTTGATCGCTGTCCAAGTATTTTCATCAATGAATCATTTTGACCAAACTCATGCAACACTTATATATGATTTTTTTTATCACAACGAAATTAAGTAAGTAGAGTTTCAGTAATTAAGGTCTTCTAATCTATGTTAGGATAATTAGTTAAGGTTATTAACGTTCTTCTATCTTATACCAGTGAGAAAAAAATACTAGAGACCATTTTTTACCGATAGTGTTTCCTTAATAGTAGTGTGTGTCAAAAACTAATAAATCATGGATATGTTGCACTTTTAACCCAAAAGAAGTAATAACATCAATGTGCTAGATACTCATTACCTACTTTTGATTTTAAAAATTTGATATTTTATATATAATGCTTAAGTGGTACATGTTTATAGCAAATCATGAATTATTAAAACTTGTAGCTGAATTCCTATCACTATTATAAGCAATGTGCTTCATGCACCAGTGCACAAACGCTTATATGGCATCTTGATCCATTTTTTATTAAAAATTTTCGTTAGGTAAATGTATTCTCTGAATGTTGTTAATGTTATATAGCCCGGTCATTAGGGGCAAATACCTTGTATTTTCTGATTAAAGAATGTCGCTTGTCAAGGTTATAACACACACCATAAGGTGTCAATTAAGCCTTACATAAACCCATTGCAGAGTCTGGACCTTACATGTTGTTTATGGCCACAGGGATATAATCTGGTCGCTTACTATAATTTTAATCATTTAATCATAGTTTCGCTGAAGTTCTTGGTGTAATGGGTTGTTACATATTTCAGTAAAAAATATATGTTTGGTTATATTTTACCTTTGAAAGAAATACAAATAAATATGTAGTCTCCACTCAACATTCTCTTATACATACATATTTACCATAACAGTACTAGCGGATTTATGTAATTACTTAATAAAACTCCACGCACAATTCAAAAATGAAACTGAAATGTTTTGATTCCATGTTCTACATGTTCTCTAGCACTTTAGTTCTACTCTAAAATAAAATTTCAATAATATTAAGTGTTTTCACTTTTTGTTTAATGCACATTTTAATAGTGTTTTAAGTGCATTTTCAAATATTAATGTAGGTAATGTCTCCAACGCCTTGTATTTAAAACAAAGTGTAAAGGCATATTGAAATAAAATTTAAAAACAATTTTAACAAAAAAAAAAGGAAATTCGTCATCCGGGGTTAGAACTCTCATTCCTTGCTACACTAGATCGCACGGCCATTAGCTCCATTTATATTTTGACGTATATTGTTACCATAATATTAAACTATTACAGATTGTTTCTTTTTTACCATTTTTGCCCATTGTTAGTTCGATAATCAAGCTGAAACTATGTATATACATACATAATTCTTTATTTGCTTATTTACAAAGATATTACAAAGCCTGTGCACATTATTTACAATTTACAATTGTCTATCTACTGTCACTCCTTTCCTTACTCCACCTCTCTTATAGTCTATCCCAAGTAGGTGAATTCCTTTACCTGCTGTTTCTTATATTCCCTCCCTTTTAACTCCTCTTTTTTCGTTTTTCCTCCCCCTTTACTCAATACCATCACCTTAGTTTTGTTCCCATTTAGTTCCAAATCTTTTCTTTAAAATATATGTCCATCGTTTTTAACATCCCCTTCATTTGTTTTTCTTCCTTCGCTATTAGCACTATGTCATCAGCGTATGCCAGCGACCACACTTTCCTGTTCCCCACCACCACGCCTCCTTCTTGTTGCCCCCTTAATGTCTCCTCTAGGTCTCCTGTGTATACCGCGAACAGGCTTGGGCTCAGTGGGCATCCATGCCTTAATCCCTTCACTTAATTCCCCATTCACCCTCAACCTATTCCTCGTTTCTTCGTATATTTCTTCCATCCTTTCTAGTATTCTTCCGTTTGTCTTCTTTTTCATCAAGTATTCCCCCATCTTTTGCCATTTTCCCCCTTTTCTTATCCAATTCCTTATTTTCCAAGTATTTCAGTATGTATACATTATCTATTGTACAGAGTGATCAATCTCAAAATATCTCAAAATATTTAAGTTGGTACCACTGATAGGTTGGTAAGAAGCTGTATTGCTCTAGCTACTCTAGAGCATGGTTCGAGTAAAAACTACGATCAGTTTCAAATCTGTATGAAGGTCATTAACTTATACATATTATAAAATATTATCTTAATTTAAATAATGACTATTTTGTATTTGATTAGACTGCATCCCTATAAAATACAACAAAATAAATAAAATATTATTTAATGATTGGATTAAATCATTACAAAATAATGAATCTTAAGTATTTAAATGTTACAATTTCATTATAATTAAATAAAATTTACAGTACATGTTTATGGAATGACAATGTCTTTTACAAATTTTTTTTAACTCCTTAGGCACACATTAGTTATCACACGTTGCTTTACAGCATATGTTCAAAATGACCGCCATTAAATTGTAAACATAAGTTCACCCTACGTTGCATATTCGCAAATACATTTTGTAACATTTCGGCACCAAGAAAATGCAAAAGTGAAAAACGAAGGTATAATATGACATAAACTGACATAAACTAAAACGACTAAAACCACACTAAAAATACAAAGCAGCCAACTGCAAAACACAACAATATTAACAACTAGGGATTTTTGTCATACCACTACAGTACACTTGAGATTGATCACGTTGTACTTCTTCCTTTCCTAAATCCTGCCTGTCCATCTGATATCAGATTCTTTTTTTCTGTTTCCTTCTTCAACCTTTCTTCCAATAAAGTCGCGTATATTTTGTATGCCGTGTTTAGTAGTGTGATTCCTCTGTAAATTGTCGCTTGTTTTCCCCCTTTTTTTGTACACCGGCATATACATCCTTCTCTCCACCTCTCCGGGACTCCTTCTCCTCTCTATATTTTATTTACTATTTTCGTCATCTTTTTTGCTACCTTTTCTCCTCCATATATCCACTCCTCGCCTTTTATCTCGTCTTCTCCTGCCGATTTACCTTTTTTCACCTTCTACATTTCCTCTATTACTTCCTCTTCTTTTATTCCTCCTCCTTCTTCATGTGTTTCATAAGTCTTCTTACTTTGTCTTCCTTTTCCTTCCTGTATATTCTCCCCTCCAGTACGTTCCTGAAATATCTCCCATTCGTCTATTTGTATTCGCATTTGTGCCCATCTTTTCCTTTTTTTCTTTCTTTAGATATTTCCATACGTCCTCTTCACTTTTTATATTCCTAATCTGTTCTTCATTTTGTTTTTTTCCTTTTTTCCCCCGCATATTTTCTTGTATATCCGTACTGCTTCTTTATATTCCTCTTTTCCCACTTTCACTGTCTTAGTGTTCTGCATGCCTTCTTCTTGGCCTCCTTTCATTATCTGTCCCACCATTGCTTCTAATCCGTTTTCTCCCCCTTCCATCTTCTAAGTCTGACTTTCTCCGTTGCTTCCTCCACACTTTCTTGTATTCCGTTCCCTTGTCTTTTCCCATTTGCTCTTTGAGAATTCCCCTACTTTTCTCATCTCCTCTCCTTCTCTCCCTTTCATGATGATCCGATTCAATCCTCTCCCCTGCCCTAAATGTCTTCACGTTTGCCTCCACCTCTGCATTCGTTATTATATAGTCTATTGTTGATTCTCCACTTGCTCTTATGTACGTATACTCTCCTGTCTCTCTTTTCCCAACAATTATTTCCCACCCCCTTCCGTTGCACACTTCTAGCAGCTCTTTTCCTTCCGTGTTTAACACTTTACCTTTTATGTGTCTTTTTCCCGTCCCTCTCTTCTCTTGCATTCCCCCTTCTTCCCCTATTTTCGCTTGAAAATCCCCTCCTATTATTATCATCCCTTCCTCCCTCTCTTCTATCAACTCCTCTAACTTTTCCCTTGTCTCTTTCGTCTTTCTACTGTATACCGTCACTACTCTTATTTTTTCTTTTCCCCACTGTGTATTCCTTTCTACCATACCTCTTCTTTGTTGCACTTTCTCTTCTTCTTCTTTTGTTTCCAACCATTTTCATTTTATTCCCACTATTATCCCTCTTTGCTCTTCCTTTCCGCGTACTGTACCACCCATGATAATTTACCTGGCATTTCACATTCCCACCACTTCTTTTTCTATCCATGCCTCTTGCATTCCCACCACGTCCTGCTAATTAACAAACTCCCAGAAATCTTGATCTTTATTCTTTAATCCCACCACGTATCAGAACATTATCTTTAGTTCGTCCCTCCCTTCCTGTATTCTTTCACTATTTTCTCTTTGTTGTTCTTTTCCATTTCCTTTACTCATTTTTCCGTTACACTGCCGTTTTGTCATCCTCCTTTCCCCTTTCTCCCCCTCTTCTTTCAGTTTTTTGGCCTTTGTATGCCCCTTCAATCCCCCCTCTCTCTGCTTAACTCCTTCGTTATCTCGTTCCATACGTATCTTTCTCCGTCTATCTCCATTTGTCTATATCCTACCCATACCTTTGTTCCCTCCACTCTTCTTTCCGCCTCTCTATTCCTTATTTCTTTTTGTACTCTGCTTTTTTCCCTTGTTAGGCCGTGTCCTATGTAAATTCCTGTATTCCTCAGTTTTCTCTTCTCTGTCATAATCTTCTGCTTCTCCTCCCAGCTCTCCATTTCCGCCACCACCATCTTATTTTCCCTCTCCCTGTTAACCATCATCACTGTCTTAAATTCGACTTTTACATTTAGTTTCTCTTCCACCATCGCTCGCAACTCATTCCCCTCATCTAATTCTTTTTCTAATTTTTCTACTCTTTCTCGCAATTCTTGTTTTTTCTCCTTCCATTCGTTTTCTCTTTCTTCCATTTGTTGTTTCATCTCTTTCAAGTCTTACCTTATTCCCTTCATATTTTCTTCCATCAGCTTCCTCATTTCACAAATTAATTCCTTAACTCACACTCACGCTCGCGCTCATGCCTTTGCACACTCGCATCGCACAAAAAATCGCACATCACACTCACATGCACACTCGCATACACTCGCACACTCACACTGCACATTCATCATCGCACACTTATCTCGCACACTATGCACACTCGCACATCTGCACACTGCACACTCGCACACTCAGCACATCGCACACTGCACATCAACACTGCACACTGCACACTCAGCACATCGCACACCACACCGCACACTCGCACTACTACGCACACTCGCACACTGCACACGCACACTGCACACTCGCACACTCCACATGCACACTCGCACACTCGCACACGCACATCACCACACACGCACACTACGCACACACACACACTACAGCACACGCACACACGACACACACGCACACACGCACACGCACACCCACACGCACACACACGCACACACTACACGCCCGCACACGCCCGCACAGCCCGCACACGCCCGACAACACCGCACACAGCACACGCCGCACACCGCACACGCACACACACACGACCCACACACGCACACGCACACACGCACACACCGCACACACGCACAACACGCACACACGCACACACGCACACCACACACGCCACACACGCACACACGACACCGCACACGCACCACACGACAGCCACACGCACACACACACACGCCCCACACGCCCACACACGCCCACACAGCCCACACGCCCGCACACGACCCCACGCCCGCACACGCCCCACACCTGACACACGCCCCCACGCCCGCCACACCCCCACACCCTGACACACGCCCCACACGCCCACACAACACCCCACACCACCACACCACACATCACACACCCCACACCCCACACGCCCGCACACCCGACACACCACACACCACACAGCCCACACACTGACACACACACCCACACACACACACTCACACACCTCCACACCCTCACACTGCCCCACACGCCACCACACACCACCACACACACACACACACACACACACACACACACACACACTCACACACACCACATCACACACACACACACGCACACACACACACACACACCACACACACACACACAACCACACACACACACACACCTCACACACGCTCACACACTACGCACTCACACAACACAGCACTCACACTCACACATCACAGCACTCACACACCACACACACACACACACTCACACACTCACACACACCCAACACACACACCTCACACACACTCACACACACCACACCTCACACACATCACACACCACACACCACACACACTCACACACCACACACACTCACACATCACAACACACCACACACACCACACACATCACACACCACACACACTCACACACACTCACACACACTCACACACACCACACACCACACACTCACACACACACACACACACCACACACACTCACACACACCACACACCACAACACACACACACACTCCACACACTCACACACTCACACACACTCACACACACTCACACATCACACACACACATCACACACACGCATCACACACACACATCACACACACACACACACACACACACACAAACACACACACACACACACACACACACACACACACACACACACACACACACTCACACACACTTGCTATTAATCATAGCAGACCTGTTAAATTTTTACAAGTTACTAGCTTGTAAAAGTGATTTTACATCGTTTACGTTTAGCTAGGTTAATGAATATTTACGAATGTGGAGCAAGTAGTACTATTTTACTTGTTTACTAGTATTTTTATAAATAAATAAATAGAAATATGTTACCCAAATTATCCTTATGACAGAACAATATAAATTATTTGGTTGAATAAGCGATTTTAACTGTTTTTAAGGTCCTTTTATTTGCTGAGACTTTTATTAACCTGTTCAGGTAATTATCTGTTTTAATTTCTTGTAACAAATTTGAATTAAAGTACCGGGTGGGGCGGAGCAACTTGTTATTTGGAATTCAATAAAAGAAAAGTAATGCAGATGTACATTTAACTATTTGAGCAATATCAAGTACAACATGTGAAGTTTATGTTCACCTAATTAAAAGTTATTAATTTTATGAAATACATAAATAAAAAATTTACCTCGAGTGGGATTTAAACCTACGACCTGTACGTTGCTAGAGTACCGCGCTAACCATCTGCGCCATCGAGATACAAGCCCCAATCGATTTAATTTTTGGCCTTTATGTATGTACAACTGATGTAAATTCTAAGTATAATGAGATTACAATCAAATTACTTATACTGATGGAATGTGAGCCTGCAATACCACAAGCATTCACACATATCAAAGCAACTTCACCAATATTTATTATAAGTTTTGTTATGAACGAATAAGTTCAAAGGTAAATATGTATTTAATAAAATTAATAATAATTTTTAATTACTTATTTACCTTTGAACTTATTCGTTCATAATAAAACTTATAATACATTTATATTCCGTAGTTTTAAATACGATATCAAGCAGATGGTGTCTGTTATTGTCAATACACTGCGTTAATCTACTTTTGGAAGTTTCGTTCCAGCATATGAACGAGTATGTTGGCTATAGCTTGACGAATGTTGTTCTTAAGGTGATCCAGGGTCCTAGGACGATCATTCTAAACAATTCTCAATCTCAAGGAGGTGATCCTGGGAAGTGTTGCCGCAAAACAGTCATTGACACACGAGATATGTGTGCAGTAGCACCGTCCTGCTGAAACCACACATCTCCCAAATCCATCTCGGTGAGTGTTGGCAGGAAGAACTCCTCAGTCGTGTGGACTGTTATAGCCTGTTCATTTTCTTCAAAAAACCATGGACCGATTATTCCAACTCGCGATAGTGCACACCAAACAGTCACACCTTCTGAATGCAGGGGACGCTGTTAAAGTTGTCTGGGGATATGAGAGCTCCAATAGCGCATGTTCTGCTTGCTTACAGATTTCGAAAAATGGAAGTGAGCCTCATCACTGAAGAAAATAAGAACGTCATCAAGCATTGCAAGAAGCGCTTCACATGCATTTTCTCGAGCAACAAAATCACGTGGATTAAGTTCCTGCACTGAATCTAATTTGTACGGATGAAATTGCAATTCTTGATGGGGGATCCGCCTCATAGAACGAGCAGAAAACCCAACAGCAGCAGCATGTTTTCGAGTAAAGCGCCTAGGGGAGAGCAAAACACACTGCCTTGCCAAGTCGATATTTTACGGTGTCCTTACTGTTCGTCCAGTTCAGGTTTCTTCTTTTTCAGATCACCAGTGTCATACCTTCTTGCTAAACAAGAAAGTATTGCGGTCGAAAAAAAATGGAAAAAATAAGTTGCGTTTAAGATTTAACAGAATAAAAAATAGATATGTGTAGTTAAATAAAGGTTCTTTAAAGAGATTTCTTTACGTAATAAATTATGGTATACATTTACCTACATTTAAGGTGTCAAACTGAAGCAATTATTCGAAATTGATTTATTCAAAATTCTCTCCAAGCATTTTTTTTTGTTTTTTTTTAATATTTTTTAGACAACCGGCCACTCTTATGAATACAACTAACCTGCTTCTTCTAAAGCTAGCAGTATAGGAGATACGAATTTTCAAATATTTAACATTGATATTGTTACAACTTTCTAACTACTTTGGTTACAAGCTTGGGATTTTGGAAATAAACTTTGTTGATTTGCGCTAATGAAATGATGAAAGCACTACTTCCGGTTTTTCCGGAAATTGAAAACATTCTTCGTATTGCTGGTATAACATACACATATTCTTACTTTATTTCAAAGGGAGCGAAATTTGCTTTAAAATGATATACAACAGTCCATAGTTACCTTGAAAGGTACGCGAGATAACTATTTTTAACTTTCAACCTACATATACATATGTAGGTATAGAAGATTATGCAATTGACTTTTTTTTCACTATCGCTAAATGACTTATTAGCTCATTTTACAACTTTTGGTCAAGTTTCGTAAAGATCGGCTATGATGTCTGGATGTCTCGCAGAGAAGGGGTTTATTAGGGTCAGTTTTTGGTTTTCATTAAATACCAGCTTTTCTCCCGCAAAATTTTTCGATTAAAATTAAATTTACAACATTGTAGAAACAAGAACAATACTCTGTTTAAAACTTCATGTCAGATAGAGATTAATAGACATCAATACATGCTAACGTAAAAAAAATTCCAAAGCCGCACGCTTCTATCAAAATATTGATAACACAGCTTAAGCATTTTCAATCACATTTATGTAATTTTTACATTTATTTAATATTTCCTTCTACGTAAAATTACCTTCACATCGAAAATAAAAATCATCGAAATCCATCAAGCGGTTGTCTGGCAATCTGCATGAACTAAATAACCCGATTATTTTAATATATAAGATTTCTAATCTGTGTGTGTGCGCGCGCGTGTGTTTGCGTGTTAATGTGCGTTTGCGTGTGTATTGATATATACCCTAGATCTTTAATCAGATTGTATCGTTTTTTTACTTTCTTATGTTTTTGAGAAAAAAGTCGTTAGTCTGTGTGCGGTGTGGCTTGGTATGGTGTGGTGTGTCTGTGCGTGTGAGCGTGTACATGTGCGTGCACGAGCGTGTGCGTGTGTGGGTCTGCGTGCGCGTGCGCGAGGACATGCACGTGTGTGTGTGTGTGGTGTTGTGTTGTCGTATTCGCGTAGGTGTACGCTTGAGTGAGTGAGTGAGTGAGGAGTGAGTGAGTGGTGTGTGTGTGTGTGTGTGTGTGTGTGTGTGTGTTGAGTGTGTGTGAGTGTGTGTGTGTGTTGTGTGTGTGTGTGTGTGTGTGTGTGGTGTGTGTGTGCGTGTGTGTTTGTTGTGTGTGTGTGTGTGTGTGTGTGTGTGTGTGTGTGCGTGTGTGTGTGTGGTGTGCTGTGTCGTGTGTGTGTGTGTCAGCACGTGCGCGAGTACGTGCGTACCTGCGTGCGGGCGGGCGTGCGTGCGTGCGTGTTGTGTGTGTGTGTGTGTGTATGTGTGCGGGAGAGTGTATATGTTTATTTATTTGTAATCACGTTAATCATCTTTTGATTAAAATGTATTCATAAATAAAGGTACTTTGTACAAGGCCCTAATGTACGTTTTGTGTATATCTCAAAAGCCATCAATTTAAAGTATAATAATTTTTTATTAAAGGCAATTAAGCATTGGATGACATTAGCTATTTCGGAAAGTTTAGAATTCATACATATAAATTTGTGCGACAGACATGTTTAATGAAGAGACAAGTTGATCTATTAGATTCGCCATTACTGGAAGTTTTGAATAAATCACAAAATACATACCCTAGATCTTTAATCGGATTATCTAGGTTTTTACTTTCTTATGTGCGTATTCGTGAGCGTGCGCGTGTGTGTGGGTGTGCGTGTACGCGTGCGCTTGGGTGTGCTCGTTGGCGTGCGCGTATGTATTTGTAACCGCGATAATCATCGTTTGATTAAAATGTATTCACAAATAAAGGTACTTTGAAGAAGGCGCTAATGTACGTTTGGTGTAAATCCCAAAAATTATTAACGTTATTGAAAAGAAGAATCTTTCATTAAATGGAATTAAATATTAGATAAGTTTTCCTAATAAAAGTTTTCTGTAGGATAATAAATAAACACTTAAAAATCAAAGGAACGCCTAAAGCCTAAAATATTTCAAAAACCATCATCTCACGTCATAGGTATGCATAGTTTTGTAATGATAATCCAATTTTAAGTAAGTATTCTTATAAGAGTTTTCAATATGGAAATAAATACTACTTAAAAATTAATTGAATAAAAATCTGTTTTGTATAAGTGTAGAGCAGCGCCGCCGCTAGGGTATCGGCCGCCCGTGTGCAACATAATATTCGCCGCCCCTGTCGGGCACAATTTAAAAATACAATACGAAAATATAACGAAATGTATAAAAAAAGTATCGCATGCCGTAACATATTTATTAATACTGAATATAAGTATGTATCACTTACCCAAACACTTGCAGTAATAATAACCCATTCAATAAAATTTCGTATATGTCTCCAAGTTTAAACAAAAACACAAGAATAAAAGTATAAGAACAGTATCTTCGTAAACTTAACATCAACACTTAAATGGGTACTTTTCGTGCTTTAGTTTCGGCAAACTTATTGACGTCTTTCAGATTTAATGTCTCACACACTTCATGTTCGATAGATAACATAGCTAAAGCGGAGAGCCTATCTTGCTTCATCGAAGACCGTAAATGGTTTTTAATTATCTTCAGTTTTGAAAATGACCGTTCACCTGTAGCTACGGTAACTGGCAGAAAAAGGAAAATACGTATGATTATGGTTAAATTGGGAAAAGTCGATTCAAGATTATTTTCATAAATACATCCTAGAACATCACGAGGGCTTTTTTCCGCGGTAACGTAAGGTTGAATAACTTTAATTTCTTCATATAAATCTGTGGCACTAATGTCACTCTCTAAATTGATATTGTCCGTAAGCGCTTGGTAAATTTTCTCACAATTCTTTTTAAGTTCATTATCGTCTTTTATTTTAGTTATACCATGTCAAAAATATTTACATATTGTTGAGGTAATTGGAACCTCTCTTCAATTTGCATTTTGGCAGAATCCAAAATTTTAAAATAAAAATTTACTTTAACAGAAATTTCCGGTGATGTTATGGGCTCATCGTCTGCTTCATATTCAAAATGACACTTTCTTTTTTTAATCCTTTGAACGGGTAAGCTGAGAAATTCTTGTTCAATTCCGGCTTTTCAGCCACCTTTTCGAATTCTGATAAAAATGTTTGAAAATGTTCGTCAGAACGATTAGTAATTAAGTAAATTTTTTAATTTTTGAAGGCATCAAGAAAAGATTTTATGTTAAATGAAGGATTTTGCAAGATTTTGCTAACTACATTTATTTTACTTAAAATATCATGCCAAATCATAACGGGGCATATAAATTTGAATTGAACAATTTTATTTTTAAGTGATCTTGCTAAAGTCCTGGTGTTCATATCTCTTTTGTCATCCTCTTCTATCTCTACTAAAGCATTATATATTTCACCTATTTGATGTTTTAATGGTGTAATAGCGTCAATGTGGCTCTCCCATCGAGTTTCCGCCAGCGCCTTTAAGGTCATCTTTGGAAGGTGCTTTAATAAAATAGTCCATCTAATGTTTGACGAAGAAAATAATACATACAATTCTTGTACTGTGTTAAAAAATTCGACAGACTCAAAACTAATTTTTACTGCATCGTTTACAACCAGGTTTAAACTGTGCGCAGAACAGGGAATAAAAAAGGGTCGGGGGTATTTTTCCAAGATTTTCTTTTGCAGTCCAATATGTTGTCAACGCATATTTGCGCCATTATCATAACCTTGACCGCGCAAATTTTTCATGTTTAGATTAAATTCGCATAACTTATTCTGGATAAATTCAAACCCTTAAAAATATTCTAAGTGGAGTTGAGATTGAAACACGTCTTATCACAATTGTTATGTGTTCTGTATGTGTTACATGGAGGGGTACAATCTAAAATAATAGAAAAATATTTTGATTGTTGAATTTGTTTTAAACTGACATCTTTAACACAATCTGCCAATATAACTATTAACTCGTTTTGATGTTCCCATCCTAAATAATGTAGTAGGTTTTTATCGAGGTCTTTATTCTTAGTTTCCACACGACGAAGATGTTCCGATAATACGGCATCAAATTTTGAAACCATTTGAACTAACTGCAAATAATTTCCATTATTTGGCTCAAATAATTTGTGTGAAGATCCTCTAAACGCTAAACATTCTTTAGATAAGAATTTCACTATCTTTCAATCACAGCAGCTTTAAAATAATGGCTAAATGTTACCAATTACTTACTCCAAGAGATCCGAAGAGTGAATGTCCGCTGCTTTCATCAGAACAAAACAGTCTACATGGTGCACAAAATACACTATTTAGTGATAATGAATAAAGTAGCCAAGGACGATAAACTTTATATTGATTGATTAATGTGCGATAGTAGTAGGCTTCTGAAAATCTTCTGTTATTTGTGTATCTTTTGGGAAACCAATGTTCTTAATTTGAAAAGGAAGATTTTCAACAATAAATTGAACTTCACTTGGGTTCATTTCTCCAGGCAATTTTCCGGGATTGTTCGAAACCAAGTATGAACAAGAATTTGCTTCACTGCATGCCGAATCTGGGACAGTTTCGGTATTTTCATCCGCAGAACCAGTACTCTCAATATGAGCGTTATCACTGTCATCAGAGCTCTCGTCATTGCAGGTTTTTTCTTCGCCTTCATGGAAAACTTCTTTCGAAGTTGAGGGACCTAATTTTATATCTTGAATTTCTTTTTTGATTAAAAATTGTCCCAGTGCCCCGCTAAGTCTTCTGCTTTCTTCAGTTTTCGCTTCTTTTCTCTGCCTATACTGAAAACCCGATAGCCGCTTTTTTTTTCTTTCGGACAATTTGAAGTAATCAGTAATCGCTAATAAACCTTGATATGGGTATAACTAATTTAACAAAACTAAATTACATAACACCCGAACAGTAATTGCTCGCTTTCGCTTACTGTACCTATACGGAAGCACAGATGTTAAAGTACGACCTAAAATCCGTTTAAAATGATTGCCAGCAAGTTACTAAAATTAAAAATGCAAATGCATAGTAAAATAAAACAGACACATCAGCACATGTTCATTTTAACATAGAATTATATTATGTATTCTGTAATAGCCAAAAAACAACGTTAGCAATCGCGGTAACCGTAACGTTCTTATATTTCACTATAAAGATATGAAATAAATGGCCAAATTATCTTATATTTATTTTAATGTTTCTGAGGCGGTAATTCATATACTATACTTCGGCATGTTTTTATTTAGATTAGACGAAAAGACAGATAGGTAAATATACGATATACAGTAGGTACTAAAGTTTTGTTATTCTTATTACGGAACATCCAAATAGTGGTGTCATGAATTTTATTTTCTACCAAATAATTTTTATAATTACTAGTCGAGTCCCAAGTACCATTTTGGCCGCCCCTATTTTCGGCCGCCTGTGTGCGGTCCACACATCGCACACATAGCAGCGGCGGCCCTGATGTAGAGCGTGAATATACGTATAGTATTTAATCTAAACCTCATATTAATTAACAATTTAAACGGAATTATTAAATTATATATTTTATAAAAAGATAAAAAACCTCGTCAGGTAGGTTTGTATAATATTTATTCATTTTTCTCAATCAAAAAGTTATCAAGCGTATGTTTTTATATTTTTAAAATTACAGATGTAAGATGCCGGACTTACATTTTTCTACATTTAATATAAGGGAAAAAATGAATAAGTTAGAAATAGCCGCGTTATATCTGATGACTCTTTTTCCTATGTGTTTGCTATTGAAAGATTACCTACACGTGCATAAAAAAGTTATTTGCTGGCCGCTCGCATTTTTTATATATCTTTTCCTAAGAGCTGAAGTACTTTACTACTTGCAGATAATGAGTCTCACAACTTCGCACTGCTATTGTATGTGATTGAATTTTGTAAATATGTTTTGGAATTTTTATGATGGTGAACGAAGCCTACGCTCTGAATGCAATTTTATATATTGTTTAATAATCTATTAAAGATCTAGACTATAAATACATAATTTTCAATTTAGTACACTTGATTTATTATATATAATGTAACTATACCCTATACGGTCTGCCTAAGCAAAATTATTTCTTATAGAGCTGATATATTACAACGGAAACAGAAAAAATAGAAAATAGTCAAAAATGGAAAAGGTCATAAATGTGTTCCAAAATGAATGGGTTTATTTAAATTAGAACACAATGGGCATAGAAATTTGTCAGTAATCTGTTTTGTCAATCGGACATATCCTTCATGCTCGTATTTGGATCAAACCAGACACTATCGCAGATTTCTTACTCTTGTCTTCATTGCAGATAGACCACCGACACTCGTTTTAAAAGATCATCACATGTTTAGGCTTAAGGGGTTTCCTAAGTGTTATGCGTATGACGGGTTCCTTCAATTGTTGATTCATTAAGTTACTCTCAGCCTTTTTATGCTTGTTGTGATTTTCTTTATTTATAAATAGTGATTTTTTTTAACGCATTAGCTCTACTTTTAATGGTCTTTTGCCCCATGGTACCCTTCAGTGTTTGTTTCTCAGGGGTCGGAATCAATTTTGAATAAGCGCTATTTAGATCTGCGAGAAGAAATCCGTTTAATGGTTCGTTATCAGAAGGGTCTTTAGATAAACATGATCGTCCAAGTTGTGAAGAGATTCGTTTAACGAAGTCGATGAAATCCATGTGTACTGAAGTTCTCCTATGGGAGTCGATGTTGCATCAGGTTCTACCGGCGTCGTTGTGTCATCCCGTTCGACTCATTTATCAACAATCTATATAAACCTATGGCAATAAATCCTGCTTTGATATTATGTTTGAGCGCATTACAGACAGGTCCATACTAAACTAATAAAAACTTTTCCAAAACGTTGTTCAGTTAATCTATTATTTCTATGATTGTACCAATGGTGTATAAGTTGCTCATCCTAGTGTTACTCAAACCATATAAATACTGCCTTTTTTAATGGCTGTAACTCGTGAGTGGATTAGACGAAAGACAATTATAATTCCACATCGCACAATTGCATAGTGCAAATAACTTTTAGCCCCATCAAAACTAAGAACATGATGTCCTGGAGACTTAAACTTTGCAAAATGATGAGCCAATCATGGTCATATAACCCTTCCCGTTTGCACTTAAAAAGGTTCACGGAGGAATTGCAGAACCCAATGTATTTGCACAAGTTACGACTGTTACATTTTGTCCATGTTCTTTTTCAATAATAGGAACCCTGTGGGTACATTTTTTGAGTTCCTTACGACATTGAGTCTGCAACCATTCACGACCATATCGAATAGCTTTTCAGATTTTCCAAAAATGTCATTTGCTTCACATACCTGTTTAATTTTGGTAAAGTGGTCTTCAACAATAAATCTAATTAACTGTTGAAACCGCGAAGGATTCAAAACTTTGGATTTTCTGAAGGAAAGGACTGGATTTGAGTTTAACATTTTCTTACACATATATGATTTTTTAATCTGAAGATTTGCGGTACTTTTATACACACAATCTACGAAGAGTTCGGTGTGGAATTCCACAAAGTTGTGGTACTTTGTAGTCGGGCATTTCTTTGTTATTATTAACCACCTTGATGACTATTGCAAGGCCCTGCTGGGTCTACGCCACATTTTTTTTCAGGTTTTTTACCTAAAATACAAAACAGTTGAAAGAAAAATCAAGTGGTCTACGTAGGCCAAACTGGATTCACTATTTGTGGATTTTTTTACATTAAAAGCATTCGGAAGGTAATGTGTCTAATCCCTCTTGTAGGAGGTTTTTTCAGGGGGTTTTCCTCATACACGTATAGCGATATGATCATTGCGTACACGCACGTTAGGCGCGTATTTACATGAGTGCTTCCCAATCAGAGCCCTACCTCCACTGCTTACGATCCTATCCTGACAGAACTCGTCCGTAATCTCACCATGCGTATACGTAATGCATATCTGTATGCTGAGGATCTATCGCTGTAGAAAGCTCGATCAGCCCGCTCTCCCGTTCGGGGAAGAAACACCTTCCTTTCCTTTACATTAAGAATTAATAACGTTTTTCATCATTAAAGAGTTTATTAAACAAAGAATCTTAGTGCATAATAGCAAGACGCAAAATATGCGTAGCGTATAATTAAAAATTAATACTTTTAGACAATTAGATGCACGAGTAGATACTAAATCTGGTTCGTATTTATCAACTAGATCGATATAATATCAGGGCCCGCTCCAAGACCCGACAAGCCGGACATTTGTCCGGGGCGGCAAATCTTAGGGGCGACATTTTTACTCTCAGAATGTGAGAAAATATTAAAAATAAAATATTAATAATAATAGCATGCCGTCTTTCATTTGTAAAAACATTTCTTATCACTGTTTTTACAAGAAAGTTAAAATACTTGTTTTTCATCTATATATGTAGTTGTAAAGAAAATAGGTATAATTACGAAAAAATAATTAATTATTCAATAATAATTATTAAATAAGGAACACGGGTGTTATTTGTATACACTACCTAATATAACCGCGCATCGCATATATACCATATAAATCAGCAAGCAGGGTGCCGCATGAACTTGTCTGAATTAGGAATAGACAAGAAATGACTTGTTTATTGTCTTCAATTATAAAAGGGCTGTCTTATTACAGCATTGCATTATTTTTGCTCATTCGTCGGTGGTGATAACAAATGCAACTCTCAATTGTATATACTGTTCTGGTTCAATAATCAGTGTGATTTGTTTTAAGGTAAGTTAACCGTTAACTTAGCGAATCTACGAAATTAGGCTATTTTGATCAGTAAAAGGCAAAAATTATTAAAAAATAAATATAGTTTAAAAACTAAAACACGCTTTAATGATCAATCGAACTAAAAACGAAAATGATTCTTAATAGGCAGAAAATACAAATAAACGAAAAGATTAGTATTATTGTAAAAAATCGTGGGTGCTCGATGAATGAAAATATGGCACAAAGCACCCACGCTTTTTCACAATAATACTAATCTTTTTCGTTTATTTATATTTTCTGCCTATATTAAGAATTATTTTTCGTTTTTTAGTTAAATTGATAATTAAAGCGTGTTTTTTAGTTTTTTTAAACTATACTTATTTTACATTTTTTAGTTCGATTGATCATTAAAGCGTGTTTTTTTGTTTTTTTAAACTATATTTATTTACATTGAGCTGTAGAATGGGTAGGACCGAAACAGTTATTACATAGCTTCAAACAATTGACTTGTTCTACTTTAAATATCTAATGCCTTGAATTCGTCACAATAAAAAATGAGATGGTTTTCCTTGCAAAAATAACATGACAGTTTATTTGGAGCTAAAATTGGAAATGACTTACTCGGTTTGGAGGATAGGCATTGGATGCCAAATGCGCCGTATCTTGTATCGTATGTATCGGCGACCGCGCGCACACTTGTTCAAAGATGTCGGTTACAAACAGACAGACAAGCAAACAAACATATAGGTGAAGCTAATATAAGCGTGTTAAAAACAAACTTTATTTAAATTTCATAATCTTTTTCAAGGTAGGTATTTAAAGAAGCTCCTTCTCAGATGAAAACTAAATTTTGAAAACGATTTTTGAACAAAATAGATAAATTAATTAAAAAGTTAAAAGATTTGTTTTGATAATTTTAAAAGGACTGAAATTTGTTTATGTTTCGTTAAAAAATCGTCTTTGAAATTTAATTTTCATCTGCGAAGGAGCTTGTTCAAATACCTTAAAAAAGGTTATGAAATATACGGACCAATAGACCCTGATTCTTTTTTTTATTATCAACCACTGGATGCGATCCCTTTTAAGTAAAGCTACGAATATTTTTACCTAGTTTTATAAATAAAATTTTCTTAAAAATAGCAAAAGTTTGTTAGGTATTTTATAAAATTAAAATAAAATATTTATTTAAACATTGAGCATTCTAGAATAAATCTATGCATGATCTGACTGAATTGGACAAGAAAAATTACCCTATTTTATACCATTTTAGATTTTGAAGCAAAATTGTGTAAAATGCAAGTGCTTATACTTTTTTAAATTTGAAAGGTATCAGGTGTGGTAGGTTCGTTACTATTTTACTACTATTACATGATTTATAAATATAAAAAACATATAAAACTGCTTAATCGTTCCCCTAGATCTTAAATGAGCATAAAAAAGTGCAGTATTTGTCTAATTTAACTAAGTCTATTGTAAAACAATTTGCTTATAATTTGCTTTGTTTTATTTCAGATATTTTGTGTATCTTTCAGCATGTCCGAGGGACGCAAAAAACTATCTGGTTGCGAATATAATAAAAACGAAGGGTGGAAAAGGAAATGGAAAGGCAAAGACAAGCTTGCACTTTACTAAATTATTTACAGAGTACGCCGGGCAGTACCAAAACAAATGACGACTCAAAATGTTCTACATCAAAGACAGCGTTGAAAGACACTGACAACAGTGACAACAGAGACTCACCTGAGAAAAATGAGGATCGACAAATGAACGATATACCTGAACTAATACTTGCAACTGACAGTGGCAGCCCTCCGTCGCCAAATGAGAGCACTATTGATATCAACGTGGCACCTACAGAAAGCGCTCAACAACTTTTAAGTACAGATCCAGCACTCTGGCCAATGATACTACTAAACGCCGAAAGAATCTTTTTGGTAAGCCAAGGTCCACCTAAACTATTGTACAATTATAGATTTCCATACGATGAGACTGGTAGAAAATTTAGCCCTAATTATTATAAAAGAATTTTAAGTAATGGAGAGCAAATTTTAAGAGACTGGCTAGTGGACTCTGTCTCAAAAAATTGCGTATATTGCTTTTGCTGCAAAATTTTTGGCTGTGTACTTAGTTTCCTTTCAAAGGAGGGGTTTAAAAGTTAGAAGTATCTGAATCAAACTCTAAAAGACCACGAAATTTCTAAAAATCATATTCAGTCCCAAAAATCTTTTCTAGAACTGAACCTAAGATTAAAGTGTTGGAAAACTATAGATGCGGATTCCCAAAGACTTGCTAACGCTGAAATAAACCATTGGTAAGAAGTGCTTTTAAGAATCGTCGCAATCACTAAAATGCTTGGTGAAAGTTGTCTGGCTTTCCAAGGTACAAGCGACAAGCTGTTTGAGCATAATAACGGTAACTTCTTAAAAATAGTTGAGCTGCTATCTGAATTTGATCCCGTCATGGAAGCACACGTACGTAGGGTGCTTAAAAAAGAAGAAACATAAGCTCACTATCTTGGGAAAAATATTCAAAACGAGATAATAGACCTGTTGCATGAAATTGTGAAATCTTACATTATTAATGAAATAAAAAAAGCCAAATATTATTCCATAATTTTAGATTGCACTCCTGATATTTCTAAGGTGGAGCAAATGACTCTTGGAATCAGGTATGTTTCAATCAATAAAACTGATTCCAATCAGGATGAGGTTGAAATTAAAATTAAGTAAAGCTTTTTGGGTTTTCTTCCAGTTGAAAGGTGTACAGGGAAGCAAATGTTTGAAATTATAATTGCAGAACTTAATAATTTGGGTTTAAATTTACAGGATCTAAGAGGACAGGGATATGACAATGGGTCTAATATGCGGGGCGATAAATCAGGAGTGCAATCTAGGATTAAGAACCTAAATCCGCGAGCTTTCTACGTTCCATGTAGTAGTCACTCTCTCAATCTAGTAGTTAACGATATGGTAAAAGCATCTTTGGAAGGCGTTAATTTCTTTAGTATGACAAAAAATATATGTATTTTTTTCAGCATCTACTTTTCGCTGGGCAATTCTTCTAAAACATGTCCAGGGTTTGACTTTAAAACCATTAAGTGATACTAGATGGGAGAGTAGGATAGAGGCTTTAAAGCCTTTAAGATTTTATATCGGAGGCGTATACGACGCCTTGCTAAGCATTTATGAGAATGAAGAAATTGATAATTTAATAAGGGACGAAGCCTCGGGTTTATTAAGTTGTATTAAACAATTTAAATTTTTGTGTTCAATAGTTCTTTGGTATAAAATTTTAAACTGTATTAATCCAATAAGCAAATTGTTGCAGACAAAAGATTAGCATCTGCACTTGATCTTTCGCAAAATTGCAAAAAGTTTTTTCAGGATCTTCTATCGGATAAATCTTTTAGTGCAACTATTGTTGATGCGAGAGAAATGGCTGACGAAATTGACGTTGAAGCCAATTTTGAATCAACAACACCACGACACCGCGTAAGAAGAAAAAAAGGAATTTCTCATACGAAGCTCGAGATGAACCGATCGAGAATCCTAAAGAAAATTATAAGGTAGATTTTTTTTATTTTACAATTGACCAGACACTAAATGCAATATATACTACATTTAAACAATTTAGTCACCATAGTAATTATTTTCAATTTTTATATAATATAAATGATTTAAAGGGCATGTCTAAAGAAAATCCTTTAAAACATTGCAACGATCTAGAAAGTATTTTAACTCACGGTGATTCTGTTGATATTAATGGGGTAGAATTAGCAGAAGAAATTTGTGCAGTATATGGGCTTATGGGCAAAAAAGAAAGCCCAAGCACTGTTCTAAAATTAATAACAATGTTAAATTGTGCCCCAAACCTAAGTGTTTCCTTAAGAGTGTTGCTGTGTATACCAATAACTGTTGCAAGTGGAGAAAGAAGTTTTTCCAAATTAAAATTGATTAAGAATTTTTTACGTTCAACTACAACGCAAAATCGTCTTAATGGGTTGGCCATTTTAGCGATTGAGCATGAAATTGCTGATCAAGTTAACTTAAAAGATGTAATAAAAACATTTGCGGAAATCAAAGTTAGAAAGAAAAATTTCTTTTAGGTTACTTTATTTTATAGTTATATTTTTATAGAATCTAAAATTTCTCTGTTTGGTTATGCAATATTTTTTGTACTTTCTTAACCCTAGAATGGTATCGTTCGTAAAATTTACGTAACGTCCATCAATTTCTGATAGTACGCCCGTGTTTGTAAAGATTTTGTCTTCCCCCTCCAGCAGTGCTTCTCTGGGTCTATTACATATTACGTCATGAAGTCACGTCGATTAGTTTCAGTCAGTTGCTGAGTGGGAAGCGTTGCAGCAAAAGTCAAGTCGTAAAACTTACGTGGCGATACCATTAAACCATAAACTTTTAGTGTACATTTGACGTGACAATACCGTTTGCATATAAATTTGACTCTGCCGGTATCTTATAATTGTAATAGAATTTAGCTGACATTATGGCTTCATCCTCGCGAGGTTTATCTAACGAAGAACTGGAACGATTTTTGTATGAAAGTAGTGACAGTGAACTGGAAAATAATTTAGAGATTCAAGAAGATGGTGAAGATTCCGATGATTCCGGTAATAGATCTGACTACGAATGGCTACCTGAAGGTGAATTTGAGAAACATCTAGATGAAGTGTGGAAAAAAAACAGAAAGGAACAGGAAGTTTTCGTCTCTAAAGGTCGAAAAAAACGAAAAGTTACCAAAAAAAACTGAAGGTGTTTCCCAAGAAAACCATAAAGAAAATGTTTCTCAACAAAATCATGTAGATCAGGTAGGTCATTCTATGTTCCTAATGAAGCTGTATTGGAAGGTAAAAATGGATACCAATGGAAAACAACTCCTCCATCGTCGACAGGTAAAACTCCTTCTCGTAACATTGTTCACATAAAACCTGGACCTATTGCACCTTTGCGGAACATCGTAGATCCTTTACATGCTTTCCAAGTGTTCTTACCGGAATCTATCCTAAATAAAGTAGTCGCTCACACAAACGAGCAGATAGAATTAGCTCAACAGCGCTATAAAGCTCAATCTGGAACTCAATCTAAAACTAATTTAGATGAATTGAAAGAACTACTAGGATTATATATACTCGCTGCTGCCCTAAAAGGTAACCATCTTCCATCTGAGATCATGTTTGATAATACATATTGCGGTACACGTTACAAGGTCACTATGAGTAAAAATAGATTTGATTTTCTTTCTTCTTGCTTACGATTTGACGATAAAAGCACTAGAGGGGAAAGAAGAGAAGTAATTAAGTTTGCACCAATATCCGAAATTTGGGAAGAGTTTATTGAAATATGCAAAATATCTTATAAACCAAGCTCATACGTAACAATAGATGAACAATTGGTGGGATTTCGGGGACGGTGTCCTTTTCGCATGTATTTACCTAGTAAGCCGGCCAAGTACGGCATTAAATTTATTTTACTCTGTGATACTGCAACGAAGTATCTCATTGATGCACTTCCATATGTTGGAAAATCCACTAATACTTTTGGACAACCACTGGCGGCTTACTGCGTGGAAACTTTGACGAAATCTATCCATGGCTCTAACAGAAACGTGACAATGGATAATTGGTTTTCCAGCATCCCTTTGGCAGAAAAATTACTTCAAACTCCTTATAAGCTAACTGTACTTGGAACGTTAAAAAAAAATAAAGCTGAAGTGCCATCCAGTTTTATTGAAAATAACAAAGAACGACAAGCGGGTACGTCTTTATTTGGATATAGTAGCAGCAATTTATCCCTGCTATCATACAAGCCAAAGCCCCAAAAATTGGTGCTCTTGTTATCATCTATGCATCAAACTAATTCTGTAAATGAATCCAATCACAAACGAGAAATGATTAATAATTATAACTCAACAAAGGGGGCAGTGGATACCTTTGATCAAATGTGTGCAAATTTGAGTTGCAACCGTAAAACAAAAAGGTGGCCTATGTGTGTCTTCTACAACATAATAAATATGGCATGTATCAATGCTTACATTTTATATTCCCATAACGTCACATCCTATGGTGGAAAGCCTATATCTAGAAATGTGTTCATGTTTGAACTGCATAAGCGTCTTACATATAACTGGCAGGTTCAACTTCTAAATCCTGGGGTCAATCTTAGTCGAGAGTTGAAGAATATAATTTTTGATGTTACAGGACAAGATCAAGGAGAAAATCAACCGGGCGAGAGAGAACAAAAGGGCGTAAGAACCTGTTGTAGAATATGTCCTAGCGCAAAAAAAAGAATGACAACCACATATTGCCTAAAGTGCAATAAAGCAATATGTGGTCAGCATCAGAAAAAAATTTGTTCAGATTGTTGTCAGTAGTTTAACTTTATGTTTGTGTCACCTACTTATTTTCAGTATTTTTTATAAATTTGTTTTAAGTTTTTTTCTAAGAAAAATAGTTCAAAATAACATTTTTTTTATTTGTTTGACCTTTCTGTGATAGAAACCATACAATCAAAAAATAATTTTCGCCCAAAAATCAAAAAAGTATTGTAATTCTAGAATCACGTAATATTTACGTGGCGATACCATTAACCAACCTATAAAACACGATACCGTTCTAGGGTTAATAGAATATAAGTATAGCAATAAAAATGCACCTTATATGTACCAGTACTTTTAAGTTTTGCCCTTTTTAAATGTTTATTATGTAATGTATTACATATATTTTTTTAGATAAATGATTTTAACATAATTTTTATTTATTTTTTTTTAAAACTGGCGGCAAATTGTCTGTTTATCCGGGGTGACATGAAGGCTAGAGCGGGCCCTGATGATATAGTATAGAACCTACCTGCCCCATCTGTTCCTAAATTGTTACACTAGGCTCATTAGAGCCATTAGTCCATATTGAGTACTAGCTAATTGTAATAATCCTAGTAATCTATTGGCGAAAATCTATTTTGCTTCACTTATACTGCAGTGCCACTGTTAAAGTGAACTAATAATGAAACTTCACCTTTAACAGTTTCTTGTTTCGAACACTTAAAAATTATTTAACTAAACGGGATTCGGTTTCTAAAATTGTACACAAAATGTCAATATTTTAAGAAAAATCAAGAATATAACCTTGCCTTAATATATGGGTTAATAAAACTGGAGAATGTTAAAAAAATTATAATTAATGTGCTGAAGTAAATTCCTAAAGTTGTAAAGATTCATTAGTGAAGAATTACCGTTTTTACCAAAAATATTTAACAAATTTCGCTCAAAATTCCTTAATTTAACGCTAAAACGGGAACACTAAAACTATACGTAAACCGAAAATTCCAAGTTAATCTCTGTTTTAATCTCAAAAGGGTGTTAACACGGTAAGTATTAATGTTATATAACGGTAACTATGTTGAAACAATGTACTGCGTGTATTAAAAAAATATGTTTTCTTATACCTAATCGGTGTAATGGAATATTGTGGTAACGGAATCGGTTTATTCCCACTAAATCTAATTCTTTTGTTATGGAGATGTTGGCAAATTTTGCAAAATTATTACTTATTATCAAGTTATGAACATGATAAGCTAATACGGCATCTCTGCGGGTAACTACGTATACGGATGCGTACTGTAATAAATAAATATATCCGAATGATTCATTCGGAAAGGTCGTATTTTTATATACCTTCCGGGTTTTAAGATAAGAATGAAAAATAAAGGCATAAAGCATTTCATTGTAAATTAGTAACACAAGTGTTACTTACTGATTTACAAATTTTAGACAGTATATGCAGAGAAATAATGTAATTAAAAATTGATTTGGATAGGTTTGGTTTGTTGGGATAAAGTATGGAACCAAGTAAATGTCTTTAAAACGAAACGGAAATCTTTGAAATTTTGCAGGCAAGTGCAAGGGGGCAAAATGCATCTGATGTACATTTTTTTGTTAATAATATACTTCCGATTTAACCGGAAATACCCTCAAATTTTTTTAATTGAAATGGGACAGCCTGTATATTTTTGCAGATTTTGAAAGATCTTGTTATTTCGAATTCGTACATACTGGGTTTAGTGGAAATAATTTGTAAGAACGAGAAATAACTCACTTTTAGTTGTGGAATAAATAAATTTATTTACTTTAGACTAATGAAAATAATAATTTAAACAAAATTATTTCAAATGTTCAAATTGCTTGACAATATACCAGCCTATTAACAAATTCTTGCGTCACTCTTTCCAAGACTTCTCCACGTATCAGTTCACATTTATCAATTATTCTTTGTCTTAATTCCTGCAAGCATGTTGGTCGTTTACCGTAAATACGTGATTTTAGATAACCCCAAAGAAAAAAATCTAATGGGCTAAGATCCGGAGAACGCGCAGGCCGCTTCATGAATCCTCTACGTCCAATCCATTGATTTGAAAAATCCGCATCCAGAAAATCCCTAACCCGTCTGTCATAGTGGGGAGGTGCTCCATCTTGTTGAAACCAAACATTGTGCGGTAACTGCCCATTCTGTTGAAGTGCGGAAATAACTTGGTTATTCAGTAAATCTAAATACTTATCACCATTCAAGTTTCCATGTATAAAAAATGGGCCTATAAGCCTATTTTTGACAATTCCCATCCGAACATTCAACTTCTGTGGATGCTGGGTATGTGCTTCCTGAATCCAATGAAAATTCTCATTTGACCAATACCTTCAGCAACTGTTCCATTTAAACAAAAAGTTACCTCATTGGAAAACACTACATAACATGCAAAATGTTCGTCGACATTACAGATGTCCATCAGTCGTTCGCAAAACTCAGGCCGGCGGTCAAAATCATCGTCTGACAATTCTTGAACGAATTGTATTTTATACGGATGATACTTTTCAATTTGCAATATCTTCCCTACAGAAAGTCGAATTATACCGTGGTTTAGTGCCAAAATAGTGGTAGAAGTTTGAGGTGATTCCTCTAAATCAATTGCAATGTTTTGTCTAATAGTTTCGTTCGTTGCGGTCCGCGGTCTTCCAGTGTTTGGCAAATTTTTGGCCCAGTTGCATTAAAACGTTGTAATGTTTTAGTAACTGTTGAACGTGATGTGGGATTTATTTCAGGATGCAAATCATTAAAAATATGACACACTTCATCACGAGTTCTAACACGATCACCATAACCAATCATCATTAATATTTCTATACGATCTTTTTCACTTAAATGAACCATTTTTAATCGTATAATTTATTTCCGTAAACTACAATTTGACAGTTCGGCAACAGTTACCTACTAGATGGTACTCGTGTATTTCTTACTAATAATACAAACAACATCAATTTGTTTATCTAAATGGTTTTTCACTCTAATGTATAAAAACTTAAAAGTGGTTAATTAAAGTGCAGTATTCCTCGTTTTTACAGATTTTTTACACTAAACTCAGTGTGTATGAATTCGAAATAACGAGATATTTCAAAATCTGAAAAAATATACAGGGTGTCACGTGTCAATTAAAAAAGTTGAGGGTATTTCCGGTTAAACCGGAAGTATATTATTAACAAAAAAATATACATCAGATGCATTTTGTCCTCTTGCACTTACCTGCAAAATTTCAAAGATATCGTCCGTTTCGTTTTAAAGATATTTACTTGGTTCCATACTTTATCCCAACCCTGTATAAAACACCAGGACTTTGAACGTTTAACTGTTAAAAACTTTCACAAATACCTGCCTTAAGTTGGATACGCATGGTTTTGTTTGATAAGAATTGGTTTATGTCTAACAATAATACTTAATTTAATAATTTTTTATTTCATTAAGATGGTTAATTTACAACCAGCCCTAAGACTAACGAGCAAATTTGATGAAGTACTTAATTACTAAACTAAATTACATTGACATGTGGAGGGAGCGTCGCCCATTGGTGATTCCTTGAGTTTTTTTTTTTAATAATTAGTGAGGTCTAACGTTTTAAGGCTTTTTAATCTACGAATGTTATTGGCATTGTCTAGTAAATTTAGCACTAACACATTGGGGTGATTTGTTATTCGGTTGACATAGGTACTTGTAGGTCTTTTAACCTCATCTTTGATCCATGGAACTTTTAAGTCTTCATGAAGTGTTTTGTTGTACACTAACACTGTTTTCTAGCGATAACTTGGATTTTTTCCCTACGAGCCCATACTTCTTTTTCACCATAGCATCCAGTTGCTTTCTCTTTTTTGTAATATGGATTTTCCATGTTAGTCGCCTGTCGAGGGTCACACCAAAATATTTTACTTCCTGTTTGGTGGGGATCTGTATACCATTTAGTTTTACTGGCATAATTTTGTTGTCATTCCGTGGAAGGTTACCTGTGAATATCTGTCATAGGGTTGGTCCCAGAACACTGCCCTGAGGAACTCCTGCCTTTATTGGGTATAGTCCAGACTGGCTTTCACCGTATTTTACTTAAGTATGATTTGAATAGAAGAAAGTATTGGTGTGGGAACGACCGTTTAATTTTGTAGAGTAATCCGGGATACCACACCCGGCGGAACATCTGGCTGACCTCAAGGAAAATCGCAGCAAAATATCTTTGATCTTCAAAGTCCTTTTCGATTACATCTACCACTCTACGAGTGTTTTTGTGTAATAATTTCTTCCTTTACAATAATTATGGGTGCCATTCTCTTGAGTATTAATTTAAAGGAAAACTTTGTACATTAATTGTAACTGTACAACTATTTTGGGTACTTTTCACGAGTGAAACTCAATATGCTTGGATATTTATGATGCATATCCGAAAATGAGACTGAACACATGACTCACGTAGTTCGATAGTTGGAAGAATTTAGAAAATGTTTAAACGTGCAACCAAGCGTGAATTTTTTCGCCAATCCACTTACTATTTTAGGAACAAACGTCTCAATTTTCAGCTACTTAATATTCTGTAGATGTAGACGTGTTGATTGACCTAATCCGTATCTCCATTAAAAAGATTCATTAAAAACTTCTTTGCACCTTCGATTTATATCGTGGCGCCTTCATCTTTAGTTTTAGGAACTAAAGTATTATATTTAACCAGAATATGTTCGACAAACTAACAGAAGACAACATGAACAAAGAAAGTCAAGCAACAAAAGGACCTCAACCGCCACCTATTCACATAAGAGGTGTCAAAAACATAAAACCCTCAATCGATCTACTAAACAAACTAGTGAAAGACAAATACCGCATCAAATCCACTATCAACGAACAGGTGAAAGAACAACTACTGGAAAGTAAGGACTATACCTCAATAGTTAATGCACTGATAGAAAAGAAAAACACAGAATTATATACACAAAAGTCAAAACAGGAGAAAGGTTTTCATGTAGTACTGAAAAATCTCCACTACTCAGTCGACATAATCGGAATCAAACAAAGCTTCAACAACGAGGTACATGAAGTACTAAGCGTATGGAATATTAAGCAACGAAAAACCCATACTCCGCTACCACTATTCTTTGTAGATATCAAACCAAAAGACAACAACAAACAAATATATAAAATCAAACAGCTGCTAAATACCATAGTACAGTTCGAAACTCCTACGTCAAAAGAGAGATACCCCAATGTATGAGGTGCCAGAGATTTGGTCATACAAAAAATTATTGTAACAATAGCCGAAGATGCATTAAATACACTGGCAAGCACTATACAAAAGATTGTCCTATAAAAAGTCAAAGACAACTAAGTCATGTGTGTCAATTGCAAAAAATGCGAACTATCGAGGATGCTTGGTCCACGTACAGTTGTAACAAAAATATACCCTGCCCTTCGAAAAAGACGAGCATTCACACGACCAGTACTACAACAAGGCATAACCTATTCACAAATGGCAAGACAAGAGGAACATAACTCACACGACAATAGTAACAACACTGAACAGCACTACTCGCTAATGGCCCACCATACTAACGACCCAACGGACTTAAAACAAACTATGAAGACAATGCTGGATCAAATGAGTACACTTATCAATCTCATAACCACACTTATAAATAAGACATCAAAATGACACCTTTACTCGCTTTCTGGATGCCAACGGTCTGTGTAGACATACACTTGAAGTCACTTCCTTTATACAACAGCACGACATGTATTACTAATTTCAGAAACTCACTTCACTTCAAGAAGCTATATCAATATACCCAAACAAAATATATATTTTACAAATCATCCAGGAGAAGCCGCACATGGAGGTACTGCAATAATCATTCGACAGAGCATAAGACATGAAAGTTCAGAGTTTAGACATGAGTATATACCTACAAGTCACTAGTGTCGCTATAAAGGGACAGATTAGGAGATTCCACAATAGCAGCACTTATTGCTCACCAAAACATAAAAATAAATCTGAACACTTTGAAGATTTCTTCAAAACCTTAGGTAGCAGATGGCTAGTCGCCGGAGACCTTAACGCCAAACACCCGCATTGGAAACTCGGATACCTACAAGTAAAGGGAGGGTACTGTTAAAAACAATTCGAAAGTACAACCTAACTGCGCTTTCCACTGGACACCCCACTTACTAGCCCTCAGATAGACAGAGACCAGATATAGTGGAGTTTTACATTACTAAGGGCATAGACACCAGGAAAATGATACTACAGCCATGCTTGGACCTTACTTCGAATCACACTCCAACTATAGTAACACTGACTACAAATATAATTTAAAAGTCGAAAGATGCGTCGCTATATAGTAAAAAGACGAACTGGGGACGTTTTGGGAAACACTAGATCAACTATAATAAAATACTTATCTTTTTTGGGATTTTTTAATGGTGTACTTTAAATTATACAATCTAAACGTTTCGATAACACTTACAGTTATCTTCGTCAGTAGTAATGTTTGTTAAAAATTGTTAAATTAAAGTACACCATTAAAAAATCCCAAAAAAGATAAGTATTTTATTATGAGTGTTAATGGTGAAAGTTTACATTTTCATACTAGATCAACTCATTAGAAATTACATTAAAGAACGAGCTCGATATCGAAAAATCAGTGGAAGACTTAACTAAAGCTATTCAACTTGCTGCGTGGCAAGCTATACCTGACCGAAATGAAACACAAATTAAAGAACATTCGCCACTAGTAAAACAAAGAATTGCAAATAAAAGAAGATCACGACGAAGATGACAACTAACAAGAACAGATACAGACAAAACCAGATACAACAAAATATCCAAAGAACTTAAACAACTGCTACAAAAAATTAAAAACGAATCCATTCAAGAATACCTTAACAACTAACTGCAACTGAGGCTACAGAATATTCCTTATGGAAGGCCACAACCACCCCAACAAACAATACCACCTCTAAAAGATAATAATGGTACCTGCGCTAGAACTAACAAACAACAGGCGAAAATTTTTTCAAAATATCTCACTTCAGTGTTCCAAAATCCCACAGAAGTCACGTCCTATAGGCTGATAAGTCTTTTACCACTCGTCTCAAAAGTCCTGGAAAGGTTGCTCTGACACCGACTACAACCTATAATAGAGAACAAAAATCTGATATCCAAACATCAATTTGGTTTTAGAACAGGACACAGGACCATTGAACAGATTCACAAGTTATCCAAGCAAGTAAACAATACGCTCGAGAGAAATCAATACTGTTCAGCCACATTCATCGTCATCAGTCAAGCCTACAAAGTGTGTATTTGTAAATAGCGATCGTCGGTGATAACGAAGGGGACACGCTCTTCTTAGACAAGCTCTTTGTCGATAGACTAGGAAGCCTTCCTCTCTGTTCAACAGGTTTGAAGGATTCGACGAAGTACAATTTGCTGTGCATTAGGCTTTTGACCGGTGGAGTTCGTATTGTTTGTGTGTAGTGATGTTTACCTTACATACCCTACCTTAAACGGTTGCATTTGAAAATCTGGATCACTGGATCTGTGTCAGAGCCTGTAAGAATAACATATATCCACGTACCACACATAATTCATAATACCGAACTCTTTATATATATATATATATATATATATATATATATATATATATATATATATATATATTTATATCATATCCCAAATTGTTGCTGCATGTGAGGCGATCTATGTTATTATAAGAGCTGCAAATCGTTCAAATGGACAATGTTTCTCAGGATTCTATTACCATTCCAGAAGTGCTATTACATTTTAACAATTGTTTTTGGATTTTAAAGAAATCGCGGGAAACCAAAATGTTGCATTTTTAACAGACAAGTACTTTTTTAAGAACTTTACAATAAAAATAAAACAAAAGAATATCTTTTTCAGATTTTGAGATAATGACTATAGCTATCTTTTTTATTATGGACGCCATATTGAATTATTAATGCATTAAATAGCATAGTATTTTCTTTTTAATGAATACTGAAATAAGAAAATAATGTTAGTTACCTGTAAATCACAAACAATTGTTAATCTAGTTACGCCATGGTTCACTATAACGTTCAAGTTTTTTGACGTTCACTATTTAATACCTCCTCCAATAGGCAACTGAATGCTTCAATCATTATGACAAAGCACAAGCTAAACAATTAGGAAATTATTCTTGAATTATATCGATAAAATTTATTGAACGAATTACAGACTTTTGAGATCATTCACAATAAAAGCTGATACAAATAAGGTATCTGTCTAATTTAAAAGAATTGATCTATGTGGCCACCACCTTGCTCAAAACATATTTGACAACGATGGCGTTATAGTGAACCATAGCCTAACTAGATTAACAATTTTTTGCGATTTACAGGTAACTAACACTTATTTCTTACTTCAGTATTGATTGAAAAGAAAATACCATGTTGTGATACATTTTTGAGAGGAGGAAAAACAAATGCCATTTAATGCATTAATTATCCAATAAGGCGTCCATAAGAAAAAGGAAAGCTATAGTCATTATCTGGAAATCTAAAAAAGATATTCTTCTGTTTTATTTTTTATTGTAAGGTTCTTAAACAAGTACACAATATATATATATATATATATATATATATATATATATATATATATATATATATATATATATATATACGTACATATACATATACGTTTGTTTTCAGATTTCGTCCTTATCCTCCATACTCCATTTTGATAAATTGACGCCATTTTTCTGGTGGTAATTTTGTTTAAAATTGTATCCGATAGTCTTTGTCTATCGCCTCTTTTATTTAAGTTTCCTGGGCGTTTTTCAATTTCAATGGCTTCCCTTATCATTCGATGTGTTTTGTATAGTATGTTGGCTATCACTTTTGTGGTTTTAAAATCAATCAATCTGCTTACGTTGATACGTCTATTCGTTTGTCCTGTGTAGGTTTGTGAACAATCTTTGCATGGTGTCTAGTACACCCCTTGTTCCCCTGGTGGTGGAAATCGTTGCAATGTTGCTTATACTGTCGGTGGTGCCTTTTATATATTGTAAACACGCCTTCGATATTGGCCCTGCCTTATCGTTGTCTTCTATTTGTCTTGATTTGTCGGCTCTTTTTATATCTCCTTCGGTGAAACCAGCAGTGCTGTTCTAAGATTCCCCATCTTTTGGTGCACGATGTTCGCATCCGCTAGATGTCTGGATCTTGTTCCCAACGTTTTACCATCGATTGTAGTAGTACTTGGAGGTGATGATATTGTATCTTTTGGTGCACGCAGTTCAAGTGTTTTAGAAATTTCTTCAGTTTATCTTTTCCGTATGTCCAAATCATAAAAGCGTCGTCGACGTAACGTACCTATAACTTTGGTTTATCTATTGCTGTTTCCAATGCCTGCTCTTCTAGATTCTGTATAAATATGTCACTGGCGGAACCTGAAAGCCCATTGGCGCCCATTTTATCTCCTTGTATTTTTAATCCCCATAGATAAAGTGTGTGTTTTTAGAGCAATGTTCTATTAATTTTAATGCATCTTCAGCTAGTTGACATTTTCGTTTTATTTTGTTTAATGTTTCGTTGATGGGCACATTTGTAAATAGAAGTTGAACAGTAAATCATCTGGTTGTACATTGTGCTCTTTTAGCTTGTGGATGAAATGTTGAGTTTTAGTCAAAATATCTTGCTGTTTCTGTGTACGGCTGTAGTTGTCTTACTGAGTATTTAGCTAGATGTTGCAACGGTGACCTCACCGAGCTAACAATGGGTCCTAATGGTATACCCTCGTTGTGTATGTTAGATAGAGCGTAGAATTTCGGGCATTTTGATTATTTCTCCCTAGGAATTAGTTGTGTCTGTATTTCTGGTTCGATGTTACCCTCTTTGATCTCTTTCTTTGTTATTTTTTCCAAATTAATTGTGGTGTAGGCAGGATCCTCCACTACTCGATGTAGTCAGCTTTATCCATGATAACGGATACATTTCGTTTATCAGCTGGTAATATTACAATTTGCGTGTTGTTTTTTAGCTTCCGAAATGCTCGATGTTCTTCTCGTGTTAGATTCTGTTTCGGTAGTCGTGCTGTTTTGAGAACTCTCATTGCATCTGGACGTATTGGTTCCGCAGCGTTTGCTGGCATGTCCTTAATCGATGATTCCACGTTGCATATTACATCTTCGATCGAAATTTTGGAAGGTGCAAGTGAGTAATTAAACCCTTCTACCAAAGGGTTTGTCGTTGCCTGGTCGAGTTACGTTGTCGAAAAATTGTGTACAATCTTCCCTACGTCCAGTGGTTTGTATTTGTTTTCTGTTTTTTTTTCTGAGCAATTTTTAGGTGTTCAAATTTAATTTTTGTCTATTTATAGTTAAAGTACGAATTTGATTGTTATGGAAGATTAGAGATCTTTGAAAACAAGGGCCTTTGAGCCATTAAACTTTCAAAGCCTTGACTTACACTAGGTAAGCAACTCGGTTAATTTCAATTTCTTTAGTTCGTCCATTCGACCGCTGATGATGATAGCTTAGCTCTTGGAAAGCATTTGGTGTTGTTAATTTTGGGTATTACGTGGGAATATTTTGTTTGTTACAAGTCCTGTCATAGATCCACACTTCCAGATTTTCACTAAAAGTTTAACTTTAGTTCGCGCCTTGATAATTTTGATGCAGTTTGGCAGATTGAGTTAATTTCACCCACTCCTTTCCAAAAATGTACATATACAACAAATCATAGCATAATGTATTGCTGTAGACTTTAATGGGATTTCAATAGCTAGCATACCTGTGAAGGGTAATGAGATTGCTTAGTTACAAACGTATTTTGCGTGTGTGAGTGATGCTAAACGAACGTAATAAAATTGAAGTAAGTACATTAAATCTACAGGCGACAAATCATTTATTTAAATTTATGAGTACTAAGACCAGCATTCATAGCACACTAAATTATCATCAAAACGAGATTAATTTTATTATCCTATCTGTTCATTTTCTTCATTAAAAGTCTTAATTTTACAATACTACACTTAAGGAAATGCTTGACAGGAAACAACATTCTGCTATATATTTGAATTAACGCATATAACACCTACATATCACAATTTGAAAAGTCATTAGATATCATTACTACAATTACCTGCTTTGAGGTTTACACGATTTTATAGCACCCAATATGTTTTATTACTAAATATCTTCAAGACGTTCAATAGATAACTATTTACGTATGGGTACTAAAACTAACCCATCTTTTTTTTTTCTTCACTATGATTATCCAATACCACTACGTGGGGGCATGTTTTATTACCTTACACGATTATAACAAAAAAAATGCAAGTATTGAGTAGGTTAAATCGAAGACAAATTAACTTTACATATGATAGCGTTAATGTTAAAATCAGGGAAACTTCCAGATGCGTAAACAAGAACCTGACACGAGATAACTTGCACCTTTAGAGTTTAATGAATTCAAATTTCCTTATCAAACGTTGTATGAAATTAAATTATGTTTAATTATCTTCATTAAATAACAAATAGAGACACACATATTGAAAACGCATGTTTATTTTAATCTAAGAATCAGATAAAGCTTCTATACTCAGTTTTGTAGGAAAATAATTTTAAAAGAAATTGGTTTTGCTAGAAAATCAACACAATGGAAAACCGAAAGCTTACGTTACTCTGATCTTCGTGTACCTATCGGGTTGAAATAGACTATATGGACAAAACCTTGGCATCAATGGGAATATGAGTCTAAAAGAGTATTAAGTCCGAGAGCTATCTACAAAAGAAAGAAGAAAGAAAAGTTTCCAAAGAAGGTTTGTTTCTCGACTTTCTTGGGATTTCTCTAGATGTAATGATGATTTCTCTTGCTACTTACACAAAAAGTAAATCTATTTACTCCTCTTCTTGAAGCATGTTTTCATCCATTTCAATACTGAATATATGCCTTCCTTAAGACTTTTCCATTCTTCTCGAGCTTGTGCTTTTTGGATCCACTGTCGGCTAACTATTTTCCTAATATCATCTTTCCGCATTGCCCTTGGTCGTCCCCTGTCCCTTCTTACTATGCGGGGTCTCCATATTGTTACTTTTTGCTCCATCTGCCATCCTCTCTGCGAAGCATACGTCCTATCCAGCGCCATTTCCGGATGGTTGTTCGCTGAGCAGCATCCGTAACTTTTGTGCTTGTTCCTATATATGTGTTTGTTTTCCTATCGGATAATCTAATGCCTAGCTTTGATAGTACCATCTTCCGTTGAGTTACTTTTATTCTATTGATGTTGGTTTTTGTAAACACCCACGTTTCAGATGCGTACGTTAATATAGGGAGAATGCACTGCCTGAAAACTTTAATTTTTAGATGTTGTTTAAAAGGGCCTTTGAACATGTTTTTTAGCTTTCCGTAGGCCGCCCAAGCAAGTTGAATACGTCTAGTTACCTCAGCTATTTGTGTTGATTCTTAGAATGTGAGTTTTTGTCCCATATATATATATATATATATATATATATATATATATATATATATATATATATAAAGGTGGTAGGCATGTATACTCCATGCCAGCCGGGAAGGTGCCACCACCCTTACCACGGGCTCATTAACATTGGGTCTCCGATTTCCAATAAGGGCTACCGGTTACCTTTTCCTTCATCCTTAATCTATTCTCATCCTTATTCTTCCTTCTCGCCCTCATTGTCTTCCTATCGGATTAAAAGTCCCAAATTAAAAAAAATAAGATGTCTGTGGTTTCTAGGGTAATAAATGCAGTACATACAATCCTGCCCCATTCGGATATACGGGAGGGCGATTTCAATGTTCATAACTCTAGTTGGGTTCAGTTTTCATCAACTACAAATCCTGCTGGTCATAGTGCAGAAACATTTGCTATTTCATGTGATCTCACACAAATGATTTCTGAACCCACAAGAATCCCTGATTCACAAAACCGATAGAACCTTGTGGTGTTTTAAGTCAGCTCGATGGAGTGATTTACGGGATTTCTATGAGACCTTTCCATGGCGTGAATATTATTTTAAGTCATCCTCTTCTTCGGACATCGCTCTTTCAGTATCTGAAGTCATCCTCATGGGAATAGAGTTATACATTCCCAAAAAACAATACCGTATAGGTAGATCACGTTCCCAACCCTGGTCCAATAAGGCTTGTGCTGATTAAAAAATAAATTTTACATTAAAAGGAAATCTAATAAATCGGTCGACAGTCATGTAGAATACGTTGGTGCTAGAAATATCTGCAAAAGTGACATCACTAAAACTAAAAAAGTTGTTCGAACAACGAAAATGAAATGAACTAGCTACATATCCTTTAGGCAGTCGTAAATTTTAGTCTTTAGATAAAGCCATTAGTAAAAACTTTGGAACATCTTCATTTCCCCCCCTGACATCTATTGACTGATCGGTAGTTGCTGATCCTGTAGACAAAGCCAATGTTTTTGTGGATTTATTTGCATCAAACTCGTGTCTCAGTGATTCTGGAAAATATGTGCCCCTAGTCAACTCTTCTTCATACGCTATGAAACCTATTCATTTTCGGTACAAGCTCTTGGGATCGATCATCAGTAGGTTTGATCTCAATAAAGCGACTGGCCCAGACGGCATCCCAGCTATTGTCTTAAAGAAATGTTCCCCCGAACTAGTACCAGTCCTATCTAAGTTCTATACGATCTCTATGTCTTCTGGGGAATTCCCATCATCATGGAAATTAGCAAATGTTCAACACATTCCCAAAAAAGGCGATAAGACCTATCCCTCAAACTACCGACCAATTGCCATCACTTCCATCTTGTCTAAAATCATGGAAAAAGCCATCAATCAGCAGCTTCTCACGTTCCTTGAAACTAACAAACTCCTTAGTGACCACCAATATAGGTTTAGGCAAAGTCGTTCAACAGGTGATCTTCTTTCATATGTGACCCAAGTTTGGAACAAAACAGGGTTTCTAGTTTCCTTGATAAAAGACGAATACGTGTCGTAGTTGATTGCTTTTTTTCAAAAGAAGTTAGCATTAACCCAGGCGTACCACAGGGATCCGTTATAGCGCCTACACTTTTTCTGCTGTACATAAATGACCTTATTTCTTCAACAACTAACCCCATCCATTGCTTTGCTGACGATAGCACTCTTCACTGTAGTTCATCTCAGTCTACTCATAGTGGTAATCCACCTTCTATGTCAAATCAAGAAATTAAAGCTGAAATGGCAAATTCAATCAACAAAAACATTCAACGTATTCTCGAATGGAGAAGCAATAATCTAGTTAAATTTAATGCTAACAAAACTCAGTGTTGCCTTGTGTCGCCAAAAAAGATCAATCATTTCCTGTTGTAAGTATGATTGGCTCAGTTCTTAAGCTTTCAGACTCTATTACTCTGTTGGGTATGACTGTATCTTCAAATCTCTCATGTTTTGACCATCTTCTGTCAGCTACCAAAACAGCTGCTTGTAAAATAGGCTTTTTGTACAGATCTAAGCAGTGCTTTACCTCTCGACAACTCCTGCTGTATAAGGCCCAAATTCGGCCTCATCTGGAATATAATTCTCACCTCTGGGTTAGTACTCCCCAATACGCTCTCGATATAGTTGACCGTATTCAAAAGAGAGCGATTAGGCTTATAAATGACCCGTTCTTAACTTGTCACATACAGTCCCTTGAGGATAGGATGGTTTCAGTTCTTTCCTTGTATTATAGTTATTACAACGGCTATTGTGCTGCTGAATTATATTCTTTGATACCATCTCGGGTTATCTTTACGAGAAACACTCAGTTCGATCATTCACATCAACAGTATGCAGTACAAATCTCCACTTGTCGTACCAAATGGGCGCAATCCACATTTTTCTACACGGCTTCTATACTCTGGAATGATCTCCCTAGTTCCTGTTTTCCTTTCACTTATGATATGAGAAAATTTAAGGTAGGTTCATAGGCATCTACTGGCAAGTCATTATCTCTCTATCCATCCTCCTAAGTGTTCCTGAGTGCTTTAGCACGATAGGCCAAATTTAGCCTGTTCAGGTCCACAATCATAATATATATATATATATATATATATATATATATATATATATCAGGGTGTCCATTTAGTGTGTAATTGTCCGATTATGGGCTCCCAGACTACTTGTGAGCAGGCTTCCCAAATAGACTAAAGGTTGCACGTTTTAAAAATATTGTCATATATACAAAGTGATTCAAAAAAACGTGGTCAACTAAATTTCATTGTTTAAATGGAAAACCATGTATATTTTCGCACCATCGAATAACTCGTAAAATTTTGCGTACATTTGACGCGTAATTAATATCCCTAGCTTCAGCGGTTTTCGAGTTATTCGCATTATTTCAACATTTTTGAAAGGTACACGGTGTCAAAGAAATTAGTGTATCATGGAAGTTATTGTAGAGATAAAAATGATTTTCTGAGGTGTTAAAATCTGAGTACTGACCACTAAGAACCATTCCCAATACCCGAAAATATTGTACAGGGCGTCCGAAAAATTTGGTTCAAAATTTGACATCACAAATATCGGAAAACTCATTTTTTTTTTTTGCTTCTGTGCATCTAATGGTGCTTTCGCAGCTGAATAGAAAATACTTGCATGCAGTACATTATGACATCATGAATTTTCTCTTAAAGGTGGTGCTTCATTCGCATTTGGACACTAAATACTTTTACAGTCCACTACGTAATTAGGAGCATACAAATAATATTAATTTATTTTTATCTACAAATATTCAGTAACAAAGTTAAATTCTATAATAACAAGGTAATATGAAAGATGACAAACATGAAAACAAAGTCAGGAGTTCATACCTATTTTAAAGATGCTAACTCGGTTAACTTAACCCACGTCGGAATTAGTGTAGTATTTTATGCATAATTCTCTTATTTTTGAAGTTCGGACATTTTGTAACATTATAGGTGTAACACTTAGAAATGCCTCCCTGATACGATTTTTCATGTCTTCTATCGTGGTAGACGGTGTTTTATAAACTGCAGATTTTACAAACCCCCATAGAAAAAATCTAAACTCTTAAGGTCTGGCGATCGAGCAGGCCAAGCTATAGGACCACCGCTACCAATCCATTTTTCTGGAAATAAAACAGTTACATGCTCTCGGACTTGTCTATGGTAGTTAGGTGTAGCACCATCCATCTGTTCTCTTATTTCCTCCGGATTATGTTGAATAAGAAGTGGAAAGTCTTCATTCACAAAAAAGTAAAAAACATCTCCGTTTATGCGGCCCTCAAATAAATGCGGTCCTATAACATAATTGCCAACAATAACTCCCCAGACATTTGAACTCCATTGCTGTTGAAAATGATTTACATGTACTAAATGTCGATTTTCGGTGGCGTAGTAATGATAATTATGTCTATTAACAAATCCATTTCGATGGAATGTACATTCGTCTGTAAATAATATGTAGAATGGAAACTGATTATTTTCCTGTAATTTAATTTGCATCGATCGACAAAAGTTAACTCGTTGAATGTAGTCATCAGCGGAGAGGTCTTGATGGAGTTGTACATGATAGGGATGTAGTTTATTCTTTTTGATACATTTAGATACGGAGGATTTTCCAATATCTAGATTCCTGCTAACTTCTCGTACACTTATTTCTGGAGTTTCGACCACGGATAATGTAATATCCAATTTATTTTCTTCATGTAAAACAGATTTGCTTCTTGTTTTTTTCTCATAGTTTGCGTTGGCTGTTGTTTCAAAGCGGTCTTTTAATTTTTCAAAACACTTTACCTGGGGATGTCTTCTATCTGGATATTTTTGAGTCGTGACGCTAACAATCAATTTCCATCACTTTCTCCTATTGCATATGTCATGCTCACAAGTTGTCTTGAATAATTTGTTTGATTCATTGCTTTACTAACACGTACAAACAACTTAAATTAACGAAGTTTATGATAAGTAAATAATAAATAAAATGTCATGTTAGGAAAACAACCATTCCTCAGCCTTCTCTGCTAAAGTGCACATTTTTTATTCAGCTGCGAAGGCACCCATTAGACGGTCACAGAAGCAATTCAAACGTAAGAAACCTGTTATCCCAATCCTCATAGCCTACTCTACAAAAAAAGGGACTTCCTAACACATTTTGTAAATAAAAAATTGGTTTTCATGGAATAAATCAAAAACTGCTTATTTTAGGTACAGGACATGTCGGATACTTTCCTATTGATTTTCAAAGGAGAATTTGCTAGTGACATAAAAGTGGTGGACGCCCTGTACAATACTTTTGGGTATTGGGGTTCTTCATAGGGCCGTACTCAGACTTTAACACTTCAGAAAATCATTTTTATCTCTACAATAACTTCCACGGTACACTAATTTCTTTGACACCCTGTACCTTTCAAAAATTTGTAAATAATGCAAAAACTAGAAAACCGCTGAAGCTAGGGATATGAATTACGCGTCAAGTATACGCAAAATTTTGCGAGTTATTCGATGGTGCGAAAATATACAGGGTATTCCATTTAAACAAAATCAAGTTTGGTTGACCACGTTTTTCGGAATCACTCTGTATATATAAAAATATTTTTAAAGTGTGCAACTTTTAGTCTATTTGGGAAGTCTGCTCATAATCGGACAATTACACACTAAATGGACACCCTGTATATACAGGTATAGAAAAACATTATTGCGGGTCTGACTTATAGGAAGCTAGAAAGAAACCAAATAAGCATTATGTGAGTGTGAGAGAGACATAACTTTACCGATGTTGCCATTTGTACATATTTGCATGTAGGCACAAAATATGAACTACTTAAGTCTCCTTCAATCTAGCTTCAACATTTCTAACGAAACGTTGAAATTATTAAGTAAATACTTTACACTTAAACATTAAATGATAATATCTCAAACATCGAAGTTTATTGTAATTGCGAATTTATGACATGGTTAGATTACTACTCGTAAGAAGAACCAAGAAGAAACTTACGAGAGCTACAAACAAGAACATTAACATTTACACTGATAGTATAACTTAAGTTTAAGGTTTAACTTTAGCATTATCATTCTTATTGAAAAACCAACTATTTTTAAAAATGAACAGAATACACTTTTTTCAAAGCTCTACTTTATAAGATTTCCGAAAAGACCTTCCGCAAGGCAGTAACCCAATCTGTGATAAAATTCAGTTCGGGTGTTTTCTAACATTTCTTGGGTGATGCTGTTTAAAGAGTCTGTAATTTTGACACGAAGTTCGTCCAAATTGTTAGCATGTTCATGCCTGTGCCCATAAATTTGCTGGGATACGTAACCCCAAACAAAAAAGTCGTTCGGCGCGATACAAGGTGGGCGAGGAGGATATTTAATAGTACCTTTTTCATTAATAATACGGTTAGGGAACGTAACTTCAAAAAACTGTTGAACTCTTATTGCAATATGACCAGGATAGCCATCTTCTTGATACCAAATGTCATCAAAATTTATATTGAGGCGTTGAACAGCTGTAACTATCTGGTTTCTCAACAGTTCTAAATATTTGCCCGCATTCAAGTTTCCGTTGCTAAAAAATGGAATTATGGAATTGCCTAAAATTCCTGACCACACATTAACTTTTTGGGGGTATTGTGTCTTGTAAGGAATACTAATGTGTTTGTTTTCCCGAGAGTAACCAACAGCGACAGACGGATTGTGATGGCCATGTAAGTTAAAAGCACACTCGTCGATAAACAAAATATTTTCGATAAATCTCTTGTTTTGATTAGCCCGATTCATCATATCTTCACAAAATTCCATACGCTTTTGATGATCTTCTGGAAAAATTTCTTGTATAGTTATAGCAACGGTATTTATTCCTTTTCAAGGTATTGCGAACTGTTCTTGGTTCAATATTCATTTCTTCAGCAATTTTTGTACTATTGCACGGGAAATTAGTTTCTGCTAAACTTCGTTTAAGTTACGACCAGGATCCTCACCATCATTAGCATCAATGCTGCTGCATTACAATTATTTAAACATCCACATCTTTTAAATTTGCAAACAGTACATATAATCGTACTTTCTGATGGAATTGGCCTGTTTTCAAAGGAAAAGCAAACCTGCCATTATTTGTTGTCCTGAATAACACCACTTAATAATCTGTACTTTTTCTTCAGTGGATACATTGTGTCGGACTTGCAAAACACTAATTTTCAATTCTCGTTGAAAGTAGCGATTAAATGTGTCACTGATACTAGCCTACACAAAAGACGCATGTATGGCATCAGCGCTTTTAGTTTGTTGTGTATCATATCTCACTTAGCACGTGAACTGATTGTACTGTCTGTGTCTTATTATAAGTCAGACCCGCGATAATATTTTTCCATACCTGTATATATATACATATATATATATATATATATATATATATATATATATATATATATATATATATATATATATATATATATATATATATATATATATGATTCTAATGGAATAAATTCTGTAACCCAAAGGAGTGAAGCCGAGAAAAATCATGACAGGCAATCTTTATAATTGTTTCCAGCCCTCAATGTAGGGGTTACAGTTTCTGCATAGATTCCCCTGGGGGTGAAGCCATCCCCTAACTTTTTTTTTCAAATGTAAGGTTAGGTCAATTGATACACCGTGTGCATAATGTTCAATACGTAATCTAAATTATTTATAAAAATTTTGTATCTGTTCCAAAGTAATTGTTGTGGTAACGTTTTGAATCCTAATTTTAACTCTTCAACGCCATTTAGAATTCCTTCAGCGTAAACTAATTGTTTTAATCTCCCCCACACAAAAAAAATTCGTATTAGTAAGATCAATCTCCTACTGTTTCTACCAATCCATCCATCGCCAAACTGTTCATTTTTAACCAACTGGAAACGAGACGAATAGAGTGGGGAGAGCAGCCATCATGCTGAAAATAACTGGTCTGGCGTATATGTAAGGGAAATTCATCAACAAACTTTTCAATAATCATCATGTACGTATTCTGATTAAGGTTTCCTTCAATAAAGAACGGCTCAATAAGACCAAGTCTGAAACTTCACACCATACATTTGTTTTTTTAAAGTATAGCCTTCTGGAATTAATTTGGTATTGTGGATTTTGTTCGCTGCAAAATCTACAATGCTGAGGCATAGGGACACTATTTGTTGTGAAATTAGATTCGGCCGAAAATGTTATCTTCTCATGAAAATGTCGGTTGTTTAAGTTTTCTTCTCCCAAAGACAAGCAAAAAACGAATGTTTTACCTTCATCACCATCACCTTCTAGCGTATGAAGAAATTGTGCTTTAAATGCATAGATGTTACAGCTTTTATAAATTATTTGCAAATGTGTTCTGCTTATACCTGAATTGTCACTTCGCTGCGAATAGTGAGGAAGTGTTACGTCTGAAATTTAGTGATAACGTAAAAAAATAAGTAACATGTTTTATATATGTATGTGTAATAATAATAAATAAAAGCGTTTAAATTTGATGGTTATAGTACAAATAATGAGTGTTGTTCATGATGATGAAGATATTAAACAGCAAAGAAAACAGGGTCTGTTTCCCAAAAACGGGGTCTGTTCTCCAAAAACAGGTACCTGTTCTTCAAATACAGGTATCCGTTTCCCGAAATCTGATATCTATTTCGCAACACAGGCATCCGTTTCCCAGCATTCGAACTTATCTGAACGTGACCATTGATTAACACGTGGCCTTGACTCAGTCAAATTCCAAGAATTGCTTGGTGACCTTAAAAATTTCTCCCGCCACCGTGAAAATCAAAGTACCACGCATGACATTTAGATCGTATAACTTCGGATAGGATCGGGTAAGATCGGATAAGATCGGAACACCCCTGCAGGTGACCTTGAAAATTGTTGTAATAACTTAATTAACAATTAACACACGGTCTTGACTCGGCCAAATTCTAAGAATTGCTTGGTAACCTTGAATAAACTTTGAAGCGGGGGACACGTACTTGCACGGTGAGTTAGGATCCGTCTAGCTACATGCGACCTTAAAGAATATACTTTCATGTAGGCAGTGTGTAGGTGACCATCAATGCCCTTAACCTTGGACGCAGCATGTGTACGTGATGACATTCTGATTTAATAATTTTTATAAGACTTGACCAGGACAAATTTAGATATCCTAATACAAGTGACAAAGTGGTCCAGAACCCCCGTAGCTATACTAATATACTTAATGTATGTGTATGTTGGGAATCCGGCACTGTGGCTGAATGAGCTTGGAAAACTCAGTCTTTCAACTTTTTTCATAACCATTGTCCTTTAGAGTGTTTAAAAATGTGAAAATTCGCGTAAAGACTAGCGACTAGCGAGGACAGGGATGGCAACTCTGCGTCCCTGTTATTGAAAATTCACTTTTTTAATGTAGTCCTCAGTGGCTTCCCTTACTTTAACTCTTTCCTAGCTGGAGATGCCTGAGCGCTAGCTGTCTCCTTATACCGCATCCGCGAACTGTACTTCAGCGACTCTAGCACGGCGTCGAGAGGGAACGTCGTACAGGTAGCGGTCGGTGGCCCGATCCCACAGTGGTTCGGCAGTTTTATGTGCTCAAGGGATTGCGCGAGGGGAAGCCTGAGAGTGGCCTGGTCTCTAACGTTAAAACGCCCACGGAGAAACAAACACGCGCCTCTCCACAGTATCATGCCCTGCTATAGTACGCCTGCTCTGCTTCCGTTGACATAATTTCAGTTAAGGTGGAAGGCATGTGTACGCCATTCCAGCCGGGGAGATACCACCACCCTTACCGCAGGGTCCTTTTCCTTATCTTTAATCTATTCTCATCCTACTCTTCCTGTCACCATCACTATCTTCCCATCGGATTGAAAGTCCAAAATTTAAGAGAAAGACAACTGTGCTTTTTAGGGTAATAAATGGTGGACGTAAAATCCTGCCCCATTCGAATGTCCGGTAGGACAATGCCCAAGCGATCGTCAAAAATACTCACTTTATGATTAACTATACCGAAATGAAGTTCGGGCATTTTGTAACATTATAGGTGTAACACTTTGAAAGGCCTTCGTGATACGATTTTTCATGTCTTCTCTCGTGGCTACCACGAGAGAAGACATGAAAATTATAGCTCCTATAACTTTCAAAACCTCTTCGATTGTTAAAAATCATAAAATCGTATTGACAGAAATATAAAATACAAAAGATGTAACTATGCTTGGAGGGACCGTAAATTAAAAAAGCCCTCTGCAAGTGTAAATTCTAGGTACGGCTTGCAGACTACCTGGTAAGTCTTTGAACATTTTTCTTTAAATACAAATTTAAAAGTTAATCCAACTTTTATTTTTGGTACTATGTTAAATTTTAAGTTTAATTATAACATTATATTTCATATTATTTTATAATATATATAGTATATATATATATATATATATATATATATATATATATATATATATATATATATATATATATATATATATATACATTTTTCTTTGACAACAAACTTAAAATTTAATCTAACTTTTACCTTGGTTACTGTGTTTAATATTAATGTTAATTGATACCAAAAGTAGGCAATTAAGGTACGGCTTGCAGACTACCTGGTAATCTTTGAACATTTTCTTTGAATACAAATTTAAAGTTAATCCAACTTTTATTTTTGGTACTATTTAAATTAAGTTTAATTATAACATTATATTTCATATTATTATAATATATATAGTATATATATATATATATATATATATATATAATATATATATATATATATATATATATATATATATATATATATACATTTCTTTGACAACAAATTTAAAATTTAATCTAACTTTTACCTTGGTTACTGTATTTAATATTAATGTTAATTAATTGATACCAAAAGTAGGCAATTAAGGTCGGGTGTGTGGACAGGATCATTATCGTTATTTATCCCATCAATTAAATAAAGGTGGAATTTAAAAACTAGAAAAGTTAGATTATCATAATTCATGAAAATGATGAAACAGATTGGATTAGTTTAAAATGACAATAATATGCAAATTGAAACCTAAATTATAAACCAAAATAAATAATTTATTTCAGTCTTAATGCTGTCAACACCTACAAAACTAACCATAAACAATTGGGTACTGTAAATTTATGCACGATCTTTTTTTAATTAGGTTAATGGACATCCTGTTTTGTTTTCAGTGCAGTTACTATACTCTACAATCGTACCCAAACATTTTTTTCTTGTAAGATGCAATGTAAACTAATTAATGTTTCCTTTTCAGCTCTAATATTCTACAACTTTATAGGTGGAACTCATGTATACCCTATGCCGCCTGTTGCAATACCACCACAGTTACCATGGGCTCCTTAATATTGGTGCTCCAATTTTCTGAGTTCAGCAAGGGCTGCCGGTCACTATCTTCCATATTTCTTATGTACTCTCCAACACGCACTAGCCAAACGTGGTATTTTAACGGCTAAACCCTTAAAATGACCTGCAATCTCCCAGATACAGCCTCCACTATAACTTTCGCCTTAAACGCGGAGTATGTGCGTATACCAAGGACAATGTGGATTGTAAGAGAATGTCCACATTGGAAAATAACAAATTTGACGCGATTTGGTTGAAACATTCTAGGCGCCCCGATTTGTGAAATTCTATTGTTGTCTCCCAATGATAATAACTTGCAAGATCTTTTTTATTACCTTAGTTTGAAAATAGACTACCTCTTATCACGCTTTCCATCTTGTGATATCTCAATTCTGGGATTTTAATGTCCACAACTGCAATTGGCTTCAATTTTCATCTAACACTAATCCTGCAGGTCAGAGTGCAGAAGCATTTGCTGTATCCTATGTTCTCACACAAATGGTATCCGAACCAACCAGAAACCCTGACAACCATAACCATACACTACAGCTTAGTTGTAAGGAATAGGTATAGGTAGGCATTCCTTACAACTAACTCCATGAAACAAAAGTCCTTTCATTTGGTCAATTAGACCACTACCTGATGGAAATAACTTCCTCTGTACCCAACCCCATTGTTACTCGAAAAACAGGTAGAACTATGTGGTGTTTTAAATCAGTTAACTGGAGCGAACTGCGATATTTCTTTGTAACCTTCCCCTGCCTAAGTATTGCTTTAAACGGTCCTCCTCTTCAAACATTGCTCTTTCAATAACTGAAGTTATCTTGATGGTATGGAGTTATACATTCTCAAAAAACATAATCGTGTAGGTCATGCCCGTACCCAACTTTGGCTTAATAGGGCTTGCGCTGGTGTATTATCGCAAAAGCATAAACCCTCTACCAAATAGAACTGAAATAAATCTTTCAAAAATCACACCGACTATATTGCCGCAAGGAATAGTTGCAAAAGCATCATCACAAGGCCAAAAAGATGTTTGAAGAACGTAAATGCAAAAAATTATTGTCATGTCCTTTAGGTGGTCGTAAATTTTTGTCTTTAGCTAAAGCCATTAGTAAAACTTTAGTGCAACTTCCTTTCTCCATGACATCTTGCGACGGAGCTGTAGTAGCTGATCCTGCTGAAAAAGCCAACCTCTTTGTCGATTAATTTGCATCAAATTCATGTCTCAATGAGTCTGGTAAAATTGTGCCGTCCCCAAATCAACTACATATGCTATGAAACCAATCCATTTTCGATACAAGCTCCTACAATCAAGGCGTCTGGCCCTGACGGTATTCCATCTATCGTCCTTAAAAAATACCACCCCGGCCTAGTACCTGTATTGTCCAAAGGGCGCAAAACCGATCCCTCAAACTAGAGACCAATAGCTATCACTTCCATTCTATCAAAAATCATGAAAAAAGCCATCAACCACCAACTACTTTCGTTCCTGGAGTCAATAAACTCCTAAACGACCACCAGTATGGATTAGACAGAGTCGTTCAACGGGTTATCACCCAACGTTGAAATAACACTTTGGATAGGTCCGGTAAAACAGTCGTAGTAGCTTTAGACATTTTAAAAGCTTTTGACCAGGTTTGGCCTACTTACCAATCTCACTTCGTTCGGCTTATCCGATACGTTCATCAATTGGATCTCCAGCTTTCTTGACAAAAGACGTATACGCGTTGTCGGCAGCCTCAAACAACAGTGACTTAGAACGTGTCCGTTCAACGCCGAGAAAATCCAAAGTTGCCTTGTGTCCGCTGTAAATATGAAGGGCTTAGATGTCAGATTTTCAAACTCTTTTTCTACATTAGGGATATCCGTATCATCGAATCTTTCAGGGATTGGTCACCTTTTGTCAGCCAGCAAAACAGCTGTTCGTAAACTAGGCTTTCTATACAGTTCTAAATAGTACTTCACCTCGCACTCCTACTGTATAAGGCTCAAATTCGACCTCATCTGGAATACAATTCCCACCTCAGGGTCAGCGCTCCCGAATACGCCTTTGATATGGTAAACCACATCCAAAAAAGAGCTATAAGGCTTATAAATTACCCGTCTCTGACTTGTGACGTACAGTCATTTTAGCATTTGAGAATATTTTGGTTCTTTCCTTGTTTTATAGCTATTACCATGGCAAGTGTGCCTCCAAAATATACTCCTTAATACCTTCACAGACCAATACATCCCTAGGGACACTCGGTTTGCCCATTCACACCATAATTGTGCCTCAAAATTCCATCACACTAAACGGGCACAATCTACATTTCCCACACGGCGCCAAATTGTAGAATTCACTACCCAATTCCTGTTTTCCTCCAAACTTTGACTTAAGCAAATTTAAGGTAGACATTCATAAACATTTCTCGGCATCCTAACAATTTCCACAAACCCTTCCAGTGTTCCTGAGTGATTTAAGCATGTTAGGCAAAAGTAAAAAAAAATACTGTGAAACCAATTCATATTCGGTACAAACTCCTAGAATCGACCGTCAAAAGGCTTGATCTCAATAAGGCGACTGACTTAGACGGTAAGACAGCTATTGTCTTAAAGAAATGCTCCCCCGAACTAGTACCAGTCCTACCTAAGCTCTATTCGACCTCTATGTCTGCTGGGGAATTTTCCTCATCATGGAAATTAGCAAATGTTCAACCTACTCCCAAAAAAGGCGATAATACTGATCCCTCCAACTACCACCAAACGCCATCACTTCTATTTTGTCTAAAATCATGGAAAAAGCTATCAATCTACAACTTCTTTCTTTCCTTGAAACTAACAAATTCATTCGTGGTCCCACGATGTTGGGAATGACAAATCTTCAAATCTAACATGGGTTGACCATCTTCTGTCAACTACTCTGCTCGTAAAATAGGTTTTTTTAATACTAAGCAGCATTTTACCTCCCGACAACTCTTTTTTCTGTATGAAGCCCATCAATATGCAGTAAAAATCTCAACTTGTCGTACCAAACGGGTGCAATCCAGATTTTTCTACATGGCTTCTAAAATCTGGAATAATCTCCCTAGTTCCTGTTTTCCTCTCACTTATGATATGGAACAATTTAAGTTAGCCGTTCATAGTCATATCTTGGCAATTCAATATCCTTTAGCACGGTGGTCCAAACTTAGTCTGTTCAGGACCACAATTATTGAAAGGGAAATAATTTTTTTAAATAAATATATACGTTGGCAGTTAACTTTTCAGTATTACTTAGATAAGTATTAAAAAGTTAATTGTATATTTAGATAAGAGAATATAGTCAAAATGGATTATGCATTTAGAACATTTGCATCTATTAATGAAATCGCGATACCATTTTACTATGTAAAATGAAAACTTAAAAAGTATTAAAGTTTGCAAAATAATATGCACATAAATCATCACTAACGATAGTTTATTTTAGTCTTTTAGACTGAAATGGAACACACTACTTCTGATTTTAAGATTTATTTTACTGCCCTACAGAGCTAACATTGTCATAAATGCAGAATCAGTTGAGATCACAAACTCTGGTACTATAAAATTGAATGGATCCTAGATGGCAAACCGTATCAAAGCATAGCCACACTAGGTGAACTAATACTGTTTCGAGTATCCAGAAAGACCAACCTTTACATTTACCTGAAATAGTTTTTTTTAACCAAGTTTAATTGATTTATTATAAGTTTTACTTTTATTTATTTTTATTTTTTATTTATAATTTACATCAGTTCTACATACATAAAGGCAAAATTTACATCGATTAGCTTAATCTCGATAGCGTAGTTGGTTGGCGCGGTAGTCTAGAAGTACAGGTCGTATGTTCAAATCTATGCTAGGTAAACGTTTTATTTATGTATTTAATAAAATTAATAATAATTTTAAGTTTAATTGATGTTCCATTTCCATGCATAAAAAGTAACAGTAGCAATAATAATGTCTCACATTTGACTATTATCCTTTGGTGTGCTAAACTAGATGAGCACATTATAATTTCATTCATTCCGATAACTGTTACAGCTATAATTGCAATTTCCTTATTAGCTTAAAGATATTTATCGTATGATCATTCACATAGCGATGTCAGTGTGTCATCAACGCATTAACCGTAAACAATTTGTATACAAGTTTTTCACATTTACAATAATTCTCATAGCAACTATAACGATAACATTTGTATGATGTTATGGATAGTTATAAAACAACTTCCTATTTAACTGGCAATAATTTCAGCGATAGGGTACATCCATATTTCGTATAAGGATCGGATGGCTGTCTCAAAGTAAGCCAGCTAGACCATTGTCTATCTACGTTAACATCAAATCAAGTACTATTCAGCATTAGATATATCTTCTTTGTACTTAGACGGTTGCGCAATGATACATTTCATGTAATGGTAATGGTCTGCAATAATCAGTTAATGTTTTCTTTAATTTGATAACGATATGGTGAACATATAATTGCATTTAGTAATTGTTCTTATGATGATTTACCTTTATATCTTAATCATAACTTGAAGATAGTTACATTAAATTTCAACAATTGAATAGATCCTAATTGCAATACCGTTCATTAATTCATTGTTTTCTGTAGGTACTTAACCTTATCGCAGACAGTATCAACAAAACGTACCAGCTGATGTATATTGTTTTAAAACACGTCTATCAATACAATCAACAGTTAATTCATCTATTTGTATCTTCGAATTGTTGATTGCATTTAACCAAGAATTTCAACTTGATCTTATTATAATTACTTATTTGTTTATAAAAACCAAAATCTCTTTTAACTTTTCCAATAATTTATAGTAATATTACATTTAGTTCTACTATACATTATAAGGCAAAATTTACATCGATTGGAGCTTAAATCTCGATAGCGCAGTTGGTTGGCGCGGTAGTCTAGCAAAGTACAGGTCGTAGGTTCAAATCCTACTCTAGGTAAACGTTTTATTTATGTATTTAATAAAATTAATAATAATTTTTAAGTTTAATTGATGTTCCATTTCCATGATAAAAACGTAACAGTAGCAATAATAATGTCTCACATTTGACTATTATCCTTTGTGTGTGCTAAACTAGATGAGCACATTTAATTTCTTCTTCCGATAATGTTACAGCTATAATTGCATTTCCTTATTAGCTTAAAATATTTATCGTATGATCTTCACATAGCGATGTCAGTGTGTCACTCAACGCATTAACCGTAAACAATTTGTATACAATTTTTTTCACATTTACATATTCTCATAGCAACTATAACGATAACATTTGTTGATGGTATGGTAGTTATAAAAACAACTTCCTATTTAACTGGAATAATTTCAGCGATAGGGTACATCCATATTTGTATAAGGATCGGATGGCTGTCTTCGTAAGCCAGCTAGACCATTGTCTATCTACGTTAACATCAAATCAAGTACTATTCAGCATTAGATATATCTTCTTTGTACTTAGACGGTTGCGCAAGATACATTTATGGTAATGGTAATGGTCTGCAATAACAGTTATGTTTTCTTTAATTTGATAAGGATATGGTGGAAGCATAGTAATTGCATTTAGTAATTGTTTTATGATGTTTACCTTTTATATCTTAATCATAACTTGAAGATAGTTACATTTTAAATTTCAACAATTGAATAAATTATTTCAATACCTTCATTAATTCATTGTTTTTCTGTAGGTACTTAACCTTATCGCAGACAGTATCAAAAAAAACGTACCGCTGATGTATATTGTTTTAAAACACGTCTATCAATACAATCAACAGTTAATTCATCTTTTGTATCTTCATTTTGTTGATTAGCATTTAGCAAGGAATTTCAACTGTGATCTTTTCTAATTAGCTTTTTGTGTTAGTGAAGAAAGAAGCCGCCAAACAAGTGCTCTTTTCAATGCTTTTCACAATAACGTTTAATAGTAGACAATAATTAAGCTCATTTTTAGCTTCTAACCTAGATATACATATATAGGTATAGAAGGTTATGCTATCGACTTTTTTTCACTACCACTAAATTAACTTATTTTACATTTTACAACTTTTTGCCAAGTTTCGCCAAGATCGGGTGGATGTCTGTTAGTATCCACGATAACTCCAGAACGAAAATACCTACGTACTTAAAATTTTGTATTTAAACTTGTTTTCATTTGGCTTAGAGCTGATTAGATTTTAAGAGAAATCCAACGGCGGAGAGAGGGAGTTTATTAGGGTCAGTTATTGGTTTTTATCAAATATTTCTAAAACATCTGCATACTTCAAAGATACAAAAATACCTAGATATAGACCTTAAACATATAGATTAATTATATTCTATGCAATTTTTTGATATGACCGTAATTTATCGGCCAAAAAATTCTTAAGGTAGAATTTAAGTGTTAGTTTTTTTTTATTATCTGAATAACGATTAATTTTATAAAAAAAAGTGTAGACGTATTTTTTAAAGACAATTCAATTTTAGATAAATTTTCTTTATACAGTTTTTTAATGTAAAACGAAACAAATGTAAAAATTAAATAAATATGATTGAAAATGCTAAAGCTGTATTATCGATGTTTTTATTGGTATTTTTTTTTAATCTCTATCTGACATGAAGTTTACGTTAACATGTATTTATGTCTATGAATCTCTATCTGACATGAAGTTTTAAACATCATTCTGACATAGATTATTGTTTTTGTATTTACAATGTTGCCTGTTTTCGTTATGAACGTATAAAGAAGAGGTTTCATAGTTATCCTAAAAAATTTAAATTATTTTTAAAAGGTCTGCTAGACATATGGCCGGTTTCACAAAGCTCCGTTAAATCGTCTGTTAACTAACATTGATTAAATTTTAACATTGATTAAATATTGGAATGCGTTTCAAAAAACAAATGCGTTCATATTTTAACGTCGATTAACTAATCAGAGAATAGAGCTGGCAACGTCGCAAATTCTGCATTTTCGGTCAAATGCCAATGTCAAAGTTAATTATACGTTCCTGTGTTTTTACTCTCGTTGTTGTTTGGTTTTATTTTTAATTAATATAAAGCATTATTAATTTAAGTATGGAAGCAGAAGCAACTAATAAGAGAAAACGCGGAAGCAATTTCACAACTCAAGAGAAGGAGTCGCTGTTGGATTTAGTTAACAAGTAAGTACACAAAAATTTAAACAATTTATTTCAGCAGTAAATATCTAATCAAACATGTTTTTTATTGTCAGTGTTGTCTTTGTTGGGCAATACTGTTGTATAAAACTAATTTATTGATTTGCTAAGAATATCCTGCAATTCACATCCTCAATTTTGTCGCATGCTTCCTTGTTCCTTGTTCACCAAAGCGACTGATGGGACCGTATGCCAAAAAAAGGTGATGGCGTGGAAGGCTATCACCGAACAATTTAATAGTAAAGGGCTAATGCTGCGTAATACTGCTCAGCTGAAACATCTATCGATAATTTAAAAAGAGCAGCACGAAAGAAAGTCGCAAACGATAAAGTAAAAATGGGTTATTTTCATATTACTATTAATTTATTTATACAGTTTGTACTTCACTTTTGCTATGCTTGTTTAGTAAAACAAAATTATCGTTACACTATAAATACTTCTTTTGGTTTAAACCACTATTATTTTTTCTAGAATAAGGGGTACGATATGTTGGTGAAATAGAGGTACAAAATTTTAAGAAAATTGCAGCGGAGGAAAAGGTAGATATTTAGTAATATTCATTAATAATAGCTTAACAAATTTCAGTCGATCATCTTGTATTTATTTAACGATAGAATATTTTTGTAAAACTTTAGATCGAACAGAAAAGAACTGGAGGAGGTACGTGCTCTACGTCTTTAAACGATGTAGGAGCACAAGTACTGGCAATTTTAGGGGATCAGGTTGATCTACTGCCAAATTTGTATGATAGTTCCGCAATATATTTTGGTAAGATTTAAGTTCATCGGGTCCTTGCAATAAGTTTGAAAATATTTTCAACAACAAATTTTTTTTGTTATATATTTATTTTCTTCATTTTAAACGATGCCTGTGTGAACCTCGAACCTAATCTCCCTTTGCCTGAACCTGCAATACCTCACCCTTTGCCTGAACCTAGGGCCCCAGTTCCAAAAAACAAAACAATAAAACAGAAAATTCTTAAAAAAAATGTCAGCTGAGGAGCTGAAAGTTTTATATTTAAAAAAAAAATTAAATAATGCTGATTTACAAAAAAATAATGTTAAAACAGCATGCAATGCTTGCTGCTCAGCATCGTCAGCAGATGCTTGTTCATAAAACAAATTGAAATTAATAATGTATTACAATATTGTGTATTATTAAATAAACCTAAAAATTCTATTTTTACTATTATCTATTGAAAACGTTATTAATTATTGCTCTTCTCACAGCATCATTTTGGTTGGGGATAGCTGCTGCAGCTGCCACCTCTTCATTAATACCAAGAGCATCATCTTCATCAACAAGTTCTTCATGTGGTTCTACATCATTCACATTTATTGCCAAATTATGCAGAACACTGCAGACTACAATAATTGGCAATAAATATTGAACTTTCAAAGCCATTCCGATATGCAGACAAGGGAATCTTCTCTTTAACACCCCAAAACATTGCTCCACAGTATTCGTTGTTCTTATATGAGCAGCATTATAAGCTTCTTCTGCAGCAGTTTGAGGATTAAGAAGAGGTGTCAAGAGGTACCTCCTGCTGGGACAGCCACTGTCTCCGAGAAGGTAATTATTATTACCATAGAGTCTCCGTTCCAAATCGACAACCAGTGGTGAATTATTGAAAATGGTACCGTCATGTACTGATCCTGGCCATCGTGCTGTTATGTGCATATTTGCGGTTTCTAAATAATTCCGCATTATTCCCTCCAGGTGAATTAATCCTGACGTGTGTGCAATCAATTGCACCAACGACGCACGGGAAAGCAGCTATTCTGAAGAAATCCATCACAGTATCATTAATTGATTGTTGCTCAGTGGGCATCTTAATGTAGCGCTGACTTTGTCCAGCAATTGAAGGGGTGACCCGGTGTACAATTCTACACTCAGAAGGTTTACTGACCGGAAATAAGTCACCTATTGTTTGCTGAAATGAACCAGTTGCATAAAACCGTAGAGTGATTAGCAACTGATTAAGTGCAGTGATGGCCTTATTCCTTTTTGTAGCTGGTTCAATTACTGAACCTATTATATGCATTAGTTCCATGACAGTTTCTTTCGAAAACCAAAATTGCAGTTTAAAATCATGATCATCCAGATTTTCAAAAGGAATATTTCGGTCCCTAATAAATCGAATTCGTCGAAGAGGAGCTTCATCTTCTGACAAGGAAGAGAGTGATGAATCAGACATCTTTAAAAAATATCATCAAATTATTTTCATATGTACTGAATTTTTTTATAAGTTATTTATAATGTAACAAGTTTGAACTTACATGTTTCTTGTAAAGCTTAAAAATATTAATAAAAAAGAAACAAAAATATTGTTTTAACGTTTGTTGAAAAACACTTTTTATTTATTAATTTACTTTTAATATGTAATAATAGTGTAATAAATGTCAAATAATTTGGCCTAACATAAAATTAACAACACTATCATCGAGCCTTTTATGTCGATTAACTTTAACGACAATTTTAACGACGATTATCTCTTAATCGATGTTTGTGAAACATTTAAGCACTGATTTTCAATTATTTAACGACGACTACTTAACGATGATTAACTTTAACCACGATTAGCTTAATCGACGGTTCTGAAACAAAATTTTACTTTTAATGATCGTTAAGGATTTTAATCGTGAAACCGGCTAAGGGATTATTGTTTTTGTGTTTACAATGTTGCCTATTTTCGCAATGAACTTCTTATAAAACTGGTTGTATAACTATCCTCAAAAATGTTATAATTATTTCATTTCTTTTAATTTCCATTTTGTAGGTTGGAAGGTCGTGTGGTGTTGCACACCTGATATTTAGTATTATAATCTGAGGTTATAATAGAGTCTAACACAATCAGCTTGTTGCGATTTATTTAACTCATTTTGATTTTCGCAGAAAGGTGTTTAATAACTTAAGAGAAAGCACGTTCTAATTGTTGCCTACATATACTATTAATTGCATCTAATTCATTATTTTCCCATTTTGGATTCGAGCAAAACAAACAGTTGATAAAATTAAGAAGTGGTAAAATATCTCTCACAATATTATAGACCTCCAAACAGCAGTAACTAACACTGGTTTCGTGAACATAGCAGAACACTAATATTATACTGCATATAATAATAATGTTGGTATCTGTTTATTTATTTATAAAAATATACATACTGGTGGTCCAGCCAAGTTAGGAAACTTTTCGGCCGGTGCCCAAAATAACAATAATTTGTTTCTTATTCAGTGTTTTTTTTTTTTGCACAGAACATTTAATACATTGTATATTATTATTAGTCCGTCGCTTTACCAAACTTAAATGCAATCATTTTATAATATTCCATTTTTTTTCCATGCCAATTACTACCATATGTCGTAGTTGATGGCTTTTTTCAAAAGAAGTTAGCATTAACGCGGGCGTACCACAGGGATCCGTTATAGCGCCTACACTTTTTCTGCTGTACATAAACGACCTTATTTCTTCAACAACTAACCCCATCCATTGCTTTGCTGACGATAGCACTCTTCACTGTAGTTCATCTCAGTCTACTCATAGTGATAATCCACCTTCTATGTCAAATCAAGAAATTAAAGCTGAAATGGCAAATTCAATCAACAAAGACATTCAACGTATTCTCGAATGGGGAAGCAATAATCTAGTTAAATTTAATGCTAACAAAACTCAGTGTTGCCTTATGTCCGCCAAAAAGATCGATCATTTCCTGTTGTAAGTATGAATGGCTCAGTTCTTAAGTTTTCAGACTCTATTACTCTGTTGGGTATGACTGTATCTTCAAATCTCTCATGGGTTGACCATCTTCTGACAGCTACCAAAACAGCTGCTCATAAAATAGGCTTTTTGTACAGATCTAAGCAGTACTTTACCTCTCGACAACTCCTTCTGCTGTATAAGGCCCAAATTCGGCCTCATCTGGAATATAATTCTCACCTTTGGGTTAGTGCTCCCCAATACGCTCTCGATATCGTTGATCGTATTCAAAACAGAGCGATTAGGCTCATAAATGACCCGTCCTTAACTTCTCACATACAGTCCCTTGAGCATAGAAGGATGGTTTCAGTTCTTTCTTTGTATTATCGTTATTACAACGGCTATTGTGCTGGTGAATTACATTCTTTGATACCATCTCCGGCTATCTTTGCGAGAAACACTCGGTTCACTCATTCACATCATCAGTATGCAGTACAAATCTCCACTTGTCGTACCAAACGGGCTCAATCCACATTTTTCTACACGGCTTCTAAACTCTGGAATGATCTCCCTAGTTCCTGTTTTCCTCTCACTTATGATATGAGAAAATTTAAGGTAGCTGCTCATAAGCATCTATTGGCAATTCATTATCCCTCTATCCATCCTCCTAAGTGTTCCTGAGTGCTTTAGCACGATAGGCCTTATTTAGCCTGTTCAGGTCCACAATCATAACAAAAAAAAAATCCATACATTCATTTTCTATACTTCCATATTTCATGCTTTCATAATTTTCCTTCGAATTCCATAATCCTATTTCATTTTTCTTTTTTCGTTTTCCTTTTTTAGTTTTTTTTTTCCATACTAATTGCTTCCATTTGCACATTACATACATTCGTTGTCTGTACTTTCTTCTTCTTCTCTATGTTAGAATTCCATTACTGTTTTTTTTTTCGTTTTCCCATTTTTGTTAGTTATTTTCGTTTTTCATATAGATTCCAATATTTCTTTTTGTTCTATACCATGTGTTGCCATTTACATATTCCATACCTTTATATTCCATACACCCATTATCCATACTTTTCTTTCGCACATTCGGATTACATAGCCATATTTCATTTTCCATTTTTCCTTGCTTTTGTATTTCTTATACATTTTATTAATTTTTTGTTCCATACCAGTTACTACCATTTTTTTATTCCATATGTCGTTGTCTGTACCTTCATACACCACGCTTTCATTTTTCTTATCTGCATTGGAATTCAATTTTTTTGTCCATTGTTTTCGTTTTTTTTCCGTATTGATTCCAATATTCTATTTCGTATTTCGTATTCCCATTTGTTTTTTCATTGTTTTAAGTTTTCATGTATATGCTAGTATTCTTTCATTACCCATTATCTGTTATCCATTTACGTAATTTTGTTTTAAACACGCTGATACATTCTAATTCCAGTATTTCTGTAGGTAATGAATTATACGGGGTGTTTCCTAAGTACGGTACATAACTTCAGGAGCGTATTCTGCCACTAAAATAAAGGCAACTTTGCTTATAAACTATGTCTCAAAAATGCTTCGTTACGAAAGTACAGGGTGTGAAAGTTTCATTGAAAACCTACAATTTTTTTAATATTTCCATAACCACTTGAGACATTTCAATAAAATTTTGCAGTGTTTGAGAGTTAGCAACGGTGCGTATTTTACGCTAAAACCGGCGGATTTATTATAATCAGTGGCGTGCAGGCAGGATAACTGTTGCACAATTTGAAAGAAAAAAATGCGGTACACCACTGTTTCTAATCTTTCTCAATTTTTTTTGGATTGTCTGTTCTATTTAGACGAAAAAATGGCTCTCGTCTTTTTTTCCTAAGACTAGTCATTTTCGAGTAAAAAAAAACATTGTAGTGCTCCGTGATGTAATAACCAGTGTTCATGAATGATTCTCGTGGCCAAAACTCATAATAAACCTATAAAGAAACTAAAGTTTTTTCATTGCTTTTAATTATTTTTAAACTGTCTTAACAATGTACAACAAAAAAGTTATTTAAAATTTTTTGTCTAATACTACGGCTTCAGCCTTAAAAAAAAGGAGTATTCGTATGAAGGTATGAATATGTATTTTATTATCCAGTTGCCTGTTTGGTAGTGAAATTGTTGACATTTTTCTTGTCACCGTATTTATCTTTGTGCAAAGCGTTTTATCAGAAGGTGGCCATTTTCAACATTTACTTTAATTCTATGTCAGTGGTGATTATTATTATGATTGCTGTTTGTAATTAAATAATAAAAAAAATAAAAATGACGTATTCATTTATGAACATTTAATTACGATACATTACAATTTAAGATAACTTTTTAGTTGTACATTGTTAAGACAGTTTAAAAATAATTAAAAGCAATGAAAAAACTTTAGTTTCTTTATAAGTCTATTATGAGTTTGCCACGAGACTCATTCATGGACACTGATTATTACATCACGGAGCACTACAATGCTTTTTATTTTTTTACTCGAAAACGACTAGTCTTAGGAAAAAAAGACGAGAGCCATTTTCCGTCCAAATGGAACAGACAATCCAAAAAAAATTGAGAAAGATTAGAAACAGTGGTGTACCGCATTTTTTTCATTCAAATTGTGCAACGATTATCCCGCCTGCACGCCACTGATTATAGTAAATCCGGTGGTTTTAGCGTTGCTAACTCTCAAACACTGTAAAATTTTATTGAAATGTCTCAAGTGGTTATGGAAATATTAAAAAAAATTGTAATTTTTCAATGAAACTTTCACACCCTGTACTTCCGTAACGAAGCATTTTTGAGACAGTTTATAAGCAAAGTTGCCTTTATTTTAGTTGCAGAATGCGCTCCTGAAGTTATGTACCGTACTTAGGAAATACCCTGTATAATAGCGGTACTGCACATTCCATCGTACGCTTTCCATATTTGTTAAAATAAAAAGTAGTTCTTCTCGTTGAGTAATTGTAGTCTAGTGTGATTTTGTATTCATTGTTGTCATAGTAAGTTAGGTCAGGTATTTATAGAATCTGTTTGGTGTTAGCATTTTGGTCTTTTCTAGTAATGTTTGTTTACTTAGTCTGCTATTACCTTGGATTCATCTTAGTATTTTTAGCTGTAGAACTTCAAGCTTCTTCAAGTTAGTAGGATCAGCACAACCTCACACATTCACCGCATATCTTATTATAGATTCAACCAAAGCCTTGTATACAATTTCCATTATTTTCGAATTTGCCAGCCTATTTAATAAGTAGAAACAACCTGTTATTCTTTTGATTCTGTTATGGATGTTTTCTATATGTTTGTTGTAAATAAGTCATGAATCAATAATAAGTCTCAGGTAATTAATTTGAGTAACGTTCTCAATTGTAACACGATCACATTTACGCTCCTCCCTAATTAAACATTCGCAGTTATGCATAACAATATTTACTTCTTCAGTTATCTTCATGTGCGACGTTCTGAATACTATAGTTTTAGTTTTTTCCGGGTTAGTATGTAGCTTTTGACTGTGCAACCATTTGCAAATGTTGTCTGACTTTTCTTGGGTTACTTTTCGACAGGTGTTTATATCCCGACATGAATACATTAAAATAGCATCATCTACATACATATACAATTCCGATAATTTTACGTGTTCGAATATGTCATTCATGTATATTAAAAACAGAATAGGACCCAAGTTACTCCCTTGAGGTACTCCGTGCTTAACTCTTTTTTCGTCACTAATTTCACTGTCCGTACATATTTCCTGTCCTTCAAATAGCTTATAAACCACTCCAGTTCTTTACCTTGGATTCCTATTTTTTGCATACTTTTGATTAATATGCCGTGGTTCACTGTATCAAAAGCTTTTGATAAATCGATAAATATTGCAATTGTGTAATTATTGTGATTCATTTGGTTATTTATATAGTTTGCGACACGAGTTAAAAGTTGTTCTGTACCTTTGCGTGCTTGAAATCCGTATTTGCGTTTATTATTTTATTATCACGTAAGTATGCTTTTAAGTAATTAACTACGTACATTTCCAAGACTTTTTCAATTATAGGCAAAAGACTAATGGATCTGTAGTTGCAAAAATCTTTAAGATCGCCTTTTTTAAATATAGGTCTTATAATGGACATTTTGAACTTTTTAGGAAAAATTCCTTGTTTCACTGAAGTGTTGATGAGCTTAAATAAAGTGTGTTTAAAAATATTTATGTTAATTTTAATATCTACACTGTCTCTTGAATTTCTGGATATAGGGAATTCCCATGTTAAAATAAACTATTGTAAATATTGGCTCCCCTAATTACTTTACAGTAAAATGTCAAATGTAAAACTTCTTAAGGAAAAAAGGCTGCTTCTTATGTTACAATTGCATTTACATTTGGTTCATCCGTTTTCGAGAAAATTAGGAAAAACTTAGGGGCTTTTTCGTAACCGGTAACGTTAATAAGCAATGTAAGTGTCAGGATAAATACAATAAGGAGCACAAATAAAATAAGTCTGTTATAAACAAGAAGATGATATTCTAAATAAACAAATTAATTATGAAAATTGGAATACAAATAATAAAAAATCATCATTTCTACTATTTTATCAAGTTTTTAAATCTCCGTTTGCAGCTAAACAATATCCAAGTCGATCATAGAACTCAGGTCGAACGTTTGCGAGCATGTACTGGGAGACTTCGTGGCTGTTTGCTAAGATTGCTTCTTTTAAGTCGATCAAACTGTTAAACGAGTTTTCACTGTTGTATAATTTGTTTTTTAAATAACCCCAGAGGAAAAAGTCACAGGGAGCCAAATCAGGGGAGCGTGCTGGCCAATTTATGGTACCATCTCGACCTATCCAACAGCCGGGAAACGTGAAGTCTAGAAACTCACGTACGATTACACTATTGTGTGCTGGACACCCATCGTGCTGGTACCAAATGTCTTCCTCCAGGTTCAAGTCTAACTGCGCTGGGCCAATTTCTTCTTGAAGCAGCTGAAGATAACGCTCTCCAGTCAACGTACCATCAATAAAAAAAGGACCTATTAATCTATGGCCCAGTATGCCAATCCATACATTAATTGTGTTGCGATATTGACTTCTACTCTTTATTGATAAATGCAAATTTTCAGTATTCCAGTAACGAAAATTTTGGCAGTTATGAATACCATAAGTTGAAAAAGAACATTCGTCGGTGAATAAAATACAACTTAGAAAGTTTCTATCCATGTTTGATAACTCTGCTAATCTTTTTCAGAACTCCATTCTCATGAGTTTAAAAATTTCCTGCTGCAAGCTATACTTGAAAGAATTGAACACTGGAGTTTGTCGCTTCAAAATTCGATAGACGGTACTGTGAGATATTCCTAAACTGCACCCATTTTGTCTCACACTTTTATTCTTCATATCTTCAACAACATTAAGTAACACATCCAAATCTCTGTCATTTTGCCCCAGAGGCTTAATATCTTGACAATTACATGGCTTATTAACGTTAACGGTAGATTTGAATAAGTTGATAATTTTTGAAATTGTTTCTGCACTTGGAATTTGCCGGTTTTGATAACTAGCCGAGTACAAATCTCTGATATTTGTAAGTGAATTGCCAGAGTAATGCCATTCAATAAATTTTACTTTTTCTTCAATGGTGTAATAATTCATTTTTATAAACAAATTTTTCTTTAAAATCTGTCCCAAATAAAGCTTTAATGATGAATGAATTGTTTTTGAACAATGAATGATTTACAATGACAATTAATAATTATTGTTAGCATTGCTGTCTAAAGCAAAGCAACCTTGACCAGTTACGAAAAAGCCCTTAAGTTTTTCCTAAATTTCTCGAAAACCGATGAACCAAATGTAAATGCAATTGTAACATAAGAAGCAGCCTTTTTTCCTTAAGAAGTTTTACATTTGACATTTTACTGTAAAATAATTAGGGGAGCCGATATTTACAATAGTTTATTTTAACATGGGAATTCCCTATGTCCAGAAATTCAAGAGACACAGTGTATAACTCTTATATTGTTAATTCCTGGTGATTCATTGGGGTTCATGCTCTTTACAATCTTCTCAATTACAATACCATTACTTAGAGGAATGTAAAAGTTACAGTTTTTGTTAGATTTGCTGCAGATTGAGATATCATTATGTTGGCATGTTTGTAACACGTCCTCTATTTGTTGGTCAAATGTTTACGAAAATTTATTTGGAATATTAATTTTTTGATACAATGGCATCATAGCGGATAATATTTTTTCGTCCTCATTCTTCGTTTCTTCTTTGTTAATAAGTAGTTTATTTCATTCCACATAATTTTACAATTATTAGCTTTATCAGTAAATCTCTTTTGGAAATAGACGTTTTTGACGTTTCTGATATTGTTATTGAAGCTATTTCTGTACTGTTTATATACGTTACGATATTCCGTGTTGTTAAGACACGATTTCTTTTATTTAATTGCGTAGGTCGTCAGTTATCCAGTATTTGCCAATGCCTCTCTTGTTTGGATTAAATTTGCATATGAATCGATCCTTACTATAAATTCTATCAAAGGTGTTAATTAAATTATTTATGAATATATTGACATTCTCGTTTTCTGTTCTCTCCCGATCTGTGTTGCTAATATTTGTTCTTAACCTGCGTTCATTATATTTTTTCCTGCTTACACTCGTTGTGCATCCAGCTAAACTAATACAATGAAATTTAACATTTAGTCGTATAGGGTAGTGGTCTGAAATTTTACTGTGTATGACTGCTGATTTTGCGTTTTATAATTAGATCTTATAAATATGTGGTCAAGTAGTGATCTTTTTAGATGATTTGCTCTAATTTCTTCGCGGTTGTATCGTGTGTGGCACTAATGAAACCGTTCCCATATAATAAATTTTCGTAATGGTAAACTATTATTTTTTCTTTATCGAGCAAGTTAATGTTTACGTCACCAATTAATGTAAGGTTACTCTGTCGATAGTTACTTGATAACACCTCTAATTCATGGATAAACTCTAACTCATTCTTGTTCGGTGGCTTATATATGAACAACAGTTCAAGAGGATAGTTACAATTATGAGAGTATATAACAATATTTAAGCTTTCAAACATATACGTATCCAGTTCCATAATTTTGTGGCACCACCTTCCCTCACACACAACCACCCAGCCACCCACACAGATACCCGGACACACGGACACGCGGACACGCTGGCACGCGGACACGCGGTAAAGTGTTTGAGCATTTGGTGAAGCAGTTACTGATGTAATAACGCATTAATGATTGGAGAAGCTTTTCTATTGTAACGTTTTGTTTTGTCGTTTAAGTATTTAAAAGGTTTATGATTTTTTTTTTATTTTCAAAGCTATTGTTGTTGAATAAAGTAAAAATGAAAGTTTAAGAGGAAAATGTGATTTACATTTTGGTATCGATATTTAGGAAAACCCTCCTACTAGTGTAAAAGGAAACATTCGTTAGTGTCTTTGTAAATAAGGATAGTTTTGCATAAAGAAATGTTATTTTAAATTGGTTGAATTTAGTTAAATAGCATTGAGTTTGCTCATATAAAATTTAAATTAAAGAAAATATTCAGATAGACACATTGTAAGGCACATCTTTTGTAAAAGTTACATATTTCCGCCAGTTCGGCACCATTTCTGTTGGTAAGAGTTTGGTTTCAAACAAATAATTTGACTTTAAATACATAGAATTAAAGGCTAGTTTGCTTAAAATTTCCAAATAACCACATATCAAATTACTTAGATAAGGTTTCGAGTAGAAGTAGAATGCTGACGACGATTTTTGAGTTGAATTCGCGAATGCGCGTAGGTAAAAAAATTAAGTTGTTTGGCTAATTAAAGTGGAAGGGGTTAAAAAAGCTAATCTGCCCGCAAGTGAAATTATTCCTAATAACAGTGGTTGTATATGCTTAGAAGCGTACAGTTTATCGTTAAGGTGGCGAAGTTTACCGCGAAACGAAGTTGAATCCGGTGCGTGTTGAAGGAACTGTCGTTATAGGGTGTTCATCCCCTCACTAATTGCAATAAGAGATCATATAATTGTTCAACCTTCACGAGACCAATTTAACGTTACGTGTAGTTAATCCTTACTAACAGATAACCTGCTGTAAATAAATAAAGCTTAATTTAAAATATTAAAAATTGTTCAGAACTTGTACATTATTAGTGTAAAAATAATAAGTAACACGCTGTAAATAATCCCGCTTGAGGTGTATAGTTAACGAGAATAAAATTAAGTGAACTAATTTCGTGTTAATGTAAACATTAGCGTGTGCACGATCAATTGAGATTCGATCCAAAACACAAGCTGCAAAAGGAAGCAGTCACCAGCTGTATGATACTGGGAAATTGCAAGGGTCGCTCAGCATCAACCATATCGTCGAAGTTACCCTCTGCGTCCATTCCAGATTCTGTGTAACAAAAGGGCATCTCCATTTAAGATAACATTTCTCTGCTTTTTATTGTGATGGATGACGAATGCTAACAAATTTATGGAGTGTTATTGATATTATTTTTTGTTATGTGTTGGTGTAAACGGTTGAACACGTTTGTTTTTTTAAGATTAACTTTTCTTTATGTTTACCGTTTAAATTTCATTATGGACGTATCCATCCGTATTTTTATTACCTAAATTTATTTGAAGGTGTTTTTTATTCTTGTTTTAAATTGAAGAATTTACATCGAAATTGTGTGTGATGGCTACGTTTTTAGCGCGCAATTTAATTGTTTATTTGTAGAAAAAATAACCATTTATTCTTTTCGACAATTAAATCAGTTTTGTAGTAAATTTTAATAGAGGTCATCGTGATTTTAGTTAAGCATACAAATATTTGTTTTTTGAAGCCTTTTAGGTTGGTGAAAGATCTGCTGGTCCTAGAGCCGCCTGCGGAGATTAAGTATAGGTAAGCAAGTTATTTGAGTATTTTGAGCGAGCTGTGAACTAACGTAATTAGGCACTTCAACCCCTATTCTGACATTCCAAACACTCTGACGCCCGTTTCCGGTTTTATGACTTTTCAACCTCTATTTTGACTTGGTATAGTAAACTATGCTATTGTGCGCGAAATTTAGTACATCTTACCCACCCCGACCACTGGCTAGCCGTGCAAAAAGCCAATTTTTGCTATTATTTCATTTTACTGCCAGTTTATACCGTAACATTATGTTAATTAATTTATGTTACGTTTAATAATCTGTTATTCTGATTGCTTTTATTATTATTTAAATAAATATGATTTAAACTTGCTATACACAAAGAAGTGATATTACTATGTTGTCGAGTAGTAATTGCTTCGATTCCTTGTGCCATGGCACCTATGATTTTTCTCATTTTTTGTGTAAATTTTTGGAGAAACTGTAATATCTTAAAAGTATGTTGAGATAGATACAGCAAACTAGTATTTTATGGATGAACCCACTTTAAGCTTTCCAACGGCAAAATATTATAAAGGGTGTTATATTTAAGAAACTAAATTAAAATAAAAGCGAATGTAAAGTTGTTCGAAGAAAAATTTTGAACACCCTGTATGATATAATCCAAAAGTAAAGATAGTTTAGGATAAATTAGACCAATATTAGATTGGATTACAAGATTTTACACGTAAATTTTTCAAGGAAATTTACGAACAGTGGCAGAGATGGAACAGATGTCTTTGACTAAATTTTTAATTAAAAATTTATAAATCGGCAACGCAGCCTTTGACAATCTTACAAGTGTTTAGTTGGGTATAGAACCTACAGAGGCTTCATTTGCTACATAAAAAAAACTAGAGTAGTCCGTTTAAGAAAAATATAATTTTTGGTATTCTAGCCATTATAAGTTTCATTAAGAAATTTTTCCGTAAGTACAGTTGTATTCATAGAAAATGGGTAGGTACACTAAAATTGTTATAGCGTAAATCGGTTTTGATTGAATTTGATTTAAAAATAATGTATGGTTGACAAGTCTGTCAGTGTCAAAAATATTCAAAATGCCTCGTCATTTAAGTGAAAATGAAAAAGCTCAAATAATAGCCAGAATAGAAGATGGGTGGTCAATACGTGCATTAGCAGATTTTATCGCAAGGAGCAAAAACACTATTTCAAGAATTAAGCAACGTTGGATTCAAGAGGGGTCTTTGAAAAGAAAAGTTTATACTGGTCCGGCACGCATTTCCATCCTTGAACAAGAAGAACTGCAAGAAATACTGTCATTGAAACAGGATTTCCTGGGTCTCAACCTACCGGTAGCAGAAAAAATGGGTAAGCAGCTGTTACACGTAACTCTGGCAAAATGTCCATTCTAGGGTTTTGAAATGACGCGGAATAACGGTGACATTTGACGCAAGATCTCACGACCCTTTTCGCTAAATTTCTCCCCGACGTGACCCAATACTTCTCTCTTGTTGAGAAAAGAAGTTGTTGTGGGCCTGCATGTAAAAGGCGAACATGTTCCCTTTCGAAAATGAGGGAGGAAAATTTATGTTTGTGGGAAAGTAAGATTGGATGTCGTTTGTCCATCTGAAATGAAGATAGCTGTAGGCGACCACCAACACGCATAATGCCTTCTTCATCGAGAAATGGTGTCAGTAATTTGCTCTTTGGTGGAAGTGAATGATTGAATTTTAACGAATTAATTTCATCACTAAATGAGCGCTTTTAAAACTCCTTTGAGTTCATCATAAGTTAAAGTGCCAGTGGCACGTTTACTTCGCGATTTTTGAGAATTATTTGTAAATCTGAAAATGTATGCTGTGACACGAAGTAAATTATATTTAGAAAAGAGCGAAAATATTGAACAACTTGGTGTTGCATTTGTGCTCATACTAACAATGATTTTGTCACGCATTTGTGATGTTTCCATTTTTGGATCAACTCTAGAACATGGTGTTATAGGGAAATTTGAGTTATTCTTAAGCCATCATGGCCCTGACCACCACAGGTCTGAGGTTATGATCGATTTAACAGACATGCCACGCGAGATCAAATCTGCTGGATTATCTTTGGTATTCATGTAATACCATTGCTCACTAGATGTTAGTTCTTGAATTTTATGGATTCGATTTGCCACAAACGGTTTGAAGAAACCAGGATCCTTTGCGATCCAGTGCAGAACCACTTGAGAATCGCTCCAGTAATGTACTGATGAAAATTGCAACGTCATTGAACTAAAGACCCTTGACATAAGTTGGGTTAATAGGAGAGCTGCATTCAACTCCAACCTCGGGATCGTGCATGGTTTGAGAGGGGTTACTCTTGATTTTGCACACAAAAGTGAAGAATTGCATAACTCCAATTTATCAAAACATCTGATGTATATGCAAGCACCGTATCCATGCAGTTCTATGCGAGCTGGGTTTGAACAAATGACGTGACACTGAACACGTAAATTGTTCAATAATTGAAACTCCTTTGAAATGGACTTCCATTTATTGAACAAGTTCCCGGGAATAATGTCATCCCAATCAACATTGCAAGACCACAAGTCTTGAAGTAGGAATTTTGCACATATTGTTACAGGTATTAAATTAACAGGCCCAATGGGTCATATTGCTTTACTATACTAGATAAGATTGTACGTTTGGTAAAGTTTGATTGCATGTTACTTTCATTGGTTTAAAAGAACAATTTGTCTTCTTTTACGGACCAGAAGACTCCTAAAGTTTTTGATGACTCATGTGATCCTAACGCGAACGTATTGTTGTCAATAATGTTAACTGATACAGTATTAGACATTGCTTTGTTGTTTGAAGTGAATTTTCTTAGAACAAAGTTTGCACTTTGAAGAATCTTATTGATGTCGTACCCTAACTGAACAAGAGTATCTGCGTCGTCACAACCTGTGAGCAAGTCATCAACGTAGAAGTCATGTAATATTACTTGACTAGCTTCGGGATACTGAGTTTGATATTGTAATGCTATTTCATGTAGACACAGAATTGCCAAATATGGTGCAGAGGTAGTGCCATAAGTAACCGTATTCAACTGATATGTTTTGATAAGTTCATTTGGACTGTTGCGCCATAATATTGTTTGATATTTCCTGTGGTCAGGAACCTGACGATACATTTGTTTTATGTCCGCGGTCAACACGAACGTGTGTTGTCTAAATCGTAACAATATTGAAAATTGATCGTCTTGGATGGTGGGACCAACATGTTGGCAATCATTCAATGATATGCCAGCTTTAGATTTTTGTGAACCATCAAAGACTACCCTTAATTTGGTAGTACTACTATCCTTCCGCAGTACTCCATGATGGGGCAACGTTAAATATGAACCTGAATGTGATTCATTTTCGATTAATGTTGTATGACCTTGACTTAAATAATCTGCCATGAATTCTTTGTACATTGATGCAAATTGACGATTATGATGAAAGCGTCTTTCCACACTTTGAAATCTACTAAATGCTTGTTCCCTCGTGGACGTAAGTATATGTATATTATCGTTGAAGGGAAATTTGACAATGAATTTGCCCGATTGGTCACGTGTGAAATTATTCTTGAAGTGGGTTTCACAAAATGAATGTTGATCAGATGTTTGAGATTGTGAAGAAATTTCCTCCAACATCCAGAATTTTTCTAGTTGATCATGAATTCCTGATAAACCTAAATTACAGCGTACTGTTTGTGTATTGATTGGAATTGAACCTGAAATGATCCAACCTAATTTTGTATTTTTCGCAATTGGTTTATCCTTTCCCAAATTAATATGACCGTCTGTCAAAAGATTCCAAAACAATCCTGCTCCGATCGGTAAATCAACCTGTGCGGAGTGATTAAATTGTGGATCGGCTAACTTTAAATTGTGCGGTATGTTGAGCAATTGTGTATCAAAGCTCTGAGTAGGAAATCTATCAGCTATTGAGTTGATGACCAAACAATGAATGTTTGAATGAAAGTTTGTGCATCGAGATTTAATTTCTGCTGAACATTCCTTAGAGATTGTTGAATGTGCAAAATTGATGCCTCTCAATGACAACATTTTGTCTGTTAAATAACCCTCCCTGTTTCGTGGCTTTGTCATACGTGGTTACCTCATACTCCCAAATCTCGAAAACTTCCAGGACTTTATAGATTTTAGAGATAGCCTTGCGCAGCGCGTCAGCTACAAACGTTCCAATGAAACTGCGCTCAGCTTCACTATGTCCACACTCCCCTTGATTTAACTCAGCACCATAAGTCCTACACAACACAAACATCAGCTTGCCGTGCATTTTTAAGGGTAAAACAGGGAGGTAGAGATTAGAGGGCGGTAGTACTCGACATTTAACTAAACCCTCCACCGTGTTCAATGAAACGTTCTTACAATCTAAACCTACATGAATTTGTGGATGACTTACAGAAATATTTACAATATTTATTTACATATGGGTATAATGAGCACACGTCATAATACATGATTTTCTCGCTAATCCCGTCACATTCATGATACAGTTTGCTAGCATTATGAGTGTTTTATATCGTAATGGCCAAGTTATAAAAATGCTTAGCTAAAATAAAAAAACGTTATTAAAATTATTACATTTCCTTTAAGACTCATTTCTGGTACATATTATACAAACTGTTATTACCTAACTTCTCCTTCAACAATAAGTCTTTTTGTTATTAAAAGGTAAACATCATGCTTTTTTACATTCCTTGAAGTTAGCCTCGGTACCTGGAAGAATAGTATAAAAGCGTACGCTAGGGTTTAGTTAATTTAGTTCTTGTTTGAAGAGCATCACATCGCTATGGAATCTTTAACTGTTAACCAAATTTTGAGATTATTCAGTGCTGACGCATTAACCGACGAGGGGTTGAAAAACGCATACAATATTATCACTTTTAAGATGTGAGAAAATGACACTATCGATTCGGTAGATGTTTACAATGATTTTGTAGAGGCTGTAACGATTCGATGCGCCGTAGTATGGAAATGGGGTTCCCTTTACTTCAAGAACGAGCTGTACAACTCTGCCAAGACAGCGGTGTAGATCTTAGTCAGGGCGGTAGTTACAAGCATATTCAGGCATTTCAAAATCATTTAGCTTCATATACCCTTGTAGTTTATAATTCACAAATAGGTGATTCAGTTTATTTTGAGGGTCCTAGGGAACCTGGTAGAGTAGCTTTAAATTTAATACTAGAAGACGAACATTATAATGTCATTACCAACTTAACTTCAGCATTTACTTGTAGTTATTACTGCGAACAATGCAAAAAATGTTATAATAAGAAAAAAGATCATGCGAAATGTTTGTATCAGTGTCCTGCGTGTCATCATCCTAAAATTACCTGTAATGATTGCAGGAGATTTTTTTACGGACAGGATTGTCTTAAAAACCATAAGGACAGTGAACTGTGTAAAAAATTGCGTAAATGTTTAAAATGTCTTAAAACCCATGAAGTAAAAGGTAAACATAGGTGCGGTTACAGTCGTCCTACATGCATGAAAGAAAAACCTATTAGTCACCTCTGCTACATGGCCGTTAATAAGGCGCGACGTGACACCAGTAATGGTGAACCATCTATGTTTATCTTTCATGATTTGGAGTGTATGCAAGAGAAGGTGTGTAAGGGAACGAATGATAGATTTCTGCATGAGCCCAATCTATGCGTGGCCGCGAATGCTTGTTCCACCTGTATCAAACACGCTGACAATTTAGATGAGCGATGCTCGACGTGTAGCAAAAGAGTGCACATTTTAGGGAAAACCCTGTTCATTCGTTTCTGTCAAATGTTGCCGAGAGAGCGCGAAAGTTTAAAGTTACATGCATCGCACGTAACATAAAGGGGTACGACGGGTGTTTTGTGCTTAGATGCATGCTAGCTAATAATAATCAGTGGAGACCTAAAGTCATCTGCAACGACTTAAAATTAATTTCTATTCAATGCGACGATATCAGGTTTATTGGCTCCCTTAATTTCATCCCGTCACCACTCTCGACATTTCCAAAAACTTTCAACTTCCCCGAGTCCAAAGGTTATTTCCCATATCTCTTCAACACATCCGAGAATCAGAATTACGAGGGTCCCCTGCCAGCACTTGAATATTATTGTGCAGATCAGATGTCGGTGAATGATCGACAAACACTTTTAGATTGGCACACGGGTCATAGTAATTAAGTTTTTAAGATTAGCGAGGAGATTGTGAAGTATTGCCTGATGGATGTTAAAATCCTCGTTAAAGGTTGTATTAGTTTTTTGGTCCACCTTCACGACCCAAAATAAAGTTGATCCGTTTGAGGAGGCTACCACTATTGCTAATGCATGCAATAAAGTGTTTCGTAGACGTTTCCTCAAAGAAAACACAATAGGGCTCATTCCGAAAGGCGGTTATAGACGTGCCGGCAACCAATCAAAAGTAGCAATACAATGGTTACGTTGGGTGGAACATTCACAACAAGTGAGCATACAGCACGCCGGGAAAGCTCGCGAGTATAGAACACCTGAAGGTGTTAAGGTCGACGGATATTGTGCTGAGTCAAATACCGTTTTTGAATTTCAGGGGTGTTATTGGCAAGGGTGCGAGGTATGTTTCCCTAACCAGGCAAATATTGACTCTAAACAGGGTGTAAGTACTTCCATGCTTGCACGGAACGAAAACACAGCGGCACGGTCCCAGTTTCTACGCGAGCGTGAGTATAATCTAGTTGAGATGCGCGAATGTGATTTTAAAAAACAAATACTTGCTAACGACGAAATAAGAGCGTTTATTCAGAGCCTAGGTGATCAAGAGATGAACTTTTAAACCCACGTGATGCGTTTTACGGTGGCCGCACTAATGCTAGCAAACTCTATCATGAATGTGACGGCATTAGCGAGAAAATCATGTATTATGACGTGTGCTCATTATACCCATATGTAAATAAATACTGTAAATATCCTGTAGGTCATCCGCAAATTCATGTAGGTTTAGATTGTAAGATCATTTCATTGAACACGGTGGAGGGTTTAGTTAAATGTCGAATACTAGCGCCCTCTAATCTCTAGCACCCTGTTTTACCCTTAAAAATGCACAGCAAGCTGATGTTTGTGTTGTGTAGACCTTGTGGTGCTGAGTTAAATCAAGGGGAGTGTGGACATAGTGAAGCTGAGTGCAGTTTCGTTGGAACGTTTGTACCTGACGAGCTGCGCACGGCTATCTCTAAAAACTATAAAGTCCTGGAAGTTTTCGAGATTTGGGAGTATAAGGTAACCACGTATGACAAAGCCACGAAACAGGGAGGGTTATTTAGCGGTTACATCGATAATTTCCTGAAACTTAAGCAGGAATGTTCAGGGTGGCCTAGCCATTGTACGTCAGAAGCCACGAAACTGAGTTACATAGCGGAATATTATAAGAAAGAGGGGATACCTGGCCAAACTAGTGCTGAATTCTTTTTGGGGTAAGTTTGGTCAGCGCGAAAATTTAACCCAGTGCAGTATTGTATCTGAGCTAAAGGACTTTCAAATTGTTTACCGATCCATTGGTTCAGGTACAATCTATAATACCTATTAATGATAATTTAGTAATGGTAAATTGGGATAGACCTGAGGGTGAGGGTGAATCACAAAAAATTATTAATGTGTCCATAGCCGCATACACGACAGCTCATGCACGTTTAGAGTTATATAGTTATCTGGAGAAACTAGACCGCCGCGTTCTGTATTATGATACAGACAGTGTCATATTTGTCGCTAAACCCGACGACTGGAATCCTGGTTGCGGTGATTTCCTTGGCCAGATGACCGACGAGCTGGAGGCGTACGGTGAAGGAAGTTATATAGCCGAATTTGTTAGTGCAGGACCGAAAAACTATAGTTATAATGTGTTTTCAACCAGTGAACAGACAATTAAATCAGTGTGTAAAGTGAAGGGTATTACCTTAAACTATAAAAACTCACGAGTTATAAACTTTGAAGCGATGAAAGATATGGCAATAGTAAAGACTCTCTTTTTGTATATAATGATAGAAAAATAGTTAGAGATAGCTGCTACAATGTGTTAAGTAGACCTGAATCTAAACAATATAGAATAAGTTATTCTAAGCGACGAAGAATTGAGAACTTTGATACTCTTCCATTTGGGTATAAAGAATAAATAATAAATCAGATGAAAAACAGTAAAAAATGCTTTTATTTATAAACCCCAACTCCAGGTCCAAACCAACCCCTAGACCAACCCCAATCCCCTAGGCCTAGCTCAACCCTAAGACCAGGTCCAGGTCCAAGCCCTAGCCCAAGTCCAAGACCAGCTTCAGACCCATCCCCAAGTCCAACACCAACCCCAGCCCCTCACGTGAGCATGTACAAAATTACTGTCAAAAAGGCTCTCAATACAACAAAAAATAATTAGGGGTTGAAAAAGGCCTCCGAAAAGAAACCATAAAAAATAAGGGTGAAAAAAGGCCTCCGAAAAGAAACCATAAAAAATAAGGGTGAAAAAAGGCCTCCGAAAAGAAACCATAGGGGTGGAAAATATGGTCACCCACGTGGGCATATAAAAAAGTGAAAGGGGGCGGGGCTTGTGACGTAAAAAAAGTGGAGGGGATAGTGCCGGTGTACTACTTTTAAATATTCCGTGGTTTGGTTTACAATAGTAGCAAGTGTAATTCGTCGTTAACCCAATGAATTGCTTAGACTTGTTGGAAAACTTGAATATATTTTTATGTGTTTCGTTTCTACCTTCAAGTGATTCCAACAAATTTGCCTTTGATTGTAAAAATTCAATTAAGTTTTCTACATCATTTTGATTTGTATTTAGTCTATGCATCTCCCATTCCTTTAAATGTAATTTGTTCAATTTATCTGTTATAGCAATTAACAAAATAGTATTCCAATCTTTTACGGGTTGGTTTAAAAAATTTAATGCCCTAATGTGCTTTAATATTGAATCTACAAATTGTCTAATATCTTTACTGTTATCGTTTGTTAAATTATGCAAGTTTAATAGTGTCTTTATATGAAATCTAATTAACACTTCAGAATTGTTATAACGATTACATAACAGTTACCATGCTGTCAGAAAATTCTCGTTTGTCATTTCTAATAAATGTATGTTTTCTAAAGCGGATAATTCTAAGCACGATTTTAAATAATACAACTTCTGAACTGCTGTAAGTGTGCCATTTTCGTAAATTTACGAATAGAATGTATCTCTAAAATCAAACCAAGATTCTAGATCACCTTTGAATTTTGGTAATGAAATTGTTGGTATGCGTACATTTAAATTAGAATGCGATTGATCATTTACCTGCTGCGATACCGCGGTTGTGTGCATTTGAACTGGTCGAATATCTTCATTCAGTCCCGTGTCTAAATAGTCTGATTCAAATAACTCCCTTTCAGCATATTGTTCTGCTAAATTCTCATTATTGCTAATTAATTCTATTTGCTTTTGAACTTCCTCAAATTCTGCGTGTGTATCCAAAATAATACCATGTCTGCGCTTCATTTCGATAAACTTCCGTTGTGACAATTCAACCTCTTCATGAAATTGGCTTAAAAATGTCGTAATCGGTTCCCATTTCCTTGTGAAAATACGATTGCGTTAAGTTAATAAGCGTCTCCTGCGTACAATGGATGTTGTGTTAATTACTTCTTCGTCCGGCTCGAAGGACCAATAATATGTATATAAAAATATTCAATGATGAATAAAACTCGGGTGGTTCATATGATTTCGTTTAATTGTAACATAACATGGACTTTTTTATTACTTATTATTTTTCAACTTCAAAATTAAAACGTTCCCTTGTTTTAGGAATATGTGATCTAATACTAAATACACAATTTCATACGGTCCATATAGCAACGTAACTAATTCTAAACACGGTCCATACCGCCAATGGTGTGAGGGAATGGTTTCATCGTAATAATATAGAAGTCTTGCCATGGGCCGCTTACAGTTCCGATATTAATCCCATAGAGAATGTTTGGGGCCTAATTGTATAAAAGAAATTTTAGACCAAACAATTCTAATGAATTATGGGAAGTTATTCACGAGTTCTGGGAAGAGCTTAATCCAAATGTTATAGTGAATTTAATTAACTCAATTCCAGACAGATTGGTTCAAGTAGTCGAAAAAAATGATCATATGACCAAATATTAAATTTTTATAATTTTATTATAAATCATATATTACATTATAATAAAATATTAATTATAGTTTTCTGTTATTATTATTGTTATTAGTTACGTTGAGTCTAAAAATTTGCGTTGTAGAAATATTCTAATACATTAAAATCACATTTTATATGCTTTTGTTTTGTCTATTGGCGTCGATAAGAAAAGCCTGATTTACGCAAATATGGCAAAATCTAGTCATAAGACGTGTACCCATTTTCAGTGAATACAACTGTACAACGGTTCAGTAACTATTGACCAACGCCCACTTATTAGTAAAGGCCGGATTTATATGCATTTAAAATGTCAAAATATGCATGCAAGATATGCAGCTAAAAATGCGAAATATGCAGTTAAATATGCACTTAAATATGCGCATGTGTATTAAAAAATTAAAATCAAGACAAAGCATTTTTTTATTTAATAGTGTTTTGGTACACATACATGCAGTTTAGTTACAATTAAAATGACAAATAAGATACTTTTCCAAGTTTTCGGACGTAAAATTTTGTCTTCTGTCTGATAAGATATTTTTATATCGCGAAAACGATCTTTCTGCATCACAAGTTGTTACAGGTGCATCTTTATAGTCGGGCAATTTTTCTACTTCTATGCTGCAGTGTATTGAACTGGAGGCATTCAAAACCTCGGATATTTGACTGAAAAGTGTCAATCCAGGATTTTTTTGTTAGAACAGCTTTAAGTTTATAATATGCTTTTTTAGCAACTATCCCTGGTACATTTGCTAAAGATTTACGAATAACTGCTATTTTCTCCAAATTTAGCACTAGTGATTCACCTGCCGATTCTAGTGCTTTAATTGTTTGAATCAGTACTGCGAAGTTAGTGGCAATGTAAGCTAATTCATTTTGCATTTTGTTATTATTAAATGCTTCTTGTGCTTCTTTTATTGCTGCTGATTGTGAGCTGTCGAAACTAGCAATTACCTAAAACAATTTTTTTTAAATGCTAAAATTCAGAATTTTGATGTTTTAAATTCTTATTATATCATTAAAATATTATATTATGTCATTAAAATTTTTCTGGTAAAACACTGTTACCTCAAGCCAAGCTCCCCAACGCGTTAGAATCGGTTCTGGTGGTAACCTAATGTTTGGACATTTTTCTGTGTATACTTCTCCACGAAGCGGTGCTTTCAAAAATACTTTCTTAGTGCACGAGATTGTATATTTTCTCCTAAGACGGCCGTCTTAGGAGAAAATATATCGACCATAAAAGAGGCGTTTAGATTTATAAACATGCCACTAGGGGCTATGTTAGAGTGTGGTTAGGTCAATACTTCAGACATCCCGCGAAGATAACCGATTCTACCCGAACATTGACGAACACGCTTGCGCACAAGACCCAAGGCTGGCTGCGTTCTCGTTTCTCGTGTGTTTTGCTCTTTAAAGTGTAACTCTCATCGAGTGAGCATTACTATAATGTATTCTCCTGTTTTATGAGCCAACATCAGCGGACATTAGAGATTTTACTGACTTGTTAATAAACTATTACAACATAACCGTTCAAGATAATGATGAAAGCGATGACGTGGTTGAGCTGAATGTATCTCACATCCAAGATGATGGTGATGGTTCACAGAAGAGAAAGAAGAGCGATGAGGTAAGGGAGAAGGCCAAATCTCAAACTCATGATGATGATGACGACGAATCACGGTTCAAGAAGAAGAAGAAATCCGATAAAGCATGTTATTAAATAATAATGATGTATTGCTGTTTATAATAATAATAATATATTTTCAAACGTTAAGCTTTCCTTCAATTTTGTTAATAAACTTGTTTTTTTTTCTAACGGTGCTCCACCGTCTTGATTCATGTTTGCAAGTTTACAAGTTTTTTCGCTTTAGCGTGTTTTCGTTTTGCGTGTTTTTTGTGTTGGCGTGTTTTCGTTTGTGTATTTTCGTATTTGCGTGTTTTCGTTTTTACGTATTTTCGCATTTGTATGTCTTTGCGTTTGCGTATTTTTTGTGTTAGCGTTTTTCGTTGGTGTGTGTGTGCGTACGTGCGTGCGTGCGTGCGAGCGTACGTACGCGCGTGCGAGCGTGCGTACGTGCGTACGTTCGAGCGTGCGTACGTAAGTGCGAGCGTACCTGCGAGCTTCCGTGCGTGCGTACGTGCGTACGTACGTGCGAGCGTACGTGCGAGCTTGCGTGCGTGCGAACGTGCGTACGTGCGAGCTTGCGTGCTTACGTGTGTGCATGCGTGCGTAACGTGCGAGCGTACGTGCGAGCGTGCGAACGTGCGTACGTCCGAGCGTGCGAGCTTGCGTGTGTGCGTGCGTGCATGCGTGCGTGCGTGCATGCGTGTTTCTCGTTTGATCCTCGTGCTAATGCAGTGCTAGTCGATTGTATGTAGTTTTAGGCACTATTGTATTGACTAAAAGCTATAATTGGAAACGTTGCTTGCTATACCCAGTCCGTGGAGTTATGTATTAATTAGCTTTTTTGACAGATGTATTTATTTATGATAAGATCAGGCATGCATGTAAAGTAATATAGAGGTGAAACTAACTAACTAATGTGTTTTGCTGCTACACGTATCACAGTATTGAAGATTCTGTTTATGTATTAGAAAACATACTACAGTCTCGAAACAAAATGCAAATAAAAGTTGAAGGAAGTGAATGCGGTACAACTTCTGCGAACGAACTGAAAGATTTGAAGCGTGTGCAGCATTTCCAGAGCCTTGTTGAAACCAGTTAATTTAGGGCTAACTTCGTGTCTATGTAATAATAATGTCTGATAAAACTATTAGGATTATTAGCTACTTTTATAGGTTGTTACAATATAATCGTTCAAGGTGAAGACGATGAGGTGATTGTGTCTCAAAAATCTCGTTTGATCTCATGAGATGTGTACAGCTTTTCTTAAAAAATACCTGCGAGGCTGTCTCATTCAAAAATCTCATGCAAAAAACATCAATAATCGTTAGCAATGTAGCTGTATCCGCTATTATGCTTACTTAATGTATACATATCACTAGTATAGCTTTTTTGATATCGAGAGAAGAAGCAAGATTTCGAACGGTTGTAGTATTTACAGAGCTCTATCGAAATCAATTAAATTTAAGAATAATCTCATCTCTATGTAATAATAGACGTAGTATAAAAGTTACGTATTTTAAATGTATTTAATGTGTAATCACTGTTTAATGAATTTTTATTATTATGATGTAACATTAGTGGTATTAGACGTTTTTTATGATTGTTAATAAACTATTATTATCAGTGTGAAGACGATGAGAGGAATGCATCTCAAATTTTGATGACTGTAACGCTCTCTATGAAACTTCAAATAAAATTAAATTACGTCACTCTTATTTCAGATTAGAAATTTTTTTTAAAACGTTTAGTTGACATTGCTATTAATCCTAACTGATAAAAAATCCATATAACGTAAATCACATGTGTGTGTGTGTGTGTGTGTGTGTGTGTGTGTGTGTGTGTGTGTGTGTGTGTGTGTGAACGTAATCGAGTATACAATAGTTTGATGTAATCTGAAGATTCAATTATTTAAAAGTAATTTCCGCGTTAGCAAAATTTTTAAAATATTTGTAAGTGTTTTGAATGTAAATTTTTGTAAGTACAACATGTTTGTTAAATACTAGTAGCGGCATTCCGGTTTTCTGTATTACTTTATAAATAATTAATGAGCGGTATATAATGGACTGTTTATATCCAACCAGTCACAAATCGTATTTTAGTGAGACACGTTGTATATGATACAGTTGAAGGAAAAACTTCTAAAGGTAAGCGTATTATTTCTAAACATGTTTTTTACCTGATATTGCTAACAAAAATGTCGATAAAGATTTTTAAAAAGTATTATTATGCTTATAGGATGACGTCATTAGATCAGCTCTACAAAATAGTAGGTACGCATTCGTAGATTTTAAAGTTGTAGTTATTGTTAATTCACGTATAATAATAAAAACATTAAAACCTTCTGCCTTTTATTTCCGTTATATCAGTTTGATATTGTTAAAACATGTTAATTTAATTTAACTCTATATTATATATAAGTAATTATTACTTTCCGGTTTTTTTTAATGGGTTTTTACAACTGTTAACGAACACGTTACAATGAAACAATTTTGTGTGTATGTAATTGAACATGCAAATAAATCAGATATGATCTTCCGAATGTATAGGTAGTGACTGTTTTTTAGAGAATCTGCCTATACATAAAACATCATTGCATTAGGGTAGAAATTATTTATTATTTCACGCCATATTTAATTAGACTTTAATGTATTCAGTTTGAACTGTAATCTAGTTTCCGCAAACTGTAAAACATAATTTCAGTTGATTGATTGAGATTGATCTGGTTGTCGAGCGTGATTGTACGTGATTTGTTTGTGTGTGTGTGTGTGTGTGTGTGTGTGTGCGTGTGCGTGTGCGTGTGCGTGTGCGTGTGCGTGTGCGTGCGCGTGCGCGTGCGCTCGCGTGCGCGTGCGTGTGCGCGTGCGCGTGCGCGTGCGCTTGCGCTTGCGCTTGCGCGTGCGTGTGCGCGTACGCGTGCGCGTGTGTGTGTGTGTGAACGAGAGAGGGGGAGGAAGAAGCAGGATAGAGCGAGAGAGAGGTGTGCATTATCAGCTTCTATTACAGAAAATGTTCATTAGGCTATACGCCACTAGATGACGCTAAAATCAATTTTTACTCAAAGGGATCAAGGCGCAGACCCTGATACAAGTCCTGCCTTACAAGAACCTCTTTGTTAGAATACAATTTTGTATGACGGGGCGAAGGCCTACAGCTGTAAGATTAAGTTAGAACAACATACAATTGCATCAAGGGGGCCACGATAGGGGCTAAGCTCTACACTTATCTTATAAGGTTAGGTTCCCACACCATCTCCGGCCATGTGGCGAAGGCCTGATAACTAGTTGCGAAGCCCTACACGTGTCGTACAAGAACCTCCTTATTAGAAATACGTTTTCTCGTATAGGTAAAAGATCATCCAATAGCATATGACCATTTAAACAATAGGATCGATAATAATATCTTATTAATTATGCAATTTCCAACATTGTATGCGTGTGCAACCTTCAGGGGTACTGCTTTTTAATATAGCCAAAAGGACCTTAATACCATCAAAAATAACCCTAAAACCAACCCCAAGTCCAAGTCCAGCTCCAGGTCCAGCCCCCAGCACCAAGACCAGCCCCTCACGTGAGCATGTGCAAAAAAGGCGCTAATTAGGGTTGACCCATAGGGTAGAAAATACGCGTCCTATACGTGAGCAGTCATAAAATAGGGTGAAAAACACGTCCTACACGTGGTTGTGTAAAAAATAGGGCTGAAAATATACGTCTTATACGTAAGCGAATGCCTTTTTTCTCAAATCGTTCCTCTAACGACCTCCACATCATGTATGCATTTTCTTTTCTTCTCAAATATTCTAGTATAACGTCAGATACACCTTGTACTATCAAGGATTTTGCTTTACTGTCATTTCTTGTAAATACCTTTTTATTTTCTTCCGGCGAACCAGATATGTCAGTTTCGTTTTATGCATATTTTAATACTCGATTTACCGCTAATATTAATTCCATTCTGAATTTCCACGTATGATAGTTCTCGCCATTCAATACCTCTAAATTAAATTTAAAAATTTATTTCCTTGTTTTTGGGCCGTTTCTATATTTCATTGTCTGTCCATGTGCCTAACCTCAAAAATACTTTTAATTCAAATTTATTCTTTTATTTCTTTTCCATCCAAGTATTCTGGGCCCATAATCTTTTAAGTTTCTATTCCAATCAAATTCTATTTTGTATTTTATTTATACTGCTTTATTTGTAAAATATTTATTCCTTTTCACAGTACCTACACGTTTATATATTTCTTACATTACCTTATGTCTAACGCTACTACCAACCCAAAACATTTTAACAATACCAAACTTAAATTCTTAACTAGGAAATTTTTAGGGACCTTTCTATATTTCATTGTCTGTTCCATTGAGGAAGGAAGGATGGGGAGACGACATAATACCACTTCATCCGATACAAAAACGTCCGTGGTAGGTGGGACTAAGTCTGCTATCAAAATGGCGGATAACAGGGTCAGATCAAATTAAAATTAATAAAGTAACAGTGATAAATGAAAACAAAGTGTTTTTTTAATCATGGCGTACGGCCTTGTAACATCCTATGCAGAGCCATCACTATAATTTATAAAATTCAAATAATGTCATTTATATACTTTACACAACACAAACGACGTAAATCTATTAGGGTTGAAAAGGGCCTTCGAAAAGAAAGGGTTGAAAATACGGTCTCACACGGGGGTGTATGAAAATTAGGATAAAAGGGTTGAAAACACGGTCTCACACGTGGATGTGTAAAAAAATAGGGGTGAAAATACGTCCTACACGTAAGCGAGTAAAAATAGGGGTGGAAAATATGGTCTCCCACGTGGGCGGTCTTGTGACGTCAAAATCCAAGATGGCGGCCAAGGTGCCTGTCTACTACTATGCTATCTTAAAGACCATTGCCCAAGGAAGTTTTACTGAATTTGGAAAAAAAATTAACGAAAGATTTTAGACTAAATCCACGTTTGAATGTTAGTGATTGCTTTTTTAGAAATTAAAACTTTCATGTTTAAGAAGTTCTAGGCAAGAACCAAAGACATTTTAGGCTTTTCTGATAAAAGAATATGAACAATCACTTAATAAGGAATTAAAAAAACTTAGTATAAGTTTGCGATAAGACGGCTTGTTACTCTTGTACACTTCGATATTTGCAGAAAAGCACGGTAAAATCAAGAAATATTAAAAGTGGCATTATCTCAAAAACGGTAACACTTGTTATATAGATATGTTTGCTTAAATCGACTCAAAATCACGTATTCTATCACCTCTTTAAATATTTGCATCGATGTACCAAAAACCCTGTATATGCAAAGAAATATGCATTTATAGTGAAATATGCATTTATTGCAAAATATGCATTTATATGCAGTATAAAACTAATGTTATCTTAATTACATATTTACCTTTGAACTTATTTGTTCATAACAAAAACTTATAATAATGTTATCTTGTTTAGAATAACCTGAAACGCAAAGAAAACCTTAAACTAATTCGAAAACGTTTAGCAAAAAAATATGCAAATGCATATAGATCCGGCCTTTACTTATTAGACTACCCTGTGTATTAATTTATTTGATTGTGCCAATAGCAAACTTAAAATTCAGAGTATTTCAGAAAACTTTGAGGCATCATAGTTAAAGTTAGTAAAAATGGCGTTTAACCGCTATAAATGTCTATTTCTAATGTGTATCGAAATAGGTAAAAACGACATTTCTTCTTGTGGGGCAGTAAGACCACCATTGTAGATGTTACCCACCTTTGCGTATCAAATTGAGCATTTAAAAATTATTTTTGAATGATCATGCTGCGTACCAAAGTGAATATGAAAACATGACGTAATTAACTAATTAGACATGTACAAAAACTATATTGTACATGTCAATTTAATTAATGAATAATGTATTGTCCCTGAACGTAAAAAAAAGTATAAACAAGCATTATATTTTATTTAATAAGGAAGTGATGAGGTTATAAGGTAAAGGTAGGAAAAATTGTATTCTAACGCATCATTAAAGTCACCGAAGCGTTTTGAATCAGGTCGCAGTTATATTAAAATAATAAAGGCAAAGTTGAAATTTAATTAACTGTATCATAAAAAAGGCTCTTTTTTCTTATTAATATGGTGTAAAAATCTCCGTTAATGTCTTATTTGGTAATTACTCTTAAATTATATTAAAGAATTTTCTAACTGTAAAAGCTATTAAAATGTTTTCGTTTTGCTTTCAGCAACTACTCACAATTTAACACATAAAATTTTATGATCACGATTTAAACGCGTTCATAAATTTTAATCAGAATTTCTCGATTTGGTGTAAATGTTGAAATTCCGAAGCTTTAAGTAGAGCGTTGGAGTACTAACCCTTTTTAATAGTATCGATTCTTAATCGTATTTTAATCATGTCTTGTAAAGATTCTTATTATTCCTACACGCGAATGAAATAAATGACCACCCTGGTCTAGTCACATTTTATTTATTATAGGATCGTGGAGTTTAATAACTATCTAACATGGGTGGTTTTGTATAACATTTATGTTACGACACATCATCCGTTTACAGTTCATGTAATTCGTTTTACTGCATGAAAGACACCATCTCAACCAGCTCATCTATGACATATTGTCAACATTATAATTTTAAAACTGTTATTAAATTAAACAACCGGAATAAATATACAATGCTGACAATATAACTAAAAACGGTAAACATCACATTATAAAAACAAATTGTAGATATGAATTCTTTCTTGATAAAAGTGAATGATTATTTACGACCCGGTAATTTATGCCTTCATAAGTTAAAATAATTTTACAAATAATAAATTTGTTGATAAACACAGTTTATTTTTGTCTCCATTTTCGTTATATTAGTCCTCTACGCCTCTACTCTAGAGGTGATCCTTCAAACACTATTTTTTTCTACCGTTAGTACAAAAATCTTGCTGAGGTGCGAAATGAACATAGGGTGTGTTGTACTATTCAATAATAAACGTCAGAAACCTATAAAATAGGAAATCAAGAATGCGTGACCCATCTTTTGATTTCAAAATTAAGCTGATAAACACAAAGAATGTGAAATACGGTCTATATAAGGCTTACTCTCGTGCCATAACAATTACAGTCTTTTGGTAGTAACGAAAAATGTTTTCTTTTAGGTTTATTAAGTTTTTCACAAGTTTGCACTTACATAGTAAATTAATGATTAAATTTTGTTATGGGTGGATATGACAGTAGAAACAGGTGTAACAAATAAGGGGTTAATGCTGGTAGCTCAGTGGTTGGGGGTGGGGTGTAATGGGGTTTTACGTGTAGCGTGTAAAGAACATAAGTCAGAAAAGAGAAAGTCATAAATCAATGGGGGTCAGTTTGTTTAACATCGCAGCAGTTTCAAAACAAACAAAAAACTTGCTTACTCAAATTTTACTTTACTTTCATTTTATCAATAAAATTCTATTTCCAAAAATCTTAACCCATTAATGCCCACCGGCACATACATATACCAACTTATTTTAATTTTTTTTTCGGAAAATCTTATAGACTTGGTACTGCTAAATATATACAAAAATATTCTTTGTGATGTTGTCTATACGGCATAATTTTTCCTAAAGTTTAGAGTTGGTAGTTTTTGATTTAATAAGTAAAAATACAACCCGTTGCACAATAGTTTGCTAAACGTGTTTGCACTGTAATAAATAATGTTTTTTTTTGTTCGCTTACATTATTTGATTAAAAAAGGTTTTACATTATTCTTACACTAAACACATTGTATAACAATGCTGCAGTAAAATAAAGGTGAATTTTTATTTAGAATAATATTTTATACTTTGATAAATATTGGTGGTACACGAATGTGCCAGTGGGCACATTCGATATAGCAATAGGTGAGCAGTTCTGTGAAATTGACCTTGGTTGATATTTAATTCCGTTTGTAAAATTTGTAGGGTAGACATGAAAACTTGCTATTTAGTTGTGATTAGTTTGTATGCGTAACAAGTGGCTGAGTATTTTATTCATGAGCAATCGTATTCTTTGTCAGTTGTTTTGTATAATTATATTATTTGAGAGTGATACACAAAATATGGATGAATCACCGTAAGTATAACTTGATTTTATTTTGTTTGATCTTAATTTCCGCGCATATAGGTATACAAGGGGTCCACATGGTAAAGGCCTTCTTTTTCATGAATTATTAGCAGAACTTGAGAACTATGATAATCTGGATATTTCATCTATTGCAATTGAACCGCCCTTCGAAACAGATGGCGTGAAAAGCTGTGAAGATTCAGATGCTTCTGATTTAGAAACTACTGGCGATATAAATCGCTTACCTAGCAGAATTTTATTGTCAAAATGTGTTACTACCCGGAACAGTAAAAAAGATGCCATATTAGATAACAATGTAAAAGCTGGTACTTCAAAGGTAACAAGCTCTAGTGAAAGCGATGACGATGTTTCTCTTGCTGAATGGGTATCTAAAAGAAGAAAAATATTGAGGACCATAACCAACAGTAAACAATTAGCAAAATCGACTAGAAAAAAAGATAAACAACTGGAAAGAATTTGGAATGAAACAGAAACCACATTCGAGATACCAGAATTTCAGCCTTCACACCCATCAACTGAAGATTTTTTGAAAAATACGCTTGCCAAACCTGCCGATGCATTTTTTTCTGAACAACTTGTCCAACTAGTAACAACCCAAACAAATTTATATGCCGGTCAAAAAGGTAATCATAACATTCACGTAACAGAAAACGAAATAAAAGTAGTTATTGGTGTGTTCCTTTTTTCCGGATACCATATATTACCTACACGTAGAATGTATTGGAAAAAAGACGCTGACTGCTATTGTCCACTGATTGCAGATTCTATACGACGAAACCGCTTTGACCAAATTTTACGGTATTTACATGTAGCTGATAATCTTGGAATTGATGAAACTGATACGTTTTATAAAGTCAGACCGATTTTTGATCACCTGAATAATGCTTTCAAGCAATTTTCTGTAGAAGAAAATTGTAGTGTAGATGAAAGCATTATACCCTATTTTGGTCGCCACGGTGCAAAACAATTTATTCGTGGTAAGCCTATAAGGTATGGATTTAAATTATGGTGTTTGGCTAACCCGACAGGATTTCTTCATCATGCTGAACCTTATTGTGGATCTTCAACTCGTTTACCAGAAACTTTATATGGGCAAGGTGGAAACGTTGTCTTAGGACTAGCACATCACACTGGGCTTCCAATAGGCACAAAGTTATTTTTTGATAATTTATTTTCATCCGTTGGGCTCTTAGACAAACTTACAAGTTTAGGCTATGGAGGAACTGGTACCTTGCGACAAAATAGAGTGCCAAATGGAGCCAAGTTTTCAGATACCAAATTATTCGCTAAAACAAGTCTAGGAACAATGGAATCCAAAACCGATGGAAAGTTAGTACTCGTGCGTTGGAATGATAATGCCGTTGTGACTGCTATATCCAACTGTGTTCATATTCAACCTCTAAAAACTGTAGAGAGATATTCTAAACGTGAAAAAAAGAAAATCCAAATACAAATGCCAGCACCTATAGCCGCCTATAACAAAAATATGGGAGGCGTTGATTTAAATGGTCAGTTCCTATCTACGTACAGAACATCAATAAGAACTAAAAAATGGTGGTGGCCATTCTTTAGTTGGGCAATAGATCAATGTTGTGTACAAGCATGGTTGTTATGGAGGTGTGGAAACAAAAATATGCCGCTACTTGAATTCCGGCGACAGCTGACTTTATATTTGCTAATAACTTATGGACAGCCGCCATTGAAACCAGGACCATCATCAATGCAATTGTCTCCTGTTGCCAATCAAATACGTGTGAATGAAGCAAATCATTTGATAATCAAAGGTAGTGCAAAATGGAGAAGATGTAAATCCTGCCCTAACCGAACTAGTTTCCAGTGGAATACCTGCAAAGTAGCCCTTCATCCAACTATCTGCTTTAAAAATTACCATAAACAATAGTTTCTTCTAAAATGCGTTTATTTTTATTACAAATGTAATAATATTAGAGATGTAACTTTTAACTTTAGAATGTGTTTATTTTCATTTACTCATATGGTACTTGCCCAATGGCACATGTATGTGCCACCTTTTTTTTATGTTTTCCGTTCAAATAAAATTAAAATATTAACAAATACATCTTATTTAGTGTACTTATGTCTCCATTTATATAGTTTTCTAAGAATCAAACCAAAAAAAAGATACGGGCACTAACGGGTTAAGCCAAATAAAAAAACAACAAAATACAAATAATGAAACCTCTCATTTGATCAACGTTAAAAACTTTTGTCAAAACCATAAGCAACAATAATAAAATCGTCGCCACTGCAAGGCCGCCTAATTCGAAAGATGACCATTAAAATAATACGCAACAAGAACGCAATCTAAGGTATTATTGTCTAGTAACTTACATAAACCCTAAATAATGATAAAACACATATAATATTACATACATGGACGTTGTCAAGACAACGGTCGGCAAATTGTCCAAAAAGGTTAATCCATCAGGTGTGGTAAGAATTTTAAAAAGTGATCTCAACTTAAGATCTACAAAAAGTGTATTCCCAAAAATTAACTGCAGAAAATAAAAGAAAAAGGTTTCTAAGATGTCAACAGCTTCTGAGAAAATTTCGTTTTCTACCCTAAAAATCTGTTCTTTGCGTCAACCAAAGAATGTCCAAAATAACAGGGTTTGCTTAACTGCTGAAGAAAAGCGCGAGGTTCCATTGGATAGTCTTTTAATTCTAAGGTTACATTTTGCAGAGTCTGTCATTTTGTCATTGGCTGTTTCTATGTCAGGAAAAACCAGCGTTATTTTTATTGAGAAAAGTATCAAGGTTCAGAAGTCTACCAACAGCTTGTGCTTGCAAATTTGCTTTAAGAAATTGAAAATATACGTGATAATTATGACACCCATACTTCCCTGCAATATAATAAGATTTTTTTTTAGAAGCCGCCTAACAGCCCTCACTTAAACCCCATTTGATTACTGCATATGGGGAATTCTGGAAACCATGGTTTATGCGAATCACAATTATTACGACAATTAACGATTTAAAAAATAGAATAATTTATTGCTGGTATAGGTTTAGTGAACATATCATAAAGAATTCTATTAGCCAATGGAGAAGACGCTTACAGGTTGTTAATTGATAATGAAGGGGGCTTCATCCATAATCAGTTCTTATACCAAATATTTAATTTTTGTGTTGATTGCTATTTCTAGTTACCATATGTATTGTTTTATAATTCTCAGTAGTATTTAATCTTATAATAAACACTGACATAATGAGCAATTTTTTTTTAAAAAGATTAATAAAAAATGTCTATTCACAAAGCAATCTCGACAAACGGGTATTTATTACTTAATGCCGACAAGCACCATTCCACAAAAAATCGCCATTTTTCAGGTTTTGGTTGTACAATATTGATATTTTCAGGACCTGTTTTCCCATAAATTTTTTTTTTTTTTATTAATATCGTAAAGATATTACTACAATTACAATCTGATCATATATTTGATCAATGAGTAATATTGTGCAAACTTAAATTACTACTTCAAACTTAAATCTAAGGATTTTCTCACTAGCAAATCTCTTAGGTTCTAACAACTTATTTACACTAATACTAACGTGTACATTAGCACTATACTCTGCTTTTGCACTAACACAAATATTAAACTAGCTCAAAAGGTTTGGTCCTCTTGAGTCGTCTTGTCAAAACCGTGTTGTCGAGGAGCTGGATTGTCTCGACATTGACGTGGTGAAGGAGTCTCTGTTCATGACTCTTGGCAAATTTCCATTCCCAGGTCTCTATGGAGGTCAGTATTTCTGAAGTACCATGGAGCGTTAACAATATTCCTCAATACTTTGCTCTGAAACCGCTGTATTATATCTAGATTGCTCTTTTTGGCACAACCCCATAACTGGATGCCATATGTCCATACGGGCTTAAGTATTTGTTTGTACAGAAGTACTTTGTTGTAAATTGACAGGGTAGAATCTCTTCCAAGTAGCCAATACATTTTTCTAAATTTGATATCCAGTTCTTGCTTTTTTTTCTTTACGTGAGCTTTCCAGCGTAGCTTCGCGTCCAGTGTCATACCCAAATATTTTGCTGTATCAACATATGGTACATGGATATTATTTATGCTAACAGGAATATGCTGTTCTCTTTTATTCGTGAAATTAACGTGGACAGATTTAGTCTCATTCAATTTGATTCGCCATTGCTTGGTCCAACTGTAAATTTTATTTACTGCCACTTGTAGATTTATTGCTGCTTCTTCGTGATCTTTACCTACGGCCATTATGGCAGTATCGTCAGCAAAAGTGGCTATTGTATTATGTTCTAATTTAGGAATATCACTGGTGTATATTAAGTAAAGGACCGGTCCTAACACACTGCCCTGCGGCACTCCTGCTTTTATTTCCTTTAATTCAGAGTAGGCATCCTCGTATTTAACTCTGAATGCTCTATCTGAAATATAGGACCGTAATAATTCTGCGAACTGTTTGGGCAACATCTTGTTTAATTTGTAGTTAAGTCCCTCATGCCACACCCTATCAAAAGCCTGTGCTACGTCAAGAAAGACAGTAGAACAGACTCTTTTTTCCTCATAGGACTCTTCAATTATGTTTGTGATCCTGTGGATTTGGTCTATAGTCGAGTGACTCTCCCTGAAGCCAAATTGATGCCCTGGGATTATGTTGTTATGTTCTATAATTGGTTTCAATCTTTTAAGCAGTATTTTTTCATATAATTTGGAAATTACAGGCAATAACGAAATTGGCCTATAAGATGAAACTTCATTTGGTGGCTTTCCGGGTTTAGCGATCATTATCACTTCCGCTATTTTCCATATCTTAGGTACATATTTTAACCTGAATGATGCATTAATTAGGTATGTAAGTTTTACGATTGCTTTACGAGGAAGCTGCTTTAGAATTTCTCCTGTAATCAAATCAAACCCAGGAGCCTTCTTTGAGTTGATATTTTCTTTTATTTCCGTTGCAATTTCTTTTGGAGTAGTGAATCGAATATCGCTTTCTTCTGTGATAGGATTCTCCCAGTTAGGAATATTTTTGCCCTCATTCGATTGGAAAGTCATTTCGAGGTGTTCGGCATATCTGTTAGCCTTTTGTACGTTACTCTTTGCCCATGTGCCGTCGGCATCTTTAATTGGTGGGTTCTGTAGAATAGGTCTTTTTAGTTGTTTGGTTGCTTTCCAGAGCGAATGGTCAGTTTTGCTATCATTTGACAATTCACTTAGGTACTTGCAAATAGAATTATCTTTAACTTTTCGGATCTCTCGTTTGAGTTGCTGTGTGGCATTGTTTAATCTAGTTTTGTCTGCTGGGGATCTAGTTTGATGCCATATTCTTCTAAGTTTCCTTTTTTCGCAAATGAGTGCTCTAATTTCTCTAAGATAATTATTACCTCTAGTTCGTGAGATAATATTTGGGGTATTATCCCATGCGGCTTGTTGAATATTATTAACAAATTTCTCTGATTCACTGTCTAGCTGATCTTCATTTCTTAGCGGACATGACAATTTAATAGTTGCCTCAAGTTGAAGTTTGAAGCTCTGCCAATCAGTTTGCCTATTAGTCAATCTAGGAGGTTTTTCGTTATGTATAATACTGTCACTCAAAGTGAGGACGATGGGAGAATGGTCAGAATTCATATCCCAAGCCTCTTCCACGTTTATATAATTTACGGACATATTTCGTACTATGAAGAAATCAATTAAGTCTGGATTTTATTTGTGTCTGTAGGCCAATATGTTGGCTTGCCAGTTGATAATGTTATACATTTTAGTTGGTTGACCGCTTGTATAAGTTGCTTTCTTTTGTATTGTTAACCTAGATCCCCATTGGACATGCTTAGCATTGAAGTCTCCTCCAATGATAAATCTATATCCGTGGTGAGTTAAAAAATCTAAATATTCCTCTTTTTTGATGGCATGTCTAGGCGGACAATAGAATGCGGTAACAATGATATCATATGTTTTGGTTTTAACATTTACTGAGGCGGCTTGAAATTCCCGTGTTTTGTATCCCATTTCTTCGTGATGGTTAATTGATTCTCTGATTATAACGGCACTACCGCCTTTGGCGTCATTTTCCGGATGTATAGTGTGGTATACTTTATAACCCTTGAATTTAACATATGACTCATTAGTAAAATGGGTCTCGGAGATGAGACATATGTAAATGCCCTCTATGTCTAGGACTCCTTGCAATTCTTGCTGGTGTTGCAAGAGCCCGTTGGCATTCCATTCCATAATTCTAAGGTTACGTGCCATCATAATTTTTGTGAAAAGCTCGGTTAGCGCTATGTTCGAGCTTTGTAAGGCGCTCATCCATTTTTGTTAATTTCTCCATTATTTGTTGTAGAGTGTTTTGAATAGGATCATTTTGTTTTTGCTTTTGTGTTTGTTTTTTATTGACAATTTCTGCCTTACCACTTACTGCCTGACTGTAGGATTTCTCCCCTGTGTTTGCATTGGTTACTGGTATTTGTTGGTTATTTCTTGGCGGCTGTTTTTGTAGAATTGATTTCTTGTTGCGTTTGTCTTTTAATTTTTGTAGTTCTTTTGCAACCATACATCCTCTGTAGTTGGCTGGATGTCACTTTCCGCAGTGAACACATTTTGGTTGGGCTTCTTTCGGTTTGTCACAATTGATCGTTAGGTGTTTACCAGGACATCTGACGCACCGTGGTTCCATAGCACGTACTTCTGTGTATGGTTATATGCTTGACATTTTTACATTGTGGCACCAGCCTGGATTTTCTCAACGGTAGAATTTCAACTCTGACTCCTAATATATCAGTTATTCCATAAATTTTATCCACACTTTCGTCATGTCTGAATGAAAGCATGAACATATTGAGGGGTTGCTTTGTTTTATATTTTAATTTAGGGGTGGCTTCGATGAGTTTATAGCCACGTTTTCTCATCTCATAGACAATCTGTTCTGGCTTCATAGAATGATGCAGTTTATTAGCCATAACTTTAATGGGTCTATTTTGCTTATTCTCATATGAATGCCAAGAATATTCTTTATCGTTTAGTGTTGCGGAAACTGATCTGAAGTCATTTTCATTTTGTACGTTAATTTTAATAGTTTTATCGTTAACGATTTTAATTTTGCATTACAGTAATTACTTACTATATCATGTAATTGATTAAAATTATCAATATTTTCTACTACTATAGGTGGAGGTGTAAGAGTTTTTTTAGTACTAGCTGCACCGGATGTGCCCTGTTGTTTTTGTGATGGTGGAGTTAAAGAAGTATTCATTTTCCTTTTTTCTGCCTTTTCGCGAATCCACTCTGTTTCCTTGCTAACTCATCCTCATCCGTATGATATTCAATTGCCTCTTTTCGTTATTATCTTTATTATTAGTCAATTTTTGTTCCAAATTCTTATATTTTAAAAATAATTCGTCATACATTGTTTGTATTTTATTAAATTGATATTCCAGTTGATCTGCCCTAGCCTTGACACTGTCCTTTTCCGTTTCCGATAACTTCCAGCTGTTAAACAACAGCTGTTCGTTTTGTGAACGTTGAAAATTTTCTTGAAAAAGCGCACTATTTTGCTGCATTAATATCGCTTCATTTTGCGATTGCGGGCCCGCTTGGGTAAACATTTTTAAGATTTAATTTTTAAACTTAAATATAAAAGCCGCGATAACTTTACGACCTTACCTTGGCCGCCAGATACCACTCGCGCACAATGGCATCCGTTTATCACTTATCACTTATCTCACGATGAGAGACTCCCAATACGTGTTTATTGTTTGAAAGTCAAACTCATGATGTTTTTGTTTTCCCATAAATGTCATTCTGAAAAAAAATATACTAGTCGGTATGTAAATAGCGCAATTCGTTTTTGCAACGAGCTTAAACGGTCTGGTCCTGCCCAAAATTGGTAGGTTTTATTTTAAAGTGATAACAAGAACATTTTGACTAATGTCATATCCAAAAATCATTAAAATCTATTAACAAACAAAAGAAGTTATTAAAGTTGAAATTATATTCCAACTTAATTTGGCCCACAGAGTGTGCGCGCGTGTGTGTGTGTGTGTGCGTGTGTATATGTATATATATATATATATATATATATATATATATATACAGGGTGGCGCATTAATGTGACAAAGTCCCATATCTCCTTTATTTAAAGAGATACAAAAAAAAATTAAATACAAAAGTTGTAAGATATGTTCTGGTGCATATTCCAAAAATATTTTTAATTATACAGGGTAGATCATAAAAGCTTAGAAGTAATTTTAATTTTTTTTTTTAAGAGAAAACCCATATATTATTACATATTTAGATTCTACATACAATTTTAGACACATTTTATGTATAATGTCCTATACCTAAGTCTAACCGTTTTTGACAAATTTCAAATGTTTTGTCAAAAATGACGTTTGCAGACCAAAACATAGGTGGAAATCTTTTCTAAACGAAGCCTTTATCAATTAGTTATGGCTGGTTTCCTTGGAAATGGGGACCGACTCTAATGGGCTGTATTGATATTTTTGTAATATATTCATACAGGGTGATCAAAAATGGACAATAAAAAGTAGATTCAAAAAAACCTATAAAGTCATTTTTTTAAATGGAAACTCCCTATTTTTTTAATTCTATCTTATTTAACATTAAAAATAAGGGTGACTTTGTATAAGAGTGTATATTCCAAAAAATTGTAGTTTTTGAAATAATGCCAATTTAACATTTTTTTATTGTAAAAAGGCTATACGGCTTTCAAGTTTTGTTGTTAGTTGGCCGTGACGGCGGGGTACGGCGAAACAAAAAAAATCGAGCACTTCAGATCGAAATATTACAATTTATTGAACCCCATATAAACAATTATTTTATTAAACGAACTTAAAGTAAAGACAATATTTTTTGATTCAACAAATTATGTCCTAATCCTAATCATAAACTTAACACCTCTAATGTAACTAAACCTGTAACTAATTATACAGATAAAAGTACTAAAAGCACGTCAAATACGTACTACCTAATAACTTGTTCGAAATATCCGTCTCTTTCTTGAATACACAATGCAATACGTCTCTCAAATTCGCAGCTTAAGTTTCTACACATTTCAACACTAATGTTTTGAAAACAGTTTCTAATCCTAATCTTCATGTCTTCCTTTGTTGTAGGCGGTATTTTATAAAACTGCTCTTTGACGTACCCCCATATGCTAAACTCCATTTTAGTAAGATCTGGGGATCTAGCAGGCCAAGCAACTGGCCCTCCCCTCCCAATCCAACATTCTGGATATCTAGCATTAAAAAAAGTTATTATCGGACCTGTATGATGTACTGGGGCCCCATCATGAAGAAACCACATTTCTTGTTGCGTATCCTGTGGCACTTGACGCAACAAATTAGGTAGATGGTTTTGCAGAAAGTCTAAGTATACGTCCCCTGTTACTCGTTGATCAAAAAAATATGGTCCAATTACATGATTACCGACAACACCTCCCCAAACATTTAAATACCATCTAGTTTGAGAAGTATATCTTACAAAATGTGGATTTTCGGTAGAATAGTAATGAAAATTGTGTCTGTTTACAGTTCCGTTTCTGTGAAATGTGGCCTCATCTGTAAATAAAATCAAATGAACAAAATTTGTTGGTTTATTTTGCTTTGAGCCCATTGACAAAATTCCAGTCGTCTTTGATAATCTTCAGGAACCAACTCTTGAAGTAGTTGAATGTGATAGGGGTACATTTTTTGAGACTTCAATTTCCGCTATACCGTACGTCGTTCAACACCAACCTGCTGAGAAATAGATCGTTGTCCAATATATGGATTTAATAGTACATTTAATTGATTTTCCTCAGTCTGTGCACGTTTTTCCCTAGTATTTTTTTCATATAACACATTGCCAGTTCTTTCAAAATGCGCCAAAAGCTTTTCAAATGCCCTTCTTTCAGGTTGCCGTCTCTCTGGAAACCGTTGTTGATACAGTCTTCTTGCTAAGAGCGTATTCTTATCACTAGCTCTCAAAACAAAAATCATATCAACCATCTCGGCTTGCGAAAAATTCATTATCTACAATTTTAATTCAAGTTTTAAATCAATTTGCTATAAAATACACTAATGCATCACACAAATTATCAACTGACAATAAATAATGATGTTTCTGATGATCTCTATTATTTTTATATGCCACGCCTCGCCGTCACGGCCAACTAATAACAAAACGTATAGCCTTTTACAATAAAAAAATGTTAAATTGTCATTATTTCAAAAACTACAATTTTTTGGAACATACACTCTTATACAAAGTCACCCTTATTTTTAATGCTAAATAAGATAGAATTAAAAAAATAGGGGCTTTCCATTAAAAAAATGACTTTATAGGTTTTTGAATCTACTTTTATTGTCCATTTTGATCACCCTGTATGAATGTATTACAAAAATATCAATACAGCCCATTAGAGTAGGTCCCCATTTCCAAGGAAACCAACCATAACTAATTGATAAAGGCTTCGTTTAGAAAAGATTTCCACCTATGTTTTGGCCTGCAAACGTCATTTTTGACAAAAAAATTGAAATTTGTCAAAAACGGTTAGACTTAGGTATAGGACATTATACATAAAATGTGTCTAAAATTGTATGTAGAATCTAAATATGTAATAATATATAGGGTTTTCTATTTAAAAAAAATTTAAAATTACTTCTAAGTTTTTATGATCTACCCTGTATAATTAAAAATATTTTTGGAATATGTACCAGAACATATCTTACAACTTTTTTATTTAATTTTTTTGTATCTCTTTAAATAAAGGAGATATGGGACTTTGTCACACTAATGCGCCACCCTGTATATATATATATATATATATATATATATATATATATATATATATATATAAGTCTTACTAATTAACATTTCGATCACCTTTGTATTGCAATTTATTATTGTTTTTAAAGATTCAAGAAAACACAGAAGAACTAAAAGTGTGGTATAAAATATATTTGTCATCACTCATTACTTATCCGCAAGCGATATTGTTACTAATAGGAATATTTCTCATCAAATTCAATATTGAATCAATACGGTATCTACAGCTATAGTTAGACAATTATTTGCAAAACTAATTGATAAAGCATTAAGTTTTTAACAAGAAAATATTTAGTTAAGAGGAAGTTTGTTAATACCATTAATATTAACACGTAATCATAGATTCCGTTCATCAATCTCTCCATCCATGTACATAATGTGTGTACGCTTTTATACGTTCAGGAAACGATATCGTTACGTTACATACAGAGTCACAAATTAATCGGTAAAGATGTATGTTCCGATGCAAAATATAAGACTATTAAGGACATTATAAATCAACTAATTTCCATTTCAAAGCTTTTTCTTGTGCTGAAACCGCCCACATAACGGAATAACTAACATGCATTTATACTTAAATTGGCAATAATGACATTAGACGTAAATGAAATAACAGTAAATTATACAAATACGCTAATAAGAAACTTTGATTGAAATACTTAAGTATATTTGCGAAAATCCCACACAGGTTACCTATTTAATTTATTTCTAAAATTTTTAATTTGAACAAAAAATAATCCTACTCAAAAATTTAGAAAAAAAGACGCGCTCTGCTTGATTGGAACAAATTTATGCGTTATTTTTAAACATTTTTGCTTCACCAAATGTAGGTGTTTACAGAGATTACCATTATACAAATAAGACTACAATAAAATCGTAAATTTGAAAAGTGAATACATTTTTTCAACGCAAAATTTTGATGCGCAGCCTTTTAATTAAATAAAAAAATATACGGCAACCAAAATTAAAACAGAACTTTTAAAACCAATTATCCTTTTAAGGATAAATTTAAAAAACACCGCCAACTATACACACGCCCATAATTAAAGCTAAAAAAAGGATTACCTACTTATCAATTTAAGTGTACGGTGAAATAATGAAACTCAAAATCAGAAATTTAATTTAATTAGTAATAATTTACTATTGCAATTAAGTGTGGTATTTAGAATAATTTTGAAATTTTCAATAAATTTGTCTACTATTAAGTAAATCAATTACCGTAAAAACTTACATTTGCTAAGCACGATTGACTCGAACTTTGATTAAATGAATTGATAAAAGACCAAATTAAATTTTTAGTCTTGATTTCAATGAAGATGCACCAGAGGTCGAATAAAATTATGAAAACTTCCTTATTTATGAGAGTGGGTTTCGAAAGTGAAATGGTCATGTAATCGAATCAGTTTTTATATAATTTGTGTAAGTGCTTCAAGAGTAGTAAAGTCCCTTTCTGTATTTGCGGTACCTAACAGGAAAAGTATACTTATTCGGAGGCAATAAAAGTAATATTTTTCTGATACGAGTAAAGGGCGATTTTGAAGAAGCCGTAAAAAAATTAAATTAATTTTTCCAAATTTTATTTTTGCCGATGTCAGTTACATAAAAAAGCATTCAAGAAAATTTAGTAAATGTAACTCTGCTAAGATGGTATCCGTTTCTTGCACAGGTGACTCTTGAAGTTATCCATCACATTCAGCAGCATTATCGATATGAGCCATCTCCAATAGGATTCGTTCTTTCAGTACTTTAAACGTGGTAGATCTTAAAACACTCTACTCTTCAGACGTCACCACAATAAAAAGTCGACCGTTGTGAGGCCCGGTCAAGAGATCACATGATTTGGAATAAACTATTAACAATGTTCATGCTTACTCTTGCTGTGTCGAAGGTTGCTCCGTTTCGTTGAAAAATGTCTCCTCGTTTAATTCGTACTCAGTAAGTTATGGGGTTAAAACTGTAAATAATGTTTTCGTCTTAATTAGTTAATTTAACATTTCTTCACAAAATTGTCTTGTCGTTCCTTTAATATTCTGAACAATTTAGGTTTTGTAAGGATGATGGTGTAGATAGTAAACATGTACAATCCGATTAATCGTTTTATGCGACGCGGGCCTATTTTGATCGCAACGTAAATCTGCAAATTATTGAGAAATCAGACGGTTTAATCCTGTAAGACTGGTCTTTAACCCAAAAGGTAAAAAATTAAATTTATAATGAATGTAACATATATCATTATCAAAAAAAATATATAAATAAAATAACAAACAAGTACTTATGGTAACAAATCGTTAAGGTAAAACATCAAACTTTAAGCAAATTATAATTCTACATTTAAAATATTTGTTAAAGGTGTATCTACAAGATCAAGTCCATTAAAGTTACTTTCTGTTTATGTTGATAACTTTCAAATGCATCCAAAACATCTAATTTGTCTTTTTTATTTGCAAAAATGCAAAAATTTAATGTTGTTTTGTGAATTCATAAGGTGATTATTTACTGTTATATAATTGGCATAATTTGATTTGTCTATATGTTTACATTAGTAACATCTAGCGTGTTCTTTGTATCTAATATCAAAGTTCCTAAGTTCTTGTCCAATATAAACAGAATTACAGAATGTGCAGTTCAGTTTATAAATACCCGAATTAGTTTTGAAAGCCACTTTGTACTTCAATATGTCAGCTACTTTTTCTATTTTCGAAAATATGAAATTGGTATGTATTTACATTCTGAGGTAACTGCGTAAATGAAAGATAATTTGTACTCTAATACCAATGCTCTTAAATGTCTATTTAATACGAAAGATTCAACTAACGAGATTTTGAAGTCGGTGCCTGCCTGTGTGCCTGTCTGTCTGCCTGGGTGTCAGCTTGTCTGCCTGTCCGCCAGTCCCCTGTCGACCTACCTGCCTTCTGCCTGCCTGTCAGTCCGTCTGCCTGTCTGCCTATCTGTCTACCTGGCTGCCTACCTGTCTGTCTGCAAGCCTGCATGTTTGCCTGCCCGTCTGCTTCTCTTCCTTCGTGTCTACCTGTCTATCCGGCTGTCTGTCTGCCTATCTGCATCTCCCTTTCGGTACGTCCGCCTTTTCGCCTGTCTACCTGTTTCTATGTCTGCCTGCGTGTGTGCCTGCCCATCCGCCTGCCCATATACCTGCCTGCATGTCTTCCTTTCTCCCTATCTGCCTGTCCGCCTGCCTGTCTACGCGTCTACCTGTCTGTCCATCTATATTTCTGCCTGTCTGTTCGCCTGTGTGCCTACCCGTCTATCCTTCTGCCTCCCTATCTGCTTATCTGTCTACCGGTCTGCTTATCGATCTGTTTGCCCATCTGTCCGTCATCCTGTAGGAATGCCGTCTGTGAGTGCACGTGTCTGGTCCTGTGTTTGTGTGTGCGTGTGTGTGCGTGTGTGTGCATGTGTGTGTGTGTGTGTGTGCGTGCGTGCGTGCCAACGTGCGTGCGTGCGTGTGTGTGTGCTTGAGTTTTGCTATCTACGTTTTCCATCTCTATTTACAATTTTTGCAGTCTCTCCTTTCTTTACTTTACTTACACTAACTTCTTCTCTCTTTTCTCCTCTCCCCTCAACTGTCTTCTTCTGTTTCATGTTTCTTGCATCCAATCCGCTCCTCATTCTTCTAGTATCTCTTCCACCGTCCTCTCCCCCTCCTTTAATTCCCAGCATTCTTGTAGCGTGTGCTTCATCGACTCTATCTCTTCTCTGCGCAGCCTTCATTTTCTCTCTTTGTCCCTTCTCCAGTACCTGTTCCCCTTCTCTTCGTTTCCACATTTAAATCTCTCTATCATTTTCTTTATTTCCCTTAATGTTCCTGTAGTTTACATTGTAGTTTCATTTTTTTACCTTCGACCATCTTTTCTGCACATCTCTATCCCTTCTAATTATGTCCTCTCTCACGTTCAATCCTTCCCTTCTTAGTCTTTCTACTTCCACTTTTCCATATCCGTTTCTTTCATAGTATTCTTCCTTCTCTTATTTCTTTACAGCATTCTTGCAGGATTTTACACTCCGTTCTTTTACTCATTTCCTCCTCGTACTTTGCTACTCTATCTCCCGCCTCCACCCTTATTTTATCTACTTGCACCTCCTCTCTAATGATGTATCCTGGTGTTTCTCCTTCCACTCCCAGTATCCACCTCCAGTATTTTTCTTGCAGCACCTCTATCTCTTTGTATTCTTTCCACCCCCATACTTCTCCCCCGTATAGTGCCACACTTTTTATCAATTTCTCAAATAATGATTTTCTTTTCTTTATGTCCATTCCAAATAGTCTTTCCCCTACACTCCACACTTGCCCTATTAGCTTATTCCCTTTTCTTACTCGCTCTTTTATATGTTCCCCATCTTTATTGTCTTGTCTCATTGTCTTGTCTCATTGTGTATCCCAGGTATGTGAATTCCTTTACTTGCTGTATCTCCTCATCCCTCCATTTCCATTCCTCCTTTTTTGTTTTTCCACCCCCTTTTCTCCATACCATTAGCTTAGTTTTACTCCCATTGACTTCCAAATCTTTCCTTTTCAAATATCTGACCAACGTTTTTAACATCCTCATTATTTCTTTTTTTCCCTTGCTCATAACACTATATCATCCGCGTATGCCAGCGTCCACACTTTCATATTCCCCACCACTAGGCCTCCCTCTTGTTATCCCCTTAATGTCTCCTTCAGGTCTCCAGTATATACCGCGTACAGGCTTGGTTTCAATGGGCATCCTTGTCTCAATCCCTTCCTCGTTACAAATCCTTCGCTCAGTTCCCCATTTACTCTCACCTTGTTCCTTGTTTCTTCATATATCTCTTCTATCCTTTCTATTATCCTTTCGCTTATCTTTTTTCCCTGATGGGCTCCCACAACTTGTGCCTGTTCACCCTGTCGAATGCCGCTGTAACAGCTTCTTTTCCTCCACCTCCTTCTTTAACTTTTCTTCCAGAACGTACGCGTATATTTTGTAGGCCGTGTTTAGCACTGTAATTCCCCTGTAATTCAGCATCCGATTCTTGTTTCCTTTTTTGTACACCAGACAAATATGTCCTTCCCTCCACGTCTCCGAGAATCCTTCTCCTTTCCATATTTTGTTTATTATTTCCGTCATCCTTTTTGTCACCTATTCTCCTCCGTATATCCACTCCTCACCTTGTATCTCGTCTTCTCCTACCGCTTTCCCTCTCCAGTATATACCGCGAACGGGCTTGGTCTCAGTGGGCATCCTTGTCTCAATGCCTTCCTAGTTACAAATCTTTCGCTCAGTTCCCCATTTACTCTCACCCTGTTCCTCGTTTATTCGTATATCTCTGCATCCTTTCGCTTATCTTTTTTTCCTGATGAGTTCCCACAACTTTTGCCTGTTCACCCTGTCGAATGCCGCTGTTATGTCTACGAATGCCGCTACCTCTTTTCTTTCCTAATTCCTTGTTTGCCATGTGCTTCAATATGTATACGTTATCCGTCGTTCTTCTTCCTTTCCTGAATCCTACCTGTCCATCTGGTAACAGCTTCTTTTCCTCCACCTCCTTCTTTAACCATTCTTCCAAAACGTTCGCGTATATTTTGTAGGCCGTGTTTAGCAGTGTAATTCCCCCGTAATTTGTCATCCGATTCTTGTCTCCTTTTTTGTACACTGGGCAAATACGTCCTCCCCTCCACCTCCCCGAGAATCTTTCTCCTCTCCATATTTTGTTTATTATTTCCATCATCCTTTTTGTCACCTTTTCTCCTCCTCCTCACCTTATATCTCATCTTCTCCTACCGCTTTCTCTTTTTTTATCTTCGTTATTTCCTCTCCTACTTCCTCTTCTTTTATTCCTTCTTCTTTTTTTCCCTATCTCGTGTCTCGTGTTACTTTATCTTCCTTGCAATGGTGTTGAAATTTATTGATATTTACAGATGGAAACCTTACGCACATGTGGGACTTTCGTAAATGTTGTTCTAAATATCGTGTGAAATAACTATGAATGTCGAATTTAGATCATTCAGATAGGTTAGAGAAGCGAACTCTTGGACCAGTGAGCGCGTGAGTTTATTTTGTTGAAGGAGTAACGATATGTGCTGATGTATTTTGTAAACCATGTCAGTGCTGCAGTTAGTTGTTATTCTGGAAAAATCCGTTTTGGGGATAAAATATTTAAAACGTTTTTAATGTAAGTAACGTGAATTGGAAATATTATAAACCATTTTTCCAGTGTTTAAGCAGATTTGTAATAAACAGCAATCGTTATAATCAGAAAAGTATTGTGTATAAAATCCGCGCTCTAGAAAAAGAAACTTTTAAAGTGATCCTTTTAACTAAGAAAGATCTTTAAATATTGTAAATTGAAATTAAGAGTATTGAATATTAATAATACTGCTGTAAATACATGTGTGTTAACGGCAATAAATCGATCAAGTTTATAGATAATTAGGAATTTAAACACGGAATGAGTTAAAATATTAAATTCGGCGAACACTCGAGACGGCAATTAGTAAGCCCAATTCATACAAGCGTTAAAGGATGTGAGTGAAAGAAACGTTTAAGTGCACTGGTAAAGTAAAAAGCGGAACAAGTTATGAAAAATTTAATTTAAAAAATGTGTACACTTTTTCTTATAAAATTAATCGTTATTCAGATATTGAAAAAATGTAAGGGGTATATTTCGGTATTTTTATACCTTTGAAATATGCAGCTGTTTTAGAAATATCTGAGGTTGTGGATAGGACAAAAGAGTTTTATATCGGGACTACAGAAGCATCTAATGATAAAACCAGAAACGTATGTGAATGTTAATATTTTACTCAATTCTGGAACAAGATCTAATAACTGTATTTTCGTTACAAAATTGCTTGTGGTATGAACCTGACTGTAGTTTTAAACACAACAACCTTCTGTACTATTCAGGTGCCGGTGGTGGCGAGTAACTGAATACAGCTGCGTAATTTATTGTACCATAGTGTGGGATTTATAACCCATGTCTGTTCCAAGTTACACTCTACGTTACGCTTCCGTAGACGTGGAATAAAAACGACATTGGGCGAGATCATACGTTACTTTTCGTCTGGTGTATTTGTGTAAGTGTAGATGTTGTTCTCTACTTACATTCTTCTAGTCGGGTTCTGGGGTAGAAACCACGTGACAGCAAAGGCCACGAAAATGACGCCACGAGATGGTTCGGAATAGTCAAGTGCTGTGGGAAAAACTCCGAGGCGGTAAAAAAATTTTTAATTGTTAATTCTGAATTATTCATTTGGGAAAATGATTATATTAGTAAATGATCAATTAGGATTCTGATGTGAAGAATTTCAACTCTTTATACACCGCTTTATTTGAAAATTTCGAGAAAAACCCGCAAAAGATTTTTTTAAAAAGCGCTCTCCATCAACCACTAAAAATACAGCCTAATTGATGGAGAAGAGTAAGCTCCTTTGAACGAGGCTGAGTTTGTTAGTTTTGGTTAAAGCAAACTGAAGTTATTTATCTTCTCAAAGAGGGACTTGTTCTTCTCCACCACTTCACTTCAAGAGATAGACTAACAAATTCTAGACAACAATATTTCAAGATTTTCTAGAAAAATAATACGTATACCTTTGTCATATCTTAACATTTATACATTTTATAGAAAAACTTGAGAGAAGTCATTGTTTGTATTATAAATTTTACTTAGGCAATAAATGTAATTAGCCTCCTCCACTACCTTCTGTAAATGTTTAGAAAATATATAGTAAGGACCTTAATCTAAGCTACTTGAATCTCGTTTGTTTGTGTTGCTTCACTGTAGCAATTAATATGTGCAATTATTTTTGTTTAATTGGTTGATAGAATCAGATTATTGAACTTAGTCCTTTATTTAAATTATGATAGACCTCCCCTAACATTATTAATTAAGTGACGGTTTGATTTAAAGTTCTAAAGAGACCCAATACTACATTATTAGAGTCCTTTGTTTTCTTTATTTTTTTATTTACATGAAGAATTTCATTTTTAAAAAATAATAACGCTTTCGACGGTTTGGCAATATTTATCACGGATTTGTCTGAAAATTGTGTATTTTCAGACAGACCGATCGCAAACCTTAATTGGTTTTAATTTGTTAGTCATTGAATATATAGTTGCAGAAATCGTTTAGTACAATATGGTCACGATAGATTTAGGTAGACAAAAGTAAAAGCTTCAGGTTTGAAAACGTTGAAATGTATTGAAATGATAAAAACTGCATGTAGTGTTTGAGATCATTTTTTTTTATTACACATATTAGTTCATATTTATACGAGGGTAAATTCGAAGGTATACAGGCAGCGTCGTACTACTTATACGTATACTGATGTGATGATGTATAAATTTCAAAATTTTCTTAAACTTTGGGTGATTTTGTTTTTAAGTCTATTAAAGATTATTGAGGCAAAATTTAACGTAGTTTTTTAAAGTGAAAAGGTGCTGTTCGTGTTGGATATTTAAGATTGAATTTAATAGAATTCCACAGTCAGACAGGATTAATTTAAGAACTCGCCTAGGAGTTTCAGATTTCTAGTCTAAAGACTATCTTCCCGGACTGAACTTACTTTATGGTAAGTGTAAGGTGTTGGAATTTACATCTTATATCAGATCCGCCTATTTCAACTGCAGTAAGCTTAGCAATCTCCTTACCTTGGTTCTGAATTTTGGAAGATTAATATAAATATTTAACAAAATCACTACAAGCTAATGGATATTCACTTAAAGGTATGAATAATGCTAAACATAACGATAAAGAGAAAGGAGTGCTTAATGGTGTTACTGCGTTTCTTCCTTTTGTAACTAATGTTACAGATGGAATTGAAAAAATTACAATTAGTTATAGCATTAGGACTTTCTTTAAACCTACACGAAAAATTAAATAACATTTAAGTTCACATACAGATGTTTCAGGCCCATTATCACCTTTCGGAGTATATAAGTTATCTTGTTCTTGTGAAAAATTATACATTGGAACCACAAAACGTAACTTTGATACAAGACGTAAAGAACATATGCGATTTTGTAGATTAGGTCAAGATATCTGCAGAAGCTAGGCATACTTTAAATAATGTAAATCATAATATCCAATTTAATAATATGGAAATATTGTTTAGACAAACTCATTATTATGTTCGTTTACAACGTAAAGCTATTGAGGTATATAAACATCCGAATAACTTCAATAGGCAAGAAGAAGGTCTCCTTTTAAATGGGTATTCGCATCTTATAATTAAACAATGGCACTATGATACGTCTGTTGGTTTCCTATACCTTGAAGTAAATGCTTTACCATTTATATGTTAAGTTACCACATCACTATCATAATTTAACATATGTAATTAAAATTAAAAATTATATTAAACGTACAACATCGTGTTTTTTTCACTCTAAAATAACAATGACAATTATTTACAAAAAAAAGGATTTCTTTGTTAGATTTGACTTGATCTTTAATTGTTATGTCAAGTTTCAATTTGCGAAAGCTTTTATCAATTTGAAATTAAAGTTTTCCACAACTTTACACTTACATTAGAATTTGATTGAATTTTGTTAAATTTACTATTTGATTATGCCTTCGACCGTTAAAGTGTGTTCTGATTTGTCACCTTCAAGCCAATTTAATAATACTTAATTTATTAAAGATTCTTTACTAAAGTTGTATTCCATAGTCGGATTTATATGTTTATCAAACTGTTATATTAATAGGTTTGCGTTTTGATCTTTTTTATTCCTAAATTTGTTCTAACATCTTAAATAATTCTTAAAGATATCACTACTACTGAAAACGATAACTGTAATTGTTAGCGAAACGTATACGTTTAAAAACCCAAAAGCTAAGTACAAGGTGCGCCATGGAAGCGGGCAATTTTGAATGTCATTTTAATAGTAAACTTCAAATAATTAGAGGCTGCTGTTACTTTTAGGTTATTGTCAGTTTAACAGCATTTTGTCAAAATGCAACAGTGGTCAGCTGAACACCGTTCATTTGCCGTAAGAGCGTTCCACAAAAGTAATAGTTACGTAGTAGTTCAGAGAATCATTTTAACATTGATCGTAATAATGATGTGCCCTCTGCGAATGCTATCACAATTTGGGTTAAACATTTTGAAGAAACGGCTTCATCGCTCAAACGGAAGCCCCGCCGGAGATTGAATCCAGTGAAAACACCGCAAACAATTCAGAGAGTCAGGGAAGCTATGGTAAGAAGTCCACAACGTTCTGCACGGCGTCACTCAATTTCGCTGGGAATTTCAGCGACAACCTTAAGAAGAATTTTACACAAGGAGTTGCATTTTAAACCATATAAAATTCAGATTGTGTAAGAATTAGAACCAAATGACTTCATAAGTCGTTCAAACTTCAGTCGTGATTTATTAAACCATATTAACAATAATGCAAATTTTATTGACAATGTGATTATGAGTGATGAAGCTCGTTTTCATCTCTCAGGATGCGTAAACAAGCAGAATTTTCGATACTGGACACTTGAAAACCCTAGAGTTCTTCATCAAAAACCACTACATAGTGCAAGAGTGACAGTGTGGTGTGCAATTTCGTCCTTTGGGGTAATTGGTCCATATTTCTTCGAAGATGACAATGGAAATGCAATAACAGTTACATCAGGCCGTTATGTTGGAATGATCGAGACATTTCTAAGACCTAGGCTAGCGTTATTTCCACAGATAAATGTCGACACATAGTTTCAGCAAGACGGGGCAACTCCACATGCTACCAGAATATCTATAGAAGCCCTAAATTGACTGTTTCCCAATTACATCATTTCTAAAAATGGAAACATTCCTTGGCCAGCGAGATCTCCGGATTCATCGGCGTGTGATTTTTTTCAGTGGGGTTACTTAAAGACTAAAGTTTTCGCACATCGCCCACAGAACATTGATGAACTGAAGTTAAGAATTCGAGAAGAAATCAACCGGATACCTGTTGAAATGTTACGCAATGTTATGCATAGCTTGCCTCTACGTTTGGAAGAATGTTTGCATAGAAATGGTGGACATCTCGTAAACGTTATTTTTAAGAAATAAAATGCTATTTTATATAGGTTAACGTGAAATAGTTTTTAATTTTCTTAATAAAATGATTTAGTTATTTTTTATGTCTTACAAATCGCCCGTTTCCGTGGTGCACCTTGTATTTTAACAGATTTCTACGTTTATAAAAAGGAAGGAAAGGAAAGGTCATGTATTTCATTCCCTCCCCAAGGGGGAGAGCGGGCTGTTTGAGCTTTCCAAGCTCCTTCGGCCACAATCATGGATTCCCAGCATGCATACATTACGTATACAGGGTGTCCACAAACTCTGTTCACAAAAGAAAACTGCAGACTCTAGAACTGATTTTATGTTTAACGTAAATACTTAATACTAAAATACTTCCTAAGAGAGCTGGAGCTCTTGGAAGATGGCGCCCTGACAACGGTTTAATTCAAATACCTTCAAAATAGTTTCGCTTTAAATGATAGCGTTCTGTACATTTATGTGGAATATGCCCAATCGTATGACGTGAATATGATTTTTTAGTTGTACTCATAAGCGACTCGTTTGGGGGCATTGGAATTCATAAGTTTTTTGGTTTTCAAAATTTCGGAATTCATACTTTTATAAAATTAACTAACGAATTCATTTACAATTATGAAACATTTTTAATACAAAAAAATGTTGCTGACACAATTGATAATAAAAAAAATTCAAAACGACAACTGAAATCATGAAACACAAAACTGAATCTACAAAAGATGCTCCACATGACCGTCCGTTTGTATGCACAAATTTATTCGTTTATGTAAAGATTGCCGAATCTTTGCAAAAATTCTCCTATTGTTCCTAAATTCGTCGCAGGCATCCTGAATTCTTCTGCAAAGCTGATCATGTGTTTCTATTGATTGGGAATAAACCATTGATTTTAGATATCCCCAAACACAAAAATCGCAAGGATTTAAATCTGGAGACCTTGCTGGCCAAGCAACCGGACCGCCTCTTACGATCCGTCGCTCTTGGTAATTGTTATCTAAAAAAGTACGAACAGTTCTGCTATAGTGAGCCGGTCAAACATCATGCAAAAACCACAAGTTCCCCGAATATTCAGATTAATATCATCTAATAAATCCGGTAAAGTATTTTGTAGAAAGTTGAGACATTCTTCGCCGTTTAAACGATTAGGTAATTCTACAGATCCAAGCAAATTATCACCAAGAACACCTATCCATACATTAATGCTAAACCTTTCCTGATGTTTACTTTTCCTTGCCGCATGAGGGTTTTCATCAACATAGGAGTAATAGGGTGCATTGTGCATATTAAAAATTCCATCTTTTGTAAAAGTGACTTCATCACAAATCAAAACATTAGAAAAAATCATTACATTGCAGCCAACCTTCTTACGGTTATTTCGGGATTGTACTCAAATTTCCATTAAAATATCATCCTGATATTCTTCCATTACATCAGCATGTCTTCCCACTTCATTATTTTAGGAATTACCGATCCTGTTTCTAATTCTTTGATGAAGAAGCGTGAATGATTTAGGAGCAGGATGTCTTCTACCTAGAAATTTATCTGCATATCTACGTGCTCCTGCCCTAGCGTTGCATTGTATTTCCCCGTACACTAAATGCATATCGACATATTCTTCGTTACAAAACGAAACCATTCTAACAATATTCAACTTTGTTTACGGTAATGTAACTAAACAATAAAAATCTTTCACTTAAAACTTATTTGACACTTTAACCTCAACTAGTGTCTGTAATACTAGTTATTTTGACGTTCACGCAATTGATTTGTTTTTTTTCCATAGCCATCTTTCATAATTGTAAATGAATTCGTTAGTTAATTTTATAAAAGTATGATTAACACATGAAAAGTTCAAATCGATTTAATTCGAAAACGGTGCGTCGTAGCAACTTCAGACAAGAGTTCATTCTTATGAAAAATCGAAATTTTTAAACTTTAGTAAAAATCATTACATTGCAGCCAACCTTCTTACGGTTATTTCGGGATTGTACTCAAATTTCCATTAAAATATCATCCTGATATTCTTCCATTACATCAGCATGTCTTCCCACTTCATTATTTTTAGGAATTACCGATCCTGTTTCCCTAATTCTTTGATGAAGAAGCGTGAATGATTTAGGAGCAGGATGTCTTCTACCTGGAAATTTATCTGCATATCTACGTGCTGCTGCCCTAGCGTTGCATTGTATTTCCCCGTACACTAAATGCATATCGACATATTCTTCGTTACAAAACGAAACCATTCTAACAATATTCAACTTTTTGTTTTTACGGTAATGTAACTAAACCATAAAAAATCTTTCACTTAAAACTTATTTGACACTTTAACCTCAACCAGTGTCTGTAATACTAGTTATTTTGACGTTCACGCAATTGTTATTTTGTTTTTTTTTTCCATAGCCATCTTTCATAATTGTAAATGAATTCGTTAGTTAATTTTATAAAAGTATGATTAACACATGAAAAGTTCAAATCGATTTAATTCGAAAACGGTGCGTCGTAGCAACTTCAGACAAGAGTATCATTCTTTTATGAAAAATCGAAATTTTTTAAACTTTACGTTAAAATTGCGAAATTTTGAAAAACAAAAAACTGATGAATAACAATGTCCAATGCCCCGCCAAAACGAGTCGCTTATCAGTACAACTAAAAATCATATTCACGCCATATTGGGCGTATTCAACTAAATAAATGTACAGAACGCTATCATTTAAACGGAAACCATTTTGAAGATATTTGAATTAAACAGATGTTTAATTCAAGAGGTCCATCTCTCTTAGGAAGTATTTGTGTATTAAGGTCATTTACGTTAAATCGACATAAAATCAGCTCTAGAATATGCAGTTTTCTTTTGTGAAAAGAGTTTGTGGACACCCTGTATATGCATGGTGGGATTAACGATGGGTGTGGTCAGAATAGGATCGGAAGGAACGAAGTTAGGGTTCTGAGGGGAAAATACTACCCCAGCATTCGCCTAAGTGGCCGCAGTTGGTGTGCCGCTACAAGTGTTTGAGGAAAACCCCCTGAAAAAACCTCATACAAGGTAGGCGGTAACAGAAATCGAACCCATTGCCTCCCGAATGCTAAGCAGGTCGTGTCACCACTAGTCTACCAGCTCGGTCGTTCATAAAATAATATGTGAAACGGTAAGGTAATGATAGATAGACTAAACTGATAAAAAAATTATTTAAGATGAATATTTCAGGTTTCAACCATAAATATGCACTTAACAATTATTGTGTTACATTACAATTATGTAGTACGTATATAGCCATTTTGAACAAATTATATACGAATAAAAGGTAGTTATTTTAACAATAAACAACTAATGAAATTGTTTACGTTTTACTTTACGTTTAAGTAAATAAATGTACAAGTTACTCTCATTTGCATTTTTATTTCCGTATAAACATTTTATTTAATATACGTTTAGCACTGTTACTTATCTAATTTATTGTACCGGGTGTCCCACTAATGTCGGCCAGCGGCATTATCATAGTAATAAATTGTCGCGGAGTTTTTATGAATGAAAGTATAACAAAACTACACATTAAAAGCTGAAAATAATTTTCAAGTGCATAAGATGGCGGTAGGTGGCGTAATAGATATGCTAAATTAGAAAATCACGTTTTTCTATAAAATGTATAAAGTTAAGTTAGGACGAATGTATACGTATTACATTTTAGAAAACTTTGAAATATTTTTGTCTAGAACCTATTAGTCTATCTCTTGAAGTAAAGTGGTGGAGAAGAACAAGTTCGTCTTTGAGAAAATAAATAACTTCAGTTTGCTTTAACCAAACCTCAGTCTCGTTCAAAGGACCGTACCCTCCTCCATCAATTAGGCTAGAAAATATTCTTCTGTATTTTTAGTGCTTGATAGAGAGCGCTTTTTAAAAAATCTTTTGCGGTTTGTTCAGGCAATTTTCAAATAAAACGGTGTATAAAAAGTTGAAATTCTTCACACAGAATCCTAATTGATGATTCACTAATAATCATTTTCCCAAATGAATAATTCACAATTAACAATTAATACATATTTTGGCCGCCTCGGAGTTTCTCCCCAGCACTTGACTATTCCAGACCATCTCCTGCCGTTATTCTCGTGGCTTTTGCTGTCACGTAGTTTCTACCCCAGAACCCGACTAGATTACCTAAAAAGTTAACAATTTTAGCTCGAATAAACCGGTGTTCATGTGAAACGGTCTGTATTTAACATTACTAACAAAGAAAAACAATTGCTCGTGACACAAAGTCTCTTTCCTAAATGAAATATAAATACAAATAAAATATAATTGTCATTAACATTCTTTATACATAGATCTAACTAAAGCTGAGACACCAAACACTGAAATTACGCGGAACAAGAGCCACTCTTATAATTTATCAACGTTAACTCACAGTTAAATATACAATAGTTAACAATTATTGTATACAAGTTACAACATATATGAATATAGAATATATAAGTAAATTTTGTAAGATTTCGCTCTTTAATCAAACTTCAATGTTTTATCTAGCGTATAACTGACACAAACAATCACTATATTCAATACAATAGCTATACAATTTTCACTTGTAGAAACAGGCAATAGATTGATGTTGTACAGTTAGCTATCATAAATTCATTGCCTCGATGACCAGGTGAAATTAATGTAATTGTAGACTAACTTGTTTCGATGATAGATAGGTATATCGGTAGTGTATTGGTGATTGAATTTATCTCTACAGTAAGTAATCTAGAGCACCATGTTTCTAGAAAAAGTGATCTCGTATCAAATTAGATTCTAATTGTTACCGCTAGATGTAGTATATTATGAAAGTTATATAATTATCTCATTAAATTAATTTGAATGTAGAAATAAGTAAATAAAGGTACGTAACAATGAGTTAAACAATTATTTATACCCACAAAACAGAAAATTACAATTTAATAAGAATGACATATGAGTCAATCGGGTAACATACTTAGGTTGAAATCATTACGTATATTTGCACAGAATTATAAAAACATTGTAAATGTGGACTAAAATACGCACGTCACAATTCTACAACTTAAAGGCTTTCTCATCTCAACCTTAACTTGCTGCCACTTGAATACAACCTTGTATGTATGTAAGTAGAACAACATCTGCGCTTACACAATACACCAGAAGAAAAGCAACGTGGGATCTCGCCCAATGTTGTTTTTCTTCACCTCTACGGAAGCGTAGCGTAGAGTGTAACCCTGGTCGCCTCCTTAGAACAGGAATGGATTGTAAACCTGATACCCTGCTACAATAAATTACACACCTGTATTCAGTTACTCACCACCACCGGAAACTGAATAGTATAGAAGGTTATTGTGTTCAAAACTACAGTCAGGTTCATACTACTAGCTATTTTGTAACGAAAATACAGTTATTAGATCTTGTTCCAGAATAGAGTAATATTAATTTTCACATACGTTTCTGGTTTTATAATTAGATGCTTCTGAAGTTCAATTTTGGTCAAGTTTCGCCAAGATCGACCGTGATGTGTGTGTGTGTGTGTGTGTGTGTGTGTGTGTGTGTGTGTGTGTGTGTGTGTGTGTGTGTGTGTGTGTATGTGTGTGCGTGCGTGTGTGTGTGTGCATGCGTGCGTGCGTGTGTGTATGTTGTACATGATAACTTCAGAATGATAACACGTACGTACTTGAAATGTTGTATTTAAGCCTCATTTCATTTCTCCTGAAGCTGATTAGACTTTTGGGAGAAATCCAGCGGTGGAGAGGGGGGTTTATTAGAGGCAGTTTTTGGTTTTTCTCAAATGCTTCTAAAACAGCTGCATATTTCAAAGGTATAAAAATACCGAAATATACCCCTTACATTTTTTTAATATCCGAATAACGATTAATTTTATAAGAAAGAGAGTAGACGCATTTTTTAAAGAAAACTTAATTTTTCATAAGTTTTGTTTATAAAGTTTCGTAATATAACGCAAAGTAAGTCTAAAAATTAATTAAATGTGGATGAAAACGATTAAACAGTATTATTGATATTTTAAAGAGGCTTTGGAATTGTTTTTACGTGAAATATCAATTTATCTCTATTAATCTCTATCTGACATGAAGTTTTAAACGTCATTCTGACATAGATTATTGTTGCCTGTTTTCGTTATGAACGTATAAAAAAGAAGTTGGATAGTTATCCTAAAAAAATTATAATTAAAATTATTTCAATTATTTATTCACGTTGGAAGGCCGTGTGTTGTTTCAAACCAGATGTTTCTTTTCTGTCGTATCTTTGTTACTGTTCAGAGTAGTGCCAGTTGTAACTGGTTCTGTGATTTTATTCTTCCCATTGCTTCTTTGTAATATACGAAGTATGATTTAATTCTTTCACAGTGTTTTACAAGATTCTTACACACAGTGGTGGATTGACTACTTCATTTTTAAGATTGATACTTGATCTAACATCCACTTATTTATTTTCACAAAATCTGAAATTATGTGGAAACGGAGATCAGATCGAGTATTTACGAAGAGCTGTGGTTTCCCTTTTCGAATTAACATACACTTTGTAACTTGGGTGTTTTTAACATCGTTTAATGTTCTTGGAAAATCTTCTACGCCAATGTGTAAAGGCTGCATTGCTGATCTAAGATATTACACATATAATGAAGCTGTACTGTATACCTGCTTTTGTGTTGCTACAAAGAACCATTCCCAAAAACCTCCATATTTGTTGGGTGAACTAACTATTGTCTTCATCCTAATTTTCCACTCGCTACGCTTGTTGCTTAACACTGGTAAATAAGCGAAATACTTTTAATCTTGATCGCACTTGAACAAGTCGTATTCCTCATAGTTTCACCGGTAAACATAAATCCATCTCCTTACACCAGTATTTTCCGAAAACCTGGTGTTCTTTTATATGACTGCCCTTTAATGGCAAAACCTGAAACGTGTGCCAGTGCAGGAACAATTCACTGATTAACAATTACTTTTCGTGCTGCCAAGGTTGTTCCTTTTTTCCATTTTGCTAATGAGTTGGTATCTTCTTCTTTAGTTCCATAAATGCTAAATTCGAGCCCTTTTCTTGGTTTTCAGATAATTTTCTCCTGAGAATTTTGGTATGTGCGTTAGTCCATTGATACACAACCGGCTCATCACATCTATTTTTTCATGTTCCTGTCCACTATCCCACCGTTTTTTTTTCTGTATTTAGCTGTGAACCTGATTCTTTTACAAATATTTTGTAATTCACTTCAAAATCACTTTCTTTAGGATGAATACTGAGATATAGTCTGCATACGCGCTGACCAGCAATTTTATGTTATCAATAATGAGTGATACGCCTGCTAGTGGTTGTCCACATAATGATAAGAAAGGTTCTAGTGACAAGGAATAGAGAAAACCGAATAAGGGACAACCTTGTCGTATACCTCTGTATTAGCTTATTTTTACGACATTAATAAAATATTCTCCAAAATTAAATTTTTCCAAAACATGAAACCAATAGTCGTAATTAACTCCGTCCAACGCTGATTTTTGGTCAATGTTAATAGCGGCTAATGAAAGATTCTCTTGATTTGCGTAAAATATAATATCTCTATATAAATTCAGAGTGTTGTAGATAGCTGGTGCTGGGATGCTATAGCTCTGATCAGATTCAACAATGGTGTTGAGACTGAAAGAATGTTGTAGTCGATTGTTAAAATTGATGCGGATCTCCATTTATTCAATACCTTCATGTCACCTCTTTTAGGAATGAGGTTCGTTAGTTGATTTAGTCTATGATCTGGTCATTTTTCCATTTTTCAAGCACTTTGTTGCTACTTTATAATAAAATTGACATAAAACTTAGTAGTTTATCCATCTATTCATGGTGAACTTCTTTTATTCAGCAGTAGTAGAGCGGACTTAAAATCTAATCTCAAAGGTTCATCCAATACTGATTTGCGTACTTCTGTCAGTTTTTTTTTAGTTTTTTAAAGAGTATAGAGTCGCAATCAATGTGTTACACATCACTTCTATATTTGTTTACGTAGAAGTTCCTTACTATTGAGGTTATGGTTAAAGAATTTGACACTATTACGTTGTCTTCGTATAGTTTTGATAATGGCTTAAATGTTGAAAATTGATTTTTAGAAAGGGAATATCTGTCGGTGTAGATTATGCTGTCTAGCTTTGGCCTCTGTAAAGGCAGCAACAAAAGATAGCACCAGAAAATACGAATGTACCCGAATACCCATATGTGTAGTGCATACGTTGGTAAAATACATAAGACATTAGGGAATAACAATGCCATTATAATTAAGTGTTAACAAGCAATTACGTTTACACCAGGGTGCATGTAGGGTATAACGCCCTTTATAAAAAAATAATAAGCCCTTCTAACGCACCATTGACATTTTCTTTTTTAAAGTAAGTTTCTAATAAGGTATGCTACATGTATAGCAAGCAACGTCTACTTAAGATGCCGTTCTCGGGTTCATTTATGGCAAAACACCCATTAAAGCAAAAATTCTTTGCACCCTTCTGATCTACCGTTTCACATTTTCCTTTACAGGGTAATTCTGTGGTAGCATATACTACATGTACAGGGTGATTCAAATTCGAGCTTACAGCACGCGGGTTGCGCTTATTATAAGGGATAGGCTTCAATTTGGCACTTTTGCTAAATTTTATGCTGCTTAATAGTCTGAAAAGAAACTTGAACTACCTTCCTTTTGTTGACTTATGGCGAAAAAATAAGAAAATCGCGATATACGTTATTCACGTTCATCGACTTGATTATTAAAGATTTAAAAAATGTAATAAAACACTCTTAAGGTAGTTTCTCATAGCTAATAACCATGTGTTTTTAAAAATACCATCCGACGTTTTGATTTCACGGAACTATCATCAAGTTCATTTTTTCTTATGGGCGCCATATTTGATATTTAGATTATTGGATAGGATATTTTAAGGCATTTCTTATGAATTATGATATAACATATTCCATAAGTAACTTGATTTAATATGAATAAAAATATGTAAAAAGTATAAAAAATCAAGTAGGCTATGTTTTTATGGGAATGAGACATGTCGCCGCGTTCAACTCGCTGCGAAGACATCTCGCCCCCGGCCATCTCGCCGTAGACCAACTCGCTGCCAAAAGAAATAATTTATAAAAACTTAGCTATTATTAATATACTTGATGAATAAATTGTTCCACAAATTATATTGTTTATTTTCATGGCTAATAGATTTTAAAAGTTGTACTTTAATGATTATTTCTAATTCAATAAAATTTAAATCTGATATACAAAAGTGTAAACTTTCACCATATTCGCACATATTAAACCCAAAAGATAAGTATTTAATAAACCTTATGTAGTTCAATAAATAAACAAAATACGACCTATCTTCACATAACACTTTTTTCTTAAAATGACTTCCCGAACACGAAGTCAAAGTTTTGTAGAACTATTATAAATCACCCTGTATATACTATTTTCGCTGGTAAAAAGACAGCCGCGGCGGCGAGTTGTCCGTGGCGAGCTGGCGGCGGCCAGTTCTTCTAGGCGGCGAGTTGGCCGCGGCGAGATGGCGGCGGTGAGTTGTCCTGACCCTGTTTTTATTCACTCTTAACGTAGACAGATGAAATAATAATTAAGTAATCAGAATTACACATTTCTAAATTGTTATAGGCCTCCTTCTGGTGATGAAAACATTTTTTTTTACAACTTAACGTGTGTTCTCGAAAATGCGTACAACTCAAATGTGTATATTTTAATTTGCAGTGATTTCAATTTCGACAGGTATAAATACAAATCTTTTAAAATAATGTGCAATTTGTTGGCCGGTTACAATCGTAAGCTGATAGTAAATTGGCCCACATGAATCTCACGTTCATCCTCGACTAAAATTGATAAAATTTTCATAAATTTCTCGAATGATGGTACGTGTTGTGTTTTAGATAACGAGATATCGGACCACAGACATGTGCTGCTTGAATTAAATATATTTTATCACAAAAATATTGCGTTAACGGTAAATATGTTTTTAAATGGAACTTTTGTACAACTAAAGTTGAGCGTTTTGAGAATGCTCTTGGAAGCGAGAATTGGACCTCAGTAGAATGTTATAATGATTGTAAAGATGTTTTAATACATATTATGATATTCTGTTGCATAATTTCGAGGTCAGTTTTTCCTAAATGTAAATTCCGGAAATAAAAGAAGGGTCAATTCCGAAGTTTTAAAATCTAGTTAAGCTCAAGAACCTATTTATTTTGAAAAATTCTTATAATACTTTAATTTCAGTTTATCAACAGGCCAAAATAAAACATCGACCGCTAGTTAAAAAAACCAAAAGAGATTACTGTCAAAAGAAAATATCCTGTGCTAAGAATAAGACTCGTGTATCCTTTCGGTGAAATCGAATAATTTAACTTGCTAAATTCAAAATTAAAAAATAAACGTTCAGCAGCTTCTGATGAGATCCCCATATTTATTGTTAAAAGGAGTCTTTGTTTTATATTGCTCCCATCAACTTACCTGGTTAATTTGTCCTTCATGACGGGTAATTTTTCGGAGAAATTAAAAACAAAAAAAAAATACAAAAAGTGTGATGCCTCCTATTACGGTATAAACTGGCAGTAACACGAAATAACAGATAAAATTAGTTTTTGCACGACTAGCCAGCGGACGGGTGTGAATAAGATGTTAATTAATTTTGCGCACAATAGGATATCATACCATACATAAGTCGAAATAGGGGTTGAAATCGTGATAAAACCGTAAACGGGCGCCAGAGTATTTGAAACGTCACAATAGGGGATGAAATGCCCAATTACGATAGTACACAGCTCGCTCAAAATACTCAAATAACTTGCTTACCTGTACGTAACCTCCGTAGGCGGCTCTGGGACCAGCAGATCTTTCGCCAACCTGAAAGCCTTCAAAACACTAATCTCTAGTCACGTTACGTTAATCCAAAAACTCAATATGTAAAATAATTTCACTTCATCAAACAAACAAAAAATGTAATAAAGAAACGCTTTAATTCTGTATACAATCGTTTGAAATCGAATTCCTCAGGCTGCAAGTAATTATGCTCAATTCATTAAAAAAATAATGCAATGATTCATCGGCCTATAAATGTACGTTATAGTTAACTAATCACTTGAAAAGCTTTCGGCCGTAATTGTTTTTATTCAAATTAAAACTCAATCTAGTGATGTTAATTCAATGAGCAAACTAAAAAAAAATAAACATTAAAAATGCGTGTCACCAAATGTTGTGTAAGTCATAGGTTCACATTAAATAAAAATACAAGTCCAATAACCTAAGTAAGTATAATGTAAATAAAATAAATAATACGACAAGAAAAATCGGATACAATATTGTTTACTATGCGAGTAGTATCAATAGCTTACCTAAATTGGCTGTAACCCCTAGCTAGAGTTTCAATAACGGCCTTTTCTTAAACTTATTGTAATTACTATATACCAATATGACAAAATGGAACACTCCAATAACTTTTAGATAATTCTCTCAATGAATGCACTGTCTTAAAATTTAAACGATAAAGTAATCAAAATGAATCTCTAATAGAGAAAAAACAGCACGTTCATATATTCGCTTTACACCTAAATAACACAGTAATGAAATACCCAAGAATTTATTTAAATTTTGTCAATCACCACAATATAAACACAAAAATGTTACCTTTAACGAAGAGGCCCATTTCTTACACAGAATCTGGAATGGAGTTGAGGGTAAACTTGATGATACGGTTAATGCCGGAGCGACACTTGCAATTCCCAGTACCATTCAGCTCGGGACGGCTTCCTCTTACTACTTGCGTTGTGGATCGAATCACAATTGGTCGTGTACCAGCTAATTTACATTCACACGAAATTCGTTCACTTAATTTTTATTCTCCTTAACTATACACCACAAGCGGTATAATTTACAGCACGTTACTTATTATCTCTACACTAATAATGTACAAGTTCTGAATAATTCTTAATATTTTAAATTGCGAACAAGCTTTATTTAATTACAGCATATTGTTTCTTTAATAGCGCACTGTGAACTTAATGTTTGTAACCTTGAAACGAGCGTTGTATTTTTCGCAAAATCAAAATGAAAGGAGGGCAAGAGCACTTGGTACCTCAACACTCAACGCCGTTCTGGATGTCGATATATCCCTAAGGACTAACTGAACGTAACGATAAATTGGGCTCATGAAGGTTGAACAATTATATGATCCCTTATTGGAATTTAGTGAGGGGATGAACACCCTATAACAGTAACGGACAAGTGCAGTTTTTCAAGTAATGGCATGTTCAATGCAAATAATGAACATTAATTGGGTTATAGAAAAAAACTCAAATCCAAGAAAGATTTTGTGTAAATGTATGGGTTAGCATGTGGCATAACAGACTTCTGGGACCTCATATTATTGAGGGAAGGTTAAAATGCTCAGAAATATCTAGAGTTTTTAAATAATCAATTATGGGCCTATCTAGAAAACGTTCCGCTCAATATATTAGAGCGGTCCCTATATTTAAATTCATTTTTTCCAGACAAATGGATAGGAAACCAGAGCACTGTGCGATGGCCTGCTGCAAGAAGCCCTGACCTAAGTCCGCTCGAATATTTACTTTGGAGCAACATCCCTGATAATAGAAATGAGTTTATAGAGTCATTGCAGCAAATACTTCATTCCATTCCAGAAAGGACAATACAAAGAACAATTGGTAATTTGCTAAAAATAAACCAATTATATTAACGGTTTGTTGTTTGGCCACTTGATTCAGTTGTTTGTTTAAATTAAAGGTTAATTTTGTTAAAATTTTAAAACAATACCAAATATAATAGTTAAAACAATACATATTTTTGGATTCTAATTACCATATAGTAACCTTCCTATTAGTATTATTACTTCATACGTCTTTATCTTAGGACTGAATAAAAACATAGCCTACTTGATTTGTTTTAAAATTGTTAATAATATAGTCGGTAGACGCGAGAACGTATATCATGATTTTCCCATTTTTTGGCCATAAGTCAAAAACAAAAAAGAAGGTAAGTCATGTTTCTTTTCAGATTATTGACCAGCATAAAATTTAGCAAGTGTCAAATTTAAACCTATGCTCTATCTCGTATAATAGGCGAAATCCTTATGCTTAAGCTCGAATTTGAATCGCCCAGTACATCTTAGACCCTGTCGACTGAGAATGCCGATCTGGGGTTTATTTAGAGTACAACACCCTTAATAGAAAAAAAAATCATTACCCCCTTTTGACCTATCGTTTCACAATTTCCATTATAGAGTAATTCTCTAGTAGCACATACATGTACACCAAGCGACGTCGACTTAGAATGCCGTTCTGCCATTTAGGGTAGGACACCCTTCACAGAAAAAAAATTATTGCGCCCTTCGGACCTACCGTTTCAGATTTTCCTTTCTAGAGCAAATAAGTAATAGCATATATTATATAGCGGGACTTCAGATAAGACACAATAGGATGGCATCAGAGGTTCTACAACTTAGTAGGCCTTTCTAGCACTTTTGTCGACTTAAATAAATATCTAGCTATCCCGCTTATGAGACGCAAGGCAGTCCGAACCTTGGTATCGTACGTAAGCCCCTTCTCGCGTAAGAGCTCTTGTAATTTTTATTACAAATCTCTTAATTCCAAAAAAAAAAGAACTAAGAACTAAGCGTTTTTACGCTCATCGTTCCGACATCATGATCTTCGCCGCTTCGGAGTTAGACCTGTCACTGCTTGCATACAGATAATACGAAGAAGCGGTCATCAGTAGAGGGCCCACAGCCTAGCAGCAAGCAGGAAGAAAAATAAAAAAGCATCCAGGACACCACCACCGCCAACGACAGGATCGACATCGGGTAAAACAATAGGTACCGGTTAATAAAAAATATTTTTAAACTAATTTTAATTTATTGTTTTATTTTAACACTTGTTTTACTCTTTTTGCTATTTGGGTCTCTGATTTCCAAGTCTTTTTTCTTCGTGGTGTGAGACTGCACCTCGGCGGAGACCCGGCCTTTCTTTAAAACAATTCCTTTTATTTTACTCTTCACAAAACCTTAATAACAACCGCGATGGTTAAGCACGGTCGCTCCGTACTACCGTAACGGTTGTATCCCCAACCCCCGACGCTGCGTCCACCTACACCTACACACACAACACAGACAGATACGCACACACCCTCGCCTTGTCACCGCCATCCTCACGTACATGCTCCCACTCAAACGCCTCAGCCATTTCCACCTCATCCACACGCTCCTACATCTCTACACGTTACACCGCCTCCACAAAACCACACAAACCCGCACAAACACAGAAACCCGCACAAACCCGCCCTCTTACCCACACCCACCCAGCCACATGTACCTGTCGTGATTCCTACACCCGCTTTACTCAATCCTAAACCCAGCCACTCACAATCCTTAAGGTGTTGCATCCAAAATATCCCGAAATCCAGAACCACCCAGAAATCCTTATTCAACTCCATTACATCCCTTAACCTTCCCTGGTTGAACTTAACGTTGAACCACAACCACACCAGTCTCCTAGAGACCTCCTCTTCCTTGGCGGATGGTATATAGCTTAGACTGCGACACCACTTCTACGATCCTACCGTCACCCTAACCCAACTCTCCGGTCCCCGTCCCTCAAATTCCACTCCTAGACCCCCTTTCTTTTCCTGCGTGATTCGTCACGTAGATAAGGACATCCTAGCGGAAGAGATCCGGGATCCGATCGATCTTCCACACGTGAGGAAGGCGGTTCGCATCACCTCTAAAGTGACGAACACTCCCACATCCCTTGTCCGCATCATAACCTCTTCCCAAATCACCCTCGAGTACCTCCTCGCATGCCGTATCGTCATGTTCGGGCGACACTACAGTTGCGAACCATTCCTTATCCCTCAACCTCTCCCGAAGTAATGTTCCACCTGCACGCAGGTGAGGCATACCGCTGAGGATTGTCCTAACCATGCTATCCGTTGTCCCAACTGTGGCGAAAGTCACAGATCCTTCTCCTGTAAATCCTCGGCTAACCCAAGGTATAACAACTGCGGGGAAGCTCACTCTTCGTATTCCTTCAAATTCCGGAAGCGTCGGGAACCTCCCAGTTCTCCGTCGCAGATAGCATCCCTCAAACCTATGCTGTCTTCCGAAGAGTCCGACTCGGAAGACACAACCCTCCTTAAACCCTCTCCCGATACCGAATTCTTATCCATCAAAGACTTCCTATAAGTTCTCCCCCACTCCCTCTTCCAGATGTTCCCCGACCGGCGAGATAGGGTTTCCGCACCCAAAATTCGCTATCCCGAAACTTCTTGCAACGGAATATCAACATCTGCGTATCCGGTACGCGAATGAAGGTTGTCGTAATCCGCCAACTCAATCCTAACTCCCACCAAATGGGTATCCTAGCAGGGACCGTTAATGCCAGAGGCATTCGTCGGAAACGCCCCTTACCTAAACACTTTACACACACCCACACAATATACACATCCTTTCCATCAAAGAAACAAAACTCACACCCAGAAGCATGATTAATTTCAACACATTTAACGCCTATGTAAACAATAGCCAACATTGAACCGCCCTCTTAATTAAAAATTACACCTACAGCATCTCGAATGTGTTGCTGCGACGATGCACCTTCTCACCCCTATAGTATTTATTTCATACTACAACCCGCCCCGTCACCCTATCCGATGACCTTTAGATCTACGCCTCTAGCCTCCCTAATGCAGTTATCATAGGCGATTTCAATGCCCGCCACATCCAATTCGGTGACACCGCGAGTAATGGCAATGGTAACAGGCTATCATCCGCTTTGTTGTAGTTGCCGCTCTTGCGAATCGCCAACACACAGCTAACATATTTCGAACATTTAGGTGCCTCAATAGTAGATCATATCATAGTTTCCAAACCCATAGCTCACTATTTCGGTCGTGAGTGCTTTCTAGGCACCACGATCACATCAGATCACATACCACTACTGGTTAAAACTTCATTTCGTCCAGCTCCCCTACACCTCCTCAATACACAGCCTTTAAAGATGTTTCAAAATCAGACTGGAATGTGTTCTCCGAACACATCTCCGTGAACGTGTCACGATCCCTTGTTGAAGCTGTTTACAGAGACCACAAGAGGCTTCAATCACAAGTAATGCAATCTGGCTGTGTTTCTGGACATTAAGCAGTCATTCGACAGGGTCTGGCACGCCGGTCTCCTGCACAAAATCCGAAACCTCAACATTCCCGACCCCTTCTCCGAACTCCTACTCTCGTACTTGACCAATCGGTCAGTTCGAGTAAAAGTAGGGAAAACGTTCTTCGATCCTTTTCAACCTACATCATGCGTACCGCAAGGTTCTGCCTTATCCCCATATCCTTTACACGACCTTTCCATCAGACATTCCCGTAGTTACACAACCCGGAGTAGTCGTTGCGCAGTTTGCGAATGAAACCGCCTTATGGGCGGTTAATTGAAATGGCGAAACGGCCTCCCGCCTCATATCCAAAACCCTACGGAACTTTTCCAACTGGGCGAACCGGTGGAGAGTCTCCGCCAATCCCTCCAAAACCCAAACAATCCTCTTCCGACATCCTAACTAAACCGAGGATAAGCTCCCAAAGCTTGCCTCCAGGAATGTTTCCCTCGCCCTAAACCAAGATGAAGTCATCTACCTAGGAATCCTCTTCACTAGAACCCTCAATTGGCTTCTCGATGTAAAAAGAATACTCAATAGGATTAGAAACCGCGAAAACTTACTAGGCGCCCTCCAGGGTAGAATCAGAGGTTGCCACCCTAAAACACTTCAACACACCTACAAAATATACATCCGCCCTGTTATGGATTTCCGAGCGCCCATACACACCAATATAAACCCCAATCACCTTTCCTCTATTGCCTCCTGTGAACGCCGAATTTTTAGACGCATACACAGGTTACCCCTCAGGTACCATAGTGACCTCACAACACAACACGCAAACATACCAACAATCGGACACCGGATCCAAACACTTCAGAAAAACTTCGCGCATAAAAGAATTTTCAGCGATACTATCCCAACCAAAGAACTCCTTAACACTCCCTACAACTACCGTTTTCTCCAATTCCCACGAAGAAAACCTAAATTAAAATTCAAGCGCCCCCCGCGATCCTTACACAACTCCTTGAAGACCTCCCCGAGGACATAGAAGAATCCCTAGATAACATCCCATATGCCCTCCGCATCCCCTCGTCTATTCTATGACGACCTAGCATGATACCGGACAACGAATCGGATTAAATTAAAGTACGCTACACCCCACTAAATAACACGCACATTTGGAAATGAAGAAAAAGTAGTTGCGACTAAATGTACTTGATCATACCACAACGTGATTCGCAATCAGTCCTTTCGTTCTATGAATTTCAATAGTAAGCTAAAAAGTATTGTGTGTAACATTTTACAAAAAGAATCTTACAAAACGATCTTGGAACGGTCAATTTCGTATAAATCTATACCGATTGTATAATCACGGGAGCGTAAACATTTGTGCCATACTCATAAGATATTCAATGAAAGACAAGAACTTTCAAATAAAACTTTTGGAAGTTTAAGATCTTACAGGTGGTACTTCAGACATTATGTCCGAATATATTATTAAAACGGTTGACAAATACAAATTAACAGCAAAAGTAATATCAATGTGCGCTTACAACACAAATTGAAATTTTGAGAGAGCAACAATACAGGTCCAAAATAACATCTTTCATAAAGTTCAGCCGTTACTCAAAAGAGCATTATCTGGAATGAACTGTGCTGCTCATGTCCTTCACAATTGTATTCAAACATCAGAAGATTGCTTGCCTATTGACATCAAAGCCATTATTGTGAAAACCTATGGCTATTTGTCAATTTATACTGTTCGAATTCAACAATTAAGAAGAATTTTCTGAGTTTGTTAATGTTGAATACCAAAAACTGTTAGGATACAGTAAAACCAGAAGGTTAGCGTTGCTACCTTCGATAAAAAGAATATTAAAAATGTTCAATTATTACAGAATTAATTTCTGTCTACAAAAATGTCCCACATTGATTTAAAATTTTTCAAAAACAATTTTTTTTAAGTTTGGCTATGGTTTCTTCACTCACAAGCTTCTACATTTCATAAATGTGTGATGCAAGTGGAATCTGAAAAATCTTCAATGGTAGAAGTATACATGGTTCTATCAAATTTAAAACAACAAATAATAGAACGGAAAAATGAAGTCTTTTTGCCAAATAAAGTTAACACTATGCTAGTAACCTTGGTAAATGAAGGACAAGACCTAGCCTTAACTCCATTTAAAACGTCAGTGACCATGTTTTATACTAAAAACAGAAACACCGTCATATTCACATTGATAATTCGGAACTTTTCGTTGAAATTGTGTGCATTTAAAAATATACAATCAGTCAAAAAACAGAAGAGTGGTAAGAAGATTTTGTTTCTATTGATAAACAATGGGTCGAGCTGTTAAACCACTTCAAGAGTGAAGATATACCAAACAACAATATATTGAAAATTGGTGCATGTGTTTACCGGGATTCAACGCCGCCACGGAAAGTATTTTTTCTGATATGAATAAAATTGGACCATCGAAACAACTAGTCTTACTGTAAGAACTTTAAAAGGACTTTCAATGACACAATACAATTTTGAAATAGATTGCCTTGAATTTTTGATGATGTATCTCCAAGATCGCTCAGATTTTTTGCGAATGTTACATTCAATGGAAAAACTGTAACGAATCTTTTACGTTCTTCGTTCATTTAGTTGTAAAATATAAGAAAAAAGAGTTTTTAATTATTAATGATTTATAAGTTGTGGTAGGCAACTTAATTTGCATATCTTTTTAGGGGTCTATGCTTTTGTATCGTGAATTATTTTTTCTGTACTTATTTTTTGCGCACATTTTTTCGCGCACCGCTATATCATCTGACATCCTAAGCGTCCTTGTCAGCATTTTCTTGATGTATTCTGTTTATACAGGAAGCCATTTTTGGGTTTCCACCTAAATTTTGTGAAAAGTGCCATTGATTTAATGGTAAGATACATTTAATTCTTATTATATTACAATTTAAAACATTTGCTATTTGCAGGCACTTTTACACTTTTAGAACTTTTACTTTTATCATTTATACCTTTTTTTTTACTTTTATTACTTTTGGTATTTTCGATGCTTATGATTACAATTTTGCAAGTAATTCACATCTAAATTTAGATCAAATTTTTTATTTGAACTTTCGAGAGACTGCAATAAACATTGGAATATTCAAATTTCACGAAGATAAATTTATAAGAAGTAACATTCAACTTTGGTATGGTTTACAACGTACAGCATTGTTATTACGATATATTGCGCAATATTGGTGCAGATATTACATCACCTTTGGTTTGCATTTCCGTATTCGTTTAGATACCAGAAGTTATCAAAGAGTTGTGTACAAAAAATTTTTCGAACAGGTATTTATACCCTTAATTTAGTAATCTAAGGCTATTACAATTAGTTTTAAGATATATTTTATATAATTCTAAATTTAAATATTTAATAAACTTAGTTTGTATATTTTTTATTTTGACATTGTGGTGAATTTTTTATTGTATCCTCGGTTTAGTTATTCCGAGCATAATCAAAAAATAACTTGGCGTCCGAAATAATTTTATTATTGTTACATTTCAGTTACTATATTTATGTTAAGTGGAAATAACCAAGCAGAAATTTGTGGTAATTAAGCAAATCAAAAGGATTGAACCGGCCTGCTTTCATTTACCGACTGAGACAACGGCATTATCTTTATTGAGTGTTTTGGATCTCTGGTTAGTTTAACGATATGTTTAGAGAACATTTACTACACACTTATTTATTATTAAATTATTTACACGTGGCGATCTTAAACCACATATTTATACGTGGCGCATTTAAAACACTTATTATCATATTATAAAACATTCAAATGTGTAACGTTTCGTTCGCCATTTTATTAACTATGTACTTTTAAAACCGAAGTAAAATACAGAATTAAATAGATTTTTTTGACAGTACTGCATTATGGCATGGGACGTCTTAAAACTTACTATAAAAAACTACTACATTTGTCACTTAAGACTAGAGGGTATATAAAAAAATCTTCCTCTCCTTCCCCTTACTTTGGAATGTTTCATGCCTCTCAGACTCTTAGGATGATGCGTTCATGGAGACGGGGGGCAAGCCGCGGGGGCGACAGTAGACACCCAGTTACAGAAAAATTCGAAAAGCGACAAATTGTAAATAACTATGAAGCAAACTAACATGTATGTAATACATACAGTGCGCTCAGAAAGTAATGGATAAATTCATTAGTTTCGAAATCGTTAATTTGTGGTCAAAATCCTGCGACACGTCGATTTTTTATTTTGATTCCGGACTTCATGCTGTGTCGCACATGTAGATAGCGCTGCGCACTTTCCGGATATCATGTCAAAGTTCAAAAATACCCTATTTATTGGGATTATTTGAAACAGTATGCCCGATATTAATTATTAAATGTGGCATAATTCGAAAGGTGATGCGGTGTTAGTGTTGTCAACCTTTGCGTTAAATTAAGAATCTGGGTACTAAACAGTGCACAGCATTTATTAAAATAAACATAAGCTGAACGTAAACAAACATAAAATAAGACTTTAAGTTGTTTATTGTTTTGACAAACGCCTACATTTCAATCACACCAGTTTCGTTCTTGACTAACACCGCACCACTTTTCGAATTATGCCACATTTAATAATTAATATCGTGCATACTGTTTTAAATAATTCCAATAAATAGGGCATTATTGAACTCAGGAGAAAGAATTGCATCGATTTCCGCGAAGAACATACAAGGTTGCCATTTAAAAATATAAACTTTGACGTCATATCCGGAAAGTGCGCAGCGCCATCTACATGTGCGACACAGCATAAAATCCAGAATCAAAATAAAAAGTCGATCTGTGTGACAATGATGAGATAGACGAGTCACAGGAGGACCATCTTCATTAAACAAAGTTCTGAAAGAAGTTGATTTAACCGAAGAGACAAATCCTGAAACAGTGGAGTCTGTGGTCAAGAACAAGTCGAAAGGTCAGTGTTCGTTAGAAGAAGTAAGCTTGCATAAAGACGATATTTACAAGGATCTTGGTCATTGACCTTCCGTACTACCCGAGAAAGTAAAATTATATTTAGTAGAATTAGGCATAACCCAACTTACAGAAACACATGGAAACTTTCCCTTGGATAAAGATTGTAGAGGTTTCTCATCTGCATATTATAAAGAAATTAAGTAACGGGAAAATAATTCCAAGAGTTTGGCTCATTTATTATTATTATTTACGTATTTTTTTTTCCTTGCAAAATATTTCAAAACTCTCCTAATGCCTTTGTTGAAGCGTATAACGATTAGAGACATTTATCTCAAGCTATAGAGCACCATGAAAACTCAAAACGTCACATTTGTAACACAAACCACTACTAATTCGCAAAATGAGAAATTGATAAATTAGGAAAAAGATAGTTGAGTATCCGAGTTAAATATTATAATGTATTCTGTTAAATATTTGGCCGGTAAAAATTTAAGTTTAGAGCCAAAATTAATACTATTAGACCTCGAACAAAAAACAGACATTTGATTCTGAGCAAGGATGAAACTCCAAGAAATCCACAGGACTAATTTTACCCTTTATAGGACCAATTATGGCATTTTCTAATTTTAGGTTTTTTCGTGTGATTTATGTTCAGTTGTAGATAACATAGTAGTTAATAACTTCAGAAACATAAAAAAAGCCATATTTTAACTTTTATAGGGTGGTAAATTATTATACCATAGTACATTGAGTGCAACGACTTAAACAAACAAAACCTGGTAAAATAATTTACCACAAATCGAAACAAATGTTCTGAAATACAAATAAATGTTCTAATTGAAATAAACATAAAATTTATAATATACATATATTTACATTAAATAAACATAATCTATTTAGTGTATTTAATTATACAATCTAAACGTTTCGATAACTGTTATCTTCGTCTAGTAATGTTTGTTAAAATTGTTAAAGATGTAGTAAACAATTTTGTCAAATTTTTCAAATTTTTCAAATTTGACAAATTGTTTACTACATCTTTAACAATTTTAACAAACATTACTACTGACGAAGATAACTGTTATCAAACGTTTAGATTGATATATTAAAGTATAATGTTTGTTAAAATTGTTAAAGATGTAGTAAACAATTTTGTCAAATGTTTCAAAATTGTTTACTACATCTTTAACAATTTTAACAAACATTACTACTGACGAAGATAACTAAGTGTTATCGAAACGTTTAGATTGTATAATTTAAAGTACACCATTAAAAATCTCAAAAAGATAAGTATTTTATTATAGTGTTAATGAAAGTTTAATTTCATAATCTATTTAGATTTATTTGACCTGTTTTGGTGAAATGGTTAAAACAATTTTTACATAAAGCAACATTACAGGCTTTACAAACCAAAACACTGTTTTGTTTCTCCGGGTGCTGCAGAATGCACATCTTCTGTACGTGGAAACTATTGGTAAGTGACTTACATCCTGTAGTCGAATAGAGTTGTACAGTACCACTTCTGTTTATTATTATTTTTCGGCCAGTTCCTTCTTGATCGGCTGGTCTATTTCGTAGAGTACTATAAAAGTACCAATAAGCTGATCTAACAGGAAGTTCCTGAACTGCAAGTGTGTCATCACTTAGATGTGTGATTTTCACTTATATATTTTGTTGTATATAAGATATGGAATTTACCACTGTTGCATCCGTGAAATAAAAACAGCTTCATCCACCATCTGCGTGACTTCCATGCAATATTATATGTTGAATGCAGTTGGTCAAAATGGTCAACACACCTATGTGCAAGTTATAGTCTTGGATAGCCCTGGGACAAATCACATTTTCTTTCTCTCCTTTCTTATTGCGCCTTTGAACAACAGCTTTCTCAGAAGGATCATGCATATTACTGGCAACGATAACAGGTTTTGGACATCTATCTTTCCATTTATAATACACAGCAACGTTATCACCTGAACTAGCGAAATCAAACTGTCCCAATGATAAGTCTTTATTTTGACATAACTTGCCATGCGGAAAGTTTTTCTATTTATACGAAATGTTCCACAAGCAAACAAAGATTTTTCCGATAACAATTTTGTCAGCAATGAAAATGTTGAATAAAATTGTCAAAATACAGACAGTACCCATGTCCTGATAGAGGTTCGAAAGATTCAAAACAACTCTCTCTCTAAAGTGAGTCCGTCTGATTTGCAGATTTTCCATGGTAAACACTGAAATACATATATGTATTACCACAAGCCATTGCCCAAACTTTTATTCCTCTTGATAGGCTAATGGCATACATTGCTTAAGTGTTGTCCAGCCTTTGAAAGCGACCATACTCTCATCAATGGAAATGAATCTGGATAGCAAAATTTTCTTTGAATTTGGCCAACAAATGGTCTAATAAAGGCTGCATTTTTACAATTTGTTGTAATCATCTTCCTTTTAGGCATTTTTTCATTTTCAGCTAAATGAATAAATCTAAAGATTTTGAAAAATCTTTCATTGTCATCACACTTGTAACACGTTCATTTCTAAAATTTGGATCGCTCGACCAGTATAATCTCATGCTTGGTAAACTACCAAATAATATCAATAAACCGATGAATGCTTTTATTTCATCAATGTAAGCCAAATTTACACCTTTCTGTGATGCATAGAAATTACCTTGCGCTATAATAACTGTCATTATATTACTATCAAAATAGGACTCGAAAATAGAGGACGTTACCAGTAGAAAAATCACAGTGTGCTCCAAAAGGTTGATCAAACTTAAAAGTTTTAAAACATAGATTAGGAAGAGGTGACTTTTTCCTCTTCATTTCTCAGACTCACCACTTGAAGCTTGTATCTTTACCGCTTTTGTTTTGGGATGGGTAGCTTCTTCTTCACCATCTTCCGAAGATTCGCTTGAAGCAAAATGATGTAAGGGTCTTTTCGCACTTTGTCACCAACAATAAAATCAGGATCATCCATACTGTCATCTGATGAATAAAATTTTGTGCCTCCATCATCTTCTTCTGACTCGACAACTGAGGGTTTATGTAGTCTTTTAGCTGAGACTGTTACTCGCAGTCCCTTGGAGGTGGAAGGAGTTTAATCCATATATTCCAGAACGGCAGTAGAGCGTCTTGATGATCCAGAGCAGTCATTTGATTCACTCAAGGGGTCGAGGAATTTACTTGATCTATTCGATTGGAAAATTTGTATGGAAAATCATCCTCGGCATCACAGTCTCCACCTACATCAGAGTCTATAGCTTTGATCCGTTATTTCTTCCTCATCACACAACTGCAAGCAGATCAAATGCTTCATGTGACATTTTGATAAGTCAAACCGTTTTGCCATATCTGAAAAAAAACAAGGGAATATTAGACTTGCCAAATATACACATGTGCTCTAAAATGGTCAAATCATCTTTGCCGATCAAATATTAGTGAGATTTTGAGCTTTGTATTTTAGAATATTGTTAACAGAATATATTGCATTATTTTGCAAAATATAAAACTATACGTATTTAAAAACAACAACACCAAAGATTGAAAAAAAATTCTAACCTACAAAATATAAAAAAAAAATACTTAAGAAAGCCTGTAATATTTAAAGAAAACTGGCTCTAAGTAATCGAATAAGCATAAAAACACTTTTTCTAATAAAAATAATCCAAAATACTTACTGATTTTGCTGAAATTCGTAAATTCTGAACCGCTTTAAATGCCAGTAACGCACATTGACACAAATACGTAACGTCATATGACAACTTGGTGAATATTTTTACCACTAAATTTAATTTTAGCCACTGTTACCAATATACAAACATTAAATGGTAAATATTTGTACCAAGGTGCTTTATTTTACCTATAGAAAGCAGTGTAGTGCATAAAGATCATTTCTAATGGTAAATTTTGTATATTTTGAACCATATGTCATGCGGTAAATTATTATACCACAGTCCTATAAAGGGTTAAAATTAATTTTTAGTTTCTGATATTAGACACTGCATTAACAAAAATCGAAGAAAGTTTCGATCAAATAAACAATCGTCCCTCAGTTTTTGATTTTTTGCACGACTAATTTCCCTAAAATGGATAAAGTAAATAGGTCTTTAAAATGTAAATCTTTAGAGAACATATTATTTGATCCATCTAAAAATGAAAAAGATATTATTGCTCAAGATTTACACGATAAAATCGATAACATTGCATCCTACATTTCCTCTGAAATGAATGCATTAAACGTTATTCAATATCTATTTACGAATAATCTTATGTTTCCGAACTTAGTATTTGCTATAAGAATCTTTTTAATATTACCGGTGACAGTTACTAGCGGTGAAAGGAGTTTTTCGAAACTTAAAGTATTAATAAAATTATTTGCGATCATCAATGGGTGAAAAGAGGTTATAAGACATCTATTATTAGTATCAAAAATACAATTTCTGAAGATATAAATGTATTCGATATTATTTCAGAATTTGCTTTAAAAAGAAAAAAAGTTTATTTAAATTTTTCATGATATGAATGTATTAATAAATAAAAGTATTAATTAGTATAAATGTCTATTCGTGTTAATTTATGATAAGTTCCTCCAAACTTATTTTTCCGAAATACAATTTACTCTTTTTACATTTCCTGTGATTTATTTAAGGCAAAATTACTCAAAGAAATATTGTTAATCAGAAGTTAGGGGGTGGGAAAATTACTTTCGCATAAGGGCGGCAGATACCTTAGTAACGGCCCTTCTTTTTACATATGGTCACCTTAATCATTACACTGCATCAATATCAATAAAATCAATATAATATACAAGTTCAAGTATAACCAATTCTAAATGGTAGTTTATTTGATAATATACAGGGTGTGGCGCGAAGAGTTTTGATTAAAAGTAATGGCGGATACAGTTATGTTAAAAATCTGAAATTACGAAGCTGTAGGTTTTGGGTGACGCTGAGTTCAAATATAATATTGTCCTGAATGTGGCACTTCCGGTTATACCGGAAGTAGACGTAAACTTTCTTATTTTAAATGGAACCTAATATTTTTTATTTTATTTTCGAATTCTACATGAAATTCTAGATAAAATTTGTGCACAATGCCCTATACCAAAAAGAAGTATTTTCGAGATATTTCGATTTTTTTTTAAATTTTGAAAAAATCCTAGTCCACATTGAATAACGATATCTCCATTAATAACAAAGCTAGTGAGGTGACGTGAAATTGTAACCAATAAACAAAAAGCGCTTGCCCGTTAACTCCATACGTCCATCTCATTGATATTTCATAGAGGGTGTTTAAAACTTAGTCGCCAACATGCACAATTTAAATCGTTTATAGGTTGCTTACTTTCAATAGAACACCCTGTATTTTATTACATTTTCCGCTGTATTTTTTTAAGCCAATTCGTTTGGTATCAGTATTCCCTATACCTAAATCCAACCACTCTTGAGATATTTCATTATCTTAGTTAAAACGTAACAACACTTAATTATTTCAACGTTAGTAAAGGGTAGGCCATGATTTCCATTATCTAAGGTGATATTTTGTTATTTTTTCATAAGTTATTAATTCTGAAAGGTAACCAATAGCCTGAAAGGATTATTAATTGTGGATATCATTAAAAACGTTCACTAGGTATTTTGTATTAATTTAATTAGATAACTTACAAACAAAAATAACTAAATGTAATATTAAACAAACAAAGTTTTATAATAAGTGTTCAAAAGTAGCACCATCTACTTCTAAACATTTATGAAACCTTTTCATTAAGTTATGTCTCGTAATTCTGGAAATATGGTCGAGTCTTAGAGAATTAAACTCAAGTAAGACTTTGTCGTAACAGGTTTGGAAAATACCTGATTTTTAATGTAACCCCAAATACCAAAATCTAGAGGAACCAAATCCGGAGAGCGAGCTGGCCAACGAAACGGACCCTGATTGGCAATCCATCTATCATCAAACATGTCGTAAAGATGTTGAGCAACAGGCCCAAAGTTATGAGGACGTGCTCCATCTTGCTGATACCAAGCTGAAGCCGCCTCTCCATTTCTTAAAGTATGTAACGCCGGTCGTATGGCTTCTTCTAAAATGTGGCAATATCTTGTACCATTTAAATTTTCATCATAAAATTTTAATGCTAAAATTTTATCGTCTTTTATTGCACAAAAAACATTAGAATTCCAACTATCTTGGACATAACGTTCTCTACTAACATGTGGATTTTCATTAGACCAAAAATGGGACTTATGTCGATTAAATAATCCATTTTTGCTAAACTTTGCTTCATCACACCATATAAATTTTTTCATGAAGTTTTTTTTTCATCCTCTTGGGTCTTCATTAAAAACCATTCACAGAATTCTACCCTTCGAGGAAGATCACCTAATTGTAAGTGTTGCACCAAATGATATGAAAATGGTTTCCATTTGTGTTTTTTTTAAATGCGATGAATTGTTCTCGTCGACAAAGTAAGATCTCTCTCACAATCTCTAATGGAGGCATTTGGAGAGGCCGTAAAATAACCCAAAACATTAATTTCGTTTATGTCACTGTCCACTAGTGGTTTATTTTTATTAATTTTTGTCTTAAATTGGCCAAACTGACGGCAGTTTTTAAGCAATTTTCTTACAATATCACCAGTTGGTCGATTTGGATATCTTTCTGCAAAAACACGGCAAGTCCGTTCAACAATTCTATTACACTCACCGTAAATAACAATAAGATTTAAAAAATTATCATTAGTAAAACCTACATTTGCCATTATTTACTATGAAATACAAACTGGTAAAGAAAACTGTCAAAACAACATAAACAATTAACGTTCTATCAAATCTTTGACAGCCAAGGCCTACCCTTTACCAATGTTGAAATAAATAAGTGTTGTTATGTTTTAACTAAGATAATGAAATATCTCAAAAGTGTATGTGGTTGGATTTAGGTATAGGGAATACTGATACCAAACGAATTGGCTTAAAAAAATACAGCGCAAAATGTAATAAAATACAGGGTGTTGTATTTAAAGTAAGCAACTTATAAATGATTTAAATTGTGCATGTTGGCGGCTAAGTTTAAAACACCCTGTATGAAATATCAATGAGATGGATATATGGAGTTAACGGGCAAGCGCTTGTTGTTTATTGGTTACAATTTCACGTCACTAGCTTCGTTATTAATGGAGATATCGTTATTCAACGTGGACTAGGATTTTTTCAAAATTAAAAAAAAATCGAAATATCTCGAAAATACTTCTTTTTGGTATAGGACATTGTGCACAAATTTTATCTATAATTTCATGTAGAATTCGAAAATAAAATAAAAAATATTAGGCTCCATTTAAAATAACAAAGTTAACGTCTACTTCCGGTATAACCGTAAGTGCCACATTCAGCACAATATTGTGTTTGAACTCGGCGTCATCCAAAACCTACAGCTTCGTAATCTCAGATTTTTAACATAACTGTATTCGCCATTGCTTTTAATCAAAACTCTTCGCGTCACACCCTGTATACAACCTAAGCTCATTTTTCAAGTAATTACTTACTTGTAGCTTCAATAAAATTTTGATCTTCAGTTAAAGCGCGATTTCGCTCTGTTGAAAAGTGTCGATCAATCGTAAGTTTAGTGTGTAGTTAAAGTCTCCCCAATTACAATCTTATCATTACAGGTATTGAAGCTTTGTAAATCTAGGCAGTTACTATATTGTGAGGCACATATGTATTCCATAATGTCACTTAAAGATATTAATAATGTTATTACACCTGCTAGACATAACCATAAAGAAAAACCAGTTCTTAATGTTGGTACTGCTTTTCTTCCTTTTATAAATACTGTTACAGATAGAATTGAAAGAATCCTAATTAATTATGGCATTAACACTTAAGGTCACCAAATGGTGTTTCAAACCCATTATCTTGTTCATGTGAAAAAGTATACATTGGAACCACAAAACGTAGCTTTGATAAAAAACGTAAAGAACATATGCGATTCGGTCAAACTATCATTTTTTTAATGAATAAACATTAACATAAAACGTTTTATACAGCAAAGGTTTGCTAAAATAGAACAGAATTATTTGCGCAATTTTTAGCTTTATTTTTACACTGCAGTGATTGGTTAGTGATATTTAAGTGTATAACGCAAAAAAAATTGCTTACGTTTATAAGCACGAACACGGCATTACAGAATCTTGACATTTCCGGAGTAAAACGTGTTCAAACAATTTGTATGAAGTAGACAATTGTAAACGAAACGTTGCCTCCGTACTTAACGAGTAGTCTGGAAAGCTAATCTAAATTGATTTTATTCTAGAATCAAGATCGTAATAGGAATAATAAACATGTCAAAAGTTCAATCAATTATCCTGGCGTATTCGTAAACGTAAAATATTATGTCTCACACAAGTCATTCATAATGCACAGCGATTTAATGGTATGTAGTCTCGTTTTACAAATTATAGTAACCAGCACCTCATGGCCGAACACACGACCGGTGCAAATCGAGTGGGAGAATGCATATATCAGGTCAATATTCCACAAGTTTATTTATTACCTACTATTGTTTACTTTATGCTACCCACAATTTCTCACCTGTTGTGAATGTAGAAGAAACAGTTATCCTTATTCCTCATACTCCTGTCTTTTGCGTTTACATACATTTGCATACATCGAATTGCTATAGATTGATACTTACCACAAACTTTTCCTCACGTTCAAAATCAATTTCGAAAACCATTTTTATCTGCTTCATTCCTGAATATAAATTTTGAAGTAGCGGATATCTAGATAGTTTTGTAAGCAATTGCTTGTTTTATTATTTTTAGCGCCATTTATGTTAAACCAGATTTCCGTGAGAACGCCGGAACCCAGATGCATTCGCACTTGTCACAGAATACGTCTTTTGATTATCAATTTAAACACATTTACATAACAGTACTACCAAGAAATACAATAAAATTGCATTATTTATAATACTCATACATCATATCGAAAACCCACCTCTTTTCCAAAAACAAAATTTTTCGACTAAGTAACTCCAAATATTTGATAAACTAAACTTCATTAAATTCAATGATAATAAAATTATTAAATTAAAAAGAAATTTTAGTAAATTCAACAATATTTATGTATATTTATAACACACGACCGGTTCCATACATATCCTCTTCAAAAGCTTTCAACAAGAAGCGGGAATTTTGGAAAAATTAAAAAAACCCGATAAAAACCTCTGGAAAGTAAAAATATCCCATCAACTAGAAGAGTCAAACGGTAACGGCTGAACAAATTTTCTGGAATAGCTCAGAACACTCTAGACCAAGTCACCTTTCAAACAAATAAAACTAAATCAAAATCGGTTCCCCGTTTGGATGCTACAGACGTTAAACTTATAACACCCCTTTGTTTGGGTCTGGAGTTAAAAATGAAGTTGTAACTAGTAACAACTGCATTCAGTCTAATAGGTGTATGAAGATGACTGGATCATATTTGAATAATACGATTTAATCATGTGTATAATTAGAAGCTAATTTTGCGTCGTTAATATTACAGTTTGCGCCCTAATAATGAATAAATTGTAACAAAAATTCTATGAGCACGAAGCCAATAAAGTCATTTTTTTTTATGTAGTAATTAAACGCCAATTAGCTGCCAGTTTGCGCCGTTACAATAAAATTTTGCGCCTTTGCAGAAAAAAAAATATTGTAAATTACGTTGGCACGGTTAATTTCACAGGCGTGACCTTCTGCACAAAACCATTTTTCTCATGCAGCAATTGCGCGCCGATAAAATTTTGCGTCTCAATAGGAAGTAAGTTATTAAACAGATTACATCAACAAGACTAACTTCATGGCCTTCTAAATAAATTAATCTTTCCCTATTTTGCGCCGTTAAATTTAAATTTGGCGTATCAATAGCAAATAACTTATTAAACAAATTACATCGACAAGGCTAACTTCATGGCCTTCTAAATAAATTAATCTTTCCCTACTCGATAATTAGACACCTATTGTGCGCCGTTAAATTTAAATTTTGCGTCCATATAGGAAACAAGTTATTGTTAAAATTACATCGACACGAATAATTTCATAGCCGTGAACTTCTGAATAAATGAAAATTTTACTTATTTAGTAATTAGGTGCAAATTATGCCCTATTTTTCACCGCTAAGATAAACTGTCTGTCCCACCTATCTCGTCTGTCGCGCTGTTCTCTCTGTCCCGCTGTGGTTTGTCCCGCCTGCCCCGTCCTTACATTCCAACCGTCCCGTCTGTCCGACGTGTCGCGCACATGTGTCGCGTGTGTGCGTGCGTGTGTGTGGGTGCGTGCGTGCGCGTGTCTGGGTGTGCGTGTGAGCAGCATGTGTGTGTTTGTATGTGCCTACTTTCTTATTTCATGTAAGGTTATCTTAAAAATCGGATTTATTCAGGACGATACGATAGACTTGAAGGTCTGAAGTATGTAGTTCGAGAAAGAATGCATCAAATAGACGGCAGATTCCTATTAATGTGTTTAGCTGCTCTAAAACGAACAAGTTTTCGATTAACTCCTAATGTAGAATTTGCTGTTTGATAATAATTCTATAATGCTATCGATCTTACATTTTATGTTCTGCATTATAAAATATCATTTGTTTTCATGCTCTCCTAACTTAGTCACACATTCGCGTATGTCTTCAGCTCTCCGCTGAATACCAGGATCAATTATTTTTAAGATTTCACCATTGTAACCACCTAATGTAACCTTAGTTGAAGCTCCTAATTTAGACCGCGTTGTTTACTCTGTACTCATAGCATGATTTTTGTAATTTGCTGAAATACCCTGAAATCAGTTAGAGGTCATTACTGTTTTACTGCATGTAATTTTTGACAATTTAAATATATGTACAGTTAATTATTATTATGTTGATCTTCTGTTCGTTCACTAAAAATGATTCCTAATTTAATTACCTAATTTAACCGACTGGTTATCTCTAAAGATAAGCGAGATCCTCATGCAGACACAAGAAATATGGACACCATATGATCACACACACACACACACACACACACACACACTCACGCACGCACGCACGAACGCACAAGTAGTGATTAGGGGTTCTGGACCAGTTCAAAGTTACTCGCCCTCTGGTTGTGAGAAATGTAAGCTTTTGGATCTCTTAAATCTTTTCGGGAAATTTAAACTTTTGGAGCTCGCTAAAAATAGAAATTGCAATGTCATCATCATCATCATATTACAAGGTCACTCTGCGACCAAACGTTTTGGTGGAAAATTTGTATGTGAAGGTCAAAAGCTAAAAATAGAAATTGCAATGTCATCATCATATTACAATCCTTAGAAGTCTAAAAATAGAGTGGTCAAGGTCAAATATTATTGACCTGTAGGGGTATCGTATGACATTTCTTAGAAGTATACAAATAGAATCAACTCACGGAAACAAGGAGAATGCGAGTTGTTGTCTATGCTAAAAAGTAGACTAAGGTCAAATGGTGCTTATATTGACTAAATTGAGTCAAGGTGAAATAATTTTCTAAACTAAAAGTAGATGGGAATTTAACAAGTTTAAACATGTTGTCATAGGTACTCAAGTTAAGGACACATTTGATATAAACCGCAGCGAGGTGTGTTGAGATCAGTCAGTTAGCAACTTGTAATTATTAAGCATGGAATTAGCAGGGTTAAACCAAAGCACCTATTGTAAACTTTTTAAAAGTGCATGTGACCTCGAGATATCAAAAAAGTATAAAGTGATTAATGTGGCAGTAATTACTACTAAGTATGGTGAACGTATAGTGATGGAAAAGGATGATTTTAAATGTATATTACCTCAACGTTTCTATGAGTATTTGAAAGAAGAAAATCGAATGGAAGAATGTAAAACGCAGCTAAACACGAGGGATGTCTTCATGAGCAGTTTGGGTCCAGTCGGGAAAACAACAAACATAACATTTTGTTTTTAATAGTAGTGCCTCAACCCCACCCACATGATTTAAATAAAATCATTTCTTAAACAGCGTTTAGTCTTAGTTCAATTGCAAGCAAGTGCAGTCGTTATAATGCAGGCAGCAATAACATCATTTCTGAAACGATCCAAGCTCAGAAGTTCACCGTTATATATGGATACCCCACATAGTTGCAATAACAATTTTACCTTGTGTTATTGGTGCTGTCAAAATAGTGATGGTGGTAATAGCAGTAAAAATGAAGAGAAACATAATGAAGGTTATTCTTCTAACACTGACAGGCAGCCATATGATTTATCTGAAGTGTATAAACAAGCAGCTAATGAATACTTAATCGATTGTATTTATTATAAACTATAGAACGATACTCATCATGCAAAACATATGGAAATTGGATACAGTACGCACCTCAAGCTTGCACCAGAAGTGCGTATAGGGTGTGCTAACTGTGATCAAAGCGATAATGTAGTGTTGGATGTGAAGGAATGGAATGAGCTTCTAAGATGGCATTCATATGTAGAATTACAATTTTTCCGATCTCAAAAAATTGAAAACAAAATTGATTGGCCAAATTTAAACGAGGATGAAGATATAAATTATGATCAACCTTATGAATCTCTATCTAGCAATCTTGGTACTTATTACAATTGGGAATCTATATGACAGAATTTTGAAAGCTGTTATGATTGAAAACTGCAACTGTTGTTCTTGCACATTCAATCCATATAGTAGGTATAGAAGAACTATTCAATTTAAAGGATATAATAAGCTATAGATTGGAATTTCTTGAATCTTACAATCTGGTGTGTTTTTATGAAATGTTCATACAACAAGTTGTTGACTACCGTCGTTTTCGTGAGAAAGAATTCCGTGATGGTGATGATGACATTCATAAAGACATTGATGATGTTATAAATGCTAAGTATAATATTAATTCACATAACACTGTATGTTTAATGGAAATATTGTATTATCGTCCTGCTTATCTAATGTATAGCATTTAGTGAATAAAGAAATAACTATGATTTGTTTTTCTCAATTTAGGTATAAATACCCCGTTTTATCCATCCAGGTAAACAATGTTAGTTAAGAAGCGCAAGAGTGCATGTGGTGCTGGTTTAGTGAATGCTCTAATCAATAAACTTCCGTTTGAATTGCATTTACCTGCGGTTCTGGTACGAAGTTAGAAAAACCACTCGCACGCGGTGAGCCCGGTATTAATCACTTAGATGCTCAGTGCAAACTTCACGATATCAGTTACAGAGATTTAGATAGTAGACATAAAGCGGATAAAATTTTACAAAAAAAATCTTGGGAACGCTTTAAATCATCAGACGTAACATTAGGTGAACGAACTGCAGCTTTAGCAGTCAGTACCGCCATGAAAGCAAAGAGAAAATTAGGAATGGGGTGTAAACGTCGATCTAATCTGAACAAGAAAAAATGCAATGCAATGCAATGGCGGCAAAACGTGTGGTATAAAGTTTAGGAGGAAAGAAAAACATTAAGGTTCCTAGAGTAATTCCCCTACCTAAACAAGGTGGGTTTTTATCATTTCTTATTCCGTTATTCGCAGGATTATCAGCAATCGGTGCTTTAGCTGGCGGTGCATCAGGAATTGCTAAAGCAGTCAATGATGCTAAAAATGCTAAAAAATTGCAAGAGACATCCCGCCATAATCTCATGATGGAATCGAACACTACAGGCTCCGTGAATAATGCACTGTATCTAATACCAAACAAATCTGGTGGTGGTGCATTATACTTAAATATGAATCTGGAATTATTAACTTAGATAGCCAAAGAGGACCAGGTACACATTGAGTTTGCTACAAAAAGCGTGGTAAAAAGGTATGGTATTACGATAGTTTCGGTAATTTTCGATCACCAATCGAAGTGATTAACTACTTTCGGGGGTGTAAAATATATTATAATTACAACCAAGATCAAAAGTTTAATACAATTATTTGCGGACACCTATGCCTACAATTTTTATATAATCAGAACAACGTCAAATTTTCTCAGTTATGTCAATAACATTCAGTTTAGAAGGTGTTGGTAACACAGCTAGCTACAACTTCTATCCACCGATAGAGCTAGATTTGGGGAAGCAATACGTTATTGGATTGGTTGGATTTTACGGCTGCAACAGGATTAGAAACATTTATACAGGCAACGATAGATTTTATTTTAGAACAAATCCATCTCATTTGCAAGTGATTAATATTCCACACGGTGCATATGAATTAGATGAAATTAGCGATTATCTAATATCTGAAATACCCACAGAAAAGTTTATCATTAGAGCAAACAACAATACACAAAGTCAGCAAGGACCGGAAATTTTGAACACATTAACATCAGAAATCTTAAAGTACATCTGAATTCTGAGTATTATCCATATGAATCCATTGAAATTGCGATGTGACTACTATGGTGAAGATGATAAAGATGCATTATTCAACTATCCCGAATTCAAATCATGTCCAGTATTTGTAATGAACTGCTCTAAACAAAATAAATCCTTAAAAAACTCAACAGTAGACATCAAATTGAAAATGGAATCTCTAACACCTTTCGATAATGGAATTGTTGTCTATGGTCTTATTCTCCATGACGCTATTATGCAGTACAGCCCACTCACTAGGGAAGTGAAAAAGTTATAGTTATTGTAATATAGCCTAGTATATAAATAAAATGTTGTAATTATGCGTTTAGTTTTATTTCATCCGCTAACGATCAAAGTAGTTGCTCAAAAACAAAAACTCTCAATTCAAAATCATGACTTTGATGAAAAGTCTATTACTTCAAAACATGGTGATTTACCTCCAATTGTGGTAAAACAAACGCAATGATTTGTCTGATTACCGAGAAAAATGGCTTGAAATTTAAACATGTATACGTATACTCTAAGTCATTGAATCAAAACAAGTACAAACTTTTACAGGAAATCTTACTTCCAATGAGGGATATAGGTTACTTTACCTTCAGTGATAATCAAAATGTGATTGAGCCTAACTGTGCAAAATCAAACTCTATTTATATCTTCGATGATATCGCTTGTGAAAAGCAAAATAACATAAGGGCATTTTTTTCTATGGGTAGGCATAACGACATTGACTGTTTCTATTTGGGTCAAACTTACAGTAAAATTCCAAAGCAATTAATTCGTGACAATGCGAATCTAATTATATTATTTGAGGAAGATGAATTAAACCTAAAACATGTATATGAAAATCATATAAGTCCCACCATAAGCATGAAGTTATTTCGGGACAAGTGTTCAAAGTGCTGTGTAGATCCGTTTGGTTTCATGGTCATAAACACTGATGCTGAACTTAATAATGGTCGCTATAGAAAAAACTGCTTACAGTAGTTTAGTAGGTACTGATCTGTTTAGGTATTAACAGCTATCTGTTCAAAGTAAACCGGTATCTGTTCAGTAAACCCGCTTTGCTATAATGGATAACAAGGAAATGATATTAAAGAAAAAAATGATTCAGGCTCGTAAAATAATATAGCAGAAGTACAGCAGTATTAAAACTGCTCGCATTGAAAGTGAAAGGACATTTGAAAGTACTTATAAACCCCCAATAGAAACTCTTAACTGAAATAGTAAATAAAATCAATCCAGATATAAAAAAAACACCTAAAAAGGAGCCCGTTGGCGTTAAACCCAGAAAACAACCCCTATTCATATTTCCAAGAAAAAACGCTACTACTCCCACTAGCCCGCTAGCTCAAATTCAACGGACTCCATCACTTCATTAGGTGATTCGAGGAAGGGTGCTACTTGCCCAGTTTCCGTTTTTTCAAACAAATCCTCCTCCAAGTCTTCGTACACCATCTTTCTTAGATACATGTGTTGTAGCAGAGATCAATACTGAGGAAGAAGGAGAACCTCTTAGTGTCACAGATGATTCTACTACCCGTAATGAACCCATTTTAGAAGAATTTCTCGAGCAGTATCATGAATTACCTCGTATATACGTTGAACGTATTATGAGGGATCCTAAAGGCGTTATTGATCATACTTATGGAGTCAACTATGATACCAAAACTGACAAATGGACAATTGGTAATACTCCCGTTACAATTAAAGGAAACGATATGACTATTAAAGGTGTCACGTATAAAGGGACTCCAGGTTTATATGATCTGCTTACTATGAATGAACCCAATTTAAATCTAGTAAATTCAAGAGATAGAAAAGATTATAGAAGTATTTTAGAAGCTACCAAAGTTGCAAGGCGAGATTATGACGTAAGTGGGCAAATTCGAGGGAGCCGCAGCAAAAGATATACACAAATAATCAAACCTTTGCTATCATCATCACACACAACCAAGGGAGGTGGAGCCGTTTTTCAAGGAATTAACAAAGAGGCCGATTGAATATAAATATTGGATGATGTACATGAACTAATTCGTGATCTAAAGGTATTGTGGGCAGAAAAATTAGCAGGAAATACAGGTGTCGTGAATGACATAATATCAAATGTAGAAGAACTGTATGAGGATGGGTACATTGAAGAACCAAACAGCCGTTTTTTAAACAGTATAAATGAGAATGCATTGATGTCGATGTATCATAACTAAAAACAAGATTCAATTTGGATGGAAACCGTTTGACAGTTGGCGGACCCGGAAGAAGATGGCGATGCTATAAGTAAAGGATATCTTGATTTTTATCTACAAGTAGTTCAGAAAGCTTTTAAAGAAACCTCTAGTGAGGAGCAAAAACTATATCAACTTAAAGAAATTGTGAATAAATTAGTACCATGTCCAAATTACAACTCGTCAAAGAATTGCATAAACCTGCACGAAAAAATGTTAAACGAAGGCGCACAATAATTAGAGGTTTTGATGACCTTTGGCAAGCAGATTTGGCTGAATTTAACACATATGCCAAACAAAATAAGGGCTATAAATATATATTAGTGGTTATCGACTGTTTTTCGAAATACTTATGGACTAAGGGATTAAAAACGAAAACAGGTCAAGAAGTTACCAAGGCCATGCAAGCAATCTTCAAAAAGGGACGGAAACCTACCAATTTGCAGACAGATGCAGGAAAAGAATTCTACAATGAGCATTTTACTAAACAAATGCGGCGTTATGGAGTCAACCATTACTCCACCTATAGCACAAAGGGGGCTGCAATTGCGGGACGAGTTATCAGAACCATTAAGGATAAGTGATTCAGCCTACAAGGTAAATGCAAACGGATTGATACAATTGATACCATAACCATGGATTATAACAATCGTAAGCATACAACCATCGGAATGATTCCCAAAGATGTCGGTAATCATACAAAGCTAGAGACTTACTCACATAAAAATATTCGATAAGAATCGATATTCTGTGGGTGACATAGTACGAATCAGTAAATTTAAAAGTATTTTCGCCAAAGGATACACACCCAATTGGTCTAATGAACTATTTAAGATTGTGAAAGTTCGCATTACTAACCCCACTATGTACATGATGGAAGAGAAATCCTGTACCGGGAGGGTTTTATGAACATGAATTACAGAAAACAAAATAATAGTATTTTATTTTTTAAATATAAATATTACATTTGTTTTTAAAATTTCATTATCTTATAAAGTGAACCTAAAGTACTTCTATAATCACTTAAATTACTGGATCGCCCACACCTCCATCCCAAGCAGGAATTTGAATTTGTTTTACCTTTATTGATGTTATCTAGTATCCAGTAATAAATCTTGTGGTGGTCATCGTTTCCCCACGGATGAAACTTATAGTTGATATTTTGTTCTAATAATATTTCAATCAAAATATCGAGGCTCTTGTAGTTAGCATAATATGCCGCTTTCTCAATACATTCAGTTATTATAAATAGTGCGTTTGTAAGCAATATTTTCTAAAGTAGATTTAACATTTCTTGAATCAACCCATAATAAATTGTATAGATACATTTTAAACGGTATGTCACCAAGTACATTCATATCGTCTAAGATCCTATCCACTTCATCAAATGTTAATGAATTGTAGCCTTTATAGGTACACAATTTCATACAACTTTTAATAATATTGTCTAATTTAATTTTTTTATCAAATAATGTCTTAATAATAACTTGATTTGTACACTTTGAGTTTATAGCACACCAGTAAAAACACTCATCAGGAATAACAATAAATTAGCTTTCGGGGGAGGATTTCCCCATCAAAGAACCGAATTTTCTGTATATTTTATCACTACTATACCATAGCTCTTCCTGCAATTTGTTTTCAAGACTGTTCATAATGATAAAATTGTTTTCTGAAACAGGAGACGAATAAAATGCTATGCAGTTAAATCCCCAAGGTCTAGTATCAGTGAAATTGAAATTTACTAATCGTTTATCATCACAAGGATTAAGCACTGCTTTATTCTGTTGGATTGTAAACACAGCATGTTTCATTGATCTTATCAGATGCTAATAACGCCTTATTAAGTCACCATCAAACAAAACATGTTTATAATCATTTAACGTGATCTGTTTAATGCATATTTAAAATATACTTTCAAATTTCTGTAATGTATTACATAATTATGTTTAGGATACAGTGTAAGTAATAATTTTTTCGTTTTGGAATCAGATACGGGTGGTACCATATGTTCGGGTGCCAATGGTAGATCACTGTGACTCTCATGTAATTCTATGGGATATTCTAAATCACACTCGACTATATAGCCAATTTCCGAATCATCGGGATGGTTTATTAAATCTAAAGTTTCAAAATTATCAACAAAAGAAAAATCACCAAATGGTAGAAATTCTGACATGGTGGCTCCATATAAATTATTCACGTCGTAGTGCATTAAATACACACTTTCGGAAGTGGGATCAAATTTTTCCCCCATGTACTTATTGTTAGCTTTAGCATATCGATTAGAACATTGAGCAACACCACCTCTAATTCCTCTCTCAATAAACATCAGCATATCAATGTCTGTAAATAGTTCTAACTGTACTTGTGTAATTTTAAGCATAGCATCGAATGCCAAACCGGGGACTGTATAATAGTGCAGAGGATCATGTTTGTAAGTACTTAAACAAGTTTGTCGAAAGTTTTCGAAAATGTCTGCTAACAATAGAACGTCCGTTTTTAGATTCGAGTAATCCCCTAACGATTTAATACTAAATCTGTTCCAAACATTAACTGCATGTGCAAAACTCGCATCATTGATTCCCTCATTAGTGAGATGACTGAAAAACGCTTCCTTGGGAGGGAGTCTGGTCTAGCTTCATTTATCCCAAGTATCGAGATATTCACAAGGAGACATACCTTTGCGAACTAGTAGCGAAAATTCTTCGGCATTGTTACAATTAGCGTGGGTAATCATTTTTTTACTATTTTCCAAATAGTCCGACAACTTTTCAATACTACTACACATAAATCTGAAAGAGTCAATAAATCTAAACCTAATTTTAGTGCCTTGTATTACTTTCGTGAAAGAAATATATCTTTCTTTGTTTATGGCTAGCAGTGAAATCTCACCGGGAACAGTAGCCAATTGTCTAATGAGGAAATGACTATCATAACCTGACAAATTATGAAACACGACTGGCAGAATGTAGGAGTCTTTATAGTTTAGGTTACAATTCTGATGTGATGCTCCTCGAAATGCACCAGCAAAATGGTTTTGCTCAACCTGATTGGGAGTTAAAATATCCATAGGTATTATTTTATTGATTATTTCGGTAGTCCAATGTTCAATACTTTGAAGCTCTTTAACAAACCATTGAATGCAATCGTTTCTTCTATAAAGTCTAAATCGTGATAAAGAATCATTGTATGAACACTTCAAGTAGTAAGCAATACTGAAGGGTGTATGTTTGGAGTAAAATATGGTATTATTATCTATGTCCGTTAAATTTGTACTTTTCCAAAATACTTTCTAAATCTGCATAAATTACAAACGGCACCTTTTCCTGGAATGTGAAATTTTTGAACTGTAGAAACTTTTCTGCTCTAATGGGCAGCTTAAAAGAGCATCGATTAAGTTGATAACAGTGAATGATGTGTTTTTGTAGAACGTGATCTGAAGAAAAATGGTTCAAACATCGATAACAAATGGATTTCTTGTGCTCCTTATTCGATAGTTGTTTAGAAAAAAGAGCTGGCTATTTTTAATCCACGTGAAATGATAAACAGTATTATTTTTTGTATTAATATCACCCGCAGCTTGATAATTAGCAGAAAGTACTACAAGATTTATCGGTTCCCTCGCACTATTTTGATTTTCACTTAATACAAATGGTAATATAACTTTCCCCTGAATGCAAAACAAATTAATGGAGAGATTGTTTAACTGTTCAAATTTTTTTACATCAGCTAGTTTAATGGGGAAAGGAATTGAATCATAATTCAAAGCATCCTTAAAATGAGGATAACTGTAAACTCTATCTGGATGATGTTGCACGGGATATAGTACCGATACAACGGCCCACAGGAAGCAAAACTCATCGTCATTTTTAACATTCACTACCGCATGCTTTACTGCTATAAAGTAGGGAACTTTAACGTAAGTTGAAAGGCCGCCTCTAAATGGGACATGTATATTAATATTCACCTTTAAATGTAATACTTCATGTAATGCCCAACCGGAATCCCTTTCGGAAAACTCCTCTAATTTTTTCTGTATTTTATAATAAACGTTTTCATTATACCACTTACGTAAATTGTTCGCAATATTAATGGCATGATTTTTTATGGTTCAACTCGGTAACGTGATTTTGAGGATGGACAAAATTGCAGACTAAAAGGACATTCAGCTTTAGCATCGATTGCCTTAGCATTAATTTAACCTTTCATGCAAAACTATTGTATGCATTTTGTAAAAAAATAAGAGGGTTCTTGATGTTTGCTATATCGACTATAATTCCAGTAAGTAACCTACCATTAAAACATGAATCTAGAGAGTACCAACTTAATTTGCGTGTACGCTTTTTAGTGACTGACATTTCCACTACCTGTTTTCTCTGAAGCGCTCTTTAACTGTTTAACTCTTATAAGATAACACTTTAGCAATGATAAATTACTTTCGAGTTTAAGCAAATTTTCGCATGTCTCTAAATAAATTTTATTTTGAGTTATATCTTGCAATAGCTTAATATTACTGTTAATTATACGGATGTGCTTTACAAATTCATTTTGAGTTTTCAACAATGGAATAATACTTCTTGTTAAATTAACAATGTAACTACTACTGGGTATACCCTTACTCATAGTTACCTTCAAAACTGTACCCAACACTGCAAGAAAATATGAAGCACACGCGCTGTAGATTATGTAGTAATGGAAACAAATATTATATTTATTATAACTGATATGTAAAAATTAAAAATTTAAGTAACTATAGGAGTACTTTAGGTATACAATTGCAATTCTAGTCGAGTGCAATATACCGACTGGTACAAAACTGCTCTTTATCTCCTTATATAGTAATATAAACCCAGTATTCAAGGTCAAAACTGCTTATAGCTTGTTGCAAGAGCTTCAGTGTGCATAGACAGATGCATAGATTGCATTTTGTAGCGTTTACTGGGAACATCTATTAACCTTGACATCAATACTGTTCTCATGGCTTATGCTGCATCACTTTTGCTTGCAGAAGTCATACATTGCACTTTGTGGCGTTTACTAAGGATATGAATTAACTTACCCTTGCTGACATCATGCGAAATGCCTTCTCATGTCTAGATTATGCTGCATTCATTAGAGTTCGTCATCTTTGCTTGCTCAGGTCATTGTACTAACCACTTCCACTTGTTATAAATTTTGTTAACGTTAACAGATCTATGTGTATATAACGTTAAAGTTTTAATTGAATACTCATTAATTATTCACCATTAGTAATAGATTCGTCCAGTAAACAATCTAAACTTTCGCTAAAAAGACAGGCAAAACCTTGTATTTTACATGATGTTTTGGTGCGCCCATCAAATAACACCGCACAACCAGCACCCTTCGAAGATACCATCCCCATCATCTCCATCAGGGATAGTGATGTAGAGGATGAATTTTCGAAGTATTTTGAGAGGTATGTACAATTTTAATTAATATTATAGTTTCCTTTCATTAATAGAGAATTTTTAGTACAAATAAAATTGTTCATTTTTTCAGCATAACCCCAGCAACCACGGTTATAGCAACACCCCCACAACCACCACCGTTGCGAAACCTGCAATATGGAGGAAAAAATTTGGCTCTTATAGAAGGGCACCTCACACAGCAGGATGATGAGCAGGATCCACCAACCTTCAGGCCTTTAGGAAACAAGTATTCGGTGGTTACGAAAGCTTCACAATGACTATTTGAATAGTGAGGTGTGGGATAGTGGAAAGAGTGAATAAAGAACTGAAGGAGGCTAATCAATATTAAGAGTGTGTGCGGCAAAATGTACTAAATACTGAAAATATATTGCTTACGTTGGAAGGGATGGATGTGTGATGTGTTTAATATGTTTTTTTTGTGGAATTTATTGTATCTTTTCAGTGTAAAAAATAAATGTAAATTGTTTTTTATATTTTTATTATTTTTCGTGAATTATTCTCATTATACACAAAAATTCTACTACAGCTAAAAAATGTGAGTGATAGTCCAAGTTGCGCTAGAAAAGTGAAATGATCTACGTTAAAAAAAAATTGAAAACATCTGGAAGTCTGACTTACTCATGTATAAATTTCTACATCAAAGTAAAGCAGTCCTTTTTGCAAATTTTAAGTGCATGTTGCGTTACAAATTTATTTATTGTAAAATATCATGCATATAAATAAAGTATGAAAATATAGTACAGTTAAAAGTGAGAAAAAGCTTGCGTTAAATAAAAGTCAGAACAGTTCCCAAAAGCATGTAAATCTGAAAACTTTACACCATGTATTTATGCAAAACAAATGACACAATTGCACTCATACATTTGCAAATCCCGTTTCAATTTACAAATATGTTAAAGTTTTGTTATACTATTTTGATGCTCAATTAATATGGTAAATATTAAAAATGTACGTTTTATATCGTGATAGTAAAAGAATGCCTTAAAGTTTTTCCACATTTTTTTAGTTTTTAGAAAATTTGGAACAGCTATCTTTTGCGCTGTTATTTGTTTAGTCTATATACAAAAATTCAGAATTTTTGACTTAACCATTAAACTGCTATGTAACCTTATAACTATCACATAAAACTATTACAAAGAAAAGGTGAATAACATTATCTAGTGCATGAAATATAGTAAACAAAAAATTATGTTTTAAAATAAATATACTCTTTTTATCATAGCAGTTTAATCGTTAGATCAAAAATTCCGAATTTTTGTATACAGACTAAACAAATAACAGCGCAAAGGATAGCAGTTAAATAAATTCGGAATTTTAAAATCTACAAATGACACAATTGCATTCATACATTTACAAATCCCGTTTTAAAGTTGTAATGTAAATTGATGGCTGAGATAAAAATAGAATGTTCGCTAAATGCTTAAAATCCTTTCAAAGCAAAATAACTGCGTTCATTATTATCCTACAATTATTAATGCAGTAATACACACGCTCCATCGAAAATTAAAAAACAAGTCATGTTTTAAGTGCTGTTTGTAGTTTCAAAATTGAACTGGGTAATTTAAAGAGCATTAAATGGATAAATTGCATGCATATGTTTTTTCTAAGCTTACGTAAGTACAAAAAGGTGTGTTTTAAGTGCTTTTTGTTGTTTCAAAATGGAATTGGCTAATTTAAGTGTAATTTTTTTACATTTTTATAAATTTATCCATGAAATTAATAAATTGCCACCTATAAAACACAACTGCGTTTTTTTTCTGAGAATTAGGTGCAAATTTTAAATTTTCAGGAGCGCATCTTTCTAGGACCTTTGCGCTGTAATTTGCTTGATTGAAGAAGTATTTGCTCACCTTTTTTGTACCAGGGGTACAAAAGTGTGGAACATGTACTTGTGTCCCTGTTTGGTTCTGAAGTCTGTCTAACCCGACTGTAACTATCATCGAGGCAAAAATTGTGTATTAGGACTTCATAAGTTTGAAGAGGTATTTGTTCACCTAATACAGTGGTCTTGTGTTCTTTCCTAATTCTTATAGTTCTTTTGATTCTAAATTTAACAAACCTTTATTATGTCAAGTATTCAGAAGTCCGGTATAAGAATCTATGACCCTGTTTGCTTCAAAAATCGGCGTAAATTGAGGCAAACTTTGTGTTTTAGGACATCATGAGTTTGAAGAGATATTTGCTCATTTCTTTATGCCAGGGGTACAGAAGTGTGGAACACGTACTTGTGTCCCTGTTTGGTTCTGACACCTGTCTAACCCGACTGTAACAATCATCGAGGCAAAAATTGTGTATTAGTACATCATAAGTTTGAAGAGGTATTTGTTTACCTAATACTTTGGTATCCTGTTCTTTCCTAATTCTTATAGTCCTTTTGATTCTAAATTTAACAAACCTTTATTGTGTCAAGTATTCAGAAGTCCGGAAGTGGAATCTATGACGCTGTTTGCTTCAAAAATCGGCGTAAATTGAGGCAAACACTGTGTATCAGGATATCATGAGTTTGAAGAGGTATTTGCTCATTTTTTTATACCAGGGGTACAGAAGTGTGGAACACGTACTTGTGTCCCTGTTTGGTCCTGAAATCTGTCCAACCCGACTGTAACAATCATCGAGGCAAACATTGTGTATTAGGACATCATAAGTTTGAAGAAGTGTTTGTTTACATAATACTTTGGTCTTCTGTTCTTTCCTAATTCTTATAGTTCTTTTGATTCTAAATTTAACAAACCTTTATTGTGTCAAGTATTCAGAAGTCCGGAAGTGGAATCTATGACGCTGGTTGCTTCTAAAATCGGCGTAAATTGAGGCAAACATTGTGTATCAGGACATCATGAGTTTGAAGAGGTATTTGCTCATTTTTTTATACCAGGGTACAGAAGTGTGAAACACGTACTTGTGTCCCTGTTTAGTTCTGAAACCTGTCTAACCGGACTGTAACAATCATCGAGGCAAAAATTGTGTATTAGGACATCATAAGCTTGAAGAGGTATTTGTTTACCTAATACTTTGGTCTTCTGTTCTTTCCTAATTCTTATAGTTCTTTTGATTCTAAATTTAACAAACCTTTATTGTGTCAAGTATTCAGAAGTCCGGAAGTGGAATCTATGACGCTGTTTGCTTCTAAAATCGGCGTAAATTGAGGCAAACATTGCGTATCAGGACATCATGAGTTTGAAGAGGTATTTGCTCATTTTTTTATACCAGGAGTACAGAAGTGTAGAACACGTACTTGTATCCCTGTTTGGTTCTGAAACCTGTCTAACCCGACTGTAAAAATCATCGAAGCAAAAATTGTGTATTAGGACATCATAAGCTTGAAGAGGTATTTGTTTACCTAATACTTTGGTCTTCTGTTCTTTCCTAATTCTTATAGTTCTTTTGATTCTAAATTTAACAAACCTTTATTGTGTCAAGTATTCAGAAGTCCGGAAGTGGAATCTATGACGCTGTTTGCTTCTAAAATCGGCGTAAATTGAGGCAAACATTGCGTATCAGGACATCATGAGTTTGAAGAGGTATTTGCTAATTTTTTATACCAGGGGTACAGAAGTGTGGAACACGTACTTGTGTCCCTGTTTGGTCCTGAAACCTGTCTAACCCGACTGTAACAATCATCGAGGCAAACATTGTGTATTAGGACATCATAAGTTTGAAGAGGTGTTTGTTTACCTAATACTTTGGTCTTCTGTTCTTTCCTAACTCTTATAGTTCCCTTGACTCTAAATTTAACAAACCTATATTGTGTCAAGTATTCAGAAGTCCGGGAGAGGAATCTATGACCCTGTTTGCTTCTAAAATCGGCGTAAATTGAGGCAAACGTTGTGTATTAGGACATCATGAGTTTGAAGGGGTATTTGCTCATTTTCTTATACCAGGGCTACAGAAGCGTGGAACACGTACTTGTGTCCCTGTTTGGTCCTGAAATCTGTCCAACCCGACTGTAACAATCATCGAGGCAAACATTGTGTATTAGGACATCATAAGTTTGAAGAAGTGTTTGTTTACATAATACTTTGGTCTTCTGTTCTTTCCTAATTCTTATAGTTCTTTTGATACTAAATTTAACAAACCTTTATTGTGTCAAGTATTCAGAAGTCCGGAAGTGGAATCTATGACGTTGGTTGCTTCTAAAATCGGCGTAAATTGAGGCAAACTTTGTGTTTTAGGACATCATGAGTTTGAAGAGGTATTTGCTCATTTTTTTATACCAGGGGTACGGAAGTGTAGAACACGTACTTGTCTCCCTGTTTGCTTCTGAAACCTGTCTAACCCGACTGTAACACTCATCGAGGCAAGAATTCTGGATTAGAACATCATAAGCTTGAAGAGGTATTTGTTTACCTAATACTTTGGTCTTCTGTTCTTTCCTAATTCTTATAGCCCTTTTGATTCTAAATTTAACAAACCTTTATTGTGTCAAGTATTCAGAAGTCCGAAGAGGAATCTATGTCCTGTTTGCTTCTAAAATCGGCGTAAATTGAGGCAAACATTGTGTATTAGGACATCATGAGTTTGAAGAGGTATTTGCTCATTTTTTATACCAGGGTACAGAAGTGTGGAACACGTACTTGTGTCCCTGTTTGGTTCTGAAACCTGTCTAACCCGACTGTAACAATCATCGAGGCAAAATTGTGTATTAGGACATCATAAGCTTGAAGAGGTATTTGTTTACCTAATACTTTGGTCTTCTGTTCTTTCCTAATTCTTATAGTTCTTTTGATTCTAAATTTAACAAACCTTTATTGTGTCAAGTATTCAGAAGTCCAGAAGAGGAATCTATGGCGCTGTTTGCTTCTAAAATCGGCGTAAATTGAGGCAAACATTGTGTATTAGGACATCATGAGTTTGAAGAGGTATTTGCTCATTTTTTTATACCAGGGTACAGAAGTGTGGAACACGTACTTGTGTCCCTGTTTGGTTCTGAAACCTGTCTAACCGACTGTAACAATCATCGAGGCAAAAATTGTGTATTAGGACATCATAAGCTTGAAGAGGTATTTGTTTACCTAATACTTTGGTCTTCTGTTCTTTCCTAATTCTTATAGTTCTTTTGATTCTAAATTTAACAAACCTTTATTGTGTCAAGTATTCAGAAGTCCGGAAGTGGAATCTGACCTGTTTGCTTCTAAAATCGGCGTAAATTGAGGCAAACATTGTGTATTAGGACATCATGAGTTTGAAGAGGTACTTGCTCATTTTTTATACCAGGGTACAGAAGTGTGGAACACGTACTTGTGTCCCTGTTTGGTTCTGAAACCTGTCTAACCCGACTGTAACAATCATCGAGGCAAAAATTGTGTATTAGGACATCATAAGCTTGAAGAGGTATTTGTTTACCTAATACTTTGGTCTTCTGTTCTTTCCTAATTCTTATAGCCCTTTTGATTCTAAATTTAACAAACCTTTTTGTGGCAAGTATTCAGAAGTCCGAAGAGGAATCTATGCCTGTTTGCTTTAAAATCGGCGTAAATTGAGGCAAACATTGTGATGATCATGATTTGAAAGTATTTGCTCATTTTTATACAGAAGTAGAACACGTACTTGCCTTTTGGTTCTGAAATTGTTCGACTGTAACAATCATCGAGGCAAAATTGTATTAGGACATCATGAGTTTGAAGAGGTTTTGCTATTTTATACCTACGAAGCGTGGAACACGTACTTGTGTCCCTGTTTGGTTCGAAAGTCTAACCGCTTAAATCATCGAGGTAAAAATTGTGTATTAGGACATCATAAGTTTGAAGAGGTATTTGTTTACCTAATACTTTGGTCTTCTGTTCTTTCCTAATTCTTATAGTTCTTTTGATTCTAAATTAACAAACCTTTTTGTGTCAATATTCAGAAGTCCAGAAGAGGAATCTATGACCTGTTTGCTTGAAATCGGCGTAAATTGAGGCAAAACTTGTGTATTAGGACATCATGAGTTTGAAGAGGTATTTGCTACTTTTTATACCAGGGTACAGAAGTGTGGAACACGTACTTGTGCCCTGTTTGGTTCTGAAATCTGTCTAACCCGACTGTAACAATCATCGAGGCAAAATTGTGTATTAGGACATCATAAGTTTGAAGAGGTATTTGTTTACCTAATACTTTGGTCTTCTGTTCTTTCCTAATTCTTATAGTTCTTTTGATTCTAAAATTAACAAACCTTTTTGTGTCAAGTATTCAGAAGTCCGGAAAGGAATCTATGACCTGTTTGCTTCTAAAATCGGCGTAAATTGAGGCAAAATTGTGTATTAGGACATCATGAGTTTGAAGAGGTATTTGCTCATTTTTTATACCAGGGTACAGAATGTGGAACACGTACTTGTGCCCTGTTTGGTTCTGAAATCTGTCTAACCCGACTGTAACAATCATCGAGGCAAAATTGTGTATTAGGACATCATAAGTTTGAAGAGGTATTTGTTTACCTAATACTTTGGTCTTCTGTTCTTTCCTAATTCTTATAGTTCTTTTGATTCTAAAATTAACAAACCTTTTGTGCAAGTATTCAGAAGTCCGGAAGAGGAATCTATGACTGTTTGCTTCTAAAATCGGCGTAAATTGAGGCAAACATTGTGTATTAGGACATCATGAGTTTGAAGAGGTATTTGCTCATTTTTATACCAGGGTACAGAAGTGTGAACACGTACTTGTGTCCCTGTTTGGTTCTGAAACTGTCTAACCCGACTGTAACAATCATCGAGGCAAAATTGTGTATTAGGACATCATAAGTTTGAAGAGGTATTTGTTTACCTAATACTTTGGTCTTCTGTTCTTTCCTAATTTTATAGTTCTTTTGATTCTAAAATTAACAAACCTTTTTGTGTCAAGTATTCAGAAGTCCGAAGAGGAATCTATGACCTGTTTGCTTCTAAAATCGGCGTAAATTGAGGCAAAATTGTGTATTAGGACATCATGAGTTTGAAGAGGTATTTGCTCATTTTTTTATACCCAGGGTACAGAAAACACGTACCTGTGCCTTGTTTGGTTCTGAAACCTGTCTAACCCGACTGTAACAATCATCGAGGCAAAATTGTGTATTAGGACGTCATAAGCTTGAAGAGGTATTTGTTTACCTAATACTTTGGTCTTCTGTTCTTTCCTAATTCTTATAGTTCTTTTGATTCTAAAATTAACAAACCTTTATTGTGTCAAGTATTCAGAAGTCCGGAAGAGGAATCTATGAACTTGTTTGCTTCCGAAATCGGCATATATTGTGGCAAACTGTGTGTATTAGGACATCATAAGTTTGAAGAGGTTTGTTTTTTTTACCTAATACTTTGGTCTTTTGGTTCTTTCCTAAATTCTTATAGTTTTTTGGAATTCTAAATTTAAAAACCTTATTTGGTTTCGGCCCAAATAGGAATTCTTCCCTTTTGCTTTCTAAAAAATACGTTGCTTTAAAATTTTGAGGCAAAATTGTGTATTAGGACATCATAAGTTTGAAGAGGTTTATTTTTTTACCTAATATTGGGTCTTTGTTCCCTTTTTTCTTAAATTCTTTTGATTTAAAATTAACAAAATTTTTGGTCAAAGTTTAAGAAGTTTCCAAAGGGAATTCTTTATTTTGAAAAACCCTTTTGCTTTCTAAAAAAAATCGGCGTAAATTGAGGCAAAATTGTGTATTAGGACATCATGAGTTTGAAGAGGTATTTGCTCATTTTTTATACCAGGGTACAGAATGTGGAACACGTACTTGTGCCCTGTTTGGTTCTGAAATCTGTCTAACCCGACTGTAAAATCATCGAGGCAAAATTGTGTATTAGGACATCATAAGTTTGAAGAGGTATTTGTTTACCTAATACTTTGGTCTTCTGTTCTTTCCTAATTCTTATAGTTCTTTTGATTCTAAAATTAACAAACCTTTTTGTGCAAGTATTCAGAAGTCCGGAAGGGAATCTATGACCTGTTTGCTTCTAAAATCGGCGTAAATTGAGGCAAACATTGTGCAATAGGAGATCATGAGTTTGAAGAAGTATTTGCTCATTTTTTTAACCCAGGGGTACAGAAGAGTAGAACACGTACCTGTGTCCTTGTTTGGTTCTGAAACCTGTCTAACCCGACTGTAACAATCATCGAGGCAAAACTGTGTATTAGGACATCATAAGTTTGAAGAGGTGTTTGTTTACCTAATACTTTGGTCTTCTGTTCTTTCCTAATTCTTATAGTTCTTTTGATTCTAAATCTAACAAACCCTTTGTGTCAAGTATTCAGAACTAGGAATTGGAATCTATGACCCTGTTTGCTTCTGAAATCGGCGTAAATTGAGGCAAACATTGTGTATTAGGACATCATGAGTTTGAAGAGGTATTTGCTCATTTTTTATACCAGGGGTACAGAAGTGTAGAACACGTACTTGTGTCCCTGTTTGGTTCTGAAACCTGTCTAACCGGACCGTAACAATCAACGAGGCAAGAATTCTGTATTAGGACATCATAAGCTTGAAGAGGTATTTGTTTACCTAATACTTTGGTCTTCTGTTCTTTCCTAATTCTTATAGTTCTTTTGATTCTAAAATTAACAAACCTTTATTGTGTCAAGTATTCAGAAGTCCGGGAAAGGAATCTATCACCTGTTTGCTTCTAAAATCGGCGTAAATTGAGGCAAACTTTGTGTATTAGGACATCATGAGTTTGAAGAGGTATTTGCTCACCTTTTTTATACCAGGGTACAGAAGTGTGGAACACGTACTTGTGTCCCTGTTTGGTTCTGAAATCTGTCTAACCCGACTGTAACAATCATCGAGGCAAAAATTGTGTATTAGGACATCATAAGTTTGAAGAGGTATTTGTTTACCTAATACTTTGGTCTTCTGTTCTTTCCTAATTCTTATAGTTCTTTTGATTCTAAATTTAACAAACCTTTATTGTGGCAACTATTCAGAAGTCCAGAAGAGGAATCTATGGCGCTGTTTGCTTGTAAAATCGGCGTAAATTGAGGCAAACATTGTGTATTAGGAAATCATGAGTTTGAAGAGGTATTTGCTGACTTTTTTATACCAGGGTACAGAAGTGTGGAACTCGTACTTATGCCCCTGTTTGGTTCTGAAATCTGTCTAAACCGACTGTAACAATCATCGAGGCAAGAATTGTGTATTAGGACATCATAAGTTTGAAGAGGTATTTGTTTACCTAATACTTTGGTCTTCTGTTCTTTCCTAATTCTTATAGTTCTTTTGATTCTAAATTTAACAAACCTATATTGTGTCAAGTATTCAGAAGTCCGGGAGAGGAATCTATGACCCTGTTTGCTTCTAAAATCGGCGTAAATTGAGGTAAACTTTGTGTTTTAGGACATCATGAGTTTGAAGAGGTATTTGCTCATTTTTTTATACCAGGGGTACAGAAGTGTAGAACACGTACTTGTGTCCCTGTTTGGTTCTGAAACCTGTCTAACCCGACTGTAACAATCATCGAGGCAAAAATTGTGTATTAGGACATCATAAGCTTGAAGAGGTATTTGTTTACCTAATACTTTGGTCTTCTGTTCTTTCCTAATTCTAGCCCTTTTGATTCTAAATTAACAAACCTTTTTGTGTCAAGTATTCAGAAGTCCAGAAGAGGAATCTATGACCCTGTTTGCTTCTAAAATCGGCGTAAATTGAGGCAAACGTTGTGTATTAGGACATCATGAGTTTGAAGAGGTATTTGCTCATTTTTTTATACCAGGGCTACAGAAGCGTGGAACACGTACTTGTGTCCCTGTTTGGTTCTGAAACCTGTCTAACCCGACTGTAACAATCATCGAGGTAAAAATTGTGTATTAGGACATCATAAGCTTGAAGAGGTATTTGTTTACCTAATACTTTGGTCTTCTGTTCTTTCCTAATTCTTATAGTTCTTTTGATTCTAAATTTAACAAACCTTTATTGTGTCAAGTATTCAGAAGTCCGAAGAGGAATCTATGACCTGTTTGCTTCTGAAATCGGCGTAAATTGAGGCAAACATTGTGTATTAGGACATCATGAGTTTGAAGAGGTATTTGCTACTTTTTATACCAGGGTACAGAAGTGTGGAACACGTACTTGTGCCCCTGTTTGGTTCTGAAATCTGTCTAACCGACTGTAACAATCATCGAGGCAAAATTGTGTATTAGGACATCATAAGTTTGAAGATGTATTTGTTTACCTGATACTTTGGTCATCTGTTCTTTCCTAATAATTACAGTTTCTTTGATTCCTAAATTAACAAACCTTTTTCGTGTCAAGTATTCACAAGTCCGGAAAAGGTATCTATGACCTTGTTTGCTTCTCAAATCGGCGTAAATTGAGGCAAACCTTGTTTATTAGGACATCATGAGTTTGAAGAGGTACTTGCTCATCTTTTTTATACCAGGGTACAGAAGTGTGGAACACGTACTTGTGTCCCCTGTTTGGTTCTGAAACCTGTCTAACCTGACTGTAACAATCATCGAGGCAAAATTGTGTATTAGGACATCATAAGTTTGAAGAGGTATTACCTAATACTTTGGTCTTCTGTTCTTCCTAATTCTTATAGTTCTTTTGATTCTAAAATTAACAAACCTTTATTGTGTCAAGTATTCAGAAGTCCAGAAGAGGAATCTATGACCTGTTTGCTTCTAAAATCGGCGTAAATTGAGGCAAACATTGTGATTAGGACATCATGAGTTTGAAGAGTATATTTTTTTTATACCAGGGTACAGAAGTAGAACACGTACCTGTGTCCTTGTTTGGTTCTGAAACCTGTCTAACCCGACTGTAACAATCATCGAGGCAAAATTGTGTATTAGGACATCATAAGTTTGAAGAGGTGTTTGTTTACCTAATACTTTGGTCTTCTGTTCTTTCCTAATTCTTATAGTTCTTTTGATTCTAAATTTAACAAACCTTTATTGTGGAAACTATTCAGAAGCCCAGAATAGGAATCTATGGCGCTGTTTGCTTCTAAAATCGGCGTAAATTGAGGCAAACATTGTGTATTAGGACATCATAAGTCTGAAGAGGTGTTTGTTTACCTAATACTTTGGTCTTCTGTTCTTTCCTAATTCTTATAGTTCTTTGATTCTAAATTTAACAAACCTTTATTGTGGCAACTATTCAGAAGTCCAGAAGAGGAATCTATGGCGCTGTTTGCTTCTAAAATCGGCGTAAATTGAGGCAAACATTGTGTATTAGGACATCATGAGTTAGAAGAGGTATTTGCTAATTTTTTATACCAGTTTTGATCTTGGAACACGTCTTGTGTCCCTGTTTGTTCTGAAATTCTAACCCACTGTAACAATCATGAGGCAAACATTGTGTATTAGGACATCATGAGTTTGAAGAGGTATTTGCTCATTTTTTATACCAGGGGTACAGAAGTGTAGAACACGTACCTGTGTCCTTGTTTGATTCTGAAACCTGTCTAATCCGACTGTAACAATCATCGAGGCAAAAATTGTGTATTAGGACATCATAAGCTTGAAGAGGTATTTGTTTACCTAATACTTTGGTCTTCTGTTCTTTCCTAATTCTTATAGTTCTTTTGATTCTAAATTAACAAACCTTTTTTGTCAAGTATTCAGAAGTCCGAAGAGGAATCTATGACCCTGTTTGCTTCTAAAATCGGCGTAAATTGAGGCAAAATTTGTATTAGGACATCATGAGTTTGAAGAGGTATTTGCTATTTTTTTATACCAGGGTCAGAAGTGTGGAACACGTACTTGTGCCCTGTTTGGTTCTGAAACTGTCTAACCCGACTGTAACAATCATCGAGGCAAAATTGTGTATTAGGACATCATAAGTTTGAAGAGGTATTTGTTTACCTAATACTTTGGTCTTCTGTTCTTTCCTAATTCTTATAGCTTTTGATTCTAAATTTAACAAACCTTTTGTGTCAAGTATTCAAAGTCCAAATCTATGCCCTGTTTGCTTCTAAAATCGGGTAAATTGAGGCAAAATTGTGTATTAGGAAATCATGAGTTTGAAGGTATTTGCTCATTTTTATACCAGGGAAGAAGGTGGAACACGTACTTTGTCCCTGTTTGGTTCTGAAACTGTCTAACCCGACGTAACAATCATCGAGGCAAAATTGTGTATTAGGACATCATAAGTTTGAAGGGTATTTTTTTTTTTTTTTTCCAAAGGTTTTGGAAACTATTTCCCTTTTGGTTCGAAACCTGTCTAACCGGCTTAAAATAAATGAGGCAAAATTTGTATTAGGACATCATAAGTTTGAAGAGGTATTTGTTTACCTTATTTTTCCCTTTGTTCTTTCCTAATTCTTATAGTTTTTTGATTCTAAATTTAAAAACCTTTTTGTCCTTTCTCCAAAAGGGAATCTATACCCTTTTGCTTTAAAATCGGCGTAAATTGAGGCAAAATTGTGTATTAGGACATCATGAGTTTGAAGAGGTATTTGCTAATTTTTATACCAGGGGAAGGTGGAACACGTACTTGTGCCCTGTTTGGTTCTGAAATCTGTCTAACCGACTGTAACAATCATCGAGGAAAATTGTGTATTAGGACATCATAAGTTTGAAGAGGTTTTGTTTACCTAATACTTTGGTCTTCTGTTCTTTCCTAATTCTTATAGTTCTTTTGATTCTAAATTTAACAAACCTTTTTGTGTCAAGTATTCAGAAGTCCGGAAGAGGAATCTATCCTGTTTGCTTCTAAAATCCGTAAATTGAGGCAAACTTGGTATTAGGACATCATGAGTTTGAAGAGGTATTTCTTTTTTTTATACCAGGGTAAGAAGGTGGAACAGTACTTTGTCCCTGTTTGGTTCTGAAACTGTCTAACCGCTTAACAATCATCGAAAAATTGTGTATTAGGACATCATAAGTTTGAAGAGGTTTTGTTTACCTAATACTTTGGTCTTCTGTTCTTTCCTAATTCTTATAGTTCTTTTGATTCTAAATTAACAAACCTTTTGTGTCAAGTATTAGAAGTCCGGGAAGGGAATCTTGCCCTGTTTGCTTCTAAAATCGGCGTAAATTGAGGAAACTTGTGTATTAGGACATCATGAGTTTGAAGAGGTATTTGCTCATTTTTATACCAGGGCGAAGGTGGAACACGTACTTGTGCCCTGTTTGGTTCTAAATCTGTCTAAGACTGTAACAATCATCGAGGCAAAATTGTGTATTAGGACATCATAAGTTTGAAGAGGTATTTGTTTACCTAATACTTTGGTCTTCTGTTCTTTCATAATTCTTATAGTTCTTTTGATTCTAAAATTAACATACCTTTTTTGTGTCAAGTATTCAGAAGTCCGGAAGAGGAATCTATGACCATGTTTGCTTCTGAAATCGGCGTAAATTGAGGCAAAATTGATAGGACATCATGAGTTTGAAGGGTATTTGCTCATTTTTTTACCAGGGTACAGAAGTGTGGAACACGTACTTGTGCCCTGTTTGGTTCTGAAATCTGTCTAACCGACTGTAACAATCATCGAGGCAAAATTGTGTATTAGGATATCATAAGTTTGAAGAGGTATTTGTTTACCTAATACTTTGGTCTTCTGTTCTTTCCTAATTCTTATAGTTCTTTTGATTCTAAAATTTAACAAACCTTTTTGTGTCAAGTATTCAGAAGTCCGGAAGGAATCTATGACCCTGTTTGCTTCTAAATCGGCGTAAATTTAGACAAAATTTGTGTATTAGCACATCTTTAGTTTGAAGAGGTATTTGCTCACCTCTTTTATACAAGGGGAACAAAAGAGTGGAACAAGTACTTGTGCCCTGTTTGGATCTGAAATCTGTCTATTCCGACTGTAACAATCATCGCAGCAATATTGTCTATTAGGACATCATAAGTTTGAAGAGGTATTTTTTCACCTAATACTTTGGCCTTCTGTTCTTTCCTAATTCTTATAGTTACTTTGATTCTAAATTTAACAAACCTTTTTGTGTCAAGTATTCAGAAGTCCGGAAAGGAATCTATGACCCTGTTTGCTTCTAAAATCGGCGTAAATTGAGGCAAACTTTGTGTATTAGGACATCATGCGTTTGAAGAGGTATTTGCTCATTTTTATACCAGGGGTACAGAAGTGTGGAACACGTGCTTGTGCCCTAGTTTGGTTCTGTGGCTTGTCTAACCCGACTGTAACTATCATCGAGGCAAGGATTGTGTATTAGCACATCATAAGTTTGAAGAGGTATTTATTTACCTAATACTTTGGTCTTCTGTTTTTCCTAATTCTTATAGCTTTTGATTCTAAATTAACAAACCTTTTGTGTCAAGTATTCAAAGTCCGAAGGAATCTATGCCTGTTTGCTTCTAAAATCGGCGTAAATTGAGGCAAACATTGTGTATTAGGACATCATGAGTTTGAAGAGGTATTTGCTCATTTTTTATACCATAGAAGTGAACACGTACTTGTGTCCCTGTTTGGTTCCTGAAACTGTCTAACCGACGTAACAATCATCGAGGCAAAATTGTGTATTAGGACATCAAATTGAGGTTTTGAAATTGGTTTTGCCTTTCAAGTTTTTATTTAATACAGGGTACAGAAGTCCGGAAGTGGAATCTATGACCCTGTTTGCTTCTGAAATCGCGTAAATTGAGGCAAAATTGTGTATTAGGACATCATGAGTTTGAAGAGGTATTTGCTCATTTTTTATACCAGGGTACAGAAGTGTGGAACACGTACTTGTGTCCCTGTTTGGTCCTGAAACTGTCTAACCGACTGTAACAATCATCGAGGCAAAATTGTGTATTAGGACATCATAAGTTTGAAGAGGTATTTGTTTACCTAATACTTTGGTCTTCTGTTCTTTCCTAATTCTTATATTCTTTTGATTCTAAATTTAACAAACCTTTTTGTGTCAAGTATTCAGAAGTCCGGAAGGGAATCTATGACCCTGTTTGCTTCTAAAATCGGCGTAAATTGAGGAAAATTGTGTATTAGGACATCATGAGTTTGAAGAGGTATTTGCTAATTTTTTAATACAGAAGTGTGGAACACGTACTTGTGCCCTGTTTGGTCTGAAACTGTCTAACCCGCTTAACAATCGAGGCAAAATTGTGTATTAGGACATCATAAGTTTGAAGAGGTTTTGTTTACCTAATACTTTGGTCTTCTGTTCTTTCCTAATTCTTATAGTTCTTTTGATTCTTTAACAAACCTTTTTTGTCAATTTAGAAGTCCGGAAGGAATCTGACCCTGTTTGCTTCTAAAATCGGCGTAAATTGAGGAAAATTGTGTATTAGGACATCATGAGTTTGAAGAGGTTTTGCTCATTTTTATACCAGGGTACAGAAGGTGGAACACGTACTTGTGCCCTGTTTGGTTCTGAAACCGTCTAACCCGACTGTAACAATCATCGAGGCAAAAATTGTGTATTAGGACATCATAAGTTTGAAGAGGTATTTGTTTACCTAATACTTTGGTCTTCTGTTCTTTCCTAATTTTATAGCTTTTGATTCTAAAATTAACAAACCTTTTTGTGTCAAGTATTCAGAAGTCCGGAAGAGGAATCTATGCCCTGTTTGCTTCTAAAATCGGCGTAAATTGAGGCAAAATTGTGTATTAGGACATCATGAGTTTGAAGGGTATTTGCTCATTTTTTTACCAGGGTAAAAGGTGGAACACGTACTTGTGCCCTGTTTGGTTCTGAAACCTGTCTAACCGACTGTAACAATCATCGAGGCAAAATTGTGTATTAGGACATCATAAGTTTGAAAGGTTTTGTTTACCTAATACTTTGGTCTTCTGTTCTTTCCTAATTCTTTAGTTCTTTTGATTCTAAAATTAACAAACCTTTTTGTGTAAGTATTCAGAAGTCCGGGAAGGGAATCTATGACCCTGTTTGCTTCTAAAATCGGCGTAAATTGAGGCAAAATTGTGTATTAGGACATCATGAGTTTGAAGAGGTATTTGCTATTTTTTATACCAGGGTCAGAAGTGTGGAACACGTACTTGTCCCTGTTTGGTTCTGAAACTGTCTAACCCATTAAAAATCGAGGAAAAATTGTGTATTAGGACATCATAAGTTTGAAGAGGTATTTGTTTACCTAATACTTTGGTCTTCTGTTCTTTCCTAATTCTTATAGTTCTTTTGATTCTAAATTTAACAAACCTTTATTGTGTCAAGTATTCAGAAGTCCGGAAGTGGAATCTATGACGCTGTTTGCTTCTAAAATCGGCGTAAATTGAGGCAAACATTGTGTATCAGGACACCATGAGTTTGAAGAGGTATTTGCTAATTTTTTTATACCAGGGGTACAGAAGTGTGGAACACGTACTTGTGTCCCTGTTTGGTCCTGAAATCTGTCTAACCCGACTGTAACAATCATCGAGGCAAACATTGTGTATTAGGACATCATAAGTTTGAAGAGGTGTTTGTTTACCTAATACTTTGGTCTTCTGTTCTTTCCTAATTCTTATAGTTCTTTTGATTCTAAATTTAACAACCTTTATTGTGTCAAGTATTCAGAAGTCCAGAAGAGGAATCTATGGCGCTGTTTGCTTCTAAAATCGGCGTAAATTGAAGCAAACATTGTGTATTAGGACATGATGAGTTTGAAGAGGTATTTGCTCATTTTTTTATACCAGGGCTACAGAAGTGTGGAACACGTACTTGTGTCCCTGTTTGGTCCTGAAACCTGTTTAACCCGACTGTAACATACAACGAGGCAAAAATTGTTTATTAGGACATCATAAGTTTGAAGAGGTATTTGTTTACCTAATACTTTGGGCTTCTGTTCTTTCCAATCTTATAATTCTTTTGATTCTAAATTTAACAAACCTTCATTGTGTCAAGCATTCAGAAATCCGGGAGAGAACTGTATGACTCTTGTTTGCTTCTAAAATCGTCGTAAACTGAGGCATACTTTGTGTATTAGGACAACATCAGTTTGAAGACTTATTTGCTCACCTTTTTTATACCAGGGGTAAAGAAGTGTGTAACACGTACTTGTGCCCCTGTTTGGTTCTGAAATCTGTCTAACCCGACTGTAACAATCATCGAGGCAAACATTGTGTATTAGGACATCACAAATTTGAAGAGGTAGTTGTTTACCTAATACTTTGGTCTTCTGTTCTTTCCTAATTCTTATAGTTCTTTTGATTCTAAATTTAACAAACCTTTATTGTGTCAAGTATTCAGAAGTCCGGAGAGGAATCTATGACCCTGTTGCTCTAAAATCGGGTAAATTGAAGCAAACTTTGTGTTTTAGGACATCATGAGCTTGAAGAGGTATTTGCTGACCTTTTTATACCAGGGTACAGAAGTGTGGAACTCGTACCTACGCCCCTGTTTGGTTCTGAAATCTGTCTAACCCGACTGTAATAACCATCGAGGCAAAAATTGTGTATTAGAACATCGTAAGCTTGAAGAGGTGTTTGTTTACCAAACACTTTGGTCTTCTGTTTTTTCCTAATTCTTATAGTTCTTGAGATTCTAAAATTAACACACCTTTTTTGTGTCAAGTAGTCAGAAGGCCGGAAGAGGAATCTATGACACTGTTTGCTTATGAAATCGGCGTAAATTGAGACAAACTCTGTGCGTTAGGACATCATGAGTTTGAAGAGGTATTTGCTTACCTTTTTTATACCAGGACTTGTGTCCCTGTTTGGTTCTGAAATCAGTCTAACCCGACTGTAATAACCATCGAGGCAAAATTGTGTATTAGGACATCATAAGTTTGAAGAGGTGTTTGTTTACCTAATACTTTGGTCTTCTGTTCTTTCCTAATCTTATAGTTCTTTTGATTCTAAATTTAACAAACCTTATTGTGTCAAGTATTCAGAAGTCCGGGAGAGAATCTATGACCCTGTTTGCTTCTAAAATCGCGTAAATTGAGGCAAACTTTGTGTATTAGGACAACATCAGTTTGAAGACTTATTTGCTCACCTTTTTTATACCAGGGGTAAAGAAGTGTGTAACACGTACTTGTGCCCCTGTTTGGTTCTGAAATCTGTCTAACCCGACTGTAACAATCATCGAGGCAAACATTGTGTATTAGGACATCACAAATTTGAAGAGGTAGTTGTTTACCTAATACTTTGGTCTTCTGTTCTTTCCTAATTCTTATAGTTCTCTTGACTCTAAATTTAACAAACCTATATTGTGTCAAGTATTCAGAAGTCCGGGAGAGGAATCTATGACCCTGTCTGCTCATAAAATCGGTGTAAATTGAAGCAAACTTTGTGTTTTAGGACATCATGAGTTTGAAGAGGTATTTGCTGACCTTTTTCATACCATGGTACAGAAGTGTGGAACACGTACTTTTGCCCCTGTTTGGTTCTGAAATCTGTCTAACCCGACTGTAACAATCATCGAGGCAAAACTTGTGTATTAGGACATCATAAGTTTGAAGAGGTATTTGTTTACCTAATACTTTGGTCTTCTGCTCTTTCCTAATTCTTATAGTTCTTTTGATACTAAATTTAACAGACCTTTATTGTGTCAAGTATTCAGAAGGCCGGAAGAGGAATCTATGACCCTGTTTGCTTCTAAAATCGGCGTAAATTGAGGCAAACTTTGTGTTTTAGGACATCATGAGTTTGAAGAGGTATCTGCTGACCTTTTTTATACCAGGGTACAGAAGTGTGGTACACGTACTTGTGCCCCTGTTTGGTTCTGAAATCAGTCTAACCCGACTGTAAGAATCATCGAGGCAAACATTGTGTATTAGGACATCATAAGTTTGAAGAGGTGTTTGTTTACCTAATACAATGGTCTTCTGTTCTTTCCTAATACTTATAGTTCTTTTGATACTAAATTTAACAAACCTATATTGTGTCAAGTATTCAGAAGTCCGGGAGAGGAATCTATGACCCTGCTTGCTTCTAAAATCGCCGTAAATTGAGGCAAACTTTGTGTTTTATGACATAATGAGTTTGAAGAGGTATTTGCTGACCTTTCTTTTACCAGGGTACAGAAGTGTGGTACTCGGACTTGTGCCCCTGTTTGGTTCTGAAATCTGTCTAACGCGACTGTAACAATCATCGAGGCAAAAACTGTGCATTAGGACATTATAGGTTTGAAGAGGTATTTGTTTACCTAATACTTTGGTCTTCTGTTCTTTCCTAATTCTTATAGTTCTCTTGACTCTAAATTTAACAAACCTATATTGTGTCAAGTACTCAGAAGTCCGGGAGAGGAATCTATGACCCTGTTTACTTCTACAATCGGCGTAAATTGAGGCAAGCTCTGTGTTTTAGGACATCATGAGTTTGAAGAGGTATTTGCTGACCTTTTTTATACCAGGGTACAGAAGTGTGTAACGCGTACTTGTGCCCCTGTTTGGTTCTGAAATCTGTCTAACCCGACTGTAACAATCATCGAGGCAAAAATTGTGTATTAGGACATCATAAGTTTTAAGAGGTATTTGTTTACCTAATACTTTGGTCATCTGTCCTTTTCTAAATCTTATAATTCTCTTGACTCGAAATTTAACAATCCTATATTGAGTTAAGTATTCAGAAGTCCGGGAGAGGAATCTATGACCCTGTTTGCTTCTAAAATCGGCGTAAATTGAGGCAAACCTTGTGTTTTAGGACATCATGGGTTTGAAGAGGTATTTGCTGACCTTTTTTATACCAGGGTACAGAAGTGTGGTACACGTACTTGTGCCCTGTTTGGTTCTGAAATCTGTCTAACCCGACTGTAACAATCTTCGAGGCAAAAATTGTGTATTAGGACATCATAAGTTTGAAGAGGTATTTGTCTACCTAATACTTTGGTCTTCTGTTCTTTTCTAATTCGTATAATTGTTTTGATTCTTAATTATACAAACCTTTATTGTGTCAAGTATTCAGAAGTCCGGGAGAGGAATGTATGACCCTGTTGGCTTCTAAATTCGGCTTAAATTGAGGCAAATTTTGTGTATTAGGACATCATCAGTTTGAAGAGGGATTTGCTCAACCTTTTTATACCGGGTACAGAAGTGTGGTACACGTACTTGTGCCCCTGTTTAGTTCTGAAATCTGTCTAACCCGACTGTACAATCATCGAGGCAAAAATTGTGTATTAGGACATCACAAGTTTGAAGAGGTATTTGTTTACCTTATACTTTGGTCTTCTGTTCTTTCCTAATTCTTATAGTTCTCTTGACTCTAAATTTAACAAACCTATATTGTGTCAAGTATTCAGAAGTCCGGGAGAGGAATCTATGACCCTGTTTGCTTCTAAAATCGGCGTAAATTGAGGCAAACTTTGTGTTTTAGGACATCATGAGTTTGAAGAGGTATTTGCTGACCATTTTATACCAGGGTACAGAAGTGTGGAACACGTACTTTTGCCCCTGTTTGGTTGTGAAATCTGTCTAACCCGACTGTAACAATCATCGAGGCAAAAATTGGGTATTAGGACATCATAAGTTAGAAGAGGTATATATATATATATATATATATATATATATATATATATATATATATATATATATATATAGGTTTATTGAAATATACTTCTAGCTTATTCATTTGAATGATAAGCATATCATTACCAAATATTGTACTATGAAAATTTGGTTTTGCTATGTAAGCACGAGTACCATAGCGACCCTCCCATTTCGCTACTAAACGTATATCCTTATGTTTACGTACATTTTCCATCAGCTTGCCAAATACGCTATTAATCATTAATTTATAAAATTTCTTATCAAATTCATTTTGAGACTGCTGGCGCATGGTGGTATTTAAATCGATATATTTTTTAACCACGGGGACTGTTTAAAACGTAATATACGGTGTACTTTTACCAACTGTAATCCATGTATTAAATATACTTTCAAATTTCTGTAATGTATTACATAATTATGTTTAGGATACAATGTAAGCAATATTTTTTTCATTTTGGAATCAGATACGGGTGGTACCATATGTTCGGGTGCCAATGGCAGATCACTATGACTCTCATGTAATTCTATGGAAAAGTGTAATTCACACTCGACTAACCAATTTCCGAATCATCGGGATGGTTTATTAAATCTAAAGTTTCAAAATTATCAACAAAAGAGAAATCGCCAAATGATAGAAATTCTGGCATGGCGGCTCCATATAAATGATTTACGTCGTAGTACATTAAATACACACTTTCGGAAGTGGGATCAAATTTTTCCCCCATGTACTTATTGTTAGCTTTAGCATATCGATTAGAACATTGAGCCACACCACCTCTAATTCCTCTCTCAATAAACATTAGCATATCAATGTCTGTAAATAGTTCTAACTGTACTTGTGTAATTTTAAGCATAGCATCGAATGCCAAACTGGGGGCTGTATAATAGTGCAGAGGATCAAGTTTTCGAAAATGTCTGCTAACAGTAGAACGACCATTTTTAGATACAAATCCGAGTAATTCCCTAACGATTTAATATTAAATCTGTTCCAAATATTAACTGCATGTGCAAAACTCGCATCATTGATTCCCTCATTAGTGAGATGACTGAAAAACGCTTCCTTGGGAGGGAGTCTGGTCTCGCTTAATTTATCCCAAGTATCGAGATATTCATAAGGAAACACACCTTTGCGAACTAATAGCGAAAATTCTTCGGCATTGTTACAATTAGCGTGGGTAATCATTTTTTACTATTTTCCAAATAGTCCGACAACTTTTCAATACTACTACTCATAAATCTCAGAGTCAATAAATCTAAACCTAATTTTAGTGCCTTGTATTTCTTTCGTGAAAGAAACATATTTTTCTTTGTTTAGGGGTGGTAGTGAAATCGCACCGGGAACAGTAGCCAATTCTCTAATGAGGAAATGACTATCATAACCTGACAAATTATAAAACACGACTGGTAGAATGTGGGAGTCTATATAGTTTAGGTTATAATTCTAATGTGATGCTCTCCGAAAAGCACCAGTAAAATGGTTATGATCCCTAACATTTATCATAATCAGTAAATGGTTTTCCACAAATGTGGCAAATCGTGGTGCTTTCAAAGTGCTCAACGTGGTTGGTAGTTAATGAATCCATAAGAATTATTTTATTGATTATTTCGGTAGTTCGATGTGCAATACTTTGAAGCTCTTTAACAAACCATTGAATGCAATCGTTTCCTCTACAAAGTCTAAATCGTGATAAAGAATCATTGTATGAACACTTCAAGTAGTAAGCAATGCTGAAGGGTATATGTTTGGAGTGAAATATAGTATTATTATCGATGGCCGTTAAGTTTGTACACTTTTCCAAAATACTTTCTAAATATGCATAAATTACAAACGGCACCTTTTCCTGAAATGTGAAATTTTTGAAGTGCAGAAACTTTTCTCTTTCAGTAGGTAGCTTGACAGAGCATCGATTAAGTTGATGACAGTGGGTGATGTGTTTTTGTAGAACGCGATCTGAAGAAAAATGGTTCAAACATCGATAACAAATAAATTTCTTGTGCTCCTTATTACATAGTTGTTTAGAAAAAAGAGCTGGCATATTTTTAATCCACGTGAAATGATAAACAGTATTATTTTTTGTATAAATATCACCCGCAGCTTGATAATTAGCAGAAAGTACTAAAAAATTTATGGGTTCCTCGCACTATTTTCACTTAATATAAATGGTAATATAACTTTCCCCTTGTGCAAAACAAATTAATGAAACTGAAAATTTAACTGTTCAAATTTTTTTTACATCTAGTTTAATGGGGAAGGGAATTGAATCAATTCAAAACATCCTTAAAATGAGGATAACTGTAAACTCTATCTGAATGATGTTGCACGGGATATAGTGCCGAAACAACGGCCCACAGGAAGCAATACTCATCGTCATTTTTAACATTCACTACCGCATGCTTTACTGCTATGACGTAGGGAACTTTAACGTAAGTTGAAAGGCCACCTCTAAATGGGACATAGCTATTAATATTCACCTTTAAATGTAATACTTCATGTAATGCCTAACCGGAATCCCTTTCGGAAAACTCCTTTATTTTTTTTTGTAATTTATAATAAAGGTTTTCATTATACCACTTACGTAAATTGGTCGCAATATTGATGGCATAATTTTTTATGGTAAGTCTTCAACTCGATAACTATATATATATATATATATATATATATATATATATATATATATATATAATTGAGAATTTTGGTTTTGAGTTTTTCTTCCACTTCAAATATTTTCCATTTGTCTTTCATTTGTTTAAATGCCTACCGCCTCGTACACAGCAAAAATTGCTAAAATAATATTAAAACTTAAAATAACAATACAACGGTTAAAGTTAGGTATAGGGAATGTAATGGATGTTTGATAAACCAAATGTCTCTCTTGTTGCCGTCATATGCCTATATGTCTATATTTTTGTGTTTTGTTTTATGCCTAAGAAGAATTGAGAGCGTTATTATCTTGCATTTGTAATAATACCTACTAATCATGTAGGTGAATCGGTGTTGCAAGACTTTGTTTCAGATGTTATACTTTGCCTTAACTGCGCATTTAATGGGTTTGGTCACAAATGGTTTTTCTGTGTACGCACTAATATCATTTATTATTACTGTCCATGTGTATCATTGGTTGTGATCGTATCCACAAATTTGTATGTGTAACGTCCTTGCCCTTTTTCATTTTTATCTACTTAAATAATCTGTAACCTGTTTAATTTTCTGTTGTTATTTTTTATGTAGGTTGAATTTGTAATATGTATTACCAGAGTGCTTAATGTATTTTGTTGTTAATAACCGCCCTGATTGGTTAAACAAAAGGGCCACATGATCGGGATTACACTTTTCCTTTTCTTTTTTTTTTTTAGATTGATTGACGATCTTATTGTGGATACGATCACACTGTTTATATTTATTGCCTTTATGTGTAGTTATTGAAATTACCTTACATTTTATTTTGGTGATATTTAAATTTTGTAAGGTACGCCTTTTTAACTTGATTTAATGATGTTCTTTGTTTTTTTTTGTGTTCTGTTTGTCCGGTTGTCTCACACCCTGTATAATGCTTTATATGTAATTATTTAACAAAAAGCAGACAGGAATTGGTTCCAAAAGGGATCCCCTGTTTGTTATTTATTACTTGTTTATTTTTGCTTTAATTGTAATACCAGATTTTGTACGCCTATAATACAGATAGTGTTGATACCTATTTAACCCTTTGATTGCGATTTACTTGTGTTATCTGATTTTTGTTTTTTTTTTCTTTGTGTGATTATTATTGGAATAAAGGGAGTTTTCTTGGCGATTCTTTTTCTCCCGATGTAAATAGGATGACGAGCGAATCACCAGGTAGCGCCACTCGTTCACCTTAATTGTAGTTTTGTTTCATTTAATTACCTTGCCACCTTATGCAACAAATTAACCTTATCCGACCCTATCTCCTGCACATTACACAACGTAGGTTATTTGCCCCTAGACGATCACTGTTTTTATTTTAATCAGGTTAGAATTTTGCGAGTTCTAGATCAGATTTGTAGATCAACTCTGATTATTTAATCACGGCCAGTAAGGGAGATTTAAGCTATTAATTGGAGTAAGCCTAACATTAGCCGAAGTAGCATCATTTTCAGTGACATCAATTTAAGCAATTAATAATAGCATCTTATCAGTCAAATTAAGATGCATCCTTTAGCTATTGTTTTGTCTCTTGAATTTGCATTAATGCGAACAAGTTCAAATTACACGTTTCATGATAGGGTACATCTGGGTTACGACAATATATAGTTTGAAACTTCCAAAATCCAAATAATCCAAGCCAACAATGTTTTTTTTATAAGCTTTAATCAATTGGAAATAATCATACAAGCTAAACTCGTTTGTACCACAACTGTTATTATTACATTGGACAGAGTTCTTTAAGAATTACAGGAGAATCAGAAGTTTAGCACAAACCTTTGAATTATTTAGTACATAAAAAATAGTACTTACCAGTGACGAATTCTTTGGTCTTATTTAAGCGAAAACGACTATTAATGAGGAAATGCCCCCTATACAAAAGAGCCTGGCAAGGGATGTTCCTGCGATGACCATGACTTGAGGTTAGGATCTGCAACTGTTTACTTACCTTCGTATATTGCTTATGGTAAAAAGTAAATACAAAATCAAAAATATTAACATTCTTTTTATTGAAGGTATCTCCTGAGAAAAAATTGCAATTCATCATTATTTAACAACTATAAGTACAATAATAAAGATTTTTCACTAAATAGGATTAAAATTAATAGTCGTAAAAATAAGTACTTGCTAAAATTATTTTTTAATATAATTATTAAAACGGTGTAAAACATTTGTTTTATATAAAATATGTATATATAATTTACAATGACGGTGCTAAAAAAATATATAACATTAATTGGTTCTCGAAAAAAATTAAACACAAAAAAGGATCATCTACCAACAACACGCTGTGTCTACCGCTGGAATGCTAATAACACAACCAGAGTGACAAAGTATAGTAGAATAAACAGATTACTGAAATCTAGAGCTAGCATAGCACATACATAGAAAACGTAGAAATTTTATTGAACAACAGCCAAAACTCTATAAATTTAAAGTTACAAACGAACTCACAAAAACGGGACGTTTCAATTTTACGATCTGAAATAATTTATGATAGCAACATTTTCGAAAGGACTTTTAAATATTTATAAACAACTTGCCTTAATTCGAGGGCCCTAAGGGAAGTTAAATCCACGATCTCTTGCAGAGGATCATTTAATTATTGTGGTTCATCCTAATCCTGCCCACTTTAAAAAATCGGGAAGTTCCCGTACGGGCAGGTCTCTTGCCAATGCTTTTACTCGAAGATTTCGGTCTTCAGTTAACAAAACAACTTCTCGAAATAATTTTCTGGGTTCCCCTATAATACCTTTTTGATCACTCGCATGTAAAGTTTCGTCGCCGTCTTTACCTTCCACTATTTGATCTTTATTGTTTTTGCAAAGCATTAAACATGTAGCTAAGATTTTATCGTCATTTCGCAACGTAGAATCGGATGGTGAATCTTCTTCAACGGTAAATGTGAATGTTGCTAATGTCGTACCTTTTGTTGTCACACATTTTATGTTGTTATGACGACTACCAAGATATTCTAAAGCCTGTTTCGCTGAATCCGCTACTTTTAAGATGTGTTGGGAATCTGTCGCCGTTCTGGATGATGGTGTTGGACATTTACCCCCTCTTGCTAACCCTTCCAACTCGTTTAAAACTGTCAAAGAAGCATGCAACATGTAACATGCGCCAATATTTTTTTAAAGCATACAAAACTACTTCGAAAACTACAGTATTACAAAATATGTTACTTACCAACTAAAGGAACCATTAAAGTGTACACGTGAGCGTCGACGATTAATTTAATTTTTACTAGATAATCGATAAAACAGTTTGTATCAGGAACTAAAATTTTGGGCCTTATTTCTATGTGTACGCTAACAACAGATTGCTGCAAAATTTTCTGTAACAAAAAAAAAATCAATTAATTATTCGATTATAGCAGATCTCTCTAAGAGTGGAGATTTGCGTGTTACTTATTCTAAGGCAACACAGCGTTACTATGTAACGTAATGTTCCCAATCACTATTCCGAATAACAAATTTTAAAAAAATAATTAAAGCTGCAGCAACAGCGATTGCGTATTCTATTTAATAAAATGAAAGTGTAGAGAACAAAAATATTGGAAATATTTGAAGTTGGTTCTAGTACTATTTAATGGTGAATAAAATTATTGTATATACCCTAAAAATAAAATAATTCGTTGTGTTCATTATTACCACTTAAGGTAATGTTAATTACCGTTGAAAAAAAATGCTTCTAAATGTCACATATACATTTACATATTATATTTTCAATCAACACAAATACAACTATTTTCTGTAATGGCAATGTTTTATTATGACCCTTGAGTATGAATTAAAATAGTGTAATAGAATAGTTATTGCAATTAAGCCAGAGTAAAACTTTACAATCTTTCCTGGTAGAAGAAATAAAAAATAAAATACTGTTAATTATTACAGAGGGGCAAGTTGTGTAATAAATTAGTAATAGTAATATGTATATGTGTGTATTTACATATATATATATATATATATATATATATATATATATATATATATATATATATATATATATATATAGTTCAGGGTGAGTCATTAGTGCACCGTCAGAAGATCCTGGCTTTATTATTAAAAATAAAAAAAATGTTATAGCGCCGATCTATATCAGGCTTAGATGTGCAACGAATAAAAATAGTTTCATCCCTATAGGGTGTTCCATAATTGCAGGACCGGACTCAGCTTTGTTTTGTTAAATGGGACCCTATATTTATTTAATTTTATTATTATGTCTTGTTGAATGCTAAAAAACGGTACTTCGTTTTTAAATTTATTTTGTGGCGTTGCCAAGTTAGACGCGTAATGTTAGGTATATTACATGCTTAATAAAAAAGTAAGAGAATTAAAAACAGAACACGATGACATGATAAAATACAGGGTGTTCCATTTAAAAAACAAAAGTTGTGGTCATTTCAAATTTGCAAAAATTGACCATATTTTGTAAATACTCAGTATAGTATAATCAGGAAGTATGAAGGTCAAAAGATAGAGCAAGGTCTTGTTTACCAGTCTACCAAACCTTACAGTTCTACTGTTAATATTAAAGCCTCAAGAACAATTTAAGCAAAGGTATAAATTTTCACTTGTTTAAAGAAAAAATGGTCTAACTTGGCAACGCCACAAAATAAATTTAAAAACGAAGTACCGTTTTTTTAGCATTCAACAAGACAAATAATAATAAAATTAAATAAATATAGGGTTCCATTTAACAAAACAAAGCCGAGTCCGGTCCTGCAATTATGGAACACCGTATAGGAATGAAACTATTTTTATTCGATGCACATCAAAGTCTGATATAGATCGGCGCTATAATATTTTTTTTATTTTTAATAATAAAGCCAGGATCTTCTGACGGCGCACTAATGACTCAGCCTGTATATATATATATATATATATATATATATATCTAGATATATATCTAGATGGCCAAGAAATTGGCCCTCTCCTGCCAATCCATTTATTTTGAAATTGCAAATTTAGATGATTATGCACAATACCACTAAATGGACAGGCGCTCCATCCAATTGAATCCACAGTTGCCGTAAAAATTGAAGCGGTAAATTATCAAGGTAATCTTGCAAATCGTTTTCCAACAAATTTAAAAGGGTTTCACCATTAACTGTTTGATCAAAAAAATACGATCCCAAAATTCTTGTTCCAATAATACCGGCCCATACATTAGGTGTCCATCTATGTTGATGGTCTAATGGCATCACATATCTTGGATTTGTATCACTATAATAATGGAAATTAAGACGATTTACAAATCCATTTTTGTGGAAGGTAGCTTCGTCAGTAAACAATACGTAATCAAAGAAGTGCCCTATTTTATTTAATGCCCAAAGGCAGAAATTTCTCCTATTTATAAAATCCTGATCCGTTATTTTTTGTACTACTTGAATGTGGTATGGATGAAACTTTTGCTTGCGAATTATTTTATTTATCGTTGATTTTCCGATATTGTTATTCAGTGCGATTTGCCTGCAAGAAGCTTGCGGATTTGCCACGATGGCTTGCATGACATGTAACTGAGTTTGCTCGTTTGATGCAATGGTTGATCGTTCGCCATTTGATTCATAATTGATGTTTCCATTCCTTTCAAACCTCTCCTTGAACCTTTCAAATGCCAAGCGATTTGGCCGTCTTTCTGTATTTGGAAATTTTTGGGTGTAAATTCTACTCGCTAATAAACAATTTCCGTCGGATGCGCCAATGCAATAAATCATTTGTATCAATTCTTCTTTTGAAAAATTCATTTTAGTGTTTAAATATTGTTTAAAATTTAAACTGTCAGTGTTAAACAAACATTTGTTTATTAATGTTTCCATAACAACCATGGCCAACTAATATAAATTTTTGAAATTAAGGTGTATAGTTTAAAAAATCGGAACTGTGATTACCTAAACTTTCTCGTATACTAACGCAATTATAGTAGAGTGAAATAAAAATAGGTGTCTGTTAAAATACTTTTAAATACGGGAAAATGAAAATCAAAACGTATGTGCTCAATCACATAAGCGATCGTTAAAACCAAGAGAATATTTCACAAGATCTGTTGGCGTGACACAAATCAGTTAAGGTAAAGTACCACTTCCGGTACACAGATTTTTATGAAACGTTATATTTAAATGTGTCGCCTAATATAACTTACCTCTGCCAAATTTGAAACAGATACGTTGATATTTTGGAGTAGTTTATTTGAAGCGTGACATAAATGTATTAAGGTAAAGTGCCACTTCTAGTACCCGGATCTATCCCAAAATTTGATAGAGATCTACGATTTTGAAATAAGGCCTCCATTTCAATTGTCTAGCTTAAAGCGCACGAGCGCTATCGTGTTTACATGCAGACACACATACACACAGACATTTTTTCCAAAAATGCTTTTTTCGGACTCGGGGACCTCCAAAACGTCCAGAACCATCAAAATCTCGAGGTCGATTTTTTCACGATTACAATACCTTCTCTATACTACGTATACGAGAAAGTAAAAATAGATTTTAAAATCTAAAATAACTCAATAGCTATGAAAGGTATAGGACATGTTTTATAAAAAAGTTAGCTTATTACTTAATCAACATTTTTCCATAAAAAAACATGTCATTCCATTTAAAAAAATTGAAGTTTTGTGTTTGAAGCTTATGATTTTGTGAATAGTTTTGGCAACACCTTGTATAATATTTTCAAATTTTTATAGGAACACAAAGTAAGTGTGTCTATGCAATGGTAACCTGCAAAATATTTTCCTTTAAGGATATTAAATAAAAAAAGTATGCCCTTTGTCAATGACACGTGAAAATCGTTTCTTTTTTCAAAAAACATTAAATATCTCAAAAACTATTGATTTTAGATGATAATAGACCTTAATTTATAGACAAATCAGAAAATGTAATAAAATCCAGGGTGTCCTATTTAAAAAAATTAAGTTGCATGCTCTCCAGTTCATACGAGACAACCTGTATAAACGAACATATTTTCTTTAATATGGATGTGATTACTGAAAAACTTTTGTATTTAAACTTTTTTCTATACCTATTGTGTAAGGAGATACCCTCCGTTGTCGCACTCCGCGGACGCCTTGTATACAGGGTGTTCCAGTACTTTAATAATCGATAGAGAAAATTAAGACAAATAGTTCATATAAACATAGGTTGCCAAACGCTTAGTTTTGGAGATACAGGGTTTCAAAGTTTTAATTTTTTTTCAGTTCTTTTAATTTATCTTCAAAACTATTTAAAATAATAAATCCAAATTTAGTACACACATTACACTCCCTAAACTCAATATTAAGAGTAGTTTAACGTTTATCAATATCTACAGGGTAGTACATTTTCTGGGGTGGTACACCCCTGATCCTCCCCGAAATTTATTTACATATTTTATTGTGTTAATTTTTATTGCAAAAGTGATCTTTTAAAATGCCATTTTTGTTTTCTAATCAAGAAATAGCGGATATCAATTTTTATTTATGGCTTTGTAAATGGAAGTTCAGCAGCAGCCCGTGAATATAGGCGAAGATTTCCTTTTAGAAGAGCTCCGCATCCTTCAGTATTTGTAAGAGTTCACCAACAAATTATCAGGGGTTAAATAATGTGCATGGTCGTCAAAATAATAATCATAGGCAGCAAAGAAATATTGCACGACGAATTTTGCGTGAATTCGACAGAGATCCCACAACTAGCATTAGAAGAGTATCCGTAGCTTTAGGTGGAGTCTCAAATACCGAACATTAAGACGGGATCACCGATATCCTTACCATCTACAACCTGTTCAAGGACTACAACCAGGGGATGCAGAACGTAGAGTTGCGTATTGTTGATGGATTCTTGCTGAAAATAATAACAATCCAGGTTTTTTAAATAATGTTTTATGGACCGATGAATCCTGCTTCACTCGCCGTGGTGTGGTAAATTTTCACAACCAGCACGTTTGGGCACATGAAAATACACATGTAGTTCGCCCGAGATATTTCCAACAAGAATTTAGTGTGAACGTAAATAAATTACATTCTTTCTTATGCACAAGTCGTATTTAAAATAAAACGTGAAATTTGACATAATTTGATTCTTTTTTTTTTATTGTTCTTTTCATGGCACACTATTTTTTGCGGGAGCATCAGACGTACTTTACTTACCATTTAGAAGCAGTTCATGGATTACAGCTAATTTAGCTCAAAAACTATGCATTTTCCGAAAAAAAGCAGAAGACAAAAAAGTTCCTAAATCAAATGGGCAATCTATATTTTTGGTTTTTAAGAGTTAGAGGCGTCGCATGAAAAAGTTCGGGGGGGATAAAGGGTGTATCACCCCAGAAAATGTACTACTGTACCTGTAGATATTGATATACGTTAAACTACTCTTAATATTGAGTTTAAGGAGTGTAATATGTGTACTAAATTTGGATTTATTATTTTAAATAGTTTTGAAGATAAATTAAAAGAACTGAAAAAAAATTAAAACTTTGAAACCCTGTATCTCCAAAACTAAGCGTTTGGCAACCTATGTTTATATGAACTTTTTGTTTTCATTTTGAAAGCTCTATCGACTATTAAAGTCCTGCTACAAAAACTGAACACCCTGTATTATATATATATATATATATATATATATATATATATATATATATATACTCAGTGACATAAAAAATGCAACACCAAGATGGCGTTGGAATCTTTGTACCAAACTTGGCAGAAATGTTTAACTAGTCAAATGTAGTAATTGATTAAAATTTCATTCAAAATAATCCAGTAGCCATGGAAAATTTTAATTATCGGGTGTATTTCTTGATAGATTAAGTCGATTTCGGTATTGTTTTTGGTAGCAATTCTTTTGCTCTTGTGTTCTTCTTTGCATTTTAAGGCTGCGATTATGCCTAGAGTGCGGCAATGTGGCCCAGATCTCCCGACCTTTCGCCCATCGAACATGTGTGGGACATGATGGGTAGAAGACTCAAGCAATTAGAAGAATTGATTCTTAAAAGTGGACCAAAATCTAATTAGAAGAATTGATTCTTAAAAGTGGACAAAAATCTAAGACCCTTTTGGCAGATCGTTGTCACATCATCCAGGTCTTGTATCATAAGTATTTTGTAACTGTGGTCTCATAGTAGTTGAGTTGATCGACCCATTTCCAAAGTGTTTGTTTTAATAGCGCGAGGTTTCGGAAGGGGGCTATGCTTCCGTCATCGGCTTAGTCCTGAGAAGGACTGTTTTCGCATTTGAGTCGAAGTATCTTTTGAGTAACCTATTGTGCAGATGTATCGCGCCTAAACTCTTCGTATATATGTAGGTTTCATTTTTGCACTAGCCGGGCTTATCGGATTTTCTGCCATTGCTATGTAGGTGGCTTCTTTTGACTTTTCTGCGAGTTATATTCTCATCCTTTGCCACTAGGTATCTGTATGTTATCCGATTGGATTCGGTGGTCTTCGTTCCAGACATGCTCGGCAATTCTGGATCTTTCTGTTTCGCCTTTGCGCAATCCAACGGGATAACATACAGATAGTGACAAAGGGCCGAAAAATGAAAAAAGCTACTTATATAGCACTGGCAGAAAATCCGATAAGCCAGGCTAGTGCAGAAATGAAACCCAATATGTTACTACGCAACATGCGCAATAAAGTACTGCGCAACCACAAAAAATAAGTTCAAAACAATATATATTGCATTCTCAGAGGCTCAGTCGCAAAGGTTGTAAGTAAAAGGTTTCAAGTCGAGTCTGAGAGTACTTAAATGCTTGGAAAAAATCAAAGATAAATGAATTCAACTTAAGTGCGAAAACAGTCCTTCTTCGGACTAAGCCTAATGACGGATACCGGGTCCGCTTCCGAAACGTTGCGCTACCAAAACAAAAACTGTGGAAATAGACACATCAACTCAAGTAGCATCTAAGGTCCTTTTACCCCGACATCTTGAAATAAAGTCCGTTTTGGAACATCTCTTGACATATGTTTGACATTGTACCAACATCTAAGATCCTTTTATGGGTTGAGTCTTGAAATTGGCCAAACCTCTAAAGTGTTTTTGGAGCATGTTCCCACATCTAAGGTTCGTTTGGTAGGATCGTATAACAGAAACTACAAAGCTCGAAGAGTCCCGAATCCTGATGCCACCATGCGCACTGATGTTTATCGCATTGTACATGCAGTTGCTAATCACCTTGATTATTTTTATATTTGTAAAAGGACCTTCGTATACCACTGGTGATACAAACTCCAGGGAAAATCCACGAAAATGCAAGTTTGCGTATTTGCTTGTTCCTTTGTTTTGAGGGTTGTGTGTTTGCATTTGCTTATTTGTGTGTCTGCATGTTTACGGAGATTACATGTATTTAAGTGCTTACATAATTAATAGTTTCTGTTTCCGTGTTTGTATTCTTATGGGTTTACGTGTTTCAGTATTTGCGTATGTATTTGTTTAGTTTTATCTGTATGTTTTAGTTCTTTTGGTATGTTTTCTTGCTTGTTTGGTGCTGCTTGTTGGATAGTTTGTTTGTTTAGGTGTGAGTGTGTCTACTTGTTTGTGTGTTTGTATGTTTATGAAGTGCAAATGTTATCGTGCTTGTGGCACTTACTTGATTACTAGTTTCTTTGCGTGTGTGTATGTGAGTGAGTTTACCTATATGGTTGTTTACTGATTTGCGTATGTGTTTGTTGGCTTCTAGTTTTTCTGCATGATTTAGTTTCATTGGTTTTTTTGCTTGTTTAGGATATTTGTTAACTAGGTTCTTGTGTTTGTATGTTTGGACGTTGAGCGCTTACTTAATTGTTTGTATCTTTGGATTTTACGGGTTTGGATGTTTACTTCTTTGGAACGTTTTCTTGCTCGTCTTTGTTTTGGATGTTGCGTGTTTCGTTTGCATATTTATATGTTTATGGTATTACGTGTGCTTACTTGTTTGCTAGTTTATTTACAGATTGTTTCATAAGAGTTATCTACTAGTTTTGTTTTTGCATTCTTGCTTGTTTAATGCAAATTTGACGTGTTTGGGTATTTGTTGACCAATTTCTTGGTTTGCGTGTTTTAAGGTTTATGTGTTTTGGTGTTTACTTCTTTGCTAGTTCCTTTGTTTGGATGTTTACATGGTTACATATTTGTTACATGTTTGTTGGCTAGTATTTTTTCTGCGTGTTTTGATTTCTTTGATATCTTAAGCTTGTTTTGTGCGTTTAATGGTGTTTTTTGGTAGTTTATTTATTTTGTAGGTAGCGCGTTGGGCAACGTGTTTCTTTGTTTGCGGGCTTGCATGTTTTGTGCTTGGGCATTTACTTGATTGCTACTACCTTGTTTTTGCGTGTTTGTATGTTTGGAAGGGGTTCACGTATGTGGCTTACTTGTTCGTTGGATTCTTTATTTGTGGGTTGTATGTTTGGAGTTTACGTGGTGTGTTACTCGATTCTTTCTTTTGAATTCTATGTTCGGGAATTACGTGCTTAAGTGCTCACTTGTTTACTAATTCTTTTGTTTTATCAAAAAATTATAAAAACCATTATGTCACCAAACAACGGCTCCTATCGTTGGCTACATAAACGGGTACCACAGTTATTGTTTTGTTTTAATCAACAAGGCTTCCCTTCTCAAAGGGCGTATTTTACCAAATGTGAATAAACGAAAGCAAAATTATAACGATTGTATCCAAAAGATCTTTCCGTTTCTTCCAGTGTTTATTTTGCGATATACATACAACAAGGTGGGCCGTAAGTCAGTTGTCACTAGCAATTCTTAGACGGTGTTTTGCCTAGAGTAGTCGTGGTCTGTTGTGAACTTGGCTACAGTTGTGAACTCGACAATTACGCATGTTAGTTGACACTAGCAGTTTGAGGTTATTCTGTTAGTGTTCGTTGTACAGAACAACGTAAATTTGTGTTACAATCATGGTAAAAATATGCCTATAATTACAGTGGTGTTTGCGATTCGTTTATGGACCAAACGTCGAACCTCCATCTCGACAAGGTATTCGGATATTAAATGTATGATTCGAAGCGACTGAGTCAGTGGCGGAGCTTTCTCGTTCAGGTAGGCTAGTATCTGTAAGAGAATCTTAATATTGTTGTGCAATGTTTTGCGCAATCGCCTACTAAATCTTAAAGGAAAGCGTCCAATGAATATGGAATAGCAAGAACAAGTCTAAAAAGGATGTAGAAAAAGATGGAATTGAGAGCATATAGGCCTACTTTACTTCAAGGCCTACATGAAGATAATCCGGACAGGCGTTTGGAATACGGCGAGTGGTACACAATCCGACATGAAGCTGTTCCCATGTTTTAGAAAAGCATTATTTGGAGCGACGAAGCGAGTTTTAAGGTGAATGGCAGAGTGAACAGACAGAACTGTGTCTACTGGGATTCTGCGAATCCACGTGCGACGATGGAGGCAGAATTGAACGCTCCTTGTGTGAGTGTGGGCAGCGGGCTAATCGGGTCTTTAGATATGAACAATCCATTATTTGAAAATCGTTAAGGAAAATTTGATATTGCAACAAGATGGAGCCCCCCCCCCTCACTATGGACTTATTGTGAGAAACTATCCCATTGAAAACTTTGATGAATGGATTGGCAGACCGGGCACTACCGAATGGCCCCCACGATACCCAGATATCACACCCATGGATTTTTCAGTCTGGGGTATAATAAAAAACAAAGTTTATTTAGTCAAGATTCGTGGTGTTGAACATTTGAAGGAACGAATCCAATCAGAATTTGAAAACCTGCAGTCCCTGAAGATTTGCGACACGATTTGTAAATCAGTGTTGAAAAGATACAATATTTGTATAGAACAGCGACGAAACCACTTTGGGCATCTTTTGTAGGTAATTTTTTTGTAATAATTTTTGTAGGTTAACTTTTGTAATACATTAGTACTTTATACAAATAAAGTATTTGTATTCTCATTTTTGACAACTGTCTTGTGCCCCACCCTGTATAATAAATAGAGCTTAAGGAAAACATTTAGAATTTCAGTTCTCCAATGATGGTACAATTTTTGACCACCTATATGGAAATATTTTCCGTAAAAGCGTTATTTTTATACGTCTCTTACGCACTCTAGCAGCAGAAATAAGAACGTAAAAATTTTTTACAACAAAGTTTTCTGGGCTACTTTCCTTAAGCGGATCATTTCACAAATCTCTATGACTACTGGATCTCTAGGTAAACAAACTCGTCATCCTTAGAGGAAGATCAGGTATTACCCTTCATTTCATACTACAGGGTTTTTATAAGTAGTTCCTCACTGAGCCCACTTCCACATGGCCGTTCGTGTTTAAAATTATCATTTTATAATCCAAAGGTTAATATGTTCTAACCGTTTTCACACTTTAATATCGATTCCTTTGATTAAAACCATAACAAAAAAAGTTGACAAAAAATGAACGTTTAGTATACAGGGTGTCCCGTAAATATTGCAACAAACGTCGGGAGGTGAAAGTGTATCTCTAAATATGAAAGAAGTTCCCATAAACGTACCCTTAAAGATGCATCGTTTATTAGATACAGGTCGTTAAAGAAAAAAATTTTTTTCGTTTTTTGCCCGTAACTCCTAAAATATTAAAGGTACATAAATGAGATTCGATTGACTTATAACACATAAGGAATAGCGTGTTGTGCAACGTATGAAGTAATTTTTAAATATGTCAGAGGCGCACATATAGGGGTCATTTGAAGTATTTAACCCTTTACACGAAAAATGTTTACCTTGTGTAAAGCTCTAAAGTAAGTAGTTTTCGGGAAAATTGGAATATTATGAGAAGATACATATCTTGCTCACAATATTTTAAAAGCCAATTTAAAAAATACAGTCACTATTTAAATAACAATTTAATTTGAAACTTTTCAAATAAACATGAATAATTTGGCCAGGAAGCTGTGCGTTTGTATACAGAACGATTTTCTAATCGTCAACCTCCATATGATTCAACTTTTGAAAGAATTCATCGTCGATTGAGAGAATATGGTTCGTTGAAACGTCCTGGTGGCGCTGGTCGTCCTAGAACAATTCGCACGGTAGCTCTTGAAGATGCAATTTTGAACCGAATTAATAATTAGCCCGATACCAGCATTCGTGCATTGGCTAATTTCGTGAATGCTAGCAAATCAACTGTCTGGAGAGCTGTGAGTGAGGAATTACTTTACCCCTATCACATACAGAAGGTTCAAGCAATGACTCCAGCAGATTATCCTCATCGTCTGGATTTTTCCAATTGGTATATTCAACAAAATCAAAATGAACCTGATTTTCTTCGAAGCATTTTGTTTACAAATGAGGCATGTTTTAGCAAAGATGAGTTATTGCAATAGTCGCAACAGCCACATTTAGGATAATGAGAATCCCCACGCTATTGCTTTAAGAAAAGATAACACAATTTTTTCATTAATATTTGAGGTGGTATTATTCACAATACTATACTAGGGCCATATTTGTTGCCAAAATGGTGATTATTATTATCATTTTCTAAGAACAATTTTACCTGAGTACTTTGACGATTTACCTTTAAACGTTCGCCACGATATCGCTCATTTTTATAGGAATGTTCGAGACCATTTGGATCAATTTTTTACAAATCGACGGATTGGTTGTTGAGGTTTTGTGGCTTGGCCTGCTGGGTCTCCAGATCTCAATCCTCTTGACTTCTTTTTATGGGGACATATTAAATCATTGGTATATGAAATACCAGTACTAAACCAAGAGGCTCTTCTGACAAGGGTAATAGCAGCATTTGGAAAAATTAGAGATAACCATGGTATGCACCTATCCATAATTCGGCGAGCTAATTTATGAATTGAGCAAAATGGAGCGCATTTTGAGAACCTATTGTAATAATTTTTTTTAAATAAAAATTATTCCGCATTTTATCTTAAGTTATTATTGTGCATCAAAAAGAGATTGACTTTTTAGGTGCATTATCTTCTAATATTCCAATTTTCCCGAAAACTACTTACTTTAGAGCTTTACAGCTTTCGTGTAAAAGACTAGATATTCTAAAACTGCCACTGAAATTCATTTTATGCCAGTGACGTAGAAGTTACCGGGTTAAATGCTTCAAATGACCCCTATATCTATGCCTTTGACATATTTTAAAATTATCCCATACGTTGCATGCACAACACGTCATTTCTTATGTGTTGTAAGTCGACCGAATCTCATTTATGTATATTTAATATTTTGAGTTACGAGCAAAAAACGAACTTAAGAGGCATACTTTCACCTCCCGACGTTTGTTGCAATATTTACGGGAGGCCCTGTATATAAAATTAGTTGAACAAATAAATCATATTTTCTTTAATATCTTTCGACTAATTCGAGCTAATTTCACCCTGTATATTTTTACACTTTGTACACTGCTTTCAACTTATTAACTTAACCTTTATGAATACTAACACATACCATAACCTACCATTCGTGATTAAACAATCAGAACCACCAATACCGTTATTAGGCTTCAAGTAAAAATATACAAAGCGACTACAAAACGACTACAAACAGTCACACAACTCAAACTGATTATGGTACTTATTTTATTGATAAAATAAATATAAATTAAAATGACATAAATAATAAAACATGTTCGATAAAAAAAATGTTAATACATATTTCATTTCCTGTTGATGCAGATTTGCTATTTATTTATTTTTTTTAAGAAAAAAATAACAGCAAGAGGTCATTATTAAAAACGATTGTAAAATAATAAAGCAATAAACAAAATTGGGACCGGACCTGTCTACCACGCGACTTTTGACTGCGATTGTTCCTTTTTTGGAGAGTGTGGTTTATTGAACCGGGAAATTTATTATTTTACAAATCTTTTTGTTATGTATTAGTTTATTGCCTTCTATAAAGTAAAAAAAATGAATAATGTACACTTGTATCTATAAATATATACTCTTAACACGTTTCCTTTCGAAATAATAGAAATGAAAGTTTTGGCATAGTAACAGATCTCTTCGACTTGTACTACAACTAGTGTAATATATTACGTTACGAGTGCGCTTTCAGTAATTTTAGGCACCATATCGATTTGTTAAAAGAGCGCATATAGCGAGACAGAATACAGGTGTCGTACACTATTTTGTGTCTGTTTCAAAAAACACTCATTTTGTTTCAATTTTAAGATTAATGTGACAGTTGTCAAATTTAGTGTATAACCCACAAACTTAAACGTTTGTTTATACAGGGTGATTTACGGTGGATGACGCGTTATTATTGGTTCTACACAAAACCATTCACAACATCGCTATTTTAAATGGAAAACCAAAAAAAAATCATTTTCTTGAATCTTGATTTAGTTTTAATAAAAATTAAGACGAAATTTGGCTCACGGTTGTACAAAACGTATACAAAGTTGATCTTAGTTGGAACATACAGGGTGATTAAAATGTTAAATTTTATTAGTAACTTATGACCATGTCAGAAAATCTATATTTTTTAATGAGACACCCTGTATGTTGTAAAATTGAGTAACTTTTATTAGTACCCAAAAATCTCTATTCAATGAAGCACCTTATTGAAAAGTTTTGAAACGTTGGTTTTGAAAGGCTTAATAAGTCTTCATTTATGAAACGGACTCACGATTATCAAATTTAGTTGACTTCTAAGAAAGTAGATCACGAAACAGACCTTAATAACTGATAAATTACTGTAGATAGTGTTAAAGTAAATGTTCAAAACGTTTGCCATTAACTTCCAAACACTTCAACGATCGCGTATTGACTCAATGCCGTGTGTCTCTTCTCATATAGCTTGGATATATCTTCAAAATCATGATTCATCCGTTGTTCGAATGATTATCTGGTGTAATGTAAACTTTTTGTTTTGGTGCACCAAAAAATCTAATGGGGTGATATCAGACGATCTTAGTGGGCATGGTCTCATATATATATATATATATATATATATATATATATATATATATATATATATATAAACCACCGATCATCGAAAAAACGATCAAGCTATGTACTCATTTCTTCTCTATGCAATGTGCATGAACTCCGTCGAGTTGATACCAACAAGTTCGGCATATTTCAAGTGGAAGTGTGTCTGTGAAATCCACATCTAAACACTCTCTTGAATTTAGTTTCTTGTCGTAAATTGCATACCTTATTCGATTGTCCATCCGCAAACAAAACACACTGAGACTAAATTTTTGCTGGAATCCTGTATCTTTGGTAACGAGCATATTTGTACTCGCCCAAAAATGACAAGTGCGTCTACTAAAATGACTTCTTAAAATTTCGACCGATTATTATGTTTAAAAATTGGGATTTTCCAGTAACATTTCACAGAATTCAAGTCTTTGAGAAACGAAAATAGTAGGCGCTACCAGCGATTTGACCTTGGCAAAAGTTTAATTGCCACGTCAGAGCGTAAACAGGCGCATGTGTCACTATCCGGCAGGTTTCGATCGAAGTTTGGGGACACCAGAAATCCTAATATTTAGAACCTTAGCAGAACGTATCAATAATCCGGTATGTTCCACCAAGGTAAAAAAAAGTAAAAAAAATCATTGTCAGCCAGACTCAAATAAAGCTATGCTCCAAATATAACATTAATTCAGTATCGAAAAAACAAAGGTTTACTCAACATTGTGCAGTACTGAGGAAATTTGAAAACAATATATAAGATCATGATGATGTAATAAAATTTAGCTCAAAATACGACATACGCTAGCTTAATGCAGCTAATCTTATCACTTAATAAACAGAGTTCAATTGGGGGCTATCAGAACACAATAACTGGAGTAGGTAAGTATTTTCAGTTTCTTAATTCACAAAACTTCCGCAAACTATTACAGATTTGAATCTGAAAGCTTTGAAAGCCAACTTAGAATTATCAAGCAATTTGGTCTTATGGTATGCAAAATGTTCATTTAATAATAAGCTTTTAAGTTAGAATCATCTTTTCGTTTCTTATTTTTAGTATTTACGATACAAATAAGTATTTTTAAGCATATTGTACAAGACCTCATCCAAACTATTTTTATTAGTGCCTATACATTGCACTTATGCCAAATATACTGATGTTTATGAACCTGCATACTTGATTCATACACTGTGACACTAAACAGTCTAAACTCTCAAACTAATAATTATTGTTATCAAAGCTACAAAATAACATATGTGTAATGTAGATTTTAATTGGTATATTTCTTCCTAATCCAAAAACTAAAATTAATTTGGAATACCAAGGTGTTTACAAAATTCCATGTGGGGATTGTGATAGTATCTACATAGGCCAACCTAATAGATGGATCAGTGCACGATTAGAGGAATATCGACTAGCAGTGAAGAAAAATAATACAACCTCATCGTTATCAAATCATGTACACTGTGTCCCATTTTGGTTGAAATTGTAGGGTGTCTCGTTTGCGAACAAAGACAGAAAGATGCGGTTTTCGCGACCCTGTTCTACTTTTTCGAGAAACGAAAGATGCCACAAATAGAATTATCATAGTCCTATTAGTATTTGAGATACAGGGCCTAAATTCAAAGTTTACACATTTTAAGCACCCCTCATAACTGCTTCGCCTTGTAATTTATCGCAATGGTGAAAAGTGGGTTTTATACAGAATTTTCCATAGAATTTAGTGGCGTGCATAGTTTTCCCCACAAAGTCTTCCGCGCAATAAACCAGTTTTGTTTTTTAAATGAAACGCTCTGTATATTTTTTTATTATATAATAGAGCTTACTCTCAGGTTTCAAAAAATATATATTGTGCGGCACTTCTTATGCATTATTAACCTCAAAAATGAATGTTACGTTAATTTAACATTTTGATGATATAGTTGGCCATGAAAAAACAAGGTTAAGGGTTAAGAAGTTTTATGCAAAAACACAAAATTAAAAACTAAACATAATACCTACAATTTTATAAGCCTAATATAAATTACTAAAAGACATGTTCGAGCTGATGGCCATTATGTCTTATACATCCTTCACACACCCTTCCAATTCGTTCTATAGCATTAAGCACAATAATAGGGTGATCTTGTAATTGTCTGAAAGCTTCTCTAACTGCATTTGTCAGGCGTTCTATGTTATCATATTGAGTTTTGTATATTTTATTTCGCAAGTAACCCCATAAAAAGAAATCTAAGACTGAGAAGTTCGGATACCTAGGAGGCCATCTTACCGGTCCATGAGTGCCAGAATCTTATTATTGATCCTAATATAAAGCAGGAAACGTTTAGTCCAAATCGTCCTTGTTGCCTTTGGGGGAATGCTTGGTCTTGATTTTCTTGAGACCAGAATCTGCTATTGTGCCTGTTTAGAACACCTGAATTGCTAAAACGTGCCTCGTCTGACCATATAACGTTTCTTCCCAAGTTGGGTACTATATTTAACATGTTTAAGTACAGATTGCAAAATATTAACCTACGTTCAGCGTCGCCAGGATGTAGATGTTCAACAAGCCTAAATTTATATTGTTTATATTTATGGTGGATTCTTATTTTCAAAACTCAAATACTACTTCCTATAGTTCTGCAGGAACTTATAGGATTACCCTCCACACTGGCTAAAACGGTAACCTCGTCATTCTCTCGATTTTCTTAATTATATTTTTTGACCTGAGTTTAGAAAATGATCCATGATTAATTAAATTTTTTTTTTAATCTATTAAACGTGATTTTACTGGTTTGTCTTCAAAAGCGACCATCCTACGAACTATAAAATTATTTCCAGCTTATCTCATGTGTAGTTCTTTTTTCTCCTGTTCCGTCATCTTGGAAGATATCGGAGTGAAATTTTGGTATTTGTTTTTCCAATGTATCTAGTTTTAACTTCTACATTCAGATTGCACACCCTTTTCTCTACACATAAAGGGTGGTCCTCCATTATGCTCATTATTTTTCTCATTTTTTAAATAGCACACCCTGTATTTTATTACAGATTTGAATAGCATTTTTTACGAGCTTTCAACGGATACTCACTTCGTACTATCTATTCCTAAGTGTTTTCGAATTATTTAGTGATAAAGTTGAAAATCGTAAAATTTTGTTACTTTTTTTGAATTTGTTACAATAGGGTCTATAAAATAAATTAAGACAATGTCATAATTCACAGAAAAACAAAAATGAAACAATGCTGATTGCAATAAACTGTGAAGCTTTAGGTTTTGTGTTATTGTGTTAGATATATATATATATATATATATATATATATATATATATATATATATATATAAGAGAGAGAGAGAGAGAGAGAGAGAAAGAAGGGGGGGAGGATAATAGCGGTAGTATATTTCAACTCCTTCCACTCATTCTAAAAAAGTGAAAAAATATGCAGCTAGTGTCGTTTTCATAATAATATTTCTTTTCTTTTTTTACGATAAAAAAATTAATAAATAAGGTGCAGATAAGTGCGTTATATACTAAATATTGAAATCGTGAGATGAAATAAGACGTGAGCAAATTGATCAAAGATGAATCGAACCCGAAACTATCGTGTTCACAAAACGACAATGAATAATTAATGCGATCAAATGCTTTAGCTACGCTCATATAAGATGAGTACTTGCTAATTACTACACACGGATTTGTAGATATTATATATATTATATATATATATATATATATATATATATATATATATATATATATATATATATATATATATATATATATATATATATAATACATCGTAACTAGGGAAGTACATACAGTTCAAGCTTGAATCGATTGTGACTTGCCTCCTAGATAGCTCAGATGGAAGAGCCCCACTCTAGCAAAGTGGAGGTCGTGGGTTCAAGTCCCACTCGAGTTAATCTTTTACTGCATGTACTTTAAAAGTTAATTTTAAATAAAATACAATTTATATATATATATTACGCCCAAAAGCGGACATCCTACGAACTTGAAAATTATTTCCAGCTCTTCTCATGTATATTTTTTTTCCCACAAGTCGTGCGATGTGTTACGGCTGCTGGCCGATCTTAGTGGAACATTCTGTATCACAAATTAAAATAGGGTGGCGCCGCATTTAATTAAGCGGATTACGAATTGCCCAGGCAAGATGAATTTGTATATAAAAGTAGCAACATTTTAGATTAGAACCTACCACATCCGCTGAGTCTATTCGGTCCATTTTCGGATATTTCTATCACCAATTTTTATACCCATTCGAATCGTGTTATAATGTTCTTTCCACGAAGTCCTACGATAATGTATTACGGCTGCTGGTCGATCTTAGTGGAACACCCGGTATCACAAATTAAAATAGGGTGGCGCCACATTTAATTAAGCGGATTACGACTTACCCAGCCATTTGAATCGTGACGCAACATCGCTTTGATTTCAACATATGGGTAGGAATGTTTAGTGGTCACTTAACTTACCGTCGTTAGTTAAACTTGCTACGAAACGAACAAAAATGCTTTAGACAATTTACCACTAGAAGTTATTCGAACCTGCTAATTTCATCTGGATGACGTACGAATACATAACTCCAGAGTTGGTCGTGACTTTTTATCTCATGTGCTTTTAGCCTCCTATGAAAAAAGAAGGGTGCGTCTGTACATCTGTATGTCCGTTTGTAGTATCGTAGCTCGGATTCTTTAGCTATCGTTCAAGAAAAGTCTTTAACCTCCGGCGAAAAATATGGTTGTTATAAGTTTAACGTGATTTTGAATTAGTTTTTTGTGTTTGAAAGGTAACTTAATGGAGAGTGTTCTTAGCTGTGATTCAAGATATTTTTTATACTTTGAGAGGTTTTTTGTGTTGGGAGTCACGTTAACAAGTACGTATACAATAATTTTGAAAACGAGAAATAATTGTTAAGTCAGTGAGGGCAGCTAGTGTAATTTTATTTCATTGGTTATAACTTTAAGTAGTAAAAACAAATGTCACTTTAGCAGCACATACTATTAATCGTATTTTTACACTATTTAAAAATAATGATATAAAATAACGTTTATATTTAAAATCATACTTTTATCAAATACAGGATGTATTTTTAATTCTACCCATTGAAAAAGTGTAAGTTGATGATGGTTGCATTGAGACCAACCGTTGGCAAAGTGTAGTCTGTTCTTCGATTACACTCAAATTAAAAAAAATTACCTTTTTCAAAAATCTCAAAAACCATTAAAACTATTTACATTGTGTAAAGCCCACGAAAATAATTCTTAAATTATGCAACTTTTGCCGTTTCCACCATCCCCAAACCACCTATTCACCTTTACCATCTACAGTGTATACGAAAATGAATATATGCTATTCTGTGTATAATGGAACATATCCCGTGTCAAGATCTACGCTCTTATTCCAGGGTTCATAAAGACTGTCAAGACTGTAAATCACACTGATTTCTCTAATTTAACCAAATAAACGGAAACATTGATGGAGATAAATAATTTGGTAAAAATAAAACTTACAGCTTAACGCAATCGGGCGCGTACCGTACAGTGCTAATAACTTTCTAAAATCATGAATTTAATATGAAATTAAAATCATACCGAAACTGGAATTTTTTAGAATAAAAACTTGAATGTAAGAATTCTTGTCCTAGACTACATCACAGAGTCTTACTGACCTACAATTAGATATAATGTGTTACAATAGTTATAAGCATCCGCAAATACATCAAAAATGGAATACGTACGTGAATAATTAATTTAAAGGGCTACCAACATGACATTCAGGAAAAGCTTTGTACGAACACGTCTATTGTCATGCATTCCACGCAATTACCTTATTGGTCAGACCACGTATATAATTTGAAGTAAATCAAAGTATTTGTCATAAATAACTTCCTCCTTGCAAAGAATATATAAGTAGGAAAACGAGAAGATCGACAAATCAAAGGGGCTGATTAACTAACATCAAATAAATGTTAAAGGAGTGTTTTAAGTGCAACCAGCATACCGTGCAAAAGTCACGATTCTTCTGCAATTAAATATCTCAAGTGCGGAGCAAAACCTGATCACAATCTCTGTGTTTGCGATGCGTTTTAAAAATAACGTTTTAAAAGCTAAATTACATAAACATCTAACGTATCAAAGCCTTCCGGATCATTAGTAATGCGGCACCCGAGACCAATTTGCGAATTTTGTTTATTACTGTGATCATTAGGTAGTTTCTGATATCTATCTCGTTTATATTTAGAAACATTTTACCTTATGCATAGAATAAGGTGGCATAACATTCCTCATGAACATTTACAAGAGAGTATAGCCCAAGCGGGTCTTTGGGTGCAAAAGTGAAAAATGATTCACAGTCTAAATCCAAAGAGAGAGAAAATAAATCTGTCGATTTCACAAAAAAAAGTTGTTTCTCTTCTGGTCTCTCAAATACAATTTCCAGTCCGTTATGATGAACATTGAGGCGTGCTTGCCTGTTACATTAGGTCTTCCCGGTATCCACCACTCAGGTACGCGTATTTTCATATTAACCAATTTTTGCGAAATGGGCGTATTCCACTCACTGTAACAGGACGTTACATGCCTCAGGCGCTACACACCTTGTTGCCTTATACAACGGAAACACCATATACTACATACGAGGCAGCATTCTCGCCAGATATGCCGGTCCGTGCACAGAGCACCTACTTGTCACAGTAGTACTCCGTGATTATTAAGTTGGATCATGACCGCCTCATTGTCAACTCCTCAATCAACGTACCAAAACTGGTTCGTCTTGGAAAGGCCGTCCTTAATTGGTTCCTCCATTCATCCTAACCATAATAACCAGCGCTTTGCGGCGCCCTCTAGTCTCGCCTGAATTGCCAGCAATTTTTCTTTCGCAAACCACACATGCATACCAGCCAGCTTGCGCAGTCTTGCCAGCCAATGGCCAAGCTCCATTGGAAACATAAGCTGTCCCACCGTCGTTCGGTTATTGTACTTTGCCCACTAACCATCGTATCCTGCGATTGATTAGCTCATGCAGAAGAAAGTTCTCTGGTGGCCACCTCCAATTTTTTTCAGCTATTTTTATAGTTTTATAACTATACGAAATTACCATAGTTACATAGTTGAAATCTACTTAAGCCGCCTCACAAATTTAAAATTAGTAGCTATTAAATGATTTGCATTATGAAAATATAGTTAATGTTGTTTTACAAATTTCTTCAACGATGACATAAAACGTAAAGTACTACACATTATATATATATATATATATATATATATATATATATATATGTTTCTTCATACGAACATTACCACTCCTTTTGGAATAGATTTAAAAAAATTCATCATTAGTGCACCCTTAAGGCCCTCCAAGAATACTTCCTCCAAATGTTAAATCGCTAGGTACACCAGTTTGACTGTGCGTTGTTAGTCAGCTAGTCAGTCAGTTACGGTACTGTTTTAGCGTTTACGTTTTGCCGTTTGCAGTCGTGTCTCAGTGACGGTACTTTAGGTCGCACATCTTTTGGCTTTATTGTATTTCACCTAGTGTCACTTAAGAGGTAATAAAACAATTAAGTCGAAATTAAACCAATTATGAATATTCTAAAATATTTCTGTAAACTATTCATAAATAAATTAAAAACTTTGGGAACCAAATCTCATATGATTGTAAACTGAATATAAACAAGATAATAAAATACATGAATTATAAAGCTTGGGGTGTTCATAAAACTACAAATAACGATTATTCACAAGTATTCATAATATTGACATTATTCACATTATTTATATTATTCGTATTACTCGTATTACTTTCGTTACAAGCGTTACTCGCGTTATTCGCGTTATTCGGGTTCTTTGCGTTTTTCGCGTTTTTACGCGTTTTTCGCGTTGTTCGCGTTACTCGCGTCACTCGCGTCACTCACGTCACTCGCGTTACTCGCGTTACTCACGTTACTCGCTTTATTCGCGTTAATCGCGTTGATAGCGTTATTCGCCTTATTCGTCATATTCATCTTATTCGCATTGTTCCCATCGTTCGTATCGTTCGTATCGTTCGTATCGTTCGTATCGTTCGTATCGTTCGTATCGTTCGTATCGTTCGTATCGTTCGTATCGTTCGTATCGTTCGTATCGTTCGTATCGTTCGTATCTTTCGTATCTTTCGTATCGTTCGTATCGTTCGTATCGTTCGTATCGTTCGTATCGTTCGTATCGTTCGTATCGTTCGTATCGTTCGTATCGTTCGTATCGTCCGTATCGTTCGTATCGTTCGTATCGTTCGTATCGTTCGTATCGTCCGTATCGTCCGTATCGTTCGTATCGTTCGTATCGTTCGTATCGTTCGTATCGTTCGTATCGTTCGTATCGTTCGTATCGTTCGTATCGTTCGTATCGTTCGTATCGTTCGTATCGTTCGCATCGTTCGCATCGTTCGCATCGTTCGCATTATTCGTATTCGTATTATTCGTATTATTCGTATTATTCGTATTATTCGTATTATTCGTATTATTCGTATTATTCGTATTATTCGTATTATTCGTATTATTCGTATTATTCGTATTATTCGTATTATTCGTATTATTCGTATTATTCGTGTTATTCGTGTTATTCGTGTTATTCGTGTTATTCGTGTTATTCGTGTTATTCGTATTATTCGTATTATTCTTATTATTCGTATTATTCGTATTATTCGTATTATTCGTATTATTCGTATTATTCGTATTATTCGTATTATTCGTATTATTCGTATTATTCGTATTATTCATATTTTTCATATTATTCATAACTAAACGCGTCAGCAACAAAATCAAACACAAAAAATAACAGATATTATTTGTGGAAAATTTGCAGCGGTTCGATCAAACTCCTGCACACTGAGTACAATCGCATTCATACCGTATCCGTCTTTTAGCCTTCCATACTGCACAATTAGCATCTTTTGCTAAGTGCTTTTCTATTTTTTGCAGTGGGTAATACGTGCTGCTGATTTCTGGCAGCACGTTGTGCCCCTACGTAATCATTTTAAGATTCTAATCTTGAATTAATGCAGCGGAATTTTGCTTCCAGAATATTTGTTGTATAGCGCATGGTGAATGATGACAACCGTTTCTAACGTATGCTTTTGTACTAGTAAAGTATCGGATCCTGGCCACAAATTTGAACCTTACTTTTCCACAGCCACAGCTCGCGCCACAACCGCTATTCCAATTGCAGAAGATTGAAACAAATAGCCGGCCTGGTACTGCTAAAAATAAATTTGTTGTGGGCTCCAAGGTCTCGTTCTGTAAAACTTACACCCATTCTTCAGCTTTTAATTTTTTCCCAACCATGTTTGTACCTGGAAAATTTTGGAGCACACGTACTCAAATTTTAAACAATAAATTTGGAGAATTCTTTTTTCTTAAAACAGTTGACGTGACTAGAAAAATTTGGAATGTTTGTCAAACTTTCTTTGTAGTTTGCCTTTTTTTAAATAGCGAAGATGTGTGGCACACTCGCACCCATGGAAAGTGTGCCAAAATAAAATGTTATCTAGAACAGGGATATTTGTCTAAGCTTTAAAAAAATTTCTTGCTGATGTAACTAGGTGCGTTCTATTAAAAAACCATAAAAAGCAGTATTTTCTCCATTTATGATCATTTACATCAGAAAACTTGTTTATTATGTGGCCTTTAGAAAGATAGTCAATAGTTAATAATCGATTAGCATCCGAAGAACTGACGCCATAACTTTACCAGCTGATTTCACAGCCATTGCGTTATTTGGTGGTGGAGTACCCCAATGCCTGCATTGTTTTGACTACTGTTTCGTCTGAGAGGTATAATAGAGGATCCAAGTTTCATCTGTAGTAACAACATCGGTTTTATTTGAGTTTAAACGGTCTAGATTCTTTTGACAAATTCTCAATCTCTGAAGGTTTTGATCCATTGTCAATACGCGCGGCATACATCTTGCAGAAAGCGTCTTCATCTCTAATTCCACATTTAAAATAGGACATGTTCATTTATCTGAGATGCCTATATATCCTTAGCAACTTTAGAAACCTTTGATCAACAATTTTACATAACCATATCGTGGACTTTTTAATGTCGAGGACTTTTTAGACGATTTCAGGTGTTGTGGCCGATTTAGGTCGTCCACTGCGCGGGTCAAGCTCACACGACCATGTCTACATTCTGTCACTTATACAGTCTTAAATGATTAAAGTATCCTGCATATCTTTATGACTTTCTGATGCCCACTAACCTTTCTTCACAAAATATTTGATAACAATGCGTGTTTCAATTTTATCCATTTTCCAAAACTCACAAAACTACAATTTGATACTACTTGACAGAACAATATCACATTTGACATTTGAGAACAAGACAGTTGGTGTCTACTAGAGCTTATATTTAAAACACCCTCGTAATTGTAAGTAAACTTCTCAATAATTCTTCACTTTGTGTTGCTATTGTATTATTCTTTGTTATTAGCACCAAATTGTTATCGTCGTCCCGATACCATGCGTGGTTATAGGGTTTTCATGATTTCCATAAAGTTTAAATCCAGAAATTATTTAAAAATCCGGGCAACGACTTTCATGTTGAGGAGTATAACACAACCACTGTAAGCTATTTAATTGCTTTTTAAAGCGACTGGATTTGTATTCCTTTTAAGGACACAGAAGTGTTCTTTTGCAGCGAGTTTTCATCCCCTTCTTTAAGGCCCCTTTTTCATGCTTCTCTGCTCCCCGATCCAGCATTTTGGTTCATTTTGCGTGTATCTTTTTATCGCCATCTTGTTTCCAAGTTCCCACATCTTGTTTCCTAGCGCCTGTATGGCCTTGCGTCATCTTGTTTCTGTGTTCCGCCATCTTGTTTACGTGTGCTCTTATAGCTTTTCATCAACTTATTTCCACATACCCTTTTGGCATTCCACCATCTTGCTTCCGTGTGTCTTTTTGGTATATCCACTATCCTGTTTACAGAATGTTTGACTTTCCGCAGTCTTACTTCCGTGTTCCACAATCTTCCTAACATGTGCATATTTTTACTTCCACCATTTTGTTTCCGTATTCCGACATCTTCGATTTGGTTTGCTTTTTTGATATACCTGCCATCACACCTGCCAGCATTTATCTAGTAGCAAACCAGCACAAGCACACTAATTTTAAAAGTTGACCAAGCAAGCGGAACTCTCCTGTGATATTAGATTTTGGCACACAGTTTGCAACTTGATCTTGAGGTGTTATTAAGTTGCACATCCACAAACATATACACCGCTCCCAATAAACAAACAAAAATTCACAAAACATGCAAAAATCTAGTAGCAAAGCAAGCACATGAAAATAAATAAATTAGCAAATAAGTAGACATTCAAACGCCCCCCAAGCATATAACTCTCGAAACAAAGAAACAAAATACACAACCATACAAACGCCCAAACGCACACACAAACAAATTAGTAATAAAGTAGACGGTCAAACACAAAACATACAAACACGTAACCCCCAAACCAAAAGAAACTCATGAAACACACCAAACTTGCGTGAAGCAAGCAAGAAAACGTAGCAAAAAGCTAAAACGTGTAATAGGAAACAACTCAAACGGCAAATCAAAGAAACTAAACAAGCTATTTAATATGTAAATAATACCAACATGCTAATACCTAACCACATAGGTGAACAAACACATGCGCTAACATACAAATATATCAACAATACAACACTCAAAACAAAAGTCTAGAACAAAGCGTACAATATCGCGGCGGCATTTTTGAATGATAATATAATAATTGTGATTAATTTCCCTTGTGTGATGTAATAAGTATAAATCATTTTAATGGTATTGAAAGAACACAGGTATGACCCACCAGTGGTATGTCCATATGACAGTATATCACTGGTGATACACAAATGACCTTATCTCGATGACTCTGGGTCCTTATTTGGATTACCGTGGCACACAATCACCGCAACAAGGGCTTTGTGCCCAACCGGTGGCAAACAGTAATCTAAATATGGAGTTTTGTGCATCACAGGTGATAAATTATCGAAATAAGGCGTTTTGTGAACCACCAATGGCACACAGTAATCGTAACAACGCCTTTTGTGTACCACCGGTATGACGCACCTATGTTTTTGCAATATCATTAAAATTGATCATACTTATTACAGCCCCAGGGATATTCCCAAAAAACAGTGATTCACACTCAATATGTAATCGCTAATAATCATGTCACGGTCAAACAGCAAGCGTGTTTTAAAGCTATGTGCTTGTTTACTTGTTCCTTGATTTTAGGCGCGTATCTGTATGTGTGTGAATGTTTAGGTGTTTGCGTACTTTTATGCATGTTCAATAGTTTGTTTAGCATCCTTGATTTAAACGTTTGAGTTGCTTCCCATTGCATATTTTAGTTTTTTTTGCAGGCTTTCTTGTTTGCTTGGGACGTTTGATGGCTAGTTTCTTTGTTTTAGAAGTTGCGTCTTTGCAAGTTTGGTTGGTTGTCTTTGTATGTTTACGCAGTTTACGTGTTTGGGTGTTTGCTTGTTTCTTTGGTGGCCTGTTTGGGGATTTACGCGTTTGGGTGTTTACCCGTTGGGCGTTTACTTGTTTGCTAGCTTCTGTTTTGGGTAATTACTTGATTGCGTATGTATTTATTAGCTACTAGGTTTCTACATGCTTAATTTTTTTGTTTTGTTGAATTTTTTGTGCATATTTGGGGGTTTGAAGATGCTGATCGTCTAGTTTCTTTGTTTTGGGGTTGCGTGTTTGTGTGTTTGTTTGCGAAGATACATGTTATGGGTTTGGGCGACTACTTGATTATTAAATTCAGTGTGTTAGCTTGTTTGTTAAAGATTTTGGCATTTGTTAGGTGTTTTGGTTTTTTGTTTCATGCAAATTTGGGGTATATGGACATTTATAGGTGTATGATTGTGCATTTATTTTATTTTGGGGTTTATGTGTTTGGGTGTCTATGTATTTCGATGTTTACTTGTTTGCTAGTTTCTTGGGACGTGTTTGTTTGCTACTCCATTCTTGAATGTTTTAGTTGATTTGATGAATTTTCTTTAATGTTTGGACATATTTCCGCCACATGGCGGAAAAGAAGTCCACAGGCACACGAAAACAACATATTGAATATATATATATATATATATACATATATATATATATATATATATATATATATATATATATATATATATATATATATACAGTGCGCTCAGAAAGTAACGGATAAATTCGTGTGGTGAGTAACACGCACTAACAGGCAGAGGCACATACACAACTGAATAAAAACACATAGGTTAGGTTTGTGCAGAGTATTAGGGTGTAAATTACGGTGAGAATATATACTAGGTAGCTTAACTACCAGTGCGATTGAAGTTGATTAATAATTTATACTTGTCCCTCTGAGTATCTGAAACAACTTAGTGGGACACACCCCAATTGGAGTGAAGGGGTTAAATATGTGTAATAATGTTGAAAGTATACATGTTCAATAAAGATTTAATTACACAGATGTTTTGACGTGGTTGATTGTTTGATAATTCATGGCAGTATATATCAGTGTGTGTTGGCTTGCATCTAAAGATGTTTCAAACCTATTATAATCTTCCGGAATGTATAAATTATCTTGTTTATCTGTAACAAAATACATTGGAACCACAAAACGTAACTTTGATAAAAGACCTAAAGAACATATGAGATTTTGTAGATTAGTTCAACCTGAGAAATCTGCGGTAGCTGAGCATGCTTTAAATAATTTGATATGAAATATTGTCAAGACAATTTCATTATTTTGTTCATTTACAGTGTGAAGCTATTGATTTATGTAAACAACCTAATAACTTCAATAGGCAAAAGAGAATCTCTGTTTAAATAGGTTTTGTGATTTTACATTTAAAAAAGGTACAATGGTATGTCTTATTTGTAATTTTAGCTTTTGGTATGTCTAGGATTTTTTCTGTGTTTTTTCCTAGACCTTGAAGTAAATGATTTACCAATTATGTGTTAAATAACGACAGTACTATAATTTAACATATGTAGTTAAAATCAAAATTAAAAATTGTATTAAACGTATTACGTTGTGTTGTCACTGTAAAATACCACTTACATATATTAATAAAGCTATTTCTTTGTCAGATTTGACTGGATTTTTAATTGATATCAGTTTCTATTTGTGGATGTTTTTATCAATTTTAAATTAAAGTCTTTCACAACTTTACTTGCATCATAATTTGATTAAATTTGGTAAAATTTGCTCTTTGTTTATGACGTTTTCACTGTTAGCCTTCGACCGTTAGAGGTGTTCTAAGTTGCCACCTTCAAGGCAGTTTATTAACATTTAATTTATTAAGGATATTTCTTATATTTTGGTAAAACATTAGTAAAAAAAAAGACATTTTTTTCAACTTATTTTGTTATTATAAACTATTACATTATATAGGAATGATTAAAATACTACAAAATAAAAGTTTCCGGACTTTATGCTGTGTCGCACATGTAGATGGCGCTCCGCACTTTCCGGATATGACGTCAAAGTTCATATTTCTAAATGACAACCCTGTATGTTCTTCGCGGAAATCGATGCAACCCTTTCTCGTGAGTTCAAAATGCCCTATTTATTGGGATTATTTGAATCAGTATGCGTGATATTAATTATTAAATGTGGCATAATTCGAAAATTGATAAAGATGAGTAGGTAAGTCTACTAAAAAGTACAAATTCATTTATTAGTTGCATTAGAATATATTTTAGTCATTTTTTGTTATATTATCTAATAGGACAATTATGTCCCAATGGTATATTATAACGGGTTACATGCGTCCCACCGGTATTACAAACATATCTTCTATTATAGGTTTAGAAGAAGAGAATGAGGAAGATATAGATGACCCGTTCATAGATAGCGGTTCCGAATATATTCAATCACATACAGACATTTCTAGTGATGAAAGCAAACAACCGTCAACAATTTAAGAAAAAAAAAGGAAAAGAAAAACAGAAGTGAAAGATAAGAAGGTGAACCAGAAGATAAGGAAAGAAGATTCAGAATCTTACGAAGACTCAACGGAAAATTCATCTTTAGAAGAGAGGGATACTGGAAATTAACCACAAAAGGTAGTTCTTGATAAATGTCCGCCTGTAGATAAGAATTTTCAACCGAGAAAGACTGTTGCTACAGAATTAGATACTATAATTCTGTCAAACTTAGATAGATCATCTTCTGAACTTGATGTATTCTTCAAATTATTTTCTAAAAGCATTTTCTATGGACTAATAAACGGCAGAAAATTTTGGAAAAGAACAAAAAAAGGTCTATTTGTGCCACAGATCAATACGAAATTATGCTAGCGTTAGGATGTTATTTAGTTATGTCATACAACCAAGTACCAGGTCAATCTCACTACCGGTCAGCCAATCAATCTCTTGGAAATAAGATGATAAAATTTGCAATATCGCGAAATGGATTTCAACTGCTTTCTTCCAAACTACACTTCAATTCTCCAATAAAACCGGATAATGCGAGCAAATTGTATTACATGGAGGAAGTTATATCTTGTTTGAAACATACGTTTTCACATGTCCGGTCTGACAATACCTTTCAAAGCGTAGACCAAGCTATGGGAAAGTTCAAAGTAAGATGTAGTCTAAGACAACAGCTCTAAAACCAATAAAAAGAGGAATAAAATTGTGGGTAAGGTGTGACTCAAAAACTGGCTATACCTATGATCTTAATATTTACTCTGCTAAAGATGGGGACAGAGGTAAAGAATGTACTTTGAGAGAAGCTGTGGTCAATAAGCTTGCAAACACTGTCATCGGCCATAATGTTAGTTTATGCTTCGATAGGTTTTTCACGAACACTCATCGAATGAATAACATAAAGTATGTAGCAACCGAAACTGTGATTTGTACGAGGAAAAAAATGCCAAAATTTATGGTTTATAAGAAGCGTATTAGAGGCGATGCTCAATTTATGGGAAATCAATATGGAATTAGCGCAGTCTCATGGAGAGATACGAAAGATCTTACTATGCTTTCGAATTGCCACGGCAATCAAATGACAGTAGCAAATAGAAAAATGAAGGAGGAAGTAAAGCAGAGGTTCCCTGTCCTGGTATGGTCCAGTTCTATAATAAATACATGGGTGGGGTGGATCTATCCGATCGATTAGTTGGATTGTACGACATGAATCGAAGAAGTAATAAGTGGAAGATAAAAGTATTTTACCGTCTATTTATGACATCAGTAGTGAATGCATGGACTGTTTTCTGTTCAAACGACAAGATGGTCATCTATTTCATCCAAGTTGTCAAGTGTAGGTGATCACTTACCGGTTGAAGGGCCCCCTAGAAGAAGGTGTCAACTATACTAAGAAAAAGAAAGGCACTAGAACTACTACGCTTTGTGTGGCATGTGACATTCCATTATGTGAAAAATGTTTCACCCCTTATCATACATAGTTATATTTTTTATATGTTTGCATACTTTGATGTCTACTCAGAATAAATATGTTTTTACTGCAATAATTATTTGTTTCATTCTACCAATGTGACTGGATGACCAGTGGTACATACATTTTTTAACTTCTTTGCCACTGTATTAACATAAATTTATAAGAATTTGCATAAGAATCGCGAAAAAATAAATTGGGAGTCAAAGGGTTAAATATTATCTTTTTGGGATTTTTGATGGTGTATTTTTGTATAACTTGAATACAAAAGTACACCATAAAAAATCCCAAAAAGAAAAGTATTTTAAATCTCTAGTGGACCGAGCAAAACGAATTTTTGAAAGATGAATATAAATATGTAGCAAAATCATTACAAGCTAATGGTTATTTACTTAATGATACTAATAATGTGATTATACCTGCTAGACATAACCGTAAAGAAAAACTTGTTGTTAGTTTTTTCTTTCTTTTATAACTAATGTTACAGATAGAATTTAAAAAAATCCTAATCAATCATGGCATTGGGACTGTTTTTAAACCTACAAGAAAAATGAATGAACATTTAAGGTCATCTAAAGATGTTTAAAACCCACTATCATCTTCCGGAGTGTATAAATTATCATGTTCGTATGGAAAAGTATACAATGGAACCACAAAACGTAGCTTTGACACAACAAGACCTAAAGAACATATGAAACTTTGTAGATTAGTTGAACCAGATAAATCTGCGCTAGCTGAGCATGCTTTAAATAGTTTAAATCATAACATTCAATTTGATAATATAGAAATATTGTCAAGATAAACTTACTATTATGTTCGTTTACAACGTGAAGCTATTGAAATATATGAACGTCCTAATAACTTCAATAGGAAAGAAGAAAATCTCCATCTTATTAAAAAAGCACAATGGTACGGCTTAATTTTAATCTTAGCTTTTGGTATGTCTAGCTTTTTTTGCTGTGCTTTTCCTAAACCTTGAAGTAAATGCTTTACCAACCACAGCGCTAAAATTTAACATATGTAGTTAAAATTTAAATTAAAAATTAAACGTACTACATTGTGTTTTCACTGTAAGAATAACACTTACATTTATTAACAGACCTATTTCTTCGTTAGATTTAACTGGATTTTTAATCGATGTCAAGTTTTTATTTGTGAATGCTTTTGTCAATTTCAAATTAAAGTTTATCGCAAATTTACGCTTACATCATAATTTGATCTTTAAGACAGTTTAATAATATTTAATTTATTAAGGATCTAGTTATTCTATTCTAAAATTGTATGCCATAGTAGGCTTTATACGTTTATCATGTCATATAAATAGCAGGCTTATGTTTGCGTATTCAATTTTCACATTTCATAAAATCGTTTCAACATCTAAAAGATTTTCCGATAACGGTGTTATCGAAACTTTTAGATTTGTATAAACATAAACACACCATTAAAAAAACCATTAATTATGTTAAGTAGGCAATGTCGCACAGTTTTGTTAGAAATAAGGGCACCTTTTTTTTATTGTACTAAATTAACACCAAATAATATAAGTTTCAACAAATGTCCTGTAATGTAATTGTAAGTCGAAGCGCATGTGGTTGATAAATAAAATCAAAACCATAAAAAAATACAGGTAGTAATAAATTAAAATGTTGAAAGAATTCTTAACCTCAAGCATGGCGTGCGTGCGTGCCATTGTCCAGAATTCACATTTCCTAGAAAAGTTCCGTAGTAGTCAGCAAGTTCAAATGTTCATTTTATTTTTTAATAAAATTGAAAGTAACAAAAGTACCTTTGGTCAACAGATTGTTCTCAATGCTACAATAAAATAAAAAATTGTTGGAGGGAATTATTCTGTGGTATGCAGAATAATAAGTGCATAGTCTACACAAGCGACAAATTCCACACATCAGTTATTCTTAGTTCAACAATTACCATTATGTAATGTATTAACACGGCACCTGAACAGAGAGCACAATTGTATTAAAGCTAATTAAGTATAAACATATACAGTTTAGCATTTTCGTACAAAAAGTTCTTGCTGAAATTTACAGATGACGTTATGGGCAATAAACTAAAAATACAAGACCGTGTTTATCTCGTTAAAATTTCGAGATTCACCATACTGTTACATTAAAATAAAATAAAAAAACTGCTAATTATAAGTAGGAAATGGCATGCCATCATCAATACCATAAAATGAATGCGATGATGTAATTAGCACAGAACACCAAAATCATCTCAATTATTTTTGCAGATTTAAATTTAAAAGATCTTAATGTTGATCTTCTAATTATGTGCAGGAAATTGAATGTAAAAAAGATTTACGTGAAATAATTCAGTACACTTTCTCATACAAAGCATGAGAGTAAAATCAACGAACCGGGAAACAATGTCAAGGTCTTACCTGCACTCGCTGTCGATGCAATTCCTGGGTACGTTGACGTTTTTCCAGTTCAATCTTTCTATTTAAAAGATATCGAATTTCTGATGATGTGTTTTCGTGTGAGGAACTAATGTCATCTTCAACACCCTCGTCCTCGCTAAAGCTTTCAACAAGCAGATCGGCATCATCAATCTAAATCATGTGGTTTACTTTTGATAGAGTGGCAAATCAAGTTAACTTACAAGTTCAGGAGGTGACGATGGTGAATCTTTATTAGACGATGTACTGACCACCGATATATACTCACTAATGCCATTGTAAATTTCCAACTTTAAGACTGGATCTTCTAATCCACAAAGGAAAACAGTACCAAAAAATTGTACTTTCGACAGGCGTAACGCAAATTGTGATATTTCGGGTTCGATGTCTTTTGGCGCGTAGGTTGGGACGTGATCATTATACATCAAGGGTGTAAAACCGCTTAAAACGGCATCTTCAGGTAGCCTTATAACTTCGTAGCCTGAAACAATTTTCAGCTAGTTATGCAACTGTTATAAAATTGGTAACTTTGCATGTTTTCGCGTGTATAACGTAATCACATTATAAAAACATTCTCACGTTATAACAAGATATAAGCGCTAAGTGCGAAAACAATATATAAAACCGTTATAGACGAACACCATCTGAGCGTCTAATTTGGCGTGTGCTCGTGCGTAACAATAGAAATGCAACTTGGCGAAACAGTTTTAATCTACTTAATTAAACTTACCTTCGCGAGGTTCCCCTATAAATAGAGAAGCGATACTTTTGTCGAATTTTTCTAGTATGTTCATTATAGAAGCTAATCGTGTCCACACATCACCAGCTGGCCTAAAGATTGCAAAATGAAGCGTGATTTATAAAAAAAAAATATTTTGAGCTACTTACCCAATTTTGTAATCTTGAGTTGAAGGTGGCGGATTCCAAACGTTACTATGACACAACATCCAATCACACCATATCTTCAATGCTGGTAGTAACATATGGAAATCTTGAGATACTGAAATCGTGGTAAGTTTATCTAAACAATCGGGATACAGCTTGATGTGTTCGTGAAGTAATGAAATACTACGTTCTAAGATAAGATTAAACATTTGTAATGATATCACTAACGCCCGTTCTTGTAGCTCCGATCTGTACCCACTCGAAAATTTTAGTTGGGGATCTAAAATTAAATAAAATCGTTTAACAAATATAAAATTTTACAATGATTACGTTCTGAAAATAATGTGGACAATATTTTAGGTAATTTTTTTTAATTTGTTTTTTAACCTTAAAAGTATTCCAAGCAGTTACACGGTCAAATACAATTTTATGCCACACCCCCGACTGATTTAAATGATTTAAAGGATAAAATCAGACAGGCATGTCGTACCGTAAGACCTGAAATGATAACAGCAGCATGTACAAGAAATCATTTATCAAGGTTTGAACATTGTGTCAATATACATGGTCATCAATTTGAACATTTATTATAATTATTTTTTTATTTAGGGGCTTTGTAGTTTTTAGATATTTATGTTGCGTGCTTTAATAAATTTGTTATTTTTATACACCTGTACAGGGTGGTTTTTTTTCGTTAATATTATAGGGTGGCTAAACGGTAAGACACACAACAAAACTAAGATACGTGTCCCGTTCTCTTTTTTAGTGTTTAGTTTAATGTCGCAATCGGATCTATGCTAACTAAATTGGTTTTGAAGATACAGAGTGATTCTCAAAATCTGCCGGTTTTTATTATCTCTTATGACTCGGTTATTTATAGAGATAAAAAAAAGCTTTGGATACGGAAGTTTTATGACTTTTCACGTTGAATCCAGTGGCGTTCTTAAAAAAATATAGATGGTTGATTTTTTGAGATATTATCAAAAGTAGCATTTTCTTAAATGGGACACCCTGTAATCTGATAATCTCAAAAAATTGCATTTTTTCTTGAGATTGCAACAATATATAACACTTAATATTTTACATTGTCCTAAATAGCTAAAATACTAAAAAAAACATTTTTTTTTAGTTGGCCATTAATTGAATGTTTTAAGCAATTGTTTTTGTTTGTTTACATGTCATAAAATTCAGTAACAATTATGTATTGGTATTCTTATTTCGTTTCCGATTATATTTTTTTAAAAAAGGTGATTAAAATGAATAATTTTCAAAATTATTAAAAATTAAATATGCTTGAGTGCTACATTGAGAGTAATAAAAATAAAGACGCAGCTCTAGACTTATATTTTGAGCGTTATCCGGAACGACGACAGCCAGAACAACAAATATTTGAAAGATTATATCACAATTTAAGTGAGTATGGATCATTTGGAAAACCAAGAGATAAGATTTACAATAAGGCAAATAGAGAAAGAGATGAAATAAATACATTAGCTTGTGTTGCTGCTGATCCGACGATATCTAGCCGTAATATGGAGAAAGATATTGGCACAAGTAAATCTAAAGTTTTAAAAACGTTAAGAAAGCATAAGTATAAACCATATAAAATAAGAAAGGTTCATAACTTACATCCTGGAGATGAAGAGCGGCGTTTAACATTTTGTCATTGGTATTCACAGCAGATTAATCGGAATCCCAATTTTTTTCAAAATATAATATGGACCGACGAGGCTTTTCTATCTAGCGAAGGAATTTTTAATCGACATAATAATCGATATTGGTCAAACATAAATCCTCATCAGATGGTCGCCAGGATACAACAAGGACGGTTTGGGTTCCATGTATGGGTGGCGCTATATCAAAACAGAGTCCTTAACTACAGAATTTTTAATGAAAATTTGAATGCTCAAGATACATCCAAATTTTGGAAGAATGTGTAATAATGGAGTTGGATAACATGCCATTAACTGCAAGAAATAATGTTTATTTACAACAAGACGGTGCTCCAGCACATAATAGCCACATGGTAAGGGACTTACTAAATGTCAATTTTGGCGAAAATTGGCTTGGTACATATGGACCAAACAGATGGCCTCCGCGTTCCCCCGACCTGACGCCACTCGACTTTTATTTTTGGGGATCTATCAAAAATGAAGTCTATAAAACCCGAAGTAATACTGTAGAAGAACTCAGAGCAAATTTTATTAATTGCATTGGAAGAGTGCCAAATATTCAAATCTATAACGCCACTCGTTCAGTTACAAGCAGAGCCCAAAAATGCATCGAGCAGAATGGAAGACAATTTGAGCACCTTTTGTGATTAACCACCTATGCCAATTGTTATATATAAGTATTTGAAATAATTACTGTTGAGTTGTTATAAATCTTTTCTTGTTTTTTGTAGTTGTTGTTTTAGTTTATTAATGTTTTATTATTGTTATTATCAGAAATTTTATTATGCCTACTATAAAATAAAGAATTGATTAAACCATGGCCAACTAAAAAAAAATGTTTTTTTTAGTATTTTAGCTATTTAGGACAATGCAAAATATTAAGTGTTATATATTGTTGCACTCTCAAGAAAAAATGCAATTTTTTGAGATTATCAGATACAGGGTGTCCCATTTAAGAAAACGCTACTTTTGATAATATCTCAAAAAATCAAACATCTATATTTTTTTCAAGAACGCCACTGGATTCAACGTAAAAAGGCATAAAACTTTCGTATACAAAGCTTTTTTTATCTCCATAAATAACCGAGTCATAAGAGATAATAAAAACCGGCAGATTTTGAGAATCACTCTGTATCTTCGAAACCAATTTAGTTAGCGTAGATCCGATTGCGCCATTAAACTAAACACTAAAAAAGAGAACGGGACACGTATCTTAGTTTTTTTGTATCTCTTACCGTTTAGCCTATACCCTATAATATTAACGAAAAAAAACACCCTGTACATTGAATTGCCCATATTATAGTTCTTGCATACAAATGTGTTATGGTTGAATTTGTTTTTGAAAAGTCTACCAAAAAATGTATATGTATGTTATACCGGTTGTCCCATTTAAAAAAATTATGTTGGAGTCACGTGACCGGAGATGAGAGGAAAGCCGGAAGTCTTTATGGTAGATATACGCATTAGTTTCGAAAGTTGATGACTGCCAAATTTAACAGTTTTCGAGATGTTGGACTGTCAAAACATCGAGGGACACCCTGTATAAAAATTCAATGACACGCACTACGTTTTATCGTCGTTTTATAATCAAAATTTTGAAAATAGAATTGGTTTAGAACGGTATTAGTATATTATACATCAGAGAAGAGAAATGTATTTTGCCAGGGGTACAATTTGTACCCCGAAAGCAAAGCTCAAAGAGTACAGTGCACATGGGAAAAATGGCATTTCGCTCACAAGGTGTATACACTACTTTTTGTACCCGTGCAGAATAAAATACAGGTTATGGTAATCAGTAAATTAAAAAAAACAAATTATAATATTTTATTTTAGTCTTTTGTGGTCACAAAACCAGGCTTTTACTCTCTCGAATGCAAAATATATTATTTCAGGAAAAAACACATATTAGAATTTTTAGTATTATGTACAGTACTCGTCTCAAAAGTACCCTTGCACGGCAAGTACGGAGTATAACCATTTTAATGGTATATAAAGTTCAAGCAATATTAATGCGAGGAAGAGAAAATAAATTATGTATCACTTTAAGAATAAATACAAAAAAGGAACCCGATCACAACGGATGACGATCACGGCTACCTCGTATTTTAACAGTCATCAACCTATCATAAGTTATAGGAAAATCGACTTCGGTCACAACGGTCTACTAGATCATAACAACCACTCGCTTTGATGATCACAACAGCGACCTCAATCACAACGACCAACATTCTTCGTTATAACAACGACCGACGCCGATCAACCACTTGCTATTACGCTCACAACGGGACTTGCAATTATGATCACAACTCACTTCGTTTAGAACGGCCTACCACTACAGTGATCACAACAGCTACTTACATCACAATAACAGCCTTCGTAATAGCGAAACAAAGTTTGTATCGCTAACGGCTAACACCTTTCGGCATCATAACAATCACCGTAATACCAATACATCCTAAATTATACGAAAATCCGGTCACAAGAGCCTACTTAGTTATACCAGCCACTCGTTCTGTTGATCATAATGGCAACCTCTATCACAAGAACCAAAATTCTTCGTTACCATAACGGCAACCGACGATTTTTGACCACCCACCCGTTCCTACAATCACAACAGCTTCCTTAATCACAACAGTCAACTCGAGCATAACGTTCAATTCAGAAAGTTCTGCATAGGCCAAAACCTAAAAGCAAGCCATAAAAATTGATTTTTGGTAGTAATTTCAGAGATACGTCCAAGAAGGCTAGTTTTGTGTAGGAGTAAAATCATTATTTTTAGCATAATTGAAAATTGTAAGAGTGCCAGTAGTTTATTTTGAAAAATTAATTTTTAGATTCTGCATATTAAAAATCACTTTTACAGACCGATTTCGTTGGAAAAAAGTGGTTATACAGTAACGCGGAAAAAATGTCTGACTTTGTCGTTGGAAACGTACCTTATTGGCCGCCATTTTAAATTCACCCCATTGAAAATGTTAATGCACCGATTTCGGTGAGAAAAAAGTTGATATATTGTAGTATGGTACACAAATCTTGTGCCCACCATATTGAAAATCTTTATGGAGTAAATAGCAAACTTTGATATTACCATATTGGGCGCCATTATAAAACTGCCATATTGAAAATATTTACAGACCTAAATCATTCAGAAAAAGTGTACTCTTATTGTAATGACAAACACTAAATTTTATCTTATACGACGCCACTTGGAATCCGCCATATTTAAAGCCTTTATGCCTTTATACATATACCAATTTCATTGGGAAAAAATGTAATCACATTGTCACTATAGGTAAACACTAAATTTTGTGTTTCATCATTGTTAGACGCCGTTTTAAAACCTCCATATCGAAAATGATTATTTACGGACCGATTTCTTTGGTAAAAAAAAGGATATATAGTGGTATAAAGAATTAATTTTTATACTATAAGTTATTGGACACCATTTTGAGTCTGCCATATTAAAATTCTTTATTTTCGTTAGGAAAAAGTATAATTATATTGTTACAGGTTAACACTAAATTTTATTATTCGTTTTGATTTTAAATGCGCCATTTTACAAATCATTACTTATGGACCAATTAGGTTTTTTTTTATGATTGTGAACGTGAACAGACTAAATTTGGCCTATCGTGCTAAAGCACTCAGGAACACTTAGGAGGATGGATAGAGGGATAATGAATTGCCAATAGATGCCTATGAACAGCTACCTTAAATTTTCTCATATCATAAGTGAGAGGAATACAGGAACCAGGGAAATCATTCCAGAGTTTAGAAGCCGTGTAGAAAAATGTGGATTGCGCCCGTTTAGTACGACAAGTGGAGATTTGTACTGCATGCTGATGATGTGGATGAGCGAACCGAGTGTTTCTCGCAAAAATAGCCCGAGATGGTATCAAAGAATATAATTCTGCAGCACAATAGCCGTTGTAATAACGATAATGCAAAGAAAGAACTGAAACCATCCTTCTATGCTCAAGGGACTACATGTGAGAAGTTAAGTACGGGTCATTTATAAGCCTAATCGCTCTCTTTTGAATACGATCAACGATATCGAGAGCGTATTGGGGAGCACTAACCCAGAGGTGAGAATTATATTCCAGATGAGGCCGAATTTGGGCCTTATACAGCAGAAGGAGTTGTCGAGAGGTAAGGTACTGCTTAGATCTGTACAAAAAGCCTATTTTACGAGCAGCTGTTTTGTTAGCTGACAGAAGATGGTCAACCCATGCGGGATTTGAAGATACAGTCACACCCAACAGAGTAATAGAGTCTGAAAACTTAAGAACTGAACCATTCATACTTACAACAGAAAATGATCGATCTTTTTTGGCGGACACAAGGCAACATTGAGTTTTGTTAGCATTAAATTTAACTAGATTATTGCTTCCCCATCCGAGAATACGTTGAATGTCTTTGTTGATTGAATTTGCCATTTCAGCTTTAATTTCTTGATTTGACATAGAAGGTGGATTACCACTATGAGTAGACTGAGATGAACTACAGTGAAGAGTGCTATCTTCAGCAAAGCAATGGATGGGGTTAGTCGTTGAAGAAATAAGGTCATTTATGTACAGCAGAAAAAGTGTAGGCGCTATAACGGATACCTGTGGTACGCCCGCGTTAATGGCAAACAAGTGGTCATATTTGTGCAGTGCAAAAACTAAATTTTATGATTTTGTGTTATTGGACACCATGTTGGGAATCTATTCGTATAGATAGATATCGTTGGGAAACGGCGTGGTCGTATGGTAATGATGGACAAACACCAGATATTGATTTTATTTTATTTGATGACGTTGTGATGATGGTGGCAGTTTTTCGTATAATTTATGATCCGTCGTTCCCCGTTGTGATCACGATGGTTGTTATGAACAAGAAGACCGTTGGTCCTGATGATCATAGTGGCCCTAGTGACCGAGAATTTTCGTTCACCCTTGGGATCGTACTGGTAGTTGTGATCATGATTACAACGGCCAAAATGTGAGATAGACGCTGTGATCATTGACATAGGCCCAAATAAGAATTATGGTTGATTTTTTGAGGTGGTTGGAACACTCACATTGATTTCTTATTGGAAAACACTAATCCTAACCAAACGTCAACTCAATTAATCTAATTATTTCAAAAGAATAAAAAACCAAACCAAGATTACGTTCTATCTGATACGGGATGGTCGTAACACTTCCAAAATTGGTAAGATAATTTGTCCCTGAACACTAATTGTGACCTATGCAATAGGTCCATTTGTTCAAAAATACATTTAAAACCCTCAAAATATTACTGGGTTGCTACAATTGGGAGGCCACCCCGGCTGAAAACGTTTACCTAAAAATAGTAGGGTACTTCCCCTGACTGTAAAAATTTCAGTCGATAGGAAAAGGCGTTCGTGAGTTAACGCGTATATGATCAGACGCACGAACATACAAAGAATGTTTTAGTTGCTTTTGAATCAGCGAGCACGAAAACATGAAAAATGTGAGGAAAAGGCAAGGTTAAATTTTTCCCAATCGTGTAAAAAATTACTACTAAAAATCGCTTTCACCTTCACACACATGCACGCACACGCAGGCACTCATATGTCGAAAAAGATCTAAATAGTTTTTAAATTATAAACTGTAGCAAACTGTTGTACGTTTTTCTTGACAGTGTTTTGTAATATCTTTATTTTGAAAAAAGGCAGTGATTAGCTGTTTTCATAAAAATATGTAATATATTTAATATTTGAAATATTTAATTAATCTATAGACCATTATGAACAGTACAGAAAAATAGTTTATAACGCAGTTAATAAAAAGGAGATAAAGCTCTTTTCAACATTTTGTAGATTTTTGGCTAAAACAATGTGAAGTAATTTATCTTTTGTGAAAAAGAAGTTTACGGTTCCCCCACCACTTTATTTCAAGACGTAGACTAATGAGTTTTAAACAAAAAAAGATTTCGAGAAGTTTAATACCGGTACCATTGTCGTTATTTTACACCTTTTATAAAACACTTGATATTTTAATTTAATTAGGCACCCTAGCGGCCATCTTACGAACTCGAAAATTATTTCCAGCTTTTGCTCATGTGTAGTTTTATTGTGATATTTTTCCCCAAAGCATTGCGATAATTTAGTATCAAGATACAGTCGTAGGCCGACTTTAGTAGCACACCTGGTATATTACGCCCCCAGCGGCCATTTTACGACCTTGGAATTTCCAGTTTTTCTCATGTGCAGTTTTGTTAAGCTATTTTTCCTCCAACGCTTTGCGATAATCTATTATCGATATTTAAAGGTTTTCAGTACTGCTGTATACTGATTTAACTGAGTTAGCAGACTCTCGTGCTGGGCTACGCGGTAACAAATTGTTTGTTATATATGATAAATATGGATGTTCATTTATTATATTACATAGCTAATAAGTATGTGCCTTTTAAAATTATTCTTGACTATACTGTGCTCCAAAAAAAGTAGGGCAAGACAAAGTTAGAATTTTTTAATGGAACACCCTGTATTTATGCATGTAAAATTTACGGTTTTTGAAATAATACGAATTTTATCTAAAAAAGCGCAATTACAAGTATAGCTTTATAATTATGTACTATCTTGTGTTTTGTTACGAAAACTTTTATATTTTAGCCAAGGGAAGCTTAATCCTGTGTTCTGAAGAAAAAGAAGTATTAGAGATAAATGCTACAGGTGTTCAAAATATATGTTCAAGCCTACGAAAGTTGTAATTCAAAACTATCACTTTACTCAAATAGAACACCCTGTATATTTTGACGCTGTTTTTGAGTTATTTTGATTTTTTTATGTTATTCAATATTTCAATGGTTTTTCTTGTGAGTATTTGCAGTAGCTATGAAATTTGAAAATCGAAACGAAAATTTGCATTACATATTAAACACTAAAATAGGTATAAATTAACTCCAACAGAAAATATATTACGTTATCATAAGAACTTATAAAATAAACGACAGTTTCTAATGTTCGAAAAGATGTCCCTCCTTATTATGTTTTCCCTCACGTTTCCCAGCATCTCCAGTGTTATCGTTACACAAGCGTCTCGTATCCTATCTTCCACATCTTCTTTTGTAGTGGGAGATGCGACATATACACGTTCTTTAATATATCCCCGTAAGAAGAAATCTAATGGGTTAAGATCGCACGACCTTGGGGGTCACTGGACAAAACCTCCACACGCAATCCATTTTTTAGGATAATTATCATCTAAAAATTCACGTACCTTGCGGTGGTAGAGCGTAGGGGCACCGTCTTGTTACAGCCACATATTTTGTCATTCATTATGACTAAGCAGATGAAGGAGGTTAGGCAAAACTTCTTGGAGGAATTAAAGGTAGATACGACCAGCCAGGGGAGTGTTAAAAAAATACGGTCCAATAATTCGATTACTACACCAAACATTTATGGACCAGTCATTTTGTTTTTGCATTTATCGGATGCAAAATAGATTGTCTAATCCATAATAGTGTATATTATGACGATTTACAGCATCATTGTTTCTAAACGCAGCCTCGTCAGAAAACAATATAAGATAAAAGAGTTGGATTCATCTCAAGTTGAGCACTAATCCACTGGAAAAAGTTTACTTGTCTTTCGAAGTCAATATTGCGTAATTCCTGGTGTTATTCAATATGGTAAGAATAATACTGTCCGACTGACATCAATTAGTTCACTTTTAGAGTAATCTAACACACAAATCGTTCACAATCTTAAATAGCTACCAAAATGCAACAACAGTTTGACAGGTCAAATAAGCAATTGAAATATTGAATAATATAGAATTGTGTGTTTTTTGATTCCCTTTAACACAGTGTAAAAATATATTATTTGAGAAAAGTGATATTTTTGAGTTTCAAGTGTCGCAGGTTTGAACATATATGGTGTCCCAAAAGTATAGGGAGACAGCTTAACTACAGCTTCCTTAGGTCAGATGGGATCGATTAAACCAAACATGCCTTAGTACAAATGTGTTTCCTGAAGAAGTTACAGCTCTTTAAAGTGTTAAAAGATACTTTTAACATTGGGTATATTTCAGAAATGACATGACATGACACTTCGGAGGAATCTGAATGTTCTCAGTTTATGAGCCACATTGGATATTGTAGAGGGCGCTGTCGACAGTTTTTTTTTTTTGGTATGTTCCTGTCATATTTTTCTTATGATTAACACTTTTGTTTCTGCGGATAAAGCTTATGAAGTTTCATGAAAAACGCGCCAAAACATTTTAATTCACTTTTTCAAAGTTTTTCTCGAAATACGATTGTATCAAGTTACCAATTGCCCCACTAATATTAATGTATTTGTTACATTACTTGCAAGTTGTAATCTGTCAGTTATTTTATTTTATTGTTGTTCTACTGAGTTATTATCGAGTTTATTGTTGTTCTTAAAGTTTCCGTTGATTTTTCTTGTTCCCGCTCTGAATGCCTATTCTTGTTTTATTTTAAAATTTCACATTACAATGTGTTTTCCAACTCGCATAGTTGCGACTTATTGCCAAGAGCAATTTAATGGAGCAGCTGCAGCAAGAAGGTATAATGAATTGTACCTAAATCGTCGTTAACTCAACAGATTATTTCAAACTTTATTCCAACGATTAAAAGAATATGGGAGCTTTAAGACCAGATAGCTTGCTGAACGTCCAACTTCTTTACCCGTTGGGGAGGAAGAAGATATTTTACGTAGAGTTGAAGAAAATCCTGAAATCAGTATTCGGCAGTTATCTGCAATTACAGATGTACCCCGAGCGTCCATACATACACTTCTTCGTGCCCAACTTTTGCATCCGTATCACGATTGAAATGTACAGGAATTGTTGCCGATTGATTTCCCATTAAGATTGAATTTTTGTCAGTGGTTGCGTAATAATCGAAATAATGACCCGGCATTTTTTAATCGTTTGCTCTTTACTGATGAGGCAACCTTTAGCCGTCAGGGAATAATTAATTCTCGCAATTCTGATACATGGAGTGAAGACAATCGCCGTATAGCTAGAACGAAGCATTTTCAGCACGAATTTGAATTAACGTATAATGTGGAATTGTCGCGGATTCTTTAATAGGACTGTGTGAACTTCCTACTCGGTTGAATGCAGAATCATATCTCAACTTTTTGGAAAATACTTTGCCCACCTTACTAGAAGATGTTCCGCTTAACATTAGAAACAATATGTGGTTTATGCACGATGGTGCTCCTGCTCATTATGCTCGAAATGTGCAAAATTATTTAAATAACCACTTTCGACAACGATGGATTGGACGTGGGAGTGATCATCCCTGGTCACCGCGAAGTACAGATGTCAATCCGTTAGATTTTCTCTTGTTGGGGCGTATGAAATCCATTGTTTATAAACAATCAAACGGCAATATTGTCAAGAAAAATTTGAGAAGCTGGAAATGAGATTAGAAATAATGCTCAGCCATTCTTCCGACAAAATTTAGCTAAACGTTGTCAAAAGTGCATTGAAGCTAATGGCGTCCATTTAGAAAATATTTTGTAAATAGCCAATAAAATCTAATACCCACTTAATCCAATTTAATTGTTATTAAAAAGTGCATTAATATTAGTGTGACAAGTGGTAATTTGATACAATCGTATTGCGTGAAAAGCGTTAAATTGGTGCATTAAAACGTTTAGGTGCGTTTTACTTGAAAAAGGTACATTTTGTGAATATGAAACAAGTGTTGATCATAAGAAAAATATGACAGAAACATACTAAAAAAAATCGGTCGACAGCGCTCTCTACAATATGCAGTATGGCACATAATCTGAGAATATTCAGCTTCCTCCCAAGTGGATATGAACTTGATACGTCATGTCATTTCTGAAATATACCCAGTGTTAAAAGTATTTATTATCACTTAAAAGAGCTATAACCTCTTCAGGAAGTATATTTGTACTGAGGTATGTTTGGTTAAATCGATCCCATTTGACCCAAGGAAGTTGTAGTTAAGCAGTGTTCCTATACTTATGGGACACCCTGTCTATTTTGAACACCTGTAGTCTCTAATATTTCTTCTTCAGAACATAAGCTTAAGCTTGATCTCACCTTACTCCAAATATAAAAGTTACCTAACTAAACACAAGATGGCATATAAAATAATAAAGTTATACCTGTAAATGCGATTTTTTGGATAAAATTCGAATTATTTCAAAAAACCGCAAATTTTTATATGCCCTGTCGTGCTTTTTTGGAACACTCTGTATAATCAAGAATAATTTTAAAATGCGCACACTTACTAGCCATATAATATGATAATAGATTTAATTTGCAAAATTAACCCATAAAGCACCGGTTTACTTTACTTTATCGTTGACTCACCCTGTACAATTGTACAAGAGTCGGACAACTTGCATTGTAATTGTGGATAAGCCAAAATCCACAAAAAAAAATTGAAAATTATTCCAAATGTTCGAAAATAAGTAACATTTTCATTAGTTTGTAACATACCACTTTTCTAACCCTTTAAAGGTTGAAAAGTGAATGATTCTACGGGTTTACTTTAAGCGGTCGGTTATAACAAAAAAAGGAGACGGTAATGAGATGAAGCGGTCAGTAGTGGACCACTTTCTAACCTATGGGGGAGCTACTACCGATTTAAACTATCAATGTTAACCCATTAACGCCCACTGTACCCATGTGAGTACAATTAACTTGCTTACATAGTTCTGACATCTATAAGGAAATAGTATAAGCTTTTGTGGTTGATTCTTTGTTAGAGAGTTGCCAAAACAGTATTCTATCGGATATATACACTTGTTACCATGAAATGTTTGGTATGTGTTTGTTTTGGTCTGTTGTTCACGAAGTAAGCACGTGTCAAAATAAATTCGTTTGCAGAGACTTCTACTATTTACGGTAAGTTCGATTTACTGAGTTATTTTTATGAAATGTTTGCATATATTTATGTGAAATACGCTTGCTAAGAGATATATATATATATATATATATATATATATATATGTAATTGTGCAAAAATTAGTTATTTGTTATATTTAGTATTGGCGTAAAGTATGATGTACCCAAGCGAGTACACTGGGCACGTGAAAGCAAATGTTAAAAGAATTTCGATTTTATTACAGATATGGATATCAATGATGAATTTGAAGCTATTGATGTGCGAAAATTTTATGGAAAGAGATATGTGGGTTTGCTGTCGGCTTTAGAGGATATTGAGGCTTCTAATTCACAATCTGAAATTGATATAATTCTGATTCCACCAGATCCTGACGTTGTTACTGACGTTGCCGGAGAAGTAGAAGTGTATTATACGTCTGATGAAGATGAAGAAAATAATATGCCTTTGTCAGTTAGACTACAAAATTTAAAAAAGAAAAGAATGAAAAACAAAAATGGACAAAAGCTTATACAGACATTACTATGCCCAGAACAACGGGATGTACTGAACGGGTGGAAATCGTAAGGCATGAACTCCAAAATTTAACTGAAGTTGAAGTATTCCAAAAACTGTTCACTGACGATGTTTTTGATTATATTGTTACACAGACAAATATATATTCATCTCAAAAAAATAATCACACATTTTTTGTGTCTAAAGCGGATATACAAATTTTTGTTGGAATATTGCTAATAACTGGTTATCATGAATTACCGAGTGCCATATGTATCAAGTGCCATGTCGAGAAATCGATTTTTAGATATAAAAAGATATATCCACCTTGCAGATAATACAACGTTGAACCGACGTGATAAAATGGCCAAGCTTAGACCTCTTGTAGATCGTTTAAACCAAAACTTCCAACAATGGGGAATCTTCCATGAGGATCTATGTGTAGATGAGTCTATGGTGAAATTTTTCGGAAAACATTCAGCCAAACAGTTTATAAAGGGAAAGCCAGTACGTTTTGGCTATAAAAAATTGGTTATTATGAAGTGCTACGTTACGAATACTTACTGTGGGGCCAAAGAAGTGCAGCCAGAAGTCCAACAGAACAAAATACCACTAGGCTACAGAGTAGTCCTAGATATGGTAGAAAAAGTCGCTTGCCCATCAGATCACAGATTGTTTTTTGATAATTTTTTTACGAGTTATGATTTGTTAACAGGGTTAAAACACAAAGGTATGCGATCTACTGGAACTGTAAGGGACAACAGGACAAAGCAGTGCCCTCTAACCAACAAAAAAATAATGAAAAAGAAAAAAAGGGGTTATTTTGAGCACCAATACGAACAAACAGATGGTCTCTTATTTGTACGATGGAAAGACAATAATATTGTGACCATGGCAACCAATTTTGACACAATACAACCCACTGGACAAGTAAAACGCTGGTCGACCGCAGCTAAGGCAAAAATTGATATTTCGCAACCAGCCTTATTTAAAAACTACAAGTCGATGGGTGGAGTGGACCTACATGATCAACAACTAAATAGTTACCGAATAAGTGTAAGAGGAAGAAAATGGTGGTAGGTCCTTTTACCAATTTAATAAATACGGCAGTTGTAAACGCGTGGAGGTTATATCAATTGACGAATACAGATACGCACATTGGTTTACTTGAATTTCAAAGAGCTCTGGTCCGACACTATTTGAGTTGTTATGGTAAATCTACTTTCACTAGGGAAGACCATCAGGCGGTACTTTACCAAGTGTCAGAAAGCATGAAGGAGGACATTTTCCGAAAAAATTTCTAAACCATTGAGATTTGTCGAATGTCACCAACGAATTCGCTGGTGCTGTGAAAATGTAATGTTACTCTGTGTATTGAAAGAGAGTGCTTTAAAAATTATCATTTATAATAATAATTCCCCATTTACTTTGTATTTTGTATAATTATATAGTTTCCAAAATAATCTTTGTATAGTTCATTAATACAGAAAAGTTACTTTGTAGTGCCCAGTGTACTCATATGGGTACATATGTATATCATACTAATTTGAACATTTTCAAATGTAGTTGCATTTAAAAGTTTGTATAAAAGACCATTTTTAATATAGATTTCAAAAGAAAAATATTTTTTTGTAAAAAAATATCGTGGGCGTTAATGGGTTAAATTGACATCTTGCCAATTTTAATAAAGGGTGAAGAGTATGCAACCATTTTTTCTCACGTGCGTAGATGGTGAGTGAACGCAAGCAATAGGTGGAAACAAACAACACGGTTTCTTTAATAAACATATTTAATAAGTGAATTATTGATAACAAGTAACGACAAAACCAAGAGAAAAATAGTAAGCATAACATTTATTGCTTCTCATTGTCACGACCTTCAATATTAAACGAGAAGCCGTGATGATGTGTTCCAAAATTTTTTGATTTGAACTGTACTGTATAATATTGCTTGTTCCTCAATTGTGAATCAAATCGTATACAAACCTCCGCAAAATTACCATTCCCTGTCTCAAAAACTAGTTCACCTCGGTATGTAATATACTATTAATTTGTGTTTCACAATAATAAATTAACTGTTAAAAATGTATTTATATTCGTACATTGCCACATATACACCATTAAATCACTGAAAAACTAGAAAACGATACAAACGCAATGCTTTATTTGTTTGTTTATAATATTAGCTGTCACTCCTTCTTAACGATTATCAACTACTTGAAATGTGAGGATGAGAGCAAGAGGAGATGGGCGCCCCAAGTACAATTTGTAGAAGGGCCTCGCAACATTTTTTGCACCGGGACGCGCTTTCATTCAGCACGACGCTGCATAAAATATAAAACTAATAGAAATATAGTTTACGGTTTAACGTAGTATACTGTCGCTCAAATAAGTCAGTTTAATCGGAAATGTGTAATAGAAACATTTTTATACCAATTTCACACTAAAGATCATGCAATGCTTTTGTATTAGAAATAAAACCGGCACAACACAACTGAATTTCAATCTTCAAGCTGAGTTTTAATGATGATCACGCCCAAGTTCTCTATTTGCACATTTGTGCTCGTTTCATTGTGATGCAGAAGTTATAATTAAGCACATCAGAAAATGTCTATGCTGTATTTAAAAATCAAAAAACCGTCCGCTTATTATAATTTGCAAATGCTTTACAAATTTATTAGAATGATTTTCACGCAAAATTAAGCAATTTTATTAAGAGCAGTTATATAGAGTGATTTGGCATAAATGGAGCTTTGTATTAGACATTTTTTTAAAGTGAAATCAATAAATGTTATTCGAAAATAACGGTAACAGATCAAAGGTAAAAAGCAAGAATGCTTTTGTGGTTTCAGTCCCGCATTTTATCGGCAACGAAAGTGACCCGTTACGTTTCAAATTGGGTAATAAAGAAATAATTTAAGGTTTTTTTTTGTAATCGAAATTATAATCGGTCACATCTTTGTAATAATAAACAATAAAAAAAGAAGGATGAGATGGAATAGTACTATCATAGGTCAGGTATTTTTAAATCATGAGAGGAAAAGTAGCGGCAATGACAATGACCCTCGTGCAGTAGTGTGGAACGAACAACATTGTTGCGTGAGGAGATGGGCGAAGTGGAATTACTGATCCGTAATGAGAGCAAAGTGAAGAAACGTCCTCGTTCAAATAGCAAGATCGGCTAACGTTCGGCCTTGGAACAACCTTGCTGGGGTCAACGACGGGCAGTGAGGACAGGGGATGTTCATCATAGATACAAAAAAATGGTGTAGATTTTATCATCAACGATCAAATAACTAACAAATTTTATGACTAATGCCCATCTTGGTAATTTATTCCCACGGATTTTAAATCTAACGCTTACACATATATAATTAAAAAGTACGCAATAGTTTTGATCTACAGCCAGAAGCTATGAAGATCTCCTATATCACGTTGTAGCAAAGTCAAGTGCGTGTGCTGCTGATGGCAAATTGCAGGTTGGCTAATGAGGCCCGCAGCAGAGGTCAGTCGGCGCCAGTGCAGGAATGTCTGATAATTACACTACAACTCTAACGGGGCGATGGCTTATATATGTACAATCATTTCTTCGTTACAGAAAATTGCTATTTATAGTCGTGATACGCGTTAGACCAAAACTTAAAAATGCAATACCACTGCCTTTACATAAAATAAGATGAAATACGAGCACCTTCGAGCGACTTCTATTAAAAATAATTTGGATGTTGCAACAAAATTGATTTAAACCGTGTTATTATATATTCAAGGTCGACTTCTGATACTTTGCACAACCAGATCATCTTCACTGTACCGTGGGGTTGCGTAGGTGATGAAAATATTGAGATCTATCAAATGCTAAAAATGTAAATAAGTCCATCATAGAAGAAACCAGATGAGACGGTAACCTTCTGAAGGTCGGTCATTTACGAGGTGAACATCCTGGCAAAAGAAGATACTTAATTAACCCTTCTCCAACGCACCACGACATTTCATTGTTTTTATTGAACATCTGCCTAATACAGCCTAATTTGCATATATTCGCTAATTAATAAACTCGTTAGACACCAATATAATTTATAGATAAAAAAAACTTATTAAACGTGACAGATACCGTAGCGCAAATTAGTTTCTCATCTCATTCATTCTCGATTTAAACGAATATAAATAAACTTAAAACCGTAGTGCACATTTTTCATCCTAGTTTTAAGAAGCATAATTGTTAAAAATCTAAACTATTGTATAAATGCCTAGGGGTTAAATGTTTTACGCAAACAAATACGCAATTAACATTCCAGGCTAATTGATGGTCATGACCGAGCTAAAAGAAAAAATCCTTAACACGCATTCCTTAGAATAGTAGTTAAAATTTTTGCTAATCGCTGCTTAAACATCAATAATTAAATGAAAATTATGAACAACATTGATGGACAAGCAACTATCAAGCGATCAAAAATAATTAACAAAATGAAAATTATTGTGGTCTTCAATATCAGGAATTCGAATCAATAGAATTTTACTGTATGTATATGTTCCCTGTTAGCTTAAAAAATTCCAGCATCATACTTGGAATAATCACGGCACAAACCGTTACTACATTTTAATTTTGACCTCGGTTACTCTTCATAACTATTTAGTGCATTCATATGTTTGAACATTATTATGCACATTAGTTTAAGGTATGTTATGTAAATCCCAAGATTTCATCACACTGGAAAGTGTCTGTTTTGAGTCCGAGTTTTGACGCGCTTGTAGCTTTTCAATATCTCGTTAACATGAAAAACGAACTCATAGCTCAGGAAAGCGCGAAGTCCGGAACAAGCAGGTCACTTAATTTGCGTTTCCTTTAAAATATAGCGCTTACTTTTCTAAAAGTCCTCTATTGCAACTCAGAAGATTTTTAAGATATTGAGATGAACTTTAAAATGCATATTTTATGGCCAAAGAACCATTTAATAAATTGGTCACAGTAAATTAATTTTTGTCTTAAAAAACTAGCTAAGTTCAGATGATTTAAAATCGAGTATTTAAATATAAAAATTCCAGCTATAGACGAGACCTCTCAATGCTTCCAAAACGTATAAAAACAATTTGTGCTTCAATAAGTAAAGTAGTAGGACAATACCTTGGACGCCATCTTGCATTACTTAATGGCTTTTTAACGAGTTGTTAATTCAATGTTAACAACTAATCTTATCTTAATGGGTTTATAATTACTTTCTAATGACACTGTCTTTAACATCTTCTTTTGCGGCGTCTTTTTAATTAAGATCACTTTTTCAATGCCTATGTTTATCATCTTTTTTAGACGTATTTTCTGTCATCGTCTTTATGGATCACGTACTGACCCAGTCTGTTTTTAATGAGTATACTGTATCGGCTTCTTTTGTGGCTTGGTCTATCATCTTAGTTCGTCTACTTTGTCCAGTGCAAATTTTAACATCTTGGGTCCGCCTGGTACTCCAGCATTTTGGTCACTAGTCCAGTACCTTCGTGTGACGTCAGCTTGCTTGCACGTGCCTTTTTCGCTTTCCGCCATTTAGTTTCGGTGTTCTTCCACCTTACTTGCGTGTGCCTTTTTGGTATTAAGGTCCGAAATTGTCTTCATGTGCAATGGATTTTCCATCCCTTTTTTCAACCCCTTTTTGGTTCTGTGATCCGCCATCACATTTCCGCACGTCTATTTGACTTTCCACATATTTCTTCAGTATTCAATCATCTTGTTGCCACCATCCTGTATCCGTGTTCTACCAGCTTGTTTCGCTTTCCGCCATCAAGTTTCGAAATATATTTTTGATTTGCGTCCATCTTGCACACTGACCTACATCTTCTTTCTACATCTGAGATCATTTTGGCAAAATTTTGTTTCAACATCTTGAAGCGGTTTCAGTAGCTTGAATACGGTCTCTTTGGCAGAGTACAACGCTTTCAAACACGTTTTTAATACCAACGGTCTGTCCAGTTGTCTCGCTTCCTCTTAATGGGCTAATTTGTTATCTCTTTCTTTTTTGGGGATAGCCATAAACGTAGCGACATATTGCATGTAGGTTAACATAAGGTTTGCAGCGCCATCTTGTGCTATAACATAAAACCAATTAATTTAAATATTAAGTAGAAGACAGCGCCATCTAATGGTTAAACTTTCCCTTATGGTTCTTTTAGAGTTAAAAGTAAATGTAGCATCTACGAGTTACGTAATACTGTCACGGTTAAAGAAACATTCATTCCACGGGTTTTCTCGAACTTTCACCTAACGCTGGGTATGAAATGAACAGTTTAAAAAAGTTTACACTAAAGATACGAGAAATCGTGCCTAACACAGTTGTTACACAAATAGACAAATTACTGTTAAAGATAAAAATACTTGAAAAAAGGCTGCAAAAATGGACCTCATTATGCGCAACATGAGACGAATCAACAGATTGATGTTATTAATAAAATATGTACTAGAACATTATAAAACCTATAAATACGTAGTAGAACCTCACAACTCCTATACAAGAAAACTAGCGAACATCTAAACACACAAAACAGCCTGAAAACATATCACAGAAACTAAGACACGCAAAAATCTAGTAACCAAAAACACATATGCAAACCATCAAACACGAAACCCCACAAACGCCAATAAAGAAATTAGTAATAAAGTACAAGAGTACCAAACATTACACCACGTCCTCCGTAAACACTCCAACAGGTGAACACGCAAACGCCAAAACAAAAATCTAACCAACAAACACTCAAACATAAGCAACTTGCACGTAACAAGTAAGAAAAAATGCAATAAGAGTCAATCAAATCAAAGAAACTAAACACTCGGTTCGCTCATTCACATCATCAGTATGCAGTACAAATCTCCACTTGTCGTACCAAACGGGCGCAATCCACATTTTTCTACACGGCTTCTAAACTCTGGAATGATCTCCCTAGTTCCTGTTTTCCTCTCACTTATGATATGAGAAAATTTAAGGTAGCTGTTCATAGGCATCTATTGGCAATTCATTATCCCTCTATCCATCCTCCTAAGTGTTCCTGAGTGCTTTAGCACGATAGGCCTTATTTAGCCTGTTCAGGTCCACAATCATAAAAAAAAAAAATTATTTAAGATACAAACAAGTACACAAGCGCATACACACATCCACACCCACACAAACACACTCACCCACGCCCATACCCACGTACATACACGCGCGCGCGAGGGAGTACATAAACACGTAAACAAATAAATCCGCAAACATACACCCACGCAACACCAAAAAAGGAACAAGTAAGTAAACAAACATGCGTTCAAATCAAGCATGCAATTTGGCCGTAAGTTTCTAGTGAACACATGATCAGTATGAGTCTCGTTTTTCCTGTATTTTCACTGAGGCTATGTAATAGGTACAAGCAATTTTAATAGTATTGTAAAAAACTCAGGCGTGACCCATTGGCGGGACACAGAAAAACCTATTTCGATAAACACTAGTGCTACCCACCGGTGATAGACGGACACGGAAAATAGTAGACCCCTTTAAGTGTACTTGGGATTTCTATATGTCCTAATCCGATACACTACCCGGTATACGAGAAAATATATGAAAATTCCATAGACCACTAGATAAAGTAATAAGAGTAATTACGAAGTCAATTTCTTATTGCGAACTTACATTTTGGAATAGTAGTGTTTCTCCCTTTGTAATAATTCGATTATTTCTTAATTATTCGTAAGTATTTTATCTAACTGCTAACAATTAAAGATGGTTCCTGGAGGTTTGCTAATAGCTGATGGTTCAACCAACTTTCAAAACGTTATGATAATCATACGATTTTGAGTTTATGGCGAATATCACGCTGATAATCTCAATAAAACTATATTTCTTTCTACCGTGCGAGATTATAAACCTTTTGCCATTCGAAGAATTCACATTGTTTACCATTTCTCTATATCGTCTTGCCAAGGTCCTTTTGGTGGTCCTCTAGCAGATGCCCACGTTTAATCAAGGAATACAACTCGTAGAGGCAATGACGAGATCATATTGCACCTTTGTGATGTAATATTCGCTTTTTCGCAAACCACTTGCTGACTACAAACCTTTTCGAATTTGAAATCTATGATAGGCCAAAATGTTGCAAGCAATTCATATTCTAATTTTTTTTCTCAGCTTGTAATATAACCATTTCCTTCTCAGCATGCTTCGAATAAACTATATCTCGTACTGTATGTTGTAGACCTTCAAATATATCGTCTATTTTAAACTTCTGACGAGGTTTCACGACGGTTTTCGGTAAGGGAATGTTCCTTTTCTTGCACTCAATTATCTTCTGTAATACAGACGCGGTGACGTTTAAAGCTAACGCTATTATTTCTTGTGCTGCTTTAACATTACGCAACGGTACAAAATTATCTTTCTCTCGGCAAAAATGCACATATACGTTAAATATTAGCTCTTGGCAACGTTTGTTTAAACATTTTTGAGACGCTTTGGCATACAGTGAAAGCACAAAAATATATTTGTCACTAAATCAAAATTCACTTATTAGAAATTAGATATACCTACTAATTATATTCTACTTACATTATTAAAATCAAATTAGATCCCTTGTAGTAGTTTGTATAAAATAACGCTTTCTTTTTAATAATGCATATAATGTGCAATTAACTGCCTCACGCTTTTGCATTGGTGTTTTCTGTGTCGCGTCATACATGCCTTACCCTATTGTTATCTAATTTTGGCGTAAGTAGCTAATTTCATATATGTATAAGTTCATAATAAAAAACAATTATGATAAAGACGTCCATAAGCAAAAGAAATACGCTAATTATAATTATTAATTACCTATTTTCAAACACATGATTGAAATCACATTAAATCATTCTTCTATTGATCAATATTATATATACGTTTGTATAAGCTAAATCTTTCTTTTTAGTGATGCATATAATGTGCAATTCACTGCCTTACGCTTTTACGTGGATGTTCTCCGTGTCGCATCATAATACGCTTTACACTGTTTTTACCTCATTTTGTGTATCTACCTAATTACACATATGTACTAGTATAACAAAAAAACAATTACGATAAAGATGTCAATAAGCGACAGAAATCCGTTAATTATAATTATTAATTACCTATTTTCAGATAATGATTGAAATCACATTAAATCCTTTCTTTATTAATTACATATATATATATATATATATATATAGCGTGTCCCAGGATTGATGTTACAAAAGGTGTAATGGAATTCTCCCGATGGTAAGACAAAATAATAATCTACGGCCTGCATCCCCTTCTTTGATAGTGTGTACAAATTTTGGATGTTGGATTTATAAATTCTTTGCAATTCCGATTTACTAACATTAAGATTACGTGAACGTTTCCTCAATGATAATCTGGGATGTTCTTACACGGAATCAATAGCAACAATAATTGCGGCATCGTTTTCATCGTTTATTTCTTTCTCAACGTTAAGAACGCTGCCAGTTCCAAGAAATTTCTTAACTATTCGCATGCAAGCCATACGTGTAAGATTGGTGTTGGGAAATCTCTCGTTAAGTGGTTGCTCCACTTCTCGTATTGCAATTTCTCAGAGCCCGTACCACTGAACAAACGTAAATTCTGTGCTGTAACGTTAACATAATGTAGGAGTAATTGAAATTTGAACAAAAAGATATTTCAAATTGTACTCTGACACTACTTAAGATTAGTCAATTGTCTCTTCATGGCCCTTTTAAAAAATACAATTTATTTTGTTTAATCTAAAACATAGCGCTTTAATGAAAGTAGGTAGATCTTCCTGAAATAATTTTGTATAAGGCCATAATTACTGATTATGAACAACTTTTTTAGTAAAATTTTGCCGCATCATGAACAAAAGGGTACTTTACTTTAAAAGAAAATAGTTTTCGCTTCAGTGTCAAGGCCGACTTGTTTTTCAAAAATTTTTTTCAAACCAAGCAGGATTTAATCCCATAGCCTTAAAATAAATTTCCAAAATTTTCAGTCCATCACAATTCACACCTTAATTTAATTTAATTTGTTTAATAAATATTATAATTACCTTTTTTTTTAAATTGTGAGTTAACTAATAATATTAAATATATTAAGCTATACATTTTTGAAATCAGAAAAAAATAAGCCATCGAATGAGTCCATAGCTCGAAAAATAATTACTAAACATTTTTTTTATTTTCCCATTTTGCGTAAAAATGGCTATCAAAAGTCTCTCTTATAACTTTTTCGTATTTTGAATATTAAAAAAGATATAGCCGATTTTTAGCTATTTTCGGATATCTTAGAAAGTTGGCAAGAATGTTGAATTTTCTTATAGGCATTTGAATTAGCATTTAATTCTGCCCAACTTTGCTAATTTGGCCGACTTTGCATCTCTTATAATAACAACGATAGCCATAGAACGTGGGTAGATTCTAGACACCCGGTATATATATATATATATATATATATATATATATATATATATATATATATATATATATACGTTTGTATAAATTAACGCTTTTTTAATGATGCACATAATGTGCAATTCACTGCTTTTACTATTTCTATTGTTAACCCTCAATTTAAAATACCTATAACATTCTTGTTAGTTCACCGCCCAAAATCAGAAAAACTGAATACAGACTGATAAGTCAAACACATGACATTTTGATTAATATTAACCCAAATGTCATGTGTTAGAACGGTATACAACCTCACGAGCAGTATTAACATTTCGAAACTTCAATTATTCACCGCGATCGATATTTTAGTGACCGTAGAAAGATTTAATGCTTGTGCAACTCGTTACAATAATAGGTAATTGGAACAATGTTAGAATTACCTACCTAACTGCTTGTAGCAGTATCAAATGACCGCGATTAACACGCACTTGCTCGAAATTTTCGATTAAAAATGCTACGAATTGTTTCGCAGAACTGCTCAGATTCCTCGTCATCTTGAAAAGTAACACTTTGCGACAAGAAAGTATTTGTTCTGAGAAGAACAGCTTCGTCGCTGTTATTGATAATTTAGGAAGGAAAAGTAAGCAAACAAGTTTAAACTAGAAAAATTGTAAAAAGCAAAAGTAATAAGTAACGAGATACGACAGCATAATAATAACATAACCTTAAATGTTCACAATCAAATATAAAACGCATAGTAAAGTAACTTTGGCATCGTCGGTTTGAGTACCAACAGGCAACACTAACATTGAAAATTTACTTTTTTTAACCAAGAACAACATAACTGATTAGAATTAGAATTTTGGTACGTTGTATTATATCACTAATGACGTACAGTGGAAGACTCGTTAAAATTCCTATAGTTAACTAAAGTAGTTCATTCAAGTAGGACAAGAACAACTAGGCCAGAAACTATAGTTACAGGAACTGCGGTTCTGCTCGTGCTCTCAAACTAACGCTTCTGGACGTGTTATACACAAGATTATAAATGTTTGTTGGTGATGCCATTTTGTTTTGTCAAACGGCTCTAACATGTATGACAGCTGTCAGCAAATGATATATGAAAACCGGTAATGCCAAACGAAAACGTTTTAAGTTCTCCCGGCCTAGACCTGAAACGATGATTTTCTGGACCATTTTGAGGATTGGAAAGTTACCATTCTCTGACGGAAACACAAAAGGAAGCAATAGAAAGTTAATATTTATTTTGTGAATAACTTGGTCAATACAATGTTCTTGTGACATTTTATATTGCAAGTTTATTGTCTCTGGTACTTCTAAAGTGTAAAAATTAGAAAAGCCTTAATAAAGTTTTTCAAGTATAAACGAGTTATTTAATGTAACTAATATCAGGTACGGTTTATTTACGTAATTACGTTCGTCGAATAAAAGCCCTTTTTATAATAGAAATAAAACACACTAATAGTCTCCTGGTATTAGACACATATGTATATAGAATTCTTACACACGTAGTCGATTAACACCATGTAATCACAAAAACTATCCACTGAAAAAGAAGTAATGGTATAAGTATTAAGCGAGAATTTACATGAGACTAAAAGTCTATGCATAAGTCATTAAATAAATGAGTTATTTCTCTAGTTATAGGGTTTGAAAACAAAAAACTATCTGAGTGTGAACATGAACTGTAGGATGCGCAGCATGCAAATTACAGCTGTAAAAGAACTTGTTAAAAGGTAAAAGTTAATATGCATAATAAAGTATGTATTTAGTACACTAGGAATAATTTAATTACATGCTATCAAACTAATATCAAAATAAGATAATTACAATGATTGAATGAAAACCAACAATGTATCACGACATATCAAGACATATTATTAAGTACTTGCAAAAATACAAGACAAAGTCGTTACGCTAGCATCTTTATTCAGGGCGAGTAACTTAAAAAACAAATAAGTGTTTGGAATACTTTGTAAACAGTTTTGAATTATCTATTATACCAACGCAAAAAAATTTAATGTTATAAGTTTTGAAACACATTATACCAAGATTCGCACACGTCATTCTAGACAATACGAGGGTTGTCTATTTAGTTTTGCATACAACCAGAGAAATAAATAATGTATCCATTTAGACATGCTTATTTTTTTTCAAACAAAGGTCCATCTCACCGACTACCAAATTTACCCATGAAATAGCAGCGAATGACAGTCTCCCGTTTCTTGATACTCTGGTAACAAGAAATTGTAGTAAACTAGATATAGATACATACCACGTAATGAAACTAAACCTAAACGATTCATAACCAATGCCTCCTATTACTGTAGACAGCATAAACTCACAACTTTAATTTTTTAGTTCACAGATTGCTTAATTTTCCTCTTTCAGTTCAAAATTATAATAAAGAATTACGAACTATTAAGGAAATTGCTACATGCAATGGATTTTCAGATTAAGTGGTTATGAATATGTAAAATTACCAAACTATCCTGCTTATACAAAAGGTCTAACTAAAATCCATCCAAAGTTAATTTGAAAACAATCACTACTTGAGATAATAGTTTGAAAACTGAATAAGTGGATAAACAGGATAGGCCAGGAATTTATAAAATTAGTTGTAAAAATTGTGAACAAATATATGTAGGGCAAACTAAACGACCTATCAAAATTCGCTTTAAAAAACATTTAGCTCATCAAATACAAACGTTGGGACAAGTCTGACGCAGCTCGTTTATTAGAAACCATGTAGCAGATAAGGTATGTTTAAATCATTTAAGTAAGGTAATAAGTTCGAACTTGATTGCTATGAAAATTTAGAAATCTTCGAAAACAAACAAATTCTAATGTATAATGTCATCAAGGACTTTTAGGCTAATCAGAAATCATTAAACATTAATCACTCACGTTGTTCGAAAATAAATTTGAAAAAAACCAATGAGAGTTGGTTAATGCAGAAGGTACATTAAAAAGTGTTCAATCATCCTCAAAATTGGGAGGGTGATTTCTTTCTTGTCCAAAAACATTTACCTGATCAAATTTCAACGGAATGATAAACTTGAATAAAAATCCTTTTTTCTTTATTACTAATTGCAGCTTGAGATTGTTACACATAGAAGGTATGGGCAGAAAGACCTATAAGCCTTAATTTAGAAAAAGAAAAAAGAAAGAAGCTTGTACTAAACACATATCTTCCGTAAAACAAATAAAAGGAATCAATCAAAAACATAACTTTCGTTTCTGTGGATATCTTTATACAGTAATTTCGTTAAGGTCGCAGCAAAATTGATTCACTCGATGGGCTAGAGCTAAATTTTTCGCTCCATGAGAGTTTGTCACAATTTGGGCGAAATATTGGCTAAGATTTATATGTATACGAATTTTGTTGGGGTCGCAGCAAAATTTATTCCTCGATAGCCGAGAGCCAAATTATATGACTCCTCAGTATTGGAGAGTATTTGAACCGAATTTTAGCCAAATTACATATTTATACACAAATCTCGTTAGGGTGATGGCAAAATGAACTCATTCTATAAGCAAAAGCTAAATTTTGCATCTTGAGTGTCAAAATTTTGGCTAAATGCTGCCCAAAATCTATATTGATACACTAATGTTGTTGGAGTGAAATTCATACACTCTATGGCCAGGAGTCAAATTCTGTAGCCCATGAGTGTTCTTCAATATCGATGTTTATACACCAATTCAGACGAGGTCGCGGCAAAATTGATTTCCCAAAGGGACAAAAGCCTAATTCGGTGGTCCATAAGTCTTGGTAGTCATTTAGGCCGAAACTTGGTCAAATTTTATACATAACTTAGTTTAAATTTCAGCAAAATAGATTTTGTGTTCCATGGGTTTATCAAAAATTGATTCCCTCGATAGCCAAGACCCAAATTCTGTGGCATATAAGCGTTGGACAGGATTTGGTTTAAACGTTGCCGAAAATCTATATTTATAAAGAAATTTCGTTAAGGTCGCGGAAAAAATCAAATTATGTAGTCCAAAGTGTTGATCGCCATATGAGCCCAATTTTCGCAAAAAAAAATACATTTATTCACCAATGTCGTTAGGGTAAAATAAATTCATTCGACGACAAAGACCAAAATTTGGCAACCCATTAGCATCTGTCACACTTTGGGCTGGATGTTGCCCAAAAACATATCTACACACCAACTCGTTGGAGTCGTGGTAAATTAATTTCCTCGATGGTCTGGAATCAAATTATATAATCCAAAGTGTTGGATCGAATTTTGTCCAGAATAATTTTTATATTTTTCATTGATTTCGTTGGGGACACAGGAAAGTAGTTTGACTCAATGATCAAAAGCTAAATTCTGTGACCCATGAGAATTGGTCAGCGTTTGGGCCTAACATTACCTAAAATCTATATTTATACATTAATTTCGTTGGAGTCTCGTCAAAACTGATTCCTTCAATGACCGAAAGTGCCATATGATTATTGGCGAGCAACGGAGCTAAATGCTACTTAAAAATTATACATGTTTACACCAATTTTATTGAGAGGGCGGCAAAATTAACTGCAGTTAAATTGTGTGCCCCTTGAGTGTTGGTCGACATTTAGGGCGAATGCTTCTCAAAATATATATTTATACATCAACTGCGTTTTAAATACGATAAAATGGATTGCCAAATCACTGAGAGCTAAACTCTACCCGTGATTTTTTGCCACCATTTTAAACGCACGTTGTCTAAAATCTATATTTTTGTAAACCAATTTTGTGAAGTTGCGGAAAGTGGAGTCTTGATGATCAACAGCAAACAATAAGTGCCATAAGTATTCGACCCCAGCGTTCGCTTTACTCCCAATTCTACAGCTTACGGCGTTAGGGACGCGGTAAAAATGTTTCCTTCGGTAACCAAAAACCGAATTTTGTTGTCCATGAGTGTTGGTCAGCATTTGGGCCGAATTTTAGGCAAAATATATATTTATACAATAATTTCGTTCAGGTAAAATGGATTCAATGACCAAGAACTAAATTTTGCGCGCCACGAGTATTCTTTTACAATTTGGGCTGAATGTTGCCCAAATGTATGTATTAACACACCAATTTCTTTGAAGTTGCGGTAAAATTGATTCTGTGGTCCATGAGAGTTTGCCAGTATGGTGCCGAATTTTTACCAAAACATATATATATATATATATATATATATATATATATATATATATATATATATATATCACACACGCACACAAAATCATCCCTAAGCATAATATAACAAACACAGTTTACAAAACTCCTCGTAATTCTTGTAACAAGGTTTACATTAAGACATCACCGCAACCGTTAAAACATTGTTTAACATAACCTAAATCTAATGTTCGTGTTAGGCCAAGAAGTACTGCTTTGGCTAACGAGCTTGGACATACTTTCAATATGATAATACTAATATATTAGATCTAGAACAAAATTTTAATAAATACCTAATTTTACAAATGTTATATATTAAGATGAATCAAAAATTGTAATAATACAAAAAACATTAAAAAATTTACCCTCCAATGATCACATTTTAGAAAATGTATAATTAATTTACTTACCTAATGTTTTATGTTAATTTGATACGTTTTTAGATTTTAATTTTCTTAACTTTATAATAATGTTTCCCTGAAGATGATTTCAAACAAAATCGAAATATATGGAAACTTGTTTTGAATTTATTAACGTTGCATTAATTGATGTATGTACCAATTAATTGTTCAATCATTGACACAGGCGCTCTTATGAAACATGATGTTAGTCACCATTTGCCGCAACACATGTGATACAAAATATCCTGAAAATTGACATTTGACGTTTAATGTTTAGGAGTGCCCAAATTATTCCAAGTTACGCAAACAACCAAAAAGCAAATTGGAGCATGATTTAATTTATTTTACAAATTGTTACTAACAATTAACAATTATGGGTAACACTACAATTATGTTATGTTAGTATTGGTGTACTATCATATCTGTTGCAGCAAATGGTTACTAACGACATATTCCATAGTAGCGGCGCTCCCTTTCTTTCAACTTATAAAGATCAAACGTTAAATGTCAATTATGAGGGTATATTTAATATGGGCGGACTATCACATATGTGGCAAATGGTTACTAAACGCCATGTTTCATAAGAGCGGCCGTGTCGGTATTTTTTTATTGCGCCGTATATATATATATATATATATATATATATATATATATGTTTTAATTGAGAAAGCGGCATACGGCATCTGCAGATAAGGGACACCTAGGCGATATCAAAAATAAAGATACGGTAAATAATTTTATTATAAACAAAGTAATAAGTTTACATGGAAATGGAATTAATCTCCTTCAAAGTACTGTCCTTGGCTAAAGATGCACTTATCCCAACGTTGAGTGCAGGGCTGGAAAAATTTTTGGAAGGCTTCTTTCGAAAAAAAGAGGCCACGTATTTCATTCCCTCACCAAGGAAGAGGGCGGGCTGCTCGAGATTTCCAAGCTCCTTCAGCCACAATCATGGATTCCCAGCGTACATACATACATTACGTATATATGCATGATGGGATTAAGGCTGGGTGTGGTCAGGATAGGATCGGAAGGAACGGAGTTAGGGTTCTGAGAGAGGAAATACTACCCCAGCATTCGCCTAAGTAGCCGCACATGTTGTGCATATACGCAGTGACCATGCCGCTACATGTGTATGAGGAAAACCCCCTGAAAAACCTTATACAAGGTACACGGTAACGGGAATCGTACCCATTACCTCCCGAATGCTAAACAGGTTGTATCACCACTGCGCTACCAGCTCGGTTGCTTCTTCCGGAAGGGCGTTCAGCTGCTCTTTCGTGGCCATCTCAATGTCAGGAATGGTGTCAAGACATTTTCCTTTTAGCACGGTTTTTATTTTTGGGAAGAGCCAGAAATCGCATGGTGCTAAATCTGGTGAGTAAGGGGGATGTGGACACACAGGAAGATTTTCACCAGCCAAAAACTCGCGAATCAGAAGCGATGTGTGGCATGGCGCATTGTCGTGATGAAGAAGTAAGCCATTTGTCCATTTTTCTGGTATCTTTCTTCGTATATCGTTTCGAAAACGTTATAGTACGCCTTTGTAAAATTCGGAATTTACAGTTGTTTCCCTTGGAACAAACTCGGATCGATGGACCGTTGCTCGTCGTCAACCCACTCATTCTCGTTTTTAAATCGCTCATACCGCTTGTAAACAGTCTCCAGAGTTACCGTATTATCGCCATACACCAATTTTAACATTTCATGAGCTTCTCTGGCACTCTTCTGCAACTTAAAACAAAACTTAAGGTTAACGCGTTGTTCGAAATCCATGAAGCGCGACAGACGCGGTAAACACGACCTCATTCTAGCGGCTCTTGATACTAACTAACAAATCAGAACGTGTGCAAACTTGACACATAATGTTTCAGCGGATCAAGCTATCGGACATATGACATGGAATAGATGCAGCACTATCAGTTGCGGCTCTAAAAATTCTTTCACCATATTTTTTGATCAGACATCGTATTTTCCAACTCTGAGATGACCGATATGGTTGCGATTTATTGCCAAGAGCAATTTAATGGAGGAGCTGCAGCAAGCAGGTAAGGTGAATTGTACTCAAACCGTCGCCAACCCTACAGAAAATTATTTCAAACTTTATTCCAACGATTAAAAGAACATGGGAGCTTTAAAGCGAGATACCATGCTTGACGCCCAACTTCTCTACGCGTTGGGGAGGAAGAAGATATTTTACGTAAAGTTGAAGAACATCCTGAAATCAGTATGCGGCAGTTATCTGCAATTACAGCTGTACCCCACTTCTGCATCCGTATCACCATTTAAATGTACAGGAGTTGTTGCCGACTGATTAAGATTGCATTTTTGTCAGTGGTTGCGTAATAAACAAAATAATGACCCGACATTTTTTATTCGCGTGCTCTTTGCAAATGGGGCATCATTTATCCGTCGAGGCATAATTAATACCCACAATTCTCATACATGGGATGAAGACAATCCCCGTATAGCTAGAACGAAGCATTTTCAGCACGAATTTTCAATTAACGTGTAGTGGGGGATTGTCGGGGATTCTTTAATAGGACCGTGTGAACTTCCTACTAGGTTGAATGCAGAATCATATCTCAACTTTTTGGAAAAGGCTTTGCCCACCTTACTAGAAGATGTTCCGCTTAACATTAGAAACAGTATGTGGTATATGCACGATGGTGTTTCTGCTCATTATGCTCGAAATGTGAAAAATTATTTAAATAAACTCTTTCAACGATGGATTGGAAGTGGGAGTGATCACCCCTGGTCACGGCGAAGTCCAGATCTCAATCCGTTAGATTTTTTCTTATTGGGTCATATGAAATCCATTGTTTATAAACAATCAAACGGCAATAGAATGACATTATCACGAAAAATTCGAGAAGCTAGAAATGAGACTATAAATAATGTTCAGTCATTCTTCCGTGTTAGACAAAATTTAGCTAAACGTTGTCAAAAGTGCATTCAAGCTAATGGCGTCCATTTTGAGAATCTGTAAAAGCCAATAAACTAATACCTGGTAACACCTTAAAAGCTTTAATTGGTGCATTAAAACGTTTAGTCGTTTCCGAAAACGTACATTTGTGGATATGAAACAAGTACACCTTTATGTAAAATTAGTTTCTCCAACATACACTTTACCCGCAGAAACGAAAGTGTTGATCATAAGAAAAATATGACGAAAAAAAATCTGTCGACAGTACAATATGCAGTATGGCTCATAAACTGAGAATATTCAACTTCCTCGAGAAGTGGATGTGTTCCAATTTTCATCTTAATACGTCATGTCATTTCTGAAATATACCCAGTGTTAAAAGTATTTTGTATCACTTTAAAGAGCTGTAACTTCTACAGAAAGCACATTTGCACTAAGGTTTGTTTGGTTTAATCGATCCCATTTGACCTAAGGAAGTTGTAGTTAAGCTGTTTCCCTATACTTATGGGAGTTGCGGGAAATGTTTTGTCTTTATGACCAAAACCTAAAACTAAGTACTATAAGTATTCGGCGATTGTTGCGCACGACACCAATTCTGCTACGGCTTACGGCTTTTACTTATGTGATTAGCTTGTTTGGGTGTGACACGATCTTTAGATTGCGAGGTAATGGGTTCGATTCCGTTACCGTCTACCATGATGAGTTTTCCGGGAGTTTTCCTCAACATGTAGCGGCATGGTCACTGATATATACCATGTGCGGCTACTTAGGCGAATGCTGGGTAGTATTTTTCAGAACCCTAATGTTTTTCCGATCCTATTGACAAACTATCCTTAATACATGATTATATTAACGTAGTATTTGCTATCCATGATTTGCTGAAACTCAGAATCACATAATGAAATCGTTGTTTTTTATCAATTTTTCTCACTGTATTAGCTTTTTTTGGCTCAGGAAAAATTTTAGTAATTTGGCGCAAGTTAGTATTACTGCCAGTATTACCTGCAAGTTAAGTATTAATGCACTATTTGAATATTACTGCATCTTCTTGACCAGGTAAGATGTATCCAAAATTTTTTACATTTAAGTTAAACTGAACAATAATTGATTAATTAATTTAACGTAGCCCTTTATTCTTCTTCCACCTATTGCATTTTACTCAGAATCACATCAATGTCGGTCTTTTTAATACAATTTTTCTCACGTCATCTGAATCAACAAAACAAAACACAGGTGTAGTCATTTACTGTTTTTTAGATGTGCAAATGCAAGTACTAGAAATCTGAAATTGATATATTAAATAATGTCGACTGCTATTTATTACTTATAGGAGAGGTTGAAAATCAAAACGAAACAAAAATGTAACCTAGTGAAATAATTTAGAACACTGCATTTATACTATGTTCCCATATTAGAAGGCCTTTTTCTGTAGTGGTATTTCCATTTGTCAAAATGACAAGAAGTCAATGTGACGTCGTTCTGTCAAAAGTAACCGTGTTGTGTTGCCTACTTAAGTAAGGCATAAGCATATGATGATCTAGTATCTTATTAATATGGATTTAAAGTCTTCTGGTGAAATAAAATCCCACTGTTTGGCATCAAAACTTTAGTAAATATTGTTTACGTCAGGTCTTGTACGCGGATTCGAGAACAGCAATCTTGTGATTAATTCTATTTAGCTTAAATGGATACATTTCCTGTTATTTATTTCCATGTGTACGTAACAGTCAAGAAAAGAACGACGCTGCAAATCTTCATCACGAAAGCAAATCTTCACATTGTATTACTTATGAAAAATGCGTCATGTATTTCCTGGATAGGTTAAATAAAATGGATTACTTATGAAACTGTGCTCTGGATTTCCTGCATATTTCTCCCATTTTTTTAAAATCTCATTGTATTAGACAATACACGATGTTGCCATTTATGACCAATATAAAGAATGTACAATTTCCTTTTTATGTAGGTAATACACGTTCAAGGTCAGAAGACCCAAATTTACTTTTTTTTAAATAGGTCACTCGAGATTCAACGATTTTCGTGCATACAAAGTTCTAATAGCGTGAATAACTATGTTGCAACGCTGCATTAGTTTCACTTTAAAAATATAACCTACAATGTTTAAGTCAAGCTACTGTAGTTTTTTTGTTGTTTCGACAGTGCTACCACACTCTCCCTAGATTTCCATGGCCTGTATTCAAATAAGATGGAACAGAGTATATAAATAACCTAAATCCTATCAAGAAAAGAAAAAGAAAAGATAGCATAACGGTATCGAAAAAAAAACAAAGTATGTAGTCTACAAAAAAAAAAACCTGAAATTTGTATTAGTAAAACTTTTTAATTTAAAGAAATATACTCTCGATTTCAGAAAATAAAAAATTGTTGAGTGTTAAAATAAAAAAGTAAAATTTACATAATACGGACACGATAACTGCACACGTTAATGTAAAATCTAATTACGGTAAAATAGAATCAAGATTGTATATATATGGAATCAATTACGGTATTGCAACAAATTAGCTCTCGTTTCATAAAAACAAAGAGAGTCGTCGAGCTTTTCTTATTTTAGGAGTAAAATAAGGAATTACGAGGTTAATGTCAGCACAGGATGCTGTAAATGAAATACACGCTCGGACATTAGCATAAACCGGTCGGATGTATATATATGCAAGATCTAAAATTATACTACCGAAGAACAAAAACTTGTCCATGTTTAGCTGGTGGCTGTAAATAGATAGTCAAGAGAACGCGCTCGTTGCACTTATTCTAAATGAAAAATTCTAAATACATACATATGCAGCAAAACCTCCAAGTAACTATTTTAACCTCAATGGCTACCTGTTTACTATCAATTTCAAAACTCGTTCCGTAACAACGATTAAAGATATTATCGCTAAAACCACGTACGTAAACCATTCATTTTTCATATTCGCACTTATCGTTTATCAACAGTCGAACTTTCAACCAGCATTCTACCGTTGCCTCTGTTTTATACGGTAAAACCACCCTGTATATATTATACATCTTCCGCATTTTACATTTCCTAATTAAACCAAACCGTTCACTTAACAATTCTGTTTCTCAAATAAACAGCTACAAGGTACTCCGCTCACTTAGAAATTTGTACTAAAATGTCCCGAATGCATGTGCTTAATCACACATATTAAATGCCCTCCTGGAATATACACAAATTAACACTTCTCTTAGAAATTAACATAAACCGTAGGCAGATGAAGGCAAAACTGAAACTTTATGCAGGGTACCCTCTCAACCGTTACGTTTATAGCACCATTATTGATTCTAGACATAATTGTTTTATATTTTACTAGTGTTTTCTCCAAAATTATTTCAGTCAAATTAATCAAATTTAAGAAATAATTAAGAGGGTTTTGAAAATTGGTATGATTGTTCCTAAAATTCAGCACACTAAAAGATCTGGGCGGACAGGAAAAACGGAATCATCTTCTAGACAGAGCAGAAATTCAATCCTCACACCTCGACGTCGATGAGCTGTTTCATGATAGAGATCATGCTGAAATGATGAACCCATAGTGCTGCTGTAGAACGATTTGAACTGTTTATGGAATTTCTCTTGCAGATGGACTGAATTTGTTGCAAATAAAGTGATCAAAACGTCTTTAAGATCGCTTTCAACCATTATGTGGCCAATATATCCTAAGAATAACATTATTAGGTAAAATGAACCTACTACTACGGACCTGAAGTAACAATTTCTCTGCCTTTAATGTATACCGGCTGATCAAACGTTACTTAGCATGGCGGAATACTTTACGGCTGCATAAATCGTACTGTAATCGCTAAGAGGCGCAACAGCACTTCTTTCTGGAGAGTCTCCCTTATACACACCGTGCCTACAATGCTCCCACTTAGGAACCCCTGTTACCTTGAGCCACTTACCCCAATTCATAAAACATCTAGCATCTGGAAGAGGGTCGCTACGAATGTTTTCCGATGACCATAGCTTAACCTTCATCCGGGCACGTGCACGGTAGATTACCGTAATTGGCATTAAAGTGCATGTAATCGTTCCTTGAGGAGTCATTGGAAGGTGGGAGAGAGATGTATTCTCTAGTTTGACATTTTGACGCTAGGGGTCTTAAAAATTGTATCTTGGTTCGGCGAGATTTAACTTCAGTAGTGATTAAAAGTTTGCCAGGCGCGTATTGCGGTAGTTTACCGTCAAGCGCCCTAAGACGTGATTTTTTTCACCGGATTCCGAACAATATGTAAGTAACAATTTTATCCGTTTTTACTTGTAGTTACCTTTCGTAACCTAATAGGTAGTTATTATTACCTAAGCTCTACTATTTGTAGCAGTAAGGACCTTCTAATAATATTACATTATTGTCCTATTCACATTAGTTGTTTACCTTGATTGGGTATGTAGTTACCTATGTGTCTTTAGTAAGTATGGTTTCATTCTTTCAGGTATTTACATTTACGCGATTCTAGAGGTAAAAGGATTCTGGCTCTTTTAGACCAGGGTTCTGATGAAGAGCCTCAAGCAGGAATCCAAGAAGAGCAGTGACTCTGAGGTTGAATTAGACGACGCTCCGTTTTTCGAGGAAATGGCCGTCCTCAGTGACCAACGTGAGACCGAAAACTTTTCATTTTTCAATTGGAGAAAATAATGATACATTGTGGGCTAGTAAACCTCTTTCGATTACCAGAAAAACAAGGTCAAAAAACATTATAAAAACTACTCCTGGTCCCAAGGGAGAGGCTAGAAAATGCAAATCAAAACTAGAATGTTTTCTTCAAATGATTTCAATGGAAATGATTGATGATATAGTCAACTATACAAACATTTTTATTGCTAAAAGGCTAGCTAAACGTATAGAATTGTCTGAAACTCCGACACGCGAGAGAGATTGGAAGCCGACCTCAATGTCAGAAATAAAGCCAGTTTTTGGAGCTTTATTCCTAATTGCAGTAAAACGTGGCATCCGTGCTGATTTTTCAGAATTTTTTACAAAAGACGGGACAGGATGGATAATATTGAGAGCTAATTTCAGTGAAAGACGATTTCGCTTGCTACTCAGATCTCTTCGTTTTGATGATGTTAGAACTCGTGAAGAGCGAGTGAAAATTGATAGATTAGCTCCAATTCGAGAGTTTCTTTCAAAATTCATTGGCAATTGGCAAGCAGCCTACAATGTAGGAGAGAGTGTAACTATTGATGTAATGTTGGTGGCTTTTCGTGGACGCTGCAAGTTTTTTCAATACATGGCTCAAAAGCCGGCCGAGTATGGATTGAAAACTTACGCCCTCTGTGACTCACAAACGTTTTATACGTAAAATATGCAGGTGTATTGTGGTACTCAACCACCTGGGCCTTACGTCACCTCGAATAAACCTTACGATATCGTGAAGAACTTAACTGAACCTTTGAAGCGGACGAATCGAAACGTTACCACAGATAACTTTTTCAGTAGTTATCCCTTGACCCAATATTTATTATCGGTTGGCTTGACATTTCTAGGGATACTACGCAAAAATAAGGCTGAAATTCCACCTGAATTTGTGTCGGAAAATAAATAAAAAAATAAAAAAGAATGTTACATGACGACCATCAGGTCGATAATGAAACCGGGAATTTTCATTCAGATAATGGATTACAATGCCACGAAAGGAGTAGTGGACAGTGGACACTGTTGATCTTATGTGTTCACGAATCTCCACTTCCAGACGAACTAACAGATGGCCAATGACCATTTTCTTTAGAAATCTTAATATTGCCAGGATCAACTCGATGAGGATTTATCAAATGAATAATCCTGGGGAAACCTTCCCAAGGCGTGATTATCTCAAAAACCTGGCCATGCAATTGATTGATGAAAATTTGAGAGAACGAGCAAAAATCCCAAATTTGCCAAAAGATTTGTCTATTTTGCTAAAAAAATACAGAGATGAAGAAAATGAAAATAGAAGCACTACAGAGGCCGTTCCCAATAAACGTCATTTTTGCTTCATTTGTGGGTCAAGAAAAAATAATATAACAAAACTATCTTGCCATGCATGTGGTAAGAGCGTTTGTCAAAAACATTCGCAGCATAGATGTGACAACTGTGCAATGACAAACAAAACATCAGACGAGGACGAAGACGAAAACAGAGCTTATTAGGTTGAAGTAATTGTTCATAGTTTTAGGATTACCTATGTTTTGTTTTTCGTTAGTACAAATTGTAACTAATTTCTTTATGCAGATTTTGTAATTTGAAGGCTACACTTTATTTTACTTTATACCTACTTATTATAATATTCTATAATTTTATTGAGTTCATATACTTTATTCTATACTTACCATTCTTCTTAGTACTGTTAGTACCAATGGATATGTTACAGTCAAAGTGTACATTTCAGTGAATGTATGCATTAGCTAGGTAATGTATACATTTACTGATATGCTTAGTTAAAGTATTCACAAAAAACCAAATGTAAACTTTTACTAGCTGATGTGTACATCAACTGATTCCACTTAGTGAAAGTATAATGCCAACATAATCACAGTTAACATACTGCAACATAACCTAGCAATTTCTGTTGTTTACAGCCCTATTACAGCGGTATTACTTAGATATTATAACCACTTATAATAGAATAAAGTTTAATTTTTAATATTATTGTTTAAATTTACTATGTTTGTATTTTATAGTATAACAGAATTTTTATGAAATTGGAATATTTGAATTATTGAAGCTCTGACTGACACCCAGTAGTAAATGCATTCATTGCCTAGGTAATACATACATCAACTAGTGAAAGCTTACATTTTATTATTTGTGAACACATTAACTAAAAACATCAGTAGATGTACACATTGGCTAGCTAATGCATACATTCACTGAAATGTACACTTTGACTGTAACATATATACCAACTTTGTATTATGGATTTATAAAATAATAAAATCTTATTTTTGAATATGTGTACTAGACGTCCTATATCAAGAATACCCAAATCCGAAATATTTAGAATGCATATCGTACTGATAATGAGGTGAAAACGTGAATGCGGTAAATTACCGTCAGGTGCCCGGTTGTGTTACGATGAATGACGCGCCTGGATGAAGGTTAAGAACCCTCACTGTTCCAACAGTTTCGGCTGAGGGCGCAGTTGTCAACAATCGTATTGGTTGGACAAAGTATCTTTCGTACTAAGTACATCCAATGTGGTTACATTAAAATTTGCATTATCAAACACGTACTGTGACTAATTGTTTGTGTTGTCGAGCGTAATAGGTAGCAGATAACACAGTGTATGCACCATTATAGGAATTACTGAACCTTACATTTTCTAACGAGTTCTTATCAGTGTATTCTCTGTGAATAAAGATCGCAAGACCATGTACGATTGAAAGCAACTTGTTATAGTAAATCGCATCAGCAGCTGTTAAAGCGCCTATAATGTTTACTTTTCAAACGTCGTCGCATCATTTATCTGACTGCTCAACAGCGCACACTAACATTTATTACTTAATAGTCACCACGCACTGGGTAGACTAATTGTCGTAAAGCAAGTATCTTTTTCTTTTGCTTTTCACGAAACCCATCCATAGTTTCGCAGCAAGAAGATAATTGGTTTGAAAAGAATGTGTGGTCTAGTACAACCAAAACATGGCTTACCTTTAAATGTAGATGGTTAATCCTGGTCAGAGCTTTCTTTAAATACTTGCAGACGGTGCCTGACCTGGTGCAATAAGCATAATACGAAGCATGCGCTATTGCAATGCATTTATCCTTGAAGCTTCTGCATTTCATCATTCCTAGTAAAGGTTGGCGTTAAGTAACTACACGCCTATCATTCACAACACCTTAATCACCTACCAGATACCATTCAATCATTATGAGGCCAGGTGGGTTAACAGTGTAAAATTATTTTTATTCGCAATCGCTTAAAAAAAGATTTTGAAGAAATAACACTTCCCATACAAAAATGAAATGCATAAAACAAAGATAATACACGAAATATGTAATACATAATAGTTATTTACGTATTAAGGGCATAATGAGGTTTTTATGGTTTTAGCGGCTATTTCGAGCCCAAGCGCGAGATCTAAGAAAGCCAGTTATGCCCGTAATGTACACAAAATTTTATGCACGATTAATATATTGAATATCTAAATGAACCATAACGTTAATGTTTTCAAAACAAATACATTTCTATTGGTGCGTTACCATGAAAACGAGTACAAAAGCAGCCATACCAAATTGATAATTTATTTGACGTTTTGGTTTAGTTAGTTTTAAACGCAATAGCAGAGATAAGAGAAACAAGATGAATGAAACTGAGAAATTGTACCACACGCCTAGTTGCAATAATTGTATTGTAAATATTTTTAAATAAACTCATAGTTTTGTACCCATTGTTTTCAATTTTTGACGTTTCATTATAGTCCTCTGGGTCATAATGACGTCCGCGGGCTATAAAAAGACGGTTACGTCAAAGAAATTTGGTTATAATTATGATATTATAATGTAATCGTACATAAAAGATATAACAAATTAACTTGTTTACGGAATTTGAGATAAAAGCGAAACACAAAAACCCTTCGGTACTCATCCTTCCACTCACCGACACGATCTCAGACAATGCTGCCAGATCTGGTGTTCAACACATCCATTTGCATGGAACGGCTACTAATATCTACAATATTCCCACATATACAACGCGTGTAGAAACTTGTATCACTCCTACTAAAAAAAGTGAATATACATTTTTTGTAGGAAATGTTTATACTTTTATTTTCTGCATGGAGAAATTTTTCGAATGATCGATAGTTACGGAGAGTAAAAAATTAGGATAAAGTCACAGTTTAACCCCTCCCCCACGTTCGCCCTCATCCACTAGAACCTTTAGTGTGTTCAATTTTACACGAAAAGGAACAACCATACCAATTTCTAAAACTCTCGCAAGTATTTCATTAGAATAGCCTTTTTTTGATTAATTTCACTGGGCTATATAGACTATTAAAAGAAGAGGCGAAAATTCTGCATCCGATGATAGAAACTGTACGATGCTCTACTTGAAAAACGAAGTTATGTTGCTCTAAATATTTTTCAGTTTAGATCACCTTCTTATTATGACATGTATCCATTGCCATGGCAAAGTTCCTTATTCGTACTGTTTTTAGATATTGAGTGTATTTTGTGTTGAAGGCCCCTTTTCAAAGAGCAAAGCATTCTAATTTAATGCGTCTCTCACATTAACGTTTTGAGAATTTTGTTTAAAGGTCACTTTCTGCGCTAGGTGTACATAACTCCGTTAGCCTGACTTTTCCATCATCGTATGTTGTCGATGTTGCATCATCTCTACTTGTTCTTATTGTGATTTTCCTCTGATTCATTTATAACCCACTTTCTGTGTAGCTTGTCTAAACTCCTTCAGCACTGTCACATTATTGCCAAATAGCACGATATCATGTTCAAATCAGGAGTTGAAAGCTATTCGTTATTGGTATTAAATTCATCTCCTTCCCAGTTTAAACTTATAAACACATACAGCAGAACGTAACTTAAGAGCTTTAAGAGTGAAGAGTCTTGTCAAATGTTTTTATAATCGTAGTCTAAACAACAAGCTAAAAATGGTGCTACAATTAATGGTGTAATTCTTTTTTGTATAGAGATGTCGACCTAGACTTCCCTAACATACATACTAAGTCACTGTTAAGTGGCAGGAAAGCACGAGTCGCCATCTTGATTTTTAGATCCCTTTTTTTTTCAAAATAACTAAAAAGCAGGCGTTTTACAAAAACAGAGTTTTTAATGTAGAAATCTCAGTTTTTGGATGTCGTTGGTTCTAAAGACATCCTCAACACACTGTTTTGTGTATAAGCTAAAGAATATGGCAAGAAATGTTTCCTCCTTCTCAGACAGAACAAAGGGCGTAACGGTAATTCGTTGATTCGGGATTTTAATGTTTTTAGATTTGTATGAGGATAAGGTGAATAGTTCTCGGTCTGACATAGAGATGGCGCTCCAATCAGGAAAAAATTTATGTTCCCTGCCTGGGTGCACGAGTCATTAGTTCGTATGACAAGTTTCAACTTGTTCTCTCACGTATTTTGTTTACATGAATTTTTTCAGTAGACGTCTTGCGTGTTTTTCGTTAAAATGGATAAACTTAAATATCGTGCGGTCATAAAATTCTTCTTTTTGGATGGATTAACCCCTAAAGAAATTCATCCGAAGTTGACAAGAGTTTACGGGGACTCTGATACTTCCACGCCAATCGTTAAAAAGTGGGCAGCTAAATTTAAACGTGGTTGCACATCCCTTGAAGACGACCCACGTGAAGGACGCCAACAAACCGCAACCGCACCAGAGACCATTGAACAGCGCATGATATCGTGTTTGACGATAGGCGAGTAAAGGTGAGTGAGATAGCTGAGACTGTGGGGATATCGGAAGAAAGGGTACGAAACATACTGCACAAAGAGTTAGGAATGCGAAATCTCTACACAAGATGGGTGACGCATTTACTGAATGCCGGTCAAAAGCAAATGCGCAAACGCTGCAATATTTACACCGATTCAATAGGAATCCGCTAGATGTTGTGCGACGATTTGTCACCATGGATGAGACATGGGTCCACCACTACACGCCAGAAACGAAACAGCAGTCCAAGCAGTGGGTGGAAGCCGGAAGTTCAGCGCCAAAGAAAGTGAAATCGATCGCATCTGCCGGAAAGGTCAAGGCCAGCGTTTTTTGGGATGCGATTGATGTTGTTTGATTGATTGCCTTGCAAAAGGCAGCTGGATGCCAAAATTCGCGAAACGAGGCCCGGCTTGAAGAAGAGAAAAATCATCTTTCACCAGGACAACGTACCTGCACACAAGGGTGCGTTGGCGATGAGCAAACTGCGGGATTTGTAGTACGATTTGCTCGGCCATCTCCCCTATTCTCCTGATTTGACACCCTCAGACTTCGATCTGTTCCAAACTTGAAGAAATTTGTTTCTGGGAAGCGCTTCGCATCCAATGAAGAAGATGAGAGGGCCGTAGATGAATATTTTCACAACCTTCCAGACTTCCGCTTCCGGGAAGGAATACTGATGTTGGAGAAACGCTTGACTAAGTGTGTTGAAGTCAAGTGAGAGTACGTAGAAAATAAAATCATTTTGTAACTGAAAGTTGCAGTCTTTCATTGTCAGGTCGACAATTTTTCACCTTACCCTCGTACATTCTGAAAAGGAAGTGACGCACATTTTACAAATAATGACTTATACAGGGTGCATTCTTAAAGCGGAGCACCTTCGAGAATATTTGTTTAAATTAGAACACCATATTTATCCTTCATCTATCGCAATCTGATTTAAATCCTGTCTTCGAAACTGTTTGAATTTTTAGTTTTGGATGACGCATTGTTGAGTTATTGCAGAAAATGTGACAAAAAATGGTCGCGAGAAGGTTCACCATACTAAGTCCAGGCCACAGTACCACGACCAGTTTAGACAACATATTGGGTAATTATGCAGCCAAGGGATGTACTGAACCTACAAAGTAAACAAACTTTAATTTTATCATACATGGTGTTTTTTACGATGGAGTTGATTTGGAGATTTTCAAATGAAACATCCTGTATAGCTTTGAATTTTTGGAATGTGGCAATAATTACGCTCCATTTTTGTTAATAATGTATTATACCTAAAGTCAATAATTTCAGAGATATTCTAACTTTTTCACTACAAACCGATAAAATACTATCTAACGTACCGGTAAGATTTTGATACGTCAAGCGTTTCGACAAACAGAATCAAAGGATACAAAAGGTGTCAAGTTGTAACTGCATGGTGGTAATATTCACAATAGGTTCTCAAAGTGACCCCCATTTTGACTAGAACACATTCGCAGTCTTATCAAAAAGGACTTATTCACGTCTTGTAACATTTCGGAGGAACTGTTTCATGTATTATACGTTGCCTCTTATCGTCTGCTGTAGTTGGAGATGTCTGGTAACAATAGGAAAGAATCCATTTTCAAGTCTGGGGATCTAGGTGGCCAACTAATGGGACCACCGCGGCCGAATTCTTGATTAGAAAACCGTCGCACTTCTAATCCAAAAGGTGCTGGAACACCGTCGCGTTTGATCCACATGTCCTTCCTTAGAGCTGGAGGAACGTTCTGTAGAAGCTGAGGCAACGGATATTGCAAGAAATACAAATATTACGTACCATTTAGATGCCCATGAAAGAAATGTGGTTCAACTATAAAGTTGTCCATGATAGCAGTCCAGACATTTACAGTCCATTGTCCCTGCTCATCAACCGCTTTCATAATTCTTGGCTTTTCTGTTGCAAAATAATGAAGATTATGACGGTTTGGGCTACCACTTTGAGGAAAGGTCGATTCGTGGGTAAATAATTCTTTCAGAAAGAAGTTAGGTGTTTCCATGTCCAATCTCCACTCGCAAAATGTTTTTCTAGTCTCTAAATCAGGCTTCAACAGTTCATAATGAAAGGATCTATTGTAGTCATGATATTTACTACTTTTGAAAACCTTGCTAATAGTAAATCGTGGTCCATTAGTTTCCCTTGATGCTTTAGTCGAACTAGTAGACGGCTCCGCAATTACTGATAACAAAATATTTAATTCATCTTCGCCACTTGTTCCCTTCCTCTTTCACAATTTTCATAACTCACATTTCCAGTTCTAATGAACATTTCTTTGTCTTTCGAAACGTCTAACTGAAGGTTGTCTTCTGTGAGGATATCTTTGCGCATATATTCGCTGAGTTAACAAACAATTTCGTTGAGCAGATCCCATTATGAACATCATGTCAACGAGTTCGTTCCTTTCAAACTGCATATTGACTCACTAAAAACCGTATTGATAATATGTGACATACAACATATGAGCAAAAAAAACTTCGTACCCACTAATCAAATCAGGAAAGAATATAATGGTAATATTGAAGCCAAAATATTAGAAATCGCTACCGACACCTAATTCGCAACAATTAAGATTTTAACATTTGACATTTTTGGTATGTATGTGTTTTTGTTTGTTAAACCGTTAGTAGTTCCATAATCGAAATACCCTTGGAATGATAGGGATGTCCTGAATGCTTGCAGTTGCAGTGCGCATAAGTGCATGCGATTCGCTGTTTTAGTGAAGGACTAGTGGAGGAAATATTACGGAATGCAATATTACGGAACGCGATGTTTACAAAGAGGCAGATTCTTTGTCGGACTATGGTCATTAATGAGTTGTGGATAGTATCAAGAACACTAATTTTGGTGAGAGATACCGATCCCCAAATATATGAACAGTAATCTAGAATATGCTTGTTATGAGGTATAAAGAGTATATAGGTGAATTTCCTAATAAAGAACAGGAAGTCTAGTTGTGTAGTTGCTGATGCCACCAAAAAGCTTGCTCGAATTCGACACCAGCAAATTTTTGTATTCGACAGTTCATTCGCGCAAAATAGGGGTTTGATAATTTCTGAGAAGTTAACATATTCTAAGATCTGGTAGACATCCCGACTTTGTTAAACGTCTTTCATCCGCTCGTAACTAGATGTTGATCTGAGAGGTTTGATGATAGTGTGTAGCGTGCTGTCATCTGCGTGTCTATGAATGGGAATATTGGTAAAAGAGATCGTACGTGCGAAAGAGCAATGGCGTAAAGGTCTATCTATCTACCCTACTTTAATTTATCTAATTTAAAACGTCAGAGGACTACGACATAGATATTTTGATTATATAGAAAATAAATAAGGTAAAGTAAATACATTACTATTTAGTTACCAGAACTAATAAACAATTTTAACATCGAATATTGTGCTTTAAGTTCTACAGTTCAAAATAAACACGTTACGATGGTATTAAAAGTCGGCTGGCTGTCTGTTCCCTCAATTGATGAGCTCTAAACACAGGAAGAAAAAACAAAGTGACCGGTGCAGCAAAAAGTGGCACACAAAATACTTATTATGTAACAACACTAGTTTAGATTTGATTATTTAATTATGCACAATTAACGTCTTCGATAAGTTTATTTCATTGCGTCTACGGTTAGTACGTTTAAACTGTCAACTAGTTTACTTTATAGCTTATTTAAGAGAACACTTTGCTTGAGTATTAGTAGTGTTCTTAACTACCATGGACCTCATCAGCGAAGTGTAAACCGTGAACACCTTACGTTACTGCTGAGAAGAACATCGTTTCTTTGTTTATCTTTTATATAAATTTAAAATTCAACCAAAGTTTTATTTTTCAAATACAGATCCAAATTTTAACTCAAGATTTAATTTATAAGTGAAAATATAATTTTCAGGTAAAGCAAAATTCGCTTGACCAGAGGATTTATGTTAAACAGCGCCCTTCTATGATTGAATAACATAACCCTGGTCTGTTGTCCAATGCACCATTGTTATTGGTTGAAGCAAAATCATATGCACTTCTTCTAAGGAATAACATATGGGTGTTTGAGAGTATATCCATCACTAAAACCTAAAAACCACCTTATTAATTTCAAACTAATTTTATATTCATAAAGCTCGTTAAATTAGCTAAGAAATAATATGTATTTCAAGTTGACAACCTCAGCATTTAACCAACTTATGACCTAATTTCCGCTGGTTGTACTAGTACGTTGCCTCCTAACTTACCATTTTTCATTTTTGGTTTGTCTCCAAATAAGACTGCTACCTAATCTTTTACACCTTTTTCTTTTTATTTACTTATTTTTCCAACATACCTACGGTTGTTAATTGGAGATCTTGTCCTCAGTCATTGCTTTTAACTAACATTTAATTATTATAGTTAAACATTTTTTTTAAGTTGTTACATTATTTTATACAATTTCTAATACTTTTTTTCGATTTTTGGGTAAGCAGCTTTGTTCTGAGATTTTACAAATATGGAAAATACAAAACAGAAGTGTATTTGTGCGACGTCGACCACCGTTTTATACCGATGTTGAAAACAATTGAAAACTTTTGCCGCAATATTCTAAATGTATGGTTTATTAAATCATTATCATGACTTTTTAATGCAATATAATCCTTTCTTACTTGAAGTCATACTTCAACTGTTTTAATGTGTTATTATTATTTATTTATTACTGATTATTACTGCATGCATGTGCTTTCAAACTTAGTTATTAAGTATATTAGCTGCCTCAGCGGTGAAATGGTTAGAGTGTTTGCCTTTCGCTTGGCCGAGGTAATCGATTTCATAAAACGAATAAAAATCAAAGAACTTCTCGGATAGGAAGTAAAACTGCAGGTCCTAAAAAAAATTAAGTATTATAAATGGAACCGGCACCAGCTTTCCATTCTTTATGCAATTTTATATTACCATGTTTAATACTGCTTCTACACAGTAATCACATATACCGTCTATTCTGTATGAGTTTTTTTCAGGGGTTTTCCTCATACACATACATGGTTACTGCGTATACACACACCATGAGCGGCTAGGCGAATGTTGATGTAGTATCTTTCCCCTGAGAGCCCTAACTCCGTTCCTACCGATCTTATCCTGGCCTATCCTTAAACCAACCATGCATACATGATTAATGTATGTACGTTGGGATTCTATGATTGTGGCTGAAGGAGCTCAAAAAGCTCAAGGAGTCCGATGTCCCCCGTGGGGAGGGAATGAAGAACGTGACCTTTCCTTTAAATACAGTGTTTCGGGAAGAATACACGTAACTTCAGGAAATGATAGATCTAATCATTTTAAGACAGAACTTTCATATAAACGTAAGCCAAATAGTTCTTCGTTTTCGAGATACAGGGTGTCAGTTACAAAAAAAGTTGATTTTTGAAATATCTCCAAAACGAACAAAGGTATTTTTCTCGTTCGTGGTATAATAAATAGAGATATAAAATAGAATGGTTTTAGCCGATTAATAAGTTTTTATTATGTACAGTGGCGTAGAACACAAGAGGAAGTGCAACCTTTTAATCCCTAATTTTTACGCCAATAATGGAGTAAATTGGATTCTTTTTAATAAACTTTTATGAGGAAAACATCAAGGTTAAGAAAAATTCCAACTATGATTTTTCTTTAAATCGCTTCGTTTCAGAGATACAGGGTCTAGTACATAAAAACAAAACTTAAAATGAGGTGTGATAATCAAATACGTATAATATGTATTTTTATTCCTATTTGGAATTTCTTTGCCTTGATGTTTTCCTCATCTTCATAGATTTTCAGATCGAAATAGTGAACCAGTGACGTACGCTATAAAGCACATGAAATCAAAGTTTTCTTGTTTATTTTGGAACGAGCCGTCAAATCACAAAATCGCTAGTGACCTTATTCGTGTGAATTGAGTTGACAAATACGGAAGTGGAAACAAAATTCGAGTACATTCAGTGGCGTAGAAGTTTGAAAACCTTTTCGACTTGGCCGAGTCTCCGCCACTATATCGAATAATTTAGTATCGCGAGCATCAATATATGAGTCGGATAGAGTGTAATAGAGGTAATGTACATAATATCAGATTGTCTGAGTATATAGTTCCTGAGAAATCAAAAGAAAACTTCCTTTTTTTTCGAAACTTCAACACCTCGAAAATGGTGGCCTTTGGCATTTGACAAAATTAGCTTAATTTCACACACAAAATACGCCCTAGAAATGTTGGCAGACATTTTTGTAACACCATGTATACCATGTGAATGAGACCACCCGAATCAGTATTTTTTTTTAAAGAACAGTAAGTCGTAGAGATGTTTTAAAAAAATTATTATAAACCCCATAATAAAGAATCGAATTTCTCGGAAAAGTCAGCATCCTGAGTAGTTTTCTCCAGAATGTCTCCAAAATTTTAAATGGCACCATACGTCGAAACAGGTATTGTTGAAAAGATCGTTAAAAAGAAGAAAGTTTTATAGAAAAAATGATTGTATTACTCCCATCCGTTTTAAGTAATATTTCACTAAAATTATTAAATTTGAAATTTATTGTTAACAAACAAAATTGAAAAGTCAGATTTTAAAATTTAGTTACCGACACACACATGTTTTAATGTCAATAATTGCATGTGTTTTATAGACACAAAGTTAAAATTTAATTTCGTTAAAAAGTGAGTTAACTTAAATTAGTGAAATTATGCCATTTTCAAATGTAGAAGCTTTTGGTACGTTAATGGTTTTGGGAGAATGTAGACAAAGAATGTATGCGAAACGATATTCTCAACGTGTCCGTCAATGACATCAATGTTTTTTGGAGATTGGCAACACGTATTTGTACCAAAAGGCAGGTGCAACCAACACACAATCGCGGAAATCGAATTATACGATGTGTACGTAATGCCATAGAGCCTGATGTTCTCGCTGTAGTAATTTTTGATTCGCATATTTCAACGACTTGCAAGAGATTCTGAAATTACCCAGAATTAAATGAGAATGATTTTCAAGCTTGAGTCATTTTTGTAATTGGTTAATAAATAAAGGTCCACACTTTCCTAGGATAGTTTTATGGACTGACAAAGCTACTTTTAAAAGCACTGGAGTAGTCTATATTCGCAATGCACATTACTGGTCGCAAACAATTTCTCACTGGCTACAAACTATTGGCAATCAACATCTTTGGAATGTTAATACATGGTGTGGAATACTTAAAGGAAATATCATAAGCCCTTATTTTTTCGAAGAAACTCTGAATGGGATACGGTACGCCGAATTTTTAAGTAACGACTGGATCAACTTACTGAAGAATGTCCCTCTTTTAATGTGAACAAGAATGTGGTTTCAGCAAGGCGGCTGCGCAGCTCATTGTTCACCCCAAGAGATGGATTGGCAGAGGAAGCATAGTGGCGGAGCCGCCAAGATTACCCGATTGTACGCCCGTACATGTTTTCCTTTTGGGAAAAGGATATAGTTTATAAAGAAAACCAACAACGAGAGATGATATGAAGCTGAGAATTCGCAATGCTTGCTCAACAGTGTTTAGCAATAAATGGAATACATTTTGAACACTTGTAGCATTGTCTAAGTCAGTATAATCCGACTTTTCAATTTTGTTTGTTAACAATGAATTTCAAATTTAATAATTTTAGTCGAATATTACTTAAAAGGGGGGGGGAGTAATAAAATAAATATTTCTATTAAACTTAATTCTTTTTTAACGATCTTTTCAACAATTCCGTTTTCGACATATGGTGCCATTTAAAATTTTGGAGACATTCTGGAGAAAACTACTCAGGATGCTGACTTTTCTGAGAAATAATATCACCATTAAATTCTTTATTATGAGGTTTATAGTCATTATTTTTAAACCAACTCTCTACGACTTACCGTTCTTTAATCAGGCATATATATATATATATATATATATATATATATATATATATATATATATATATATATATGGACAGGTGATATACCTCGCATTTTCATAAAAATTGAGATAGAAACATGCAGCCTTAAAGTACATAATTTTCAAGCTACAGGGTGTCAAAATTTTAATTCATTCAATTTTGATCTCACTAGTAGGGGGCGCCACCTACGGCACATCGAACTTATTTCAATTATCAAAACTTTTTTCCAGTTTGGTGCATCGATGTGAGTATTAAAAAAATCGATTCTCCAACCTTTTTTACGTAAAAAAGGTGTACTTTTGTCAAGTCCCTAGAGGTAACCGATTTTGAGATAACCTTCATTGAAATTTCCAATGCAATGCGGAATTAATTGTAAAAATAGGAAGGAAAGAATTATCGGTATTCCTCCACGAATAAATATCAGGATCAAAAGATAAATCTTTTACATACCTAATTTTCAATATCTTAGGTGTTAAAGCTTAAAAGTAATTCGCAAATGATCATCAAAATTGTTTCAAAACTGATAAGCAAATTACTTTTTCGTTGAAGGCGTCAGAATTTTAGCAAAAAACAGTACTTACTCTTATTAATTATTAATTTTTGTAAATAACTTCTTATACCTTTAATTACTTATTTGCAGCTCTTCAAATAAAAAACATGCATTCATATAAAATTCAACAGTTTTCGAATTATTTGACCTTTTAAGTGTATGCTTTGTTATAAATTTTTATGTTAACGTGTGCTTTCTAATCCAAATAAAATAAACAAAATCAAGTTGGCGAACTTTTATAAAACTAAATTACTTAAATTAAATTATTAAGCAACAAAACTTTAGCACAAATGTTCAAAATTTCGGCCATTAACTTGCTGGCATAATCTGCAACGTGTTCTGATTGCAAAACGTGTTTTTCGAAAAACTAAAGCATTAGTTTGAATTATTTCGGCCGTAGCTTGAATTCGTTCTAACAATTCTTCTTCAGTCTCAATAATGGTTCCATCATATATCAAGGATTTCATATACCCCACAAGAAGAATACTATTGGGTTTAAGTTTGGTGATCTAGGGGGTCAGAAGTGTGGTCCACCTCGATCGATCCAATTTTCTCTGAATTTTTCCGTTAGATAATCTCTAGCACCTCTATGAAAATGAACAGACGCGCCATCGTGCTGAAACCACATATTTTCTCTAATGGCTACAGGGACGTCTACCAAAAGTTCAGGAAGGACTTCCATGATAAAGCTTCTGTAAATCGGGCCATTTAATTTATCAGGCATAATGTATAGACCAACCAATACATCACCAACAATTCCTGCCCATACATTTACGGAAAATTTATATTGGAACTCCCGTTCTAGAATTATGTGAGGGTTTTCATCATACCACACGTGACTGTTTCGTGAATTAAATACTCCTTCCCTAGTAAATTTCACCTCGTCCGTGTCTAATACATGTTTAGGAAAATTGAGATTTTCACGGCACATTTCTAAAAACCAGTTTGCAAAATCCACTCTCATGGAATAGTCCCTCGCTTCTATTGCGTGCACTCGATAAATTTTATAAGGGTATAGCAGTTGTTCCTGTAAAACTTCATGAACAGTTGATTTGCCGACGTTCAACCCCGACCTGCTGTTCTAGTACTTTAAAAATGGTATTCAAAAATTCTATTTAATATTGCCTCTTCTATACGGACAGTTCTAGTAGTTCTTTGCCGCCCTGCATTATTCCTTGTAACAAGTAATTTACCCGTTTCACGAAGTCTTCTTTCCATACTATTAAATGTTGAATGATGGGGTATTCTGCGATTCAGGAATTTTTGTTCGAACGTACTGCTCTTCTGCCATTCTTTCTAGCGTCTCCAGACTAATAGCATCGGTAAATTCATCTAAGGAATAATCCATAATTTATACACAGAATAAACCTAATAAACTATTAAACTACTTAAATAATCAGTGAGAAAATTCCAATTGCGACAGGTAATGTTACACATCAATCAAGTGTTGTCACTATCAATTTAACTGGAGAAGTTTGCCAACTTGATTTTGTTTATTTTATTTAGATTGGAAAGCACACGTTAACATAAAAATTTAGAACAAAGCATACACTTCAAAGGTCAAATGATTCGAAAACTGTTGAATTTTGTATGAATGCATGGTTTTCTTTTTTTGAATAACTAAAAATAAGCAATTAAACATATAAGAAGTTATTTACAAAAATTAATAATTAATAAGAGTAAGTACTTTTTTTTGGGCTAAAATTATGACGCCTTCAAGGAAAAAGTAATTTGCAAAGTGTACCTTGTTCAAGTCCCTAGAGGTACTTGAACAAAGTACACTTTTATTACGTAAAAAAGCTTGTAGAATCGATTTTTTTAATATTCACATCGATGCACCAACCTGGGAAAATGTTTTGATAATTTAAATAAGTTCGATGTGCCGTAGGTGGCGCCCCCTACTAGTGAGATCAAAACCGTGAATGAATTTGTATTTCTCGCCTTAAAAAAACCCCGATACATAATTTCGGATCGTTGTGTTGTTTTATTGAAAGTTGAAAATAAAAGTAAAATTTTGACACCCTGTATCTTGAAAATTAAGCACTTTAAGGCTGCATGTTACAATCTCAATTTTTATGAAAATGCGAGGTCTATCACCTGTCAAGCGTTATGAGCCGAATATCCGGACACCCTGTGTATATATATATATATATATATATATATATATATATATATATATAATATTAACATCTGCCAGAAAAAAATACGTGAAATAGCGACGATGAAATGGAAGTTGATAGGTATAAAATGTTGATCGAGTACTTACTAGAAAAAATACCAGCACGTATATTTTGTTTTGAAATTATTGCTAATTAAAAGCAGTTATAAGTCATAATATTACAGAAAAATACTGAAAGTAATTGTGGACAATCGACGATTTACAAGATGATATTGAATACGTCGCAATCGGCATCAGAAGATGTAGATGACTTTGGTGTAATTTTGAAAGAACTAAGAATCTTCATTAATTTTGTAATCATAAAAAGTGTCATTTCTAATTGCACAAGGATTTACCTACTTAAAAGTTAAGGTACAGCATGCAGAATTGCACATATTTGCACCAATTTCAAATATTTAACTATACTAATTAATTTCTAAACTAAAAAGTCATATTTACGTATAAATTAGAACATGACCATATAAGACAACAGCCACCATTAATAATTCCAAAAATCAGTAATAAAACAAATTTAAATTTATTTGTTTCTCAAGTAGTACTTATATTTATAAGTCGTGACAGTTGAAAGTGGCAGTCGCAGGTACTAACCCCTTTAATCCTTCAATTGCAAAATAGGAAATACCTACCAGTTTTGTACAAAAACATTGTCTAAAAAAACCAGTAAATTTTAAAGCTTATTCTCGTAGACTTACTAAATGTTTTTAACGATCAGTCAACAATCTCCTTGGATTCATGTTTTATGATTAATATAACTTCGTATTGGTTGTGTACAAAATATTTTATGAGGTTACAACTTAATAATATTTACCTCCAAAAATTATAGGTTGACATCAACCACTAACTAAATAAATAACCTACTTTCTTTGAAAATCTTTATTGGCAACAATGTTGATTATTCCCTTAAGCTATGTACTACATAGTACTGCCATAGTGACTATGTGTATTGTCCAAGCAGAGTTCTTAAGGTCTTTCTCACACAAAAAAATTAGCTGAAACTAATTTCGTAAAATAAAATGGTGTACTTGAATCGAAATTACAAGCTGTTAAACATTAATTACACTGGTTCAAGGTAGCAAATTTAAAGCGAAGAACAAGCAATAAATAATGCAATTAGACCATTAAGTATGCAATTAAAATCCAGTACAAAATGAAAGACAGACGAGGTAAATTAATTTTTATGCTAAAAAGAAAGTGCATGCGCCAAAAAATTATAGTATTCTAATATTTCTAAATAATTAAATATCAAAACTAGTTTAGAGGTTTAACTAGTTTAATATGGTGCACTTTAACAATTAACTAGTATCACACCCTGTCCAGCGAGTTGGACAAGCGGGGTATATATCACAATCTTACTTTGAATTTATTTAATTGTTCGTGAAATTACTGACCTGCCATTAGCCTTGCGATTCCAGCACACAAGATAATGTGCCGTAATTTTATATCTGCTTTTTCTTCCATTTGTTTTCCGACATTTAACAAAATAATTATGTAGCGTGAATCAGAATCAACAAAAAAGAAAACTTACCTGGAATGCTCCCTGTGATAGTTTGCTTTTTTTATATTACTTTTAGCAAAGGCATGTATAGATAGTAAACATCGTTGTTCATTACAAAGATGTAATTAAAATCTTACAGATAAGGTAATAACTGTTGATCGTTACAAAAGCAGATGAGCTGAAGGAATGTTATAATCTATCTGAATAATTTTTATCAATTTTAAAAGGAAATATACTCAAGTGAAAAAGTATTATAGCACAGTATAAGAAATGTTAATAGCTAACTTGCTGATTGCTTCTGATATTAGTAAACAAATGAATGACATCCCTTGGGGGCCAATAACAAGAGATGATTGCGCTTAAATATATGTTAGGATAATTGAATTTTGATGCAATGGCCTTAGACTAAAAGCAAATATCAAATGACTTATTGATGCTTGTTTACAAAACTAGAAATATAAAAAACATTACATTAGCCAAAATTAGCCATTACAAGAATAAAATTGGACAGTTCGCACCAATTTCTTACATTTAATATTTGTTTGCACTCAAAAGTAAAATATACGCCCTAATGAAATGTGGCGGTCATAATTTAAAATGCTTTATTTGTAATTAAATATATACAGGACACACTCTAAAAGTTTCAAAGAGTAACGACAGTACAATATGAAAGAGGTCTGTTATTGGTTACGTTCAGCAAATTGTACAAACTAGACGAAGGGATTCAATAATCGACAAAATGAATTCATTATGACGCAAAACGTAACTTGAATTTTCTATACTTTCTTAAACTTCCAGAAACTCAAAAATGTCAATTGATTTTCTCAAATTCGACCATCGTTATTAGCAATAAAAATAGTTTGCAGTCAAGTTTTTCATAACTTTCAACTTAACCTTAAGGAATTTTCTGGCTAACACATCATATATCCCTACCCAAAATTTAGATTAAAATATGATAGATTGTTAGCGCAATAAAACTGCGTTAACTTTTGATACATACATGTTAAATAGTACGAAATAAATTTGTTTTTAGACTACCCTCTATGCTGCACTTTATACCTATAACACATAAGTTGGAATAACAAACGATAAAAAGTAGTCAACAAACACCAAGGAACAGCTAATAAAGTATTGAAACAAAAAAAAATGGATTTCAACCTTGGGACCTAACCTCACGCATAATAAAAAACAATTAATTTGTAAAATACTATGAAAAATAAACATTTTTAAAAAGCACGCTTTTATTTACGCGTAACATATGCACTAAAAAGGAGAAAATAATATTTTTCTTTGCAGCAAAATGTGATCAAAAATCTTTACGACTAAAAATAAAAGCGCGGGGCGCTCATATTATAAACATGTGACGGATATAAATGAATTATGATGAGCGCCCCACGCTTTTATTTTTAGTCGTAAAGATTATTGTTCACATTTTGGTGCAAAGAAAAAAATTATTTTCTCCTTTTTACTGCACTTTCTATGCGTAAATAAAAACGTGCTTTTTAAAAAAGTTTCTACTTCTTCGTTAAATATTTAAATCGATTTATCAACCATGCTACATCTATTTTTTTTAATCCAAAATTTATGATTTAATTCATTCATAATTTGTTTAAAATAATTAGTTATGATTGTAATTTATTTAAAAAAACTAAAAAGAATCGTCACATCGTTAATACAAAAAAACGAAAAAAAGACAACGGCACGCGGTGATCCGAAGCAGTCACCCATCGAAGTACTAACCGCGCGCGACGTTGCTTAACCTCGGTAATCGGACGCGAACCAGTGGTTGTAACGTATATTGCCGTTGTCTTTGTAAAATGTCGTTCTTATTATTTTGTCACATGAAAGATATTTATGTTATAGTTCAATTAAGCATTTTTATGAACCGTACATGCTAAAATATTGTACCTATTGTGATTAAGAAGACATAATTTTGGAGAATTTAAAGTCGATTAGACTTGTGGAAGTGATCAAAAAATCAATTACAAATGTTGACGCATACAACATACAAACAGAATGAGTTAAATAAAAGAGTGTAAAATACTAATAACCAACAGACGATAAAAATGGCCAACAAACACCAACAAACGATTGTAAAAAAATTAAAAACGTTATGCTTGAAGGACGAACTTCACACCTAAAAATTTAATTGAGAAAATACTAATCATCAACAAACGACAAAAAAGCCAACAAACACCAACGAACGACCAACAAAAGATTGCAAAAAAATTAAAATGTTAAACCTAAGATGCTAACTTCACACTGGTCCTTAATCCACGTTGAGTTAGGTTTAAATTTTTCAACGAATCAGGAAATTTGAATAAAATTCCACTTGGCCGGAAAAGCTATCTTAATGAACAAGAAACCAGTTTATCCAGATCTTAGACCAAATAGTATAGACATGCCCCCAGCTCTGACAAGTGAAGCAAACATTGACGTCACAATGTGGCAGGACTACAAGCCACAATTAATTGAGTTCATTTTTGATTGAACAAAAAAATTAAACAATTAAATTTTTTTTATTAAAAACAACGTATATTTGAGTACCTGTAAATAAAACACATAATGTAAAAATAATTTCACATCCTAACCAAATAAACCCTACAGAATCATACATAAATTTGCAATTACCTATGAAAAGATATCCCACTTCCTTTTTTTTCCGTACACTTATATGCCACACAGGAATGAACCATTTTAATAAATAAATATCAATTTTTCAATTAAAAGTAAAAAAAAACATTAAACAAACACAAACCAAACGAGTACAAAACACATTGTGACTCATTTGACAGTTCTGTTTGCTTCACGCGGCCACAGAGGAAAGGTTCGTGAGGGCGAGTCTATATTATTCATGGTCAAAGAACCAAATACATACGAAACATGGCATCGCAAGGCTTTGCTTTGTCTGATTCTAATATAAAAAACTTGCGTATTCTTTCACTATCAAAAACAATATTTCCCATACTTTTAATCATGAGAAAAAAAGAGGCAGGATAAGACTGATTTCTGTCCTTTATGAAAAGACATCCTGAGCTGGCAATACGTGAAGCTAAAGGACTGTCCACCGCTAGAGCCAAACTGAAAATATTTCTGTCATAACCTATGTAAACGCAGAGGGCAGTTTTCTGCCACCATGTTGCATATTCAGGCGAAAAAATAAAAAATATATAGAAAATCTAGAAGAAATAGAAGATCTACCACCTGGTAATAAGGTTATTATGGGCAAGAAGTCGGCCCACGTTACAACCGACCTTTTTTCCAATGGTTTCGAGAATTCTTTATTCCGAGAAAAAACTCAGTGAGGTTTCACTGATTATGGATGGTCATTCTTCGCATTGTTCGAATGTCGAGTTGTTAGATTATGGTGTAGCGAATGATGTGATCTTATTTGGTTTGTCTAGTCACAGCAACCATTGGCTCCAACCACCTGATCGGTCATTTTTCAAGCCCAACTTTTCAAAATTGGCTTCACAACAACCCGGGTCGGAAACTAGGTCAATTACAGTTCGCCTCACTTTGAAATGTTGCCTGATGTAAAACAGCCACTAAAATGGGACATCCGGGTTTAGAACACGTAGAATTTACACGTTTAATCCCGAACAGATTCCCGATTACGCATTTGTCCTTGACGAAGTAGAACAGGTTCAAGAAAATCTTAATCCAGAAAAAAATCCTATCGAAAGGATGACAACTATGCAGATCTCCACAGGCAAAATGTTATTGCAGCGAACGATGATCGTGAAGACAGAAAAGAGAATGGCAACTTTCCAGATGTCCACAGACAAGATGACAGTGAACAAATCCATTCGAAGATTTTATACCGGTTCCTCGTATAGAACTAGGACCAAGAAACAATAAAGGTCACCGAAAATAACATCCTGAAGGGCTGACTTCACCGGAAACCATTACCGTCAAAAGAGCAAAGAATGAAGAAAAAATACAGAAATTAACACAAACAGAAGAAAAATCCAGAATATCTAAAAACAATGTTCGAAGTAAGAAAAAAAATAAGTTAACACTTTCAAAGAAAAAAACTTAAAAAAACGCAAACGTCCAAAAGAAGCAAACTATTTCAAAGCGAATGAATTAGATCAGACACCGAAACAGCCATCATTCAGAAATCGAGTTTGATGAGTCAGATTTTTTCAACGGGTATTTTATGGTTAAGAAAGGTCCCAAGTGTTTGAAATAGGTCCATGAAATCTGCACTCCATCTGAATGATTTTACGACGACTTCATCTCGTTAGCCGAGAAAATAAGACATTGAAGAAACATATGTATTAAGTTGATGTTTTTTTTTTGCACCTGAAAGCTCATTTTTGTAGTTTTCCCACTTTTTTTTAAAAAACTAAGTTCCAATTTTTAAATTATAAATTAATGTAGCCATATTACCCCAAGCTATATGCCATATCACCCATGATAAGTAATATGCGAATTTGTCTTTTTATTGCAAAAACATAAAAATTGAATGTTGTTTTTTGCACCTGGAAGCTCATTTTTGTAGTTTTCCCAGTTTCCCAAGAAATACGCCATATTACCCATGAGTATAGGTAATATGCAAATTTGCCTTTTTAATACAAAAATATAAAAATTTAATGTTGTTTTGTGAAGTAATAAAATGATCATTTATTATTACGTTTTACATAATTTGATTTTCTGTGTGTAACATATAATGTGTTCTTTTGTATCTAGTATCGAAGTTCCTAAGTGTTTGTCCAATATAAACAGAATTACAGAATGTGCAGTTCGAAACGTCGTTAATTGAATCTTTCGTATTAAATATATTTAAGAACATTGGTATTAATTTTGAAAGCTATTTTGTACTTCTTGTCCTTTTGTAATATGTGAGTTGCTTTTTCTGATATTTTCCAAAATTGATATGTATTTACTTTCTTTCGGTCCGGTGTTGACTAAATAAATGTTTTTGATTGATAATTTGTACTCGCGATTTTTACCTAAAGTGCCAATTATATTTGAAATCTAACCATTTGGTTGTGAAATTTGTTTTATAATTGGTATTTCTTTTTTTGAAATTTATTTGCTTTAGTGGTAATGGCATTGCTCTATGTATGCAGCTAATGTATGTGTTTTATGGTGATATTTTCGGGTATGTATATTTATATGTATAATTCACATCAAGTATGCTGTTTTACCTTAACGATTTGTTATCATAACTACTTGTTTGTTACTTATATATTTTCTCTTGCTAATGATACATGTTATTATAAGTTTTTGTTATGAACGAATAAGTTCAAAAGTAAATATGTAATTAAAAATTATTATTAATTTTATTAAACACGTAAATAAAAAATTTACCTCGAGCAGGATTTGAACCTACGACATCTACTTTACTAGAGTAGCGCTCTAATCAACTGAGCTATCGAGATACACGCCCCAATCAATATAAATTTTAGACTAAGGTTCCCACAATCAAATTAAACCCAATACACTGATAGTTATCCACGTCCATAACATAATATACACGATATCCCAACATTTCGATTACAAGCAATATCTGGGTTTGGTGTAAAGTACTAAAGAATGCACTTATTGAAAGTTATACCCAGAGATTGAAAATTACAAGACTCGCCAATGTTTCATCTTTTTTAATGACACAAGTTTTTACTTGTATCCAGTGAAATACCCGCTTATGTTTTTATCCTAGTACGTTGTTAATAAAACGAACAAACAATAAAAAAATACACAAAGCAAATCAATGAAAACAATTAACAACAAAATAAACAAATAGACATATTTTCTGTGTTACAGTGTGTTTTATTAATTTCATTTTGTTGTTTAATTATTGTTTTGCTATATCGTGCTTTATTTAAACACGTCAAATATATTATGACAAAAACACAAAAAAAAATTATAAATTTATTTTGCTTAAAACGCAAGTGGCACGTAGCTGGCAAGACGAAAACAAACAGTTTCGACAAATCAACAAAAATGTAGGGTGTGCCATTAAAAAATGAGATGTCGGTGAAGTCCTGTATTTTCGAATTACCCTGTAGAAATTTCAGTAAGTGCATTAGAATACTACTGTGAAAATTACCCCTCTACAAATGAAATTCTGGGACACTACACTATGTAACAAAAACACCCTGTATATTATAAATAAAATTTGTCGATCTCAAAGAAAACATCAAACCAATAGATCTATTTAACTTAGTTTAGTTATTAATGTAATTTTTTTTTTTGATAATTTTTAATAGTATAGCGACGACATACATCTAAAATGAATTATTAGCAGTTTAAGTAATTAGTTAGTATAAACGGCTAATTTTATGGCTTTCTCATAGTTTAAACTATAGAGTAAGATTGAGTTAGTAATGATTTATGTGCATATTTCTAGTAAACAATGTTCTCCCCTCTGGATTTTTTACTATTGGTAAATTCAATGGGAAACTTCCAATAGTGGAATGTCTTATGAGAACCAGGAAACATTAATTATACACCTAACACGATTGTTTGAAAATATGCGCGATATTGTTATAAAGTCGCAATTTTCCATATTTCCATTGACTTTGTCGTCCATTGACTTTTCGATTTACGTTTATACTGACAAACAAATACATTAAAGTGAATTTAACAGTATTTCAACCTGTCGTAAAATTAATATGGGCTCGTAGACCATTATATATTAATATGCATATTTGCGTGATTGCATTCTCATGTGTTTTACCTGTTTGCTATTAACATTGCATAATTCTGTAAGGTGTATCATTATTATTATTACTGTATTGTGCGTACGTTCATTTAGTACGCATAATAGATAAACTAAATCATGAATGTAACTATTTAATTCATTAAATGAAGATTTATTCCTTTTGGTGTAAAATAGTTAATTGCCTTGAATGATGTAAATCCGTTTGTCTGTGTGAATATGTGACATTATGTCAAAAATATTGCGACAATGAATGGCGTAAATGATATATTTACTACTAGCGTGGTTATACACTTTTTATACATTAAAGTTTAAAACCACAATTATCAACTTACTGACATTTATAGACGTTGTATAATGAATGAGTCTTCCGTATATTCTTAAGGGAGCAAGATCTATATAAATTACCTCGACTGTTGAAGTGATCAACATAACATAAGTATTAGACCTCGCAACACTTTATTTCCTGAATATTCACAAAAGGTCAATCATAAAATTTTACTAACCATAATCAGCTCCAGAACGGCTAAATATTTAATTATATATGTCAATAAAATGCTGTTTTTTATTAATTTCCAAATGAGAATCAACATCAATAATTGATTCCAACAGCACAAATTTTATGCACAAATAAGATAAATTAATATATTTTTTTCTATAACTGTCAAATAGTTATTTTTGAATCTAGTACGTGAAATGCTACTTTGGTGAATTAGTCGAGATCACCAAAGTAGTTCGCGCACGTGTTGCAAACAAAATTTTTTCTACAACCATCAAAATATGTATATCCCTTAAAATTGTTTTAAAATAAGTTTAGTAATATGCTTAGTTGAATACAAAAATATTGTGGAACTGGCTTAAAATGTTTTTCCAAATCAGGTAATCACTGTAACTATGGAAATAAACAGGCAGTTCAACAATATTGAAAGTGACATTTTGCTCGCGTCAGTTTTCCAGTACCTGATATTTTTAACTGTAAAATAATGGAAATTTCGAGCGACGATGAACTAAGTAGTACCCCACCTAATTTGATAGATGCAGCCAATTCGCTAATTTCAAATCTTTTACCGGAGAAATCTAGGCGGCAGTATGAAAATGCATATAAACAATTTAAAGAGTGGTGTGAAACAAAGCAATAAAAACATCAGAAAATGTGCTGTTGGCATATTTTGCAGAAAAGTCTAAGAAGGTGAAGTCTTCCACGTTATGGGCAATATATTCTATGTTGAAATCAACACTTAAGGGTTGTATTTAGTCAAATAAAATTGTGGTTTCGAAATTTAGGAAACGCCTCTCGTATCTACAAACATCATGACACCATCTACCTGGCACGCTGCAGGGGTGTATGTAAACCAGATTCTAAGCATTTAGCATTTGTAATATTGTCAATCATCTTAATTACTTTCTTTAAAGAAGCCGAACTTAAGTTTATTCAAAATGGTACAATTATTTTTAACATTTTTAACAAGAGATAATGGAATTTATTTTCTGCATATTGATTTTATCAGCATTTTTCGATTAAAGCCTCATTACCGGGCAAACGGGCGTAATGGGCCCTTCATTCTTTAACAAAATATAATTGCTTTCAAAGATTATGTTTATCTAATGAGGTATCAACATAATGACTTTCGTTTATAAAGGTATTTAGTAAAAGTTTTGTTTTTACAATAAAGAAAACTTTTCCAACTCTTGAAGGGTAGCAGATATATAAATGCATGTCTATGTACAAAATATGTGTAAAGAACAAAGTTATTGTGTAATAATTGTTATAAATAGCTTATAATGTAGTGATTTTGCTTTTATAATAAATAATCCTTTGAAGGAAATTGATGGCATACATAAAAATTTAACGCATAAACAATACGGCGGACCTCACAAGCCTGAACTGTCCGGTAACGTTTGAAAATTACCTTACCCGGATGAGGATTAACAAACTAAGTAGAGAAAAAATAACTATTTTTAATCCAAAAAAATACATTTGAAACGGAAAGAAAAGTTTTTCAAGCCAATATATCGACTTACCATAACGAAAACGAGGTAAAGTTCCACTGAACCTAAATAAATGAAAAATAAATAAAAGTTAGTATAAAAAAAACATTACATTAATTAAAGAACCTCCTATAAACAAAAAACGAAAATTATTTTATAAATAGAATTCTTGAGGAAGGAAATTAAAATTAAAACAAACTGACCTGTACCAAATCCAAGGGCAATTAAATATTGCAAAAAAGACAGTTATTTTGTTATTTAGATTCCTACTGGTATTTCAGTAGAAAAGATCAAAACCGACAGTTTGTTTTGGTAGCAGAAAATGCTTCCGAAACTTCAACAATTTTATCATAAGACATTGTTACCCGAAATTTTGGATTCAAGACAATCACGACAGCTACCTATTCGAGAGACATTTTTAAATTGATGTACGTGGAAGAAACCATATCTTCTTAAATTAAAAGTGACGGTGTACACATACACCGTGTCCAAGATAAGGATGCCCACTATGGGGATCTCGGAAACGGTAAGAGATGGAAGGTCGGTTAAATGGAACAAAAGTTACGAATTTGAGAGGATGTATTTATGGTCTTTGTAGAACTCGAATATCTCTTTTAGTTTTGAGATATTTGAAAAAATTTAATTTTCTGATTTTCGTTTTATTTTTTCTGACCTTATTTGAGAGCTATGAAGAAAAGAAGAGCACATTTTCATTGCCACTTTTCTAGCTTTACTTAATGCTGTTCAATTTTTGATACAACGTTTCGTTTGTTAGCAACCATCATCAACTTTATTTTTGAAATACACGAAAAATTATTTTGCCATATTTAAATTCTCTCCTTGATTCTGAATTCAACAATATATCACGCTTTATATTTTTGATACGTTTCGGATGAGAAAATTCATATTCGATGTAAAAGATCGAAAACGTACAGTTAAAACTAATACTAGAAACATTAGAAAACCGTAAAATTATTATAAAATTATGTTTTGTAATTTTAAATGATAGACAAATAACAAACAAATTTATTTTAAAGGTTAATAAACTCACAAAATATGTTCAAAAAGATTCCCGTTATTCTCTAAACATAAATAGCATCTTCTAACTGTAGCATCTAAAACATTGTTCAGCATCTGAGGAGTAATACTAAAAACTAATCTTCGTAAAATTTCTTCGTTTTCAAAATCGTTTCCATAAATGTAATTTTAATGTATCCCCAAAGAACAAAATCCAAAGGTGTTATATCTGGAGAACGGGCTGGCACAGTACATTTGCATGAGTGCCAATACATCTTTGTGGAAATCTAACTGACAGGTATTCTCTGACAACTCTAGAATTATGTGCTGGTGCACCGTCCTGCATAAACCAATAACCTTCAACTTCTTGGAAAAGCAAATCATTCAAAGCTATCTCTAATTCATTTTGGAGTAAAATTTGGTAACATTCAGAATTTAAGGACTCGTGGTAAATGAAAGGACCTATAATTCGAGTACCGAATATAACAGCCCACATATTAAATCCGAAACGGTGTTGGTGTTTGGCCGTTTTGTACATACGTGGATTTACTCTTGCCCAATAAGGAGCATTTCTACGAGTAAAATTCCATTTTTATTAACCATACTTTCTTCGGACCATATTATTTTATTCGGAAAATATTCATTGTCTTGAGATTGACGTGTATACCATTCGCAAAATATTCTACGTCTTTCTGGGTCACCTGGTCGAAGTCCTTGGCAAATTCTAAATTTATATGGATGTATTTTCTCCTTCTTTAGAACATAATGAGCTGTGGAATGGGCTATGTCAGTGGCCTCTTCAATTTTCCTAGTAGAAACCTCTGGATTTTCCGTTACAGCTAATAAAACAGTATTGGCTTTTTCTTTATTGCAAGGTTTTTTGCGAGATTTTACAGGTTTTTTGAACGCACCATATTCTTTTAGATTAACTGCTAATGTGCGAAAAGTTCTTTTGTGAGGTTGGCGCCTTTCTGGATATTTGTTTAAATACATTATTTCGGCTTCAGAACAATTACGTTGACACAAAATGTAACACGTCAGTATATCGAATTTTCATTATTTGAAAAATGTACTCCTACCATATTGTTTTTAGGTAAACACAAAATGTAAACTCAAAGACCACCAAACAAACGTAATACGGACAACAATCAATTATTATAGGTAGGTAAACAAAATGCAAAGCCAACTTATATTTATCAAATGCATCAGTACGACGGAAGATGTATTTTAACTGTTTAATTAATAGTATTTTCACTAAATACATACTTGTGATTTATTTTATTCGCAACAGGCATTAGAAAATGAGCAAACATTATTTTATAACAATTTTACAGTTTTCTAATGTTTCTAGTATTAGTTTTAACTGTACGTTTTCGATGTTTTACATTGAATATGAATTTTCTCATCCGAAACGTATCAAAAATATAAAGTGTGATATATCGTTGAATTCAGAATCAAGGAGAGAATTTAAATATGGCAAAAATAATTTTTTCGTGTATTTAAAAAAATAAAGTTGATGATGGTTGCTAACAAACGAAACGTTGTATCAAAAATTGAATAACAGCATTAAGTAGAGCTAGAAAAGTGGTAATGAAAATGTGCTCTTCTTTTCTTGATAGCTCTTCAAATAAGGTCAGAAAAAATAAAACGAAAATCAGAAAATTCAATTTTTTCAAATATCTCAAAACTAAAAGAGATATTCGAGTTCTACAAAGACCATAAATACATCCTCTCAAATGCGTAACTTTTGTTCCATTTAACCGACCTTCCATCTCTTACCGTTTCCGAGATCCCCATAGTGAGCATGCTTATCTTGGACACGGGTATATCTGTACAAAATTCTTACTTTTTACCCCTTTTTTAAATTAATTTATAAGCATACACAATACTATACATGCTGATTTATTTGTACATATTACATCATGAATTATATTTATTTGTAAGATTGTTTATACAGGTGAATCTTATCTAATCCGAAAATTAAAACACTAGAACTCATCATTATAAGCAAAAAGTTCATATGTACATGGGTCCGGAAATGCTTCGTTTCCGAGATACAGGTGTCAAAGTTGAAAAAGAAATCGCGATTTCTTCAATATTTTTACTGTTTCGAAATAATTTCATGAAATTTCGTATACGGGGTTTTTGTGGGACAGTTGTTATCAAAAGAATATGTTTACTTTTAATATTAATTTCTTTTCTTGCTTTTTAATATTGGATATTTTAGTGCTCCTTACAAGTTTTAAATAAATAAACATTGTGAGTTTTAAATGTGTTTTTCTCAGAAACGGTTGCTCTAGCGACATCACTAAAATATACCTTTTTTAGCAGAAAAGATAGAGAATCGACTTTTCTAGTCCAAAATGGTATACAGTGTAGCACAAAAAATTGCAACGATTTAAAGGGGTCGAAATGGTTGCGCTAGCGCCCTCTAGAGACCACAACTAAATGGACCACAAATTTGAATATTTCATTTCAAAAAACCATCGTATACGAAATTTCATGAAATTATTTCGAAACAGTCGAAAGATATTGAAGAAAACGCGATTTCTTTTTTCAACTTTGACACCCTGTATCTCGAAACGAAGCATTTCCGGACCCATGTACATATAAACTTTTTGCTTATAATGATGAGTTCTAGTACTTCTTTAATTTTGGCGGATTAAATAAGATTCACCCTGCATAAGCGCTGACAACAGTATGTTTGTACCTATGTATTATTTTATATTTGGACTGATGTATTTATTGTTTTAACTTTTTCTGTCGTAAATAAAAATCTTTAGGTAATTTTATTTTTATTCGTTACATATACTAATCAAATTAATTACTTTGAGAGCCGTAGTTGGTGTATTATTAGTTTGATATGAATAAATAAATGCGTAAGTAAGTTAAATCACTATCTACCTGCAGTTTACAAAAATGGGTAATCAACCTCTTACTACTACTACTGTCATTGTTGTTTCACAACGGAGGTTACCGACATGTCCCTGGTTAAAGAGTTGCCCATATTGTAGAAATTTTAACAAAATTAATAGAACATTTTTAATCCCTAACTCAATTAATTCGTCACTGTGTAGAATATAAAAAGAGATCGATGTATGTCGGTCAATAAAATACATTTAACGGGGTAAAAGAATAAAAACTTAAAAAGATGAATTCCGTTGGCAATATTAATTAAAACTTATGTTTTACTTGTAACGCGATATAATCCACATTTATTTAAAAAAAAAACGCTTATCGCGATTTAGCCCGTTGGAGAAAAGATTGTTTTAAATAGTCCTTCAATTAGTTTTTTAATCATACTGCTCCGAGTGAGATATCCTATTTAGCGTTGCCCTATTCCACGGTGCAAGACGTCCTAACTAAATACAAGCCTTAATGTTAAAGAAAACGTGGATGTTAAGAAATTTACCAAGTTGATTCCATATTTGAAAACCATCCTAAGAAATTTAAGATATTAACTCGAAGGGAATCTTTGTCAAGTCAAGTCATAAGAGAGGCAGATGATGAAACCTATTTGATGGTTAAGGTACCTTTTTAATAATTGTTTTATGTTTTTTAAATTATTAAATATCGTCATTGATTTCCTTTTAGGTCGTTTTGATACTGGGTATTTCGGGTGTTTGCCGCAGTGATGAACTCACTAAAATGACGGTCGATGACATACAAGATAAAGATTCCATTCTGATTATTAAAGTTTAGAGTTATGCTACCAGTCGCCGATTTGTTTTAAGTATAAATAATAAGACATTTTAATCAAGTTGTCGGAATAAACTGTATTGGAAAGATGCCTAGCTTAATAGCAAAATACCTACACTGGTCACTGTTTTCGGAGAACTTCAGCTACACTTCTAGCTAATTCGGGGGGCGATATATGTAGTTTGAAGCGTCATGGGGGATGGAAATCCTCGACCGTGGCCGAAGGATACGTGGAAGATTCTATCAATAATAAAATTCAAATATCAAATAAAATTTTGGACTGCAAAATTTTAGGATCAAGTGCTCTCACCTCTACGGCTACGGCAATTGCCTCCACGTCAAAAAAGGATAGTTTTCCAACCCCCAAAACTCCAATTTCACGAGCTTAATCTGGCTTATCTGGTTTAGGAATAAATATTGGGTCGTGTACTGGCTGTACGATTAATGTTAACATTGTAAAACATAAATAAAATAAGGTAGTGTAAAATTTTGTCATACTTTGAAAAAGGTGTTAATTATTATTAAACATTTAGAAATAAATAATTTTTTCTTGGATTTTTGCTTGATTGAGGACCACGAAAGTTAAAATACAATAATCTCATAGAGTTTATATGCAGTGCGTGAAATATGTATTTCGCACACTACTTCGCGCATGTTGTTATGGTAACGTAGGAAAATAAAAAAAAGTGTCATTTCGCATATTGTTATGAATGCGCGAACCTCGTCATTTTTTGACGTTTGTAGAAAAAATATTTTTATGCTAATGTCAGTTTTTTTAATTGCAAACCTTTTTTTCACCTTGCCCATGGCAACATGCGCAAAATATTTTGCACACTAGGACGCAAAATAAATTGCAAGAATCAATCACTTAAATTAAAAAACACTCAAATGATACTTTTAATTTAACGAAAACTAACAAATACTAAGTAAGATAATATAGTTGATTTTACTAGTACTACTAATATTCCAAACTGTAATACAAATATGTAACTATTCTTTTTTATTTACAATATTGATATTAATAGAACATCCTGTACAACTACCAATATTTACACCAGATATAGTTAACGCAGGCAGAGCTGCGGGTCGTATTGGATCAGTTACATTTGAAGTACGAGAGGTGGAAGGGCGTGGATTTAAATTTTTGTAATCCCAAATTTTTATTATTAATTGAATCCTCCACGTACCCTTCCCCGCCACTGTGGAAGATTTCCATCCTCCATGAGTTTTAAGCTGCTTATGTCACCACCAGCATTAACAAGAAGAGTAGCTGACGTTCTTCTGAAACAATGGCCAGTATATGCTTTACGATCTGGCTATAACGGCTATAACAGCTCCAATAGTATTTATTCTGACTACTTGGTTAAAACACTTGCCGTTTTGATATTTCAAAAAAAACAATTGCTCGTCGTATGACTTGGACGAAGATTAGCGTATTTTATATAAAGCTCCATATATTTACTATTTGTAAAAACGCGATGAATATTTGTTTTTGTTTCAGGCACATTTACTATTAAAACAGTATCTTTGTCTTCTATAGCATCGACTGTCATTTTGATAAGTTCTTCCCGACGGCATGCACCCGAAATGCCCATAATTAATACTACCTAAAATATTAAAAATGCAACATAGAAAAGGCATCGATTTAAGTAAATATTTAAATATTTTACCTTCATCATTAAATAAGTCTTGTTATCTACTTCCATTAAAAACTTGTTAATTTTATCACGTGTTAGAATTTTAGACTTATTGGTCTGGTACCCCTCTGACATTTTTTTCCAATACGGAACCAATTTAGTAAATTTTCTAAGATCAATGTTGTTTTTAGCGTTAAGTTTTGCTTTAAGCATGGGGCAAATCGACCATAATGTAGAAGATTGTTTAGTGTTCGATTGCTTTACTACATATGCCAAAATTACATTTTCAGAAATTTTAATATTTTTTTTGTCTCGCACCATTCTTTAAACTGCGCATATGCATTTTCGTATTGCCGTTTGGATTTATCGGGCAGAAGATTTTAAACGGCGGAACTTGTTATTTCCTGTATATCTGGTGGTGTACAGGAAAAGTCATCATCACTCACGTCCATTATTGTTTAACTAATAATTAATTTTAGAGCACAGAAATGTGTGATTTAAAAGCTAACAATAACTGTCACTGTAATAAAACTAGCATTGTTAAACATGATGTCTCCATAGATACGATTTATGTTGCAACATTTAGGAAATATGAGGCGATTCATTTGAATTATTTAACAAAGTTCAAAGAAATTCTCAAATATAACAGTTATAGATAAAATATTGTTTGTATTTCGTGGTAAAATTCTTGTTTTATGGCACGTTGGAATGAATTTTTGGCCGAGACTTGTCGACTTGTCTCATGTGCCATTTACAAAACACTCATTTTGCACACTTAATACAAAAATAACTATTATTAGCCCAGTCAACTTTAAAACCTAATGATATAGGTATATTCGAAAATTATATCAATAGTTCACCAAACTAGTGCCTAAACAGGGTGGGGCACCACATTCACGTCGGTTGATTATAGGAAAACGCAAAAAAGTAGAAAGAAAGTTTTTACAGGGATATGAAGGGTTTCAATGTGCATAATTAAAAACTTATTGGGAAATGTACGGGGTGTTTCAGAAGTAAGAACCGTACCAAAATTTGTTTTTTTATGGAACACCCTGTATATTTTGTCAATTTTGAATTCTAGGGCATAAAAAAGTCATTATTATGCAGATGTAATAAGCCTAAATGCTTTAGTTTTTGAGATAATTTGAAGATAATGTATTTTTTAAACTAAATCGACGCATATTGACATGTTCTTTCAAACTATATTATGGTTAACTATCTGATTTAGATTTCAAATAAAAACAGATTGCTTAAAGACTTATTTTTTAAAGGACTTTGCGTAACTACGTGTCAAGAAACCAGTTGTGCACTCACTAACAAAAAATATCGGAAATATCGAAAGTGCCATATCCATATCGTTGAATAGGGTTTCCAATGAGCAATAGTACTTTATTCTCCTTTAAGTATACAGTAATAGTTTAATCGTTAATTTATCAAGAAATGAGGAAGTACCCACTGAGGAAAATTGCTGGCCTCCAGAGTGTATGTTGAACAATATCTCAATAGGGATCATCCTGATAAACATTCTCTATTTCACAGAACGGGTAGTGTAGTTTATGAAAAACCTATTAGGCAGCAACCTATCCTTGGAAATAAAGAAAATGAATTTAACGTTATTAGCTCTCTCATAGAAAATCCATACAGAAGTCAGCATAAAATACATCAAGAGAATGACATAAGGTACAATCTGTAAAAGCATAATTTTTATCCTTATCAAATTCAATTGTATCAGAAACTCCACAAGACTATGCTTCACGGGCTGAGTTTTGCTTGTGGGAGAAGATAAATTTGATTTTATTCTCAGACGAGTCTATGTTACATAACAATGGATTACTGAATAGGCAGAATTACCACTATTACAGTGACAATAATCCTACACGACTAGCATAGATGGTCTATCAACACATGCGATAAAAATTTAAACGGTCACATGGTCCAACAATTTATTTTGCACGATCTAAATGATCTGCTCGAAAATGTGCCTCTAAACTTCACTCAGAGGGTGTGGTTTCAACGGGACGGTACTCCTGCTCATTTTCAAAGAGACCAATTCATTTTCGGCACAAGCTCTTGGAATCGATCATCAGTAGGCTTGATCTCAATAAGGCGACTGGCCCAGACGGTATCCCAGCTATTGTCTTAAAGAAATGTTCCCCCGAACTAGTACCAGTCCTATCTAAGCTCTATACGATCTCTATATCTTCTGTGGAATTCCCTTCATCATGGAAGTTAGCAAATGTTCAACCTATTCCCAAAAAAGGTGATGAGACCGATCCCTCAAATTACAGACCAATTGCCATCACTTCCATTTTGTCTAAAATCATGGAAAAAGCCATCAATCAGCAACTGCTCACGTTCCTTGAAACTAACAAACTCCTTAGTGACCACCAATATGGGTTTAGGGAAAGTCGTTCAACAGGCGATCTTCTTTCATATGTGACCCAAGTTTGGAGCAATACAGTAGAGCAGTCCGGTGAAACAGTTGTAGTCGCTTTAGATATCTCAAAGGCATTTGACCAAGTTTCGCATAAGTGTTTACTTGCCAAACTCACCTCGTTTGGGTTAAATGATACGCTCATCAACTGGGTTTCTAGTTTCCTTGATATCTATACGTGTCGTAGTTGATGGCTTTTTTTCAAAAGAAGTTAGCATTAACGCGGGCGTACCACAGGGATCCGTTATAGCGCCTACACTTTTTCTGCTGTACATAAACGACCTTATTTCTTCAACAACTAACCCCATCCATTGCTTTGCTGACGATAGCGCTCTTCACTGTAGTTCATCTCAGTCTACTCATAGTGATAATCCACCTTCTATGTCAAATCAAGAAATTAAAGCTGAAATGGCAAATTCAATCAACAAAGACATTCAACGTATTCTCGAATGGGGAAGCAATAATCTAGTTAAATTTAATGCTAACAAAACTCAGTGTTGCCTTATGTCCGCCAAAAAGATCGACCATTTCCTGTTGTAAGAACGGCTCAGTTCTTAAGTTTTCAGACTCTATTACTCTGTTGGGTATGACTGTATCTTCAAATCTCTATGGATTGACCATCTTCTAGCTACCAAAACAGCTGCTCGTAAAATAGGCTTTTTGTACAGATCTAAGCAGTACTTTACCTCTCGACAACTTCTTCTGCTGTATAAGACCCAAATTGGCCTCATCTGGAATATAATTCTCACCTTTGGTTAGTGCTAATACGCTCTCGATATCGTTGATCGTATTCAAAAGAAAGCGATTAGGCTTATAAATGACCCGTCCTTAACTTCTCACATACAGTCCCTTGAGCATAGAAGGATGGTTTCAGTTCTTTCTTTGTATTATCGTTATTACAACGGCTATTGTGCTGGTGAATTACTTTTGATACCATCTCCGGCTATCTTTGCGAGAAACACTCTGTTCGCTCATTCACATCATCAGTATGCAGTACAAATCTCCACTTGTCGTACCAAACGGGCGCAATCCACATTTTTCTACACGGCTTCTAAACTCTGGAATGATCTCCCTAGTTCCTGTTTTCCTCTCACTTATGAGAAAATTTAAGGTAGCTGTTCATAGGCATCTATTGGCAATTCATTATCCCTCTATCCATCCTCCTAAGTGTTCCTGAGTGCTTTAGCACGATTGGCCTTATTTAGCCTGATCAGGTCCACAATCATAAAAAAAAAGACGTCCGAAATACCCTAGATGAGATTTTTCCCAACAAATGGAAAATGAGAAGTAGCCATATAAATTGGCCAGTAACATCTCCCGATCTTACGTGCCCTTTCTTTTTATGGGGACATAATTAAAACCTTGTGCAAGATATAACTCCAACAACACTAGATGACATGGAAGAGCGTATACGAGCTGCCTTCAGAAGTATCACACCACCAAATTTGCTGAAGCGTTCCTTTGAACAACGTGTACGATTGTACAATGAAAACAATGGTAGATACTTTGAACATGTATTATAATATTACTTGCTGAAGATAAACTTGTGTCGTGATTTTAATTTAAAATTGTTAAATACTAGTAAGTTGCTACTATTTTTGATTAATATTGAACAAAAAAATATTTTTATTCAAAATCTAAGCCAAATAGGTACAAAACTCTAATACAGTTTGCAAGAGTATACATTTAAGGGAACATGTACAGTGTGCCTCGATTTCAAGGGTTTTACTTATCTCAAGAACAGATTGAGACAAGAAGTTGCGGTTTTTGCGTTCCTTTGCTGCTTTTTCATGAAACGAAAGATGGACTAAACAAAATTTTCACGGGACGCTTCTTTTCTAATATACGGCGATTTTAAAAATTTGTCATTTTGGGACCTCCTCGTATCTCTGTTGGCTAGTAACATAGAAATAAGGTGAGAACTGATACCGATAGATTTTTTACTTAGAATCAAGTGGCGTGCGTTAACTTTTCTATCGTTATTGACCTTTCTAACCCAAACTTACCTTTTTGTAAATTGGACACCATGTATATTTTTCACAATTTGATTCCATTCGTCCCCAGCTTTTCAAAAACATAGAAAACTCGATAGTTCTTGTCAACATTGAGCTGAAAAATTTACGTTGTTACAAATTTAATTTTTTTACTAGTTGGACGGGGCGGAATCTGAAGTAAGAAAATAATTCGACTAACACATTTTAGTAGTTTGTCAGTTTATGTCTGTTATTCTGAATATTTGCTTTGGTTTGTTTAATATTTTAACTTAATTGTTGGAAATTCATTAAGGCAGATAATAGAATATTGAGAAACAGAAAAATATAACACGCTTGTTTGTTACATAAATTGTAACGAAAATGGAGACGACGCATTAGACATGTATTTTCTATCTTGTTACTTTGACTGGCAATTTACAAGAAAATATATCTCACAGATATCCAGAGAGGCGACAGCAAGAAAAAAGAACACTTTCTAGAATCAAATCAAATCTAATTGAACACGGCTCTTTTTATAAACCTCGTTCAAAAGTCTACAACAAAGAAAATCGCGAAATCGGCGACATAAATATAATATCGTCAACCCCAACAAATACAAATACCTCTTGCAGAGAGATAGTCTGCAGTATTGAAGTGCCTAAAACAAGTGTTCAAAAAATTCTCTGAAAACACAAATATCACCCACATAAATTTCATATGGTGCAAAACTTGTGTCTGGTACAAGATGTGAACAGAGATGTTCATTTTGAAAGATTTGTTATTTGGTCTGACGAGGTGCACATAAACAGGGCTGATATTTCTAATCGCCAAAATAATAGATTTTGGTCTGAGAATAACGCACATGCATTGTTTCCACGAGAACGACAAACAAGGTTTGGCTTTAATGTTGTTTCACATTGGATAGAAAATTGTGTATTAAGCTTTTGACGCAGGCCTTACTGCCAATAGATATTTACAAATTTTGGAAAATAGTGTACCCGAGATAGAAAGTGATGTGCCATTAGCATATTTAAATAAATTATATTTACAACAAAACGGTGCTTCTTCCCACAACGCCTGAACATGTTAGAAACTATCTAGATAACAACTTTCTTCACTTTTCTAGCTCTACTTAATGCTGTTATTCAATTTTTGATACAACGTTTCGTTTGTTAGCCACCATCATCAACCTTATTCTTTTAAATACACGTAAAAATTATTTTTGCCATATTTAAATTCTCTCCTTGATTCTGAATTCAACGATATATCACACTTTGTATTTTTGATACGTTTCGGATGAGAAAATTCATATTCAATGTAAAACATCGAAAACGTACAGTTGAAACTAATACCAGAAACATTAGAAAACTGTAAAATGATTATAAAATAATGTTTTCTCATTTTCTAATGCCTGTTGCGAATAAAACAATTCACAAGTATGTATTTAGTGAAAATACTATTAATTAAACAGTTAAAATACATCTTCCGTCGTACTGATGCATTTGATAAAAATAAGTTGGCTTTGCATTTTGTTTACCTACCTGTCATAATTGATTGTTGTCCATATTACGTTTGTTTGGTGGTCTTTGAGTTAATTACATTTTGTGTTTACCTAAAAACAATATGGTAGGAGCACATTTTTCAAATAATGAAAAATTCGATATACTGACGTGTTACATTTTGTGTCAACGTAATTGTTCTGAAGCCGAAATAATGTATTTAAAGAAATATCCAGAAAGGCGTCAACCTCACAAAAGAACTTTTCGCACATAAGCAGTTAATCTAAAAGAATATGGTGCGTTCAAAAATCTGTAAAATCTCGCAAAAAACCTTGCAATGAAGAAAACACCAGTACTGTTTAATTAGCTGTAACGGAAAATCCAAAGGAAAATTGAAGAGGCAACTGGCATAGCCCATTCCACAGCTCATTATGTTCTAAAGAAAGAGAAAGTACATCCATATAAATTTAGAATTTGCCAAGGACTTCGACCAGGTGACCCAGAAAGACGTAGAATATTTTGCGAATGGTATACACGTCAATCTCAAGACAATGAATATTTTCCGAATAAAATGATATGGTCCGATGAAAGTGTGGTTAATAATAATGGAATTTTTAATCGTAGAAATGCTCATTATTGGGCAAGAGTAAATCCACGTCTGTACAAAACGGCCAAACACCAACACCGTTTCGGATTTAATATGTGGGCTGCTATATTCGGTACTCGAATTATAGGTCCTTTCATTCACCACGAGTTCTTAAATTCTGAACGTTACCAAATTTTACTCCAAAATGAATTAGAGATAGCTTTGAATGATTTGCCTTTCCAAGAAGTTGAAGATTGTTGGTTTATGCAGGACGGTGCACCAGCACATAATTCCAGAGTTGTCAGAGAATACCTGTCAGTTATATTTCCAGAAAGATGTATTGGCACTCATGCAAATGTACTGTGGCCAGTCGGTTCTCCAGATAGAACACCTTTGGATTTTTTTCTTTGGGGATAAATTAAAGATTACATTTATGGAAACGATATTGAAAACGAAGAAATTTTACAAAGATTAGTTCTCGAAGCGTTTGCTAGTATTACTCCTCAAATGCTAAAGAATGTTTTAGATGCTACAGTTAGAAGATGCTATTTATGTTTAGAGAATAACGGGAACCTTTTTGAACACCTTTTGTGAGTTTATTAACCTTTAAAATAAATTTGTTTTTTATTTGTCTATCATTTAAAATTAGAAAACATAATTTTATGGGATATAATCTTGTTTTAATCTAATATTTACAAAATTTATACGTTTCAATAGCAAATGCCGCTGCAATAAAACTTATTAATAAATGTTAATGTCAAAACATTAAAAAAACTATATGAAAACGCAAAATGAGGAGAAATAAAATTTTTGTTTGTGGTTATTTTCTCGAAATATAAAGTTTACGATACGCCACTGAACATATTTGAAAAGCAATAAATAATATTATTTGAATATAATTAATTCTTCTTGTTTAGATTTTTATGGCCTAAATAGTAAAATGTTAATATTTTAGTTTTTTTTAATAGTATTAATTAACAGGTGCTTTCAATAAAATGTACAAGCATATTAAATCATCAGTTTACGATCTTGCGAAGGCCTTTTGACTGTGTTCCACATGAACAACAAACTATGGCATTAATGAACAATGTTAGAATTATTAAAATCCTATCTCGTGAAGAGAGAGCAGTTCGTATTCTATAACAAAACGTCATCAGAACGTAGAAGCATATCGCACGATGTACCTCAGGGTTCAATATTGGGATCATTTCATTATTGTATACTTTGCTTTGTTTCACTCTCATATTGTGTATGAGGTGGTAATGTGGGGCAATTCAACAGAGGCAAAACAAATGTTCAAACTTCAAAAAAGAGCTGATTTAAATTTTAGAAAACACTATGTTGATGCAGTGTGTACTTTACGTATTATACTATTACCGCTGTATTTATTTATTGTAGTGTTTTAGAAACCCATACTATTAAAGATTCATTCATTATATACTATGATGTTCACAATTACGACATCTTAACAGCCTTAAATTTTACCAACCTAGATATAGATTGACAAAATTTAAAAAAAGGCACGTTAAATCTCAAATTGCTTAATATTTTACCTCACGGAGTTACGAAATTAACTCAAAATGGTTTTAAAAACAAATTAAAAGCATATATGTTAGAAAATGTTATTATACAGGCTAAAAGCTTATCTTGAAGATGATCTTATCACTCTTTACTTTGTTCCGATTTATCTGTTCTTTGATTTTTTGAAATTGCAATTTGTCATTTACCTGCACTATTCATACCTCATAACGTACTACAAAAATGTATATTTTAACGTAGTTTAATACATAATATGTAATATTTAATATAAGAGGAGCTTTCGTAACATTGAACTGCTCAATAAATTTCTTTCAAAATCTTAAACTCAGTATGTCATTCCTTACATAGTTTTAGGTTTGATGGCAATTATTTTTTTAAATTACGGGAAACTGTAAAGGACAATTTGCAAATTACTAAGAAAAAATTTGGAACAGTCCAGTTGAAATTAAGCATAAACTAAGTATTCAAACTACGTAGAAAATTATAGCAGTAATAGATTTTCCAATCAAGCTATTTTTTATATTGTAAATTTTTAAGTAAAATTTTCTCAAATATGCATAACGATATTCCTCTCAAATTCGAGGTAACGAAATATCACGTATAAGGGCGAGTTTATAAACAAAAATCCGCGGAGATTTTCGATTAGCAACACAAAAACAAAATTGTAGCATTATTTACACATTATTATAAATAATTCTAAAATTTAGTTTTACTTTCAAAGTATAATAGGGAACATAATGATAGTTTTAAAATTGAATTTTTGTGGATTCCCCAATACCATGCGTAAGTGATACAAATTTAAAAAAAATCAGAAAAAATAGACACCTATGATTGCTAAACAAAAAACAAATAAATAGGATCAACTAGTAACAATATTAATTCGTTAATTGACACATAAGCAATGAAATAATACAAGGTGTATTTAATTAAACTTATTTTAGTCAGATTAGGCTTAGAAATCATTTTCGTCATTCAAACGACGTTTTGCGACATTAGTAGTGTTTATAACTGTTACACTAATCAATTTCCTTTGTTTATATTTTAATTGGCATTTGTTATAAACAACCTGTGCAACCACTGCAAAATCATACGCAAGTGAAGTAAATAGTTCGCAAATTTTAATAATTGAAAAAGGGAGGGCGATTGATAAGCTGCAACAAGTGCACTACATCAACAGGCAACTAATATGGCATTTGTGGAAAAACTGATTTGAAAAAATCGTTGAATTTCAATTATTACAATTTCAGAAAGCGAATGAACGATGTGTCTATAGCCGTACATAAACTGGACTACAGCCAAGTTGATACACAGTAGGTTTCTCGTGTTTAGACTGAGGATCGAATATGCTAGCGAATGAACTTATCTTATCAACATCTCACGGAGTAGTCAAAATGGTAGACATTCTTTTGTCATTACTTGTCATGACTTAGAACCCAACAGTAAGTATTAATACAAACCTCTATAACGAAATTCTCGACAAGCTCCAGCAAACATTAATATGAAAACACCTAAGGGGAATTGTCACATGGTGTGATTCTAATTCGCAACAATGCTTGATAACACTACGCAAATTGCACAAAACATAAAACACCGTTTACAAATCAGGTTATTAGAAAATTATTAACAAATTTGTCTTACTTACATTTGACAAAATGCAGCTGTAAATTCCTTAACGATAAAAAAGGTAAACGATAGACGTTACCTGGTAAATAGTACACAGTAAATGTTACATAGTAAACGACACAAGGTAGACATTCCAGAGTATATGGTACGCGATAAATGGTACTCCATGAACGGCACACAGAAAACGATATCTGGTAAACGGTAGAAAGTACACGGTAAACGGTGCACAGTAAACCACACACAATACACGGTAAAATGGAACACAATAAATGTTACATGGTAACATAGACGATACATGGTAAACGGTACACTGTAAACTATACATGGAAAAGTATACGTGGTAAACCGTTCACGGTGAATAGTAGCCGGTAACGGTACAGGTAATAGATAAACGGTACACAGTAAAAAGTAAAATGAGGGAAACCCTAGCGAATGGCGGGCTCATATTATAGACACAAAAGTTAACTGTGATTCTTTCAATATGTCTACAAAACTATAATGCATCGTAACTAGAAAGTTCATACAGTTTAAGTTTAAATCGAGTGACTGATCTCGTCGATAGCTCACTTAAAAGAGCCCTACTCTAGCAAAGTAGACGTTGTGGCTTCAAGTCCCACTCGAGGTAATTTAAAAATACAGTTGATTATTATTTTATAAAAAAAAAAAAATTTTAACAAATTTTTATGAGAGATTTTTTTACATGTTATCTAGTTATGTTTTATTTTGATACTGTTCAACTTCAAATTTTTTTTAATTTTATGCAAGTTTATTCAACGTCTTTTTCTGTTTATTGTTACTTCGTTAAACTTATCGAATATTTTATACAGTTTACTAGTAAAACACCCGTGCCTCGAAAAGGGATGGTTTTCAAACGCCTTCTAAACATACTCCCGAAAATCATGTTCAATTTCAATTTCAAAGATCTCTAACATGCTTTTGCTATAAGTCTCACGGAACTCAACAATCCTCATTTCACCCCATGTTATCTCCACTAGCACTTTTCTGAACTGAATTCGAAAATTCGAACTTCGTTTGTCATTAGGGGATGATTTCGAAACACGTGTTTCTTTATTTCTTAAGGAACATCTAAACATAATTTTTTTTGAGTGCCTGGGTTTAACGGCTTTTAAGGTATATTATATTCACTTTAATTTGAACAATTCATCCACCTTTGGAATCCGACTTCACCCCCCTCAGGTAAAATATCAAAAAGCGGTGAAACATGAATCCTTCGATTATTAATAAGAATTGATTCCTGATTTCAAACAGTAGACATATAAGGCCGATCCTGGACCAGTTCAAGGTCACCATGTAAATCTTATGGGGATTTATTTCAAGGTCAAGTGAGTTTTCTCGTTATGCCAGAACGCGCTCCACGTCTCAAGCATGCTTGTGGTGGGGATTTAAATTTTGAGTCACTCGCCCTCTGGTGGTGAAATCAAGCTTTGGAGCTCTTTCAAGGTCGAACTTTAAGCGAGATTTAAATGTAGTTGGTCAAGGTCAAAGCTAAAAGTTGCAAGGTAATCATAAATCAAAATAGTTTTGAAGGTCAAAGGTTATTGACTTACGGTGGTTTCTTAGAAATATAAAAGGTCAAGGTGAAAAGCTAAAATAGAAGTTGCAAGGTAATCATTCTTAGAAATCTGAAAGTTTTTGAGGAGGTTAGCAGTTTTGAAAGGATGCATGTTTATAATAAAAGGCTTCTCCGTGATTGCATGATTCAGTAAACTTTTCATTGCTAGAAATGGTGAAAGTAATAAGATTGATAAGAGAAAGAAAGAAAGAATTATTAAGTATTGATGAGAAAAGAAAAGGCTCGAGGTGTTAATCAAGGAAATAAAAAATTGAGGTAGATTTAGAGCTGTATGAGCTAAAAGAAAATGATGCAACTTCAGTGAATGTGCCATGAAAATGCTTTAGTAAATAAGTAATTACATGTATGTTATATTAAGGAAAAGGCACTTCATTTGAAAAAATAAAGTGTGTGTGTTAGGCATAGAAGAAAGAAAAAAGTGAAATTTCTGTTTGGTTTAATTGAATTATATAGATATATATATTAAACGAGTTTCTTATCATGACTTAAATTATACAAATTATGTAGGAAGAAATGACACATAAAGCTTATATATTTTATATTTATTTATAAATCACTAATCCTTTACCCAAAATTCCAATTTTGGCATGTATACTAAACAAGTAAGAGCGCAATAGGTAGCAGTCCAAAAATTCTCAAAACTAAAAAATGTGAAAAAAATTTTCAATGATTAATGATAAAGTTTGTAGTTTTGATATGTAATTGAACGTTGTTAATCGCTTAATAAATCACAACTCGATAATCCTTTACCCAAAAATTCTGAATTTTCGTATATAAAAAGTAAGAGCGCCAATTATAGCACCAAATTTGAAAAAAAAAAAAAGATAAAAAAATGTGATGAAACCATGTTAGCAAAAAGTACTACTGAAATTGTTAATAAATCACAACTCGATAATTTTACCCAAAAATTCTGAATTTTCGTATAAACCCAATAAGTAAGAGCGCCAATTATAGCAGTTTCCAAAATTTAAAAAAAAAAAAATGTGATAAAAAAATGTGATGGAACAATTATGTTAGCAATGAAAGTACTACTGAAATTGCAATAAATCCCTCGATAATCCTTTACCCAAAATTCTGAATTTCCATATATATCCAAAAGTAAGAGCGCCAAAGATAGAACAAAAAATTAGGAAAAAAATTGAAGGTCCTCTTTTACTATTAGAATGCATTTTTCCCCAAATAAATCAAGCACCAATATGAAATATGATAAAATAAAATAATAGTGTAACTAATTTGTAAACTATTTGTAATACGGTTTTTTCTAAAATAGATTTTAACGATTTTACAAGAAATAAAGTAATAACGCTCACAATGAATCTTTAGACATCTTACATATATAACATAATTACAATTCAACTTAAATGGATTGTACTCGTAATGAGTAAAAGCATGCAATTGCAAAAATGCATCCATGTAGTATTATAAGTATGGTTTGTAATATGATATTCAAGTACTGTACTAGAATGGAATGCAAATTGCAATTTTGTTTAAACGATAGACGTACTTGAACTACGAAAGTGATGTATGTTTGAAAGTGTGTGATGTAAGAAAAGATGTATGTACATATCTATGGAAAGAGATAAAACGAGTCGACGAGGACGTCCTCCGGGCATGTAGGAGGATGAATTAGTAAAGTCCTAGAAAAATGCGCTCTTAAAAAATTTAAATTTTCTTAATTCAGAAAAAAAATTTTTTTCAACGCAGTTGTGTTGGGTGGTAATCTATCATTTGATGTAATAATTTTTCCAAAATATGAAAAATTACACTTAAATTGCCCAATTCCATTTTGAAACAACAAAAGCACTTAAAACACACCTTTTGTACTTACGTAAGCTCAGAAGAAACATTGCATGCCATTTATCCATTTAATGTATCTAAATGCTCTTTAAATTACCAAATTCAATTTTAAAACAACACTTAAAACATGACTTGTAATTTTCGGTGCAGCGTTAATAATCATTGTAGGATAATGAACGCAGTTTTTTGCTTGAAAGCATTTAGCGAACATTCTATTTCTATGTCATCAATTTACATTACAACTTTTAAACAGGATTTGTAAAAATATATATGAATCAATTGTGTCATTTTTTGCATAAATACATGCTGTAAAGTTTTCAGATTTACCATTTGAGAACTGTTTAACTTTTATTTAACCAAGCCTTTTAACTGTTTATATTTTCACACTTTCTTTATATGCTTTTATGCTTTTATATGCTTTATATATGATATTTTGCAATAACCTTCTTAGTGTATTTTTAAGTTTTATTTCATAATTACAAAATTAATTAAATTAACATTTTGTATTCAGCACTTACTCAAATTCAATTATTTCCTTAACTTATTATAAGTTAAAAATTTGTAACCAGCATGCAATTAAAATTTAAAAGGACTGCTTTACTTTGATGCAGAAATTTATGCATGAGTAAGTCAACTTAATGTTTTTAATTTCACTTTTCTAGCGCAACTTGGACTATCACTCAAATTTTTAGCTGTAGTAAAATTTTTGGATAATAATAATTCATGAAAAATAATAAAAATATAAAACAATTTACATTTATTTTGTATAATGAAAAGATACAATAAATTCACAAAAACATCCCATCCATCCCTTCCAACGTAAAATATATTTTCAGTCTTTAGTATATTTTCCCACACTCTAAATATTGATTAGCCCCTTCAGTTCTTTATCCAGTTTTTCCGCTCGCTCCACCCCCACCACCTCACTATTCAAATAGTCATTGTGAAGCTTTCGCAACCACCGAATACTTGTTTCCCTAAAGGCTTGAAGGGTGGTGGATCGTGCTCATAATCCTGCTTGTGAGATGCCCTTCTTAAGAGTCAAATTTTTCCTCCATATTGCAGGTTTGCAACGGGGTGGTTGTTGTTGCTATAACCGTGGTTGCTTGTTATGCTGAAAAATGAATAATTTTATTTGTACTAAAAATTTCTATGAATTAATGAAAAAACTATAATATTAATTAATTAAAATTGTACATACCCTGAAATATTCGAAAATTCATCCTCTACATCACTATCCCTGATGGAGATGATGGGGATGCCCTTCGAAGGGTGCTGGTTGCTCATGTTATTTATGATGGGGATGGTCTTTGAAGGTTGTTGTTATTTGATGGGCGCCCAAAACATCATGTAAAATACAAGGTTTGCCTTTTTTTTGAAAGTTTAGATCGTTTACTGGATGAAGCCATTACTAATGGTGAATAATTAATGAGTATTCAATTAAAACTTTAACGTTTATACACATAGATCTGTTAACGTTAAAAATTGATAACAAGTGGAAGTGGTTAGTACAATGACCTGAGCAAGCAAAGGTGATGCAGCATGAGTCATGAGAACAGTATTGATGTCAAGGTTAATATATGTTCCCCAAACGCTACAAAATGCAATCTATACACTGAAGCTCTTGCAACAAGTTATAAGCAGTTTTGACCTTGAATGCTGGTTTATATTACTATATAAGGAGATAAAGAGCAGTTTTGTACCAGTCAGTATATTGCACTCGACTAGAATTGCAATTGTATACCTAAAGTACTTCTATAGTTACTTAAATTTTAATTTTTACATATCAAATAAATATAATATTTGTTTCCATTACTATATAATCGTGTGCTTCATATTTTCTTGCAGTGTTGGATACAGTTTTGAAGGTAACTTTAAAGTATACCCAACAGTAGTGATATTGTTAATTTAACAAAAATATTATTCCATTGTTGAAAACCCAAAATGAATTTGTAAAGCACATCCGTATAATTAACACTAATATTAAGCTATTGCGAGATATAATTCAAAATAAAATTTATTTAGAGACATGCGAAAATTTGCTTAAACTCGAAAGTAATTTATCATTGCTAAAGTGTTATCTTATAAGAGTTAAACAGTTAAAGAGCGCTTCAGAGAAAACAGGTAGTGGAAATTACTAAAAGCGTACACGCAAATTAAGTTGGTACTCTCTAGATTCATGTTTCAATGGTAGGTTACTTACTGGAATTATAGTCAATATAGCAAACATCAAGGACCCTCTTATTTTTTACAAAATGCATACAATAGTTTTGCGCGAAAGGTTAAAGTAATGCTAAGACAAACGATGCTAAAGGTCAATGTCATTTTAGTCTGCAATTTCATGCAACCTCAAAATCATGTTATTGAGTTGAAGACATTTGCCATAAAAATTATGTCATCGATATTACCACCAATTTGCGTGAGTGGTATAACAATAACGTTTATTACAAATTACAAAAAATTAGAGGAGTTTTCCGAAAGGGATTCTGGTTGGGCATTACATGAAGTTTTACATTTAAAGGTGAATATTAATAGCTATACTCCATTTAGAGGTGGCCTTTCGACTTACGTTAAAGTTCCTTACTTCATAGCAGTAAAGCATGCGGTAGTGAATGTTAAGAACGATGACGAGTACTGCTTCCTGTGGGCCGTTGTTTCGGCATTATACCCAGTGCAACTTCATTCAGATAGAGTTTACAGTTATCCTCATTTTAGAGATGTTTTGAATTATGGTTCAATTTCCTTTCCCATTAAAATAGATGATGTAAAAAATTTGAAAATTAAACAACCTCTCCATTAATTTGTTTTGTATTCAGGGAAAGGTGTATTACCGCTAGTATTAAGTGTAAATCAAGAAAATAGTGTCAGGGAACCTATAAATCTTTTAGTACTTTCGCCTAATTATCATTCTGCGGGTTCTACTGCTGATGCTATTAATACAAAAATTATACTGTTTATCATTTCGCGTGGATTAAAAATATGTCAGCTCTTTTTCTAAACAACTATCGAGTAGGGGCACAAGAAGTTTATTTGTTATCAATGCTTGAATCACTTTTCTTCAGATCACCTTCTACAAAAACATGTCACTCTCTGCCATCAACTTAATCAATGTTCAGTCAGGATGCCTACCGAAGCGGAGATGTTCTGCAGTTCAAAATTTCGCATTTCAGGAAAAGGCACCGTTTGTAATTTATGCGATTTAGAAAGTATTTTAGAAAAGTGTACAAATTTAACATCACTTGGGTAATACTCTATTTCATTCCAAACATATACCCTTTAGCATTGCTTACTACTTAAAGTGTTCATACAATGATTCTTTATCTCGATTTAGGCTTTATAGAGGAAATGATTGCATTCAATGGTTTGTTAAAGAGCTTCAAAGTATTGCACATTGGAGCACCGAAATCATTAATAAAATAATTCCTATGGGTACTTTAACTCCCAATCAGGTTGAACACTTTGAAAGCACACGATTTGTCACATTTGCGAAAACCATTTACAGATAATGATATAAAGGTCAGAGACCATAACCATTTACCGGAGCATTTCGAGGAGCATCACATCAAATTGTAACCTAAACTATAAAGACTCTCACATCTTACCGGTTGTGTTTCATAATTTGTCAGGTTATGATAGCCATTTCGTCATTAGAGAATTGGCTATTCCGGTACGATTTCACTCCTACCCATAAACAAAGAAAGATATATCTCTTTCACAAAAGTAATAGAAGGTAGTAAAATTAAGTTTAGATTTATTGACTCTTTCAGATTTATGAGTAGTAGTATTGAAAAGTTATCAAACTATTTGGAAAATAGTAAAAAGTTATTACCCGAGCTAAATGTAACAATGAAGAAGAATTTTCTTTACTAGTTCGCAAAGGTGTGTTTCCTTATGAGTATATTGATACTGGGAAAATTAAACGAGACCACGCCCCTCCTAAAGAAGCATTTTCAGTCATCTTAATAATGAGGGAATCAGTGATGAGAGTTTTACATGCGGTTAACGTTTGGAACAAATTTAGTATTAAATCGTTAGGGGAATACTATTTGTATCTAAAACAGACGTTCTACTTTTAGGGATATTTTCGGAACTTTCGGCAAACTTGTTAAGTACTTAAGCTTGATCCTCTGCACTATTATACAGCTCCCGGTTTAGCATTCGATGCTATGCTTAAAATTACACAAGTAAAGTTAGAATTATTTACAGACATTGATATGTTAATGTTTATTGAAAGAGGGATTAGATGGTGTAGCTCAATGTTCAAATCGGTATGCTAAAGCTAACAATAAGTACATGGAGGAAAAATTTGATCCACCTCTGAAAGTGTGTATTTAATGTACTACGACGTGAATAATTTATATGGAGCCACCATGTCAGAATTTCTACCATTTGGCGATTTTTCTTTTGTTGATGAAGCTAATTTTGAAACTTTAGATTTAATAAACCATCCTGATGATTCGGAAATTGGTTATATAGTCGAGTGTGATTTAGACTATCCTATAGAATTACATGAGAGTCATAGTGATCTACCCCACCCGAACATATGGTTCCACCCGCGTCTGATTCCAAAATGAAAAATTACTGCTTACCTTGTATCCAAAACGTAATTATGTAATTCATTACAGAAATTTAAAAGTATATTTAAAATATGGATTGAAGTTGGTAAAAGTACACCGTATATTACGTTTTAAACAGTCTCCGTGGTTAAAAAATATATAGATTTAAATACAGCCATGCGTCAGCAATCTCAAAATGAATTCGATAAAATTTCTATAAATTAATGATTAATAGTGTTTTCGGGAAGCTGATGGAAAATGTACGTAAACATAAGGACATACGGCTAGTAACGAAATGGGAGGGTCGCTATGGTGCTCGTGACATATCAAAACCAAATTTTCATAGTTGTACAATATTTGACAATGATATGCTTATCATTCAAATGAATAAGCTTGAAGTATATTTCAATAAACCTATATATGCAGGATTCAGTGTTTTAGACGTTTCAAAACTTTTTATATAATTTTCATTACGGCTACACGCTACCCAAGTTCCATAATAATGCTAAGCTCTTGTACACGGATACGGATAGTCTCATATACGCCTTTTCGGTTCCCGATATCTATCAATGTATTAAAGAGGACATTGATAAATTCGATACATCTGATTATAGTCCCGACAACATCTTTGGACTCCCATTAGTAAACAAAAGGTCCCCGGCTTAATGAAAGATGAAAACCATGGCGAAATTATGGTTGAATTTGTAGGACTTCGTGCAAAAATGTATGCTTACACGGTTGATGAAAAGGTTGTAAAAAAATCAAAGGGTTCTACGCAAGCAAGCGTGAGGCAGATCACGATTAATGATTATAAACAGGTCCGTTTGAGAGTAGCGTAATAAGGCGCTATCAACATCTCATAAGGTCAAAGAAACATGATGTGTTTACCATTAAACAAAATAAAGTCATACTCAATCCTTATGACGATAAACGCTTAGTAAATTTTGATTTCACTGATACTAGACCATGGGGTATAACTTTCAGTAAACAATGAGCAGTCTTCAAGTCAACTTGCAGGAAGAGCTGCAGTGCAGTAGTGATCAAATATACAAAAGTACCTGAAGCGTTCTTTGACCTCTCCTGAAAACTATACATTTATACTGAATATATTACAAAATATTGTTATTCCTGATGAGTGTTTTTACTGGTGTGCTATAAACTCAAAGTGTGCAAATGAAATTATTATTAGGACATTATTTGATAAAAAATTAAATTAGACGATACCATTAAAAGTTTTATGAAATTGTGTACCGATAAAGGCTACAATTCATTAACTTTTGATAAAGTAGATAGGATCTTAGACGATATGAGTGTACTTGGTGACATACCGCTTAAAATGTATCTATATGATTTATTAAGGGTTCATGATTCAACAAATGTTAAATCTACGTTAGAAAATATTGCTTACAAGGACACTGTATTTATTATAACTGAATGTATTGAGAAATCGACATATTATGCTAACTACAAGTGCCTCGATATTTTGATTGAAATATTATTAGAACAAAATATCAACTATAAGTTTCAACCGTGGGAAAACGATGAGCACCACAAAATTTATTACTGGATACTAGACAACATCAATAAAGGTGAAACAAATTCAAATTCCTGTTTGGGATGGAGGTGTGGGCCAGATTCGGGTATATGGCCATCCAGTAATTTAAGTGATTATATAAGTACTTTAGGTTCACTTTATAAGATAATGAAATTTTAAAAATAAATGTAATATTTAAAAAATAAAATACTATTATTTTTGTGTGTGTTTTATTTCATCTAAGAGCTACATCCTTTTCTACAAACTATATATATATATATATAACTAATATAAGTAATTTGTTTCACAAAGTACAGGTTAAATGTTATAAAACAATATCATCCTTATTGATCCATGATCTTTCATCCAATCCCCACCATTTTACGAATAACTTATTATTCTTGGAGCGAAGCACTTTTTCTACTAGATATACATCGGGATACTTTGTTTTTTGTAATTCATGTTCATAAAACCCTCCCAGTACAGGATTTCCCTTCATGTCTTCAAGCATGTACGTAGTGGGGTTAGTAATGCAAACTTTCACAATCTTAAATAGTTCACTAGACCAATTGGGTGTGTATCCTTTGGCGAAAATATTTTAAATTTACTGATTCGTACTATGTCACCCACAGAATATCGATTCCATCGAATATTTTTATGTTAGTGTAAGCCTCTAGCTTTGTATGATTACCAACATCTTTGGGCTTCATTCTAATAGTTCTATGCTTACGATTGTTATAATCCATCGTTATGGTATCAATTGTATCAATCCATTTATATTTACCTTGCAGGCTGAATGACTTATATAGAGCACCTTTAATGGTTCTGATAACACGTTCAGCAATTGCAGCCTTCTTTGTGCTATAGGTAGAGTAATGATTGACTCCATAACGATGCATTAGTTTAGTAAAATGCGCATTGTAGAATTCTTTTCCTGCATCTGTCTGCAAATTGGTAGGTTTCCGACCTTTTCAAAGATTGTTTGCACGGCCTTGGTAACTTCTTGACCTGTTTTCGTTTTAATCCTTTAGTCCATAAGTATTTCGAAAAACAGTCGATGACCACTAATATATACTTATAACCCTTATTTTGTTTGGCATATGTGTTAAATTCAGCTAAATCTGCTTGCCAAAGATCATCAAAACCTCTAATTATTGTTCGCCTTCGTTTAAAATTTTTTCGTGCAGGTTTGTGCAATTCGTTGACGAGTTGTAATTTGGACATGGTGCTAATTTATTCACAATTTCTTTAAGTTGATGTAGTTTTTCCTCCAGCGCTAGATAAGCGTTGGCGTTTCCTTTGAAAGTGTTCCGAACTGCTTGTAAACAGAAATCAAGGTATCCTTTATTTATAGCATCACCATCTTCTTCAGGGTCACCAACTGTGTCAAACGATTTCCATCCAAATCGAACCTTGTTGATACATAATATTGCCTAGTGATGACATCTTGAGGATCTATGGGATTGGCCACATTGCTGAGTCTCTTATTCTCAATATCAAATTGATTAGCATCAATCTGTTTAAACTGAGGGCTAGTTTCTTTAATTGATACTGGACATATGAACGTCCAAATTTGTCAAGGGCATTTTAGTTGTGACATGTCGACATCAATGCATTCTCATTTATATTGTTTAAAAAGCGGTTGTTCGGTTTTTCAATGTATCCATCTTCATATAGTTCTTCTACAATTGATATTATGTCATTTACAACACCTGTGTTTCCGCTAATTTTTCTGCCCACAATACTTCCAGATCACGAATTAGTTCATGTATATCATTCCAATATTTATATTCAATGGGTCTGTTTGTTAATTCCTTAAAATATAGCTCCACCTCCTCCCTTGGTTGTGGTGGGTGATGATGAGCAAGGGTTTGATTATTTGTGTATACTTTTGCTGCGGCTTCCTCGAATCTGTGCACTTATGTCATAATCTCGCCTTACTACATTCGTAGCCTCTAAAATAGTTCTATATTTTTTCTATCTGTTGACTTTACTAGACTTAAGTCGGGTTCATTCATAATAAGCAGATCATATAATCCTGGAGTCCCTTTATACGTGACACCTTTAATAATTATATCGTCTCCTTTAATTGTGATGGGTGTATTACCAATTGTCCATTTATCAGTTTTGGTATCATAGTGGACTCCATACGTATGATCAATATCACCTTCAGCATTCTTCAAAATACGTTCAACATATATACGGGAATTCATTGTACTGCTCGAGAAATTCTTCCGAGATGGGTTCATTATGGGAATCATCTGATACTAGACAGTTCTTCTTCTTCCTCCCCAGTATTAATCTCCCCATGACTGATGTTTCCAAGAAAGATGGAAGACTTGAGGAGGATTTCTTGAAAAACGGAAGCTGAGCTAGTGGACTAGTAGCACCCTTCTTGAATCACCTAATGGAGTGAGACGTGGGGTCCATTGAACTTGAGCTAGCGGACTAGTGGGGATAGTGGCGTGCTTTCTTGGAAATATCAATGGGTGGTTTTTAGGTTTAACATCAATGACCTCCTCCTCCTTTTAGGTGTTTTTTATCGATTTTATTTACTATTTCAGTTAGAGGTTCTATTAAAGGCTTATAAGTACTTTCGAATGTTCTTTCATTATCAATGCGAGCAGTCTTAATACTGTTATACTTCTGCCGTATTATTTTACGAGCCTGAATAATTTTTTTCTTTAATATCCTCTCCTTGTTGTCCATTGCGACAAACAGGTACCGGTTCACCTTGAACAGGTAGCTGTTTACACTAAACAGATAGCTTAATACCTAAACAGATCAGTTTACTAAACTGCTGAATGCGGTTTAAGGTTTATATATATATATTTTATATACCAAAACGGATTTAATGAACAGGTACCCGTTTACCATGAACATATTTGCGACAAACAAGGTTATTGAACAGGTAGCTGTTTACCAAACAGATAGCTGTTAATACCTAAACAGATCAGTTACTACTGAAACCAGTTTAAGGTATTATATATTCATCAAATCCTTTCCTATAGCGACCATTATTAACTTCAGCATCCTTGTTTAAATCTTTAAAATTAAATTTACTTTTTAAAAATTTTTTTTTTTAAAAATAAATTTTTTTTTTGGAATTTTTTTTCAAAAAATTTAAAAATTTTAATGGCCCATTATTTTTGATAAAAAATTAAATTAGAAAAAAAAATTTTTAAAATTTTTAAAAATTTCAAAATTTTAAAAAGAAAACAACAAATTATTTTTTAAAATTAAAAATCAATAAAAAATTCCCAAATTTTTTTTTGAAAAAATTTTTTCAAGGGAAAATAAAAAATTTTAAAAAAAATTAATAAAGTAAAAATTATTTTTTAATAAATTTTAAAAAAAAAAATTTAATTTTAAAAAATTTAAAATTAAAAATTAAAAAGGGGGGGTTTTTTAAAATTTATTTTTTTTGGTTTATTTTTTTCCTTTTAAAATAAAAATTTTAAAAATAAATAATAATTTTTTAAAATACATTTTTATAAAACAAACACCTTTTTCCAACTTTATAATCCCCCTTTTAAATAATTATTATTTTACAACACTTTTTCAGATTCATCAAATTTTTTTTGTTTTTTTTTTAGTTTTCAAAAAAAACCCTTTTTTAATCAGGGACCTTTTAAAATTTTTTATGTTTAAATGACCCTTTTCCCAAAAATTTTTTAAATTTCCTTGGGGTTGTATTTTCAAAATTTTTTTTTAATTTCCCCAAAAATTCGATTCCCAAAGAATATATTTTTTCCCATTTTATGTTAAAACCTTTGGGTTTTTTTCCATTTTTTTCTCTTTAATGTTCATCAAAATTTTATTCCTCCCTTTTAAATTTTATAAAACCCTTTATTTTTATTCAAGGCTATTGGCTTAATTACTTTTGTCCTTCCGGCTATCTTTGCGAGAAACACTCTGTTCGCTCATTCACATCATCAGTATGCAGTACAAATCTCCACTTGTCGTACCAAACGGCGCAATCCACATTTTTCACACGGCTTCTAAACTCTGGAATGATCTCCCTAGTTCCTGTTTTCCTCCACTTATGAGAAAATTTAAGGTAGCTGTTCATAGGCATCTATTGGCAACATTATCCTCTATCCATCCTCCTAAGTGTTCCTGAGTGCTTTAGCACGATTGGCCTTATTTAGCCTGATCAGGTCCACAATCATAAAAAAAAAGACGTCCAAATACCTAGATGAGATTTTTCCCAACAAATGGAAAATGAGAAGGCCATATAAATTTGGGAACATCCCATCTTACGTGCCCTTTCTTTTATGGGGACATTTAAAACCTTGTGCAAGATATAACTCCAACAACACTAGATGACATGGAAGAGCGTATACGAGCTGCCTTCAGAAGTATCACACCACCAAATTTGCTGAAGTTCCTTTGAACAACGTGTACGATTGTACAATGAAAACAATGGTAGATACTTTGAACATGTATTATAATATTACTTTGAAGATAAACTTGTGTCGTGATTTTAATTTAAAATTGTTAAATACTAGTAAGTTGCTACTATTTTTGATTAATATTGAACAAAAAATATTTTTATTCAAAATCTAAGCCAAATAGGTACAAAACTCTAAAAGTTTAAATATACATTTAAGGGAACATGCAGTGTGCCCGATTTCAAGGTTTTACTTATCTCAAGAACGATTGAGACAAGAAGTTGCGGTTTTGCGTTCCTTTGCTGCTTTTTATGAAACGAAAGATGGACTAAACAAAATTTTCACGGGACGCTTTTTTCTAATATACGGGATTTTAAAAATTTGTCATTTTGGGACCTCCTCGTATCTCTGTTGGCTAGTAACATAGAAATAAGGTAAACTGATACCGATAGATTTTTACTTAGAATCAAGTGGCGTGCGTTAACTTTTCTATCGTTATTGACCTTTCTAACCCAAACTTACCTTTTTAAATTGGACACCATGTATATTTTTCACAATTTGATTCCATTCGTCCCCATTTTCAAAAACATAGAAAACTCGATAGTTCTTGTCAACATTGAGCTGAAAAATTTACGGAAAATTTAATTTTTTACTAGTTCCAATCTAAGTAAGAAAATAATTCGACTAACACATTTTAGTAGTTTGTCAGTTTATGTCTGTTATTCTGAATATTTGCTTTGGTTTGTTTAATTTTTAACTTAATTGTTGGAAATTCATTAAGGCAGATAATAGAATATTGAGAAACAGAAAAATATAACACGCTTGTTTGTTACATAAATTGTAACGAAAATGGAACGACGCATTAGACATGTATTTTCTATCTTGTTACTTTGACTGGCAATTTACAAGAAAATATATCCCAGATATCCAGAGAGGCGACAGCAAGAAAAAGAACACTTTCTAGAATCAAATCAAATCTAATTGAACACGGCTCTTTTATAAACCTCGTTCAAAAGTCTACAACAAAGAAAATCGCGAAATCGGCGACATAAATATAATATCGTCAACCCCAACAAATACAAATACCTCTTGCAGAGAATAGTCTGCATATTGAAGTGCCTAAAACAATGTTCAAAAATTCTCTAAAACACAAATATCACCCACATAAATTTCATATGGTGCAAAACTTGTGTCTGGTACAAGATGTGAACAGAGATGTTCATTTTGAAAGATTTGTTATTTGGTCTGACGAGGTGCACATAAACAGGGCTGATATTTCTAATCGCCAAAATAATAGATTTTGGTCTGAGAATAACCCGCATTGTTTCCACGAGAACGACAAACAAGGTTTGGTTTTAATGTTGTTTCACATTGGATAGAAAATTGTGTATTAAGCTTTTGACGCAGGCCTTACCCAATAGATATTTACAAATTTTGGAAAATAGTGTACCGAGATAGAAAGTGATGTACCATTAGCATATTTAAATAAATTATATTTACAACAAAACGGTGCTTCTTAAACGCCTGAACATGTTAGAAACTATCTGATAAAACTTTCCACTTTTCTAGCTCTAAATGCTGTTATTCAATTTTTGATACAACGTTTCGTTTGTTAAACCCCATCAAACCTTATTTTTTAAATACCGAAAAATTATTTTTGCCATATTTAAATTCTCCCTTGATTCTGAATTCAACGATATATCACACTTTGTATTTTTAACGTTTCGGATGAAAATTCATATTCAATGTAAAACATCGAAAACGTACAGTTAAACTAATACCAGAAACATTAGAAAACTGTAAAATGATTATAAAATAATGTTTTCTCATTTTCTAATGCCTGTTGGAAAAAAAATTACAAGTATGTATTTAGTGAAAATACTATTAATTAAACAGTTAAAATACATCTTCCGTCGTACTGATGCATTTGATAAAAATAAGTTGGCTTTGCATTTTGTTTACCTACCTGTCATAATTGATTGTTGTCCATATTACGTTTGTTTGGTGGTCTTTGAGTTAATTACATTTTGTGTTTACCTAAAAACAATATGGTAACATTTTTCAAATAATGAAAAATTCGATATACTGACGTGTTACATTTTGTGTCAACGTAATTGTTCTGAAGCCAAATAATGTATTTAAAGAAATTCCAGAAAGGCGTCAACCTCACAAAAGAACTTTTCGCACGCAGTTAATCTAAAAGAATATGGTGCGTTCAAAAACTGTAAAATCTCGCAAAAACCTTGCAATGGAAAACACCAGTACTGTTTAATTAGCTGTAACGGAAAATCCAAAGGAAAATTGAAGAGGCAACTCAAGCCCATTCCACAGCTCATTATGTTCTAAAGAAGAAAAGTACATCCATATAAATTTAGAATTTGCCGGACTTCGACCAGGTGACCCAGAAAGACGTAGAATATTTTGAATGGTATACCGTCAATCTCAAGACTGAATATTTTCCGAATAAAATATATGGTCCGATGAAAGTTGGTTAATAATAATGGAATTTTTAATCGAAAAATGCTCATTATTGGGCAAAAAATCCACGTCTGTACAAAACGGCCAAACACCAACACCGTTTCGGATTTAATATGTGGGCTGCTATATTCGGTACTCGAATTATAGGTCCTTTCATTTACCCGAGTTCTTAAATTCTGAACGTTACCAAATTTTAAAAATGAATTAGAGATAGCTTTGAATGATTTGCCTTTCCAAGAAGTTGAAGTTGTTGGTTTATGCAGGACGGTGCACCAGCACATAATTCCAGAGTTGTCAGAAATACCTGTCAGTTAATTTCCAGAAAGATGTATTGGCACTCATGCAAATGTACTGTGGCCAGTCGGTTCTCCAGATAGAACACCTTTGGATTTTTTCTTTGGGGATAAATTAAAGATTACATTTATGGAAACGATATTGAAAACGAAGAAATTTTACAAAGATTAGTTCTCGAAGCGTTTGCTAGTATTACTCCTCAAATGCTGAAGAATGTTTTAGATGCTACAGTTAGAAGATGCTATTTATGTTTAGAGAATAACGGGAACCTTTTTGAACACCTTTTGTGAGTTTGTTAACCTTTAAAATAAATTTGTTTTTTATTTGTCTATCATTTAAAATTAGAAAACATAATTTTTGGGATATAATCTTGTTTTAATCTAATAACAAAATTTATACGTTTCAATAGCAAATGCCCTCAATAAAACATTAATAAATGTTTGTCAAAACATTAAAAAAACTATAAAAACCAAAATGAGGAGAAATAAAATTTTTGTTTGTTTATTTTCTCGAAATATAAAGTTTAATACCCCTGACATATTTGAAAAGCAATAAATAATATTATTTGAATATAATTAATTCTTTTGTTTAGATTTTATGGCCTAAATAGTAAAATGTTAATATTTTAGTTTTTTAATAGTATTAATTAACAGGTGCTTTCAATAAAATGTACAAGCATATTAAATCATCAGTTTACGATCTTCGAAGGCCTTTTGACTTTTCCATGCACAAACTATGGCATTAATGAACAATGTTAAATTTTAAAATCCTATCTTGAAGAAGACAGTTCGTATTCTATAACAAAACGTCATCAGAACAGAAGCATATCCCGATGTACCTCAGGGTTCAATATTGGGATATTTCATTATTGTATACTTTGCTTTGTTTCACTCTCATATTGTTATGAGGTGGTAATGTCAATTCAACAGAGGAAAACAAATGTTCAAACTTCAAAAAAGAGCTGATTTAAATTTTAGAAAACCTATGTTGATGCAGTGTTAATATTATACTATTACCGCTGTATTTATTTATTGTAGTGTTTTAGAAACCATACTAAAAGATTCATTCCTTATATTATGTTCAAAAGACATCTTAACATTAAATTTTACCAACCTAGATATATATTGACAAAATTTAAAAAGGCACGTTAAATCTCAAATTGTTAATATTTTATCAGGGTTACGAAATTAACTCAAAATGGTTTTAAAACAAATTAAAAGCATATATGAAAAATGATTAACAGGCTAAAAGCTTATCTTGAAGATGATCTTATCACTCTTTACTTTGTTCCGAATCTGTTCTTTGATTTTTGAAATTCAATTTTATTTACCCACTATTCATACCTCTGCTACAAAAATGTATATTTTAACGTAGTTTAATACATAATATGTAATATTTAATATAAAGGAGCTTTTAACATTGAACTGCTCAATAAATTTCTTTCAAAATCTTAAACTCAGTATGTCATTCCTTAATAGTTTTAGGTTTGATGGAATTATTTTTTTAAATTAGGAAACTGTAAAGGTTTGCAAATTCTAAGAAAAAATTTGGAACAGTCCAGTTGAAATTAAGCATAAACTAAGTATTCAAACTATGAAAATTATAAGTAATAGATTTTAATCAACTTTTTTATATTGTAAATTTTAAGTAAAATTTTCTCAAATATGCATATCGATATCCTCTCAAATTCGAGGTAACGAAATATCACGTAAAAGTTTATAAACAAAAATCCGGGAGATTTTCGATTAAAAAAAAAAAATTGTAGCATTATTTCAATTATTATAAAAAAAAATTTAGTTTTACTTTCAAAGTATAATAGGGAAAGAATGATAGTTTTAAAATTGAATTTTTGGATTTAATACCATGCGTAAGTGATAAAATTTAAAAAAAATCAGAAAAAATAGACACCTATGAACGCTAAACAAAAACAAATAAATAGGATCAACTAGTAACAATATTCATTCGTTAATTGACAATAAACAATGAAATAATACAAGGTGTATTTAATTAAACTTATTTTAGTCAGATTATTAGAAATCATTTTCGTCCAAACGACGTTTTGCGACATTAGTAGTTTTATAACTGTTACACTAATCAATTTCCTTTGTTTATATTTTAATTGGCATTTGTTATAAACAACCGGCAACCACTGCAAAATCATACGCAATAAGTAAAAGTTCCAAATTTTAATAAAAAAGGGAGGGCGATTGATAAGCTGCAACAAGACTACATCAACAGGCAACTAATATGGCATTTGTGGAAAACTGATTTGAAAAATCGTTGAATTTCAATTAACAATTTCAGGCGAATGAACGATGTGTCTATAGCCGTACATAAACTGGACTACAGGTTGATACAAGTAGGTTTCTCGTGTTTAGACTGAGGATCGAATATGGGAATGAACTTATCTTATCAACATCTCACGGAGTAGTCAAAATGGTAGACATTCTTTGTCATTATTGAACTTAGAACCCAAAGTAAGTATTAATAAAACCTCTATAACGAAATTCTCGACAAGCTCCAGCAAACATTAAATGAAAACACCTAAGGAATTGTCACATGGTGGATTCTAATTCAAAATGTTTATAAAAAAATTGCACAAAAATAAAACAGTTTACAAATCAGGTTATTAGAAAATTATTAACAAATTTGTCTTACAATTTGACAAAATGCAGCTGTAAATTTTAACGATAAAAAGGTAAACGATAGATTACCTGGTAAAAGTACATAAATGTTACATAGTAAACGACACAAGGTAAACATTCCAGAGTATAGGAATGCAATTGGTACCCATGAACGGCAATAGAAAACGATATCTGGTAAACGGTAGAAATACAAGGTCAACGGATAAACCACACAATACACGGTAAATTAACAATAAATGTTATATGGTAACACAGACATACGGTAAACGGAACTGTAAACTGTACATGGAAAAGTATGTTAAACTGTTCACGGTGAATGGTAGCCGGTAACGAAAAAGATAAACGGTACAAGTAAAAGTAAAATGAAAAAAATGGCGGGCCATATTATAGACACAAAAGTTGATTGTGATTCTTTCAATATTCTACAAAACTAAATTGCATCGTAACTAGAAAGTTCATACGTTTAAGTTTAAATCGAGTAACTGATCTCGTCGATAGCTCACTTAAAAGGTACCTAGCAAAGTAGACGTGTGGCTTAAGTTGAGATAAAAAAATACAGTTGATTATTAATAAAAAAAAAATTTTAAAAAATTTTTAGAGAGAATTTTTACATGTTATGTAGTTTTTTTATTTGACACTGTTCAATTAAATTTTAAAAAAAATTTTATCAAGTTTATTCAACGTCTTTTTCTGTTTATTGTTACTTTTAAACTTATCGAATTTTTAAGTTTACTAGTAAAAAGCCTGGGAAAATGGTTTTCAAACCCTTCTAAACATACCCAAAATCATGTTCAATTTCAATTTCAAAGATCTCTAACGTTTTTATAAGTTAGGAACTCAAAACCCTATTTCAATGTTATTCCACTAGCACTTTTCTGAACTGAATTCGAAAATTGAACTTCGTTTGTCATTAGGGATGATTTAAAAGTTTCTTTATTTTTAAAACATCTAAACATAATTTTTTTTAGTGCCTTTTAACGGTTTTAAATATTATATTCACTTTAATTTGAACAATTCATCCATTTAATCCGACTTATCAGGTAAAATATCAAAAATGAAACATGAATTTCGATTATTAATAAAATTGATTCTGACAAACAGTAAATATAAGGGATCCTGGACCAGTTCAAGGTCACCATGTAAATCTTATGGGATTTATTTCAAGGTCAAGTGAGTTTTCTCGTTATGCCAGAACGCGCTCCACGTCTCAAGCATGCTTGGGTGGGGATTTAAATTTTAGTCACTCGCCCTCTGGTGGTGAAATCAAGCTTTGGAGCTTTTTCAAGGTCGAACTTTAAGGGAGATTTAAATGTAGTTGGTCAAGGTCAAAGCTAAAGTTGCAAGGTAATCATAAATCAAAATAGTTTTGAAGGTCAAAGGTTTTGACTTACGGTGGTTTTTGAAATATAAAAGGTCAAGGTGAAAAGCTAAAATAGGTTGCAAGGTAATCATTCTTAGAAATCTGAAAGTTTTTGAGGAGGTTAGCAGTTTTGAAAGGATGCATGTTTATAATAAAAGGTTTGGATTGCATGATTCAGTAAACTTTTCATTTAGAAATGGTGAAAGTAATAAGATTGATAAGGAAGAAAGAAGAATTATTAAGTATTGATGAGAGAAAAAAAAGGTGTTAATCAAAAAAAAAATTGAGGGTAGATTTAGAGCTGTATGAGCTAAAAAGAAAATGATGCAACTTCAGTGAATGTGCCATGAAAAGGTTTTAGTAAATAAGTAATTACATGTATGTTATATTATAGGAAAAGGCACTTCATTTGAAAAAAAAAGTGTGTGTGTAGGAAAAAGAAAAAAGTGAAATTTCTGTTTGGTTTTAATTGAATTATATAGATATATATATTTAAACGAGTTTCTTATCATGACTTAAATTATACAAATTATGTAGGAAGAAATGACAATAAAGCTTATATATTTATATTTATTTATAAATCACTAATCCTTTACCCAAAAATTCCTTTTGGCATGTATATAAACAAGTAAGAGCGCAATAGGTAGCAGTCCAAAAATTCTCAAAACTAAAAAATGTGAAAAAATTTTAATGATTAATGATAAAGTTTGGTTTTGATATGTAATTGAACGTTGTTAATCGCTTAATAAATCACAACTCGATAATCCTTTACCCAAAAATTCTGAATTTTCGTATATATACCCAATAAGTAAGGCGAATTATAGCAGTTTAAAATTTGAAAACACAAAAAAAAATGATAAAAAAAAAATGGAAAACAATTCATGTTAAATTAAATACTACTGAAACTTAATAAATCACAACTCGATAATCCTTTACCCAAAAATTCTGAATTTTCATATACCCAATAAGTAAGAGGAATTATAGCAGTTTAAAATTTGAAAACACAAAAAAAAATGTGATAAAAAATGGATGGAACAATTCATGTTGCAATGGTTACTGAAACTTAAAAATCACAACTCGATAATCCTTTACCCAAAATTCTGAATTTCCGTATATATTCCAATAAGTAAGAGCGCCAAAGATAGAAAAAAAATTAGGAAAAATTGAAGGTCCTCCTATTAAATGCATTTTCCCCAAATAAATCAAGCACCAATATGAAATATGATAAAATAAAATAATAGTGTAACTAATTTGTAAACTATTTGTAATATTTTTTTCTAAAATAGATTTTAACGATTTTACAAGAAAAAAGTAATAATAACGCTCAAATGAATCTTTAGACACAATATATATACATAATTACAACCTTAAATGGATTGTACTGTAATGATTGCAAAAAATGCATCCATGTAGTATTATAAGTATGGTTTGTAATATGATATTCAAGTACTGTACTAGAATGGAATGCATAATTGCAATTATTGTTGTGTAAACGATAGACATGTACTTGAACTACGAAAGTGATGTATGTTTGAAAGTGTGTGATGTAAGAAAAGATGTATGTACATATCTATGGAAAGAGATAAAAACGAGTCGACGAGGACGTCCTCCCAGGGTGTAGGAGGATAAATTTAAAGTCCTAGAAAAATGCGCCAAAATTTAAATTTTCGTCTAATTCGAAAAAAAAATTTTTTTCAACGCAGTTGTTTTAGAAGTTAATCTATCATTTGATGTAATAATTTTTCCAAAATATGAAAAATTACACTTAAATTGCCCAATTCCATTTTGAAACAACAAAAGCACTTAAAACACCTTTTTACTTACGTAAGCTCAGAAGAAACATATGCATTTTATCCATTTAATGTATCTAAATGCTCTTTAAATTACCAAATTCAATTTTAAAACAACACTTAAAACATGACTTGTAATTTTCGGGCAGCGTTAATAATCATTGTAGGATAATGAACGCAGTTTTTTGCTGTGAAAGCATTTTGAACATTCTATTTCTATGTCATCAATTTACATTACAACTTTTAAACAGGATTTGTAAAAATATATATGAATCAATTGTGTCATTTGTGTTGATAAATACATGCTTAAAGTTTTCAGATTTACATGCATTTGAGAACTGTTTTAACTTTTATTTAACGCAAGCTTTCTTTTAACTGTATTATATTTTCACACTTTTTTATATGCTTTATATGCTTTATATATGCTTTATATATGATATTTTGCAAAACCTTCAGTGTATTTTTAAGTTATTTTTCCTATAATTACAAAATTAATTGAAATTAACATTTTGTATTCAGCACTTACTCAAATTCAATTATTTCCTTAACTTATTATAAGTTTTTGTAACCAACATGCAATTAAAATTTGCAAAAGGACTGCTTTACTTTGATAGAAAAAATTAACTTAATTTTTTCACTTTTCAAAAATTTTTTTAGCTGTAGTAAAATTTTTTGGATAATAATAATTCATGAAAAATAATAAAAATATAAAAACAATTTACATTTATTTTGTATAATGAAAAGATACAATAAATTCCACAAAAACATCACAATCCATCCTTCCAACGTAAAATATATTTTCAGTCTTTAGTATATTTTCCGCACACCTTATTGATTAGCCTCCTTCAGTTCTTTATCCAGTTTTCCGCTCGCTCCACCCCCACCACCTCACTATTCAAATAGTCAAAGCTTTCGCAACCACCGAATACTTGTTTCCCTAAAGGCTTGAAGGGTCGGTGGATCGTGCTCATAATCCCTGTGTGAGATGCCCTTCTATAAAGTCAAATTTTTTCCATATTGCAGGTTTCGCAAGGTGGTTGTGTGTTGCTATAACCGTGGTTGCTGGTGTTATGCTGAAAAATGAATAATTTTATTTGTACTAAAAATTTCTATGAATTAATGAAAAAACTATAATATTAATTAATTAAATTTACATACCTCTCGAAATATTCGAAAATTCATCCTCTACATCACTATCCCTGATGGAGATGATGGGGATGCTCTTTCGAAGGGTGCTTTGGATGTTATTTATGATGGGATGGTCTCTTTGAATGGTTTGTGCTTTATTTGATGGGCGCAAAAACATCATGTAAAATACAAGGTTTTGCCTGTCTTTTTAGTGAAAGTTTAGATCGTTTACTGGATGAAGCCATTACTAATGGTGAATAATTAATGAGTATTCAATTAAAACTTTAACGTTATAACACATAGATCTGTTAACGAACAAAATTGATAACAAGTGGAAGTGGTTAGTACAATGACCTGAGCAAGCAAAGGTGATGCAGCATGAGTCATGAGAACAGTATTGATGTCAAGGTTAATATATGTTCCCAGTAACGCTACAAAATGCAATCTATGCACACTGAAGCTCTTGCAACAAGTTATAAGCAGTTTTGACCTTGAATGCTAGGTTTATATTACTATATAAGGAGATAAAGAGGTTTTGTACCAGTCAGTATATTGCACTCCAAGAATTGCAATTGTATACCTAAAGTACTTCTATAGTTACTTTTTTTAATTTTTACATATCAAATAAATATAATATTTGTTTCCATTACTATATAATCGTGCTTCATATTTTCTTGCAGTGTTGGATACAGTTTTGAAGGTAACTATGAGTAAGGTATACCCAACAGTAGTGATATTGTTAATTTAACAAGAAATATTATTCCATTGTTGAAAACCCAAAATGAATTTTAAAGCACATCCGTATAATTAACACTAATATTAAGCTATTGCGAGATATAATTCAAAATAAAATTTATTTAGAGACATGGAAAATTTGCTTAAACTCGAAAGTAATTTATCATTGCTAAAGTGTTATCTTATAAGAGTTAAACAGTTAAAGAGCGCTTCAGAGAAAACAGGTAGTGGAAATTTACTAAAAGCGTACACGCAAATTAAGTTGGTACTCTTAGATTCATGTTTAATGGTAGGTTACTTACTGGAATTATAGTCAATATAGCAAACATCAAGGACCCTCTTATTTTTTACAAAATGCATACAATAGTTTTGGGAAAGGTTAAAGTAATGCTAAGACAAACGATGCTAAAGGTCAATGTCATTTTAGTCTGCAATTTCATGCAACCTCAAAATCATGTTATTGAGTTGAAGACATTTGCCATAAAAATTATGTCATCGATATTACCAAATTTGCGTGAGTGGTATAACAATAACGTTTATTACAAATTACAAAAAATTAGAGGAGTTTTCCGAAAGGATTCTGGTTGGGCATTACATGAAGTTTTACATTTAAAGGTGAATATTAATAGCTATACCCATTTAGAGGTGGCCTTTCGACTTACGTTAAAGTTCCTTACTTCATAGCAGTAAAGCATGCGGTAGTGAATGTTAAGAACGATGACGAGTACTGCTTCCGGGGCCGTTGTTTCGGCATTATACCCAGTGCAACTTCATTCAGATAGAGTTTACAGTTATCCTCATTTTAGAGATGTTTTGAATTATGGTTCAATTTTTCCCATTAAAATAGATGATGTAAAAAATTTGAAAATTAAACAACCTCTCCATTAATTTGTTTTGTATTCAGGGAAAGGTTATTACCGCTATTTATGTAAAAAAGAAAATAGTGTCAGGGAACCTATAAATCTTTTAGTACTTTCGCCTAATTATCATTCTGCGGGTTCTACTGCTGATGCTATTAATACAAAAATTATACTGTTTATCATTTCGGTGGATTAAAAATATGTCAGCTCTTTTTCTAAACAACTATCGAATAGGGGCACAAGAAGTTTATTTGTTATCAATGTTGAATCACTTTTCTTCAGATCACCTTCTACAAAACATGTCACTCTCTGCCATCAACTTAATCAATGTTCAGTCAGGATGCCTACCGAAGCGGAGATGTTCTGCAGTTCAAAAATTTCGCATTTCAGGAAAAGGCACCGTTTGTAATTTATGGGATTTAGAAAGTATTTTAGAAAAGTGTACAAATTTAACATCACTTGTAATACTCTATTTCATTCCAAACATATACCCTTTAGCATTGCTTACTACTTAAAGTGTTCATACAATGATTCTTTATCTCGATTTAGGCTTTATAGAAAAGGGATTGCATTCAATGGTTTGTTAAAGAGCTTCAAAGTATTGCACATTGGGCACCGAAATCATTAATAAAATAATTCCTATGGGTACTTTAACTCCCAATCAGGTTGAACACTTTGAAAGCACACGATTTCACATTTGCGAAAACCATTTACAGATAATGATATAAAGGTAGAGACCATAACCATTTACGGATTTCGAGGAGCATCACATCAAATTGTAACCTAAACTATAAAGACTCCACATCTTACCGGTTGTGTTTCATAATTTGTCAGGTTATGATAGCCATTTCGTCATTAGAGAATTGGCTACTATTCCGGTACGATTTCACCTACCCATAAACAAAGAAAGATATATCTCTTTCACAAAAGTAATAGAAGGTAGTAAAATTAAGTTTAGATTTATTGACTCTTTCAGATTTATGGTAGTAGTATTGAAAAGTTATCAAACTATTTGGAAAATAGTAAAAAGTTATTACCCAGCTAAATGTAACAATGAAAAGAATTTTCTTTAAGTTCGCAAAGGTGTGTTTCCTTATGAGTATATTGATACTGGGAGAAATTAAAGAGACCACCTCCCTCCTAAAGAAGCATTTTCAGTCATCTTAATAATGAGGGAATCAGTGATGAGAGTTTTGGCATGCGGTTAACGTTTGGAACAAATTTAGTATTAAATCGTTAGGGGAATACTATTTGTATCTAAAACAGACGTTCTACTTTTAGCGGATATTTTCGAGAACTTTCGGCAAACTTGTTAAGTACTTACGAGCTTGATCCTCTGCACTATTATACAGCTCCCGGTTTAGCATTCGATGCTATGCTTAAAATTACACAAGTAAAGTTAGAATTATTTACAGACATTGATATGTTAATGTTTATTGAAAGAGGATTAGAGGTGGTTAGCTCAATGTTCAAATCGGTATGCTAAAGCTAACAATAAGTACATGGAGGAAAAATTTGATCCTACCTCTGAAAGTGTGTATTTAATGTACTACGACGTGAATAATTTATATGGAGCCACCATGTCAGAATTTCTACCATTTGGCGATTTTTCTTTTGTTGATGAAGCTAATTTTGAAACTTTAGATTAATAAACCATCCTGATGATTCGGAAATTGGTTATATAGTCGAGTGTGATTTAGACTATCCTATAGAATTACATGAGAGTCATAGTGATCTACCTGCACCCGAACATATGGTTCCACCCGTCTGATTCCAAAATGAAAAATTACTGCTTACCTTGTATCCAAAACGTAATTATGTAATTCATTACAGAAATTTAAAGTATATTTAAAATATGGATTGAAGTTGGTAAAAGTACACCGTATATTACGTTTTAAACAGTCTCCGTGGTTAAAAAATATAAGATTTAAATACAGCCATGCGTCAGCAATCTCAAAATGAATTGATAAAATTTCTATAAATTAATGATTAATAGTGTTTTGGGAAGCTGATGGAAAATGTACGTAAACATAAGGACATACGGTAGTAACGAAATGGGAGGGTCGCTATGGTGCTCGTGCTTACATATCAAAACCAAATTTTCATAGTTGTACAATATTTGAAATGATATGCTTATCATTCAAATGAATAAGCTTGAAGTATATTTCAATAAACCTATATATGCGGATTCAGTGTTTTAGACGTTTCAAAACTTTTTATATTTTCATTACGGCTACACGCTACCCAAGTTCCATAATAATGCTAAGCTCTTGTACACGGATACGGATAGTCTCATATACGCCTTTTCGGTTCCCGATATCTATCAATGTATTAAAGAGGACATTGATAAATTCGATACATCTGATTATAGTCCCGACAACATCTTTGGACTCCCATTAGTAAACAAAAATCCCCGGCTTAATGAAAGATGAAAACCATGGCGAAATTATGGTTGAATTTGTAGGACTTCGTGCAAAAATGTATGCTTACACGGTTGATGAAAAGGTTGTAAAAAATCAAAGGGTTCTACGCAAGCAAGGTGAGGCAGATCACGATTAATAAAAACAGGTCCGTTTGAGAGTAGCGTAATAAGGCGCTATCAACATCTCATAAGGTCAAAGAAACATGTGTTTTACCATTAAACAAAATAAAGTCATACTCAATCCTTATGACGATAAACGCTTAGTAAATTTTGATTTCACTGATACTAGACCATGGGGTATAACTTTCAGTAAACAATGAGCAGTCTTCAAGTCAACTTGCAGGAAGAGCTGCAGTGCAGTAGTGATCAAATTACAAAAGTACCTGAAGCGTTCTTTGACCTCTCCTGAAAACTATACATTTATACTGAATATATTACAAAATATTGTTATTTGATGAGTGTTTTACTGGTGTGCTATAAACTCAAAGTGTGCAAATGAAATTATTATTAGGACATTATTTGATAAAAAATTAAATTAGACGATACCATTAAAAGTTTTATGAAATTGTGTACCGATAAAGGCTACAATTCATTAACTTTTGATAAAGTAGATAGGATCTTAGACGATATGAGTGTACTTGGTGACATACCGCTTAAAATGTATCTATATGATTTATTAAGGGTTCATGATTCAACAAATGTTAAATCTACGTTAGAAAATATTGCTTACAAGGACACTGTATTTATTATAACTGAATGTATTGAAAATCGACATATTATGCTAACTACCCTCGATATTTTGATTGAAATATTATTAGAACAAAATATCAACTATAAGTTTCAACCTGGGAAAACGATGAGCACCACAAAATTTATTACTGGATACTAGACAACATCAATAAAGGTGAAACAAATTCAAATTCCTGTTTGGGATGGAGGTGTGGGCCAGATTCGGGTATATGGCCATCCAGTAATTTAAGTGATTATATAAGTACTTTAGGTTCACTTTATAAGATAATGAAATTTTAAAAATAAATGTAATATTTAAAAATAAAATACTATTATTTTTTTGTGTTTTATTTCATCTAAGAGCTACATCCTTTTCTACAAAATTATATATATATATATAATTAAAATAATTTGTTTCACAAAGTACAGGTTAAATGTTATAAAACAATATCATCCTTATTGATCCATGATCTTTCATCCAATCCCCACCATTTTACGAATAACTTATTATTCTTGGAGCGAAGCACTTTTCTACTAGATATACATCGGATACTTTGTTTTTGTAATTCATGTTCATAAAACCCTCCCAGTACAATTTCCTTCATGTCTTCAAGCATGTACGTAGTTTAGTAATGCAAACTTTCACAATCTTAAATAGTTCACTAGACCAATTGGGTGTGTATCCTTTGGCGAAAATATTTTAAATTTACTGATTCGTACTATGTCACCCACAGAATATCGATTCCATCGAATATTTTTATGTTAGTGTAAGCCTCTAGCTTTGTATGATTACCAACATCTTTGGGCTTCATTCTAATAGTTCTATGCTTACGATTGTTATAATCCATCGTTATGGTATCAATTGTATCAATCCATTTATATTTACCTTGCAGGCTGAATGACTTATATAGAGCACCTTTAATGGTTCTGATAACACGTTCAGCAATTGCAGCCTTCTTTGTGCTATAGGTAGAGTAATGATTGACTCCATAACGATGCATTAGTTTAGTAAAATGGCATTGTAGAATTCTTTTTGCATCTGTCTGCAAATTGGTAGGTTTCCGACCTTTTCAAAGATTGTTTGCAGGCCTTGGTAACTTCTTGACCTGTTTTCGTTTTAATCCTTTAGTCCATAAGTATTTCGAAAAACAGTCGATGACCACTAATATATACTTATAACCCTTATTTTGTTTGGCATATGTGTTAAATTCAGCTAAATCTGCTTGCCAAAGATCATCAAAACCTCTAATTATTGTTCGCCTTCGTTTAAAATTTTTCGTGCAGGTTTGTGCAATTCGTTGACGAGTTGTAATTTGGACATGGTGCTAATTTATTCACAATTTCTTTAAGTTGATGTAGTTTTTCCTCCAGCGCTAGATAAGCGTTGGCGTTTTTTGAAAGTGTTCCGAACTGCTTGTAAACAGAAATCAAGGTATCCTTTTTTATAGCATCACCATCTTCTTCAGGGTCACCAACTGTGTCAAACGATTTCCATCCAAATCGAACCTTGTTGATACATAATATTTAGTGATGACATCTTGAGGATCTATGGGATTGGCCACATTGCTGAGTCTCTTATTCTCAATATCAAATTGATTAGCATCAATCTTTTAAACTGAGGGCTAGTTTCTTTAATTGATACTGGACATATGAACGTCCAAATTTGTCAAGGGGCATTTTAGTTGTGACATGTCGACATCAATGCATTCTCATTTATATTGTTTAAAAAGCGGTTGTTCGGTTTTCAATGTATCCATCTTCATATAGTTCTTCTACAATTGATATTATGTCATTTACAACACCTGTGTTTCCGCTAATTTTTCTGCCCACAATACTTCCAGATCACGAATTAGTTCATGTATATCATTCCAATATTTATATTCAATGGGTCTGTTTGTTAATTCCTTAAAAAATAGCTCCACCTCCCCCTTGGTTGTGGTGGGTGATGATGAAACAAGGGTTTGATTATTTGTGTATACTTTTGCTGCGGCTTCCTCGAATCTGTGCACTTATGTCATAATCTCGCCTTACTACATTCGTAGCCTCTAAAATAGTTCTATATTTTTTCTATCTGTTGACTTTACTAGACTTAAGTCGGGTTCATTCATAATAAGCAGATCATATAATCCTGGAGTCCCTTTATACGTGACACCTTTAATAATTATATCGTCTCCTTTAATTGTGATGGGTGTATTACCAATTGTCCATTTATCAGTTTTGGTATCATAGTGGACTCCATACGTATGATCAATATCACCTTCAGCATTCTTCAAAATACGTTCAACATATATACGCGGAATTCATTGTACTGCTCGAGAAATTCTTCCGAGATGGGTTCATTATGGAATCATCTCGATACTAGACAGTTCTTCTTCTTCCTCCCCAGTATTAATCTCCCCATGACTGATGTTTCCAAGAAAGATGGAAGACTTGAGGAGGATTTCTTGAAAAACGGAAGCTGAGCTAGTGGACTAGTAGCACCCTTACTTGAATCACCTAATGGAGTGAGACGTGGGGTCCATTGAACTTGAGCTAGCGGACTAGTGGGGATAGTGCTTTCTTGGAAATATCAATGGGTGGTTTTTGGTTTAACATCAATGACCTCCTCCTTTTTAGGTGTTTTTTATCGATTTTATTTACTATTTCAGTTAGAGGTTCTATTAAAGGCTTATAAGTACTTTCGAATGTTCTTTCATTATCAAGGAGCCTTAATACTGTTATACTTCTGCCGTATTATTTTACGAGCCTGAATAATTTTTTCTTTAATATCCCTCCTTGTTGTCCATTGCGACAAACAGGTACCGGTTCACCTTGAACAGGTAGCTGTTTAACTAAACAGATAGCTTAATACCTAAACAGATCAGTTACTACTAAACTGCTGAATGCGGTTTAAGGTATTATATATATATTCGCCTTATATCCAAAACGGATTTAATGAACAGGTACCCGTTTTAACAGGTAGCTGTTGCGACAAACAGGTACCGGTTCACCTTGAACAGGTAGCTGTTTTAAACAGATAGCTGTTAATACCTAAACAGATCAGCTACTGAAACCAGTTTAAGGTATTATATATTCATCAAATCCTTTCCTATAGCGACCATTATTAACTTCAGCATCCTTGTTTATGACCATGAAACCAAACGGATCTACCCAGCACTTTGAACACATGTCCCCAATTTCATGCTTATGGTGGGACTTATATGATCCTCATACGCATGTTTTAAGTTTAATTCATCTTGCTCAAATAATATAATTAGATTCGCATTATCACGAATTAATTGCTTTGGAATTTTACTGTAAGTTTGACTCAAATAGAAACAGTCAATATCGTTATGCCTACCCATAGAAAAATATGCCTTATATTTTTTGCTTTTCACAAGCGATATCATCGAAAATAAAAATAGAGTTTGATTTTGCACAATTAGGCTCAATCACATCTTGATTGTCGCTGAAGGTAAAGTAACCTATGTCCTTCATTGGAAGTAAGATTTCCTGTAAAAGTTTGTACTTGTTTTGATTCAATGACTTAGAGTATACGTATACATGTTTAAATTTCAAACCATTTTTCAGTAAGCAGACTGATCATTGCGTTTGTTTTACCGCAATTGGAGGGCCTATAATACCACGTATACTATTAGGAAGTAAATCACCATGTTTTGAAGTAATAGACTTTTCATCAAAGTCATGATTTTGAATTGAGAGTTTTTGTTTCTGAGCAACTACTTTCATCTTTGATGGATGAAATAAAACTAAACGAATAATTACAACATCTTTATTTTATATATTAGACTATACTACAATAATAATTATAATTTTTTCACTTCTCCGGTGAGTGGACTGTACTGTACAATAGCATCATGGAGAATAAGACCATACAACGATTCCATTATCGAAAGGTGTTAGAGATTCCATTTCCAATTTGATGTCCACTGTTGAGTTTTTAAGGATTCATTTTGTTTAGAGCAGTCCATTACAAATATGGACATGATTTGAATTCGGAATAGTTGAATAATGCATCTTTATCATCTTCACCATAGTAATCAACGAAATTTCAAAAATTGCGATAGGCAGGTATATATTTTGGCACTGAAGTTCAAATGCATTGCTTCATATGGATAATACTCAGAATTCAGATGTACTTTAAGATTTCTGATGTTAATGTGATCAAAATTTCCAGCCCTTTGACCTTGTATACCTTTTACCTTGTTGGAATGCAACAATTATCCAACGTGGTTTTTCCAGTTGCGTTGATGTTTTTATTGGCCATATGTCTGAGGTTGCTTGTTTTAAAGCAGGCAATTCATACAACTCCCATTGTCGAAATGGAACAGTAATAATAAATTTTATTGATTCCTTGAAACAAGTTAAGTTTCGCAGCATCACTAAGTGTTAAGTGCGGTACTTTCCATTGAATTTTATTTAAGGTTATTGCGGCATCACTTCACCATAGTAACAGTTTGTATCGCTTCTAGATCGAATTAAAACCAACTCTTGGCGCATATTCACGATTACCTGACGATAATCCTCCATTATTCCAAATATGTGGTTCAATGGTATGCATACTGTAAAAGATTTTTTCCATTTTGCTCATCGAATTCTACTTGTAATGGTTCTTCATTCTTTGGTGACCATCCTAAATGACTTAGTGCTTTGCTTTTGCTTGCCGTATAAGAAATATATCCTTTAAGCGTAGATGTTATTCCTGGATTTCTACAAACATCCACTCTGACCACCTAACTCAAACGAATTTCTTCGAAAAGAAAGTTCGGGAAATTGTTGGGTGCATGCTTTTCTTTCATCTTCTTTTTGAGCTCAAGTTTACCTTCTATGTACAGAAAACTATCATAAGTAGCCGTAATTAGATCTTGACTTTGAATTAAGATTCGTATTTCTTCGGAAGGTCCATATTTAGAAGATCCATATGGAAGATAAGTGTGAATATCTGATTTAATTATAGTATCATCAAAATGTACGTTTTGAAAGACGTTTAACGATTCTGCCATTGTGGTTGAGAACTTTTAAACCAATTGACGTTAAAAGTATTTCTCTGCAGATGTTAACCGCAATGAAGGTTGATGACTAATTAATGACTTACTGTAGGGATGATGTCTTTTATATGAGTTTTGAAAGATGGAATTGGTCCTGGATTAATTCTCAGACCCATGTTCTTTTAGTTCTAAGCGTACAGTGAATGGTTCACTTTCACCAAAGTCTATTAATTCACCCTTTTGATTAGTCAAATTAATTGTTATATTACTAATAATGTCAGTGTTTACTTCTAAATATTGAGTATTGCTGGAGTTTTATCTAGACGATAACCTGGAGGAACTGAAACATCAATCTCATATAATACTTTAGCAGGTTTCCCGTTTCGATAAGATCCTTTATAATGTTGCACTCTACGTGTAGATTAGTGTGTTTAAGTATTTGGATGTCTAACGCAGATGTATGTAAAATATTTGGTTCTAATATTTTAGACACAAACCCTAGCATGCGCCCAATACAATTTTCTTTAGTAAAATCAATCTCAAATGAACTGTTTATCTCACATTTAAGTGTATTGTTGTTTGCTCTAATGATAAACTTTTCTGTGGGTATTTTAGATTTTAGATAATCGTTAATTTCATCTAACTCATATGCACCGTGTGGAATATTAATCACTTGCAAATGAGATGGATTTGTTCTAAAATAAAATCTATCGTTGCCTGATAAATGTTTCTAATGCTGTTGCAGCCGTAAAATCCAACCAATCCAATAACGTATTTCTTCCCAAATCTAGCTCTATCGGTGGATAGAAGTTGTAGCTAGCTGTGTTACCAACACCTTCTAAACTGAATGTTATTGACATAACTGAGAAAATTTTGTTGTGCTGATTATTTATATAAAATTGTAGGCATAGGTGTCCGCAAATAATTGTATTAAACTCTTGATCTTGGTTGTAATTATAATATATTTTACACCCCAAAGTAGTTAATCACTTCGTTTGGTGGTCGAATATTACCGAAACTATCGAAACCATACCTTTTACCACGCTTTTGTAAAACCCAATGGGTACCTGGTCCTCTTTGGCTATCTAAGTTAATAATTCCAGATTCATTTTTCCGTAATTTAGGCATGCTATCTCTCATAAAAAATCCCTAAAGTACGGTACGTTTTTGGGTATTTCTTTAAATCAGTATCCGTTAACGGTCTTTCGGTAATCTATTCAGTTTTTGGAAACGGTTTTAAGTATAATGCACCACCACCAGATTTGTTTGGTTTTAGATATAGTGCACCGCCTTTCTTATTCATGGAGCCTATAGCGACCGATTCCATCATGCGATTATGGCGCGATGTCTCTTCCTGCAATTTTTTAGCATTTTAGCATCATTGACTGCTTTAGCAATTCCTGATGCACCGCCAGCTAAAGCACCGATTGCTGATAATCCTGCGAATAACGGAATAAGAAATGGTAAAACCCTCCTTGTTTAGGTAGGGAATTACTCTAGGAACTTTAATGTTTTTCTTTCCTCCTAAATTTTTACCACACGTTTTGCCGTTGAAAGCGCTGACTTTATTGTGTCTGTGAAATTTCCGTTAGGTTTAATTTTTTAGCTATTGTCTTCGTAAATGCAATAAATTTCCACCATTGCATTTCTTCTTCTATTAGATCGACGTTTACACCCCATTCCCAATTTTCTCTTTGCTTTCATGATGGTACTGACTGCTAAAGCTGCAGTTCGTTCACCTGGTTGCGTCTAATGATTTAAAGCGCCCCAAGCTTTTTTGTAAAATTTTATCTGCTTTATGTCTACTTTCTAAATCTCGGTAATCTCTGTAACTGATATCATGAAGTTTGCACTGAGCATCTAATTGATTAATCCGAGGTCACCGCGTGCGAGTCGTTTTTCCAACTTTGTACCAGGACCGCAATACTGGTAACCAGGTAAATGCAATTCAAACGGAAGTTTATTGATTAGACCATTCACCAAACCACCACCATTTTTCCCTTAACTAGCATTGTTTACATGGATGGATAGAAGGGGTATTTATACCTAAATTGAGAAAAACAAATCATAGTTATTTCTTTATTCAGTAAATGCTATACATTAGATAAGCAGGACGATAATACAAAATTTCCATTAAACATACAGTGTTATGTGAATTAATATTATACTTAGCATTTATAACATCATCAATATCTTTATAAATGTCATCATCACCACCACTGAATTCTTTCTCACGAAAACGACGGTAGTCAACAACTTTTGTATGAACTTTTCATAAAACACACCAGATTGTAAGATTCAAGAAATTCCAATCTATAGCTTACTATATCCTTTAAATTGAATAGTTCTTCTATACTATGTGAGTTGAATGTACAAGAACAGCACTTGTAGTTTTCTATCATAACAGTTTTCAAAATTCTGTCATATCCTTTAATTAATTCCCAATTGTAATAAATACCAAGATTACTAGATAGAGATTCATAATGTTGATCATAGATTATATCTTCTTCATTTACATTTGACCAATCAATTTCATTTTCAATTTCTTGAGATCGAAAAATTGTAATTCTACATATGAATGCCATCTTAGAAGCTCATTCCATTCCTTCATATCCAACACTACATTATTGCTTTGATCACCCACCCAATACGCACCACTGGTGCAAGGTTGAGGTGTGTACTGTATCAATTTCAGATGTTTTGCATGATGAGTATCGTTCGATAGTTTATAATAAATCGATTAAGTATTCCTTAGCTGCTTGTTTATACACTTCATCCTTATATTGAAATGATGATGCCAGTCAGTCTTAGCAGAAGAATAACCTTCATCGGTTTCTCTTCATTTTACTACTACTACTACCATCACTATTTTGACAGCACCAACAAAATGTTAAATTATTCAGATTGTTACTGCAATGATGTGATGTATCCATATATAACGGTGAACTTCTGAGTTTGGATCGTTCCAGAAATGATTTTATTGCTACTTGCATGACTTTACTTGCTCACAATTTCACTATGACTAAACGCTTTAAGAAAATAATTCTAGTATTTCAATTTTACATATGGTGGGGTGCTACTATTAAAAGAAAATGTTATGTTTGTTGTTTTGCCAGCTGCACCCAAACTACTTATAAACACATCCTTCGTGTTTAGGAGTGTTTTAAATTCTTCAATTCGTGTTTCTTCTTTTTTGAAATACACATAAAAGCGTTCCGGTAATACACATTTAAAATCACCCGTTTCTATCACTATACGTTCACCGTACTTAGTTTAATTATATCCATATTCGTTACTTTATACTTTCTCGATATATCGAGCTCCCGCATTCTTAAAGGGTTTGCAATAGGTGCTTTGGTTTAACCCTGTTAATTCCATATTTAACAATTATGTGTTGCAGACTGATCTCAACAACAGCTCGCTGCAGTTTATATAAGAAATATGCGTCCTACATATTACAACATGCTTAAACTTGTTAAATACCTACTGTTGACCTTGACTATAAAATAATATATGATGATGATCAGCTCCAAAATTTATATTTCCCCAAAAGTTTGACCTTGAAAATTATATTCTTAGATTTATGATTACCTTGCAATTTCTATTTTTATTTTATTGACCTTTTTATACTTCTAAAAATATGACACCACCGTAGGTCAATAACCTTTGACCTTGAAAACTATTTTAGATTTATGATTACCTTGCAACTTCTATTTTAGCTTTTCACCTTGACCTTTTATATTTCTAAGAAATGACACCACCGTAAGTCAATAACCTTTGACCTTCAAAACTATTTTGATTTATGATTACCTTGCAACTTTTAGCTTTGACCTTGACCAACTACATTTTAAATTCCCGCTTAAAGTTCGACCTTGAAAAGAGCTCCAAAGCTTCCGATTTCACCACCAGAGGGCGAGTGACCAAAATTTAAATCCCCACCACAACATGTTGAGACGTGGAGGCGTTCTGGCATAACGAGAAAACTCACTTGACCGAAAAAATCCCCAAAGATTTACATGGGTGACCTTGAACTGGTCCAGGATCGGCCTTATACTACAAACCCCAATAAGGGTTTAAAAGGCTATTTTTTAAAATTTTATTAAAAAAAATTTTTGGGTAAATTTTAAAATTAAACATTGTTTGAAAATCATTAAATTGAAATACAAAAATTTTTTTTTAATTTATTGTTAAACTATTTGAAAATAAAATTATTAAAAATTATATACCAAAAAAGTGTTTGTCATTATTTATTTAAACTTTTGTAAATTAAAAGAAATTTTATCATTGTTTATTTGAATCATTGAAAAATTTTTTTAAAATTTTTTACCAACAAAAGAAAAGATTCGAGATGGAATTCGAAACTGAAACCAATTATTTAATGGATTCAAATTTTTAAAATTTTCCAAAATTTGAAAAGGGGTTCAATAAAATGCTAATGCCGCCAAAAACAAATGATAAAAAAGGTTAACATTAAAAAAACTTAAAAAAGTACCTTTGGAAAACGTATTTTGGTGACCGTTAAATTGGGTTTCATTTTAAAGTAAACGGTATAAAATTTCGAAGTGATTTTGTCCAAATGGTTTTTAAATTAAAACAGGTTATTGGTTCATTTTATAAATTTTAAGAAAATTAGTTAAATGGTCTTCAAAAATATTATAACTTCCTGATGGATTTTCCAAAACAGGTTTAAAAGTTTACAATTTTCCCTTTTTGGTTTTTTTTTTATGTTAGGTTAAAAGTTTTAATTTGGTATGGGCAATTTTGGTTGGTTTTTTGCTTGTTGGTTTTTTTTTCAAAAATTTGTTTCCTTCTGTTCCTAATTTTCTTATAAGGTTTCATTGTTTCGCAAAATAGTTGGTAAGTTTTTTTTTGTGTTTTTCCTTTTTGTTTCCTTTTATTGTTTCTTTTGCCCTTTGCTTCCGGTTTTTTCTTTTTTTCTTTGGCCAATAATTTTCTTTTGTGACCTTTTGGCCTAGGTTGTTGGATGTTTTTTCCAGTCTCCATTTTATTCTTTACACCTTTCCCACTAATTCTTCTGGCCGCCGTTGAATTTTGGCTGGGTTTCTTTCATGTTTTTCTTCCCTTAATTTTATTTTTCCATTAAATTCCCTTTCCGGTAGTTTTTGGATGTACGGTAGATGTGCTCTAGAAATGTTCTTCTTGTGTTTCTTCGATTTTTGGTTTTAGTGGGTTTGAGGCTGACCTTACTTATCTTACGTATAGAGCTGTTTCCAGTTTGTCCATTTCTTATTCGACGTGTTGTTTGTATTCTAGCCTAGTTTAATTATTATTGTGTGTTATATTGTGCAGATTTACTAAATATATAAAACAACATGATGTGATAAAAACACAAAATAAATGAAAAATTTGTTAATGTTAAGATCTTCATCTAAATATTACTTGACGCTTGTTCTGAAATAATATGTGCTTACTAGACGAACGAAGTAGGATATAGTCCAACCGCACAGTAACGTAGCAACTTCAGCACTGAAAGACTCAAGCAAAGGTAAGTTCTCTTCACATAAAATTACATTGCCTCGCGTTTCTCAATTAAAAAAAACGTATTATAATAAATATTTATTACATTTAATTAAAATATTTATTCATGTAATATTTTCTTAATTTCGAAATTACTAAGTTTCTTACAAGAAGTTTATAAGGCAGAGAACAACTTTCTTATTTAATTTTTTTTTTTTGTGATGAAGTGACAATATTTTATTTAATCAAAACGATCTCGAACTATAATTGGGGCCATATAACAATAGTTGATTATTTGATTTGTTCTGTTAGGATCAAGAATACAAATTTTATAAATGCTCATTAACTAAGTCATTTCTTATATTTCCAAAAAAAAGCTTAAAATTAACTCATTAATTATTCATTTAAACCAAACTTTATTATCATGTTTCTAAAAAAACGATATCGCTAAAAAGTCAAAAGCTTAGTTTAAATGTACCATTTAAACGACGCGACGCGTGCCTTGTATGGTATTATGCAAATCTGTGAATGTGTAATAAATGTTTGCATTTCTCCCACATAAAATGCTTCAATAATAAATTCGTCAAATTGAAAAAACTTTAGGCGATAAAAACATCAAGAAAAAAGATTTCACAATATAGATACAAAAAAATTGATAAGGAGTACTGACTTATTTCAGCAATGACACAAATTTATGGGATAAGAAAATAATAAATTGCCATTTTTTTTTGTTTTACCATATTGTGATGAATCCCACCCAGTAAGTCAGAATTATAAACGAATCAAAAAAGGGCCCTCATAAACATTAATGTACCTGGTCATTACTAAGTCGTAATATATTATCCTCAGGGTTTAGCTTGACTAACGCGGTATATACGCATCTTAATGTTGAGTTGACTTTTCACTATAAACAATTTTTAAATAGTTTATCAACAACATAAAAAATATTAACAATGTAGTACTAGAACCTACACACATAATAAACGAGTAGGTCAAAAGTTAAATCTTAAATTATTCAAATTTGTTTATCATTACTTAATAAATGTCTGGAAATATGCAAAGATTTAAGAAATTAAAAATAATGTTAATAATATGCTTATATTATCTAAAAAGATGTTAAGGTGGTCTTAAAATACTAATAAGAATTTAAATAAAACAATAAACAATTTTTGTACCATAAAATCAACAGAACAACAAGTGTACACAGTTACAAGGTTTTGTAAAAGTGTAATTCGTTCGTGACGACGATAACTATAATCGTTATCGAAACGGGTACAACTAAAATGATACATTGGAAAATTATCCATTTTGAAAAAAAGTTATTTAAATTCTATAAAAACCTAAAATATTTTTGTTTTGAAATGGCCGCTATAACTGCAATCTTGAATTGAAATGTTTTTGAATTCTTATATTTAAAAAATAACTGATTTTGAAGTCGAGGATAATTTTTTTTATTTTTTCATAAAATAAAGTTTATTCAAAGGTTTTAATTAAATCTTCGAAACAGCTAAAGATTTTAACAAGGGCGGAAATGAACTATTTTGAAAATGTTATAATATTTGAAGTTTTTTAGTTTGCATGTCGTCGCTAGATTTGTTCGACATTCCGACAGAAATTAATATTCCAAAAAAATTAAATGCATTGGATGACTTTTTTCATGAACAAGTAGCTAAATGATGTCTAAACAAGCTCGAAATGCAGTTTTGTTCCCCAAGAGGCCTCAGCAATGCACAATGATGGTCATCGAGCATTTACGGGGCATTAAAACCTTTCCAAATCGGTCCTTTTAGGGCCGCAATTTAATAATAGAAACAAAGAAAAATATTTAAAAAAAATAAACCAATGCATTTAATTTTTTTGCAAAATTAATTTCTGTCGGAATGTCGGAAAACCCTAGCGACGACAAAACTAACAAAACTTCAATTTTAACATTTATAGCCCAAGGCTCTTTCAACGCAAGTTTGTTAAAATCAGATTAGCCGTTTCGAAGAATGATTTGAAAAACTTTATTTTTATAGATACCGTGCCAAACAAAAGTTCAGATTATCCTCGACAAAGATCAGTTATTTTTTATTAGGTTAATATGGAATTCACAGAAACATCACCTTGGAACCAAGATTACAGTTACGAACCCATTTCAGAAAGAAAATATTTTCCAGGTTTTTTATTGGCCGTTTTAATAATAACTTTTTTTGGAAGCCTCTGCGATGATAGTTTCAGAACAGTATTTTTTAGTTGGCCACCCTGTACATTGGAGACTGCATAATTTGTACCACAATAAACAATTTAATAGCTAAAATAAGTATTTATAATCCTACGTTTGAATCATGAAAGTTTACATTTTCTTTCAAAAATTTATATTAACGATATGAACACAAGTATAATTTTTGTGGATTAATTGTATTTTTCAGATGAATGACTAATTTAAAAAAATTTAAACAAAATAAAGTAAATTATTAACAAAATTTTTTTAACTGCATGTATAGTTAAAACAGTATCCTTTTAATTCATTAACTGATAATTTTCCCAAAAAAATTTAAACAAAATAAGTATTTATAACCAGTTTAATAGAAATTTACATTTTATGGTAATAGGTTAATTAAGATATGAAACGATTTTTAAACTTATTTTCTTTTTCGCACAAGGATTAATTTCCAGAAAATAATTTTCCAAACAAAATCCCAAAGTAAGATTATCATAACAAGAATTTAAATTACGACAAACAACTACAATAAACTATTTTTTGGTATCAATTAAAATTAAAGATTTATAAATTTTATTAAATTCATTTCTTTTAAAACCAAAAACGGAATTTTTCAGAATTTATATTAATTAAAATTAACAATAGTATTTTTTGTATCAGAATTATTGATAAATTAAATTCCTTAACTTCTTTATGGAAAAATGTTTTTGAAACCCTTTCATTAAAGTAAAAAAAGGATTTATAAATTTTAAAATACTTTGTTTGTAAAGAAATCAGGCCAAATTTTTTTGGGACTATATTACAGCTAAAATTAAAATAGTAGTTCTTGATTCAATACAGGGTAAAATTATAAATTAAACAATTTTTTAAATTTCGTTTCCTTTGGGAAAAATGGTTATAAAAGGACCCAAATAAGGTTAAATTTAAGGTCGTGATTTCGCATTCTCCGGTAAAAAATCTTCAGTATTCCGATAAATCCAAAATGAAGGACCTTCAATAATTAAGCAAATTTTGGGTATAAAAGAAGGTTAACCCAAAATTCCACAACACGCCATTTAAAATTGTATTAAAGCCAACTTTTGGAAAAATTTTTTAAAGGTTACTATCATCTGGAAATTTTGTTTATTGTTGTACCTATTTTTAAATTTAAAATTAACAGAAAAATGAAAAGGTTATACCGATCCAAACAACATCAATAAATCAAGGGAAAAAAACCAGTTATTCGATTTCCAAAGTAACAAACAACAATAAACCAAAAAACAGAAACACCAACAACAAGCAAACACTGAAACATAAAAATAACCAAACAAATAACAAACCAAAATCAACACACACAAGAACCATTATATTTAAAACAATTTAAAAGCCAATGAAAAGAATTGACGATTTTGGTAAAGTCGCTTACAATATCATCCTATGGCATACTAAGTTAGTGTGGTAACCTTGCGACTTATTTTCAAAGTTAACATAAACCCCCAAAAACAAAAAACCAGAGAATTATTTAAACTGCAATGCAAACTAAAATTAAAAAAAAAATCTAAACAAGGTTATACGCAAATCCAACGGTAAGCTAACATACAAATAAAAACCAACACAATCACGAAAACAAAATCGAAGAAACCTGAATAAAAATAAAATAAAAAAAACTAAATATAAAAAAATTAATCAAAAATAACACGAAAAAACTCATAAAAACCTGTAAACATTAAACAGTCCAATTTAGATTTACATAGTAACTATAGGGAAAATTGGTAAAATTACGACAACTGGAACTATGTTTAGAAAAAAAGAATTTTAAAATTCTGAATTTGGTAGAACTAATCCAATTTGGACTAAAATATTTTCAAATTGGTGGCTTCTTATACCCAAATGACGTTAATTTAAATTTAATGGACAACTGAGCAATGAAATAAATTTAAAAGCCAACTCATTACCTTAAGGACATAAAAAAATTAATTTTTTTCCGTTCGAATTCCACAAAGCTTTTCCTAATGTTAAATCATTAAATTATAAGACAACCAATCCACTAGATTCCAACACCTCAAAGCCAAAATGAAAGTTTTAAAAACCCTAAAAATAAGGTACTTAGTTTAATTAAAAAATTTTACACCTTTATATTGAAAGAAAACATTGGGTTATTGTAATGTGATTTTTAACTTATGAAGTTCTGGTGGAGATTTTGAAAAAAATTTTCCAATAAAAATCCAAAGTTTAAAAATAAGAAAAAAAAACTCCCACTAACAAATTGCATGTTCAATTAAATGGTTGCTAGAAAAAAAAGGACGGTGTAAAATTCATTGCAAACGCAAACGAAAGAAATAATGGAGGTGGCTAAAGGCGTTTAATATCAGGCTTTTTTTATTATTATTTTTGAAGTATCAAATTTTTAAACGAAAATTTCAAGGGGACCATGTTGAATTAAAATTTAAATAAAGGGGGTCCTCATTTTGAACCTCGTAATAATTGGAATAAATTTGCCAATATGTCGTCTTTCATTTTGTTTCTCGGTCTGATTATTTTGTTTTCTTTGGTTCAAGTAGCGTTTTAGTTCTAAATAGTGTTAAAATTTACTTTCCCCAAGAAACTTTATTTTTTTTTAGGACAAGCTTAATTTTCACAAGATGGAAGAATTTTCCAAGGTTTAAATGCCCTTTTGTACAAGTATCTTGGAAACTTAAGCTAAACAAGCTCTTAGTTAATAAAAAATACCAATCTAAAATACCGGAAAAAAACAAATTGAGTTTTGGTGAAAGGTAGAATTACAAAACGTCTAGGTTTAATTTCCCTTTCTGTTGGAAAAAGGTAAATTTCACCTAAAAATGAAGCTGAAAATTGACGGGTTTAAACTTTTATTTCAAAAATCTTGCACATAATTAATTTTATTTTTAAATGGTAATTCCAAAAAATTTGGAGATATAAAACTATTTTGGGGGTTTGTTAAAAATTTTTTGGAGGTGAAACCGTTTAAGTAATTCATTGAAAAATTTAATGTTGTATTTTAAGAAAAGCTTGTTCCTTATCCCGAAATTTCGAAACAAAAGTTCTTATTATTAAACAATCTCCTCCGTTTACCAAAGTGCAAATTTCACAATTTGGGCTTGGTTGGTCTTTAGTAATGGCCTCTGGACTTGTTTCCCTTTGGATTTTATTATATTTAAAAAAAAGTCTTTAGAGGCCTGTTCTTTTTGGACTACGTCAAATAAGGTTTGTGGAAATAAAGATCCAAAAATTAAAGGCTTTTGTTCAAGTACTTTCCATTTTCAAAATTTTTTTTTGTTGTTTTTTTTTTCCAAAATTTATTTTAAAAATTTATTTTTAAAATTTTTTAATTTCCAAAAAAACCCCCCTTTTTTTAAAAATTTTATTGGAACCCTTTTCCCTTCTAACTTTTAAAGTCATAAGTTTTTAACTCTACCCTAAAAAAATTTTTTTTTTTGCTTTATGGGTTTTAATAAAATTTTAAAATCATAAAATTAATTTTTTCGCCTTTTTTTCCTTTTTTTAAATTTTCGATTTAAAAACTAATTTTTAAATTTTTTTAGAAATTTTTCTTAAAAATTTTGGGTTTTCCTTTAAATTTGAATTTTTCCCCTTTAAACCCCTAAGTTTCCTAAGAAAAAAAAGGAAACCCTTGGGAATTCCCCTTCTTGGTTAATTAAAATTGAAATTTTAACGGGATTTCCCTTTTTATTTAAAATTTTTTAAAAAATTCTTTTTTGTTTTTCATTTTTTAATTTTTGATTTTTCAAATTTTAAGGGCTTTTTTTCGAAAACTTTTTTTTTTTTAAAATTTTTTTTAATTCCCCTTTTTTTCAAAAAAAATTAAATTTTACAAATTTTTTTTTCCCTATATATTGAAATCGGAGAACACTGCTAATTTTACACAATTACAAAATAACTATACATAATGTCAATACTAATTAACGTTATTGACATTTTTATGTAAACTGAAATCGCTCGTGTTGAAATGCCTCTTTAAATGTGGACTTCTAATCCGATGCACATTTACCTGCAATTATGGGTTAGTACAATAGTATACTATAATAGCCAAGCTTTTTTCTTTTTATCTGGTTGGAAAAAATGCGTACTTTAAGAATCTGAAAAGTTCTCCAGCCTAGCGTGTCGGTAATTTGGACAACATCATCAAAAAACATATTTTTTTGTTTTTCATGAAATTTAAAAAATAGGGGTGACGTAATAAAAACATAAAATATATTTTCGAACAGAGCAGTTAATTTTACGTGAAAAAGGTTCTCAGAAAATTTCTCAAATGTGATAGTTTAGGTTCACAAATTCATGAACCAAGCACTCTAGCACGTGGGAAATAGGTGCACCTGAGCTGTAATTTGTATTTGACGCGCTGAATAACCAGCTATTTTCCCGCCAAAGTTGGTCCAATTTCGAAAAGTCAAAACGCGTTAGAAACATAAAAGTCTGAGCTTTCTAGTGCATAGTTCTATAATACTACGTGATCTTGACTGAAATGAGCATTAATATAATCAAAACTTTCCGAAGATCAACCCCTGAAATACATAATTTAGTTAATGTTCAAAAGGATTGAAACTTATCAGAGAATGATTGATTAATATGTTAGTTTCAAGATTACTATGTTTATTTTCCCCATTGCGATCTAGATTAAAAAAGGCAGCACTTAGAAGAGTTCCGTAAAGAATAAGATAAAAATACTCGAATCTCAAGAAACAAAGCACGCATGTTCATAAGGTAAACGGTGTTTTCAAGGGGAAAGTATCTAGTTTTAGAATACATAGGCATACAGTACCATATTTTCATAAATTTTGAATAATACTTGATTGAATACGTCATAAGCGAAAATGGCTTTATCGACAGTCTCAGTACTGCCATTCGTAACACAATTATCTATGAATTCTAAACCTCAAGGATTAAGAAAACGAGAGTTGAAGAAACATTTTGCAGGTACTGAAATTCTCCATAGAGCTACCTGTATTAAATCCAACGGTTTCTTTTCAGATAAAAATTTAATAGGGAGACGTTGTATGTAGTCGTCTGCTGGCTTATGTTTATTCGAAGTCGAGATCAACACTTACGTTAATATTATAATCTTGCTAACTTGCAACCATTGAGAAATGATATTAGTGGAAATGCAAATGATGATAATGAGAACTAGTACAGAGGCCGCATTAAAAAATAAGTTTTTCATACTTACGTTTATTTTTTTACTTACTTATGCTACAAAATGCTATGAAAATTATTGCTTGTCACTTAATTTTGCTTAAGATACATTTATTCTTAGAAAAATATACAAAATAAATATGGCTAACCTCTTTTCAAGCCGCTAAAAGCAATCGTCCCGAAAGATTCGATGATAACTTTTTTACAAGATTTTTTCACGTGAAACTATGTGATTTGGGAAAATAACTGTAGATATTTTTTACGTAAAAATGGGCCTTCTTTTTCATCCATTTTAGGTGAAGCTAATAGGATTATAAGAGCATCCATATATAGATATTTGTAGATATCAGATGATATCAAGGATGTAAGTGAATTTACTGTAAACCGTAAACAGAACCACACTTAATGTCGACTCCTGGGGTATGCCATTCTCCAATGTTTTTGGACCAAATGATGCCCCATATTTCCCATAGCCATCTTTCATAATTGTAAATGAATTCGTTAGTTAATTTTATAAAAGTATTATTAACACATGAAAAGTTCAAATCGATTTATTTCGAAAACCGTGCGTCGCAGCGGCTTCAGACAAGAGTATCATTCTTTTTTAAATTTTATGTGAAAATTCCGAAATTTTGAAAAACAAAAAACTTATTAATAACAATCTCCAATGCCCCACCCAAACGAGCCGCTTATGAGTACAACTAAAAAATCATATTCACGCCATACGATTGGGCATATTCCACTAAATAAATGTACAGAACGCTATCATTTAAAGGGAAACCATTTTGAAGATATTTGAATTAAACCGATGTTAGGGCGCCATGTTCCAAGAACTCCAGGTCTCTTAGGAAGAATTTTTGTATTAAAGTAATTTAGAATCTAGAATCTGCAGTTTTCTTTGGTGAAAAGAGTTTGTGGACACTCTGTGTATATATATATATATATATATATATATATATATATATATATTTCTTAAATGTATGCATATGGGCTATGTATACTTTAAAAAAAAACGTGTCAATGCATTGGGATCGTAGATGCTATAGGCAACCAACATTACACATTACACATAGTATTTTAATTACTCCAAGCTTATTCCCTTTCTTACAGTTCAAAGCAAATCGGATGTACGATAAAAACTTGAGAGTACTAATACTTGTTTCAGCATTATCCTAAACACTTAATTTTGTTCATAAGGGAACTATTAGGTAGTAATTACGATGAATGACAAAACTGTGTGTAATAATAAAGAAAATTGCGAAGATACACAAATAGCTCTAGATCAAGTTATGAAAAGGTTTTCAATATTTGTGAACATTCGTTAAAACGTAGTAAATGAGTAAGGATTAAAAATGTGCAAATCATTTAATTATACTACTTTTTCGTTTTTTTTTTTGTCTAATTTGGTTAAAATACTCGATGTGGACACTATTAACTTCGTGACAAACTTCCATTTGTCTGCAGAATCACACCATTTGACAGAAATCCATTAGAAAGAAGTTAGGTGCTGTTTAATGTTTGGGTTCACTGGTTTAAAGACTTGGAATGTGGAAGTATAATTAAATGAATGATCTGCACATTTTTAATCTTACACATTTACTACGTTTTAAGGAATGTTCACAAATATGGAAAATTCTTAACATCATTGACATCTTGAAAACCATAGACATTATCGTCTATAGTCTTATAACTTGATCTAGAACTATTTGAGTATCTTCACAAGTTTCTTTATTATTACACACAGTTTTGTCATTCATCATAATTAATACTTAATAGTTCCCTTACGAACAAAATTAAGTGTTTAGGATAATGTTGAACCAAGTATACTATCAAGTTTTCATCGTACATCCTATTTGCTTTTAACTATAAGAAAAGGAGTAAGCTTGAAGAGAGGAGTTATAAAAATACGTATGTATAATGTGTAATATTGGTTACCTATAGCAGTTGGATTCCAAATGCATTGACACGCTTTTTTAAAGTATATATATATATATATATATATATATATATATATATATATATATATATATATAGGGTGTTTCAGAATAAAGTACCGTAAATTTGGTACAAAATAGATCTTGACAAGTTATTAAGAAAAGCTAAATAACATTTTTCGGTAACCCCCCCCCCCCCGCGTTTCCATTTTGCAGGGTGATGAAGTGAATTTGAAAAATGCATATTTCTTACATATTTTGCACACCCTGTATATCATAAAAATTAAAGCTCATAATTATTCCTCATACAGTTTGCCACAGATAAGATACTCCTAGTTCATCTCTGTAGAGCACTCCATTTTCGATATAATTCAAATTTAATTTACACATACATGAAAGCAATTTATTAATTAAATGCAAAAATGCAAAGTTATATTTTACGAAATAGAAACTGAAACGATATGATTCAAATGAAATACACGGTTTATAGGTTTTCCGTAAAAATGTATTTTCATTACAGGTAGTGTTCATAATAGTTTAGCTTTTACTATGTATTAAAACTACAACTAATTACAAATCATTCTTATCTCAATGTTACAAATACTCGTCGGATCTTAGTAGACACCTGTCGCTCGGTGTAACTACACCGTATCTGATTATTAACAATAATAAGTAATAAACCTTAGTTGTCTATCGAATGATTATAAATTTTGACAACTGTCAAAATTTATAATCATTCGATACACAACTAAGGTTTAATACTTATTATTGTTAATAATCAGATACATTTTGTGAATATGCTGACCTACATTTAGTACTAGGGAAATGACAAGGCAATTCTTAAAAGGCTGTGAGAACATATGCTCATAAATATACACGTCACGTTGTTCCCAATAGAAAAACATTTGTGGCAGTAGATAGGCGGATAAGAGAAACTGGAACTGTTTCATCTGCTGCTAAATTTCGTGGAAGCAAAGGAACAACACGCACATTGAGAAATGAAGAAAATGTTTTAAATTTCCCCTACAAAGGGGAGTTTCTAAGGTAACATATTGGAGAATACTAAAAGACCAACAGCTGAAGCCCTTTCACCTGCAACAAGTTCACGATCTTTTAGAAACAGACGAGAAACCTAGAGTTAAATTTTGCCAATGGCTGCGAGACAAATTAGAAGAGACAATGACTTTGTTAGTAATGTTCTTTTTACTGATGAGACAACTTTTAGCAGAAATGGCATATTTAATACGCATAATGAGCATATGTAGTCAGATGAAAACCCACATGCCACGAAAACCACCAGTTTTCAGCACGAATTTAAAGTAAATGTTTGGGCGGAAGTAATAGACAATCAGCCAATAGAACCTTTCATTTAAGAAGCGCGATTTACTACTTTTTTAAGAGAACATTTAGTAGGTTTACTTGAAAATGTTACTTATCGTCAAATAATTAACATGCGGTTCATGCATGACAGGGCATCACTTCAGTTTTCATTAACAGCAAGGGACTGGTTGAATATCAATTTTACTGGCAGGTGGATAGGTCGTGGAATAGACGCTCCGATTAACTGGCCACCACGTTCACCCGACTCGAATCCCATGGTCTATGGAATTTAGGGTATTTTAAAACAGAAAGTTTATTCTGAACCTATTAATACTGTGCAAGAGCTAAGAGAGAGGATGGAAAATACTTTTAGGGATTTGGCCAATGATAGGTTAACTGCTCACCAGATTAAGAAACGAGGCCGAAAATATATTCAATTTAGAGGATGTCACTTTGAAAGATTACTTAAATAATGTGTGTCATTAAATTCCACATATTTTGGTGTTTGTAGATGTTCATTATCACGTTCAATTTGTTGCTTAATTTCATTATTGTACCTATTTACTTACAGTATTTTAAGTTTTAGAATACTGTACATATTGCATTTAATTAATAAATTGCTTTCATGTATATGTGTAAATTAAATTTGTTATATCTTGAAAATGGAATGCTCTACAGAGATGAACTAAGAGTACCTTTTATGTGGCAAACTGTATGAGGAATGTTTTAATTTTTAGTATATACAGGATGTGCAAAAAGTGTAGCTCAAAATTATGTGATTTCCTCCTAATTATACGCCAATGAATTATCCTAATTTGTCGAAATACAGTGTACTAATTCATCGTATCGAACAAGTAACATGTTTACTACATCACCCTGTAAAATGGAAGCGGGGGGTTACAAAAAATGTTATTTAGCTTTTTTTAATAACTCGCCAAGATCTATATTGTACTCAATTTACTTTATTCGGAAACAACCTGTGTATATATATATATATATATATATATATATATACACGCATACAGTAAGGGTAGATGACGGATACCGAGGTAATTCTGTATAATCTATATTTTATGGGTCTATCGTTCTTTATAACCAAGATACAGGGTGATTTATTAATGTTCCCCAATTTTCAATTAATCATAACTTATGAACCACCCTATATATTTTTGTAATATTTAGTTCGTACGTTCTTTATCTACAGTGGTGTCGATTAACATAATAAATAAAAGTCTTATACCAGGTCCGGTCTTAAAAAAATTAATAAGTAAGTTTTGACTCGAAACAACGTCCTGTATATAAATATGTTAAAATTTTAATTACATATTTGGAAAGAGCAGAAAAAATAAGTAAGACTAAATGTATTTCGTGTTTCCGCATACAACTTTCTTACTTATTAACTTGAGTCAAATCTAGATATTTCGATAATAAGGTGGACATAAAATACAGGGTGTTCTATTTAAACTAATCAGGTTATTACCATTTAAAACTTTAAATTCGCTTGCTTGGCTAATGTTAATGCGCTGCGCAATTTGGTTTTGTTCTACAGGTGGATTTTGAATCACACAAGCAATTACCGCTAATTCTGTTTCTTCATGTTCTGTCACAGGTTTTATGTTCAAAGGTTCATCATAATGAAGACTTCCAGTTCGTTTAAATAGAGCCAACAATCTTTCCATAACAGCTTTGTTTGAATGTTTTCTGTTGGGAAATCTTTGAGCGTTAACTCGTGATGCCAGTAAGGCGTTTTGGTTAGATTATCCGATAATAAGAATTATGTCAATTCGTTCTTCTTTTGGATAAACAAATTACCACTACACAACAAAGTGAACGATTTACGAACAGACAGAACGATTTGGAGACTTTTATGAATAAGTGAGAGTTTCAAACAATAATTCTGTGTTGCCTAATTCCCATAGGCGACTTGTTAAGTGTTAAATTTGTTTAAATAAACTTGCTTTCGGAAAATGTGCATTTTCTTTGAAAGCAAGAAGAGTTAGACATATAACAGTGTTATAGAATTCGATAGGGAATTAAATTCTACATCTGCTGTTGACATAAAATACAGGGTGTTCTATTTAAACTAATCAGGTTATTACTATTACTATTTAAGATTTTTGAGTCATGATTTATAAACACTTTGTACATGTTATATAGTGTTTTATTCAGTGCATCATGATACATAATCAAATAGTAAGCTAAGTGTAAAGTTTAGTTGACGAAAAAGTGAATACTTAAGAACTTAAAGTTTAAAATTATTATCACATTTTCAGAAAACGCTAAATATTTCAAAACATGTAAGGTTTCAGTCGGGTAAACCTTAGTAAAACTCATTCTTATTTTGATCGCACAAACTAAAAATGCAATAATATATAGGGTGTTCCATTGATACAATTGCAACTTTGATAAGTTTCATACTTTTGGAACAGCCTGCACATTTGGGAAAATAATTTTAAAATGTACCGCCTATACATACATTAACTCCAAAAATAAAACTTTTTGAAAGTTGAATAACCCTGTATATATGTAATTATATATATATATATATATATATATATATATATATATATATATAGAGGGTGGCCCACTTAAGCGGGATTGCTCCATAACTCCCTTACTATTACAACTACGAAAAAATGTCTTATATAAAAGTTGTGCACAGTCATAAACTACACGTTTTAAAATTATTTTCAGAAATGGCGGACTTCCGGTTATACCGGAAACTCATGCCAACTTCGTTATTTCAAATAGAACAACCTATATATTATTACATTTTTGAATTCCTCGTTGAATTTAAACGTCACTTTAATAACCATACTATGGGTCTACGTCGCATTGCTTCTGAGTTATTTGACATTGTGTAGAAAAACTTTCAATATCTCGAAGACGATACCGGTAAAGAGATGTGGCTTTCATTTTTTACTTTCGAAAAGGGTATCGCATCATTCTCATTCATTGCCAAAAATCTTGCTTTTAGAATTCAATAATTTCTATCGCTCCGAAAATAATTTTTTTCAAACATGGATAACTTGATTTTTTTAAATATATTTTCTTACATCAGCGGATAGGAACTTAAATTTCCTTTCCATTGATGTAACATTATCGATATTTTGGCGTGATAGTTTTCGAGATATTCCCATTTTTATCTAATTTCAGTTTTTATTGCGCATTGTCACGGTGCTTTGGAAAACGTTCGTCAATTGTTTTAAACAACTGATAAGAAGTCTTGCTTTTAGAATTCAATCATTTCTATCGCTCCGAAAATAACTTTTTTCAAACATGGATAACTTGATTTTTTTTTAATGCACAAGAAATAAACAATAAATACTCGAGAATTAAGAACACAAACCTCAAAAGAAATACACAAGAAATGAACAATAAATACATAAGGATTGCACAAGTACTACAAAATAATTACTTAAGGCTTACACAAGAAATAGAGATGAAATGCACAAGAAATACACAATAAATACATAAGGAACGATCAATAAATACATAAGGATAATTACTTAACGATTACAGAAGATATACAAAAGGAATGCAGAAGAAAGACATAATATTACTCAAGGATTACGCAAGAAAACCACAACAATTACACAAGATTCAAGAACGACAAGAATAACGCAGGAATAACAAACAAATCACACAAGTATTACTGATAACACACCTCTTCCAGATCTCAATGCTGCAACACTATTTACCCGTAGAAATGGACACAGGCTTCTGTTTTGATGTTCATAATAAATGTTCAAAATGTCCTCCGTTTTGTTGAAGACATAACTGCATACGTTTCCTGAACTCCAGATCAACTATGTCCAGAATGTCAGGTGTAACATCTCGGAACGCCAGAGTAATTCTGTTCTACATGTCTTCAGCTGTAGTTGCAGCAGTATGGTATACTTTATTTTTTACAAATCCCCACAAATAATAATCCAGCTTGGTCAAATCTGGAGGTCGCGGTGGCCAAGGTACCGGTACACCTCCACCAATCCATCGATTTGGAAACTGTTCGTCTAGCGTTATGAGGGGGAGCCCCATCATGCTGTATCCACATATTCTGAAGTCTCCCCAGCGGAACGTCAAATAACATATTATCCAGGTCATTTTGAAAGAATTGGGCATACATTTCCCCAGATAAATGGCCATTAAAGAAGAAGGGTCCAATAATATTGTTTCCTAAAATGCCCCCCCAAAGATTCAGAGACCAACGATGCTGAAAAAAATTTGTTGTCCTAAAGTGATGTAGATTTTCTGTATCATAATAATGAAAATTATGTCGATTTACGTGTCCATTTCGGTGGAATGTCGACTCATCGGAAAACAGAAAAAATTTGTTGTCCTAAAGTGATGTGGATTTTCTGTGTCATAATAATGAAAATTATGTGGATTTACGTGTCCATTTCGGTGGAATGTCGACTCATCGGAAAACAGAACCTTCTTAAAAAACGACTCATCTTCCTCTACTCTATCAAGCGCCCACTGACAAAACACACGTCTTCTCTCTAAATCACCACCTAGCAACTCTTGATGCAGCTGTACTCGAAAGGGATGGTACTTATGCCGACGTAAAATTCTTTGTACCGATGTCTTATTGATGTTAGTTGCACTGCTAATATCCCTCGAATTTACGTGAGGATTTCCATGAACGGAACCCAATACTAAAAATTCATTTTCTTCATTGGTTATCCTGTTGACACGTTCCCTCGTTTGATACTATACGCGTCCGGTGTTTGTAAAACGTTGTAACAACTTTTGAAAGGCTGTTTCTCGGAAAAGTCTTCGTTCAGAATACCGTACCGCATAAATCCTTGACGCCAATAACGCATTCTCCAAGAATGAAAGTCATGTCGATCAACTCTGCGTCGGACAACAACATTTTAATGGAAATGTCTTGTAGAAACACTTAAACTGATACACAAGACAGCAAAGCACAACAGAAGCTCGAGAAACTGATGTTTCTTGTCAGTTGTTTAAAACAATTGACAAACGTTTTCCAAAGCACCGCGGCAATGCGCAATAAAAACTGGAATTAGATAAAAATGTGAATATCCAGAAAACTATCACTCCAAAATATCGATAACGTTACATCAATGAAAAGGAAATTTAATTTCCTATCCGCTGATGTGAGAAAATATGGGTGGTTCCATTTAAAAAAATCAAGTTATCCATGTTTGAAAAAAATTATTTTCGGAGAGAAAAAAATTATTGAATTCTAAAAGCAAGATTTTTGGCAATGAGTGAGAATGATGCGGTACCCTTTTCGGAAGTAAAAAACGAAAGCCACATCTCTTTACTGGTCTTCGAGCTATTGAAAGCTTTCGAAGGCACTGCAAACGTCATTTTTTCTACAAAATGTCAAATAACTCAGAAGCAATGCCACGTAGACCCATAGTATGGTTATTAAAGTGACCTTTAAATTCAACGAGGTATTCAAAAATGTAATAATATATAGGTTGTTCTATTTAAAATAACGAAGTTGGCATGAGTTTCCGGTATATCCGGAAGTCCGCCATTTCTGAAAATAATTTTAAAACGTGTAGTTTATGACTGTGGACAACTTTTATATAAGACATTTTTTCGTATTTGTAATAGTAAGAGAGTTATGGAGCAACCCCGCTTAAGTGGGCAACCCTGATATATATATATATATATATATATATACAGTGCGTTCAATATAATCGGACGCACTCAATAACTCTTTTGTATTGAGTTTCACAAGAAAGTGTTTAAATAGTTTTTTATTCATTTACAAATACTCTATTAAGTCCTTGGTTTAGATCATTTTTTAAGCACATAATTTTATTTTTTTAAATCACACTGTATATATATATATTTTTTGCATTTTTGCATTGCTTATTTTTTTCTCAATACATACGTATAAAATACCATCGAAAGTTTTTCAATTTTATTATACGATTAGAAGAATCAAACAAAACCGTAGGCAGCCTACGTCAACAAAATCGCATCGCAATTGTTTTTTCGTTTATTGCAATTGACAATCAGATAAAAGTTTAATTTGATTTCAATCGAAATAATTGTTTAAAATGAATAACAGTGAAAAAGTTGACCTGTTATTAATTTTCGGTGAATGTAAACGTAATTCTCGACGAGCGGTAGAACTATACGCACAAAGATATCCCAATAGATACCATCCTTCCGAAAGTTACATACGAAAAATTGAATAATCGCTTAGAATGCGTGGAACATTACCAGGAGTAAATGATCAGAATTTAGAACAACAAAGAAATGTTTTAACCGAAGATATTGAAGTACAAATATTGGGTTATTTTAGAGTAAATCCACGGTCATCTACTAGACATGTAGCGCAAGAAGTAGGTTTATCAGTTGGCTCAATTCACAGGACATTAAAAAAATTCAAAATGCTGCCGTATAAAGTCGATTTGGTTCAACACTTGCGGCCTCAAGACTCTGATCGGAGATTAACTTTGATTGCATGGATAGTTGAGCAATGTGATCACAATCCATTATTTTTAGATCATATTTTATGGACAGATGAATCCAAGTTTACAAATAATGGAGTTATTAATAAACAAAACAATCGTTATTGGTCTGACGAAAATCCTCATTGGTCAATGGAAACTAACCATCAAACCGTATGGGGTACTAATGTTTGGTGCGGTTTAATTGGAAACCAATTACTAGGGACTTATTTCTATGATGGTAATCTAAACGCCAATAGGTATCTTCAATTTTTAGATAACGTGCTACCAACAATGTTCGATGAGTTTCCTCTGCTTCTAGGACAACAATTGTATTTCCATCAAGATGGAGCTCCAGCTCACAACGCGTTGATAGTAAAAGGATACCTTAACCAAACGTTCAATTAACGATGGATAGGAACTAACGGCCCGGTAGAATGGCCTGCGAGATCACCGGATCTTACACCGTTAGACTTTTTCTTGTGGGGTCATTTAAAAACAGTGGTGTATGCCGATCCACCTTTAAATGTTATAGACTTAAAGAATACAATTACAGCTGCATGTGTTAATTTAACTACGCAGCAAATCAAAAAAGCAACTAACCATGAACTCAGGCGACGATTAGAAGCATGTCTAGAACAGAATGGTGGCAACTTGGAACAATTTATTCGCTAATTATAACTGATTTTGTTTAATTTTTCTAATCATATAATAAAATTGAAAAACTTTCGATGGCATTTTTCTCTAATTTTTTTTTATAAAACCTTATAAGAATTTTATACGTATGTATTGAGAAAAAAATAAGCAATGCAAAAATGCAAAAATATATATATACAATGTGATTTAAAAGAATAAAATTATGTGCGCTTCCGGTCAAACCGGAAGCTTAAAAAATTATCTAAACCAAGCACTTAATAGAGTATTTGTAAATGAATAAAAAACTATTTAATCACTTTCTTGTGAAACTCAATACAAAAGAGTTATTGAGTGCCTCCGATTATATTGAACGCACTGTATATATATATATATATATATATATATATATATATATATATATATATATATATATATATATATATATATATAGACCGTCATAAAGTTGGACACATGGGAAAAATGTTTATTATTGAAATTTCTGAAAAACTATTGGCGGTTCGTTTCTGCATGTCTGACAACCGAAAAATCCATTGTGACATTTGTCACGTGATCATAGATTTGGCCGGAATTTTGAAAACTGTTAACCGTGATGCCGAAAAATGGGTCAAATTGACAAGATATCGAAAAATTGTATTAAGAAAATGTATTTAGAATGCAACAAATACCACATATAACAATTTTCAACCAAATCAGAAAAAAAATACCACTTATTCCCCTCTGCTTTTATTACGAAACATCATAAAATCTTGTTTCACCTGGAAATAGTTTTAATAATATAAATTACACCATCTTAGGTCAAAATTAATCAAATATTTGTAAAATACACAGTTTGTAAGAGGAAAATAAAGAAAATACGATTTAGCCTCGTCACTGGTTGTGTTCGTGCCCTGTATATTGAAGCGCATGAGCTGATCTAATATTTTTAACTGGTAAATAAAATGTAAACGAACTAATATTTGTAATTAAAACTTAACAACACATTATTTATCCTTATTAAATTTAATATTGATGATTACATTTGAAATTAGCGATATTTTTGAATTTAATAAGTTGGCTTTGGAAAAATCAAATATTTCGACTTATAAGGATGAAAATTATTGTTTAAAGTGCACCTCATAGTTTAAAATACCTAAAATTATGTAATTTATGTTATTAAAACTATTTCCAGGTAAAACAAGATTTTATGATATTTCGTAATAAAAGCAGAGGGGAATAAATGGTATTTTTATTTTTTTTTTGATTTGGTAGAAAATTGGTATATGGGGTGTTTGTTACATTGTAAATACATTTTCTTAATACAATTTTTCGATATCTTGTCAATTTGACCCATTTTGCGGCATCACGGTTAACATTTTTCAAAATTACCGCCAAATCTATGGTCACGTGACAAACGTCACAATGAATTTTTTTTGTTATCAGACATGCAGAAACGAACCGCCAATAGTTTTTCAGAAATTTCAATAATAAAAATTTTTCCCACATGTGTCTAACTTTATGACGGGCCCTGAATGTGTGTGTTGTCTATATATATATATATATATATATATATATATATATATATATATATATATATATATATATATATATATATTATCATATTACCTACCTGCAAACTAAACAACACACAAAATGATTTGTCCAAGCATTTTTCTCAGAACGTTTTTTGATACATGGTTAAATGACTTACCTTTTAATTGTGTACTCTCAATCGCAAACATATTTAATGCCAGTAATTGTAAAAACCGATTACAATTAAGTGGCATCGGTGAATGTTGCAAAAGTGCACGAAATTCCTTAAGCATCTGAAGAGCAGCCTCTTGAAATGACTCCATGCTGTAAATAAACACACGAAAATTAATACACTTACATATGACCCAAATTACATATTATAATTAGGTATTGTTTTCATTTTAACAATATCCAAAAAATTGATTGAAGCAAATATGATAGTGGGTCAACTTCATTTAAATTATAATAACGGTGTCGGCAATCAAAAGTAGCGGTTTCTGTTCATGGATATTACGTATAGCTCTATGATGAGACCAATTATAGATTCTTACTAACTAATGATTAAATTGATTCTCTTGTTAGAAATTTTGCAAAAACAATGACCTTAATATCACCTTATTAAATGCATCCATCTAATTTACGTATAAATAAGTTATCAACAGTTGCATATTTACATAGGGTTGAATAAATTAGATTTATTTTTCATTAGCTGTTAATTAAATAATATCATCTAAATATTAGCTGCTTGTCATCATGCGATGATATTTCAATTAAACAATTATTAAAGTAATAACGTGCAACGATGTATGCGAATTTAATGATTAGCGCAATTCTCACTCACTTCTATGAAGAATTTCTAAAAATAAGTAGCATTTAATATTTATGCTTGAATGTTGCAACATTTCTGCGAATTTTAATATGCAGTAAACGTGGTAAGAGATGGAAATGAATAAATGGCGGAATAAGCGCGATTGAAACTACTTTACACGCATGACATGTTTTACCATTACTATCCTAGAAAGCAATAAGCTTCCTTGAAATATGTACATTTATTTGCAACTATATTTTCTTACTTTGTGGTTTGCTAACTGATTGTTATTTTGATGGATTTCTATATGCGCGCGACGTGATATATTACAAGTGGAACTAAAATTTATTCAATTTCTGTATAAATCACGATTACCAGTCGTGCCTTTGACCATAAACTAAACTCTCCAATATACCTATTTTCAAACCAAAGGAAAAACGTGCAATTTTTGCAAGTATGAGGAAGTAATCAAATTTAGCTACAATTTCAAATTCAGCTAAATAAATTAATTTTTCCTTCTTATCGTTCTGCAGTAGTTATCGGTAGGACTCTAAAACATACAGTAGGAAACCATTTTCACAAATTGATTTAGATTCAGGATTCAATGTTTTTTTTTTCAGTGTTATACATATTTTAGGATGATAAAGACCAAGAATACTATATCAAAATTCGTTTAAACTTGGTGCACTTCTGGAAATTGAGGAAATGTTGAAAATGATCTGAAGAATAATGAGTTTCCCAATAAAACTGTTTTTAAGGAAAAGCGGCCAGTTATTGGCCATTCAGTGCCGTCAGGACTGAAAGTGGATCATATTAGGTAAAATATTGAAAAAGAATGGTAAATTTATAACTGCAACATAAAACACGTTTTATTGTAAAATTTCATGATATTGCAAGAAACAATTCTTTTGTGAGACTATAGGTAGGGACGAACATTGTTCATATCTTCTTTCTTTTGTGAAGACTGCCACCTAATGTGCTCCACTGTTACCAAACCTCACATCATTGGTTACTGTGTAGTTATACTTCCTGCGCCTTTGTGTTGGCGCAGGGCTACCTCTTGCACTGGAAGTAGAACTAGAACCATTCGTTCCAGAAAGTCGTTTCTTTGAGCCACTTGCAATGGATAACGAATTCATTAGACTTCTGCTAACTCCACGTCTGTGATTTATTTTTACTTTCTTGCTAAACAACGAAAAATGGAAAAAAATAAGTTGCGTTATTTTGATGTTTTGCGACTCCCTGAACCCGAAAAACAAAATTTTAGAAAATTTTTCAAAATGTCTGTGTGTGCGCCTGTGGTCACTCGCCAGCCGAAACTATGCGGACGATTTTAATGAAATTTGGTATGAAGGCATACGAGACAATTATGTCGACAAAACCAGCTTTAAACGCAATAGGTACACAGGCGGAGAAAATAAGGGTGTTATTTTGGGGGCAAATTGGTTTACAAGATATGAACAATTTGCCGGCGACAAACTCGTTCTAATAATAATTACAGAACTAATGCGTGTAACTAGTGGTTGGGTAGTCGATACCTTTACAAAGTATTGCCATCATGGAAATCTAAGTGTATTCTTCTTAAGGCAAAACACGTTTTACGAAAGACGCCCATTATACAATTGTCAAGGATTTATGAGCCCAGATAAAACATTTAGCAAGGCACATTTCACGTAACAATACAAAATGTTTATAAAAGGCGTACCAGGGCGTTACATCCAAGCCACCCGGTTACTTATTGTTCGATTTAAAACAAAATACGACAGATGTGCTACGACATAGAATAAACATATTTGGACAGAGCGGGATATATATATATATATATATATATATATATAGTATAAGTATTTAAGCCCCATAGTCATGCATGCTGACGTTTGACATTCATCAGATGCATTGCATTTGCGAGTGTGCCCACAACGTTCTAAAACATCACATTCCGCTGTCCAGAGATCAGAGGTATCACAAAAAGGTGTCTATAAAAAGCAAGCAGCAGTTTCTCGTACAGAAGGATGGTGTATTTCTACCACTCTTATTAGGGCCATTGTGTCGCAAATTGTGGTAGACGTTTTATCACCAATTATGGAATAATAATAATTGTTACATCGCTAGTCATAAAGATATCAATAATATTATATGAATCAAGCCGGAACGGTACCGAATGGATTTACAGAGGCTTAAAATATCAAGGTGGAAATAAATGGAATAGAAAGCTGTCTGGGTGGTATATTTAGAAGTATAATACCGTTATTAAAGCCTGGTGCAAAGACTATTGGAAAAGAAGCACTAAGAATAGAGTTCAACATCCTTAGGGGCGTTATTGAAGACCGCTCTATTAAAAAGTCGTTTCGAGAAAGTTTAATGAAGTAGGTGGTAATTTTAAACGTAAAACCGACGAGCAAAGCCTCTGTTGAGAAGAGCCAAGGCGACCCCAGCTAAGAAGAAACCTGTTTACGACGATATATTGTCAAAATAATTAATAACAGCATTTCTACATGCACAATCGTGCGAATGCATTAAATCCGAATTTGTTTGCCTTACCATCGGCTCAGACAAATGGATTTATTTGCTTTACCATTGACTGAGAAGTATTAAAAAACCCTTATCGCCATTGCGAAATGATTCACCAATAGAATTTGTAGTGCCTGGAAATGGAAACGATTATGTGTACTTAAGCCAGATCATGCTTTACATTACAGCTAAAGTTGTAAGAGATTTTTTCTTTCTCATTTTTCAGGTCCTCTTGTTTCGAGCACATTGTTTCATCTCTTATCTACAAGCATCTTCTCACATCTAACTTTTGTGGCGATTGTAGTTGTAGTGTCGCTACCTCACCACATGTATGTGTTCCTGTTTACATTTGTCATGAAAGGGTTGTCATTCCTGTGGACAAGTACATTCAGTAATAGCAGTTTTTGTTCCGACTCCAATTCCATTGTGACTGTTATGAGCGGTTGGCGCCTAATTAGATAATCTAGGGATTCATCTTGCTTGAGCTACGAATGTATCGTCCACGTATCTAGGTTACATCATTGGTTTTTCGATAAATTCGGATATCACTTGGTCTTGGAAAGCTTACATGTATATATTATACACTATGGGTGATAACGGAATAGCAGGGAATGGTTTGGGAAATTAGCATCCCATTTGGTGATTTTTTGAATCTTGATTCTTTGGCGTAATTCGATAGAATTATTGATAAAACCTACCAGCAGAACTCGTTGCGATGCTAAAGTACGAGATGCTAATCTTAGACGTCTTGAGAAACGTATCAACTTACTGCAAATAGATAGCGTAATTTTATATAGTACCATATTTAATAACACATAGCCTGAATAAAATAGAATCTACTTTTTATAAAATACGAAACTTTAAGTTTACAGCTTCAAGCTTGCTACTTCGCCGCCTCGTAACATTTATCTATATTATCCATGAAGTGTGCGTCACATGTCTAACAATTTTAAACCGAACAGTACCTGTACCTCTAAACAGGTCATATTGGAAATTTGCATCAGAGCAAGAGAGAAAGCTGAATATGGAATTTGGATGACAGTACGAAGGGCGCTTTGGAATCAATCGACTCAAGGTCAATAAATTCCATGTTAACGAATTTTGACCAGTTCCATAAACTCGTGGGCAATAGAAGTTGTCTAGGTTTTAGTCAAACACCTTCCCAGGCAATGAAATCTTATTGATAGCACAGGTGAATTGAGCTTTGCTTTGGCTGGGTCAATAAACTAGGTTAATGAACTTTGTACGTTTTAGTTCTTGTATATGTTAAGTGAGTCTCCTTTAAGTGGTTCCGGTCTTTAGTAAAGTGCGATTCGACTAAGTGCTTAGAGTCTATGCTAAATTTTGTCAGCTCAATAGACTTACTCCGGATCAAAAAACCCAAAATTCGTTTAAACTTGGTACACTTCTGGAAAAGCGCCCAGTTATTGGCCATTCAGTGCCGTCAGGACTGAAAGTGGATCATATTGGGTAAAATATGGAAAAAGAATGGTAAATTTATAACTGCAACATAAAACACGTGTTATTGTAAAATTTCATGATATTGCAAGAAACAATTCTTTTGTGAGACTATAGCTAGGGACGAACATTGTTTACATCTTCTTTCTTTTGTGAAGACTGCCGCCTAATGTGCTCCACTGTTTCCAAGCCTCAAATCATTGGTTACTGCGCTTTTGTGTTGGCGCAGGGCTCCCTCTTGGACTGGAAGTAGGACTGGAACCATTCGTTCCAGAAAGTCGTTTCTTTGGGCCACTTGCAATGGATAATGAATTCATTAGACTTCTGCTAACTCCACGTCTGTGGTTTATTTTTACTTTCTTGCTAAACAACGAAAAATGGAAAAAAATAAGTTGCGTTATTTTGATGTTTTGCGACTCCCTGAACCCCAAAAACAAAATTTTAGAAAATTTTTCAAAATGACTGTGTGTGCGCCTGTGGTCACTCGCCAGCCGAAACTATACGGACGATTTTACAGGGGGTGAAAATAAGGGTGTTATTTTGGGGGCAAATTCAGGTCATCAATAACTCGCATGAAATGCATTTTTTTGCAATTTTTTAAAACTTTCAAAATTGGAATATGGCCGCGGTTACAGTCACATATACATTTTTTTTGTAGAAATATATATTTTCGATACCGTTCAAGATATAAAAGAATTGGAAATAGATATGCGTAGCTAAATAAAAGTTCTTTAAAGAGATTTCTTTACGTAATAAATTATGGTATAAATTTGCCTACATTTAAGGGGTCAAACTTTAGCAGTTATTCGAAATTGATTTATTCAAAAGCTCGCTAAGCATTTTTTTGTATTTTCTAGGCAACCAGCCACTCTAATGAATGCAACTAACCTGCTTCTTCTCAAGGTACTGGTATAGGAGGTATGAAGTTTCAAATATTTATTATTGATATTGTTATAACTTTCTAACTATTTTGGTTACAAACTTGGGATTTTAGAAATAAACTTGTTCATTTGCGCTAATGAAATGATATTACCCTGATGAAAACACTACTTCCGTTTTTTCCGGAAATTGAAAACATTTCTCGTATTGCTGGTATAACATACACATACTCTTACTTTATTTGAAAGGGAGCGAAATTTGCTTTAAAATGATATGAAGCAGTTCATAGTTATCTTGAAAGATAAGCGAGATCTTTGTAACTTTCAAGATTCATATACATATCTAGGTATAGAAGGTTATGCAATCACTATCGCTAAATCGACTTATTTTACAACTTTTGGCCAAGTTTCGTCAAGATCGGCCGTGATGTCTGGATGTCTCGGAGAGGGGGGTTTATTAGAGTCAGTTTTTGGTTTTTATTAAATATTTCTAAAACAGCTGAATATTTCAAAGGTATAAAAATCCCCCATATATTTTTTAGTATTTTGCAAGAAATCCCTGAAACTGTTGACAAAGATTATATCAAGAAGGCCAAAAAATTGTGCCACAATTTTTTGGAGCGCCTATCAGTACAGTATGCCTGGCGTAACCTGTCGGCCTGGTCACACCGCCCATCTAGCGATTATAATCTGGGATTATGCCTGGACATTGGACATTTTTATGCGTCGCATCCTTCTGCCGTCTTTTTACTGTTGTTCTTTCATTCCCATAAAAATTGGACAAAATATGAACTGGTTCGGCACCACTTAAAAAAAGTAATGCCCGTACTAGAAACTTTGTAGTCCACTTCACCCCTCTTCATACCTTTATCATTTATCAAGTTCATTGGTAGCCCACGTCGATTATTCCTTACCGTTCGACATGCTAGTGTACTTTACGTTTTCAGTTTTTCTAACAAATTCACCGAAGTAAAGTAGTTATCACAATATATTTTTCGGTTTTGTCCCCAATAAATTTCGGTCAATGAGAGAACAACTCATTCACCAAGTCCATATGATTCCTTGGTAGACATCAATCTTTTTTATATAGCCGCGTTGGTTTGCTATACAACATAACTTATAACCTCTTTTCATGGGTTTCATTGGGTTATATTGTTTGATTGACGATTTTCCTTTGAACAAAACAATTCTTTCATCTACTGAATGCTCTTGACTACCATTATATGTCATATCGAATTGCTTATTTACTGAATTTACAAATAGCCTGATCTTAAATACTTTTGTCTTTATTCTGAGAAGAGATCGTCGAGTTGTCATTTACATGTATAAAAGGCAGTAATTGTTGGCATACATTTTTTTACCTATTCAACGCCTAAATCTTCAGCTGAGTTCCAGTAATTTGTATAACTAGGTAGCTATAGTTGATGATCATAAGATGAAATACTCGCATAAGTTTGACCCTGCAGAAAGTGTTCCTCTACCTCCTACACGTTGGATTTGTCAATTCAATATCCCTCTTCTTCCATTTCTATCTACTTCATCTTTCTTTCTTGGTTGCTTCAATTTTTTTTGTTGAACTGATAGTATTGGTAACGAATTAATATCAAGAGCCACGTTGTAAACTACGTTTTCTTCTTCATCTGAGCTAGCTTCTTCATCTGTTTGAAAATTATTATCTAAACGAATCTCCTTCAATTCAAATAAAGCTTGTTCAGCAGCCGCTAATAGTTCTTCATAATTTTGAAATTTATTAATTTTTTACTCATATTTTCAAAAAATCCAATATTTATAACAATAATTAGTGTTTAGATAAAAAGCGTGGAAGATTTTCACTTACTAATGCCGTATGGATTAGATGTCTTCCTACTGTACCGACGGGACTTATAAGTTCGGTTGTAAAATGCGATCAAACACAAAGTTAATATCACTATTGTAAGCTAACTATTTTTTTAAGGTCTTAAATCACCGTTTTCATAAAAAAACTGGTTCAAAATCTCAAAAACGATTAATAAACTACACTTGCAAATGCACGTGATGAATGTACACAAACCACCATGCAATACCGGCCATTATATTGGCAATTATTTAACAATGCGCAGCCTGTGAATATTGAGCACCATAATACCAGTACAGTAAGTCCCCGCAGGACTCTAAACGTGATATGGCTTATTGTTATAAGTATATAGGTGTAAAAATTTGCTGGGACTCTTCAAGTCCCGTCGGGGCACAAATAACTAAACAAAATAATTAAAACACAAAGGTTTGTTAACAAAGATGTTTTATTAAAATTTTTTTAATTTCACCAATTATTGGTACCTTACTCTAGGTATTATCACATAAGTTGAATTAGTTCTGTGCAACCACGCTTATCTAAACTTGAGTAAAGGAAGTTATTCTTTGCATACAGGGTTAATCAGGTTTAATATTGATAACTTCAGGAATCGACAGAACACGAGAAAATAATAGGGACTTGTCCTATGAACTATTAATAACAATAATAATAATAATAATAATGGTTTCTTAACGGTTTCCCATTTCAGATATACATATACAGGGTCTGAGAAAAAACGATAAATCACCAGTGTTAGAAAAAAGCACGTGTGGTGCCCACACCTAAAACTAAAACACCTAAAAACTTCAATGAACTTGGACCTACATTATCAAAAATTCTTAAGCATGCTCTTACCTCCCAGCTAAATGATTTTTGTATTTCCAACAATGTAATACATAATACGCAATCAGCATTCGACTCCTTGGACCACAGTACATTAAGCGCAATATTAAGGTTCTGTGGGCTGAGCATTGGTGCAATAGCGGATTGGTAATTACTTATCTGATCGAACCCAAAGGGTAGTTGTTGATGACAGCACTTCATCTCTTAAAGACTTAACATCAGGCGTCCCCCAAGGTAGCATACTAGGTCCTCTTCTGTTCACACCTTATACAGGTACTACTCTGTCTTGTATCACCTAATGTAGTATTCATTCATGTGCGGACGATACACAAATCTATCTTTCCATTCACCCTGACGCTGTCACTGAAGAGATTGTTTCTCTAAATACGGATTTGCAACATATCTTTCAGGTTTACAAAGCTCATTCTTTGCATTTAAACTTACGAAAGTGTAAGATGGTGTAAGGGTTGAAACCACCCTTTTTGTTTCAAAAAACCGACAAAATGGTATAAAAATGTGCAAGCTCTTGCAATGATATAACACCTCATAAATCTTCGTATTGAAAGGTTCTTGGGGTCGCTTATTACAAATTTGAGGTTAGATTTACAAAATTCAAAATGGCGAATCCAAAATGGAGACCAAATTTTTTAAAAAAGCTTTCGGTAAAACTTGGTATCTGAAGGTTTTTGAGGATGCTGATGTGAATTTGAGATCAGATTTACAAAATTCAAATTTTTCGAACCAAATTTAAAGAATTTAGAATTACAGGTTAGTTTCTAATTTTATATGTTGATATATAATTAAAAGAAATATTTGTTACTTCCGGAATTAGCTGGTGAACATGTTTTATATGTATATTGTTCACTGTAAACCCAGAGCGCACTACCTGGGTGTTAACGATAAGATTATGCTGTTTTTTTATAAATTTTTATTTCAAAAACTTTTTTTCATTTTTAAATTAAAATTTTAACGTTTTTGTTAATAAGTAAAATAAGCAGAGATATGTACAAACGAAGATTGCTTATACTGTGTAGTGTTTTCAGTAGCAATAGTCTATGAACTAATGTGTAGATCACATAGATTTTGTACACCAAGCACATTCCACAAAGGCTACAGTACTGCAAATATCGCACTCTAGCGCGCAATTATCCAAATAAGTAATCAATGGAGTTATCAAATTCAGGTGGTCTCTTCTGAAGATAACCGCTCTTGAACCACGCAATTTTGAAATCGAAGGAAGTAGAACTGGTTATGGATAAGAGATTCAAGCTGGATAACATTGTTTCGTTGGTGTAAATTACCATCATAATTGTATAGAATGACTTTGTCCGAGAAATATCGGATAAAATTCTTCCACGGTCTGATGAAGGAATCATCCAGTGGTTGGACCATGCTTGTCGTACCTGCGGGTATAGTTAAAATTTCGCAATGTTTTTATCCTCGTGCAACTTCATAGAATGTAGAAGAGTTCTGACCACTTCAAGACTCAAGCAACAGTATCTAATGTCCGGTAGTTTTTGGAAGGAAAATTTCACGGAACCAGGATTTGAAAGTTCTGAGGTCATCTTACCGGAGTTCAATGCTAAATCTAGAACGTTTTCTGCTTTAAACAGTTTTTCAAAGCTTATCAAGAGCTTCCGTAAACCGATCCAACACGTATAAAGAAATTCCTTTTAATTTTTTGATTCGAGTACCATCATTCAACGATATAAAGGTCGCTCGTTATTTTAAAAGTTTAAAACTTTCTTAACTGACTCAAATTTCAATTGTTTTTTTCGGAATTCCAACGCTTTGGTTTCTACTTCATACTAATATGTACGTCTTCTGACACATGTTTGAATTTGTTTCCGTACTAACTAAACATTCCTGATCTCCCTCTTCGATTGTAAGTAGAACTGGTCCGGAGTTTAGATCATCAAACTGCAGTAATTCATAGACTTCTGGCAATTAAAAAATCGTTAAGTGCATCCTTTATTAGGATATTTAATTGCAAACTAAACTCTGATAAGGCAGGTTCGTAATCATATTTTGGTTGGTCGAAAACTGTTTTTAATAACTTCATATTTCTAAGATTCGTGTTGCTTGACCCTTGGAGTGGTCAGAACTCTGCTACATTCGATTAAGTTGCACGGGAACCAAAACATTCCAACCACTAGATGGATAACAACGTTATCCAGCTTCAATATTTTATCCATAACCAGTTCTCTTCTCCACAATAACAACATTTTATAAAGTATGCGTGATTCAAAAGCGGATATCTTCAACAGAGACAATCTGAATTTGAAAATTCCGTGGATTACTGCTTTGGGTAAATTGCACACCAGATTGCGATATTAGCAGTGCAGTAGTCATGGTGAAATGTGCTCGGTGTACAAAATCTATGTGTTTTGTCATTACTTTATAGACTATCACTACTGCACTACACAGAATAAGCAACCTTCGCTTGTACATATCTCTATTTATTTTACTTATTAACATTAAAAATTTTTGTTGTTTACACAAAACAGAAACACTTTGTTCAAAATGAATTATTTCTTCTACAAGATAATTTTGAAACATTAAAAAAAGTAAATTAAAAATTCAAAATAAATGTTAAAATTTTCAGAGAATCGCTTATTAATGGGAATTATTAAGCAACACCAAATCATGCATTAACAGGGTCTATTAATAAAAGATTTAAATGAAGTTGATAGGAGGCGCTGCATAGAGTTGTATGAAACATCTAACAATGAATGTATTACATCAAGGAATGAGGTGTCAGACGTTCTGTACTTTCATTACGAGATGGCAGCCTGGTCGATATAAAATTTTCGTTTTGGAAAAACAGGAACGTTAAACAAAGCCATTGTCTGAAAAATATTGTCACCAACTCGTGTATAAACGCGCGATTAACGATCTCGACTTTTTTTAACGCGTTAAAACGTCTCCTCGTTAATCGCCTTTATTAATACACCTGATGGTTAAATAACTATTAAAAATGAAAAAAAAAGTTTTTTAAATATAAATTAAAAAAAACAAAGAGAGCATAATCTTATAGTAAACCCACACGTGGAGCGCTCTGAGATAGTAACCAATATACATACAAAACATATTCATCAGCTAATTACGGAGGTAACAAATATTTATTTTACAATTTACATCAACATTTCAAATTTTTGAAAACGTTAATCTGCAATTCTAAATTCTTTAAATTCGATTAAAAATTTTTGAATATTGACCTCAAATTCATAATCAGCGACCTCAAAAACCCCAGATATTAAGTTCCACGGAAATCCAAGTTTAAAAAAAAAATCGGTCTGCCATTTTGAATTTGGGAAATCTGATCTCAGATATGTGACCAGCAAATCCACAAAACCTTAAATGCCAAGGTTTACGAAATTTTTTATTATTGCAAGAGCTTGCACATTTTTATATCATTTTGACGTTTTTTTTAAAAAAGGTAGTTTCAACCATTAAACATTCTTTACCGATAAAACATTCTTTACCGATAAACAAATATGTGTTGATTATTTTTGTCAGTACTACAGCCGAATCGGTCACTGACACTTGAATAGGTTTATTTGTAAGTGACATAAATTTCTCCATTCACCAACAAGAAAAAATCAATAGAGCCATATAGAAAGAAAAAAAGTCATAGGCATAAAAGACACGGGGCAAGAAAAACGTAGTAAAGGGTGAGTGCCACCTATTCAACATGAATGTGTAAGCCGTCAAGCATTGTCCTATGCGCAAATTGTAAGTTCACAATTTAGCAATCTACAATTTAAGTAGTCAATTGTCAATTACTGCTGAAACGGAAGTGAAACCGAACTTCTTTCACCAGTATTTATTTCCTGCATAATAAACCGTTTACAAAATGTATGTCTAAACAATAATCATTTATTCGGATGGTTGCGGATACCCACATAGAAACGCTTTTTTTGTCACATGCACTTCTTAATTTTGCAGTAAATCATGGTGTAACTATATTTCAAAAATATTTAGAAAAGGGTCATACGCAAGTAGAGGTAGATTCTGCTCACACATTGATAGAAAGAACATTGGAACGGCAAGAAATTCGCCTACTAAGCCAGCACGAACTTTTCATTAAAGAAGCGAGAAAAAAATCTTCGCCGTTCGAAATGCAGTACCTTAACCTCGACTTGTTTATAAACTGCGGTGTTAAAGACAATTTTAAATACCATTCAATATATCCGGGTCGAAAAAAAGACGAACCAACCGTTAATCTGTCCGGGGGCGAAATGTGGGGGACGAAATGTCCTAAAACCTTTTCGGTTAACCGACGTTTCGGATGACCGAGCTTCGGATAATCGACGCTCTGCTGTAGAGGTTTTTTTAAATAAAAGCTATTGTAGAGGAATGTGGTCTCTTTTTGGAGGAGTGGTTGTAGTCAATTTTGCTGCATTTTAGATTAACGGTTGGTTCGTCTTTTTTTCGACCCGGATATATTGAATGGTGGTTTTAGGACATTTCGTCCCCCACATTTCGCCCCCGGACAGTTCGCCCCCGCAATTCGCTTCCGGACAGATCGCCCCCTGGGACACTTCGCCCCCTGACGCTTCGCCCCTCAATGTTACCTTGAATTTTTGGCATATTTGTAGTTTCTCTTTGTATATTATATTTTACCTACCGTATTCCATAGGTGTGATGATGAATTGTGATATTAGGTTATTATTATAGCTAATCGAATAATAAACACATGTGACCATTAATTTATAAAAGATTTATTTATTTATTTCAAACAGTTACAAACTAAAATGCAAAATTGTTGGCAATTCCTCTTAAATAATCTATAATATTTGCTATTATTATCATAATTATTATTATTATTATTGCACATTACACATGTGCTAATCATTAAGATAATCACACATTAATAGATCATTAATAGATGTTGATACTGGAAATTAATGGGTCCTTAAGCACAATTTATGATTAAGATGCTATTATCATAATTGCACATTACACATCGGAATTACTTTGCAATTGGCATTGTATAGATAATAATATTGGAATATTATCAACTATTAGGTCCATTTTCTAATTACTTTAGTCAATGTTGGTATCTAGAAGAAGCCTAAACAAATATGCAAAAATTGTAATCAACATTTAGGGGCGAAATGTCACAGGGGCGAAGTGTCACAACGGGCGAAAAGTCTGGGGGCGAATTGTGAGGGGCCAAATATCCTCAACCCAACCGAAAACACGGAAAAAATTGAAAGATCAAATCTCCCGCCAAGCTGAAGTTCGATCACCGGCCGGTAGTAGCGCTCCCACGCTGTTTACGTTACAGTGTCTCTAGTCACTGTAGTCTACGTGACTAAACTCTCGTGCACACTACACAGTAGTGTGGGAACCTTCGTTTGTGGCGGATCGTACCGCTGTCTATTGAGCCTCTAAACCAATTTGTATCAGAACTGGTTCGTTTGATAAATGAATACCCAGGGTTTGATGAGTGAAGCATCGACGCGTGACTCGCATATGATGAGGATTTTTCTAGATATGAGATTTTGACAGACCACGAAATCGTAGTCCAAGTCAAAGAGAGCAATGAAGACGATGAACAAGAGGATTACGGTGTTAATTTCACTGCCTAGAGACTACAATGCTGTGGTTAGAGCATCAAAAAGAATGTGATACAATGCAATTACTGTTTTTAAAACGATTGAGAGATTTATCAGCAAAAAAGGAGTTTCTGGACAAAAAAGTATTTTGGACGAACGTTTTACTGTGAAATCAATTCTTTTTTGACCCCGTTTCATATTCTTAAAAATAAATTTGAAAATTATGCGCCCTTCATAATGTGTATTGAACATCATTTTTTCCGCCTTGACCGATTATCCGAAAAATCAGTTAATCATAAATATCACGGATTCACACCTCTTTATTCATTTAATAAATATAAAGAGAAATAAATTTATTTCATTACTTAATTTGGAAAGAAAGTTAAATGACTATGCACTGTGTATTAGTAATCGGAATGTCGAAAAAAGGTGTAAACCACGATAGACCTGAATAAAAAATGTTGTAACCCACCAAATTGGACATAAATAAAAAAAAACACGTGGACATCAAGTGACTGTTTCTAACCACATTCGTTGATCGATAATTTAAGTTGTAAGAAGTAAAAATAAATTAATTTCTTTTATTTTCGTGTAAAATTTACTAACTGTAGTTACACATTTTACACTGAACGCATAGAAACACTTATTCTGTTTTCAATGCACAGGGTGAGTCAATAATAGATTACAATAAACTCGTGCTTTATGTTTAAACTTTGCCAATAAAATGTACTTATCGTGTTATATGACTAGTACGTGTGCGAATTTTACTATACAGAGTGTTCCAAAAAAGCAGGACAAAACAAAGCTAGTATTTCTTTAATAGAACACCCTGTACATCATTCGGTTTTTGGATTCTACATGCAACTTTATTTATATAGCTTTCCTGCATGTACAATTTACGGTGTTTTGAAATATATATTTTATCCAAAAAATCGCATTAACAGGTGTAACTTTATTATTATGTACCATATTGTGTTTGATTAGGAAAATTTTTATATTTGGACCAAGGAACGTGTTGAACGGATGTAAGCCAAACGAAAGAGTCATGATAGTGGGGGATATGAACGGATGGGTAGGTGTACAGAGAGAACATACTAAACGCGTTCTAGGAAAGTTCGGAGACAAAAGAGTCAATGAGAATGGTGAATGACTGGTGAACATCTGAGTGGAGAGAAGCCTGTTTGTATCCAACACGTAGTTTAAACATAAAAATGTTCGTATTTATACACGGTAAAGAGGTGAATCTAAAGGTATGATAGACTTGATAGTGTATGATGAACGACTTAGAAACCTGGTGAGACACAAAAGTAATGCGCGGATCGGAGTGTGGATCGGAACCACTTTTTGGTTGTATCCAGAGTGTGTTTAGGGTAAAAGTGGGTCTGGAGAAGGAAAGCAAACGCAGTGCGAACGTCCAGTATTAGGGTAGACAAACTAGTTGATAATTGTGCGAGAATGAAATACGCAGATGCTGTGAGTAAAGAGTTGAATGTGAATGAAACGTTGTGGAACGAACAAATAAAAGACACTGACGTTGAAATTGCATTGGTAAGCTTGACAAGCTGTGTTGTTAATAGTGCCGTGCGGATATGTGGAAGAGCGACTGTAGGTAGACAGAAAAAATGTGCTTGGTGGAATGAGTCGCTAAAAAAGGCAGTATGTAAGAAAAAAGATGCGCAAACGGCAATGTACTGAATAAGAAACAAAGAAGCGAAGGAGGCAGTGAGAATAAGTAAAGAGGAATTGAAGGATGTGAAAGGAGAGAAAATGCAGAATAATTTTGAGGGAAACAAAATACTCTTCTGGAAATGGGTCAAAAATACAAAACGTGGCCCAAAACAGAACGCTGCAGGAGTGATGAATACAAGCAACGAAATAGTATGGGACGATTGTGAAGTGAGGAAATGCTGGCAATAAAATTTCGGAAAGCTGTGCAGTAGTGAGTAAAGTAAGACTGAAGGGTTAACTAAGAAGAATGTAGAAGGAATGGTGAATGAAACTGAGGATATTGGAATAAATGAGGTAGAGAAAACGGTAGGAAGGTTGAAAAAACGGCAAGGGAGCAGGCGTAGATGAAATCACTGGTGAAATGCTAAAGCATGGGGGGTGAAAAGCTTATACGAAGATTGTGTGAAATATTCTATGTATGTCTTATGTGTGGAAAAGTGCCGAGGGATTGGAAGAGCGCGATCATTGTACCACTGTATAAGGGTGAGGGAAACAAGAGTGCAAGAACTACAAAGGATAAGTTTGCTCAGCGTGCCTGGTAAAGTATTTGGAAGAATTCTGATTAATAGAGTACGAGAAACTACACAAACTAAGATTTGGGATGTGCAGGGCGGCTTCACGCCAGGAAGAGGATGTGTCGATCAGATAGTTGCTCTCCACCAGGTGATCGAAAAGTGTTCAAGGGTAAACAGGAATCTGTACTGTGCGTTTGTAGATCTGGAGAAAGCATACGACAGAGTGAATAAATAGGGAGAAGCTGTGGGAAATATTAAACGAATATGGAGTAAATAAAGGTATAATAAATGGAATAAGGGCAGTTTATAACCCGACTGCCGTTGTATACTGCCCTTATTCCATTTATTGGACCTTTATTTACGCCATATGCATTTAATGTGTTAGGGTGAGAGGAGGTGTGAGTGAATACTTTAATATTGAGCAAGGAGTGCGACAAGGCTGTGTGATGTCACCGTGGTTGCTCAATGTATACATGGATAAATGTGTTAGACATGCATGTACCGATACAAACGGTGTAATGGTTGGTAACGTAAATGTACGACTTCTGGTGTATGCAGATAACACAGTCTTATTAAGTTACAGTGCGGATGAGCTACAAACCGCTCTGAGGAAGTTTGATACAGTTTGTGAGAGCATGGACCTAAAGGTAAACGTGAACAAAACTAAGATTGTGGTGTTCAATCGGGAAGGTGGAAAGGAGAGTAGAGTATTTACCCTGCAAGACGAAATTGGGGAGCAAGTGGAGGAGCTGGTATATCTGGGTAGAATATTTACTACAGATGGTACAATGGAAGGCGAGATAGGACGAAGGGCCACTGCTGGAATGGAAGTGATTGGAAGTATGTGGACGATAATGAGAAACGAAAGCATGAGCCTAGTTTCGAAATCTATAACGGCGTGTTTGTCCCATCAGTACTGTATGGAAGTGAGACATGGGTATGTCAAAAAAAGCATGAAAGAAAAATGAATGCCGTGGGTATGACATTCCTGAGAAGCGCATGTGGTAAAACGAGATGGAACAAGATGAAGAATGAGTGCGTAATGACGATGATGGATAGATATAAAAGTAGTACATTACGTTGGTTTGGTCACATTGATAGAATGAATAACGCAAGATTAACGAAGAATATATATGTGGGTGAGGTTAGAGGAAAGCCCGGGTCTGGTAGGCCGCGTAAAACTTGGCTCAGTGCAGTAGAATGTATGATAAAGGAAAGAAAGATAAGGAGTTTTAAAAATAAAAGGGCATGTCAGAGACAATGTATGAACCTTGCGGAAGCTAGGGAGGTATGCGGAGATAGGAAAGCATGAAGAAAGATTGTGAACGAAAAAGAAATAAGAGGCAGGGATTGTTTTGCCTACCCCGCAAGGGAATGGCATGAAGGTTAAGGAAAGACCAAGCTTAAGCCTATGTTCTGAAGAAGAAATATTATAAATGCTACAGGGTGTTCAAAATACATATTCAAACTTGCGAAACTTGAAATTCAAAATATCACACCCTGTGTATTTTTACGCTGTGTTAAAGAGGATAAAAAACCCCACAATTCTTCATACGTATGTCCACATAGATATAAATTCACTCCAACAGAAAATATATTATGTTATCATAAAAACTTGATATAAAATAAACCAAGATTCCCAAGTCATTGGATAATTCCATACTAAAGACTTGTAGTCACGTTAGTGTTTAGTATTTAATGCAACTTTTGGTATCTCTTGTTTTCAAATTTCATTGCTACTGTGAATAATCACAAGAAAAACCATTGAAATATTGATTAACACAGAAAAATCAAAATAACTCCAAAACAGTGAAAGATAGGTACAGTACATATTTATAAAGAATTGTGTGGTTTTTGATTATCTTTAATACAGCGCAATAGTATACAGGGTATGTAACAAACAAAATACACCCACGTATCATACAAAATTAAAAAACACCGAACGCGTTACAATAGCTACGCTAAAATCATCAGCGGTCCACTATACAGGGTATAATAGTGATATTTTTGAAATTCAAGTTTCGCACATTTCAAGATGTATTTTGATCACCATGTAGCGTTTATCTCTAGCATTTCTTCTTCAGAACATAGGGTTGAGCTTGGCCTTTCCTTGGTCCGAATATAAAAGTTTTCCTAACAAAACAGAAGACGGTACATAATAATCAAGTTATACTTTTAAATGCGGTTTTTTGGTCTTGCCCTGCTTTTTCGGAACACTTCGTATAGCCAACAATAATTTTTAAATTCGCACACTTACTAGCCATATAATACATTTTGTTGGCAAAGTCTACCCATAAAGCACCAGTTTACTCTACCGTTGACTCACGCTGTATAATAACGAATAACTTCATTTTTAACACCCTAATTTTTTTGAAACTATTTTCATTTACTGGGGTCGATAACTGTAATTGTTATATAAACGATTAAATTTATATTAAAAAAATAATAAAAATACACGACTACACACCCAAAGGATAACTATTTTAATTATGAGTAATAATCGTAAAAGTTTATATTTTCATATACTAATTCTTTGTTTTGAACATGCACTTAAATTAACTCCCTGTGTAATAACAAGTTCTTATGAGTTCAGAGCTTACATACAACAGGTCGATAGTGCCTGGTGGCACCACACCTTGTATATCTGAGGTATTTGTCAAGATCTTAATTTGATTGATTTATTTATAAATTAATGACTACTTGCCTCAAAATTGATCTTTTTTTCAAGGGGCGTAACTCTTAAATTATACATCGAGTTATTTAATTAAAGTCAGGCACATGATACATTACTTTTGCTTTCAATTGCCGAACACCTGTTCACTACTGAATACCGTATTTGTTAAGTTAATCTGATCGACATTGTCTGCCTAGATTATGCAAGACATCCATTGTTATTACTTTATGAATGATCAGAGAATTGTCAATGTACTAAAAACATACACATCTTTATCTTAATGTGAAAATAGGCAGGTATTTTGTATTTACTACCAGATTTACTTAAAGTACTATATAACTGTAGATTTATCTTCATGTGAGATCTTTTTTATTTGTTTTGCTGTAATCTCTTATTTTGTGCTTATTTACCAATAGGTATTGTAGTTAATTAGTAAAATAATTAGTAAATTATTACGTTAACCGTTTCTATAATAACGCATTGTTTACTTTTTTTTTTTTTTTAATTACCGAGTTGCTACTTTTAGGAAGCTGTTTACCGTTGTTACATTTTCAAATGTGTACACGCAAGCTCCCTGTCAATAATAATTTTATTGTCAGTAAATTGCGATATTGATATCCAGTTAGCCAACAGTGTCTTTCGGTATTAACATTAGCATGTTGGAAATTGTGCGACATCAATGCGATAAAGTATGCTTCAAATTGAGAAAATTGTTAAATTGTGAACAATCATTAAACATGAAGGAAATTTCATTAGAATTTAATATTGGTCTTAACAAGTGAATGACTCCAGACTTTTCAATTCTTTTAACTTTATAGTTCCCGAGATCTTCCTGCCGATCCTTATCACCATTGATAACTTGCTAATCTTAGTCGCAAAACCAGCGACATTTTTAGTCATTATTTATTACAGGATAATTTTTGACAAATAGGTTACCCAAGAGATCCGTAAGTATCACAGGAAAGTACTTTGCTATATCAAGAATGTCCCCAAAATGGTAAAAAAGCGAGACAGTGGCGTATTCAAGGTGAAGGGTTCATAAAGCCGAACACCCCGAGAATGCATACATTTCTGCAAAAATGCCTCCAAAATAAACCTTAAAATAACTTTTACAATAACTTGTGCACCACATTAATATGTACCAGGTGTACAGGATGGTCCATTTTCGATGTTTTCTTATGGAGTACCCTTTCTATTACAGATAGACAAAAAGTAATATGGAGTCCTTATACTCGATTTTGGTGTTAAGTAAGATCCAATAGTCATAATCAAGATACCTCTGACCGTTATTGCGCAATTTTCCAAAATGGCGATTTTGATAAACTTGAATAACTTTTTTATTTCTAAATGTATCGACAAACTGTAAAAACATTCTTATGGCACTTTTTTAAGTAGAATCCGTTAGTGCATTCACATTTTTAATACCTCCTTAATTTAAAAAGATATGACATACAGTTGTATTTTTATAAGGAAATCATAGTGGGCTATGACATTTTGAAATGCCATTTTTTTGTGCTTTTTAAAAATACATAACACCTCTATGCTATTTTAATAATTAATTGTTTTTTTTTTAATTATTATTAATTTTATTAAATACATAAATATAAAGTTTACCTCGAGTAGGATTTAAACCCACGACCTGTACTTTGCTAGAGTACCGCGCTAATCAACTGCACCATCAAGGTTCGAGCCCCAATCGATGTAAATTTTGTCTTTATGTATGTAGAACTGATGTAAATTCTAAATATGAGATAATCAAATTACTTATATTAATGGAATGTGAACCTGCAATATCGCAGGCATTATCCAAGTACGCTAATTTTCACTATTTAAATTTATGTAATATTATGTGGCATTTCCGAGAAAACCGTAACTCGGACAAAGGCAAAAATGGCTCTCGCTTTAGAATCTGATTCACCGCAATAACATAGGCTGCGTTTGAAGTCGAAGTCAGAGGATGTCGACGAATACGTAAAACACGTTTTGAAACGAGAAATTTACACCATGCATACAAGTGGTAAATAATTCAGAAATTATTGGTGAAATGGAGTTAATCACTGTTTAATTTTAGGCTCACATATTTCTATGAAAAACACCAAACTAAACTTAAAGAAGATAAAATATTTACCTTAAGTAAAACGAGTTTGAAACAATTGTTACACAAAATAGGTTTTGAATTCAAAGTTGACTATGGAAGAAGGAGTTTAATGGAGCAAGTTCATATTGCTGGTACTCGAGCAAATTTTTTTCGAAAATATTTTGCTAATAAAAGTTGTGAAATTAGTTACGATCCTGTCTTTTTGGACGAGACGTGGATTTTTAGTCGAGGAAGCGTTCGAAAATCATGGAATGATAATGATTTGAAAAGCACAAAAAACAAACCGCTAGGAGAAGGGAAACAGTAATTAAAATAGTCCGATTTGTCAAAAATATTTTTAAGCAAATAAATTTTAGTTTTACCGTACTGAGATGCTGTCAACAAGGATGGTGTTATACCTAATTAATGATTGGTATTTTCCAGTAAAAGTAAGACAGCAAGACTACCACGATAATATAAACGCTGATTTATTTCAAAAATGGTTTCAAGAACAGCTTTTACCAAATTTAGAAAAAACAACTTTGATTATTCCTGACAATGCCAGTTATCATTTCTACATTAGTAGAAAAATTACCTTCAAGTAGTTGGAAGAAAGATCTGCAATTTTTAAGAAAACACAACATTCCTCATTCGAATGATATGCTGAAAGTGGAATTATTACAAATTGCCAAGGATTTACAAGTTCCAAAAATATATACAATTGATGAAATCGCTCATCTATGGGGACATCAAATTTTACGTTTACCTCCGTATCACTCCCAATTCAACCCTATCCAGTTAATACGAGCAAATTGGAAACAGTAACAAAAACGTTGAAAGACAGGGCTTCAGGGACCAGAATGTTTTATCGCTATGGAAGGATTCATTAAACCAAGTAACTGGAGAACTGTGGCAAAAGTGTATTTTACATGCTGAAAAGGAGATGAGCCAGTGGTGGGACGTTCAAAAAGAGCTGAGGAAATGGTAAAACCTCTAGTAATCAATGTCGGAGAGTCGAGTGAAGATGATAATCAAAGTGAAGGTGATCACTTTTAATTATAAGCGCACTTTTGTAAACTTTTTTATTTTGGAGTTTTCGGCAAAATGTTATTCTTCATAAAAAGTTTTGCTTGGCCTGAAACTTATTTTTAGCCTACTTTCGATTTTTTAAAATCAAGTAGGCCTTTACAGTTGAGCAAAAACTATTTTCATTTTAGGTAAAGTACCTTTTCTGTTCATAGTATGCCACAATCTTGTTAAAAAAAGTTGTTCGGAATGAGAAGTTATGGCAATATGCAAATTTTCAGGACGATAGTCCTACTTTGTACATTGTAGAATTGTTTGTAACTCAATTTAAATGTTCAAATTGCCACCTTCTACTTCTTGGCAGTAATTGAACCGATTACCACAAGCTTCTTGAACATTGTGGATCATTTGTGGACTAATCTTACGCATTTCTAATCTAATTATATTTTTCGAATCTTCCAGATTTCGTGGTTTCTCGACGTGTACTTTAGATTTTAAATAGCCCCATAGAAAAAAATCAAGAGATGTAAGATCTGGAGATCTTGAGGGCCACTCTATAGATCCTCGTCTACCAATCCATCTATCAGGAAAAGTTATGTTTAAAAAATAGCGAACAGGACGTGTACAGTGAGGAAGTGCACCATCTTGCTGAAACCATATATTATCATTTGGTAAATCAGGATCATTTTCATTTCGGAAAATTACTGCAATGGCACGTATAAGTTCATATTGTAAGAAGTCCAGATATCGTTGCTCTGTAAGAGTTTCATAGAAGAAAAAAGGACCAATGATTCTGTTCTCTACTATCCCCACCCAGACATTCACTTTTTGAGGATACTGAGTGTGTAACTCATTCATCCAGTGAGGATTCTCTTTACTCCAATATCTACAGTTTTGTCGATTCACTGTACCATTTAAGGAAAATGTAGCTTCATCCGAAAAAAAAATTTGACGAAGGAATACTGGATTGCGGTTACATAAGTCTTGCATGACTTCACAAAACTGCATTCGGCGATCCGGATCACCTTGATTGAGTTCCTGCACATTCTGGATTTTATACGGATGGTATTGCTGCTTTTTAAGTACACGTAACACCGACGTTTGTGAAATGGCTTCATCTGCTGCAATTGCTCTGGAACTACTATGAGGATTTTCTACCAAACTTAACAACACAAGTTTTACATTTTCGTTCATTTTTGGACGACCAGCATTTGCAATGTGTTTAACGTGACCAGTTTCCCTAAATTTTCTCTCAATTTTACTAACTGTTGATCGTCCGATAGGTGAATCAGGATATTTTGTATTAGACAAGTTACATACTTGTAGTTGCGTTCTGGTTTTATCTCCACATCCAATTATAATTAATACTTCAATTCGTTGTGTTTCACTTAATGGTGCCATTATTATTAATTAATTATCAGTTATTCACTTAGTACAAATACCTACAATGTAATACCATTAAGTACTGAAGTAAGTAGTAAGTGTCTTAAATTTGACTCGTGCCAACTTGATATCTAAAAAATCAATTCTTTTTGCTACTTTCTTTTTGTTGTCAGTTTTAAACTGAATTATTTCTGTATTCTTGACACTACACTGCTGGACATATTAAGTGAATCAGTTTTTTTCCAAAGATTATTATGACAGAACTTTCAAACCAAATAAAATCAGAAAAAAATTCCGAAACCAGTCGATTTTTATTTTTAAGTGTGCGGTTGGTCAGATTATTATTTTATTTTAGAGGTCATTTATGTAACGCTTAGGGACGGGTATAGGGAAATATTAACAAAAGTTGCTTAGAATTTTATGCAGAATCCGAAAATGCAATAACATACAGGGTATTCAATTTGAATTTTCAAAGTTGCCTTGGGTTTCTGGTAGAAGTAGCAACGTTGCACTTTTGAAAATAGTTTTAAAAGATAGATCATGATCTATTATGTCTACATACCAAATTTGGAATAGTTGTCTTTTTTAGTTCGCTTGTATTTTTATAGAACAACAATAATCTTGAATCACCCTGTATACGTAACGCAAATACTCAAAACTATTGCTACGACTGATTACATAATTAAAAGATCTCTCAAAAGTTCCATTGCAACACCGCCTCTTTCCATTAAAGAAAATCATCAATGACGTCATCGCGCTTACATAGGTAATCTCAAAAATAAATGAATAACCTAAACAACCGCGCGTCTAAAAATAAAAATCGACGGGTATCGGGATTTTTCTCTGAAGTTGCCGATTTAAGAATTATTGAATTTATTCTATAATTTAGCCGCTCACGTATAGATATATAATATATATATATATATATATATATATATATATATATATATATATATATATATATATATTAACAAACTGTAAACTGAGATTTTAAAATCGGTTATATTATTAACTAATAATAAATCTCATTTTTAACATCCAATACAGTGTATTTATTTATGACAAAATCAGGTATTTATAAGTGGCTTCGATAACCAAATTACAGTCTTGACTCTTTTGACGCAGTGAGATCTGTCTGCTAAAAACGATACTCCGCAATTAAACAAACTTTTCGCACTTCATTCGGGCACTGCCTACTGCTAGCTAATTCGTTTCTTATTGAAAATTATTGATATAATTAATTTGTAAAATAGATCCAAAACGAAATTTTGTTGACCCGGTCTCGGTTCTGATAATCGTTTACTGTTGTACAATAAATTTTTACATATGACTACCCACACTCGGTAGAGTTTACATGCCAGAATAAGTGCGAACAGACCTTAAACGAAATTCGACTTTATTTATACGAGTGGATGGGGATTTTTAAGACCTTTAGGATGCTAAACCCCAAGATATTCGTACAATAATTTTATTTAAATTCGACAGCGTGGCTTAAATTTGAAAATAACCTAGAAACGTTGACGATGTTTTGTTGGTATTCAAAATTACTAACTATATGAACCAATAACGACAAACGTTTTTAAAATCTTAAACCACGCTTTACTAAAAGATGAGTCATAAGACACCTCTCGCCGGCCCAACTATAGACTAAATGTTGAATTTGCAGTTAAAGAAAAGTATAGTATAAGGTAATATGTAGTATAATGTTATAATTAAACTTAAACTTACAACACCCTTTGTGAGGGTTAAAAATTAGGCCTTTATTTGCATATAATTTTATTATAATTGTTTACTGTCGATTTCAATATAGCACGATTTTCATTGTAATGTGCTGTCTCTTTATTTGGACTCTCTCCCGTTATTTTATTTATTTATATTTATGTTGAATAGCTTATCATCACATATTTAAGTCAAATCCTCCAAACTATTACTCTTATTCAGTGGTATAACTTGATTTTACTTTATGAATTTATCCTTAATTAAAAAGCTGTATAAGTGCCATTACAAACGGATTATAGATATAATGAATACGTGTATGCACTTTTATGGGTGATAAATTTTAGTGGTTGGTATTAACGTGATGTAATAGAATAAAATTATACACATTTCTCAATAGAAATTTCCCTTGATTTGTCTCCTTTGACCAAACAACAACTTTAAGTAACTGAGGTTCATGGACTGTCATTATTTCAATAAATACAATTTCAAAATTTTCGCATGTTCATCAGAAACGTTTTTTGTATAAAGAAGGATCTACACTAGACCTTAATAATTACAGACCCATTTCTCTTATATCACGCAGTTCAAAAGTTTCAATACGGATTTCGTTCTAAAGATGCTTTATCGGTTTCTGTCGCTAAAATGTATACTTCACTACACTTAGGTAAACCTTGCATAGGCGTATTCTGTGTGAAAAATGGAGACGTGTGGTATAAGAGTAGTGCTTAGATTTAATAAGTCTTACCTATCAAATAGGCGCCAACCTGTTACATTTAATAATGAAATTTATAGTTCAATTCGATCAATTAGTTGGGGTAGACCACAGGGTTCAGTACTTTGGCCAATACTTTTTATTAATTATGTTAATGACTTATTAAAAATGCAATTCAAACATGCTCACATTATCTCGTACGCGGATGACACCGTTCTGTTAGTTAATGGTACTGATTGGGACCAAACCTTTTCTGACACATCAGTAGTGCTCACCTCTATAAAGTATTGGTTAGAGAATAATAATTTGGCACTCAATCTATTAAAAACCACATTTATTGTATTCCACAATTACAACAAAACTTTAAATATTGCTAATTCGATTGTTATTCACAAAAAATCACAAAATATCACTGTTGACAGTATATTTATTACGTTTGTTTACGCAAGACCTACAACCACTACTATGGTTTTATGTGCTGAAAATTGCGCAAAAGCTGTTGTTCTTGTTGAAGATGATTGTAATTATGCATATATTGCAAGAATCCTTGATGTTAATCGCTCTACCATCCAAAGAGTGGTCGAAGGTTTTAAACAAACTGGCAGAAATAAGCGTAGGGCAGGTAGTGGCAGAATACGAAAAACTACTGCTATTGATGACAGATTTTGCAACTTTACAGAATAGTCATTTAACATTAAGACAGTCAAGAAATCAACTCCAAGAGGTCCGAAATATAAATATTAGTGTGTGGACAGTTCGCCGAGATTGAAAGAGTTCGGTTTGTACGATTGCAGACCAGCAAGTGGACCCAAATTACTTCCGCGTCACCGAGTAGCTAAACTACAATTTGTCAATGAACATTTACATTGGAACTTAGGGCAATGGAAAAATGTTCTTTTTACTGATGAACCCAGATTCTGTTTACATTCTCCAGATGGACGGAAAAGAATATGGAGAAGAAATGGAGAAAGATTTGCAAAGTGCACGGTGCGTGTGTGCGTGTGTGCGTGTGTTCGTGTGTGCGTATGTGCGTGTGGTGTGTTCGTGTGTGCGTGTGGTGTGTGCGTGGTGCGTGTGTGCGTGTGGTGTGTGCGCGTGTGGCGCGTGTGGCGCGCGCGTGCCGTACGCGCGTGTGTGCTGCGCGTGCGTAATTTGTTTGTGTTAAGGAATATTGCAAATATGACTGCAGATTCTGAAAGAGGTTCAAAAAATAATAGGGGTCACCATTTGTACGAACTTTGTATGTCATCCGAAACATGTCCAAATCGGGGATCAAAATATAAAATTTATTAATATAGATATAATACGAGAGCAGTGACTGTTTTAATTGACAGCGCAGTAGTGTGTGTTTGGCACCCATTGAAAGCCAACACCCTCATGAATTTTAACGAGAATAGAAAAAGGTGACTTTCGTGTGATGATGAAGTATTATTTTTTGCGTAAAAAACCACGGAAAGACTTGATAAATACTATGGGGCTTCTGCACCATCAATTTCAATGGTTAAGATGTGGTTTAATGAGTTCCGTTGTGGTCGTACCAGCACAAGTGACACAAAGGAGTGTCTGGCGACGTTCAGACGCAATCCGAACGAGTTTTTGCGCCCTTTCGTTACCGTGGACGAAACATGGATCCATCATAACGCACCAGAGACCAAGGAACAATCAAGACAGTGGGTTTCTCCGGGTGAACGTGTCCCAAAGAAGGCCAAGGTGGGTCTGTCGGCCGACAATGTCATGGCCTCAGTTTTGTGAGATGCACGCGGTGTCATTCACATTGATTACCTTGAAAAGGGTAAAACAATCACCGGCGAATATTTTGGACAGATCCGATATTGATTTGAAGCAGAAAAAACCGCATTTGGCGAAGGAAAAAGTGTTGTCCCATCAAGATAATGCACGTGTGCATACGTGTGTAGTTACCATGACAAAATTGGGCTAACAGCTGCCACCCCGTCCAGCATATTCTTCAGATTTATCCCCCTGCGACTATTTCCTGTTTCCAAACCTCAAGAAATGGCTGGGCGGTAAGATATTTGGGTCACTGAAGCAAACGTCTATTTTGGGCCCCTCGAGAAAACCTATTATTTGGAAGGAATAAAAAAATTGGAAAGACGCTGGACTAAATGTATAGCGGTAAAAGGAAACTATGTTGAAAAATAAAATGCGTATTTGCCGAAAAAATATCTTTTATTCGAAAAGTCACTGACTTATCAAACTGCCCTTGTATATAATTTAAAGTTTAAAATTATTAGTTTGTATTTACACTGCAATTTTGTTCGGTCTGGCAATGCTAAAAAGGCATTCCCATCTAATACCTATATAAATAAATTACTTCAGAGAAATGAATTGTACCGACACCTATTAACATTTCTTTTTGTTACACCGTTCTCAACGTGTAAATATAATAGTGCAACTGCCCACTAGTGTCATCTATTAAATATTATAACTACCCTAATATAAAATAATAAGTAGTGTGATGGTTAATTTGTATGATTAACTTTTCTTTAATATTTTTAACCTAAACTATGACACTTTTTTTACCAAATCATTTGACCTACTTATTTCTACAAAAATAAAAATTACGGGTATTTGAAATACAAACTTATCTACAAAAACATTAGAAACAGGGCTGGATCTAAAATTTTTGGATATCTATAAATAAAAGGTATTGTGGCTTTAATTTGTTAAACAAAAACGTAGACAAGCTGTTAATAATAATTTTATATTTTATTCATTCGCATTATTAACACAGTGAAACCAAAATGAAAGATGAAATCTAATAGCAAAACGCAATACGCATACAAATGACTTGCTAAAAAATGCACATTATGTAAAGACAAGGAGTTGTCTCTTTTACAGCTGCGGATCATTCAAATGAGGTAGAAGCAATCATCTCAGGAAGTAATATGGTAGAATCCCGCGAGTGTCTTGGATGCAATCTGGCCACTCGTCAGATACAGTTACATTAACAGTCCACCAATACTGTTGAATTAAGTACATACAAAAGGTAGAATAGTAATTGAACGAGGTCAACGATTTCCCAGATTGTGCTTGATACCTTAGGAACAACACTTGCAGAATATAAAATAAGAGCGCCATTTTAATGCAGTTTGTCCATGTTTAAATTTGCAAACACGCAATCTTTAACTTCACACTAATTTATCTATGTTTGGATGAGATTCAAACAGAGTAAAGTAACTGGAATTATCCAGGAAAAAGATAAAAGTCGTATTATTCTGCATAATGCATACGTGATTCTTCGATAGCATTAATTAATTGGTTACGTTTACGATTTTAAAAGCCGTTTAATATAACACCTCGCCGATAATGAAAACTCGTTAATTATTTTATTCCCATAAAAATGCAAATTAATGCTCGACGTCCACACGTAACTCGTAGGTACGAGAAAGTTTATAAACTAAATCATGAATTTCCATAATTGGAGATTTTAAACAAATCTCTTAATAAACATCAAACCTAATATTAATTATTACATAACACACCGCATGATGCTTTCTTAAGCATAGCATTAAAGTTTCAGGTACAAAATATTATTGAAATTATAACGGTGCACAAACAAAACTTGATTTTTGATTTATTTAAATTTGATATGGGTTCGGCTACCTGATTTTTTTTACTTCCCTAATTATTAAATAACTTACAAGCGATTTTATAAATCAGATTCAAAACAAGGAAGTAGACATCACTTACCCTATTTTGGTGATTAACTTGCCATGCACGTGAAGGTAACTTGTAACGAATCGCTTATTGACCTGCACAGACAAAAAAATATATATTCGAGCACAATCGTACAGTGTACAGTTAACTGATCAAAAACAAAGAAAAAATAAAAGTAAAACGCACCTCTAAACATGGTAATGCAGCTAAATCTTCTTCTTCAGAATCGACATGTTTAGGTTCCTGTGCAGCGGAAGTTGTCCGATGAACACGCCTTCCTCCATTGGGCCGTATCCAAATTTCACGACGTAAAGATCCTGGTAAACCTTCGGTTTCAGATTCTTTTTCTTTCATATGTTGCCTTGCCTTTTCTGCACGTTCTTCTCGACGTTTACGTTCACCTTGTTCATACTAGTAAAAAATTGAAATAATAAAAGTATACGTTCGCCATTTCTTTTTACAAAAAAAAACTTCGAAGTGACATTAATTTCTGTATACTCAAACACAACAATTGGGAGCAATTTGATTATTCATCTACGAAATCACAAAATCTTATGCAATATAACACTATTAGTGTCAAATTTAATAGGCAGTCTTCAGACAAAAGCTCAAGTGCTTGATATTGCTTACGTCTAAAGACAAAGTATGATTAAGGTTAATATATTATTCTCTTCCAAGGATGGACCCCTAATGTTGCAAATGGACACGTGACCAAAGCGCAAGTTTAAGGATGCAACTTAAAATACAACAATAGAAACGTAAGTGAGAAACTCCGTTATTATAGTCAGTGAAGGGATATCCGAAAGTTTTAAGGGATTCTTAATTTTTCACATTCTCTCTTAATGATGCTCTATTCGAATTTTCATTCTGCTGCTCTATATTTTAGCCACCACCACCGCTACATTGAAAGAATAGCGCCAAAAATAAGGTTTTCCGTAACATCCCTTTTCCTGTTTAAGCGCAGTATTACAGACGTGACGGACACTAGAACATCAACCCGTACAGGTAAACTGCATAATACCAACCTAGTTTAGTGGTAAAGTCATGGTTCTAACTCAAACAACTAAAAAAGTGCTCGTTACACCGCAACCAAATCAAAAATCGGTAATACAATATCACTAAAGCACAACCTGACTTTAAATTTCATGTCATAAACAAAATGTAATCACCTACGTAAGTCAGGAATGCAAACTGTTGACTCAAAATTAAAAACTCGCACATTCACCAAAAACTCCTAACATGCACTACTCTAGCTCACACATCACTCACCTGACTTCTCGGCTTAACCTGTAAATTGTCTACAAAATTACAATTGCAATTTCGTCACTATTTGCTCACCTAATTTGCCAAATGACTCATTCGAGACTTTAATTTTTCTCAATGAAATCTTAAATTTTGGTTCAAAAACTAAATTTTACGATTTATATATATATATATATATATATATATATATATATATATATTGGTAGGTGGTAGGTACCAACACTTAATATTGGGTCTCCGATTTTCTGAGCTCGGTAAGGGCTGCCGGTTACCTTTTCCTTCATCCTTAATCTATTTTCATCCTTATTTTTCCTTCTCGCCCTCACCGTCTTCCAATCGAATTAAAAGTCCCAAATTAATAAATAAGATGGCTGTGGTTTCTAGGGTAATAAATTCCGGACGTAAAATCCTGCCCCATTCGGATGTCCGGGAGGGCAGGGCCCAAGCGACCTCAGTCATCGAAAGTATCATCTTTCTGATTCACTACTGCAACATCCGCGGTATCAGGTCTAATCTTAATGCTATTCACCAACATCTTGAACAATTACAACCTGATATTTTGTTTTATCTGAAACACAAGTCTCCTCTGAAAGCTCCGTGTCACCCGACTTGCAATTTCCTCAATACCACCTTCTACATCAAGGACATAATTGCTTGCAAGAGGGTTTCTTCCTTAGAAAATAAAAATTTTGACGTGATTTGGTTTAAACATTCTGGTCCTAATTTTGTGAAATTCTACTGTTGCATTTATAGGTCTCCTAATGACAGTAACTTTCAAAACTTCTTCGATTACCTTAGTATGAAAGTTGACTATCTCCTGTCTCAGTTTCCATCTTGCGATATCTCAATTGTAGGCGATTTTAATGTTCATAACTCTAATTGGTCTCGGTTTTCATCTGCTACAAATCCCGCTGGTCATAGTGCAGAAACATTTGCTATTTCATGTCATCTCACACAAATGATTTCTGAACCCACAAGAATCCCTGAACCATACTCCACATCTTCTAGATCTCTTTCTTACATCAAACCCTCTTGTTTACAAAACTTCCGTTCTTTCGCCTTTAGGTCTTTCCGACCATTGTCTAATAGAAATCATTTATACTGTACCTAATTCCACTGTTCGCAAAACCGATAGAACCTTGTGGTGTTTTAAGTCAGCTCGATGGGATGATTTACGGGATTTCTTTGCAGCCTTTGCATGGCGTTAATATTGTTTTAAGTCGTCCTCTTCTTCAGACATCGCTCTTTCAGTATCTGAAGTCATCCTCACAGGAATGGAGTTATACATTCCCAAAAAACGGTACCGTATAAGTCATTCACGTTCCCAACCCTGGTTCAATAAGGCTTGTGCTGATGCAATATGATAGAAATCTAATAAATCGGTCAACAGTCATGTAGAATACGTTGGTGCTAGAAATATCTGCAAAAGTGACATCACTAAAACTAAAAAGTTGTTCGAACAACGAAAATGAAATGAACTAGCTCCTTTAGGCAGTCGTAAATTTTGGTCTTTAGCTAAAGCCATTAGTAAAAACTTTGGAACATCTTCATTCCCCCCCCCCCCTCTGTCATCTATTGACGGATCGGTAGTTGCTGCTTCTGTAGACAAAGCCAATGTTTTTGTGGATTTGTTTGCATCAAACTCATGTCTCAATGATTCTGGAAAAGATGTGCCCCTAGTCAACTTTTCTTCACACGCTATCAAACCAATTCATTTTCGGTACAAGCTCTTGGAATCGTTCATCAGTAGGCTTGATCTCAATAAGGCGACTGGCCCAGACGGTATCCCAGCTATTGTCTTAAAGAAATGTTCCCCCGAACTAGTACCAATCCTATCTAAGCTCTATACGATCTCTATGTATTCTGGGGAATTCCCTTCATCATGGAAGTTAGCAAATGTTCAACCTACTCCCAAAAAAGGCGATAAGACCGATCCCTCAAACTACCGACCAATTGCCATCACTTCAATTTTGTCTAAAATCATGGAAAAAGCCATCAATCAGCAACTGCTCACGTTCCTTGAAACTAACAAACTCCTTGGTGGCCACCAATATGGGTTTAGGTAAGGTCGTTCAACAGGTGATCTTCTTTCATATGTGACCCAAGTTTGGAACAATACAGTAGAGCAGTCCGGTGAAACAGTTGTAGTCGCTTTAGGCATTTGACCAAGTTTGGCATAAGTGTTTACTTGCCAAACTCACCTCGTTTGGGTTAAATGATACGCTCATCAACTGGGTTTCTAGTTTCCTTGATAAAAGACGAATACGTGTCGTAGTTGATGGCTTTTTTTCAAAAGAAGTTAGCATTAACGAGGGCGTACCACAGGGATCCGTTATAGCGCCTACACTTTCTCTGCTGTACATAAATGACCTTATTTCTTCAACAACTAACCCCATCCATTGCTTTGCTGACGATAGTACTCTTCACTGTAGTTCATCTCAGTCTACTCATAGTGATAATCCACCTTCTATGTCAAATCAAGAAATTAAAGCTGAAATGGCAAATTCAATCAACAAAGACATTCAACGTATTCTCGAATGGGGAAGCAATAATCTAGTTAAATTTAATGCTAACAAAACTCAGTGTTGCCTTGTGTCCGCCAAAAAAGATCGATCATTTCCTGTTGTAAGTATGAATGGTTCAGTTCTTAAGTTTTCAGACTCTATTACTCTGTTGGGTATGACTGTATCTTCAAATCTCTCATGGGTTGACCATCTTCTGTCAGCTACCAAAACAGCTGCTCGTAAAATAGGCTTTTGTACAGATCTAAGCAGTACTTTACCTCTCGACAACTCCTTCTGCTGTATAAGGCCCAAATTCGGCCTCATCTGGAATATAATTCTCACCTCTGGGTTAGTGCTCCCGATACGCTCTCGATATCGTTGATCGTATTCAAAAGAGAGAGAGATTAGGCTCATAAATGACCCGTCTTTAACTTCTCACATACAGTCCCTTGAGCATAGAAGGATGGTTTCAGTTCTTTCTTTGTATTATCGTTATTACAACGGCTATTGTGCTGCTGAATTATATTCTTTGATGCCATCTCGGGCTATCTTTGCGAGAAACACTCGGTTCGCACATTCACATCATCAGTATGCAGTACAAATCTCCACTTGTCGTACGAAACGGGCGCAATCCACATTTTTCTACACGGCTTCTAAACTCTGGAATGATCTCCCTAGTTCCTGTTTTCCTCTCATTTATGATATGAGAAAATTTAAGGTAGCTGTTCATATGCATCTATTAGCAATTCATTATCCCTCTATCCATCCTCCTAAGTGTTCCTGAGTGCTTTAGCACGATAGGCCAAATTTAGCCTGTTCAGGTCCACAATAATAAAATTATATACATATATATATATATATATATATATATATATATATATATATATATATATATATATATAATGCTTATTGGGTGTGAGAGGAACATAAGTTTACCGATGTTGCCACTTGTACATATTTGCATGTGGGCACAAAATATGAACTAGTTAAGTCTCCTTCAATCAAGCTTCAACATTTCTAGCGAAACCAAAGCAATTAAGGTGGTGTTGAAAAGTCGCGTGTTATTTGAAACTATTAAGTAAATACTTTACACTTAAACAATAAATGATAATACCTCAAACATCTAAGTTTATTGTAATTGCGAATTTATGACATGGTTCGATTACTACTCGTAAGAAGAACCAAGAAGAAACTTACGAGAGCTACAAACAAGAACATTAACATTTATATTGATAGTATAACTTAAGTTTAAGGTTTAACTTAAGCGTTATAATACTAATTGAAAAACCAACTATTTTTAATTTTTGTACTATTGCACGGGAAATTAGTTTCTACTGAACTACACACTGCAATTTCTTGGAGTTCGGGCTCTTCGCTAAAGTTACGATCAGGATGCTCACCATCATTACCATCAATGCCACTGCATTTTCTACAATTATTTATACATCCACATGTTTCAAATTTACAAACAGTACGCATAATCGAACTTTCTGATGGAACTGGCCTGTTTTTAAAGGAAAAAGCAAACTGCCCATTATTTATCGTGAATAATACCACTTAATAATCTGTATTTTTTCTTCAGTGAAATACATGAGTATTGTGTCGGACTTGCACTGATTTTCAATTCTCACTTAAATGTCTCATTGATACTAGCCTACTCAAAAGACGCATCAGCGCTTTTAGTTTGTTGTGTATTCTATCTCACTTAGTACGTGAACTGATTGTACTGTCTTTGTTTTACTTATTATAAGTCAGACCCGCGATAATATTTTTCCATACCTGTATATATAGTCACAAACCTTTTCGTTAATAATAATCATAAAATATTACTTAAATAAAATAAAATTAAAATGGGGCAATTGTAAAATAGAGGTAATTGTAAACACTGCTTGTCGTTTGCTTTACGTTTGAAATACTCGCTGGCGGCATGCCCCGGAGTGTTGTCAAACTCTCTGTAAAAGTGCAGTGTCAGACTCGTATAGCCGAACGTTTCACACGCGTTTTGCTGTTATATACATATATATATATATATATATATATATATATATATATATATATATATCAAAAATCATCGTTTCAAACTAGCCAAGCCTTCTATTTTGCTAAAAAATCGTACAAGTGATGTGTGATGTAATTGATACTGCATGAAAAGTAAACTCTGTAATTTGCTCGCATGCACCGGTAACGGCATCAATTTCAAGGTTCGATCTGTTATTTGTGCGTTTACATTTACTCGCGAAAAAAAACACTTTGACGCACTTGTGGACATATTGGATGGGGTAACTGTGAACACTTACACAATTACATACCAATTACGTTAACATTACACTATAACCAACATCTTTCCTCCAGAATACCCAAAAATTACAAGAGGTAGACCCCAATCGCCTCGTACAGTCAAGTAGATTTGACCAAAGTGGTAACAGATGTTGAAAACAAAACTAAAACTTACCGGCAAGCTGAAGAATTTTGCGTAATAGCTAAAACAATCCTCTATCACAGAATTAAAGCGTTCAAAGTCAGCATTGGTAAGATCAAACAACACTGCCCGTTGAAGTTGAAGCCGAACTGCGTGAGGTGTAATGTTTGTTTGAACGTTTTTTTTTCTCATGTTCTCGCTTTCACGCGAACGAAACTTGTTTTCCTTGTGTTCATAAAGTTAAAAGAAGACACATATTTGTATTGATTGATTAAACTTTTCTTTTTTTAAAAATAAAATGTAGTTGTTGATAAGAAGAGTTCGAATTTAAGTTGAAGGATTAGATTACCCTTGGAGTTGTTTGGTTAAATCATATGCTGTTGATGCCATTTTTACTTAATGCGTTTTACAGATAAGACGCCGTATCTCTGTCAAGATACAATATTTCAGTCCGTTTATGTTAATTAGTCATCGTTACCGTTAACGTAATATTTCTTTCGACTACAATTTGTACTCTAGTAAACGTTCAGTACTTATGCCCTTAACGCTTGATAGCGCGAGTGGAAACAGGACGCTGCGTTAACATTTTTTTCGTGCGAAAGTTTGTTGAGAAATCCTTTTCTTAATGAAAATTCAATTTTCCCGTTCTGTTTTGTTAATTTTATTAATTTGAAGTTTCAATTACGTATACGTTCTGTTTATTCATTATTACATGAATCAACGTTATATATACAATATAGCCAAATAATATTAAAAAAAACACTCAATCTCCAAATTAAATAATTAAAACGTAAGAGTATTAGGCTAAACAGGAGAAATAGCAGTGGTTCAATTCACGACTTTTCTTAAAGAAGAGCAAACAAATTTTGTGTCCATAACACCGCTGAAACAATCGGTTAAAAAACATTTTAAAGCTTTTTTACGTACTTTAAAAATATCCTTACGCATTTTTCCAAAGAAAGCCGTTGCATTTCTGATCTTTTATAAAAACGGAGTAATTTTAAATGTTGACAAATAGGCCGCCATTTTTGCAGCGCTCTAACTCGGTCAATTTTAGACCTATCAAAAAAAATAAAACCTTTATTTTTCTTCACTTCGTTTAATAAAGTTCAAGGTTTTAGAATTATTCTAAAAAAAACAGTGGAAACGGGCAATTATGTGTAAAAGTTTGCCAAATTCAACCGCATGTAATTCGCAAACTATAGACGTTTCGAAAGAAGTACTGGATATTTTTTGCTTCACGAGTTGAACCATCGTTTCTTACGGTCATGTTAAACAAAAATAAAGGTTCATTCTGACTCATGGATGTCCATTTAATTCGAATCTAAATATATTGGCGTAATGGTCTATTTATAAGGAACAGGGATTAGATATACGGGGAACTGCGATTCAAATGTCTTATTTAAGTAAATAAAGTGTAAATAATCAATGTTTGGTAAATACTCATCTAACCAGTGTGAAGTAATAGTATTTATTTAATCATTAACGTCACCTTTGTGAACTGCACATGTATTGAAGAAAATGGCTAATTTTTTTTATTTTCTAATACAATAACTATAGGTACAAATACGTGGATTGACGCTAACAGTAATCGGATATATTGTTTTTAAACGACAATAAAATATTTTGTGTTGGGGCGGTGGCAACAAAAATTAACCAGTTTGTTTCTTAAACTGAAACACTCAATTTCTCTAGTGTTGTAAATGATCATACTTCATCAAGATGATGAATGTCAATTCCTTTTTAACATTGTAAGATTTCTTACTCACTTACCAGTAGGTGAATATTCAAACTGCTCTCGTTCTAACTCACATGATCATACATAATATACGTACACATATTTGATGAACATACTGCAGCACAAAAAAGAGAAAAGGTTATTAAATAGAGTTACTAAACTCAAAGTATAATACGCGCAAAAACACAAATATACACAATTAAAGTATTGATATCAAGTTAGCAATAACTGACTGGCCAGCAGTAGAGTCTACATAATCCATGCGAAGTTTACAATAAGTTTTCATAACATAAATACATCTTGTGCAGGATGGCTCCAATCGGTTACCCTTATAGGGGATTTCGGAATCTAATAGATCGAGAAAAACTAATCGCGCGCTTTCGAGCTCTTTTTTGTGAAACAACACCGAAAACCACATGACATCTATTTTTCTTTTTCAATTATAGGCCAATATTGACATTTTTGCGATATATAAAAATGGCAATATCTCGATTATTCAAATAAAAACTTTCTACAAACACAAAATTGTTACTCACGACCTAAACGTGTATACACAAATATACATATATATATATATATATATATATATATATATATATATATATATATATATATATATGGGTGAGACATCTAGGCTCCGTCGGTTTGTATACGAAAAATAGTAAAATATTTTTGAAATCTTTTTTTTAATTATCGTGTAGGTTCATTAGGAGCACGTTTTATAATTATTTTCGAATATGCAGGGTGGTCCATAAAAATTTTACGCATCAAAGTTATAAAAATTTAAATGGAACACCCTATATATGATTGTATATTTCGATTCTATGGACTAAATAAAGGTCACTTACTGTTATAGTCCCTATACCTAACTCCATCTGTTGTCGAGATATTTCATTATTTGTGAGAATGTAGATCGAAATTCAAAAGAACTTTCCGTTTTACGTACTCTAGGATTTTTTTTCAAATGTTTTTCATTGTTTACTGAAAGCATCAAACTTTAAAATCCACCGAAGATATTATCACAAATTTATACTGAGTGTATAAAAACTCAGTTACTATTTTGACCAACATTAAAGCCAATTAACTTCCTTATTCTAAATGGAACACTCCGTATTTATCACCATATTTTTATTCTAATTTTCCCTACAAAACTGTATTAGGGTTCCCTATACCTATCTCTTACAGATTTTTTGTAATTTAGGATTTTCTAATTTAATCATTAATTATTTTCATTTTTTACTCGATTTTTTATGAGCAGGTTTTGATGAAAAGCTTTTATTGCTCGAGATAATCCAATCGTTTGCCTAGGTTTTCCTTAACAATGACTGAAAGACGTTAATAACTGGGTAAATAACAAAAACATTGTTTTATTGAACAAACACAGCCTTAATAATTTTTCTAATGAACGCCTGTCGGGATGACGCCTATCAGGATACATTTGTGCGTAAACCCTAGATGCTAGCAAGTAATTATCATTGCATTTCCCAATTACTAAGATCATGTCACACTTTTCAATTCGAGAATAGCAAGCCATTTTAAACAGTAGGTACCCACCTAATAAAACTTATTCTCAAAGTTGATTAGCTAAAATGATTTAACTTTAACACGAACTATGACTTTTCAATAAATTCGTTCATTTTATGTGAGTGTCAAAGCCTGCTTTTCAAAATTGCATGAAATTATTATTGGAATAGAAAATCCTAAATTACAAAAAATCTGTAAGAGATAGGTATAGGGAACCCTAATACAGTTTTGTAGGGAATTAAAATTAGAATAAAAATATGGTGATAAATACGGGGTGTTACATTTAAATTAGGAAGTTAATTGGCTTTAATGTTGGTCAAAATAGTAACTGAGTTTTTATACACCCAGTATAAATTTGTGATAATAACTTCGGTTGATTTTAAAGTTTGATGCTTTCAGTAAACGATGAAAAACATTTGAAAAAAATTCCTCGAGTACGTAAAACAGAAAGTTCTTTTGAATTTCGATTTACATTCTCACAAATAATGAAACATCTCGACAACAGGTGGAGTTAGGTATAGGGACTATAACAGTAAGTGACCTTTATTTAGTCCACAGAATCGAAATATGCAATCATATATAGGGTGTTCCATTTAAATTTTTATAACTTTGATGTGTAAATTTTTTATGGACCACCCTGCATATTCGAAAATAATTTTAAAACGTGCTCCTAATGAACCTACACGATAATAAAAAAAAAGATTTCAAAAATATTTTACCATTTTTCGTATACAAACCGACGGAGCATAGATGCCTCACCCTGTATATGTATATATATATATATATATATATATATATATATATATATATATATATATATATATGTATATATACATACAGGGTGCCCCTAAAATGTGTGGACATCACTTAACCACAGATTCCTGATTCAAAAATAAGACGATTTAACTAAACTTACCTATATGCAATTACGTTTCGTTCAGCCAGTTATTCTTCTTCAAAGTTCTCTCAAGAAAAAGTTATTTTATCCAACAACGACACAACGCTTGGATCGATTTGAATAATATTCGGTACTGTACTCCTTACAGATGTAGGTCATCGTTTAAGATGATATTAGTTATCAGTGCACCATTAGTGTACGAAACACGGGTAACCCGGCATAAACTGGTCAAACACTTTTTAATTTTAAGGCCAATAACTTTCAACAAAATAGTTTCAGAAAGAGGCATTCTCAATAGTAATTTTTTTTTTGTTACTTTTTAATTGATATCTATCAAGGTGTACACACCCGATTAATTGGAACACTGGCCGTTAGATCTTAGACGCGACATTTGGTTTCTACACGATGGAGCACCACCTCATTTTACATTAAGCGTTCGGAATCATCTTCATATGCAGTTTTCTAACAAATGGATAGGCAGATGGGCTGATGCTCCTGCAAAATGGGCACCTCGTTCACCAGATTTAAATATTTGCGATTCTTTTGTATGGGAAGCTCTAAAGAGCAAAGTGTATTCTCGTCCTATAAACACACAGCACAAACTTTGGGCCAGAATACAGAACGCTTCACAGTCCATTAAGAATGATGCTGAAATGTTACAACGAGTGCAGTTCAATTTTTTTCGTCGAATCAACCTTTGCATCCAGGAAGACGGTGGTCACATTGAGCATTTACTGTAGATCTAATAAAGTACATACTTATCACTAATAAATATCATAACAAATTGCCTTATCGTCATTTATTTCTTAGAATATCAGACTGCTAGATTACATTTGTTTTAAGAAATGCAGTGCGCGGTCCCTCAGATTTTATTTTTTTGTATCTAAATCTTAACAGATATCATGAATTAAAAAGTAACAAAAAAAATTACTATTGAATGGCTTAACATTAAAGTGTTTGACTGGTTTATGCCTTGTTACCCCTGTTTCGTACACTAATGGTCCACTGATAATAAGTGTATATTCTACACATAAATTGAAGACGAAAAGTCAGATAACATTTTTCCTGTAGACACTATAATTGTCTGCCTTGGAGCCAGCAACCGTGAAATATATTTGCAACCAATTTATTACAATCTGGGTAAATTAAAGGTGAACGCACTTCCGGGACATTGTCAGGGGCAAATATTACAGGGGCTTTTAAGGAAAATTCTAAAGTAAGCTTCTGGAAAACGTTCTTGCAGTTACCTACATTAACTCTAGAAGCTTTGGCTTCATTGGGAAGACGCTGAATTAAATAATTCTCTTTTTGAGGAAATTGAATTTTTTATTTTTTTATTGTACTCTCCAAGTAAAGAAAAATTTAAACATCTTCCTGATTTGCGATGGTGGCTCTTCTCACAAAAGCAAAGTTAGTGTGAAAATCTTCCTCCAACATTGGTAGCCCTTAGACTCGCAATACAAAGGTGCCACTATCAGTGTATGGAATGGTATCGCGATACCGTTGCGCACCCTAGTTTACCACCGGCCACAAACTATGTATGGAAACGTACAAATGATGAGTGCGAGCCAAATTATTGTGACCTTCCGTGTGCACCACACCTGGTAAGGTACTCATGTAAAAAAAAAAAATTGGACTCTACGATGCAAATGCTCTTCGCAAAATTTAGGTTGCATAGAAACGTGTGAGTGTGAAGAATGTGTCCGGAGTTTTCTCAAAACTCTAAAAGATTCCGATGATCTGTCCGACACGGAGTAATTTATTATGACGATAGCCACAGGATGTGAAATATTTTTATTATTTCTGTTTTTCTTTAATAAATAACAGTTTGATTATGAATAAGTCATACTCATGTAGCTATCTGTAATAGGATATAAACTGACATTCGCTCAAAGTAAGCGGAACTTAAACATCGAATACGTAAAAAAAATGTATTAGATCGCTTTTACGCCATCACTTCTTTGCGCCCCTTTAAGGAATCTGAAACATGTTCTACTTTTAATTTGTAGATATGGGATATGGAAAGAAAATACCAAAATGAATTTATTGACCCCAACAACACTAAAAACGACACAAGACTTGACTTTTTCCATCAATTTTACCCCTTGATGTTTTTCACCCATTTAATGCGACCAGTGCTCAATTTTGTATACAAAGAATAACTTCGACATCCGTTTTTAGCAGTATAACGAACAAAAATTTGAACGTTTTCGAAACAGTATTACGGTCTAAAACAAACTAACTTGCTAGTTGTTTTGGCGGAAAAATAACACACAACAATTAATATTAAAAAACGGTAAAGATATACAGTGCTATACAGTGAGGACCAAGTCCGTAAACCCCACCTTTAAATTTTGAACGGGAACAGCTGTTATCGTGCAATTTGGTGTGTTATTATAAAAGTAAAAAAACTATTTTTTGACGTAAAAATGGCTGCCGAAAGTTTCAAAATGATAGCTGGGCAACAATTTGAAATTGTTTTTCTTAAGAGAAATCGAGTGACACCTCATTTTAAAGGTACTTTCATTCTTAAAGCAACCGCCAAATTTGAGAACATTTGAATAACTGTTACAGCGATACATTCAAGAACTAATTCTGAACATACTACAAAATGTGACAGCTAATTGTTGCTATGGTTTTTAGACTCTGACTTTTAATTGTCAAATTATCAAATGTATGAAAATGACAATGTCTCGTCCTTTAAACGAAAAAACTGAAGCCGTAATCATCTTTGGTAAAGTTATAACCGCAATTAACTAATGTAAAAATGTCGACAAAGAATAAATACAATTTTAATAATGCAAATAAAACAACATTGCAATAAATAAATAACATTAAATTCTCATTTTAAAATATGTTCGAAATGATCGCCTAGCATCTTTTGGCAAATAAACATTCGGTTGGAGAATGCTTCCCAAACGTTCTGGAGAATTTCTGGGGTTATTTGTCAATGATACGTTGACGAAGTTCTTCCAAAGACTCCAAATTTGTTGTATAAACTCGAAATTTAAGGTAACCCCATAGAAAGTAATCTAGGGATGAGAGATCCGGCGACCGCGATGGCCACTCCGTAGAACCACGGCGACCAATTCACCTATCCATATAAGTAGCGTCTAAATAATTTCTCACATCTCTAAAGTAATGCGATGGGGCACCGTCTTGTTGGAAAATGACGTTCATGCTGAGTTCTTGTGGATTTTGGGTTATATTATTAATTCGAGGTACATGGCGCCATTTAAATTACCATGTAAAAATATGGGCCCTACAATCTGATTACTCAAAATGCCCGCCCAAATATTCAATTTTTGGGGAAACCGTATACCTGCTTCACGAAATACATCTGTATTGTCATCACTCCAGTATCTGTGTTAACACGTCCAAATAGTCAGAATTTCTTACGATCCTCTCTGACATAATCGCGCAAAAGTCGAGTCCCCTATCAGGATCATATTGTGCCAGTTCATGAAGAAGATACATCCGGTATGTATGAAATTTATACTTTTTCATAATTCGCTTGACTGAAGGACAGGAAACATTACATGTACTGGCCACCGCCTTCGTATTTTGTTCATTACCTATTGATCGAAATTTAAAAAAAAAAATCTTTTACATGTTGGCCGTTGCGGAAAGCGTTCATTAAAGATGCGGACGACAGGATGGTAATTGCGATTAGTTTTTTCGTTTAAAGGACGAGACATTACCATTTTAATGCACTTTGTAATTTGACAACTAAATGTCAGAGTTTAAAAACCATAACAACAATTAACTGTCACATCCTGTAGTACGTTCAGAATCAGTTCTTGAATGTATCACCGTAACAGGGGGTTGAAAACGAAATTGGGCGTCACGCGAATACGAGTTATTCAAATGTTTTGAAATTCGGCGGTTGATTTAAGAATGAAAGTACCTTTCGAATGATGTGTCACTAGACCCCCCCCCCCCCTTCCTATAAGAACAAACATTTCAAAATGTCGCCCAGTTCGGCAGTCATTTTTGCGCCGAAAAATATTTTTTTTTACTTTTATAATAACACACCAAATTGCACGATAAAAGCTGTTACCGTTCAAAAGTTAAAGGGGGCGGGGGTGACATTGTATAAAAACGATAACATATAATACTACATAGGGTGTTCGATTTAAAATAAGAAAGTTTGTGTTGACCACGGCTATATAGCACATCCTGTATATTGCTAAGTATTTTTATGTTATCCACTGTCTTCTCTCTTACAATTTTCGTCTGAAGCCAAAAAAAAGAAACAAAAGATGTGCCTAAAATTTTTTTCTATTTAATGCTTACTGTATGTGGAATTCATATCAATAATTGAAGTTTTCAATTTGGAGCATTTTTACTTCAGTAACAATGACCGCTTATCACAAATCTGAGAAAATGACAAATGCAGCTGAACTAAAAAAAAAGGGGGAAATGAAAATTTTTTAATCGTAAATTCGGTTCTATTTGTCATCTGTCTACTTGACAATGCCCATCAAAAATATTTGTATCAATGTCATCAAATTTATTATACCAACCTGTGCATTTGTGCAAGTCCTCATTTAAGGGAAGTAGATAAAGCCAAAATCGTGCCTTACCTGGAAAATCATAAGACAATTATGAATTTAGCGACAGACATACCGTCAAAATAATTTAACCTATTTTTAAAAAACCATGTTCACACTGGAAAAATTGAAAAAAACCTGCCAATTTTTGTTTCATATTTCCCAAATTTTTTTAATTCAGCTGTAGAGGATAACTTTTGCTTATTAATATTTTTTTATAATTCGAATAACGTACCTGTAAAAAAAGAAATAAACATACAAGATGTATATCTGTTTTACATATTTATTGCTGAAGACTAGTTGCGAACTTCACATGGAATATAGAGAATCTATTGCTGGTTAGTTATTGCTAACTTCACATCGGTAATTAAAGTAACATTGTTAACAACACTGCTCTCCAATTTCTAATTTGTTTTAATAAACTACTAAAAAATAATAAATCTCTATAAAACCACATAAACTTAAGATTATGCCATCGAACAAGTGTAAGATTTATTGTGTGCTTGTAACTATAAGCAATGCTTGTGTAGATATTAACGTCTTCACCATAGATAATGTCTAAGTTTATGGTTTATTGTAACGCATATTTATTTTATCCAATTTTAACCAAAATTTTAAAACACGACGGATACACCACAAAGAACAACATCAAAATCCTTAAATTATCTAATGCATTACAGTGCAATGACACAACATTGCAAAAAAACTGTGTCAAGTATTTAACAATAAGACATTTCCTTAAAATTTTGACTTGAAGAAATAACAGTTATTGAAATAAAAAAAAAAGAAGAGTTAAATTAAGTTGTCATTTTATAAAGATTTGCATCTAATGTACCGTTATTACTTCAAGATTTGGAAAAAATACTCTTAGAATATATGAATAATATTTGCATTGTGTAAATAGCTTAGTCAGACTGTCAAAAAGTAGTGCACTTATAATAGTGGTCAAGAGGTTCGCGTCGCGACAGTTAAGTTCCTTTTTGAAATACTAAAAACCGTTAAAATTTTAGTGAAGATGATATTCAAGATCTTACTTTACTAGTGAATTTTTTCATTCATTTAAATTTCCAACTGAAAAACCTCTTAACGTGCAATGTTACAAACAAAAAGTAATTGCATTAAATGAGATATTATGCTTTGTTCACTATACGCGATAATGTGTAGAAGTACATACCTTTTTTGCATTCTCATCAAAGAGTGAGTTTAAATACTCTTTGGCAGATGGTACGGGATTAGATGACATTAAACTTCTCATATAGTAATAAACGGCATCTAATTTTCTTCTCTGCAAAAAAGATTATCATTAGTAAACATCAATAAGAAATCGCATAAAAAGTACAGGTTAAGTGAAGTGTCAAGAAGTTACTGTCAATCACTTATTGATAGCTTGATTTCAGTTATGCTAATCAAGACACTCAAGTAATATTTATTAGTTGCAATTTCTTTAACGAACACTATACAATGTGCCCAAGGTAAGGATGAACAGCATGGGGATCTTGAAAACGGTAAGAGATACGAAGGCGGTTAAATTAGAGAAAAGTTGTATAATTTAGGACATGTGTAGTTTGCAAAAGTTCATTATTGTTTATCGTTTCCGAGATTTAAAACAAAATGCGATTTTTGGCTTTTTCTTTTTTGTTAATTCCTGCATTTAATTTAAAAGATTTTTAAAAAGCAAAGGAACTTACTGCATTGTCACTTTTTGATATCTATCAGATGGCGTTTTCAAATTTTTTATTCGACGTTTCGTCTCCGAGAAACCACCATCAACTTTATTTTTTCATATCGCCGCAATCAACGAATCACCGTGTATTCGAAAGTATTTTTTATTACGAATTTAACCATGTATTACACATTATGGTCTTGAAGCTAATTTTTAAGAAAAATTCGGATTAATATTATTATTTGATAATATTTTTTTATGTACAATCTTTTAAACCTATTTAATTAAAGTTAAATAATTACAATAACTGTTCAAGTAGGTTGCCGTTATTTGACAGATAGTCCTGTACATATCTTGAGTTATGTGCTAGAGCACCATCTTGTTGAAACCAACAGTGCTAGAGGTAACTCATACAAGACATATTTCAAATCAGTCCTTACAAAGTTCAGATATCGTTCGGCATTTAAATTATTGTGGTAAATAAAAGGTCCTACTATTCTTCGTCCCAAAATGGCCATCCACATAGTAAATCTAAATATATGTTGATGGCTTGATTCTTTTTTAAATAACAATTTTGTTTTGCCCAATAATGTTTGTTACGTCGCGTCGGTTGAAAATTCCATTGTTGGTTATCATGATTTCATCAGACCAAATTATTTTAAAAGGAAAATTTAGATCTTCGTCACATTTTCTAGTATACCATTCACAAAAACCTGCTCGCCGCTCCTAATCAGCTAGTCTAAGACCCTAACAAACTGGAAATTTAAATGGATGAAACTTATTCTTATTTAAAAAAAATTGCGCTGTAAAATTTGCTATACCAGTGCGAAGTCTTGTCGATACTTCAGGGTTTTCAACAACGAATTGTAAAACGGTATTAGCTTTTTCGTCATCAGATTGTTTTTGACGGATAGAACAGGTTTTGTAAATGAACGAAATTCTTTTAAATTAGATTCCAAACATCTAAAAACGGATTTACCAAGTTGCCTTCATTAAGGATATTTATCCAAATACATCAGTTCTGTAACTACACAATTTCTGTGGGGCATGTCAACATAGCGAACTTTTCTTCGTTTGTACAATTTCGTGTTTCCATAGATACACTTATTGATTAATTATAATTATAAATTAACTAAACAAAACCAAAAAACAACCCTCGAAGTAATGGTAATAAAAACAACTTAACTAAGATAAACAGTTTTCAACAAAATGTCAAACAAGTGTTTTTTTTTTATCTGATATATGAAAAATTCGCAATAAGAAATACTTTCGAATACAGGGTGTTACGTTGGTTGCGGCGATATAAAAAAATAAAGTTGATGATGGTTTCTCGGAGACGAAACGTCGAATAAAAAATTTGAAAACGCCATCTAATAGAATTCAAAAAGTGACAATGAAGAAGAACCTTTGATTTTTAAAAATCTTTTAAAATAAATGAAAGAATTACGAAAAAAAAAGCAAAAATCGAATTTTGTTTTCAATCTCGGAAACGATAAACAATAATGAACTATTGCAAACTACATGTGAACATGTCCTAAATTATACAACTTTTCTCTAATTTAACCGCCTTCGTATCTCTTACCGTTTTCAAGATCCCCATGCTGTTCATCCTTATCTTGGACACGTTGTATAGTAATCATTTTTTATCATGTTGACTATAAAGTTTAGCAATTATGTATGCAATATCCGTAAGATTTACATTAAATGCTTCACGGTTAGGAAAAATAGTAGAAACTTTGGTAAAACAGAGCTCTATTATCAAATAATCCCACGCCCTCGGAGAGCAATAATCTCGAAGATACAAAATCGTTTTCAAAGGTAAGAATATGGTTGTAGACTACATTAACATTCACAGAAAAACATAGCGCTGCTAAATGTGCATGATAAGACGAGCGGCAAAATTTAGACAAACAATATAATCGCATGGATATAGAGACAATGTTAGATTTACTAAAAGACGGCCTTAACGCCCCGTTGTATAGTTTGAGCTGCAATCTGTCTTTCGTGCACACCAGACAAAATCAGGTAGAACTCGATACTAACCTGAAACTTATTCCTAATAAAGAATATCAAGGATATAACTTAAATCCACAAGAAGGATCTGCGACAGCAGCTGAAGGCTGCCATACACCAGATACATCAAAAAAGTATGCACCATCTGATAACACTGTAAGAGTTAACATTACATAAAGCGCACATTTCAATAAATTTTACTATTAAAAAGAAAAATATAACAGGGAAAGGCCAGGCATAGATGGTAAAGGGAGATTCATTTGATATCTCATACATCTGATTACACAAACAATGATTATACACGCTTCATTTCGGCACTACGCGCGTTTTAAAACAAAAAACATATTCTCCCTTCCACCCTTTGCCTCCTTTATAGGCCAGCTATTGGAGGGGGGGAGTAACAGGGCTGCTAAAAAGCTTCACATCAAGGCACTGTATGCTTTTATTTGACACCATAATTGTACTAAGTGTACCAATTATTATTTATCCCTTACATTCTTCGCCCCCTTTAGATAGTTGTTCTGAGAAAAGGACATAGGCTTGTTAAGCAGAAGTTCATTTCCTGGCATTGTACTCTTTCATTTCACATCAAAATCTGCTAATTAGCTAAATTTTTTTTTCTACCTTACGTTCTTCGCCTTCCTTCGACGAGGACTATAGGATGGTACTAAGGGTCCTAAGAGGACGTTTGCCTTAGTTGACATACATTCATTTAAATGCTTCATGTTTAGGAACAATAATAGAAACTTATAAAACAATGCTATATTATCAAGTAATACCCCGCCATCGGAGTAGTAATAATCGCGAAGATACATTCGTTAGATATAATGCAATATGAAATCGTTTTCAAAGGTAAGAAAGACTATGGTTGTGGACTAGATTAACATTCACAGAAAACCATAGGGCTGCTAAATGTGCAGTTTTGCCGCTAAATCAACGGCGAAATTTAAACAAACAATGGAATCGCACAGAATGCAGTGAAAGTGACAGGAGAGTACGAAGGTACAGAGACAACGTTTGATATTAACGGTCTTAACGCTTCGTCTTATAGTTTGAGCTAAAATCTGTCTTATGCTTATCAGAGACAAAATGAACACGTGTGGTAGAACTCGGCGTTACCTGAAACTTATCGTGTAGAAAATGTCTGGAATATAACTTGAAGCCACGTAACATGCCAATTCTTGTCTATCGTTACCTTAATTTAAGTTTTGAGTTTGTATTATTATTGTTAAATACATTTGCATTACGTTGGTATCTTTTTTCTTTCAATAATTAAATTTTGGAATGTATTTCGATATTTTCACTTTAGTCTACATAATTACGAGTCCCTGTGTATATTTAGTAACATCTATTTTTGCTGTTTTATGTGCAAATGCGAACAGAACAGCTTAATTCATTTCCTTTCCGTTTCTTCTGCTGTCCAGTTCTGTACGTTATCTTTTTTAAGTTTTGCTTCCCTTATATAAGGTATGTAAGGCTTCTAATTACATTTTTTGTAAACATTATTTTTAATAGGGTGCAAGGGTACGTCTCTACATTACGGAAACCGCTTATGTTAAGAAAAAGCTGAAATTTTAATGAATTTCCTATTTGCAAAAGCGTGATGGTGACGTCATGAAGTTACATAAAATGGCGTGGATGACATGCAATTTTATCTTGAAGGATTAAGAATGGAGGTACTTTTGGTTTGTGCTGATATTGCATGTTGTTAGTACGCCTGCTGTTAGTTTGCCTGCGTTTGTAATTTTTCCATTATTGGTATGTGGAAGGCATGAAAATTACCTTACATACATGGTCTATAGTTCGTTTATTGGTACGTTATCGACAAATGGAAATTACCTTTATCGTATGTTACGAATGGAAATAAACTTCTCCTACTACAGTGCATTTTAAGGCGAAGTTAATATATTTGTTTTGATTGCAAGAAAAGGAAGTAAGAAGTATCCTTTTATGCAAAGTACGGTTTAAGCAAACAAATCAGTATAGTGTGTTGATACGGTTATAAAGGAACAGATGATTTCTGTTCCTAAGATAAAAACATTGAATTCATAACCTATCGTACTGTAATATTTGTCGACGTAGGTCACGTTTTATTATTAAATACAATGTTGATCATATTGCATTTTGAATTTTAAGTAAATATAGATTATAAGCTTATATAGTTGTTGTATTTAGTAAATTTAGTATTGTAAATCTTAACGAGAAATATCGTCTTAGTTATTTTATGCTGATATTAATCAGACATTTTGCTTTATTAAACATACATATAAATACAGTTGTTTAGTGTTTATTCAGATTACCTATTATGTTATTAAGGTACAACTTTCTCAATTTTACTTGTATTCTAATTATTAAACCTATAAATTGAGTGGCGTCCAAAAAACAAATGTTTAATACTGATTATACCTATGGATATATCTCTGCCTCCCTCGTGACTTCAAAAGGAGTTCTCAATTACAGTAAGTTTCATAAGTTTGTACCTCACTGAGCTAGACCGTGGTCTAATTTACCTTTTTAGTATACCGATCAATCACACCAAAAATTGTTTATTTGTTATAAATAAAAATAAATAAAATAATTGAAATGTAAATAAAAATTTAAATGTTACTATTGGAAAGAGAAATTTAAGAGAGTATATAACAGGAGATTCATTTGGTATCACATACCTTTTATTACTAAAAACAACGATTATGCGCTTCATTTCGACACTAAACGCGTTTTAAAACAAAAAAATATTTTCCCTTTAACACATCGCCTCCTTCAACAAGGCATTGTATGCTTTTACTCGGCACCAAAATATGCCTAAGTGAACTAATTATTATTTATCCCTTACATTCTTTGCCCCTTCTTTAGATATGTGCTCTGAAGCAAGGGGACACGTCTGCTAAGAAGAGGTTCATCTCCTGACATTGTACTCTTTCATTTGACATCAAAAACTGCTCATTAGCTAAACTTACATTTCTACCGTACGTTCTTGAGTCTCCTTTGGAGGGACACTATAAGGTGGTAGGTAGACGTTACCTGAAACTTATCGTTAATAGAAAATGTCTGGGATATAACTTGAACCCACAAAGACAACCTACAACAGCAGCTGAAGGCTGCGAGAAATGACACACATAAGAAAAGCATGCACCATCTGATTACACGTAGACGTGCAAGAGTCAATAAAAGTTGAAGTCGCCTGTATTTCAACAAGTACAACAAGTAATCGTAAACGATGTACATTTCCAAAATTTTGCTATTGGAAAGAGAAATATAACGGAGGAGGGGGGAGGCAGTATAGAAGGTAAGAGGAGATGCATTTGATATCTCTACCTTTGATTACAAAACCTATAATTTTACGCTTTATTTCAACACTAAGCGCGTTTTAAAACAGAAAAAATGTTATGCCTCCTTAATACGCGAACTATTGGGGAAGGAGTTAAGAGTAGCAGGGGTGCCACCCTACTTTAGGATACGCGCTCTGAGGGAAGGAGATATGCCTGCTAAGGAAACATACATCTAATATTGTATTTTTTATTTGACATCAAAATTGCTGATTACCTTAATTTTTATTACGCTCCTCGCCTCCTTTAGAGGGGAACTGTATAGATGTAAGGATACTGAGGTCTGACATGAAAAGATAAGACGGACGAGCACACGGATAGATTAACAAAGCGCGGGAAATATTTATTATTTTTATTATGTTTTTTTGAAATCCGTTAAAAAGTAAAAGGGCTTCCAGGTAAAATTAGCAGTTCACTTTCACGCGTAAAGAACAAAATATATAATCGTAAAACAAACGCAACGTAAGATACAATTTTAATATAGCCTTCACGGTTATCTACTGTCCAAAAGTCATTTGACCTACACCGACTGTCAAATTACCAAATCCGTATTTTAAATATGCGAAGGAAGTCAATATAACCTAGAAATTTATTTCGATTGTGCGAATTCTAGCTATCAAATTAATTTTAATTAAATATTTTTTGTCATTCCTAGATTAAACATATTGTTGCAGTCCCTGTTTCTGTGGACTGAAGTATCACTTTTAATTTCTCGAGTATAAATATAAGCAAAACCTTGGCAATAAATCAAGCTAGATTCCTAATGACATATCATGCGCCATTTCGCACCTGGGATTTTAAAACTTCCAGATGAATTTTGGTATATTTATCTCGGAATGACAAAAAAGAGCATATATACTGCGGGACGGAGTAATCTTTTAACCCCTCGAGTGATTGCAGCCCTCCACTTCGTCTAGGGCTACTTAAATTACGGAATTAAAAGTAATTCGTCAGTCCCTTAATATATTGCTTTTATAAAATGAAATGTACGCTATTTCTGTCTAATATCAGTTTATTATAATTAAAATTGGGTTTAGAAACAGTAATTGTGGTTAATCTACCTGTACTTTTAACTTCGTTCTATAAAAAAAATGCCTGTCAAACTGGGTGCGTTCAAAATAAATAAGAAAATGTTTTCTCTTTATAATCTTAGTCGCAAAATTAATTTCCCTTTTTGACAGTTACGAACTTTGACGAATTATTTACTTTTAAGGCGGTACGAAGTTCGCCGGGTCACCTAGTATAATATAAAAGAAGAAATGAAATGCCATGTTATTCATTATCGTCGTGCTCGTTGAATTGCAAATTTTGTCAATTCGATTCGTGTCCAACGGAAGTTAGTGTTTGAGAATCATCTATACATATATTCGAAAATGACGAAAGACGAAGTGCACAGTACATAGGTTTGCGAAACACGTGATACATAGAAAGGCAGAGTGTGGACAGACGCAAAAGAAGGTGTTGTGGTTAAGGTGGTGATAGTTCATAACCATGCTACACAAGCTGCACGTTCAGAAGTAATTCGTAAAATAAATGACGCGAGGGAACGGGCGGTCTCAACTCATGCACCTCCACAACGGATTTTAGCAACTGTTGTCGCCGAATCCCACGCGGACATGGCCATTTTGCTCTCCCGAAAGGATTCACTTAAAAGAACCATCCGTAATGCCCGAAATAGGGGAATGCTCTCCCTATGCATACAGAAGACCTCATCTGCCTCAAGTAAGTCAAAAATGTATTTCTATATTTTTGTTTAATTCTGAAAAATTGACCAAAATTTTTGCTTACTGTGACTGTGAACTTTAGGAGTGCAGAAAAATCGTTGTCAGTGGTGTCAATCAACCATTTCTAATGTACGATTCCGAAGGTACGCTGCCTTCTGGTCGGATGTTAAATTTTTCTACACCAACAAATCTAATGCTCTTGGCGGAAAGCAGAGAGTGGTTTGCTGATGGGACTTTCAGCACTGTTCCTGCTCTTTTTGAACAAATTTACACTCTGCACGTTGTGCGATATAATGCAGTCATTCCTGTGGTGTACGCTCTCCTCCCAAATAACACGAGCAACGTATGTTGAGCATCTTCAAGAACTTAAGCGTATTCAAGTGAGTCTACGACCCACTCAATTGATGACTGACTTTAAACACGCCGCGATGTAAGCTTTTCAACAGGAATTTCCAGAAATCAATAGAAGTTGCTGCTTTTTTCACCTGACTCAGTCCATTTGGAAGAAAGTGCAAGATCAAGGTTTAAAGGTAAGAAAGGAAATGTTTCACTCAGTACGATTATTTATGCTGTTTAGGCTCGTTGGGAGCGCATGATTCCAGCATTAGCATTTGTTCGTTCTGACAACGTGGCCGATGCTTTCGAAGACTTAACAGGAAGATGCCATGGTAATCGCAAAACACTTTGAAGACACATACATTGGCCCAAGACAACGACGGGGGCGGCAAAATCCGCTCTTTCCAATTCCGCTGTGCCAACGAACAATCACCGTACTAATAACGACGTCGATGGGTGGCGTATAAGTTTCCAGGAAACTTGTGAGTAGCTCTTTCCAAACATTTACCGATTTGTGAAATGCTTGAAATCACAACAAGGGCTTCACAATTATAAAATACTTCAATTAATCGCTGGTAACCACGGAAATCCACGAAACAAGCAGCTTGCAGCCTTTTGAACCAGGATCAAAGCGCTTTTGCGAAGATATAGACAATCGTGATGTGATACCGTTTTTACGTGGCATAGCTTAGAATTATGAATTTTAAAACGTGTAAATCTTTTGTATATATACACTTCTTATAGCATTATTATAATACATAAATGAATTGAAAATCCTGTTAACGGGAGCCGTGTGTCGTAATTTCCATGTTTCTTTAAAATTGTCAACTCCTGAGACGTGACGATTAGAAATATCCCGGGGACAAAATGTGGGGATAAACTTTCCGGGTACTAAATGTGAGGATGCGAGATTTCCCGGGGACTAAATGTGGGATACGAAATCTGAGGGACCAACGTTCCGTAAAGCATTAGGAGAACTGAACTTTTCCAAAAAAAACCTTGCATAATGGATTATGACACATATGTTCTGTGTAAATTTATTCAGTTGAATGGCCAGGAATTTTATGTTGCTCATATGCGAGAAAATGTCAAAAATGAATTCAAGACTAAAAGGAAGTAAAAATTCCGGGGAAAATTCTTGTATGGCAAGCGATTTGCAGGAAAAGAAACAAATGTTTTGCGAATTCTGAGTCAATAAACTCTGATGTCTATAAAAGATACTATTGCCCTGTTTAACACGACATAAGATATCTACTTTCTTCTGGCAAGACGAACATACAGTTGTACGAAGACAACAATGTAATTTTGGTGTCTATGGGGCTTACCCACCGAATTACCCTAAACTAAAACCCATCGAGAGATATTGAGCTTTAGTGAAAAGGCAATTGAAGACAACAAACAAAGAAGCCAAAACCATTGGAGATTTCATAATTAGTTAGAACCCTACAAACCGGAACGTTTCAAAAGACACAATTAAATCCGTGATGGAACGGATACCAGACAAAATCAAAAAATTCTGTGATAATCGATGAGATTAAAATATTATGAAATGTAATTGTTTAGAAATAAATACTATTCATAAAACAGTTCAAATTTTTGTAATCAAATCATGGCTTCCAAATATATTAGTTTTTGAGGAGGAACTTTCATTCTGTGGGTTTAAGGGCAACTCACTGTTCCCTAGCGGTTCATTATAATTAATCTATTTTGACAATTCGGCAACCGTAGGAAAAGTTTTGTACGCAACAGGAGCGAAAGCCTGTTTAGGCGCTCGTTTGAATCGTTTTCAGACCTCGGCAACATTTCACCCTAATTACATAAATAACTATTTAAATTCTGCGGTTAGGTAGAGATATAAAAATTAAACATTTGAAATAAAATTGGCTACTATCTTGTAACATAATGAAGTCAGAAGAGAGGTTAATGCTGACTAAAACCAGAATCGTTTTTTATTCAATATTCATTATTCAAATTTACTATTGATTAAAAGTACAATAATGTCTTCTAACGCTTGTTCTAGTTTACATGAGTTAGGTTTATGATTGTACAATAAACTGAAGTGATTTTTTTGACAAACGACCAATTTCAGTTACCGCGACGATACAAACATTGTTAGTTTGGGTTTCTTCATAGTAACTACATGGCCCTATAAGACATAGTTGTCGATTTTTGTAAAAAGAAATTAAAAAAAAAATGCTTACAATCTTCTAAAAACCGCAGTTCGACATCATTTTTCTTCACTGTAAGTAAAACATTAATAATACTTTTTCCTCCAAAGTTGATAGATTTCGATAGATTTATAAAAGGTATTTCAGAAACTTTTCTTAGCGCCATTTTATTACCGTACGAAAAACTTCAATAAAGAAAACTTGTCGAACATCGAATAATATTTAATTAATTGTTACTATAAAGTTAATAGTTTCCCAAGTCTTCATAAAATGTACTGTAGGATTTTGATAGAAAAATCTTTTAAGGCATTTATTAAGTTATGAAAATGTAGTATATAAATAATATAAGGAAAGTATGTGCACTTTTTCTGTAGGTTGAGTAAGATAAAGCATAACGAAGAAGCATAGAAAAATGGGCTTACTTGTATATATCGTAGGAATTAATCAAGCACATGCTCTCTTCAGTGAGTATACAAGTTGAATAGTCGATAGAAACAGAAACTACTTAATTACTTAATGTAGCCAATAATGGGTGAGGCTCAAATCATGTAAGTTTTTTAATTAAACTAGATATTAATTACAATTATGTTTTCCTTGTATTAATCATTTTATCCTACCCGTAAATTATCTAATAATTATGAATAAAACTTAAGAAGAAATCTAAAACAACCCGCTGTCCTTATTTACTGATAAAAAGTCCGAAGCTCCAAAGTTGATTAACTTCGATATATTCGGTACTTTACAAAAAAAAAAGCTTACTAAGGCTTATTTGTTACCGTACAAAAATCCTTTATAAACAATGTCTACAATTGGGTTATTGACAAAAAAATGTATCCATTGTTTTTTATGTATTTTAAAACTTTACCATAAATTATATTAATAGTCATTATAAGTTTTTGTTATGAACGAATAAGTTCAAAGGTAAATATGTAATTAAAAATTATTATTAATTTTATTAAATACATAAATAAAAAGTTTACCTCGAGTAGGATTTGAACCTACGACCTGTACTTTGCTAGAGTACCGCGCTACCAACTGCGCCACCAAGGTTCAAGCCCCAATCGATGTAAATCTTGTCTTTATGTATGTAGAACTGATGTAAATTAATAATAATTTTTAATTATATTAATAGTCGATGCAAAAAATTGTTTGACTTATACGAAATTTAAAATTGATAAAATCTTAAAAAGAATCACGCGACTACAAACGCGCCATGATTGGTCGGCATGTTTGTAACGCCATAATGTTAAATTAATTCCCAATAGTACAGTGTCAACGGCTTCTACATGTAAATTGACTAAAAATATCCGAAATTTAGTGCAAAAAAATTATTTACAATAGCTTGTGTAGTCATGTCTGATAAAGTTTACGGTTAGGTTGACAACTAAACTTGAGCGGAACTACATCAACTTTAATTTATGCTCTACTTCCCATTATAATATAGTAAATATAATTCTCTATGTCTTCTTTCAGCTAAAAAAACATCAAATCGTGAAAATTATTTAAATGACCTTATAACAACGGAAGAACCACTATTATATACACTTTTAAAATTTCAATTTCGTATAGTATATAACCTAGCGCATAATTAAGATATAAAATTCTAAATTAAACCGAAACCATTCAATAACCGTGTACAAATTTATTAATTAATCGTTTTAAATTATTCATAGAAATTTTTTGGGTGCTATGATTTTTAAAAGCTATGATTCTGGAGTTTAGTTAAAAAGATTTAATCGATTAAAAGTCAAAACACTGTATCAGATGTATGCTACGAGTAAAAATAAACATTGTGACGTCACATGCGCTCTGGTTTGTTAGGGAACTTTCGACGTGTTTCCAGTACTGCGTTCAAAAATGTATTTTTAATGTAATATAACTTTTGAATTAGAGCGAGAAAAAACTAAAAATAGTTTCGTTACAAAACGAAATCTTTCCACTTATTACAAAATAAAATCATCTTTTAAAAGTCTCTAAACTTTTTGCTCCAAAGCTGATAGTTTGCCACATACTCCCCAGATACTTTAAAACCGTTTTTATAATACGATTTAAATTTAAATTTAAAGGACCGAATGAATTAAAAAATAATACATTGCTATTGTCTTTAAAACTGTCTCTAAACTTTAGCCTTATAGTTGATAGTTTTTGAAATGTACACAAGATACTTCACAGGCTCATTTTGAAATAGTTTTTTAGGGCTTACTTATTACTCTACGAAAAAAATTAAATTATCTTCAAAGAAAATCTCTTCCTTTTATTCTAAAGTTTATACTAAAGTTTAGGATGTATTCACAAATGATACTTTACAGACACTTTTTGAACTACTTTTTTTTAATTATTACTCAACTACAAACTTACTAAGAAATCTATTTTGAAATTAAATTATCTTTAAAAAAGGTTTCTACACTTTCTGTTTCAAAGTTGATAATTTCGAAACTTTAATCAAAATTTTAAACTTCCCGCCATAAATGTTTAGTTTCCCGATATAACGCCAAAATTCTAAATTTCCCATCATATAACTTATAATGTCTGGACTGAAAAATATTTTTTGTGCAATCGCTTAATAAATGCCGTCTACTTGATTTGCAAAAATACCGTAGGCGTCCCAAAAGAATACAATATAAGAAGACACTATGAAAGTCAACATTCCACATTTTCAAAATTAACAGGCGAGCTACGGAAACAGAAACACAAACGGGAGTTAACTGGTCAGCAAGCGATGTTTACAAAAACCACTTGAAGACACAGAAATTGCAACAGAAATAAGTTGTGAAATATCCCGCCTTATAACAGAACGATGCCGGCCATTTACAGATGGAGACCTTGTCAAAGATTGCTTACAAATAGCTGTTAAAAGGATCTGTCCGGAGTCAGCCAAGAACTTTGAAAAAATTCAATTAAACCAGATGACTGTACAAAGAAGAATTGTTGCAATGTCTGCAGACATAACAGATCAATTGACGGTTTTTTTTAAGAAATGTGTCTACTTTTCATTGGCTATTGATGAATCAACCGACATTAGTTCCACAGCCCAGTTGTTAATATTTGCACGTGGAATAACGCAGGAGTTCGAAGTGACTGAGGAGCTGATGGGAATGAGTTCATTAACAGATCAAACGAAGGGAAGTGTCATGCTCACTGGGGTCTTGAAACAATGTTCAGAAATTGACTCGGATCTGACAAAATTATCACCACTGACGGGGCTCCCTCCATGACAGGAGCGCTTTCTGAACTAGTTACATTACTGAAACAACACCTGGGAAACGACGGCAATGACTTGAAACAATTTCACTGTATAATCCATAAGGAAAGTTTATGTTTTAAGAAACTGGTATTCGAACATGTAATGAAAATTATAGTTTCAACAGTTAATTTTCTAAAATCGCGAGGTCTTAATCACAGACAATTCAAAAAGTTCCTTAACGATATTGAAAGCGAATACGGTGACTTAGTCTTTTACACGGAAGTAAGGTGGCTAAGCCGCGGCCAAAAATTGGAGCGGTTTCTACATTTAATTGACGAAATTGAAATTTTTCTGACGGAGAAACATAAGAACGTGCCTGAAATGAAAAATCCAGATTGGTTATGTCACAGCTTTTTAGTTGATATTACTAGTAGACGGGAGACACCATACGATATTTTGTTTTTTGTGACGTCACAAGCCCCGCCCACTTTTGACCGACCTCGGGAATTCCCCAAGGTGACCTCGGTTTGATCTTGGGAATTTCCGATGACGTAATTCGGACTGGGAATTTCCGATGATGTAATTCGGGCTGGAAATTTCCGATGACGTAATTCGGGGCAGGGGAATTTCCGATGACCTCGCCTTTCACTTTTGACCTTGAGAAAGTGGTTGACCTTGAGAAACTGGTTTACCTTGAGAAACTGGTTGACTTTAAGAAAGGGTTGCCTTGGACATGGACTTGAGCGGGAAATTTGAAATTTGAATTTTTTTTAATGAGGTTGTTGCAAGATAAGTGTAGGAACTATCTCTAGGACCTAGTCTTGCGCGGGAAATTTGAAACTGTTTTAATAAGGAGGTTCTTGTAAGACAAGTGTAGGAGCTATCTCTTGGATCTGTTTTGGTTTATCTGTGGTGGCATCTAGTGTTGAATGGACTAATGAACGTTTTCTGTAACCTTGAGAAAGTTGTTTACCTTGAGAAAGTTGTAAACGGGTTTACCTTGAAAAACAGGTTTAGCTTGAGAAAATTGTCTGCATTGAGAAACATGTTGGCCTTGGGTAGCCTAACCTACTAGGCGGGAAATTTGAATAAGGGGTCCTAATGCTATCTCATAAGTCAGCTATAAGAAATTGTGTTAGGTCTGCGCCCTCTTGTCGTAGCCCCTTATACATTATAAATTAGATATACATCAAACTATTTATTGTTAATGCACGATTTAAAAACACGTGCTGGCTTTTAGCACATATTTAAAAGACAACAACAACAAATAGGATTATTTTGATGTTAAAACGATAAAAACAGGGTAGAATATACCTGTGATTGCAGATTTTTTTCACCTAGTATTTAAGTTGTGATGATAACAGAATACTCTTTAGTATCGCATAGCTTTCGAGATTTAGTTTAAGCATCCCTTTCTACAATTCCAGCGGGGCCATCGGAGTGTGGGAAATCGTATTTTATCGTTGATTTTCTAAAAAATTGGAATTTCAGAAAGGATTACCTGATATGGGACAGTTTGACGGTAAAAAACTGGTCTTAATAATAATTGACGATATAATGCGCGAGACTAACGGTTCGGTGGTTGATATTTTTACAAAGGGTTGTCATCAAAGAAATCCAAGCATATTTTGCTTAACGCAAAACATATTTCATCAAGGACGTGGACAGCGAGATATATCTCTCAACGCTCATTACACAATCTTGTTAAAGAACCCACGTGACAGGGCACAGATACAGCATTTAACAAGGCAGATTTCACCTGACCCGGATATTTATTGTTCGATTTAGAACAGAATATACCGGATTTGTTAAGCTATAAGAACAAATATATTCGGGCCTCAAGGTATTTGCTAAGTATATATAGCGAAAAAAGGGTTTAAGGTTCACAGTCATTAAAGATTACATCATATATGATGGTTGACGCTTTAATCGAAAACACCGATATCCTACGCGCATTACCCAGATTAAGTAAAAGTCAACGTGACGCTTTATAGAAATGTCTGAATAGTTAGCAGGTGGAATGCATTTGCGAGTGTGCACATAACATTTTAAAAGGTCGTGTACCTCTGTCAGCTGATCAGAAGCAGGGACTCTCTCAACATAAACACACTTTAAGGCGACTGGCAGAGAGGTGAAACTATAAAAAAGAAGAAACAGTTTCTCGTACAGAAAAGCGGCGCATTTCTGCCGTTCCTGTTAGAACCATTACTTGGCGGAATTCTGGGTAATTTGTTCCAATAACTATGGACCACAATCTGAAGAAGATGATTATTCTACCTATGGATTTTATACAGCATCTGCAAGCGGCAAATGTCACGCAAAACGACATATTAACGCAATTGCGTAACGACATGGATAGTTTTAAAAACCTACATGACCGACGGTGACTAATGGCAGCAGTACAATCAGGTTCTTCAAACAGTTACGTCAAGCCGATAGTATAACAATCAGGGGTGATGATGATAATCGAGATATGCCGAAACGAAAGAAAGTTTTTACAATTAGTGCAGTGATAAAAAGAAGACCTCCAGTTTATCCCATAAGAGATCTTAATAAAGATCCTCTTACGGTACTTTTTACGAGGAGGAGTTGCAAGTTGTTACGGTTGATAAAGACGCCGTATTCAAAGTCGATAAGATTTTAGCAGAGAAGAGCCGCGGACGATATAAACAATACCTGGCGTTGATACAGTGACAAATTTAATAGCTAGGTGTTAGTTTCGCAGCTGAGAGACATATAAAATGGAGTTTTATCTTACCTTATTAAGTAATAGTTCCATGAAGTATTTTCCTGACAATATGACGACAAGTTTTGTTACAGAACTGCCAAAACGAATAAGATTAACAGGCTCATGGGTTGTAGGCATTTCGGAAAATCAGTACCCTTGTTCTTTTGCCGCTGTAATTGCGACAGACAATTTAGTTTATTATAGAATTGATCCACCCGCACGAGAAGAGGATGTGTTAGAGACGATATTAAAAACGGCTGCATCCCATTTCCAACACGACAACGAGAAAGCCATTTATATTGAGGACGGATGTATGTGTTACGTTTCGCCTCGGGGAATTATGCCAACATTGAAGAAATTGCCAACGAGCTAAATCACCACGAGCTAATAAGTAAATTGCTCCAGTGATGACACGGGAATTTGAAAACATCGAAATTAATATCAAAACAGATACGGGTGCAGCAACTCCATTCAAGTTTGGGACGTCGTGTCTGAAGCTACACTTTAAGAAAGTGCAATAATGGTTTGTCCTAATCAACAATATTATATGAATCAGGCCGGTAACCTACAGAGGTGCACCATATCAACGTGGTCAAGGAATAGGAAGCTGGGAAGGTGGTATATTTAGAAGTATAGTACCGTTATTTAAGTCTGGTGCAAAGGCCATTGGAAAAGAAGCTCTCAGAACAGGTGCCAATATTCTTGGTCACGTCATAGAGGATCAACCTGTTAAGGAATCGTTTAAAGAAAGATTTCACGTGGCAGGTAGAAATCTTAAATGTAAAGCACCGATGTGAAAATCGATAAAATAATGGAGGGTTTGAGCTATAAAAGAGTACGTCTGGCCGATGGTAACCAGTCTCTCCCAAGAGCTGTTGCTGCTAAGAAGAAGAAGAAACCTACTTACGACGATATATTTTCAAGATAATGGCTCTTCTACATGCCCAATCATGTGAATGTGTCGAGTCCGAATTGGATTTGTTCGCTTTACCGTCGACGCAGACAAGTATCGAGGGTGGTGAATGAATATTTTACAAACCCTTATCAGCTCTTAGTGATGACGCTCCAATAGAGTTTGTAGTGCCCGGAAATGGAAAGCTTCAGGACAAAGATCAATTGATTTCTCAACTGTACGGCTACATTTTGTCTTTTCAATGCAAGTTAAATCTCGTTCACACTCATTTAAAATCAGGTAATTACGCCCATTTTCCAAATTATTTCTGACAGGTTCAATGTCAACTTCAACGCTGTGTATGTTGAAATGATTGATATTTTGATATCGGCCTTTAGGGATCGCTTTGCTGATTTTCGAAAAGAAAAGCCATTGGTGGATTTATTTAACAACCCTTTCGCAATTTTGCCTGAAAATGCACCTGAGTCAGTACAGTTTGAACTCATCGACCTGCAGAACGATGAGAACCTGCGGAACAAATTTAATGGAGGCAATTTGTTAAATTTTTTGCACGATTGAGCTTTTTCGTTTATTTACCACATCTGTTTCCAAGACAGTAGGATATGTTTACTGGTTTCGAGGCCCAACTTATCGGTAAGATTTTACTTACCTACGTCTTTTACTTACCAACGTAAAATTATATAGGTATTCTATATTTCACAACAATAAAAACAAAAAATTTGGACATTTCTATTTAAAACGTCACTTTTGACTTTTCGTTTATTTAGTAGAAATTAAATAATTTCAATTGTGGTAAATTTAATACAATCATGCAAAAAACAATATGAGCATCACGAACATTAACGTATAAAGCGTATAAAGAACATTATGGTGGCAAAATAAAATAAATATGATTTATCATATTTAACCTATAACAAGTATTTAAATCAAGTATGCACACTATCTTTAACGTGTTTAGTAGGCGTGTAGATGTAAATTAGTTTTAATTTTGATATTTCATTGAATTATTTGTATTTGCATGATCTTTTCCATGCATTCTTCTAGATGGTGCAAATTTAAATGTGTAACATCGAGCTTCACAATCTCAGTCAAACTTAAATGGTATGTCCCTCATATGATTTTAAACAAAAAAAAGATATACAACACTAGTGCTGCTAAACGTAGTCTTGTCAGTTAACGTTACATAGGAAAGTATTCTGTGGTATTCTGCCATCATGCTAAGTATATGTCTCATAACCACACCTTTTCGTTTATGTTGCGTTCCAATATCTTACTAGTTCTCTCCATGTATGGGGTAAATTTTTTAGGGAATGTTCGTTATCCCACGAAAAATATTTATAAAGATAATATTTCAATTTCATTTTTTTGATTGATTTCAAAACCCACGAAATAAATTTAATAACTGAAGAATGTAATGCTCTCACATATGAGATTAAAGCAGCGCTGAAACTAGAAAAGAAAAAGTGTACTTATAGTAAATCAGGTGTTAACTAATGCTCAAGAATGTAAACAGAGGATCTTCACTTCACAAACTGAATTTGTGTAGAGCTCAGCCCATAGTATACTGTAATGTGTATCATACTAGTAAGTAGATGAATTCTACACGTTCAAGCACACATTAATTATCATTATAAGCACAACACAAATATACAGAAGATAACAGCCAAAGGACGTTAAGAATTAGATACACCCACAAACACCATGTACAGATCAGCTGGAGGCCTATTAGTGAATCAAGCAGTGTACATAATTAATTGAAATGGAAAAATAAAGAAAACACCAATTAGTCAAAGAAAAAGGCATCTTCTTTATGACTTTCTTACTTCGTTAACAAAAACCAGCCATGGTAAACAAATTTCAAAAGGGACACTTATCAGTGCTAAAGAATTTTTACAAGTAAAGTTGAATAGAATTCAAGAATTCATGAAATGTTCCCACAACTGTGCAAAGAAACCAGTGTAACTACTATTTATTTATCCATTACGCAATGATATTATTTTATTTATTTATTAAGCACAGATCAAATTAGTTAATTATTTAAATCGAGATGCTTAATATGATGCATTTCCAAATATAAATATGGTTGCATAGCATTAACATGGTTCAAAAACTTGTACAAATGCGAAATATTTTAGATCAGCAAATATTGACTCAGATGAGCTGCAGTAAAATAGTACACGTTAAGAAATTCATGTTAAGGCAGAATAGAAATAAATAATCCTTTCCCATACTTTTTTATATTAAATAAGAATATACTGCTACATGTTTCAAATTAATATTGTTAGATAACATAAATAATATGAAAGATGACAATTTAAAAAATGTTTTGATTATGTCGCCGTTAATTTAGTCCAAATTTTTATTCAGACTAAAGATTTGGATTCAAAATGCTGAAAATAGCATTAAACAAGAACCATCCACTTTTTTCGACTATATATACGCAGTCTAAACTAATTTATTACCTAATGTGATCTGTTGTAATCACATTACATTCTCAGACATTATTGTCTACAATATGTTTAAAGATTATTTCTCATCAGTTTTTGCAACTAAATCAAAATCAACAAATACAGAAAGTAATAGTAATGCAGATGGCTTCAATATATGTTACATTACCAAAGTAATTATATTGGCTGAACTACATTTATCAAAGCCTGTGCTGCCTCATCGCGCAAACCTTTGTTTATTCTCCATAACAAATCTCTTGCTGAAGGTATTTTCACAGATATATGGGAAGAAGCAACAATAACTCCCTCACATAAAGGTGATGATAAGTAAAAATCATTATTAATTCTATTAAATACATAAACAAAGTTTACCTAGAGTCAGATTTGAACCTACAACCTGTACTTTGCCACTCTGGCAAAGTACAGGTCGTAGGTTCAAATCCTACTCGAGGTAAACTTTTTATTTAGGTATTTAATAAAATTAATAATGATTTTTAATTACGTATTTACTTTTGAACTTATTCTTTCATAACAAAACTTACAAATAATGTGATAATAAGTAGTGGGTGAATGATTAAATCATGGCCCAATCAAATTATTCCACAGCAGCATGGGTTTTACGAAAAACGTTCCATTCTATCAAAACCTACATCAATTTAATGTTTACCTTCATAACGCAATTAATAAATATAATATAATAGGCACAATGTACACTGATTTTAAAAAATCATTTGACAAGGTTGACCATAAAATTCTTTTAAATAAAATATCACACTTTGGCATTTTTGGAAATATTTAGAATCTGATTTAAAAAACAGATACCAAACCGTTGCAATTCACTAGTTACATCAGGTGTATCTAGGACAAACTATTCCTAATTGTATTAACGACGTTTCTTCTTGTTTTTAACATCTACCAATTCCAAGTTCAATGTATAAAATTGTAATATATTTTTAGTCCAATCATTCATATTGTTCAATTTACCAAGCACATGTTTAAATTGGTAGAAGTCAACCTACCGATCTAAACGTGCACTTGGTAAATTGAACAATATGACTGATTGGACTAAAAATATATTACAGTTTTATACATTTAACTTGGAATTGGTAGAAATTGAATTTGAAATATTATCTTTATAAATATTTTTCATGGGATAACAAATATTCCCTAAAAATTTACCCCATGCGGCCATACATGGAGAGAACTAGTAAGATACTTCAACGCAACATAAACAAAAAGGTATGGCAGAATACCACAGAATACTTTCCTAAGTAATGTTAACTGACGAGACTGCATTGTTAAAAGCAAACATGCCCTTCATAATTGGTTACTAATATTGTTAAAATCAAACATGACAGCATAGATAAAGCGAACAAATATCCAGTGCTCAACAATTCTATTAAAACCTGCAGACTACCTATATTTCAGGGTTAAAGATATACCTTATCATGATAATAATTCCAACACAGAATTGGACGTTGTATCATTCAATAAAACAGGTAACTAATCTACTTTTGCTTATAGTTGCGCCACTGTAATTTAATGCATTACCTCCAAATGAAGAGTAGAATGCAAAAACCATAAACTGTATAGTTTATAATAAAAACTTTTTTTTTTGTTGTAGTCCTGAACAGACTAAGTTTACCCTAATGTACTAAAGCACTCGGAAACTCTAAGGAAAATGCATACGAGGGTTTTTAACTGCCAAGATATGCCTATGAACGGATATCTTAAATTTTTTCAAATCATAAGTGAGAGGAAAACAGGAGAGTATAGAAGCCGTGTAGAAGAATGTGGATTGCGTCCGTTTAATACAAGTTGAAATCTTTACTGCACACTGATGAAGTGAATGAGTGACTTAAGTATCTGTAACACATGTGACCCAAGATGGTATCAAAGAAGGTAATTCAGCTGCACGATAGCCATAGTAATACTGATAGCACAAAGAAAAAATTCAAACGATGCTTGTGTTTAGGGGCTGTTAAAGTTAAAAACGAGCCATCTATAAACCTAACCGCTCTTCTTTAAATACAGTCAACGATATCGAGGGCATATTGGGGAGGATCAACCCAGAGCAGAGAAGTAGATTCTTGGTGAGGTCAAATTTAGCCGAACACTACCACATGTGTTCGTTTTTCATCAAGAAAATTGGAAACCCAATTGATGAATATATGAGTTAACCCAAACGAGGTGTTTGGGAAGCAATGCCAAACTTGGTCAAACAGTTCTGAAATATTTAAAGTGGATCGTTCTATTATATTGTTCCAAAATCGGGCCACATATTAAATAATAATGTATTGTCCCATAGAATACAACCAATTACGGGAAAACTAAGAGTAAATAATAAGAATAAGAATGTGTACCGGGTGTCCCGTTTTCATGTGTTTTATGGAGTTTTTCACTTATGAATGGAGATAGAAGGTTGCGGTTTTCGCAATAGTTGTCTACTTTTTGATGAAACAAAAGATGCCATAATTACATTTGTCATGGCCCTCTACGTTCTGAGCTACAAGGTGATTTTGAAAAATTGTTATTTGAAAAGTTATTGTTAACGTGAAAGCGGACTTTTACAGAATTTTTTTTCGTAGAATCCAGTGGTATGATTGGATTTTTTATAACCACAACTGTTTCTTAGTTATTTTATATACATATATATATATATATATATATATATATATATATATATATATATATATATATATATTTCTAAAATCAAATCCGCCTGCTCATAAGCTTTCCAAAAATATCATATAGTCTATATTTATTTTGACAAATAACGTTACAATTCAGGAATTTCTCAAAAAGTCATTCTTCTTATAGTAGGAGTGCTTGACAACAAAAGATTAATTCGCTTTTTTTATTATTATTTATTTTATTTTTTCATTTATCATTTAAAGCATAATAATAATTGGTAAGTAGTAGCTTTATTCTTGCACTGAAGAAAACATAATACTGGATAAAAAATATACATATATAACTTCACTTTTAACAAAATTGTGATACATACTAAAATTTTAAAATTGTGCTCAAATTGTTGCCCCTTATGTCTAATGCATATCCGGCATAGCTTCTGGATTTTCTCTAAGGCTTTGAAAACAATCATGGCACGACCTCTCAATTCCCTAAAAGCATTTTCTATGGCGCCACGGAGATCTTGGATAGAATCATAACGTCTCTCATAGGCCTTATTTTAAAGGTAGCCTCATAAAAAGAAGTCCAGTATATAAAGATCGGACGACCGAGGTGGCCCGTTTGTCCCGATCGAGCGGTTGGGGAAATCATCTAGCCATGTTGTTACAGCCCTCGCATTATGCGCTTATTGAAAATAGATATTTTGTAAGTGAGCTAAAGGAACATCTTTCAAAATTTCAAACATGTTAGTTTGAAGAATTTCCATGTAGCAATCAGTGTTTAAACTTCCTTCACAGATAATATATACGTCTCGTTCCAAAAATAAAACACGAAAGCTTCACTGGAGTCCTTGAGTAAATATTTCATGTGGGTTTTCCTGCGCCCAGATTTGTGAATTATGCTTATTTAAAATTCCACAGCTTGAAAAAACGCCTTGCTGTTCGAAGTTTCTATTAGTAAGGTACTTGTTAAAGAACCAATGACAAAATTGGACGCGTCTTTCGGCATCGTCTGGACGTAAGTTTTGAACTAATTTATATTTATAGGGCTTAAATTTATTTGACTTAAGAATTCTTTGCGCCTTCGTTTTTGAAACTCCTGCTTCATCTTCCATTTTTCTCAACGAAGTTTCGGGATTCATAGCCTGACTGTCGCTTCTTCGTTTTCTTTACAGTACATTTTCGTGGCTCTTTAAAAGATCCATACTGAACTAGGTTGTTCTTCATTTTGAGAAATAATCTTTTATCTGCCTGAGGTCTCTATGGATATCTGTATAATGTAAGATAATCAAGTTAAACTAACACAGGTAAAACACACGACTCCGAATTTAGGAAAAACTTACCTATTGAAGTAGAGTTGTGCGACTTCTTCGGCGTTTTCGTTACACAGAATATAGCATGTATTCGCGTCGTATTTATGTCTATTTTGAAATCTATGTTGCATAGCAATATTATAATTATTTATATCGTTTTAAAGAATAGAAAACACAAAATGCTCAAACGCTATTGAAATCGAAAAATTCATTAACCACAGAAATGTCAAACTGTCGGCATAGTTACCTATTATTAAAAAACGATCATTTGTCAAGCACTCCGTTACAGCCTACTATAAGAAGAATGACTTCTTAAGAAATTCCTGAATTGTCACGTTATTTGTCAAAATAAATATAGACTATATTTTTGGAAAACTCATGAACTTTGGTCGTAACTAAAAACAGTTGTGTTTATCACACGACTGAATTCTACATTAAAAATTCTATTAAAGTCCATTTTCATGTTTACAATAACTTTCCAAATAACCGAGATACAGGAGATGCTTGAAATCAACATTTTTTCAAAATCACCCTGTAGCTCAAAAAGGAAGAGGACTATGACAAATGTAATTATCTTTTGTCTCATCAAAAAGTAGCACACTATTGCGAAAACCGCAACCTTATATCTCCACACATAAGCGAAAAACCCATAAAACACATGAAAACGGGACACCCAGTACACTTTGCTTGCAATGCATAAAAATTAGAATTAATAAAAAAAAAGACAATATTATTGTGAAATAAAATGTTACTCCAATAAACTAAATAAACATGATTTAGAAACATAATATACTAAGCTTCAATCAATGGAATAATGTCATTCAGGACACAGTTGTTTATATGAACACAACTGGACAAGCTATGGAAAACCTTAATAACATTTAATAGAGGAGATCTGAAATACGATCATCTGTTAAACGACTACATAAAACCATACTGGTGGTCACTAAGGAGTTTTTTAAATTTAAGGAAATAAAGTAGCTGGTGATAAATGGCTTTTTCCATGACTTGAGGCAAAATGGAAGTGATGGCAATTGGTCGGAGGTTTAAGGGATCGATCTTATCGCCTTTTTTGAAAATACATTAAATATTTGCTATCTTCCATGATGAAGGAAATTCCACAAAAGAGATAGAGATCAAATACAGCTTAGACAGCGGCCGGTACTAGTTTCAGGGAACATTGCTTTAAGAAATGGGATATGGTCAGGGCTAGTCGTCTTCTTGGAATCAAGCCTACTGAAGATCGATTCTAGAAGCTTGTATTAGAAATTAATTGGTTTCATAGTATAGAAAAGAGTTCACTAAAGCACGAGTTTAATACAAATAGATCCACAAAAAGATTAGCTTTGTTTACAGAGTTAACCACTACAGAGCTATCAAAAGATGTCAGTGGGAAATGAAGAAGTACCAAAGTTTTTACTTATGGCTTTAGCTCAAGACCACCATTTACGACTACCCAAATAACATTGTTGCGAATTCATCGCATTTTTATTGTTCGTTCAACTTTTTAGAAGCAGCGATAATACTCTGCCGGTATTTCTAACACCAATGTAGTCTGCGTGAATCTCGACCGTTTTCTTGGAGTTTCATTTAGTGTAAAATTTATTTTCGAAAGAAAAGAATAACCTATACCGTTTTGTTCCGTAGGGATAAATAACTCCATGCCTATGAGGGTGACAGCAGATAGTAAAAGAGGAATATCCGAAGACGAGGACTACTTAAAACAATACAATAGATCACTCCATTTACCTAACTTAACAAGAGTTTTGGGTCCATACTTCTTTGAGCGCGCATTAAATGGTCAAGAATATGTCAAGTTTTTTGCATACCACCTTCGATAATTTGCTGGATGACATGCCTCTAAATGTACGAAGAAATATTATTTTCCAGCAGGATAGAGCTCCATCACATAATGTCCAAGCTGCTAGTTATGATTTAAATGACAATTTTCACGATTGGTTGGGAAACAGGGGACTATTCGATGGCTAGCCAATAGTCCCAATTTAATAGCACTTGATACTTTTTATAGGGATATCTGAAGAATAAAATTTATGGCCTCAATTTAAATACAGATTTATACAAAATGCGACTGAAAATCTAAAGTTATTGTAAATATTTATATAAATACTATGTTTAACTTTAATGGGGGTAAGTTATAATAAGTAATATCAGTTTTATTGGAGTTAATGTTCATGAGTTTAAAGTGTTTAAAGTTGTTTGTTCAATAAATATATACGATTCCCGCCAGGAAAGAATCGCCCTGCGTCATTAGTTTATGAACCTAGCTATCCAAATTGTGTATACTGCCATCTCATACCAAAGCGTTTTTAAAAAAAAGATAGTAACATACTTGAAGTGCATTTGACACAATCGACATATGTCATCTCGTGAGTATTCCCTTTGACAAGGAAACAGATGCTAACATACATTTCAATTTTAATTTGACTAACGACGTAATTTTAGCACATAACCTCACTATCTTGCATTCAAGAGGTAGGTAATATTTATTTTTATTTCACTATTGTAATCACAAAATTACAGCGTGTGGCAAGTGCTTTAGGTATATCTGTGGACACAGTGAAGAATATCAAGTCTCGCAGTAGATCGAATTCAATTTTATCCAGTCCAGGTAAAAAACGACCTTGTAAAAAAACCAAATCGAACGATCTGCCAGAAAAATCCGAAATGTGCATTAGGAATACATTACACAACATGTATGCACAAAGTGAAAACAATCTTAACATATAAAGATTCCCACATCTGAAATGCCTTTATTTAAAGTAAATCTTGTTGGAGCTTAAATGCTGAACTCCATGATAGTCATGTTTTTTTAAGTGATAGAAGTTTAAATGGTGCATTACACACATTAGGATTCAAGTTCTGAAAATACTCTAATCGTAGAGCTTTATTGGAAAAACAAAATATAGCACAAATGTAAAGTGGTTTTCTCAAAACATACATTAAGAGATCAATTCACCTAGTCGAAGACAAATAGTATTTATGGATCTACTCAAAAGGAAATCCAAGCAAGTCGTGGCAAAATGAAATGTAAAGAGTGTACGGAAACCTCAGGGCTATGATGGTAAACGCTTTATTGTTATTCATGAAGGTCGCACCACAGGATTTATAGAGAACGCATGCCTATTATTTGCTTCAAAATGATTAAAAGAAGATTATTATGGTGAAATGAATGGAGATCTGTTTAAAAAGTGGCTTATTGGACATCTGTTAAATAATTTAGAAGAGCCTTCATTAATTATTATGACAATGCACCGTACCACATAATGTTACTCAAGAAGGTACCAACATCATCCTGGACAAAATCTAATATGATTTCATGGTTAACACAAAAAAGTATCAGTTGTGAACCCACACTATTTAAAACGCTAATTAAATCTCAGGAAATAGAGAAAAGGTATGAGATAGATGAAATAATTAGAAGCTATGGACATGAAGTGTTACAATTGCCACCATATCATTGTGATTTTATAAAGCAGTTGTACAAACGTGCAGAAATGTTGGACATTACAGTTGATTTGGTACTTTAAGTTTATTGTTACAACATAATAGTTTAGGTAATTGAAAAACGTGTAAATTTTTGTGATATAATTATTTTGTGCATATATTGAACTTTAAATAAATTACACTTAAATACGTCAAAGCATTAAATTTCATTTTAATTATTTATTTGGCATAATATAGGTCATCATGTATGATTTGTTTAATTACTATTAAATAAGAGCTGTAACAATGGTAACTGTTCTAAGATCAACTCAAATACACACCTTGTAGTTCTGTGGTCACATGAAATAAAGTTGCGACTTCATAACACATAGATATCTAGTATTAATAAAATAAGCTTAAAAATTACGTACACCACACTTAGAGGTTTATTTCAAATTTGACATATCTCCAGAGCACCAAAAACACTACCATTTTGTACATTATTCATTATGGAGAGAATTTATGTATTCCTTTAATGCTCTACTGCCAAACATTTATTTATGTCATAAGAAAATCTTATACCCATATATCATAATATAAACTTTATTTAGCTAAAAAAATTGCTATACAATCTCTTATCTACAAATAATCTTACACACATACATTCCTAATATATATACCTTATTTTTAGTTTAAATCTATTAAAAATAGTACATTTGTACTACTTTTAATATCATTTGGTAACATTATATTTTTTTAATGCATTAAAAATAAACAAATTTTTATATTTTGTATGATGCAGTATAATATTTTGTTCATTCCTAGTATCATACTCCTGCACCTTATACCTAGCATACTATATATAATATAAACTTTATTTAGCTAAAAAAAAATTGCTATACAAACTTTTTATCTACAAATAATCTTACACACTTATTCCTAATATATTTTCTGTTTAAATATATTTACATTTGTACTAATTTTAATATCATTTGGTAACATTATATTTTTTAATGCCTTAAAAATAATGAATTCTGACTTTTCTTATATTTTGTATGATGCAGTATAAAATTTTGTTTATTTCTAGAATCATACTCGTGCACCTGATCAAAATGCTTGACTCTGTTGAATATGTGTGGTCATAAATTATAACCTACAAAAACCATTAAGATGAAATATTTGCTAGAGCTGTATTTATTTCTCACCGTGGTCATTAATACGTTAATTATAATGAACAATTTTCTTCGACTTCATAAAGTAAAAGTTGTTTTCTTTTACGGTGTAAATTTTACAATAACCAGTATTTAATCGTATGAAAACCTGTAACTGCACTACCGACATCTCGAAAGAGTAATTAATTGAAAAGAAATTATTACGGAAATAATTTGAATCCGTTTTTTAATATTAACTCGTACTATTGTAAGTGATGACGCAGGTTTATTCTTTGGTGGCAAGGATGGTATTTAATAACACTACTATCAAAGTAAAAAGTTTAGTCACCTGAATTTAAACGTTTATATTTCGAAAACTATTAGGTCGATTTTAATCAAACAACTTGCATCATAATCGATATCTATTTCAGTGTATGTGAACGTAATTTAATATTTTTTGTTACATTTACCTAACTACTAGAACCACTCTTCGCGCAAGACCAATCTTTATGAATTTATAATTAAAACACTAGTTAATGGATTGCCTTCATTTTTATGTATATGCCAAAGTACACCTTTGCTTAGAGGTTTATGATGATTTCATCACTTTGTATTATTTAAAAACCGTGTAATAAAGGAAAAATGTCACGCTTGTTAACTCTCTTATTCTAAGCGTTATACGCAATATTTTTACAGTACATTAAAACCAATAAATACGGAAATATCGACTTTTTCATAGTTTATATAATTGCTAACCAAGGGATAGAATGAAACGTTTCGTTGAGCCTCTACTGAGAAATCGCAATTTATATAGTGCGGCAAAATGGTTTCATGTATTAATGCAAGCATTTTGGTAAGAAGCTGCTATGATATACGTATATGCTCGTGTATATATGTAATATATGCACATATATATATATATATATATATATATATATATATATATATATATATATATCCATTATCACGTCCTTCAAGTACGTTTGTATACGTGTAATCGTCGGTTACAGGACCAAGGCAGTCGAGGGGCTGAGTCAATTAACGTTTATACATATCTCATGTGCTGTCGATAATGTTATAATTAGTTTCAATACTTTATTTAATTTACCTGGGTAAGCTCCTTTACTAAAGTTGATTGTGTTTTATTAAACGACTGCCTTGGTTCTATAACCGATGATTACATGCACACAAATATATATATATATATATATATATATATATATATATATATATATATCTTTGTGTTAAGAAGTCGCAACTTAACTTCAAGTGACAACAGAACTACAAGGTGTGTATTTGAGTTGATCTTAGAACAGTTACTATCGTTACAGCTCTTATTAAATAGTAATTAAACAAACCATACATGAAGACCTGTATTATACCAAATAAATAATTAAAATGAAATTTAATGCGTTGACATATTTAAGAGTAATTTATTTAAAGTTCAACATATGCACAGAATACTTATATTACAAAAATTAGCACATCTTTTCCAATTACCTAAACTATTATGTTGTAACAATAAACAACAATAAGCTTAAAATACCAAATTTTTAGCCACTATGCGTATCAGAATGTTCAGAATAATTCCTCACATTAATCACCATCTCATCAACTGTAATGTCCAACATTTCTTCACGTTTGTACCACTGCTTTATAAAAGCACCATGATATGGTGGCAATCGTAACACTTCATGACCACAGCTTCTAATTATTTCATCTATCTCATACCTTTTCTCTATTTCCCGAGATTTAATTAGTGAATAAAGTTCAGTTTTAAATAGTGATATTTTTTTGTGTTAACCATGAAACCATGTTAGGCTTTGTCCAGGATGATGTTGGTACCTTCTTAAGTAACATTATGCCTTACAGTGATTGCCATAATAATTAATGAAGGTTCTTCTAAATTATTTAACAAATGCTCAATAAGCCGCTTTTTAAAAAGATCTCCATCATTTTACCATAATAATCTTCTTTGAATGATTTTGAAGCAAATAATAGGGATGTGTTCTCTATAAATCCTGTGGTGCGACCTGCATGAATAACAATAAAGCGTTTACCATCATAGTCCTGAGGTTTCCGTACACTCTTTACGTCTACATTTTGGATTACCTTTTGACTAGATCCGTTTCATCCATAAATACTATTTGTCTTCGACTAGGTGAATTAATCTCTTAATGTATCGTTTGAGAAAATGACTTCGCATTTGTTTTTCCAATAAATCTCTATGACTAGTCTTTTCTGAACTTTAACCCTAATGTGTGTAATGCAGCATTTAAACTTTTATCACTTAAAAAAACATGACAATCACGGAGTTCAGCATTTAAAGCTCCAACATGCTTTTCTGTAAGTAAAGGCATTTCAGATGTGGGAATTTGTATACGTCAGATTATACTCACTTTGTGCATACATGTTGTACAATGTATTCCTAATGCACATTTTTTTATTTTTCTGCCAGATCGTTCGATTTGATTTTTTTACGAGGTTGTTTTTTACCTGGACCGAATAAAACTGAATTCGACCACTGTGGCCACAGATATACCGAGAGCATTTGCCACACGCTGTAATTTTGCAATTACAGTTATCAGTTATCAGATTAAGTAAAAAGAGTCTTCTTTTACTTCCCTAAACCCTTCGGCTGCATCACCACTAATTTAGTCTTTAGTATATATATATATATATATACATACTAGTATATATATATATATATATATATATATATATATATATATATATATATATACTACTACTTTGCCTAAACCAATATTGGTGGTCACTAAGGAGTTTGTTAGTTTCACTACCTAATTCTCCAATTTTATTGATTTGCATTGGAAAATAAAATATTTATGAAGGTTTAAAGTTGAGTAAGTTGAAAAATGATACGATTTATAGTACCTTTTTGTAAATAAAATTCAACAGTTTTAAAACTACGTCAATTAAACACTTAGAATTTACATATTTAACAACAATATACCAATTGTTAAATAACAAAAATTTTAGGCAATTTTGTGAAATAAGCCTTCTAAGTGAAGTGATTAAACTTTTTACTTTGATAGTAAATATATTTATTTCTCCTACTTTGTAGTTTTTTTTTTGATGTTCAGTTGCCCTTAGAGAAAATTGATTTACCTAACTATCTGATCAATTGACGTCAAAAATCGATACCTATGGTTTTACCGAAAATTCCTAAATCCTTGATTAAATTGGTAGTAACTAGTTTTGTTGTGATCAATAGAAACAATATTTCTAATAGGGAGATGCCGTGTTTTTCTACTACAAAACGTTTTGAAAATATTTCATCTAGAAATTTACAAAAAACTAGCACTTAACTGTATCTTAAAAACTAGTTTGCACTTTGACATACTTGCAATTACCTTTTTACTAGAAATTGAATGTAGAAACGAAAAATGGTAAAATATCCAGTGATTCGTTTAAAAAAATATTACTTAATCGCGTATTTTGAAAACTCCCTGTATATCAATCAGTTAAAGAATCTATGCCACTGAATTCTGCGTAAAATGTACTAAAACTCTGCCATTTACGTTTTGTTCTTTCTATTTAAATAAGAAAATTGTGAGTATGGGACATTATGATAAATCACTCGGTACATTAATTAACTTTTTTCAATATTCTTAAACTGCAATTTGTTTTTTATATTCTCCCTGTCTTAAACACAGAATGTGAATAATTTTTTACGCCATTTTTAAAACCATGGTTACCTGTAATTGTAATCCTTTTATAGATATGTTTAAAGATAAATAAGACACAGAAGTTTCTAGAAATTGCAGGATTTTTATTCTCACATTGTTTGTAATATAGAGAATGTTTGCAAATCTGAAAACGTAATATTAATATACAAAAAATTACGAAACTTTTCAAAATTTCAACCACCCTGCATCTCTTACCGTTATTGAAATAATTAACACTGGAACATAATACAGGCCTCAAGAGTATTTTAGCAAATGACATGAAATTCTTGTAGGGATTGTTATTCTATTAATCACATAAATATTGATTACGTAATGATTTCATATTATGCTTAAAAATAATAATTATGCACCAGCGGTGGTACTTCAAAGGCAAATGAATGTTATTATACAGAGTAATGTTGGTTGCCTATGTATTAGGTGGTTGCATGAGTTTAATAAAATCGAAAATAAAAGCAGCCCATGTAAATCTTAATTTACATCAAACAGAAGACAACAGCTTAAAAATTATGTCTAAAAAACAATACTCACAACACTAATTACTAGAAAAATTTGTAAAAATATAAGAAATAAAAAAAATTGTTACTATACTAATTATACCGGCTGTTTCATTAAGATCGGACACCAGCCACATCTCAAAAACTACTGGGCGTACAAATTTAGGAAAAAAATTTCAAGTGGACATGAGAAAATCCTGGAAATTATTTCTAAGTTCCGCATTTCGCCGCAAGGAAGCTAATTGAAAAATAAGTATTAAAATTCTAATTTTCTCTTAAAATTCCCACATTAAGATACACCTTTGGTAACACCATTAGAAAGCTTAAACAATTTTGCATCATTTTGGTTTAAGGCTTATTAGCATACCAACCTTAATAAGAATAGGGGATGCTAGTGAGAGTGTAATCATTTAAATCTAAATCTAAATGACATTCAATTTTAGTAAAATTAAGCTTATTTGGAAAAGAAAGGTAAGTACTTTTAATTGTCGTATCTACTGGTACACAATAGTTCCTAATAAAAGTGCTGCAGGCGCAATTTATAACAGTTTCTTTGTTATTATCCTGAAAACTTAAATCTTACGGTATAAGGATGACATCGTAATCAGCAAATAGATTAAATTTGCTGGAAAAAAGATAAACCAAATTTCGTTGCCTTCATTCGTTTTAGAATTATTGCCAAAAAAATAATTTTTAACACTTTAATTGAAGAATTGATTATTTTCAAATTTCCATATTCAAGCATTTTCATGTCAAAAAAATATTTTTAACCTTTATGGCTGTATAGGTTTGCCACTCATTATTCCAAAAACTACTTTAGAATTAATATCATGGAAAACTTTTAACGTACGAATTCTAATACAATGTTTTAAAAAATAAATCTAGATACCTATGAAAAAAAATTGTCCATGGAAATAAATAAATCGAGACAGTTGTCAACTGATTTACTTTTGATGGGTGTTTTTCACGAATTCTTTTTGAATTTCTTTTTACCTAATCAAAATTTGTGCTATATACTTTAAAAATGCTTTATACCAATGCTGAGGCTTACGATATGCTTATAATTGCCGTATATTTCGAATTTTTTTCAAAATACACCTGTTACAAAACGAGCATTTGCTACCAGATATTCAGAATGAAGGCACTATAGTAGAAGTGTTTTGGCGACTGGAAATACGTTTAACGCAAACGGAACATGTACGACCCATTAGAATATATCCCGTAAGGAATAAAGACAATATTATAAACGTTCTTGCGTACGTGGAAACGGATCCCCATTTAAACACAAGAGAAATTTCCATAGACCTAGGTGTAAGCGTCACTTTCATGTTCCAAATTTGAAAAACTTTAAACTGCGTCCCTATTCTCAATGGATGCACAAATTGCATCACCAAAACAGGCAGGGTGTAAATGTGTGGGGCGGGGTGTTAGGGCATAGAATTACCGGACCAGTTATTTTTAATGGCAACCTAAATGGCGAATCTTATTTTAACTGTGTAGAAAATGAATTGCCTATCCTTTTAGAAGATTCCTCTTCACCTAAGATCATCCATGTGGTATCAACAGGATGAGTCCGTGATCTTTTAAATGCTATGTGTCCCAAACGTCTGGGTTGGAAAGGGTAGTTGATTTCCGTGGCCGCCTAATCACCGGATTAACTGTGTTAAATTTTTACTTGTGGGAACGAATAAAAGACATTGCTTATGAAACGCGACCAACCACATGAGACAACATGATTGGGCAAATTGAAAATGCCATAAATTCGTTTTTACGAGCTGTCCCTCCATTAAAATAATAAAATTATTCTTTTGTCATTAACTCTGAAACGAACGAAGGTACCGAAGTGCGGTTTTCACATTTTTTCTTGAAAATTTAATCTACTTTCCGATTATGATGTTCGAGTTATACAGTATAATTTTAAGTTTTCAGGGTAAAATCACAAAAACTGTCATTATTACAAATTGCGCAATTTTATTATGAACTATTGTGTACCAGTAGATATGATAATTAAAAGTGCTTATCTTTTTCTTCCGAACAAGCTTAAGTGTACTAAAATCGGATAATTCATTTACAGCAATATAAATAATTACACTTTCACTAGCTTCCCCTGCTCTTATTAAGGTCAGTACGCCAATGAGACTTAAGCCAAAATGATGCAGAATTATCTAAGCTTTCGAATGATGTTACCAAAGGTATACTTCAATTTGGGAATTTTCCGAGAAATGTAGAATTTCAATATTTATTTTTCAATTGCGCCCCGTTGCGACGAAATACGGAACTTAAAAATAATTTATACAATTTTCTCATGGCCACTTTAATAATAATGTTTTTTTCCTAAATTTGTACGCCCAGTAGTTTTTGAGATATGGCCGGTGGCCGACCTTAATAAAACAGCCTGTACAACCAATTACACCTATTACACTATAATTATGTATGTGTTGTGTTAGTCAACAAAATTTGCTATTTTAAACCTATACATCATACTTACTGCGTACACGGCTAAAACTGCCAGTTGATTATAAGGTCGCCCATTCTTTGGATTTATTTCATGTGCTTTAATATACCATCTAAAAAATAATATTACAGAACAATATAATATACATAATTTAAAACTTACTGTCTACACTTTCCATAATTTGATGTTTCATTAGCCTGTTCCCTATATCTTACCAAGTCGCCCAAAAATAAAAATATCTTTTGAGCCGAAATTAAAGCAAGGCCAATAAGTCCTAACCCTTTCTGAGGTATTAAATTATTATAACCCAAATAATCGTTCAATTTAAATTTATAAGTGTGTTCTAATAAGTCTAATAAAGACTCAAAATACTTTGTACCCTCATCAATAAGTGATAATTGGAATTCCTTATATTGCTTTTTATTAACCGGATCACTTAAAATTGCCTTTCGCATCATTTCATTAATATTGTAATACAAGATACGCCAAAAATGTTGCTCCACGTTTTCCGATTGACAAAATTTAAGATCTTTACATAAGAGATATAACAAGCTATCTTTTAAAAATTTTCTTAGTCCAATTACAGTCTCCCAATTTATTAAAATTAATCCTGAATTATTAATGCACTGTAATTCATAATCCGCTTGTTTTATGTGTTTCAATAAAGATGATGAATGACACATTTTCCAACTTTCCGAATTTTCGTCATACCAAGTTGGTCCCACATTACCAAATTGATCTGTGTACTGATGTAACTGTGGTGGTGAATTTTCGCTATTTTCAGAAAAGCCCGGGGCACTTATACGAGCACTGCTAGATTTTACAATTATAGGTTTACTAGGATTGCTAGGATCGAAAAGACTTTTTTGTTGCTGTCCGAAGTTTGATTTTTTAATTTCTGGATATCTCGGCCACTCTATATTTACAGATGAAGGTTTTGCCTTTTCTAATTCCTTGGTTGGTAAAACAATAATGCCGCCTTTTTTCATATCTATCTCTTTATGTTCATCTCTCTCACTGTTATGCCTATTTCTTAAACTTTCATCTCGCCAATTTTCAGGTTGTGTTCGAGAACGGTCAAAACTGGATTCTCTACTAATATTTTTTTCACGCGAATTTCTACGTCTTCTAAAACGAGATTCAGGTACTTTAAAATTATCTACAATATTATGATGAGTGTGATTTTGATCTTCCTTATTACGTGATAATATATGTCTATTTGAAAATTGGTTATCAGCACTGTGGTCTCTGAACCGACTGCTGCTCCTAAAGTTGCAAAATTAAAATAAAATTAGTTATTGTATAATTATAAACAATTATTTAATATTATCAAGACAAGAATATAAATCTCCCACCCTTTAAACATTTTTGTTACATTTCACAATCATGCAATTAGTTTTGTTATAATGCATATGAAATAATACTCAACAGCATACAATTAGTCCACTTCTAGAATTTTAAACAAATCATACGTTGCCCATTCTTAGCGGGATGTAACTTATAAAAGTCTTTAAGTCGTTCCAGATGTCCACTCAGGAATAAATTTTTAATAGGTAATTAATTCAAAAATATTTTTAATATACATGGGCGTGCAATTGCGTTTTTGGTGGAAATAGCCAGAGTTGTCAATTGTTACGCTAAAATAACCAACTCTTTAACACATCATCAAGAACCAGCAATAAGAATGTAATTGACTGAAATAACATTTGATTTTACTTTAAAAACGTAATGTAGTACTCACATATTTCGGTGGTACGATAGCTATTAAGTCTCTGAAGACGACCCGACGTTAAGTCAGTACCGCGGGCGCCGTTTTGTTTAAAGAAGATGAAACATTTGAATTTGATTCAACATTTAACAACAACGCCATATTTTAATGATATTATGAAACGATCTTAAAATTACTGGCGAAATAAAACATCTTTCTAGGTGTATTAAAAGGACTTAAAAGGCCACATATAGGTTCATCGGCCAGTGAAGTGACACTTGTAATGTTAATAAGTGATACTGATTTATTACAATTTAGTTATTTTATAATGTTTGACTAGTGATATAGTCATGACATAGTCATATCGAGACAATTCAAAATTATTGTGTAATATTAAATTGGTGCTTGTGAGTATACTTTTTGTGAAATTGCGTTTATCTTAGTAAGTGATGTTGATTGGGTATTGTATTCTAGGATTAATCTTTGCTTGGTTAAAATCATTTGATTCTATTATACACAAATTTAATTGAAACATTGCTTACGTTACATAAATGATTTATTTTTTTAATTGAAATTGATTTAATCAGGTTTGTAGAATTTTAAATAGTGTACGTTGTAATCATACGTCTAAAGTATAATTGTTATAGAAATTTTTTTTATGGTGAATCAAATACGTGAATGAAATACATTTTCGATTTAACGGCTCATATTTTACAGATTCAACCAATAGCTTAAGTATGGCCTTGGCCACACCGAGTCACAAAAAATATTGTAATAATAAAAATTATTTTCAGAAATTATTAGGAGCTTTAAGATAACTTCATATAGAGTAACGTTCGGAATATCAAACACTTCTGAGCAGAATCACTTAGTTTTAAAGTTAAATTAATTTTTTAAATACTTAATCCATTTCCTAATCAATACATTGACTTAATTAAGCATTAAATTGTACAGTCGTATATGGTGTGTAGCAACAAAGTGGGAACAATGGTTAAGACAAAAGTACAAATCAAAACACAATTTTTTAAGGATCATTTGTTATATTATATATTTTAACTAATACACCGAAATATTGTTTATCCTTGTTAAAACATTAATACTGATGTGTTAAAATAAGTGATTAATCGAATATTTTAAAACCAGTGAGGGTATACAAGATGTTCATATTAATTAAAACTTTCCATACTCATTTTCTACATGTTTATTTTAGCCCTCTGGTAATTTCATTGGAAACCCTACCGTTGGGTGTTTTATTTATTATATTGACCCGATGCTGAAATATTTGGGAATCAGTTTTTATATTACTAGGGCAGGGAGGAGAGGTCAATGTTATCCCCCATACATAACATTTTATGAGGTCATAAATAACTGAAGCCATATGTCATTAATTAAAAAATTTAAACGCAGAACTTTGGGTATTCCCGCATGTACGGCAATAATGCTGTTGTGCTTGCGTTACCTAGGATAATTACAAGTTCTGTATTATAAGTGTTTTGTAACTGTGGTTTCATATTAGTTGAGTTGATCGGCCTTTTCCCACAGTTTTTGCTTTTATAGCGCGACTCTGCTTCCGTCATCAGGGTTAATTTTCGCACTTGAGCCAAATTAACATGTTATGATTTTCCCAAGAACTTGACTACTATCAGATTCGAACTTTGGTACCATTTACTTACAAGTCTGACGCCTTTACCGCCGAGCCACTGAATAATCCAATATATATTTTTTAGAACTTATATATATATATATATACACGGTGATCAAATTCAAGTGTGCACTATTGCTAACTTTTTTGTTATTAAAGCTACGAGGTCGGGGTAGGGAAGTAGTAGTATTTCTTCCGCTGATTAACGTGGTGGTAACAGAGAAACAATTGAACATCGCGTTTCCGTGTTATTTTCAAAAATGTAGTTTTTTTAACGGGACACCCTGTATATTTATACCCTAATCTATTGCTAACGATTTTATTAACATAAAAGGTTATTATGAATTTCAGTCCAAAACAAAAAATAAGGGAGGTATGAGCCTATTTAACTTATCATCTTGGGGGGCATAAAATTTAAAATAAAAACAAAACAAAACGAATCAATTGATTTATTTTTTGATAAAATTATTAGAAAAGCTTAAATTAAATGTTCGAATACATCTTCTCCTTGCTCAGTACATTTTTGAGCACACATAAATACTCTTCTTGTAGCGTTTAAAACCCTACGTCCATCTATGCTACGTATGATAATAGTTATCGCTAGATTTATTGGCTTTATTGCTTCGCATAACATCCTAGATGATTTAGAAATAAAAATAGCTAAACACAATTAAATGACCCTGAAGCAAATGCTTTACCAATTATACGTTAAATTACCACAGCACTATAATTTAACATAAGTAGTTGAAATTAAATTGAAATTAAAAATTACAAGGAACGTTCTGCATTGTGCTTTTCATTGTTAATAACACTTCCAATTATTGATAAAGATATCTCTTTGTTAGATTTAACTGGGTTATTTTATTTGATGTAATGTTTGGATTTGTGAATGCTTCTATCATTTTAAAATTGAAGTTTTTCACAACTTTACACTTACATCATAACTCGATTAAATTTTGTTAAATGTGTTTTTGGCTGGCAAATTTCATTGTTAGCTTTCGTCGTAGAGAGTGTTCTGGTTTGTCATCTTTGAGGCAGTTTAATAATATTTAATTTTATGACCTAGTTATTCTTTACTAAAAATTTTATAGTTGGCTTTATGTTTCCCAAACTGTTATACTAATAGCAGGCTTATGTTTATGTTTTAATTTTTCAAATTTGACAAAATTGTTTACTACATCTTTAACAATTTTTAACAAACATTACTACTGACGAAGATAACTGTAAGTGTTATCGAAACGTTTAGATTGTATAATTTAAAGTACACCATTAAAAAATCCCAAAAAAGATAAGTATTTTATTATGAGTGTTAATGGTGAAAGTTTACATTTTCACAATTAAATGACGTATTCAATAAAATCACATTCATTTTTAAGTAGATTGAACGGGCTTTGGTATCCATAGCTACATTACTATGACAATTCTAAAGTCAAAATTCTGAGAATGGCTTGAAATTTAATTTTTCTTAAACTTTAAAGAATTTGTAATTGCAATGTTATTGAATTATAAAAACAATATAATTCCATAAATACTGAAACAATATATCAACCTATATGTTATTAAAGGATTAGTTTGAAGATTTTTGTAGATTTATTTTTTATTCGCAGATATAACATAGTAGCCAAGAAACAGGCTTTACAGCACCAAATAAATGCCAAAAATCACTTCCAAGAGTTGTACTAGATTTTATTGAAATTAAATTTTATGGTATCCTATAGGCGAAAAGTGAAATAGACTCATATCTCCTTTATTTTTGGTTTTAGGCTGAAATTCATAAAACCTTTTATATTAAGAAAAGCGTTGACAATCGATTAGGGTAAAAATATACAGGGTATCCCATTCAAGAAAACTACATTTTTTAAAATAACTCGGAAACGCGATGTTCAATTGTTTTTCTGTTACCCCCATGTTAATCAGCGGAAGAAATACTACTACTTCTCTAATTTAACCGACCTCGTCGCTTCAATAATAAAAAAGTTAGCAATAGTGCACACTTGAATTTGATTACCCTGTGTATATATATATATATATATATATATATATATAAAACTCACCGGAAACTCAAAGAAGCACTAGCAGAAAATCCAATAAGCCAAGCTAGTGTAGAAATGAAACCCATATGGATCTCAATAATGCTCGAAAAGCTTAAGCGCAATAGGTTACAACGCAACGTGCGCAATAAACTACTGCGCAACTAAGAAAAGGTTATATATATATATATATATATATATATATATATATATATATATATATATATATATATATATATATATATATATATATAGTATGTCCCCGGATCGACTTTAAAAGAGGGAAAATTCTCTTATTTTTGATTTCTCAGAAAATTTCATTCTTGCTGATTTGCCCTGCTTGTTTTCAAACCCCCGAAACACAAATTACTTGCTATTTAACTCAAACGGTTCTCGAGATATCATTTTTCTTGAAAAATTCGAGCTTTTCGTAATTTTTTGAAGTAAATTGATTTGTTTCAAAGGAAAAATCAAATTGGTCTCACAAGTTTTAATTAATAAATTTAACAATTGATGGTAAAATGAAATGAAATTCTCAAAAAACCGAACTATTAATTTTCTATTCGAATAATGCTCCTCCTTTTTCCGCACAGATTTCAATGCGAGCTTTGAATTCATTGAAACTGCGCCTTACTTCTTCGATTGAAAGGGACTGGACAGCAATCCGTATCCTATTTTTCAATTGCTCTTCATCATTGTCTAATGGCTCACTGTACACAATTTGTTTTAAACGATCCCACAGATAAAAGTCCATTATTGTGAGATCAGGACTTCTCGGCGGCCATAAAATGGGACCATCTCTTCCTATCCAGTTATCATGGAACTCTGTATTGAGCCACTGGTGAACAGTACCGGCATAATGAGAAGGGCACCCATCATGCTGGAAGAACATTTCAATTTGGTAGTTCAATGGCAATTCATCCAGTTTATCAATTAAAAAATTTTGCAACATTTCCAAATATGAATAACGGTTTAAATTTTGATCAAAAAAATATGGGCCAATAATTCCATGGTACGAAACCGCACACCACACATTAACTTTTTTCAAACATTGTCTGCGACTAGTAATTCGGAAGTTTGGATTCGTCCTACTCCAGTAACGACAATGTTGGGAGGAAACGACTCCGTTAGTTGAAAAGGTCGATTCATCGGAGAACATTATTCGTTTATGAAAATTTGAATCTTCCAAAACTCTATTGCCCATTTCCAAACAAAAATCCAGACGTTTGGCTTCATCACCGTTCTCTAAAGTTTGCCTAAATTGCGGCTTAAATGGTAAAATTTTGTTCTCCTTGAAGATTCTTTGTAAATGAGATTTACCTATCCCAATTCGTAGTGCCCTCCTTCTTAAAGACAACCTTGGAACTTCTGTTGCGGAATGAACAGCGAGAACAGTAGCAGCATCTTCTTCATCGAACAACTTCTTTGGCTTCTTTAGGTTTAAAACCGAGCCTGTTTGAAGGAATTTAGTTACCAAGTTTTTTGCTCCGGCATTCGAAATGGCAACCTCCGGGTATTTTTGGTTGAATTTTCTGATAACAACTCGGTAGCACTCTTCCCCAGTTCCGTAACATTGAATTAGATAAATTCTTTGTTGTAAGGTCAACATTATAGCATACAATTCAAATTAGCATCAATTAATTTGCAGTGCAACAGAATTATCACATTTGACAATTTCTGTCAGTGGTGTTTTTCAATGAAATCCGCCTACTAAAGTTACTTCTAAAAATTAGGAAAAACATTCTAAGTCCAATTTTTCAAGAAAAATGATATTATCTCGAGAACCGTACGAGTAAAATAGAAAGTAATTTGTGTTTCGGGGGTTTGAAAACAAGCAGGGCAAATCATCAAGAATGAAATTTTCTGAGAAATCAAAAATAAAAGAATTTTCCCTCTTTTAAAGTCGATCCGGGGACATACTGTATATATATATATATATATATATATATATATATATATATATATATATATATATATATATATATCAGTCCTAAAAATATATATTGGATTACTCAGTGGCTCAGTGGTAAGGTGTCCGACTAGTAAGTGAAATGTACCCAAGCTCGAATCTGAGAGTAGTCAACTGCTTGGGAAAAAATCATAACATATGAATTCGACTCAAGTGCGAAAACAGCCCTTCTCCGGGCTAAGCCTATGACCTATGTCCTAAAGTATAAACTTCTTTACACGCAAGAGTATAACTGTATAACGTAATATAGTCGTATTCTGAATTATAGCTCTGATCAATATTTGCATATGTACTGTTCCGTTCAAATTTCCTATTGATCTTGTAAGGAAAATTCCTTTATAATTTTAAAACGTATGTTAAGTTCAGGTAATGGCTGATTGGTGATTCACTGAAATATTAATTTTGGCTTCCAGTAAAAATGTTACATTTACCCAGTTAAGATAAACTTATCTTTTGTATGATTGTTTGGGTATTTCCCCCTTCTTATGCAATCATACTTATTTTTATAAGGATAGATCGTCATTAAATTATTTTATTTAACCCAAAATATTGGTAAGATGCATGTAACATGTATTGCCCGTAGGAGGTGACGAGCAATAACTCTCGAAAAATTAGCAATTCAAGCTTCTCGTTTTGATTTATTTGTGTAATTCGCAGAAGATAATACTAGTCAGCTAGCCAAAGTGAAACTAACATAAAACCCATTAAACCAGAAAATGAGAATAAAATAATTTCTCTTAGTTCAGAGTTCCTCGCTGAGAAATTTGCTCGGCCGCTCCGTTTGATTTGTTAAGGTCGCTAAAAATTTCCTAGTTAAGAATTTAAGTTTGGTATTGTTAAAATGTTTTAGGTTGGTAGTAGCGTTAGACATAAGGTAATGTAAGAAATATATAAACGTGTAGCTACTGTGAAAAGGAATAACTATTTTACAAATAAACAAGTATAAATAAAATACAAAATAGAATTTGATTGGAATAGAAACTTAAAAGGTTATGGGCCCAGAATACTTGGATGGAAAAGAAATAAAAGAATAAATTTGGATTAAAAGTATTTTTGAGGTTAGGCACATGGACAGACCATTGTGGTAGGAAAGGAGGGAAGACGACATGCGATCTCGAAAAGCGTCCAAGAGTCTGTCATATTTTTAGCAGATTTACGTAGTTTGTGTTGTGTAAAGTGTATAAGTGACATTTGAATTTTAAATTATAGAGATGGCTTGTTGTGCTCTGCGCAGGATGTTACAGGGCCGTACGTCATGATTTAAAAAACACTTTGTTTTCATTTATCACTGTTACTTTATTAATTTTAATTTGACCTGACCCTGGTATCCGCCATGCTGATAGAGTAAAATCAACATCGGAAGGCACCAGCGCAGAAACGCATTTTTAAATTAGATAAAGATGCAGTAATGATTGGAAAATGACACAAATATTAGTACTGTGCGCTCTAAAAACGTTACTTTCCAGCTGATCGGTTGCCAACTTTTGTTTATAACCTCTTTGTTTTTCCGGCGTATTAAATTTGTTTATTACTTATTCTACAAAACAGTTTTTTTTAAAACTATACGCTGCCTGTATTGAATTTATAAGTAAGTTACTTTAATTATTAATTTCATGTTATATTAATGTAATCAAATCTAGTTCTTTATATAATGTGCAACGCAAGTACATCTCATAGCACTCAAGCACCTCAAGCAAGAAAACGCCATGTGTTATCTGAAGATGCTCGCAAGATTGTATGGAACAATTACAAATACTTTAAAAGTATCAATTCAGGTAAAGAGCAGTTGGATAACAACGTTATATTTTGTAATATTTCTTTGCAATCTTATAGACAATGTTTTGGACACGGTTGTGCAGGCAACGGGGGTATCGAAAAGCACAGTAATTCGTATTTTGAAACAAGGTCGAGCCATTGATTGTGGAGAGAAAATTACGTTTGCAAATGCAACCCCAACACCTAAACTTTCTCCTAAATCTTCGGTGGATAACTGTGGTGAACAAGTCATTCGTCGTATTATTCACAATTTTCACATAACCGAAAAGCAGAAACCTACTATCGAAGGAATTTATAACCTCATTAAAGGTGATGAAACAATTGGATATTCGGGAAAGAAAACGTCATTTAGAAGTTTACTTTTAAAAATGGGCTTCAGGTAAGTTTGATTAATTTTGAATCATATCTTATCTTGTGTTTTATGTAGGTGGAAACAAACATCTGATCATCGTAAGATTATAATAGAACGACACGAAATACGTTCTTTGCGTTGTACATATATACGTTCGATCACTAATTATCGGAAAGCAGGACGACCAATTATATACACAGGTTAGTTTTGAAGATTATAATTCTACTGCATAATCTTATGTAAATTTTAGATGAAACATACATACATTCGTCTCATACGACACCATATTAGTGGACAGATGGGACAAACGCAGGTCTTAAATCTCCTATTGGAAAAGGAAATCGCCTTATAATCGTACATGCTGGTATGTTTATTTAATTTTATAATGTAAATATGTTGCTATTTATCATTATTTTAGGTGGTGAAATGGGTTTTATAAATAATGTTCTGCTAATATTTAAATCTGGCAAAAAATCAGGAGATTATCATGACGACATGAATTTTATAAATTATAAACGATGGATTGAACAGCAGCTCATACCAAATTTACCACCAAAATGTGTTATCGTAGTTGATAATGCCAGTTATCACAACGTTTTAGCTGTAAAGCATCCTATTTCCACCACCAAAAAAAATGAAATGACAACGTGGTTAAGTGAACGTGGAATTGCTTATGATGATAACTCTACAAAAGCTGAGTTGTACGAACTTATAAAATTGAACAAGCCGAGATACACACAGTATTCTATCGATGAGGTGTTTGCAAAGTTTGGTCATTCCGTATGCCGCCTGCCGCCTTACCACCCGGAATTAAACCCCATTGAGAAGATTTGGGCGATTGTAAAACATTGGGTGGCAATGAGAAATACCACTTTCAATCTTAATGATGTTGCGGAACTAGCTAGAGAAAAGTTTCGAAGTGTTGGTGAGAAGGAATGGGCGGAAGTATGTCGTCATGTGAAGGAAGTTGAAGAGGATTACATAAATAAGGAACACATAATGGACAACATTTGTGACAAACTCATAATTCAAGTGAACGGTGATTCCTCTGATGATATAAGTTTTCGTCTGATTCAGAAGATTAAATTGACAAACTGTTTCTTTTCAGTCATTAATTGACAATAAAGTGTAAGACGATGTGAAAGTAACTTTGACAGCCTTCGTCACTAAAAAAATGTTACATTGTTATTGGCAAATGTATTTTAAAAAAACTAGATTTTGTAACTATGACAATAAAATATGATTTTACTTTATGATTATTTCAAAAATTTTACATCTAAAATTGTATTCTTGGGCAACAAACGCGAAGTAACATAACCTAACTTTTATTTTTTCAAACATATTTTTTTGTTGAGCTTTACACTCTGACGTCACTTTTTTTGCGCAGATTGGTGTCTTCCGATGTTGATTTAACTCTAGCAGATTTAGTCCCACCTACCACGGACGTTTTTGTATCGGATGAAGTGGTATTATGTCGTCTCCCCTCCCTTCCTACCTCAATGGGACAGACAATGAAATATAGAAAGGTCCCTAAAAATTTCCTAGTTAAGAATTTAAGTTTGGTATTGTTAAAATATTTTAGTTTGGTAGTAGCGTTAGACATAAGGTAATGTAAGTAATATATAAACGTGTAGGTACTGTGAAAAGGAATAAATATTTTACAAATAAAGGAGTATAAATAAAATACAAAATAGAATTTGATTGGAATAGAAACTTAAAAGGTTGTGGGCCCAGAATACTTGAATGGAAAAGAAATAAAAGAATAAATTTTTGAGGTTAGGCACATGGACAGACAATGGAATATAGAAATGGCCCAAAATCAAGGAAATAAATATTTAAATTTAATTTAGAGGTATTGAATGGCGAGAACTATCATACATGGAGATTCAGAATGGAATTAATATTAGCCGTAAATCGAGTATTAGAATGTGCATAAAACGAAACTGACATATCTGGTTGGACGGAAGAAAATAAAGGCATTTACAGGAAATGACAGTAAAGTAAAATCCTTGATAGTGCAAGGTGCGTCTGACGTTATACTAGAATATTTGAGAAGAAAAGAAAATACATACATGATGTGGAAGTCGTTAGAGGAACGATTTGAGAAAAAAGGCCTTCCAGGGCAGCTGTATCTGCGAAAGAAGATGTTATCTTTGAAATTAAAAGAAGGAGAGTGTTTAGAGATTTATCAGGGAATATGAAGAAATTTTAATACAGTTACAGACAACAAGGGTGAAGTTGGATGATAAGGATATAATTTGCAACTTATTAATGACTTTACCAAAGTCATATGATACGGCAGTTGCAGTGATAGAAAATATGAAATTAGATGAATTAAAATAAGATGCAGTCAAATCAAAGTTGTTGGCAGAGTATGAAAAACGAAAGTTAAAATGAAAAACAAAATCCTGTAGCTGAAAACGTAGGAGCAGCGTTCATGTCTGAAAGGATATGTTATGTGAGAAACTAGGTCACATAAAGAAAAATTGCTGGTATGGGAAGAAAAAAGGAGATGAGACTAATCGAGGTAACAGAAGAGAAGCAGAATATGGAGGTGGATTTGGAAATGGTGCACAAAGAGGACACTTTAGAGGTCAATATAGGGGTCGAAAACCTCAGGTAATGAAAATATAGAACATACAGATGAAAACCGAGTTTGTTTTAATACTGAAGTAGATATGTCAGAAAATGGAAATAACTTAACATTTTACATAGACTCAGGATGCACAGACCATTTAGTAAATGATAAAGTTAGTTTTATGGAGTTACTTATGTTAGATAAACCAATACAAATAGCAGTTGCTAAAAATGATAATTATTTATATGCTATTGCAGTAGGAAATATATCGGCTTGTATTGAGGTGAATGGAAAGAATGTTGAATGTTTATTAAAAAATGTGTTCTATGTACCTAAGTTAAGGAGATACTTGCTTTCAGTAAGAAAATTAGAAAAATCAGGTATAAAAGTTGTATTTGAAAAGGGTTGTGTAAAACTTTTTGATAAAAATGAACAGTTGATAATGTTAGGAAAAGGGGAAAATTTGTATCAAATTAGTTTAAATATAAACAAAGTTGAATGCTTAACTGTGACAAGTGGTAACGATTTTATGAAATGGCTCAAAGGTTTGGCCATGTTAATTTTCATACCATAGACAAATTAATTAAAGGTGATATTGTTACTGGCGTAGATAAAAATATACCTGCATAAAGGTGGATGTTCGTGAACCTTGTACAGAAGGAAAAATTTCTCATTTGCCTTTCGGCACGAGAAGTAAGAGTAATAGAATTTTAGAGATCATTCATTCAGATGTGTGTGGACCTATAAACCCAGCATCGAATGAAGGTTATAATTATTTCTTGTCATTCATTCAGAGACGATTTTTCTGGTTTCCCTGTGATATATCTAATAAAACACAAAAATGAAGTTTTCCGTAAATTTAAAGAATATTTTTTAATGACAAAATCAATGTTCAATTCACAAATTTCGAAATTAAGGTGTGACAATGGAGGGGAATACATATCAAATGATTTCAAAGTATTTTGTCAGCAAAATGGTGTTAGATTAAATTACACAATTCCTTATACTCCTAAACATAATGGCAAAGCTGAGAGGATGAATAGATCGTTAGTTGAACGAAGTCGTGCAATGATAGCAGGGTCTGGATTATCAAAGACTTTTTGGGGAGAAGCTGTACTAACTGCGGCTCATATATTAAATAGGTGTCCCACACAGGCTCTAGAAAATGAGGTGACCCCTGCTGAACTTTGGTACAAAAGGAAACCAAATGTAAGTAAGGTTTTGGAAGTATTGCATATTGTCATATTCCGAAAGAGAAAAGGGAAAAATTTGATCTGAAAGCTAAAAGGTGTATTATGGTAGGGTATCAAGAGAATGGATATAGATTATGGGATATAACAGGTGAAAGAATCATAGTGGAAAGAGATAAAATTTGACGAGAATTGTTACTTTAAGGAAGATAATACACAAAGTGAAAAGATGAGTCTAGTTTAGAAAGTGGGAAAGATAGTAGTAATGATTGTAGTGAAGGACTCGAAAATATCTTGGAGACCAAGTGAGTGTTTTCGAAGTAACCATTAGAAGAAAACTATTTGGAAAAATTTAAAGCTATGCTAGTAGTGAGGGGATTTGCTCAAAATGATATTGATTATCACAACATATATTCGCCGGTAGCAAACACGGTTACCATTATTTTGAATATTGGTAATCAATTAGCATATCATTTTTTACAATTAGATGTTAAAAGCGCATTTTTAAACGGTACTTTGCACTCACCAGCATACACACATTATCTGAAGGGTGTGAAATCAAATAAGGGTAAAGTTCTAAAATTAAAAAAGGCACTTTATGGTCTTAAAGGGTCTTCCAGATGTAGGAATGACGAGATAAACAAATTATTATTAGACATAGGGTTTAAAAGATCTGAAAATGATTTCCGTGTATACTTTCTAGTTCTACAGTCCGAAAGAATTTACCTTCTAATTTATGTTGATGATATTAGATTAGCAGGACAAAATTTGATAACTTTAGAACAGATAATCTCTAAACAGACTAATCGTTTTGAAATAAAAAATAAAGGCTATCTGAGAAATTTCCTAGGGTTTGAAATTAAATATAATAAAGAGGATGGACTGTTAAGAATTTCACAATCAAGATATATAAAATCAATTCTAAATAAATTGGGTATGGAAAACTGCAAGGGAATAAACACCCCAATAGAGAAAAAATTAAATTTAAATATATGCAGGGAAAAGAATAACCTAATGAAGGAACCATTTCAGGAATTAATAGGGTGCTTAATGTACTTAATGCTGGGTTCACGCCCTGACATATGTTTTGCTCTAAATTACTTGAGCAGCTTTCAAGATAAAGCTTCAGATGACACATGGAAAAATTTAACACGAGTATTACGATATTTAAAAAATACTGTAGCTGAGGGTTTAGAATATAGAAGAAATAATAAACTTAGTTGCAAATAAAAAATTATTATTAATAAAATTAATAATAATTTTTAATTACATATTTACCTTTGAACTTATTCGTTCATAACAAACACTTATAATAATTTAGTTGCAAATGTTATATTGATGCTGATTGTGAGAGCAACACACTACATAGAAAATCAATAACTGGATTTATTTTCAAACTATTTGATAACTCTATTACCTGGGCCACGAGGAAACAACATTAGGTTTCACTTTCGTCAACAGAGGCAGAACTAATCACACTGAATAATTCGGTTTGTGATGGACTCTGGCTCAAAAAAACTTTTGTTAGACTTTAATTTAGATTAAGGAAAAATAATATTCCTTGAAGATAATCAATTATAATTATAAATAACCCAAAAAATAATAAAAGAGTTAAACATGTAGATTTAATATATGTTTAATATATTGATATAAAATATGTAGAATCAAAATTCCAACAAGCCAACATATTAACAAAAGGATTGAATTCTGTTATGTTTAATTATTTTAAGTATCTTATTGGTGTAAGGAATTTTAGTGAGGAGGGTGTTGAGGTCGCTAACAATTTCCTAGTTAATAATTTAAGTTTGGTATTGTTAAAATGTTTTAGGTTGGTAGTAGCACAGTATAGATAGCTAACACATACAGTAATGACAAAGCTTTTCGGCGCCTTTGATCTTTGTGACTGAAATCGATGACCTTTGGCTTTAACGGATACAACCATTTTTACAGGTACAGGCGCGTAAATTCAAATTTCTTTTAGGAATAAATGGAATATGTAAAATATAATCAAAATTTTACATAGAATCCGAAAATAACATAAAAACGGGTTTTAACTAAAAAAATTGCAGTCACGTGTCACCTTTTATAGGCCCACCTGCATAAATGAAAATTAGTTAAAAAAATGCGCAGTTAAAAATAAAATCGATCTATTTAAAAAAAAAACAATTGTATTTATTTTAATGTTACAAATTCATGGTGTATTAATATGTCAGAAATAATTAATTAATATTTTTAAAAACGTATTAATATCTCAAAACGCTTAAGTATGGGTATAGGGAAGTGAACATAAACTTCCCTTATTTTTGGCCGTAGAATTAAGAAATATGTAGAATAAAAATATGGTAGTTTTATTTAATAAAATTAAAATATTTGACATTTTTGAAGTTGAAATTTTCATCATTTTTTTAAGAACCCTGTATGCAGAAAAGCAGTTTTCGACAAGTCATCAATTACCTTGATCTTCTTACTAATTAACCCGATAAGATATGTTTTATTTGGTATTGGGGATGTTCACACAGAATTTTCCATACGGAGGTCTGCACCTGTCAGTTTTCCATTAAAAAAATGAATATCTCGAAAAGTATAAATTTTAGGTATAGGATATTCTACACAAAGTGACATTAAAATTGGGTGTTTCATTTAAAATAACAAAGTTGTTCACTTCCAGTATAACCGAAAGTGACATGTCTGTCAAAATATTTTTCACATATTTGCCATAACTTGTTATTTATCTATGCCAATTTTTATAGAAATCGTGTGAGTAGTTTCCTATATGTAGATAGTGTAAGCTCGTCGTGAAACAGCCTATATATGCACTTCACAACAATGGCAGCTTGGAAAAGGAAGAAATTTTTCAACCCAAGAGGTTCTTATCAAAAAGCATTGTTGCCAAAATCAAATTTATATGTATTTCAATAAATAATTGTTTGTAAGATGATATACTTATTTAAGATTACCCCCATCTAGTGGTAATTCAGCAAAGTAACAGATCCCTTTTTAAATGTATCAATATGACCCAGAACCAGAACCCACGATAGATGGCACTAGTAGGTTTATTTAGAACTTTTATAAAATAAATAAGGTAAATACAAAAAAGATAATTTAACCAATTATGATGTGTAACGTAAATGGTAAAGGCACTAAAGACAGAAAATTTAGATCATTATGGTAGAGAAATAAGTAACGAGTAATCCTTTAATAACAATCCTAAATGTTCAATTTACAGATACCTATTTAGTTTCGTTTTTAAAACAGTAAACACAGAACATTATAAAGACGAAAAGAAAAGATTCAATATCGATTTTTTGCACGTTCAGATTCCCCCCAGCAAGATGGAGAGTGTTGTAACAATTGTCGCAGTGGCTTTTGGGAACTTTGTTCAAGACGAGCACGAACATCTACAACCTCCTCATTAGCATGTGTGGGGTGACCGGGTGATTTTCCAGAAGCGCCGCTTCCTGTATTATTAAATCGCTCAATTACACGATAAACATGGCGGCGTATAATATCGTAATCTCTTCCCAAAATTCTTCTATCTCCATTTTCGTCTTTATTTCCATTACGGAAATAGGATTGCAAAAGAAATTTATTCTCTTCTACAGAAAAAGGCATGTTACACGATATTACACTTTGAAATTATAAAACATCAATTTGTTGTTTAAAATGTAATTTGCCCACCTTGTAGCTTTTTGATACAGATTGGTAGTCTTGAAAAAGGCTGTTTTGTAAAAAGTGAAAAAACGGGAAATAATCATGGTAAAAAAACAATCAGCAGACGAAAGAGGAGAATTATTAGAGGTTATGTTTAATGTTTACCAAAGGTGTACTATGATATGCGGTGCGGCAAATGGTTACTAACGTCATGTTTAAGAGCGGCAGTTCGGGTATTTTTTTCGCGCCGTATATTGTACATTAACTGTTACTATTGAAACTTAACTTTACTTTTTTTTTGCATTTCTTTATAACAAACTAGTTTAAGTTACACTACGGTTGTTTCACAATGCTTCATATTCAATTAAGGTTCTATTCTAATGTGTTCAATTATTTTCTAAAAAATAATGGTTCGAAACTACATTATTTAGTACGACTTCCTTTCGACCAATAAAGATAGATAAATCAGTAGTCAGATTAGTCCACTAATTGATTAGTCAAATAGTCAGAAGTAATTCAATTAGTCTGTTACAACAAATAATGACCAGTGTCTTCATTTGATCAATCAACTACCGAAAATTCCAAACACTAATATACATAACAGTTTATAAATGTGAATTAATGTTCCATTTTCAGTTTTTTTATTATTAAAACATATAAGTTTCCGCGGTTTGACAAAAGTTGGCGCCACCAACAAGTGTTGGTTAAAATGTAAAACGTCATTATCGCAAGGTTGCACATCTATCAATAGCATAACCTTAAAATATCACCGATTTTTATCACTATAAAACATTTTTTTCTGTGTGAAAATGTCGAGTTTTGCCGAATATGCGTCATTTGTGGAACTTTTGATTTATTTCTTCAATTTGAAGAAATCTGCAACTGAAGCACATCGGTTGCATGTAAAATACATAGCGAAGCTGCCTTAAGTGAGAGAAATTGTCGTGAGTGGTATCAAAAGTTTAAGAACGGTAAATTTGACATCGAACACAGAGAACGTAGCGAAAGGTGGAAAGTGTACGAAGGCGCGGAATTGGAAGCATTATTTGATCAAGATTTAATATTATAAATTATAACTCAATTTACTGTTTTGATGATGTACTATATCCACTCGTCATGAATGATATAAATATAAAAATGTGAAACAAGGTAACTAATTTATAATAATATTGACTAATAGCTATGATAGAAGTTTGTCTAAGGTCTAAATAAATCTAATTTTGTGTTCGACTGTGTGTAGTAGGTCTTTTATATGAATTTTAATTATTATCTTGAGCAGTAACAAGATGGTTTAGGTGGTAATGAAACACTATGTGATAATTGTCAACATACTTACATCAGCCAAACTAATCATAATTTATCAGCAAGATCTCAAGAACGTAAATTGGCAATTTCTCAAAAGAACCTCAGCTCTTCATTAGCAACACACCACCTGGAAACCGGCCATATTATAAACACCAACAAAATTCGATTACTAGCGCCAAATGAAAGTATATGAGAAAAAATTATTAGAGAAGCTACCGAAATTGAAAGATGTCCACATGCCTTAAATAAACGTGATGACAATATAAGAATACTTATCATTTGGAAAACTTTGAACACCAAAATTACTTCACCATCAACATTACCACCTAAACCACATGAAATTCCTGTGACAACTCAAGATAATAATAAAAATTCATATAAAGGCCTACTACACACAGTCGAACACACAAAATTACAGAATTATACCTGTAACTGATCCAAATTTGAAGTATTTGAAGATTTTCCTCACATCCCTGCATTTACCAAGTGGTACACCTTACCTTACTTAGACCTTAGACAAATTTCCATCATAGCTGTTAGTCAATATTATTACAAAAAGTGACCTTGTTTCCCATTTTTATATTTATATCATTCTCGACAAAGAGGATATAGTACACCCTCGAAATGTTGAATCATACTTAGACTTTAACTGTTAATACACGAGAAAATGGATATTTTAATTAATAATACTCGTGGAAGACTCAATCAAAATAAATATACTATTCCCGCCACGAAAGAATCGCCCTGCGTCATTAATTTATATACCTAGCAATCCAAATTATGTATACTGCCATCTCATACCAAAGCATCTTTAAAAAAAGGATAATAACATACTTGAAGTGCATTTGACAGAATCGACATATGCCATTGAATAGTGTCATGGAATGAAAAGAGAAATAAAATACTCGTTGGTATTGCTTAATATGCATTTTAATTCTAATTTGACTAACGACGTAATTTTAGCACATAACCCCTGTCTCTGTTTACTCACTGTACTCTTGCCTTTTTTCACTTTTCCTACATTTTCATCATTCATTTTTACACATTTTCACAACAGTTCTTTTCAGAACACTTCCCTTTGTGACTTTACCTTCATCATTTCAAATATCTTACTTTGTGTGCGAAACACTGTAGCAGTAATGACTGCAAAAGGTAAAACTTTGCATACACAAGCGCAGCAGTTTGTGTTAAATTTATTGGAATATATTGAAAGGGAGAAAGAAAATGGAGGTCCCTTAATATTTTATTAATTAATTTTATTTCACTATTGTATTCGCAAAATTACAGTGTGTGGCAAATGCTTTGGGTATATCTGTGGCCACACTGAAGCATTAACAAGTCTCAGTAGGTCGAATCCAGTCCAAGTAAAAAATGACCTCGTGAAAAAACCAAATCGAGTGATCTGCCAGAAACATCCAAAAATGTGCATTAGGAAATACATTGTACCACATGTAAGCACAAAATGAGTACAATCTAACATATACATATTCCCACATCTGAAATGCTTTTATTTACAAAAAAGTTGGAGCTTTAAATGCTGAACTCCGTGATAGTCATGTTTTATTAAGTGATAGAAGTTTAAATCGTGAATTACACACATTAGGATTCAAGTTCAAAAAAGACTCTAATCGTAGAGCTTTATTGGAAAAACAAAATATAGCACAAATGGGAACTCATTTTCTCAAACGATACATTCAAGAGAACAATTCATTTGTTGGAAACAAATAGTATTTATGGTTGAAACATGGATCTACTCATAAAGAAATCCAGGCAAGTCATGGCAAGATGAAGACATAAAGAGTGTACGAAAACCTCATGCAGGTTGCACCACAGGATTTATAGAGAATGTTTCCCTATTATTTGCTTCAAAATCATTAAAAGAAGATTATCATGGTGAAATGAATGGAGATCTGCTTAAAAAATGGCTTACTGGGCATTTTTTAAATAATTTAGGACAGCCTTCATTAATTATTATGGACAGTGCACCATACCATACAATGTTACTTGAGAAGGTACCAACATCATTCTGGATGAAGTCTAACATGATTTCATGGTTAACACAAAAAATATCAGTTATGAACCCACACTATTTAAAACTGAACTTTATTCACTAATTAAATCTCGGCAAATAGAGAAAAGGTATGAGGTAGATGAAATAATTAGAAGCTATGGACATGAAGTGTTACGATTGACACCGTATCATTATGACTTTAATGCAATTGAACTCATATTGGCACATGCAAAAGGGTACTACAATAAACACATAGGTAGAGATATAAAGATGAAAATGTTATTGCAATGTGGAACGAAGCATTACAGCAACGTAACCAAACTGTTTGGTCTAATTGTGTGCAGCATACAGAAAATACTATAAAGCAGTGGTACAAACGTGAAGAAATGTTGGACATTACAGTTGATGAGATGTTTATTAATCTGGGGGGTTATTCTTAAAATTCTGATACGGATAGTGACTAAAAATTTGGTACTTAGTTTGTTGTTACAATGTAATAGTTTACGTAATTAAAAACGATGTGTTAATTTTTATAATAATAATTATTCTGTGCACATATTGAGTTTTAAATAAATTACACTTGAAAATATGTCAAGGCATTAAATTTCATTTTAATTATTTGTTTGGTATAATATAGGTCATCATGTATGGTTTGCTTAATTACTATTTAGTAAGAACCGTAACAATGGTAACTGTTCTAAAATCAACTGAAACACACACCTTGTAGTTATGTGGTGACGTGAAATAAAGTTGCGACTTCATAACACAAAATATCTAGTACTACAACAATAAGCTTAAAAACATGTCAACGCTACCATTTTGAACATTATTCATTATGGAGAGAATTTATTTATTCTTTTAATGTCCACTGTTTAACATTTATGTATGTCATAAGAAAATCTTATACCTAGTATACTATATATAATATAAACTTTATTTAGCTAAAAAAAATTGCTATACAAACTCTTGTCTACAAATAATCTTACACACTTATTCCTAATATATTTTCAGTTTAAATCTATTTACATTTGTTCTACTTTTAATATCATTTGGTAACATTATATTTTTTTAATGACTTAAAAAATAATGAATTCTGACTTTTCTTATATTTTGTATGATGCAGTATAAAATTTTGTTTATTCCTAGAATCATACTCGTGCACCTGATCAAAATGCTTGACTATTTCATCAAAATATTGTGGCATTAAACAAAATTTAATTTTGTGGATAAATGTAAGAGCTTTCATTTCGCAAAACTTCAGTTTTGATCCAATTTAACGATCTTAGCATAGTGTCGATGCTTGTATATTTATTACACTTTAGTATCACTTGCATTGCACAGTTCTGCAATATTTGCAGTCTGTTTATATCACTTTTATTTGCCAAATACGGCATAATGGAAATGTGAAATTATTATACAATTATACACTGTCTATCTTGACAGTATTGAATATATGTACAATTGCGGCCAGGGAAAAGTTTTTCTATTGTAATTCAATAGAAAATGAATGGCCTACGAACTTGATTAAAATGAAAGTGCTGTCATCATAGCACCTTTTAAATTCTGAAGCATTTTCAACTACTTGCATTATGATACACCACTGTAAATGAACGTCATATTGACATAAAAAGTCCATTTACATTATTCCAAAATTTCAAAAAACGATTGCTAGATAAATGTAAGTGGTAACTTTTCCTTGGCCTCAACCGTACTCATAAGTTATAACCTACAAAAACCATTAAGATAAAATATCTGCCAGAGCTCTATTTATTGCTCACCGTGGTCATTAATACGTTAATTACAATGAACAATTTTCTTAGATTTTCATAAAGTAAACGTTGTTTTCTTTTACGGTGTAAATTTTACAATAAACAGTGTTTATAATCATAATTATGGCAACCTGTAACTGCACTGTCGCCATTTCGGACAAGGGTAATTAATTAAAAGAAATTATTACGGAAATAATTTGAATCCGTTTTTTAATATTAACTCGTACTATTGTAAGTGATGGCGCAGGTTTATTCTTTGGTGGCGAGGATAGTATATACTATCCTCGCCAGGAGTGTTTACCGCTACGTCATCACACAAAGTTATAATATGGTGTAATATGAAAAATATGAGTCACAATTATTTTCGTTATAATAAATTCTGATTAGAAAATATATCCCGAGATGGCAGCGTTTAAATCTGCAGTATTCCAAAATACAATTACTTATTTATTGTGATTTATTTTGTAAAAATTAGAGAACGTTGATTATCGTAATGATAACGGTTGAAAAACAATATCCTTGAAATCTAACAGTAATCTAATGTAGAAAATGAGGAAACAGTCAAAGGATAAACAAACACATGGAGGTTATGTAGTATTAGTCAAATGAGAATTAAATTCATATGCATATAAAACAAATTGATTTCACGTTTATAGATTTACTCTTTCTACTACATTTGCTTATTCAATACCGTATGTCGATTTTGTCAAATGCACTACGAATGTTCACCATCCTTATTTAATTTACTGTTTTATACGAGAAGACAGTATAAACAAATTGGATAGCTAAATTCATAAATTAATGACGTAGCGGTAAACACTCTTACCGAGGATTATATAATTTTTCTTATAGTACCATAAAGACGACCAATTTTAATGAAATTTGACATCTATGTCAATTTCAAATTTACAGTTTTATTTTCTCATAATAGAGATGTAATACGTAGAATATAAAAGAATTTGTAGAAACATACCCATCTCTCAGTATTTTCTAAAAATCAGAATGTTTAAACTCCACATTTGAAGAGAAAGTTAACATTCAAAAGAAAACTCCTCTTGGCATTTTTTAATAAAATCAACCCTTTACGAAATAACTAACTTTTAAAAATATCTGTACATTTATACCTTTAACACGAAAAAGTTTTATACGTACCTTTTTTTCGACAAATCGATATCATTTTACTCACAGTATATGGTTAAGTGTTTCCGTTGTTTTTCTGATACACTCAAAGTTGACCACTTACTTAGGTTTCTTTCTACACGCAGACAGGACAAGCTGGTATTTGAAAAAGATCCATCTGAACATACTTTTAAATTTACGTGAATTCGATCTAAATTGCGGCAATACAGCAGGAATGAAACTTTTCACTCAATTTTAACCTGTAAAATTTGGTTGAAAATAGTTTAAGCTCACTGAAACTCACGAAAAGGTTTATGCTTTCTCAATAAATCCGCAATATGCGATCAATGACAACACAAATCAATGAATTGGTATCATAACTCTATAAATTTTAACTCTTTAGTTTTAAATACGGAAATTCTTAAATATCCAATTTTAAAATCGACTAGTAAAAAAAACAACACAAAAAAATTGTACTTTCATGTTACTAATAGTGGCTCAACAATACTACAAATGGTTCGTTGTGCTCTCTACAGAATCCACAACTTAGCAACAATTTAAATTATACTGCGTTAACTCACTATTCTGACACATTTAATAAAAGTTTCCAAATTTTAACTCTTAATCAAATTTAACTTAACCTCCTCGTTTATATTCAATACCTTGTGTGCGGTAACTTAAACTTTACGGCATTACCATAAAATTGTAACGGCAACTATTCACAACAGTAATAGCATGGGCAGTATCTACACAGATCGGTAAACGCAAAACTGGGTACTCCGTAACACTCCTTGAAAAAACTGTGAGTCCGACAGCGATAATGTGGTTGCCAGAATCGTCATTGTCCATAATATCCGCTAAATGACAGCCGCTACTCTTACTTCACTAACAAGCTATACGTGACCACGACCCTCGTAAGTACCCGATCGACGTCTAGCGTCGCAACCCGCCTAAACCTTTACGATACGGTACTCTTCAGGCTCACTACTCATGTTCTATAATTTGTTAAATATCCTAACTATTCAACCAGTTTAACAGATGTTTGTTTTAACCAGTACTTTTGTATTATAACCATGATTCCCACATCACTTTTGTATTGTGTAATAAAATGAATCTATATTTTCATAAATAAAGCATACTGTTTGTAAAATAATACCATCAGAATCCATCATTAATTTCAACATAAACACTATGAAGACATAAAACAAAATATTACAACGAAAAGCCCTATCTTAAATAATACTAGCATTGTTAATACTGCATGAACTTACCTTTTCTTATTCCGTTTGTTTTTCCTATAAGATAAAGAAAAAAAAGTACTTAGTAAAAATTCACAGTGTTAAATAGATACTCTAAAAAAAAAACAAAATTGCACTAAAACCAACAAAAAATGCAATATAAATGATACCAAGTGCAACTGCGCTAATTTATTTTTAGATAAGCAAACCCAAGCGATTAAATTTTTTATAGGCAATCAATTACCGTTTATTTCTTTTTCTCGAACTAGTTGGTTGGGATGTTGTGTTAGGTTCTACTAAACTTGTCATCGATGAACTTCTTGTAACTACGTCACTTAATGCTTCTTCTGCTTCAAGACGAACTTGTAATTCTACTTCTTCACTCCAATCCTAGAAAATATGTTAATAAAAATCAATTTATTCGAAAATTAATACTTACTAGTATATGATTGTCAACAGGGATTGGTTTAATTGGAGGTGGTGATGGTTGTTTCTGTGGTGGTGGTGGTGTAGGAGGTGAAACAGGGGATAGTTGCGCTTCCAGACTGTCCCGAAATCGCACTGGTGTGCTTTGATCCCCTTGACTTTTAAAATTCTCTTCTTTTTTTGATTCAAATTTTTTTGGACCATTGTAAGTGACGCTATATTTACTTTTTGGCATCTTATTTGTATCATTAGTTTCAGTACGATTTCCACTTCCATACAAGTTTTCGTTGCTTCGTGTTTTGTGTTGATGTGATAGTGGGGTTGGTTGTAAATTTGTTGGACTATGTCTTTGTATTCTATCTGGTGTGACAGAACGAAAACATCCTCCGACAGTATTTTCATAGTCTTGGTGCATTCGTAGCCGACCTCTACCTCTACGGGGCAGTGTATAATACACATTATGGCAATTATCTGGGATGTGATGGTGATGTTGATTGGGATGAGGTATTTCCACGTGAAGGTTTACCGAGTGTTGCATTGGATATGGTTGCTTCATAACATAATTGTGTTGCGATTGTGGGTTCGTTTGATGCTGAGTCGAGCCCTACAACAGTGAAATTATTAGTAGAACACTGCTAAAATATAACATATGGTTATAACTTGTAATGCTCAAAAAAAATGTACAATGTTTTCATTTCATATTGTGATTAATTTAAATTCAAACCGTAAAAAAGGAGAGAAAAGATTCTACTGAAAATGCTATCACATGTCACATTTTAATAATTGACTGTTAACTCAACAATCATTAGCACCTCTTCACCAAACAAAATTGAATTTTTTGATTTTAAAAAAATAGTTTAAATGTTCTTACATGTTCTGTACATACAAACATAATAGAGCAAGGAAAATGTACTAAGAGTGATCATTTTTTGAATCAGAAATAGCAGATTTTTTTAATTTTACATACAAAAAGCCCCTGGTTGCATGATTTTTTACATTCTGCTTAAAATTACGTTTCTATTACTATGTCATTATGACACAAAACTAAGTATTTGATGCGTAGATATTGGCCAACGACTATATTTTAAGTATACACTGTCTCTCAAATTGGTGCTGCATGTATGTCTATCCCTGTTATAATAAGAGCCAAAATCGGTCAGTTGGACAATGTTTCACAGCATTCTATTACCATTCCAGAAGTGCTATTACATTTTATCAATTGTTTTTGGTTTTTAAAGAAATCGCGAGAAACCAAAATGGTGCATTTTTGACAGACCCCTGTAGCTCGGTTATTAGAGAACATACGGTATTTTGGTTTAAAAATTCTAGGGATACTTTTTAAGAACTTTACTATAAAAAATAAAACAAAAGAATATCTTTTTCAGATTTCGAGATAATGACTATAGCTTTCTTTTTTCTTATGGGCGCCATATTGGATTATTAATGCATTAAATAGCATTTTTTTCCTCTTTTCAAAAATGTATCACAACATGGTATTTTCTTTTGAATGAACACTGAAATAAGAAAAAAATGTTAACAATCAAAATATACCCACCTACCACACAAAATTTAAAAAAAAAATTTTGTGTGGTACGTGAGTGTATTTTGATTGTTACAGATCCTGCCACAGTTCCAGTGTTCCAGATTTTTCAAAAAAATGTTAGTTACCTGTAAATTGCAAAAAATTGTTAATCTAGTTCGGCCATGGTTCACTATAACGTTCGTTTTCTGACGTTCACTAATTAATACCTCCTTCAATAGGCAACTGAATGCTTCAATAGTTATGAATTACGTGAATAGAAACACATTAATGAGGGCAATAAACTCTGCAAAATCGTTGATCAAGGTGGTGGCCAATAGAACAATTCTTTTAAATTAGACAGTTATAATTTATTTGTATCAACTTTGATTGTAAATGATCGCAAAATTCTGTTTTTCATTTATTCGTTCAATAAATTTTATCGATAAATAATAATTCAAGAATCATTTCCTAATTGTCTAGCTTGTGCTTTTTCAAATTATTGAAGTATTCAGTTGTCTATTGAAGGAGATATTAATTAGTGAACGTCAAAAAACTTGAATGTTATAGTGAACCATGGCCTAACTAGATTAACAATTTTTTTGCGATTTACAGGTAACTAACATTTTTTTCTTATTTCAGTATTCATTGAAAAGAGAATACCATGTTGTGATACGTTGTTGAGACGAGGAAAAAAAATGCTATTTAATGCATTCATAATCCAATATGGCGTTCATAAGAAAAAAGAGCTACAGTCATTATCTCGAAATCTGAAAAAGATATTCTTTTGTTTTATTTTTTATTATGAAGTTCTTAAAAAAGTCCCGTAGAGTGTTCAAACCAAAATACCGTATGTTCTCTAATAACCGAGCTACAGGGGTCTGTCAAAAATGCACCATTTTGGTTTCCCGCGATTTCTTCAAAAACCAAAAACTATTGATAAAATGTAATAGCACTTCTGGAATGGTAATAGAATCCTGAGAAACAGTGTCCATTTGACCGATTTATTATAATAACAGAGGTAGCCATACATGCAGCACCAATTTGGGACACAGTGTATAGTATAGTATAGAATAGTTATAAGTATACAGGGTGGTTCGAATTGGTTGTCATTATAGGAGATCTTGAAAATTATATGAGATACAGAAAAACTGATAGCACAGGTCTTTTCTTTGAAACGAATAAAACTAAAAACCACATGTCTCCATCTTTTTTTGTTTTTGAGATATAGGCCGAAATTGAAATTTTGACTGTTTAGAAAAATTATATCTGGTTTATTATTAAAGCTCTACTTTTGAAATGAAAGGGCAGTTCACAAATTACAACCTTAACTCATATTGTTTAAATGCGAACTATAGTAGACCATGACATTTTTGAAAAGTTTACTTTTTTCTGATTTTCTATTAATAAAAATTTTGAAATAAATAAAAAATATTTTATCATACAGGGTGTCCCCGATTGAATGGGATTGCGTGGCTAACTTTTTTATTATTGAAGATAGAGGTTTGGTTAAATGGGCAAAGTTTTACAGTTTCATATATTGATTTAAAATCTGTCTGAAAAAGTTCAAAATGTCAAACCCATCAGAAGTATTTAAAAAAAACTAAAAACTGTCATTTTCTTGTGTGTCAAATATTAGTGTAAGCATAAGAGATACGAAAAAAAGTTTTATATAAAAATCACTGTTTTCAATAAGAGAAATTTAAAATTGAAAAATTCAAGATAGCTGCTTTAAAGTTACTCATATCAACTTCCTTATGTTAAATGGATACCATATTAGATTTTTAGGTTGTTGAATATAATGTTTTATTCTCTTTTCAAGAATGTAAACTAAAGTATGATTGAATAAAGAATACTAGCAAAATTAATTGTTTTTACATTTCAGTCAAGTAGGCTTGTGTGGATCTAAAGAAAAACAAACAACATTTATTGAAAATACAAACTTAATCCTAATGATTATATGAAATGTTTAAAATGCTGGCCATTGTTTGCAAAAATAGTTGGCACCGTTTGACGACATTTTGGGTTACTTGCAACACATTTCGATTAATGCTAGCACTACTTTGGGCAATTTATGAACGTTATTTTAGCTGTAACTACTTCCATATACTTTATCCTTTAACATACTTCACAGAAAAAAGTCAAGAGGCGTTAGATCAACTGATCTGCCTGGCCATAGAACATTAGTATTGATGGCAATAACCTTATTGGTGAATTAAATAATCTACCACGTTCTTGAATTGTGGCTGGGCAGCCATCCTGTTGGTATCTATCAAATTTTCTAACGATATATGGAGAATTTCTAAATAACATTGAACGGTTAAAGTTCCACTGAAGATAAAAGTTCCAATTAAATGTCTTTTTTGTTCTACATGGAACTACATGTGGATTTTCCTGTAATCAGCAGTGTTCATTGTGTCGATTAAACACTCCACAGTTAGAAAAGTAGACTCATCTGTCACCTACAAGATGCTACTTTGCGATCACAATCTTCTGGCCGTCAAGTTTGGGTAATACGCAACCTGTACGAGTGAAACTTGTGCGTTCTTACAATTAGCGATGCTTTTGATTTAGATACACCAACCTGTGTTTCTATTTCTCAAGATGAAATGTCTGGATTAGCCGTGACACAAGCCATTGTTACTAACTCACCGTTGTAATTATGATCTTCCACTAATAAATTGTTTTCCCTAGTTTATAACGCATGATAAATGTACAAAACATATTGTGGCTTTCAATAATTGGAAAATTCGCCGTAATTTTTAAAATGTGTAATATAAAATAACTGTGATAGCACTTTAGCTCAAGTACCTGCCTTTGACAGATTGTGATAAACGTTGTTATTGTTTTTCGTCACCTACTTACCTAATTTAGTTTGAAAATCACACCAAGCAATTTCCCACTGAACTATGTCACTACTCGAGAAATAAGAATATCAATAAGAAATACTTATCTACCCTTCTTAATTTGAACTAAATGTATGAACTCTATATCGAGGAATGTCAAGCACAAAATCTTCCTGTGAAATACACGATAAACGTTCTTACAATAACTTATTTTTAACTAGATTCAATCTTTCTTTTGGCCAACCACACAGCGAAACTTGCAGCACTTGCAATTCTGGTGCTAATACTTACTGAAGAACATCGAGAGTTATATAAGTTCACATTCGAGTGACAAAAAAGGGATAGAGAGCATGCACATTCTGAAAATAATGTGTTATGCAACAATGGATCTTCAACAGATGATACCTTTACCAAGGTTAACAACATCCAAGACTTTTTATCTCCGACAACTTCTATAACCAGTGTCCATGCCATAACTGCAAGTGGAGAAAAATCATACTTTTTCACATGGACAGACGATATTGCAAGCAAAGGCAGTCTTGAGATTGAAAGCTCTTTATTTACATTCACTCAACTTTTAGTGGATGGTACCACTCCAGCAATTGAACACCTGATCTTATGGTCTGATTCTTGTAGTGGCCAGAATAAAAATATCAATGTGATTGCCCTATATTGGTACCTGATTTTGAAAGATGTTTTTAAGACAACTGACCATAAATTTAGAGGTAGTTGCTGTTTATTTAAATTTAATCAACAATACGTTGAATAAAAGGGTTAATTTTAGAGATAACGTGACATGGATTTGTGTTGAAGAATATGGTAGTTACCTTTATAAAACATGTTTTGAAGAGAATGCACAATTTATGAAGGTAGATATCTTGAAGTCAGGTCACAGAAAAACCCAGCCTGATGACTATAATATGAATCATATTGCAAACAAGACAAACCAATTAGCGAATGATAATGTCTCAAATTTAGAAGAGCAGATATTTATGAAGGACTCAAACAATGTTTTTTTATCACAATCAAAATTCAAAAACCACAAGAACCATTTTACTTGAGTTGTTCATTTTTTAGTGGCTGAATGAGCTATGTACAATATTTTTCTTGTTTTCTGAGTATTACTTTAAGTTTCGTTATGTACAGGGTGTCCGATTATATTTTGCACCCTACCCGCAGCTTTACAAGGTGGAAAAAACTTTATATACGAAAGTTGTGTCCTATTACCTCTATTTCGTTTTTCTTTTTATAAAAATTTATAAATGATTTTCTATATCTGTAAAAATGACACAAAGTTGATTTTTTTAAATGGTACACTCCGTTTATTTTTGTTATTTTTTCTCCTGATCACAAAAATATAAAGTTTATCCATATTTATTATAAGTTTTGTTATGAACGAATCAGTTCAAAGGTTATTAAAAATTATTATTAATTGTATTAAATACATAAATAAAAAGTTTACCTCGAGTAGGATTTGAACCTACGACCTATACTTTGCTAGAGCACCGCGCTACCAACTGCGCTACCGAAGTACAAGCCCCAATCGATGTAAATTTTGTCTTTATGTATGTAGAACTGATGTAAATTGTTCTACATACATAAAGACAAAATTACGACACAATATGTGGTATCAGCATGATGGCTGCCCAGCACATTTCTCACACGTCGCTCGACAACAATTGAATGTAGATTTCAACAATCGTTGGCTATGACGAAGCGGTCCAGTACCTTGACCCGCTAGATCGTCAAATCTAACCCCTCTGGATTTTTCCCATGGGGTTACCGTACAGAAATGGTATACCAAGAGGTACCAACGACACCAGAGGACATGAAGGACCATATTCGTCGCGCCTGCAACAACATTCCGCCGGACATTCTTCTGCGATGCCTTAAATCATTTATTAGGCGTCTAGAACGTGGCCAGCATTTTTTACACCTGTTACGCTAATTTTTATGTAATTAAGCTCCATTCTTACGCATTATTATTGTTTCTGTGCAATTGAAATGATTTTTACTAATAAAATGACCATGTTCCTGAGTACATAGTTCAAGACGCCTAAGAAATGAGTTAAGGCATCGCAGAAGAATGTTCGGCGGAATTTTGTTGCAGTTATTTGAAGGTCAACTTAATTTTTACTTTCTTGCTAAACAAGAAAGTATTGCGGTCGAAAAGAAATCGAAAAAAAATAAGTTGCGTTATTTCGATGTTTTAGGACCCCTGAACCCGAAAAAATAAATTTTTAAAAATTTTTCAAAATGTCTGTGTGTGTGTGTGTGTGTCTGGGTCACTCGCCAGCCGAAACTATAAGGATGATTTTGTTGAAATTTGAAATAAACGCCTATGAGACAATTATGTCGACAAACCAAGCTTTTAAACGCACAGGGGGTGAAAATAAGGGTGTTATTTTGGGGGCACATTTTCAAATTTTAACCTAGAAGATTGAAATTCAGGTCATCAGTAACTCGCATGAAATGCAATTTTTTGCAATTTGTTAAAATTTTCAAAATTGAATATGGTCGCAGTTACAGTCACATATACATTTTTTTGTAGAAATTTATATTTCCGATACCGTTCAAGATATAAAAAAATTGGAAATGGATACGCGTAGTTATATAAAGGTTCTTTAAAGATATTTCTTTACGTAATAAATTATGATATAAATTTGCCTATATTTAAGGGGTCAAACTTAAGGAATTATTCGAAATGGATTTATTCAAAAATCTCTCCAAGCATTTTTATTTGTTTTTTTTATATTTTTTAGGCAACCAGCCGCTCTTATGAATGCAACTAATTTGCTTCTTCTAAAGCTACTAGTATAGGACATATTTTCAAATATTTAATATTGATATTGTTATAACTATCTAACTTTGGTTAGAAACTTGGGATTTTGGAAATAAACTTTGTTCATTTGCGCTAATGAAATATTATCCTGATGAAAACACTACTTCCGGTTTTTCCGGAAATTGAAAACATTCCTTGTATTGCTGGTATAACATACACATACTCTTACTTTATTTAAAAGGGAGCGAAATTTGCTTTAAAGTGATATGAAACAGTCCGTAGTTACCTTGAAAGACAAGCGAGATATCTTCTTTTAACTTTCGACCTACAAGTACATATATAGGTATAGAAGGTTATGCAAGCGACTTTTTTTTCACTATCGCTAAATCGAATTATATTAGCCCATTTTACAACTTTTGGCCAAGTTTCGTCAATATCGGCCATGATGTCTGGATGTCTCGGAGAGGGGTCAGTTTTTGGTTTTCATTAAATATTTCAAAGATATAAAAATACCCCATATATTTTTAGTGTTTTGCAAGAAAGTCCTGTAATGCACTAGCATTCACCTAGTTTCAAACGGAAACGATATTTTTCATTACAGATTCTGAATCTACGGCCCAAAAGAAATGTTTTTTTTTCAAAGTCATTAATTTTCACAATATTAAATTTCCAAAGAAAAAATACACAGCGCCGTTTCAACGGACAAAATCACTTTATTAATGACTAATGAAATTTAATTTAGTACTTAGTCTCAAAGAAACAAATAGATTCAATGAATAATAAACTTATCGCTAAATTGAAATAGGTAAAACGAGTAGATAACACGTAACAGAGAAATTCAACGTTGAGCGTACACAATCTATTCATATCTACAGGCTGGAATAGTACCAGTTTTCGCCGTCTTTGCAATTCTGCATTCATGGTATGCAATGCAAATACACATTAGTTGTAAATGTTTGTCAATCATGGCACTAACTTTAGCTGAGAAAATTGATATGATACTTATTTATGGTGAATCAAGGCGACACAAGCAATGACGTACGTTAATAGGTTCGCCAACAGATCCGTCGCGAAGTGCATTTGGCGTGTAGTTTTGAATTTCAAGTAACATGGAAGTATGAACGCGAGAAAAAGAGTGCGTCGAAGCAATGCAACCAATGAAATTAATCGGTCTTATTTACTGACGAATCAACTTGGTCGGTGAAAAATCCAAGATGGATAAGACAAGTTGGGCGTCAGCGCCCGTGGTCCGTCAACTATTGACGGGTATTATCGGGGGACACATAATTGGGCCTTCCTTTTTCGATGGCACATTGAACGGAGAGCGATGGCACATTGAACGGAGAGATGTACTACCGCTTTCTCCGTGACGATCTACCAATACTTTTGGATGGACTGAACTTGAGGTTACGGCAGAATATGTGGTATCGACATGATGGCTGCACAGCACATTTCTCACACGTCGCTCCACAACAGTTGGATGTAGATTTCAACAATCGTTGGCTAGGACGAAGCGGTCCAGTACCATGACACGCTAGATCGTCAGATCTAACCCCTCTGGGTTTTTCCCATGGGGTTACCGTACAGAAATGGTATACCAATCGTTAAAATCATACGTTTTATTTTGTCCTTTTAACTGGAGCTCAACGGAATGATGGAAACTGTCGGCAGACAGGAAAATGTGTCCCGGTTCAAAATAATGTGCTTCCACAATATTTACATATTTTCATACTTTTAACGATATATATATATATATATATATATATATATATATATATATATATATATATATATATATATATATATATATATAAGAAAGGAGAAAAACCTAGTTCTTGTTTTGAGCTGAGCAGTTATACAGCCAAAGTAAGATATGCTCTACATCTCGGTTATATAGGAAAAACTGAAAGAAGGTGCTTATTATTTCTTATTTTCCCCTTCCCCTAATGGGTTTGTGCCACAGAGATGCAAAAGGTAAAATATGTCTTTGATCTTTACCGAATGGTACAAAAGATTCGTTACTAAACTACCAACCGATTAGTAAAAACAACAGTTTTGAAAGTGTCCATAATACAGGGTGTAACTTTCGAACGGGTCGTTACATTTTGTTCTAATTTTGGTGGGTTATATTAGTGCCAGTTTGGGATTTTTTTACGCAAAAAAAATATGGCCGCCTTTCGGTTTCACCGGAAATGACGCAAAAGTTGAAAATGTAATGTAACGCCCTGTATATTTTTAGATATTTGGATTCTAGGGCTTCAAATACATACAGTTCATCTGTCAAATGTCAACTAATTTTATTTGTTTAAATATTTTTTTTTAATTTTAGATCATTATGAAGTCATCTAAATTATAGATAATTGACGTACAATTGCCCCCACAATATTATTTTTCCCTATAATTCATTTTTGTGAAATTTAAAAATTACGGTTTTTTAACTAAAACTCACTGTTCCCAATAGAAATATACACGGGCCACCCTGTATATTGAAGGGCTTTTTCAAGTACTAGTAAAACGATATGCATAGTAATTTCCTTAGTTCCTAAATAAAGCAGTAATTTTTAATTTTCTAATTTTTATTAACACAACATGCTCCTGAAGCCGACTCTGTCAAAGAAAAATGGCGTTTGGGTTGACATTTGGCAGATGAACTGTATGTATTTGAAGCCGTAGAATCCAATCATGTAAAAATATACAGGTTGTTTGTTCCATTTAAATTTTCAGTTTTTGTCATTTCCGGTGAAGGCGGAAGTCGGTTATATTGTAAAAAATACCAAACTTGCTCTAATATAACCCACCAAAACTTGAACAAAATCTAACGACCCGTTCAAAAGTTACAGGGGTGGCCCCTATTTGATTTACACCCGGTATACTTGTAATTATACCCATTTGTAGATACATCATCTAGGTGGGAAAAAACATATAGCGTAAATATCGATGCCGATCAATATTAGGTTTGAAAATTTACTATAACGTTCAGAAATTAAGTCTCTTATGTATTTTTGTACGTTTAGAAATTAACAAATGATAATTTAGCAGTATTATTATACTTTTTACATTCGTCTATACACTTTCAATCTCAAAAAATAAAATTAATCTTGTAGTATTTATTTAAGTATTTATTAACAAACTTAAAAAAAATCACCATATTGCATTGCCGAGTTAATGTAATTGCAACGATGATTGAATACTTAAATGACGATCATAAAATAAAATTTGCTAGAACAAAAAAGCTTTTTTTTACTTGACAGTCACGGATGCTTCACATAACGAGGTACATAAAAAATGAATAATCATCGACACCAATTTTTCCTAAAAAATTTTTGTCACCACTGTCTGGAATATACTAAACAAAGATAAACAAAAATGACTTCATTACAAATGAGTATAATTCCTAGTATAAATACAAATCTGCGGAAAAACATATTGTGTTGCAATCACAGGTTTTAGAAGCAAACTCTTTATACAAATTACGATTTATGTTGTTGAGGTTCATAATTTCACATACCTCACACTCTTCATGTCCTAGACAAGTAAAATGAATATTTTCCTTCGCAACTTCTGTGAGCCTTCTTCCTTTTAGTATCTACGCGAGAGCAATTATTTAGAATAAATGATCTTTGATTTAACCATGACATAGACCAATATGAATACGTTTTCGAATATGCTGATGATTTAGTATACTTTTTCATACTTCTTCTCATTGCAAGGTTCCTGAATATTATGCCTGCTGATAAACAACGTTTTAGCTCCTTTTTTGATTTTGACCAATTTTTCTTTTAACGCCATACCTTATTTCGTTTTAATTTCCAAATAGATTAGTTCTTGGTTCGTCTTGTTCTAATTCAAATTTTAAATTGTCTTCTCTCGATACACTATTATTAATGTTTTCACATTCGGTAGTTCTCTTGTTGTCCTTGTAGTAAATTATCTGTTTCAATTAACTCGTTTCTAAAATTATTATTTGGGCCTCTACGTTTTGTAAATTCAAATCTTCCAATGTTTTCTGATTGAACTGCACAGTTTCAAGCTGAATTAATACTGAAGGCAACCCTGAAAGATTAGCATCGATGGCATCCATCACATTTACAAGCACAGGTTGTTGTTTAACAACTGATAGTTGATTAGGATTATCATGCATATCATGTGATTTAAAAACTTTGGTACCAAATTCATACCTTGTTACTGGGGGTAATTCTTCATTCCAAGGAAATGAATAGGTATCACTTTTTCATTCTTCAATATTTAACAGTGTTTTATTTCGTACCATTTGATGATCACCATGGTAGTCAGGATAAAGGTTTATGATTTATGGGCAAATTATTAGATTGTTCATTTAAGTTTAACAACTGCAACATCCTCTGACACAAAAACTGTGGATGAAAAATAGAAAAGAATCCTTATTGCAAGTATTTGGATAAATTATATTACATTAATCTTGACTAAATACTGATTAATACCAGTTAGGCCAGCTAGAAAGTTGACAGTCACTTGAAGATGGTAAGAAGGCAGTAACTGAGTTAAAGAGTGTAGATACTGCTTTTATGCGTGCGAATAGGTATATACGGCTTTTTTACTTCGTAATAAAGCTAAAAATCGAAAAAGCAGTAACTGGTTTTGCCTTATAATTTGTATAGATTAAATTTATACTGCTCTTTTGCATTGTAAACAGATAGAGGAAACATACTGTAAAGGGACGCCGTCAGATATCCCAATTTTTTATTATTATTAATTAGTTTCATAAGGTTATTAGCAAGACGCCGTCCTTTATTCAAAATTTTCCTGTCATGATTAATTATTTGATAAGTAAAATACCAGTACTGATATAATATTCACGGAATTTATTAAGATAAAGTGACTCGTTAAATGCACAGGTGCAAGCAATTATAAAAATTCGTAGAAGTTTTAGTAACAGTTAAACATGTTTCATAACGTTGCATAAAATTGCACAATAATTAATCATGCATCCTCCCTCCAGACGTAAATCCCAAAAACGTTTAAAAGTTTGTATACGTCAGAGCATCTTCCACCAATCCTGGCTTACGGAATCTCACCACCAAAGTTTCGTAACCACCCTCGCGAATTCTTTATAAAAACGCGGCACGCGTTGCTAAAAAGAGGAGATTATCAAAATTATTAGATGATCAGCAAGATTATCAATCGCTCTCCACCAGAAGCCCGCTACCAGAAGAATCCGAATAGAAACCGTGTGCCCTATCGTCGCGTTCGTGTCGACCACTACCGTTTAAAACTGTCAACCTGTAACCGCCGTCCGAGTAGAAATCGCGAATCCGCGACTTGATAGCATCACCGAAGTCAAAGAGTTAGAGTTGCGGAGATCTAACGTTGAACGCACGTAAGTCGAGATAAAATATACACCTGGTGATAGGGATATGCAGGGTTGTAAGCCCGACATACTCTCTCATTACTAGACTAGGTAGTTGCCCGACATTCCATTGACCGACGGAGATCCTCTGTTTAGTTTAATGGGTGGTTGCCCAGATTGCTAACAAAGGAGACCCACACGCACACCTACACTGTGGAGTTCGAAAGGTAGTTGCCCGACATTCCATTGACCGACGGAGATCCTCTTGTTTAGTTTAATGGGTGGTTGCCCAGATTGCTAACAAAGGAGACCCACACACACACACCTACACTGTGGAGTTCGAAGGGTAGTTGCCCGACATTCCATTGACCGACGGAGATCCTCTTGTTTAGTTTAACGGGTGGTTGCCCAGATTGATAGCAAAGGAGACCCACCTACACAAATTTACACTAACACTAAAAAACACCTCGACAAACGTACCAACAACCGCAGAGTACCTGTAACTAAAACCTCGTCGGAAGATTAAGCTGAACACCTAGTTAACGCCGTTAATCCAGTAATATAGAAAAGAAATCGTAAAAACTAGACGTGTTCATCATTACTAAATTATCGTCTGTAAAATAACACCACCACCGCCGCCATCAGCGGAAAACGTAAGTTACACCTTTTGCAATTAATAAGATTGTTACCTTTAACCAGAAACTATCCGAGAATATATTTCGTGTTAAATAATTAAAATCATTATTGCAAGACGCGAAAGATTCAATTTAATAGAAAACGAAGGTTTTATATTGTAAAATTGGCCAACATAACAAAAGTATTTTTATTTAAATAAAAACCTGTGTACTAAAGTACTTAATACAGGAACAGAAACAAATAATCCGCGGCTACCGTATAGAAGCTACCTTCAAAACGAAAAGCTTTCATTTATTTAAAAGGACAAAATTTGAATGTAAACGTGAGTGAGTTTATTTTCATAAGAAAAGCAGGTATAAAATTAGAGTACTTTTATACATTTGAAAACGACCGCTTTAAAATATCGATAATTTCTTTAAAGGCAGAGTATTGAACTCAGTGTCTTATCGCGCACGTGTTTATACAGCGTTATCTTGCTACCAGCTTCTGTATTTTATACAGGGACGCATTCAGGTAAAATTATTTATTTTATCTCGGCAGTTAAACAATAAATTGAAATCAGTCCAAGGACGTAAAGCAAAAGTCAAAACACAAACCTTCTATTAATGTTACATTACAGAAACTCCAGAGGACTACCTAACCCTTAGTTCCGGGACCCACCAGGACGTAGTTGTCCACTTGACGATCCTGCAGGGTAAAAAGGAAAATCTACCGTAAAATATATTTATATATCTTTGTTAAGTAATTTAAATGAACCATATTAGATTTGCAAAAAATAAATAGGGAATAAATATATGTATATAAACTTTTTTTATCTAATTGTTCAAAGTGTTGAGAGCCTGAATAACGAACCCCGATCCCAATTTTGCAAGTACAAATTCCGACTTAGCTAAAAGGGCAAAAGCAATAATTATTCAGTAGTAGTAATACACTTAACAGTAAACCTCCATTTCCGTTGACAGGAAAAGGAGTGGCTTAATACAATACGAGTCCAATGATGCTGAAAACTCAATTTTCGAATTTTTGCAGTTACTGCGTTCTTCCTAAGCACGGCAGATTACTTATCATTAGAAATATCAATTGTTTGTAATTTTTCAATAATTACTTACGGTTTTATCCCGTGTGCAAAAAATATACACGTGGCGTGAGATGAAAAATTTTCCTGTTTGAGCCACGTGAGTTTCCGGTATACGCAAATATGCAAGTTTTGACAGGATTGATATTGAATCGAATGCAATTCTGTTATCTGTTTCTTAGTCTTGTACAGTTAGTGTTCGCGTGTGGATGGTTTTTATGACTCGGTGACCAAATGGCACATTATGAAAAAGAGCCCCAGACCTCATAAAATCCAGGTATTGGTAGACCTATTAAATGAAAAAATCAAAGGGAAAGTTTTCCTAGCGAAAACTTGTGCATTGATGAAACAATGGTGCCTTTCGTGGGCGACTAAAGTTTCGCCAGTATATAAAAGGAAAGCGGCACAAATTTCACGTAAAGATTTATTGTAGAACAGAGAAAACTGATGGTATGTCAGTTGCCATGAAGGTCGTATTTAGAGCTAACGGGCGACTGCCTTGGTAAGGGAGCTACCCTGTTTACTGATAACTGGTACACGAGCGTTGAATTGGCTGAAAACTTATTGAACCAAGGCACCCATTTAATGGACACGCTGAGAAAGAACAGAAGAGGGCTATCGGAAAACGTAGTATCTGCGAAACTGAAGAAGGGGAAATTATAGCAAGAGAGAAAAATCGAATAGTCGTCCTAAAATGGAAGGATAAACGAGATGGTCCCATACTAACAACCAAGCATGATGAGATAATGACAAATTCTAGGGAGAGTTGAAAGTAGATGGCAACCTAAAGTTGTGATCGATTACAATAAAGCGAAAAGTTGTATGGTATTTTACGTCAGTAAGGCGCATTGTCAAGTGGTCTTGACAGGTGCAAGCATGGTAAATGCTCATTACTTATATAATAAGTACAACCCTACAAAACCACCAAGTATAGTCGAATACCGAGAACATGTATGCCTAAAGTTGCTCGGTATGGGCAAAAAGAATGAACAACCTGCAAAAAGTGGTCCATGTCAACAATAACACAAATTCGTTCAAACAGACAAAAAGAAACAGTGTGTTCTGTATCAGAAAAATCAGGACGCTCACGGCCGCGAACATGCAATAAGAAAAACAAAGCAAGTTACCAGTCAGCGTCAACCTTGCCTACAGAATTTTTTTTTTAAAACATACCATTAGTATTAAAAAAAACCAAGAGTGCTACTACTTACCTTATGTCTGTAAACATATTTAGTTTTTATGCAAACATTTATTTCTACTTGACTTATTTGCATTTTCATTTTGTACGATCCAGTAAGATAATAAAAAACAATTTTTCTTTATATAAAATTAGACCTACTTATGTATATAATTTTGTTTTTGTAGCTTATTGTAAAATTGTAAAAACAAAAAATTAATAGATATAAATAGATAACTGAAAAAAAATTCCAAAGCCGCCCGCCCGCTTTCATATATCAATAGTACAGTTTAAACATTTTCATTCATATATAATTATTTTTTATACTTACCTTGCGTTATATTCAGAAACTTTATAAAGAAAAGTTATGTAAAATTAAATTTTCTTTAAAAAATACAATTTTTCTTGTAACATTAATCGTTATTCAGATAATGAAAAAAATTGAACTAACACTTGAGAATTTTTTTGCCGATAAATTACGCGACGTATCTACAAATTGCACAGCACATAATCAATCGATATGTTTAAGGTCTATGTTTGAGCATTTTTATATCTTTGAAATATGCATCTGTTTTAATAATATTTCATAAAAACCAAAAACTCACGCTAATAACCCCCTCTCCGCCGCTGGATTTCTCTCAAAATCTAATCAGATCTAAGTCCAGTGAAAACAAGCTTAAATACAAAATTTTAAGTCTGTACGTATTTTCGTTCTGGAGTTATCGTAGATACTAACATACATCCATACACACGCACATACGCGCGCACCCACACGCACTTACGCACACATGCACGCTCCCACACGCACATATGCGTACACGCACACACAGACAAACTTGGCCAAAAGGTGTAAAATGAACTAATACGTCGATTTAGTCATAGTGAAAAAAAGACTATTGCATAACCTTCTATACCTACTTATGTATATGTAAGTTGGAAGGTAATTAGGTGGAAATAATTTTGTTCAATTGCGCGTGAAAACCGAAAATCTAGTGCGTCGAAGTAGGAAATGGAATAGATTAAACCATAGACACGTCATCGTAGAATATTTAAAAAACGTAACAGGTATACACCGTTATCCATATTTAGCCACCCAATATATCCATGCCACTTTCCTTAGAAATAGACGAACTTATTCATGAACCTGATCGCCAATAGTTAAGAATTTAATCGAGATTTCGAAACCCCTTAAAATATACAATGTGGATAGTGTTTGATAATGATAATAATAAGAAAAGCCAATTAGAGACAACTATTGCATTTGCATATCTGGTGCTGGAACTACAACTATGAAATACTTGCCTTACAAAACAGGCACCTAGTATTTAGATCATACCTACATAAAGAAATAAATAAATATTATCTATACTGCCTAGGGTATAAAAATTGTTTGTAGGTAATTATAAAACAACCAAATAAATTCAACATTTCTCAACTTTTACGCCTTGTATCTCGAAAACTGGTCATAGTAACGGATATAAAACTCATAACTCTTAAGAGGCTACTACAAATAATATAATATACTGAAAAAATGGTTACATTTAACCGAGGAAATTTTTTAATACAGGGTATTCGTGGTTTTTGTACTTTTCTTAAAATACAATAACTTTTAAAAATAAATCACCCTGTATATATTGAAGCTTATATATACAAATATATTAATAGAATCAACTTTCTCAAAAATCAGTTCGTTTTGAATTAAGTCATAAAGAAAATAATTGTATATTGTGGCTCATTCTGTAAAATACCCTGTATAATAAATATTTTTTGTGGAACATTTTATCGTCAAAATACCATATTGGATAGTACCTTTTGAAAAAATGGTTCCCTGAAGTTATACTGAAAATAATGAGTTTCTGCAGAAAACTACCTTCATATTTGTGAAATATCCTGTAGTTAAATAAATATTTTGAATTGTATGTATTTACTAATGTATTACTTAAACATGCAGTAAACGTATTTATGCAACAGATTTGTAATCTAGCTCTTAAGTTTGAAAATACAAATTCCTAAAAACTGGGCATTTTTCAACTTTCAACTTCTCTCCAAAACTAGCCATAGGATTGAGTTGGGCCCATTGGCACTTTTGGTTATTAAATCTAGTAGAGCAACATACCAAAGTTTCAGAAAATTTAACCAGTCGCCATTTTTCCATTACTTGGGTGCGAGGTCCTTTACTAACAAAGTAAAAAAACCAAGGAAGAGTTCAAACAAAGAAAAATCGAATTGCAAAGAATAAGAAGGAAAAAAAAAGCAAAATCCGGAAATTTACAAACATGAGAAAGAGAAGGAACGGCAATGATACCACAGGCATAAGGCTTAAAATAAAATTAAACCTATTAAGTAATTGATTCCTTGGCAACAGAGAATGAAAAATAAAAGTTGGCAAGAGCTCAAAAAAATACCGCGAAAAAATAAATAAAATAAAAGATATTAACGAGAATACTCCACCGTCTGCATCAGTTTTTCCCGAGAAGAACCCCGTCCGGCTCATGAAAGTCGCCAATCAATCATGGGTCGAAAGAAAATTAAAAGGGATAGAAGCAAGATGTACGAGGGACACTTTCGATACTTGAGACCAAGACTCAGAATATAAAAATAGATATTTTACACTTAAGTAAGAAATTATAAAGTATAAGATAGAGGCTCCAATGACCAAAACTAATAGATTGATAAAGTACCCGCTGAGCTAAAAAATAAACTTTTATTTAATGAGGCTCTCCTGCCTCAGATGGCAACTAATTGAGTCTAAAACAGAAGCAAGTTAATCGGCAAAAATTCCAACGTTCTACTTGGAAAAATTGTAACAACCTTTTTTGTGGTTGTATTAAAATGTACATTAATTTAAGAATCGTTCATTTATTTGGCGTAATATTAGAAAAGTTTTTAATTATTAATATGTAGAATTGAGAATGGCAATTTAATTGGCATTTCCTAGAACAAATCTTTTGGGTGTAATATTACATAAATAGTTGTAGTTCCCTTTCTTAAAAAATTGGATTTATAGTATTGTATTCGCGCAAGCGTGAAGACTTTTAGGGGAAATACACTTGAGTTATTCTGAAAGCTTTTTTAATTCACTTAATGCTGAATATTACAGCTATAAGCATGATTTTTACTTAATTTTTTATATTTTGGTGCCATCAGACTTTGGTGGTAAGTTATTTTTTTTCTCATTATATTTAAAACTTAAGCCTTTGCTTTTTTTTAGGCACTTTTTCTTAAGTACTTTTTAAATACTCACCTTTTAATTAAGTATTTTTTTAATGCATACTTTTATATGGCATTTTTATAATATATTTTTAATGGCACGTATAAGTCCGTAATTTTACTATTCTATTAATTTAAATGGCAAGTTTTACTTGAATTACATTTACAACACAAGTTCTACATACTTTTACAAATAAATTTGGCGAATTAAACTTCTTGGAAATTCCATATTTTAAGGATAACTAAGCAAGACATTGACCTCACCATATGAACCATTCTGCTTCATAGTTACCAGATACAGTGTATGTACATAACCGTTAAAAGGTAATGTTTTTTTATATAATTTAGTATAGTTTATGACTTCTGATTTTTTACGTTTTCAATCATATATTAAATAAACTTATGTATAACTTGTTATTTTATTTTCATTTGTGTTAATTTGTTTAATAGTATTCATTAACTAGGTTTTGTTGTTCCTAGATAGATATATAAAAAAAAGACAACATGGCGCTCGAGAATTTATCATTTTTTCATAATTTTTAGATAACATTTTTTTTATGAATTAAGGATAAGTGAAAATAATTAAGCTGAAGAAAAGCATGCAATATTTCAGGTGCGTTAATTGAACCCTGTATATTTGAACCCACCCTATCTCAATCTATCGATGAGCCGACGGCAGTAGCGATCATTATTTGGTAATTATTTTTATTAATTAAAATTATTCGATCAATTTATTACATCATCGCTTTTGTTTTAACATTATAAGTTGGTCCAGTTTTAGTGTTTTTATACTTTATAATGTTACAAAATTATAAACAGATATAAAGGCCTGGGTCAATTAAATTTCTTGGGTTATCAAGTAAAGAAACCCAAAAACATTAATAGAGAGACTGCAATCAAAAAATAATTAATATACTCAGAAAGGAGGTTGAAGAATTTTTAGAAAGTGATATAAATAGTAAAATGTGGCCGGGTATAAATGATACCATAACAAAAAATAAAATTAAGAAGCAGAAGAAATTTTTAAGTAAACCATTAATACAGCTATATGAAGATTTTCGAAAAGAAAGTAAAATTTTTTTAAGTTTTAAGTTTTGCAAGGTACAGCCTTTTTGGATAGTCCATCCTAATATCAATTGGCGCGATACATGCCTATGTACTTTATGTGAAAATAGGGAGCTATTGATCCGGTAATTAAAAATACTAAATATAAATGAAAACTGTTTGGAGAAGGTCTGTAGATCTTTGACTTACAATGAAGAATTACAAGAGTACGAGACTGTACGAAATGCAAAGAAAAGGAATTACTAGTAAACGAATACGATCCTGACAGCTTAAATTTCTATCAAAAATGGATTTTGAAACAACAAGATGTTTGTATTAAGGGGCAAATAAAACGTTGCAGTTTCTTGTAAATATGTTAATGAAATCCAATCCATGCACATTAGCGGATCACGCCAACAGTTATTTTACATACAGTAGTCATTTATTATTTCAATTAAAACCAGAAATTGAAGTCGGCCGTTATGCATAGTAGCTGAGTCATTAGGTCACGATGCACCTGCTATTCTAGCTCACTTGAAACCGATATTTAGTGTGATTCGTCTAAATTTCTACTTTGAATTTTGTTAGCGGCGGTCCCTCGACACAGTACAGAAACTGTAAAATGTTTTAAATCATCGGATCAGAATTTAAAAACCATTTATCTGACTTATCAAATGTATCGTGGAACTTCATGGTAAAGGAGCTTGTAGGTAGCACACTACGAAAATTTGATGAATACATTGAAAATATTCCGATTCAAATTGTTGTCGCGATAGCAAAAGTTAATTACTAAAAGTTATTATATAATAATTGTTATTTGAGAATGGTTTGTATTTCTTTGTTTTTGTAAGAAATTTGTGTAGGGTTTTAACTGAGGGCGGCCCGCAACCAGATGTTTTAAGTTGCAGGTGCAGGCTAAACTGCCTTTATCGAAGGGCAAGACAAATCACTAAATATGTTTATAAAAGCGTTTTGAAAATAAAAATGTCAGTATTATACAAAAAATTACACCGCGGTCAAAGAAAAATTTGTTCATGAGTTGAAATGTGATAGTTTAAATACAGGATTTCTACGGTTGATTGCACATGTTAATTAGAAATAATGTTTCTTTTTATAATTAAAGTCAAACGCGTTCACACGAACTAGTTTTATTGCTTTTGTTAGTTGATATAGAAAATAGCGGGTGAGAGAGGGATAAAAACGGTTGTTGTGCTTAGAATGGGGGAGTTTGATTAGAATTTTCAAAGCGTGCGGGAGTAGGATTTGACATCGATTCGGTGTTTGTTTAATTGGATCTTCTTTTCTTTGTTATTGTGTTAATCAATAAATCCGAGTATTTAAACATTTGTGCTGGTGAAAGCTTAAAGGGATGACCTGCATTGATGATGTAAGTAAAGGAAAAGATTTTCCTGGTTGTGAAATTACACAGAAAGGGTCATTCTGCCTACTCATTTGAATTATTAAAACAAAACTGAACCACTGCCTTGCAAGGCTGTTTTTGTCATTGAGGTTGTGCAGATGCAGAGAAGCTCGCTCTTTTTTTTCTTTTATGTGTTCTGTATTGTGGATTGACAATTATAACCTGTATTTATAGTGATGGAGACACAAACGATCATAGGTATAAAATCAGAAAAGCTGATCCTAATGATCTATATCTATACAAACGTCTCTCTTGTTGCCGTTATATGCCTATATGTCTGTATTTTTGTGTTTTGTTTTATGCCTAAGAAAAATTGAGAGAAGAGATCGCCCGTTTTATTGTCTTGCATTTGTGGTAATACTTGCTAATCATGTAGGCGAAATCGTGCTTTGCAGGGCTTTATGTCAGATGTTATACTTTGTCTCACTGCGTGTCTAATGTGTTGGCCTCGAATGGTTTTTCTGTGTAATCCATTGTATCATTCATTGTTATTGTGCATATGTATCATTTGTTGTGCTCGTGTCCACAAATTTGTATGTGTAACGTACTTGCCCTTTTTCATTTGTGTCTACTTAAATAATCTGTAACCTGTTTAATTTTCTGTTGTTTTTTTTATGTAGGTTGAATTGGTAATATGTATTACTAGAGTGCTTAGTGTGTTTTGTTGTTAATAACCGCCCTGATTGGTTAAACAGGGGGGCCACATGATCGGGATTACGCTTTTCCTTTTCTTTTTTTTTCTTTGATTGATTGACGATCTTATTGTGGATACGATCACACTATTTATATTTATTGCCTTTATGTGTAGTTGTTGAAATTGCCTTGCATTTTGTTTTGGTGGTATTTAAATTTTGTAAGGTACGCCTTTTTAACTTGATTTAATGATGTCCTTTGTTTTTTTTTTGTGTTCTGTTCATGTCCGGTTGTCCCACACCCTGTGTAATGCTTTATATGTGATTGTTTGACTAAAAGCGGACAGGAATTGGTTCCAGAGGGGATCCCCTGTTTGTTATTTATTACTTGTTTATTTTTGCTTTAATTTGAATACCATTTGTAGACCTGATTTTGTGTTTATTTGTAACTAAACTTCGTTTTATGCAATGTTATAGATTTTGTACGCCTTTGGTGCCGATGGAGTGGTGTTGATACATATTTAATCCTTTGATTGCAATTTACTGGTGTTATCTGATCTTTGTTTTTTTCTTTGTGTGATTGTTATTGGGATAAAGAGAGTTTTCTTGGTGATTCTTTTTCTCCCGATGTAAATAGGATGACGAGCGAATCGCCAGGTAGCGCAACTCGTTCATCTCAATTACCGTTTTGTTTCATTTAATTACCTTGCCACCTTGTGCAACAAATTAACCTTATCCGACCCTATCTCCTGCACATTACACAACGTAGGTTGTTTGCCCCCTAGACGATCACTGTTTTTTTAATCAGGTTAGAATTTTGCGAGTTCTGGATCAGATTTGTAAATCGGCTCTGATTGTTTAATCACGGCCAGTGGGGGAGATTTGGGCTATTAATTGGAGTAAGCCTAACGTTAGCCGAAGTAGCCTCATTCTCAGTGACATCAATTCGGGCAATTAATAATAGCATCTTATCAGTCAAATTAAGATGCATCCTTTGGCTATTGTTTTGTCTCTTGAATTTGCATTAATGCGAACAAGTTCAAATTACACGTTTCATGATAGGGTACGTCTGGGTTACGACAAGCTGTTGGTGGTGTAGAAGGTGACATAAAAAGAGCTGCAGATAATTTGGTAGCAATGGGCCAACACACGTGACATGGCGCAATCAACAGTCGTATATCCTCCAGGTTGCCGTTTAACATGCAACAAATGTAAATTAAAAGAAGTACCACATTGGAGAATTTAAGATTACAAGAAAAGTACGAGAACAAGAACTAGGTCACGATACTGAAGAACGTATGCTGTCCTCAACTGTTCCAAAACTTGATCAAGCCAAAAGTAAGAGTTTAGACAATTCTTTTTTACGCATGACAGATATTATCTTTTCAGGTGTTAAATTATGTCTGAAATGCATTTTTGTTATAGGTAGTAATTATGAAACTCAATTATTTTTCTTAATATAACCCTTCAGATATTGTAAAGCTGGTGTCGTATCACTTATTCAGATATTTATTCTGATTCTGAAGAAGAAACAGACAACAACCCCAGAGTAAACGATTCTTTGCTTGTTAAGTCTGATTTAAAAAAAAAGAGTTTTATGTTGGTGTTGTAGTAAGCATCGACAGCGATGACATTAACTGTAAAATTTTTGAGAAGGCAAGCAGGTACGAATGATACGTTTGTATTCCCAGTACTAGATGATATAAGTGTCATCTACAAAGAACACCGAAGAATTCCTCCGAAATCCTCAAATACATCATCAAAACCATTATTTGTTAACCTTTAACTTTTTAAAATACAATAAAAACATTCATTAGCTATTGTTAAATGTAATCAAAGCAATTAAATTAAGTTTGCAAAAATTTAGATCTATTGATTCAACTGCCATGAACAAAAAGTATTACAAAGTCACCTCCGACGTAATAATAACTCAGACGCATACTGCCATTTTATTTAAATTAACGAAGTAAAATGTACGATTTCATGTTTTTAATAAATGGACCACAGAAACTATTCCAAATGTAGTATTATTATGTGGTCTTGATATTGTTCGTAATCACCATATTTATACTAAGAGCTATATGATCAACTTCGAAGCATGTATAGTTAGGTAGGATCGAAAAAAACTTTTTTTCAAATTTGATAATAGCCCGGGTGGCAAACGTTGCCATTCATAAAAGTAAGTTTTTTGGCAAAAATTTTTTTTTAAATTGACCCCTCAAAAAAAAATTTTTTTTTGGAAAAAAAATGCGATAAGACCCTATGTGTAAACTCTTCTTGAATGTTTAAAAAGTGTGTGTTCAAAAATTGTAGGCTCTCGGAACATTTTTGGAGGTGCCCCAGTTAAGTAAAAAAATATGTGTTTTTATTTATTCCGACTTTCAAATATAATTTGCTTACTTTTCACGTTATTTCGTTTTATTCAAGTTAATTAAATTTCTGTACCTAAAAATATTATAATAACTATTGTTTCTTTTGTTTCAGATACCAAACAAAGTAAAATGAGCGCAAAAACTCCTACCAGGAAAACCACCCTTTGTCTTATCTTTGAAACCCTTGCCGAGATGTCCCAGCTAAGACTCCCACGAATGCGGATATAATGCGACACTACTTGTTTGTCAGGAATGAGAAAAAAGGCATCATGGCAGGCAAAGATCCACCAGCTTCAATAATAGCAACAGAAACTGCAAACACCATAGTGGACATCTGGAAGAAGTCATCGGTTCCAACAATTACATTTAAAAAAATTATTGAGAAAATACAAAAATTGAATACTGACTATAGGACTCTACTCAAACCATATAAAGGCAGACAGCAATCTGAAAGCTACACAAATAAGCTCAGGGATGTAAAACTTAGCTGGGACGAAACTCTCTATGATATTGCTAGTTGTAAATGTAAAGACCTCAACGATTGCCATTGTTCCAAAGAGAAGAAAATTCCAGCACAGAAAGGGAATTTGTAATAGATCAGCGAACTACCAGAAATCTAGTCATAGGATCAGTTGATATAGCATTCTCCAGGAAAATAGAAAAAAGAAACCAAAGAAAGATGGAACGATCCCAAGAATCTGAAGAACAATTTGTAAAACGCCCAAAATTAAAGTCTACAGATACTGCACCTCGGCCAGGAGACTCTGAAAATGAGACTAGGAATGATCCTGGAAAGTTACTTGACTCTGATCCCCAGCCCTCTTGTTCTTCCACAACTGAAGACAAACGTTTCAAAATTGCAAATGAGGGTAAAGCTTTTGCTAGGGAGTGCGATCGTTACGATCTTTCAGATAGAAGCGCTGCATCACTTTCTTCCGCTCTGTTACAAGATTTGGGCATCATTAATGAACAGGACACTTCTAAAATAATAGATCGAAATAAAGTTCCTCGGGAATGGGAAAAACCATCACAGAGGAGCATACATCCTTGGTAAAAGAGACAGGTTCTATTTACCTCGGCCATTTAGCCGTATCGTCTAGATCAGCTGTCGTCATCAAAGATGCCATATTGAATTTCTTTAATGTATCGATTGAATCGTTAATAGCAGTTGGATGTGATGGCACTAACGTCAACTCAGGTACAAACGCAGGAATAATAAGACTCCTAGAAATTGCACTAAATCGCCCTCTTCAATGGTTCATTTGCATGTTACATCTAAACGAACTTCCCTTACGCCACCTTTTAATCCAACTTGATGGTGTTACTCAAGGTCCGAAAGCTTTCTCTGGTGCCATTGGAAAATCAATACAGGCTTGTGAAACCTATGTGAAGTTAGCCATAAATTTCATCCATAATTTTTTTTTTTCGTTTTTCCGAAAAATTTCGATAGAAACCTATAAAAAATTAATAATCCAAAACATATTAAGAGGAATATTGATATAAATCACACATTTTCCACTTATTTAAAGTTAAAAACTTATCGCGATCTCCTCGGTCAAGCGCACGAACAAATTCTTCATGGATGATATGTGGGACCACTTTTTTTTAATTTTTTTGTCAAATCCTTGAAGAGTACATAATATTACATAACATATCCAAAAATTGGGATGTAATTATCTTTTATAAGATTAGAAAATTACTTTGAATTTGGATGTATTTCGGGATCAAAATTTAGTCAACGCGTATGCTCAAATTGTTTATGGATGACATGTGGGACAACTTTTTTTAAAATTTTTTGTCAAATCCCCGAAGAGTACATAATAATACACAACATATCCAAAAATTGGGATGTAATTATTTTTTATAAGATTAGAAAATGACTTTGAATTTGGAGTATTTCGAGAGCAAAATTCAGTAAACGCGCATAAACAAATTGTTTATGGATGATATGTGGGACAACTTTTTTTTAAATTTTTTTGTCAAGTCCTCGAAGAGTACATAATAATACATTACATATCCAAAAATTGGGATGTAATTATTTTTTATAAGATCAGAATATGACTTTGAATTTGGATGTATTTCGGGATCAATATTCAGTAAACGCGCATAAACAAATTGTTAGGGATGATATGTGGGACAACTTTTTTTTAAATTTTTTTGTCAAGTCCTCGAAGAGTACATAATAATACATTACATATCCAAAAATTGGGATGTAATTATTTTTTATAAGATCAGAATATGACTTTGAATTTGGATGTATTTCGGGATCAATATTCAGTAAACGCGCATAAACAAATTGTTAGGGATGATATGTGGGACAACTTTTTTTTAAATTTTTTTGTCAAGTCCTCGAAGAGTACATAATAATACATTACATATCCAAAAATTGGGATGTAATTATTTTTTATAAGTCCAGAAAATGGCTTTGAATTTCGGAATCGAAATTTAGTAAACACGCATGAACAGATTGTTTATGGATGAATGTTTTTTGTATTTTTTTTTTGTGGCCAAATCCGGTTTTTGTTTTTTATATTTTTTTGTGACCAAAGGCGGTTTTTGGTTTTTATTTTTTTTTTGTGACCAAAGGCGGTTCTTGGTTTTTACGTTTGTTTGTGACCAAAGGCGGTTTTTGGTTTTTATTTTTTTTTTTTTTTGTGGCCAAAGTCGGTTTTTGGTTTTAATTTTTTTTGCGACCAAAGGCGGTTTTTATTTTTTTTTGTGACCACAGGCGGTTTTTGGTTTTTAAATTTTTTGTTGTGGCCAAAGCCGGTTTTTGGTTTTAATTTTTTTGTGACCAAAGGCGGTTTTTGGTTTTTATGTTTTTTTGTGACCAAAGGCGGTATATTTTTTTTGTGGCCAAAGCCGGTTTTTGGTTTTTTGTATTTCGTTGTGGCCAAAGGCGGTTTTTACTTTTTTTATTATTTTTTGTGGCCAAATCCGGTTTTTGTTTTTTGTAATTTTGTTGTGACCACAGGCGGTTTTTGTTTTTTGTATTTTTTTTTGTGGCCAAATCCGGCTTTTATTATAAGTTTTTGTAATGAACGCATAAGTTCAAAAGTAAGGATTTAATTAAAAATTATTAATTTTTTTTAAATTAATAATTTTTAATTAAATCCGGGTTTTGTTTTTTGTATTTTTTTTTGTGGCCAAATCCGGTTTTTGTTTTTTATATTTTTTTGTGTTCAAAGACGGTTTTTGTTTTTTCTGGCCAAAGGCGGCTTTTGTTTTTTGTTTTTTTTTTTGTGTTATAATTTTAGGATAATATTTTAGATGTTACCAACATCTGTCTTTAATGACCTAGTTATTCTTTACTACAATTTTATAGTTGGCTTATACGTTTCTCAAACTGTTATATTAATAGCAGGCTTATGTTTATGTTTGAATTTTTCAAATTGTTTACTACATCTTTAACAATTTTTAACAAACATTACTACTGACGAAGATAACTGTAAGTGTTATCGAAACGTTTAGATTGTATAATTTAAAGTACACCATTAAAAAATCCCAAAAAAGATATGTATTTTATCTGTCTTTAGAGTTTATGACATGCACATAAAAAACATTGTTTAATCCCTGGTACATAATTTGTCTGATTAACACAGTTTTCGTGTATAGTTCTTTGGCATGACACACATTCAAAAAACTGTTCAACATATCATCCATAAACAATTTGTTCATGCGTGTTTACTAAATTTCAATTCCGAAAAACACCAAATTCAAAGCCACTTTCTGGACTTACATCCTAATTTTTGGATATGTTATGTATTATTATGTACTCTTCCAGAACTTGACAAAAAAATTAAAAAAAAAGTTGTTCCACATATCATCCATAAACAATTTGTTTATGTGCGTTTACTGAATTTTGATCCCGAAATACACCAAATTCAAAGCCATTTTCTGGACTTATAAAAAATAATTACATCCTAATTTTTGGATATGTTATGTATTATAATGTACTCTTCGATTTGACAAAAAATTTAAAAAAGTTGTCCCATGTCATCCATAAACAATTTGAGCATACGCGTTGACTAAATTTTGATCCCGAAATACATCCAAATTCAAAGTCATTTTCTAATCTTATAAAAGATAATTACATCCCAATTTTTGGATATGTTATGTAATATTATGTACTCTTCAAGGATTTGACAAAAAAATTTAAAAAAAAGTGGTCCCACATATCATCCATAAAGAATTTGTTCATGCGCTTGACCGAGGAGATTGCGATAAGTTTTTAATTTTAAATAAGTGGAAAATGTGTGATTTATATCAATATTCCTCTTAATATGTTTTGGATTATTAATTTTTTATAGGTTTTTATAGAAATTTTTCGGAAAAACGAAAAAAAAATTTATGGATGAAATTTATGGCTAACTTCACATAGGTGCTTGTGAAACCCTCCCTCTAGTCAGATTCTCGAAAATTAGGAGCAACACCATTCCTGATTTAGATAAAAATATTTTGAGTACTGACCAGCAATATTTGTATATGTTGCATGCAGTATCATCTAGAGAATGCAGCGAAGACCTTGTGAGGATTAAACCAGGACCAGTCGTACATTCAAGATGGGTGACAACGGTGAGTAGAATCCTTCGGTTATATGTTGCATCGGAGCATCCCACGGAAAATCTGATACACTTAGCTACATTTATCATGAAAGTATATGGTCCATTATGGTTCAATATCAAATGTAAGCCAATGTGTACTGACGGTCCACGACATTTGTGGAGATTGATTGCATATTCAAGATATATGCTGACTGATTTAAAGGAGATAGTAGATGTGGTAAATACAGAGGAATACCTCCTTTAAACATGCAGGCAGATGATTATACAGAAATCATTTATTGGTATAAAACAGATAGGTCAGAACCACCAATATTAAAACAGGTCTCTGACGAGGACCTGTTATCTGGTCAAGAAACTGCAGCACCCTTTTTAGATTTGCCCAAGTTCCCCTGTCACACTCAGGCCACTGAAAGATGTGTAGATTTAGTTACAGAGGCATCATCTAAAGTTTGTGGAGAGGAAAAACGAGATGGTTTCATAAAATCTCGAATCGAGTCTAGGAAGCTTATAAAATGATTTAATTCTAAGTCAGAATTTAAGCTTAGATAACTTTTTGTTTCTTTTAATAATAATATACGTTCTAAGTTAAATATTTGTTAATAAGAATATATTTTTTGCATATCGGTACATGTTCCTTTTAAGCTCAATACGTTTTGGCAGCTTCAGTTTTGTTGAATTTTTAGTTTTATTTTTCTTACCCATATTATTGTTCCTACACTTACTTTTAATATTTCTGTTCGGATTTTTTGACTTGGTTCTACCTTATACATATGTAACGTGTCGTACTACCGTCAATAAATCTATTATTTCGTTAATTTGTTTAGATTTCAGCTAAAAGTGTATTATCTACAATCTACATTAAATAAGATTTCATCTTTTTCTGTTAGGTCTTTGGGGCACCTCCAAAACTGTTCCGAGAGCCTCCAATTTTTGAACACACACTTTTTAAACATTCAAAAAGAGTTTACACATAGGGCCGTATCAGATTTTTTTTGAGGGGTTGATTTAAAAAAAAAACTTTTTTGGCAATGAAACTTACTTTTATGAATGGCAACTTTTGCCACCCGGGCCATTAGCAAATTCGAAAAAAAGTTTTTTTCGGTCCTACCTAATGTATAGTCAACAACAAAGCATCTCATAAAAAAAACAATAATTTTTAATAAAATATAAATCATTAAACTCGACTAATATGACTACCCTTCCTTGAAAAGTGTTGATAACACATTATCGGCAAAAAAGTCGGATTGTTTAAACAAATAATTATACAAAATATGTCCCAAAAATCAAGAATGACCCATACCTCAAAAATCGTAGGTTAAATCAGAAAATGCCAAGAGACATAAAAGTTCACAAAGCAAGTTTGCTATCAAGGGTATGCATAGGTGTGCATTGAAAAATATTAGGAGGGAGGGAATGTGCTAGACTCCCCAATTCTAAATAATATGTTGTTTCATGATTTTTCCAGAAAACAGCATAAAGTTAAACATATTGATGGCATTGTGAAATAGGCATTGAAATTCAATGCTCATGTCAGGCCGTCAGACCTAGAAACATCATCCCGTTGCGAAGCTAGAGATTATTAATATTTTATCAAAAAACTGGTGTCTAAATAGAAATCAAATGCATTGTATCCACATGTATTCAGAATTAAGATTCGTTATCGTCAATGAAGAACTATAAATTTAAGTGATTAAAGGTACTTGATGTGACACTACTTTCACTAAGACGAGAATCAGTTAAGAACATTAAGAATAAGAACATGCAACTTCATACACTCAACCAATGAAAATCAAATTTGGTGATAGCCGTTTTTAAAGAAAATGATTGTTTTAGATCAACTTAAACAGAGTTCAAGAATCAAGATTTGAAATGTACATTCCTGAGAATCGAAAACTCCTCAATTGTTTCACTTGAGCATGCCCATCACTGAATAAAGGAATAAACTTCACATTCTACCCACACGAAGTGAATAAAACAAAAACATAACTAAAACTTTTTAAAAGATAAAAAAGAAATGTCAAATACTATCGAAATTCACAGGTGCACTTGTTACCTATTTCCTAATATGTTCATAAGTAGACGTAACTCAGAAGTTTATAAACACAAAAAGTAAATTTACTGATAATGACAAATAAACTTGAAGTAGAGTAATTAAGTCCCATTATTAAAAAGACAAAACTGTCTCATTGTATTGTAACGATAGTGCTAATGTTGTATAAAAAATCAACGAAATCGTTATATAACTTACTAATCTTATGAACAAGGCTATCAGCTTAAGAATACTAATACCCACTAAATTGGCACTTATTAAGTAAAAACAATAGCTGATTAGTCTTATGAACAAAGCCATCAGCTTAGTAATATAAATACCCATGAAATGTGATTTATTATTCTACTATTAAAACTGAATTCATCCTTAAATGATAAAATTAAAGAGTAAATTACCTGAAATACCAGACTATTACCATCCCATGTTCCTTCAGAATGAGTCCCAATATAATTGACATCAAGTTTATTTTCTTCCAAATATTTTTTTTTTAACCGGGGAGGTAAGGAATCTAAATTTTTGAGTCGTTTCTCCTGCTCTAAACCAACACTACTATGTCGTCTACCACTAGGTGGTTTCATATACATTTTCTCACCTCCACCATAATTACGTGTAGGGCCAACAGAAGGATCGACACTTCTAGTGTCACGTACACCCCGATTCCAACTATTATTAGATTGATATGATATGGCACGTGGTTCTGATCCCTGTCTTATATCCCTGTGTTGTGAACTTGGAGAATTCGATCTCCAATTTCTATCATGTATTTCAGTTGCATCGCTAGGTCTACGTCTATTTGAATAACGTTTTGATCTTGTGTTTATGTGCTCATTATTTTCGCCACCATTATTATTACTATTAACTACATTTTTATTATCTACTTGTGATAAATTATCATTAGAACGATTAATACTAGAAGTTTCACGTGTGTGAGCATGAGCTAAAGGTTTCGGTACATAAAATGTTTGGTCAGGTTTTTTAGGTTTTCGTCTAGAATCATCCTTAATTGCTAAATCACCAATTTTATAAGCATCCATGTCAATATTATTCCTGTCATTTCTATGTGTATAATTATAATGTGATCCTGATTCTTTTGAATAATGATGTCTACCAGAATTAACGATACCAGTATCAGATTCGATCTCTTCTATGTTCTGACCAGTTTTTCGTAATGGTCCACTACCAGGTCTATATATTTGTTGCTGTGGTTTACCTCGCCTCATTTTATTGAATTTTTGAACGCCTAAAATTTTATAAAAATGTAAATTATTTATTTTGCATTTTGAGGTTATGTATTTACTATAAAGGTTATGTAACGTATAAAGCATTTTACACTAATTTATTGTAATTTAAACTTACAAAAAAATTTAAATTACTCACCAACTTGTAGTACACTGAACAGAATTGTATAAAAACATAAAAGATATTTCATACGTTTGTGACACCTACCACAATCTTTATAGCTTGACAGTTTCACAATGGATAAATTATTATCAAGATAATCAAATTAGGAACAGGAATTTGTTGAATTATAATTACAAAATTAGTAAAACAAAAAAATTATGTTAAATTTTTCAAATTTCAGTTCTGTCGAAATTGAAAGTTGTGTAAATTTCGTTAACCTTGAAAATATTTTCGTAACGGGTTAAAAACCGACCGGCGGTAAATTCAAAAATTCAAGTGTGTTGTGTTTTTTTTTTAAATCGAATGTTACAATGGAAACTAAAAAATTTGCCGGGCCTAAAAGGAAATCTGTTGCAGGACCAACAGTTATACAACCTGCAGATCCAACTGGTGGTAACTTTAAAGTTACACAGGCTTTTGTGCGTGGAGTTAGCGAAATGGAAACCATGAAGAAAACATTATTTGCAATGGAAAATTTACAGTTTGAAGGAAATGTTTATATTTCATCGTCAATGTAATTATAATCTTATTAAGCATTTATTAGCAAAATAGTAAAGTAAGGTAGTTCAGGCGAAATTTAAAAAAAAATGGGATAGGTAAAATACAAAGCCTCAAAATCAAAGATCACACTTATTCTGGCGTCCGATTCCTGGGGTAGATAAAATATAAATTAACCTCATAAAATCCACAGCGTGTTTGAAAATATTCGGCTTATTTTCGAATAATGTGTGTATAGTATAGTACTAATTTTACTCAGTTGCAATTACATTTTGAGCCACTGGTTAGTGACCTCTTCATTATATTTCGTGCCATCTTGTACCCAAAAAAAAAATTAGAGGAACTTTAACTTGCCTGTTTATTGATACGTGTATAAGTTTTAGTGCACGGAATTGCGAATTGAGGCACCGCAATCGCTAGTTATATACTGTTATGTATACTTTTTGTCATGTGTAAGGTTAGCTAGCATCCGCTACAACTAGCAACGCAGCACTTTGTTCTTACATTGAAAATATAAAGGATTCCTTAAGGTTTGACCTAGGTATACTATATAAATGCGCACTAGTTTTTTAAGTGAATTTCAAATAAGTATTAGAAAGAATTCGTTTAGTCGTTATTTATATTTAAACGTGGTGGTTTTACACCTTCGCTTACGTGAAAATAAAAATTCGGTTCACTCCGGAAAATTCAAACTGATACACTGATCTCTCAATAGGTATTAAAGAGAATTTTCTAAAATCGCATTAAGTGACACCAAATCATTAAAAAGATTACACTATTTTTAATAAAAATTAAATATTAGTATACTTTATTTTAGGTAAAAAGCGGATCAAATAATCATAAACTCTTTATATAAGTGCTTGTTAAATAAATTTTAAAACCTGCAGTAACGAAAAATACAAAAGAATGCTCACAGAAAGACCAAGGTCATGTTAGATACGAATTTCTCTTTAATTCGTTATTAAAACAATGATTTTTTTAAATGAATCTAACTTATAAACAAAAGTTTGAGTAAATAAATTTAAAATAGGACCCAATACTGAAACTGTAAATTTTTATGTTTACCGATCGAAATAAGAAGTTTGCTTTTTTAGGCTACTGATAAAAAATGTAGTGAATACAAAATCCCTCCAAATGGGCCATAAATAAATATTTTTAGTGTTGTGGATTCAAAATGGCCACCCATAAAATAAAATCTTAAGAGTAATTTTTGCCTTTTATAACAATATATAGTATAGTTACACTTTCATAAAATTTACGACTTTCCACATCACAACAATATGGCCACCTTTTTTTCAACGAATTCTGTCCGTAAATAAATATTTTTAATATGGCAGATCCATAGATTGTTTAGAACAGACCACATTGTGACCTATGTTTACATTTTTTGAACGGATTTTTTTACAAAATACTTTAAAACGTAGTTCAGATCAAGATTTTTGCTAACAGTTGTAGAAGCGAGGTAGAACGGTAGAAAAGATACATTCGTTCTGCTCTGACCAAATTGGGGAAATAACTGAGTTTTCTGACAAAAACATGTTAGTTGTGACTCACGTGTTCTTGTGACACCTAGATCACTTGTGACATAAACGGTTATGACAGTTATGACACATAACTAGCAGAACACCAACCTTTGACTATTCTAGAAACAAGAGTATCATTGCAATGCAAACCCTCATTAATGTGTATCGTGCCCATAGAATTAAAAAAAAATAAACTGAAGAATCAACATATTTTACCTTACGCAGGATAAGCTTTTTAGCTATGGTTAGTACAACTTATATTTACAAAAAAAGTCATTACATAGAGAAAACTTGATAACGGATATACAAACACCCTGTTTTTGTTTTATTGAAATATACTTCAGCTTGGGCAAAGTTAGTTTTTTCTATCACAGTAATCTCACAAGTTGTGTGTTGGAAAAAATTGCAGTAGTACAACTACGCCGGTTTTGGCCGAAATAGGGATTTACATGTGTAGGAAAGAGAGAGAGAGAGAGAGAGAGAGAGAGAGAGAGAAAGACGGCTAGCAAGAGAATTACAATAAGTATGATTGGCAAAATTATTTCGTTACAAAGAGAAATTTATCCGGTAAAATAAAAGCTCTTATCTTTTTATTGTTGATAAATATCATGGTAATATAGAAATAAGCTCAGAATAAAAGGTACATTAAACGTAGAGTTATTACAAAGGAATTGATTAAACATATATGTAAACCGCAAGTTGCGTAAGTTTAACTTAACATAAAACTAATTACATATGTAATTATACGGCATGTTGTTAGCTATTTAATTCAAGTTTTACATGTATTGCATTTTAATCATGGCTGTACAACAGAATTATTCATGCTAGTAGTTTCCGATCATCTTCCGAAGTGAATATATATTTGCTTCAATAAAATTCATGTTATCCATTTGAGTAAGGAAATCCTATTCTGGTAGCACAATCTGCTTCTGTTCTGAAAGTAAAAGAAGATAATTTGTATCAGTTAATGTAGGTGAAGTTAAGTGTATGTTGAATTGTAAAATATAAGACGAAATTAGAAGAGATTCATAGAACTTACAAGTGTAAAATGTGAAATTGAACAATTATTATGAAAATAACTTACATGTTAGTGCGAAGAGAAAGTGTTGCAACTTAAAATAACATTGTAAATGCAAATTAAGTGGGAGTGTTGAGAAACCAGGTTATGTCAAGTACGAACATAGAGGTTGAGATGGAAATTTTCAGAATAAACTATAATTTTGTTAGAGACTGATGTATCCTTATGTTTATTGGGTCATAGAATCCATTTCGGTTTATAGTTTTCCTATAGAAAGCCAAATAAGTCAGGTATAAGTAAATTTGAATATATAAAACTGCATAATTATTGAAATTTAAAACTATTTTAAAAGTAAATAGAGCATATGGGGTATCGCTGGAAAGGAAATTTTGTGTAGATTTCAAAAATGATCATGTTTTTAAGACATGTCCTCCTGGAAATAAAATAAAAAAAATTCGATTAAATAAATGTGTATGCAGATAAATTATTGTATTTAATTATACAATAACTTTAAATCAAATAATTATATTCAATTATATAATAAATTAAAATTAAAAGTGTTTACGAAAAGTTTAAATATTGCAAAGAAATATTTAAGCATCATACCTGTATAAGGTTATGCTGTATATCAACCACCGCTGGATCAGTATACTTCGTGGGATTCAAATTACATCTGATTTGGTTAATGGAACTTCAATAAAGAAAATTGGAACAGCTGAAAGAAGATAAATATTTATGTAAGTTCATGAATCTTATATTAATATTCGAGGTTATGTTGATTATTATTACTTATCACCTATGTGTACATATGTAAAGAATTCAGGTAAATTATGTACCAGTCTGCAAATAGGACAACCATTCATTGATTTTATATTTATGTTCTTCATTGTTTAGCCATGATGCAATATGCGCACAAATTCAACTCGGTAATAACCACATGTGTGCAACATGTTGGGTAATTGGATATGATACAAGGTGTTTGAATAAAATAATTTTTATACAATTCCAACTTTATTTTAAAATTATAATTAATTTTAATTTGCAAAAGAACCTAACGTAAATGTTTAATACTGAACTAATCTTGAACTGTATTCCCTGGTATGATAGTCGAGGCAATTTTATTAAATAGCGAATATAATCAAAGTATAAATTATATCAATAATTTATGGAACCCAAGCGTGGATCAAAGATGTGAAATATTAATCATACACAGAAATGTTATAATGCCACAACGTGGGGTAAATCTTATTAAATAAAACTACAATGATATTTAAAATATATATATATATATATATATATATATATATATATATATATACATATATATATATATATATATATATATATATATATATATATAAAGTCTGGAACTGAATTCATAATTTCCAAAATAATTATTATTGGAAAAATCTCTCGAACAAGTCGATTTTTATTTTTTGTTGGAAACATTTAGCATAAAAAATTTTTTAGCAAAAACTGAATATGACGGCCATGCGCCATTTTGTAAAAAAAATTAAATGGAAAGGAGAGTCATGTGACACATCGTTGGAAAGCTCTTAACAGTGGGAATTCAAATCCCAAATAACAAAATGACGATCTTTTCTCAATGCTTCACTTTTTTCCTTTTTAGAACTTCTCCGGTGATCGTTAGATGACTTATCATACTTCTGATTACTTTGTTACAGAAATAAAATTTTCTTTTTTGAAATCCGAAAGTTTTTTTTTAAATTTGTTATGCGTTCCAGAAAGGAAAAAGGTGACGCATTAAAAAGGTTGCCATTTTGTTATTTCAGTTTTATAACTTGGTGCCATCTCTAAGTTTCTTTGTGCTTTATTTGTTACATCGTTTACCTGTTTGTTCTAATTTTGTACCATCCCTGTTTTTCGTATTATCTTTTGTTGTCTTTTTTAAAGAATAGATTTCAGTTCTACTAAGTACGCTATGTAAAGATCCTAATGTAAAACTTTTGGAATGTATTCCTTTTACAACAAAAACATTCTGAAATAATTTACTATTACCAACGAGTAAAATGACGAACATTTAGTTTCAACAACCCCAACGCTGCATTCTAAGGTACCATGTTTTCATTATCAATACAATGTGTGACATGGATTCAATGCTGCCAATACACGTTTCTTTCAAATGGTTCGTAAATGCACGGGAAGCATGATATATTATTTTGTATTAACGTTTTTGAATCAGAATTGTACAAGGAGCTGGAGGTGTTACGCTAATTTGTATACTGCCTCATGATCAGCATCAAAGGCCAATGCCGTCAAATGTTAAAGTAAACGTTCCACGGCCGTACGTGCATCTGCAGCTTTGGTCCACGATTCAGCTGCGTAGCACATCCACATATTGCATCAATTTTGTTTGCACATTACTACTTACATACCTTAACCACTTCCGCATCTACCCCCTCCTTGCTGATGACTTTCTAATTTCTATTTTTAGATTGGACCTTGACTAACTTCAACACAGAAATTCTTATAATGTGGTCCAGGATGGCGACCTAGTACATCTTCGCCCTTGATGATAACCTTCTAATTTCTATTTTTAAATTTGACCTTGACTAACTTCAGAGCGGTCCAGACTTATTTGACCTTGATGCTGCTGTCCTTCAAGTTTCTATTTAGATTTGACCTTGACTAATTTCAGAGTGGTCCAGAAGTGACATAGCTATAATACTAGCATCGATCAGTATACTTTGTAAAAAAATCTTTAACAGGAAATAAGATAAATAATGTAAATAAGAATACTAATATAAACGGTACTGGCCACAGCATAATTTCGAAAGGTGTAACAGCCTAAATATAAAAAATATTGAATTAAATTCAGAATTATGTATAATTGAAAGTTTAAAACAAGGCTTAGACGAAATTTTAGGACTGACTTTTGTAACAATTATAATAGCTTTAATTATACAACAAATTTATTAGATCAAAACAATTATGAGTATCCAGTTCTCTTATAGTTACAATGCAATATTTCAACAATTATACCACGACTGTATAAAATAATAAAATATTTTAGTATAGAGAAGATAAAGATTGCGCCATATTACTGAAATAGAGCAGAGGGTCAAAATATTAAATACGAACGAAAAAACAGTAATAATTAGGAGTTTTAAACAGAATTTATTAAATAACACATTTAAATTTATACATTTTTCATGAAAACGGAGTATGCGTAGATGGAGTGGACAAACTGTTAGATTTAATTAACATACAAGATTTAAATTTAAAAGAGTGCGATAGTATTCAACAACTTTGTGCAAAATATGGAATATTTTTCTTGTGCAAAATTAGTAACAAATGTAGTCTGAATATAAGAGTAAAGCGAGATGTCCACCTGTTGTTTCATGGTGTTTCATTGGGAAAGTGACAAACCTTAACTGCAGATATGATCTCACAAACCTTAATGGGTTTTACTACCTTAATTTTTTTGTATGATTGTGGACCTGAACAGGCTTAATTTGACCTATCGTGCTAAAGCACTCAGGAACACTTAGGAAGATGGATAATGAATTGCCAATGCCTATGAACAGCTACCTTACATTTTCTCATATCATAAGTGAGAGGAAAACGGGAACTAGGGAGATCATTCCAGAGTTTAGAAGTCGTATAGAAAAATGTGGATTGCGCCCGTTTGGTACGACAAGTGGAGATTTGTACTGCATACTGATGATGTGAATGAGCGAACCGAGTGTTTCTGGCAAAGATAGCCCGAGATGGTATCAAAGAATATAATTCAGCAGCACAATAGCCGTTGTAATAACGATAATACAAAGAAAGAACTGAAACCTGCCTTCTATGCTCAAGGGACTGTATGTGAGAAGTTAAGGACGGGACATTTATAAGGCTAATCGCTCTCTTTTGAATACGATCAACGATATCGAGAGCGTATTGGGGAGCACTAACCCAGAGGTGAGAATTATATTCCAGATGAGGCCAAATTTGGGCCTTATACAGCAGAAGGAGTTGTCGAGAGGTAAAGTACTGCTTAAATCTGTACAAAAAGCCTATTTTACGAGTAGCTGCTTTGGTAGCTGACAGAAGACGGTCAACCCATGAGAGATTTGAAGATACAGTCATACCCAACAGAGTAATAGAGTCTGAAAACTTAAGAACTGAGCCATTCATACTTACAACAGGAAATGATCGATCTTTTTTGACGGACACAAGGCAAGACTGAGTTTTGTTAGCATTAAATTTAACTAGATTATTGCTTCCCCATTCGAGAATACGTTGAATGTCTTTGTTGATTGAATTTGCCATTTCAGCTTTAATTTCTTGATTTGACATAGAAAGTGGATTATCACTATGAGTAGACTGAGATTAACTACAGTGAGGAGTGCTATCGTCGGCAAAGCAATGGATGGGGTTAGTTGCTGAAGAAATAAGGTCATTTATGTACAGCAGAAAAAGTGTAGGCGCTATAACGGATCCCTGTGGTACGCCCGCGTTAATGCTAACTTCTTTTGAAAAAAAGCCACTACGACACGTATTCGTCTTTTATCAAGGAAACTAGAAACCCAGTTGATGAGCATATCATTTAACCCAAACGAGGTGAGTTTGGCAAGTAAACACTTATACCAAACTTGGTCAAATGCCTTTGAGATATCTACAGCGACTACAACTGTTTCACCGGACTGCTCTACTGTATTGTTCCAAACTTGGGTCACATATGAAAGAAGATCACCTGTTGAACGACTTTGCCTAAACCCATATTGGTAGTCACTAAGGAGTTTGTTAGTTTCAAAGTACGTGAGCAGTTGCTGATTGATGGTTTTTTACATGATTTTAGACAAAATGGAAGTGATGGCAATTGGTCGGCAGTTTGAGGGATCGGTCTTATCACCTTTTTTGGGAATAGGTTGAACATTTGCTAACTTCCATGATAAAGGGAATTCCCCAGAAGACATAGAGATCGTATAGAGCTTAGATAGTACTGGTACTCGTTCAGGGGAACATTTATTTAAGACAAAAGCTGGGATACCGTCTGGGCCAGTCGCTTTATTGAGATCAAGCCTACTAATGATCGATTCCAAGAGCTTGTACCGAAAATGAATTGGTTTCATAGCGTATGAAGAAGAGTTGACTAGGGGCACATCTTTTCCAGAATCATTGAGACATGAGTTTGATGCAAACAAATCCACAATAACATTGGCTTTGTCTACAGAATCAGCAACAAGCACAAGCCTTATTGCACCAGGGTTGGGAACGTGAATGACCCATACGGTACTGTTTTTTGGGAATGTATAACTCCATTCCCATGAGGATGACTTCAAATACTGTAAGAGCGATGTCCGAAGGAGAGGACGACTTAAAACAATATTCACGCCATGGAAAGGTTGCAAAGAAATCCCATAAATCACTCCATCGAGCTGACTTAAAACACCACAAAGTACTATCGGTTTTGTGAACAACAGTGGAATTAGGTACAGTAGAAATGGTTTCTATTAGACATTGGTCGGAAAGACCTAAAGGCGAAAGAACGGAAGTTTTATAAACAAGAGGGTTTGATGTAAGAAAGAGATCTAGAAGATGTGGAGTATGGTTAGTGTTATCAGGGATTCTTGTGGGTTCAGAAATCATTTGTGTGAGATCACATGAAATAGCAAATGTTTCTGCACTACGACCAGCAGGATTTGTAGCAGATGAAAACTGAAGCCGTTAGAGTTATGAACATTGAAATCGCCTACAATTGAGATATCGCAAGATGGAAACTGAGACAGGAAATAGTCAACTTTCTTACTAAGGTAATCGAAGAAGTCTTGAAAGTTACTGTCATTAGTAGACCTATAAATGCAACAGTAGAATTTCACAAAATTAGGACCAGAATGTTTAAACCAAATCACGTCAATATTTTTATTTTCTAAGGAAGAAACCCTCTTGCAAGCAATTCTGTCCTTGTAGGCACATACTCTTGCTTTATATCGAAAGTTAGAGTGAAGGTGGTATTGAGGAATTTGCAAATCGAGTGACTCAGAGTTTTCAGAGGAAACTTGTCTTTCAGATAGAAACAAAATATCAAGTTGTAATTGTTCAAGATGTTGGTGAATAGCATTAAGATTAGACCTGATACCGCGGATGTTGCAGTAGTGAATCAGAAAGTTGATACTTTCGATGACCGAGGTCGCTTGGGCCCTGCCCTCCCGGACATCCGAATGGGGCAGGATTTTACGTCCGAAATTTATTACCCTAGAAACCACAGCCATCTTATTAAATAACCAAGATACAGGATGTTTTATCTATTTTGCAAACTTCTTGCTTGGTTCATAACTTTCTAACCACACTATTTATTTTCTTGATATTTGGGATACATATTTCCTTCAAGGTGTCCAATCGATTAATTTATTTACAATAAAAGAAGTCCAGGTCCGGATTAAAAAAAAATACAAAATATTCCCACCCAAATTTTTCTAAAATGGATTCTGTGTTTGAAAAGAGCACCAAAAAAAGAATTTAGTGATGTATTATTTTCGGCAAAATGTTTCTTCTTGTGAATTTTTGAGTTCTAATTGTGAAATGGTGTGAATTGTGAGGGCCCAAAATGTAAACAAAATTTTTTTAAATGTGATTTAGTTTTAATGAAGACTATTTAACCTAAATTGATAAAATTTTAACATTTAAGTATTTATTCCTTATTTGCGATAAATAATCCACAAAGAACTTCATCTTAAATTAACGAATAAATAACAAAAAAGCCACAAAAAACAAATAACTTTAATTAATGAAGAAAGCCAGAAATTAAAAAAAAAAAGCCTGGTTCAAGGTAAATCTCTTGCTTTTCTTATAATCTTCAATCTCGTCTGGGTTATTGTCCATTTCTTGAAAGGCTTCTTGAATCCGTTCAAGAAGTTCTTCCCTGCTATTTCCTTCCTAATCGTAAACTTTGGATTTTAAAAACCCCCAAACATAATAATCGGATTAAAATCACACGACCTTGAAGGTCAGACATGTGGACCACCTCTACCAATCCATCTATTGGGAAAATTGCCAGATGACTATACATCTGTAATGTGGCGGAGCACCATCATGTTGAAAGTATACTCCATCTGTATCGTTATTTTCATCATCTAGCAGTAGCGGTTATGCTAGAAGTTATAGTAAGTCGTCCTATTAGCTTATTATCAAATATGCCACACCACACATTAACAGGAAACTTAACTGCGAGTGAGCCTGCCTAGTGGCAAATGGATTTTGCTCTGCCCAAACGTGTGAGTTCCTCAGATTGTATACCCCGTCTCTCGTGAATAAACATCTGTTTACAATCCTTGGATTTTGGATCCACCTGCTACTAACCTTTGTACTTCGTGTACATGGTAAGTGTGGAGGCGATCCTTTTTAAGTTTTCGCCAGACAGTAGTATGCGAAATTTGCAAAGTATGACTAATTCGTCGAGTACTCACATTTGGATTAGTTTCCATTAAATTGAGAATATTATTTTCCATATTTACGTATTGTATTTCATTACGTTCGTTTAGTGTTACAGTTGGAAATCAACCGTGTCGTCTGGAATGATCATATACCTTTCCAAATGCATTACTTGGTATTCTTCGCTGGGGAAACCGCATTTCTTACTCTCTTCTGGCAGCTCTGTCATTACAATCACAAAAACCGTACACATAAACCATATCGGCATATTCTTCGTTGCGATTTATGAGGCATATTATTAGTTCTTAATGCAGAAATCACGTATGAAAACTCAAAGAAATCAGTTAATGCAGACCAAAATGAAAGAACAGTAGGTATTTTTGATAGTGGTTAGTAGTTTAAAACTAATGACAATTACCGTATGATGTGGAACAAATGGATCATGTAATTGTCATAGCCTCCTATGTTGGTAATTGCATGTAGGAACAATAAAATTGTGTTTGAATAGTGTTAATCCGTATTGATTTTACGTTGTTTGCATTAATTTTAGGTGTTGCTTGAAATTTCTGCTGTTCTTCATCAATTAAAGTTATTTGTTTTTTGTGTCTTCTTGGTTATTTATTCCTTAATTAAAGATGAATGAATGAATGGATTGTTTATCGCAAACAATGAAGAAATACCTAATGCTAAAATTGTAATAATTTAGGTTAAATAGTCTTCTTCATTAAAACTAAATCACATTAAAAAAAATTTAGTTTCAATTTTGGGTCCTCACAATTCACATAATTTCAGAATTCGAACTCTAGAATTTACAAAAGAAACATTTTGCTGAAAATGCCAAAGTACACCACTAAATTTATTTTTTCGTATTCTTTTCAAATACAGAATCCATTTTAGAAAGATGGTGGGTCCGAATATTTTGTAATTTTTGTTTAGCCGATTTCTTTTCTTTTACTGTAAATAAATTAATCGATTGTACAGCTTGAAGAAAGTATGCCTTCCAAATATCAAGAACATATACAATGTGGTTAGAAAGTTATGAACCAAGCAAGAAGTTTGCAAAATAGATGAAACACTCCGTATCTTGGTTATTAAAGTAGTAAGACCCATTAAGAATGTATCTGCAGTTAACTTTCCCAATGAAACAACCCGTATGAAAACCATACAAAAATAAGCATGGATCATTTATCCATGTACGGGATTATCGAAAAGAGTAGGTTGAATTGGTCCTCGCCGTTACTTATAATACCAGAGAATTAAAAAGTGAGAGTGAAAGTAAATTACAAATTACAAATTATAGGAAATTAAATAAATGATCAAGTAGTACTACAACCTTAAAGTAAAAAACACTCACTCCAAGTAGCGGTAGTTTCAGGGCTGGGATATTCTCTCTTGGTAAAACGTAAACGTAAAAACGGCGGGCTCGGCCTCAGTAAAGACGTGTACTATTCAGAAGTCTTTCAAGATTTATAGCGATGATAGTACGTAAGTCTCCGTTCAATAAAAAAAGTTGTAGCGAAATTAACTAAAATAATCGGGCTAGATAATAACAATATCCTGGCAATGAAAATAAAATAAAATAACCGCGATTAAGATCCAAAAAAATTATTAATTATTATTAAAATACAGAACTGGCCATCATTATTATAAAATGGAAAATTTTATTTATTTCATTATTTGAAATTATAATTGTATTAACCCTAATTCAAACTGGATTTAATTGTAATCTAAATTAATGAAATTATAATTTTCTTGGGATTACCAAAAAAAATACGGGACGCAACAAACAAGGGGTAAACGTGAATTCGAAATAATGAGAGTACCAAAGTGTTTAAAAATAAGTTCAAATTCATTTTCAAGAATATTATCACATTTAAATTATGGGTCATGTTTAATATACCTAATACTTTTGGAAATAAAAAATTATAACCAAAATTAATCTAGAGTATTCGAATGCTTACGAAAAGTAAATCTAAAGTTAATTTCATTAAACCAGTATTTAAAAAAAAAAGTAACTTTATATTTAGCGCATTTGATACATAAATCCAAATAACCTGATTCAAATAAAACAAATGTTATTAAAATTATCTAAAACGGACGAATAAAAATGAAACAAAACGATTTATGGTATTTACAAAGTATTATCGAAAATTTGTAGGAAATTTTGCTAACAGAAAATACTTTGAATAAATTAACGCGTAAAAAAGAAAATTAAAATTAAATGAATAAGGTCAAAATGCATTTATTAAAGCAAACATTATTCAACCCATCAATTTTAGAATTTCCAAAGTTTTTATTAAAAAATAGATTCATCTTAAAAAAACTGATGCTAGTTCATACGCAATAAGTTCTTATGTAATAAAATAATCGAGTATTAAATAAAGCGAAAATCAATTATGCAATTATTGAAAAGTAACTTTAGCCATTGTTAGGTCAACGCTACCAAAATTTAGGTTTTATTAGAACAGTACGATTTTACAGTAAATTTTTCCCCCTATACAAAGGTACAGAGTAATGAGTGTTTGATAATTTAGAATTAAGAGAATTTGTAAACTTCCTGTTAACAACAAAGCGTTTAGTAAAATAAAGAATAAGTATTCTCTCCCGAGATGGGACTTACATTGTTAATTGGACTGTAAGAAGTCTTCGATGTGACAGAAAAGCGAAAAGAGCGTAACTAAGATGAAATTTTGGGGATATAGTGAACAATAAGTTTACGACTATTTTAAGCTGTTTTGACGTCAACATTTCAGGTGGCACCAAGCGAAGCCATTTTTTTAATAGAATTGGGGTTGAAATTAGGCTCATTCGAAAGGTATTTCAGTATAGTATACTACCCTCCCCACCTGGAGTCGTAAGCCTATTGTTTACTATACTCGGAGAACTTCATTTTGATATCTCCAATGGTTTAAGAACTAAAGGAGGAGACTTACTTTATATCATCTCTAGATATACTACATACTTGGTGCAGGATTTTTGAGTTAAACGCACCGTCCTTAATAACAAAGAGCACTCTATGTGTACGTCTCTAAAAAATATTTAATTGAGGTCTATCTCTCTGATCCCGTTGTAACACTAGAACTATACTACCCTTGTGTATAGATTCTCGATGGAAATTTAGGTTTCCGTTAACATTGAGTAAATGCTTAGAAATCAACTATAACTATAAACTTCTCGGTAGATGTTTAACAACAATAAATAAAATTTGTGCTATTTCAGAGAAACCAATAAAGATGTGTTGTGTTTGAAATACACCGAAACTTTTGAAGACATTGCTGCAGGTTTCACAGATGGTACAGTACGTTTGTTTAAAACAAGTACAGCTGATTTAAGTCATACACTAAGCGACCCAGAGATACATAATAATGCTCCAGTTACATGTATAAAGCACAGGCCAGTTTCACAAAATTATCCAGTCATAAATTGTCTAACGTGCTCATGTATGTATTATATCACAAAAATACATAAATTTATTAAAAAAACTAATTCTAGATTCAAATGGTTGCATAAAAAGTTGGAATTATAACTACGAACAATGTATATACACAATACGAGAAAACAGACAAACATATGGATTAGCGTATCACCCTCGTCTGCCCAAATTTGTTACATATGGAGATGATTGTAACATTAATTTGTATGATGAGGAAACACGAATTCAAGAACGTATACTATGTCGAAGGTCTGTGTAATATTTAAAAACGAAACCATAGTAATTCCCCTCCATTGATTTGTCACTCTAATTCATCTTTAAACCATTCCCCACTAGTATCATTGAAAACCGAAATTGGTTATTCTGCATTCAGAACAACCATCACTTTTAACTATGATAATAGTACTGTGACAAGTTAAAGGAGACGAATAGCATCGACGAGTCATGATCCATTCCATTAAAAACGTTTTTTAGTGAAATGCCAGGAGAATTAGATGGTCATACTTCACGTGTATTTGCGGCATGTTTCAATCCACGATCCAATCATGAATTTATAACAGGTGGATGGGATGATACAGTTTATTATTGGGATTTAAGGATACCCCATGCTTTTAGACATCTTTCGCAAGTACACATTTGTGGTGAAGGTTTAAATATAAGTCCAAAGGGAACTGAGGTTAAATATTTTGGAATGACAAAATCCCAGCTTAAACGAGATTTTTAGATATTAACTTCCGGCTGGCAAAAGGAAAATCCATTACAGTTATGGGACTATAACTCTGCACAATTAATTGTTACTTTAGAACCGGATGTGTACAATAGTTATGTAAGTATATTGAAACCAGTATATTTCGAATTGTGTTTAAAACATTTTCTTGCAGCTGTATTGTGGAAAATACTTTACGAAAGATTTTTTTGTGACTGGAGGCAGTGATGAACACATGATAAGGGTTGTCGATCTTCACACTTATGCGGTATATCTGCTTATAACAAAAACATAATTAGAATGAGGTCCGCAATCATCCGACTTTTAATTTAATGACGTCATCACAAATAAATAGGCCTAGTTTTGAATGGAGCGTGATGATTGATTGGCGGAAATTAAAGTGGAATTTTATGAGGGTCAAATGTATGATGTAGCATTATGGTTGTAAAATTGTGGTATTCATTGCAACTCAAGCAGGTCATTAATTTGCCTCAATTAAATTTATAGGTTTGGTACATTTAATGTACTAAACCTTACACCCGCTATCTTACAAATTTACTAATGTAATGTAATTACAACGGGACCTACCGGTCTAATTTAAAAGTTAACTTAATAAACTAAAGTTATAATTCAAAACCAAAAACACATTTCATAATCTCATAATTTGGTTTAAAACTATACAGCTGTATTTAAGTTTGGTTTATTAAATATATACAGGGTGTCCCGCTAAAGCCAGCCCCCGGAGGTATCTCAGAGCCTTTTCATCGCAGAGCGTTCGGAAAAAAAATTATGATAAAAGTGGCCAAGAGAAACTGCTGAAAACTATTTTGAAGTTCGTGCCACTTCCGCCAGGTGGCAAAAAACGCCTTTTTATAGAAAATTTGGCGATTAGTGTATATGACAAATATTAATATAAGGTTTTTAGCGTTTTAAAACTTTTCTGTAATGCAGTTTAAGGTCTAGGCTGCAAAACAAGGGTGGGAAGAGAGGGGAAACTCATCTGATTGATTACACTATACTTTTAGTGTCATCAAATAGAAATTTATAAAATAGTTTTCATTTGATAAAACAAAAGGTTTTTTAAGCATAATAATCTAAAAATTTATGTTTTGCTTTTAAAGCCACCACTAGAAGGCGTTTTTTAAATACATAGCATTTTTTTCGATTTTTCAAGACATTTTTATATATAACCATATTTTAATTTTATCATAGTCAAAACGTACCTTGCATTTGTAAAATACCGGTGAAAAAAGCAGTTCGGCATCTTTATTAGTTCAAAAGTTATAGCAACATGAAGATGCAATACCAAATATTTTATTACCTACGCATGTCTTGTTTCAAATTTTTTCACAAATATTAAAAGAATTGCATTTTGGTACAAAAATATAAAAAATACCTATTTAAAATTTATAGTTTTCGTAATACTTTGACTAAGCAGAAGGGGAGCAGCTGAGTCCCAAATTAAGAAAAGTGGTGGGGAGTTGGAGTGGGAGTAATTAAAAGTGGTGGGGGGGTAGAATGGGGGTCGGCTTCTTTTCGGGGACGTTTTTCAACTGCTTGACTGATTTTTAGCCACTAATTAAGGTCCTTTTGTCAATATTAAGAGCCTTTTTGTCGGCCTAACCCCCTGGTTAAGGGTGTTGGATGCCCCTGGGGTGTGGTCTAGTGGCCATTTTGGCAGGATTAAGATGGGAGTTAAGACTAGATAAGGGCCTTATGGCTTCATTTAGGTAGGTTAATACAAGGCCACAACCATTTCCTTTTACCTGATTGGTTGTATGGGTATTATTGGTTGAGCACACCCTCTGGCTTCTGATTGGTCCTTAGCCCCACTACTCAACATCTGTGCTCTGATTGGACGACTAAGTCTCTGCATTCTGATTGGTTACGGTTGGAAATTTGAATTTGTATACTAATAAGGGGGCACTGTTTTTAATTATGAGTTATAAATCAGCAACTATTTTATTATAAGTTTTTGTGGTGAACGAATTCAAAAGTAAATACGTAATTAGAAATTATTATTAATTTTATTAAATACATAAATAAAAAGTTTACCTCAAGTAGGATTTGAACCTACGACCTGTAGTTTGCTAGGGTACTCTAGCAAAGTACAGGTCGTAGGTTCAATCCTACTCGAGGTAAACTTTTTTATTTACGTATTTAATAAAATCAGCTACTATTTTAATTACGAGATATAGTTAAATTGTATCATCACAACCCTTTTAATTAAGCGTCATAATCAAGAACAAGATCCACGGCCATTTTGTTATAACTAAATTGTGTTATCATAACCCGTTATATTACGCGTCATATTCAAGACCATTGTCCATTTTGTTTTGGGGGGAAATTTTAATTTGTAGTCTAATGTTAACTTATAAGTCAGGTATAGGTCTTCGGAACTTGTTTTGGAGCCTGCGCCCCCGCTGTCATGGCCCTTTTGCCATAGGTCTTGTTCGTGAGTCTTCGTCAATCGTCGAGTGGCGAGAAATTTGAATTTGTATTCTAATAAGGGGGCCTAATGCTAACTTGTAAGACATGTGTAGGTATTCGCAACTTGCTGGCGGAGTTTGGCCCACTTGCCCCAACATTTGAATTTGTTTGTGGCGCCATCTAGTAGTGAATAGGCTAATGATTGTTTTCGGTTTGGTTATGGCGGGGAATATGAATTTGTATTCTAATAAGGGGCCCTAATTCTAACTTGCAAGACAGGTATATGTCTTCGGAACTTGCTTTCGCGTCTTAGTCCCTTGTCATGGCCCCTTGTCTCAAAATTTGAGTTTGTCTGTGGCGCCATCTACTTGTGTATAGACTAATGAATGTTTTCTGTAATAGAGGTGGCTAGCTGTACATTTTAAAACTACATACAGATCACTGTAATGGTTATGGGGGGAAATTTGAAATAAGAGGCCCTAGTTCCAACTTGTGAGATAGGTATAAGACGTCTACACCCGTTTCCAAGACTTAGTCCACACGCAATATATTTTGCTTTTAATTATAGGTCATAATTAAATTTATAAATAAAAAAGATAAAAGGTTTTAATCATTTATTATAAGTAATACTATTATGAGATATAAAACTAATAATGTTTTCTGTAATAGGGGCTGGCGTTATTCGAAATGGAAAAATGCTAATTAAAATATTTTACATACAAGATCTGCCTTAGAGGAAACACCTTTGTCAAAATGGGCCTTAGATTTATAAGCATGCCCGAACGTCCTAAGTCGTTATTAATCTGTTTCTAATTATGACTCTTAATTAAATTTTGACAGCCTTTTTGTTTTGGCGGGAAATTTGAAATCCCCCTTGTCAAAAGACAAAAATTAATCAAATCAATTTATCGACCAATAAAATCAACCGAAGCATATCAAACCAAATCAACCAACCTCGATCAAATGAAACAAATCAATTAAGCAAATCAATCTCAAACAAAGCAATCTAGATCAAATCAAATCAAACAGTCAGATCAATCACAATCAAAGCAATTAACCAAATCAGTCAAATCAATCAACCTCAATCAAATCAAACAAGCTGAGCTAACAATTCTTCATAACCTTTAGGAAACGATTCTCCAACTGTATATACCTAGCTCCTATGAACGACCGCTTACATTGCAGATAAGGCTAACCGACACTCAGAGCTGATACTCTTCCTAAACGGTGTTGAAAAACAGTCGATCATCCGCAAATCAATCTCAATCAATCAAATCATAACTTACAGCTGGCTAAAACCAGTTTAAACTTAAAAAAATACTGGTTTGGCTTAACTTACAGCTTGCTGAGGCCAACTACATTCCAAAAATACATGAGATAGCCTTCCGAATTAGTGTCAATATACAAGCATCAAATTAGTTTGTAACACTATTGCAGAGTTTTACGTACAGTACTAAAAATACGTTTTACATTTAAATTAGTTTAAAATGCCTATACATCAGCAAATACATAATCAAACCAGAAATTAGTTCACTATATTATTTTACATACAAGGAAAGTTTTGGCGAAAATACCTCTGGCAAAAGGGTCTCTAGATGGCTGAACAATTGCTGTGGGGATAAATAAACAAGTTGACTTTCATTTTCAATTTTGATAATACAATGTGTGAATTGAAACTAACACCGATTTCGTTTCGTAAGGTAGCTGTAGGAGTCTGTGTTTTATTTTACACAATGCTTATCGTTATCATTGGGCAGCCATAGTAATATCCTCACCCAAATCTGAAAATAGTTCTGATAAAAAAGGCACTAGATTTATAAACAAATTTGAACGCACTATGTCGTTTTTGAAAACGGATAAATACCCCGGGGGTAAATAAACAAGCTGGTTTTCATTTACAATTTTGATAATACACAAATATTTTGAAACTAACACCGATTTCGTTTCGTGAGACAATGTACAATTTTGATAATAAACAAGCGTTTTGAAACTAGCACCGATTTCATTTTGTAAGTCAGCTATAGGACGCTATTTTATTTTAGCCACGCTCGTCATTATCATTAGGCAACCATAATAACAATAACTAAACTATTGTCGAGTTTTGCAAACAGCGATAAAAATACGTTTTACTGTTAAATCGGTAAAAATACGTATACAACAGTAAATATAACCAAACTTGAAATCAGTCCTCTAGCAACTAAATAAAGTAAATAAAATAAGGGGTAGGGGCTGAAATAAAAATCGAGCACTTACCAGGGTTGTTGGCGATAAACGTATTGGACGAACGCTTTGACGGGGTAAATAGCTGCTTACACCACATAATATGCACTTTAGACGTCTTTTTTAAAACAGAATAATATAAAGTATTTAGAGCCTTCCAGCCATCAATAATATAAAGTAATTATTTACTGATTTCACCAGTTATGTAACCACAATAACAACCTTTTCCTATTCAAATGCAGTCCCTAATTAGCAATTACGCGAAAGTTAGACTGTCCATGAAAATGGAAATATGATGTTCACGTTCTTTGCGCGTGTGATTACACTTTTTTAAATTGTCATCTTTTTAAACTCTCTTTCTCTCCCCCCCACTCTCTCTCCCTCCCTCTCTCCCTCCCGCCCTTAAAGTTTTTTATATGCCCCACAACATCTGTCATAGCAAGAGAATTCCATTAAATGTGGTATTTCCATTAGTTTAAACGTCCCGTCTTTTCGCTCTCGTGCGCTTCTGGTCTCTCTCGCCCTCTCTCTCTCTGTCGCCCCTCCCTTCCTCCCTCCTACCCTCCCTTCCGCCCTCCCTCCCTCCCTCTGTCCATCTCCCTCTACCCTTCTCTTTCTCCCTCTTCCCCATCACCTGCCCCATTCCCTTCCTCTTCTTCCTTTTTGTTCCACGTATTTTTTTTCGTGTTCCCTTTTATCTTCCTCGCCCTCTTTCTACTCTTCGGCTTCTTCTTCTTCCTCCTCTTATTTTTTATTTCTTCGCATGACTGGAATTGCTTCTGTTGGTCTGCCTTGTGTTACTCCGTTTCGGTTTCTTTATTGTTTAAACACGTTAAACTAAATTTGCCAATAAAAGATTACCTACACATGCATAAGAAAGTTATGTAGTTGCTAAATCATTTTTTTTCTGCCTTTAACCATTTATTTACGTTCTGCGCTTTGTATTGTTATATACATGTGTTTATCGTTATATCTCTGTGTTAGGCCTGTTATAGTTCTGAATGTCTTCATTTCCATTTTATTAATATTTTTTACTCCGTATGTTAAAATTAGTCTTACTGCTATTTATACACATTGGTTTTATTTTCTATGGTCATGTACTTGTTTTCCACATAGTTTCCCTGGGAAATCATCTCGCGTTGCTTGCCTTGATACTTCTATATACAGGTTTCTTTCACTAATAATATCGATTCCAATACAGTTAGACGCCATTTTTCCTTTGATTTCCAGTTTGCATATTCCTGGTTCTTTGCTGATCACCACACATTTAGTTTCCTCTGATTATATAGTCATGTTATGTTTCTCTGCTGTCTGTGTAGGTTGAGTTTGTTCCGCTATTAGCACTGCAGCTGTGGATTCTATCGGGACCTGGTGATTTCATGTTGGTTAACGTTTTTCGTGTATTATTCTCTTGTTTTGATATTTGCTCCATGTCGTTATTTTTGTTATTATTTCTTCCTTCAATATGTTTCCAATCTTCTGATCTACTCACAATTTTATGAAATGCTCAGTCCGTGGTACTTATGTAATTCCTCCAATTTGTATGAATTTGTTCTTGTCAGTTCCCTGACTCGGTATTGTTTTCCATATCTTCTTTTGTAATCCATGTAAACCTCGTTCCACGTCTCAACGTCTCTCGTTTCCAGTGATCCATTCCGTGTGTAGTGTATAAAGGCTTTTTATTCGTGCCTACATCTTTACTTTTGCATAGTACCAAAGGCGTTTGTATTCGGGTTTCTTGTTTTTTTATACTTGTTGACTGTTCGCTTGCCGAAAACTTCTTTCGCTGCGGATTATTTTCTATTTTGTTTCCATGGCTGTCTCTTACTTTATATTGTGCGCCTTCCATTTTCAAAAATGAATGTTGCGTTAATTTACCATTTTGATAATGATAGTTGGCCGTGAAAAAACAAGGTTAATGGTTAGGCAGTTTTATGAAAAAACAAAAAATTAAAAACTAAATAAAAGAGATGTTCGAACTGATAATAATAATAATGTTTATTTATTCAACAGACTGAAAGTCCAATTACAGAATAACTTTACCATATCTAGAAACAAAAGTTGCATGAGAAAGAAAAATATAAAAACAAGGCAGATTTTAACACAGTTTAATTACGTACTAAAAAGAAAGAATTAAAATCATTATTTATGCAGATATATAAAAAAAATTAACAAATTCACAACCCTTAAATACTATAGTACAAAAGACAAACTGATAAAAATGAAAAAAAAAATCAGTGCCATTCCTTAACAATAACAAAAGTGATCAATAAGATTAAACAGTTTGTAATAAATCTAACAAATAGGATATATTCATGTCCAGAGAATTGCAAACGAACACTGGCGATTTTAGGAGTAGATTAGTTTAGGAGTAGGGATGGCAAAAGTTACAGGAAATCTTGAAGAACGAGAAGGTGTATGAAAATCAAGTAGAGATAGGGTCGATGGGCAGTCAATGAGATTATTTAAAAGTTTATGCAAAAACTTGAGACTGTTATAAATGCGTCTAGCTTCAAGGGACGGCAAGTTGAACCGAGAAAGCGTTTGCTCATTTGGATATCCCCTGTTTGGGTATATTCCATCTATCCTAAACGATACGTATTTTAAAAACTTCCATTGAATTCGTTCAATAGAATTAATATGATTGTTGTAAATTGGGTACCAGATGATATCACAGTACTCCAACTTAGGTGTTACCAGGGTGAAATATAATGAAAACATTGTGTTAATATTTTTGAACGATTTACTATTACGAATAAGAAAACCAAGTGCTTTAGAAGATGACGCACATATGGAGTGAATCTGATCCAAGAATCTCAAATTCTGATCAAACACAACACCTAAATCTTTCTTGGTTGTAACACGATGTACAGGAAAAGACTTAATGGAATAGTTGTGTGAAACTATATTCGCTTTCGAGAAAAAGCTAGAATTTTGCATTTGTTGATATTTAGTTATAATTTATTTAATAAGCACCAACTATCAATACAGTTTAATTGCTGTTGTAGATTCAAAGAATCATCTCAAGAGGAGATTTGAGAAAACATTTTCATGTCATCCGCAAGTAACAAGCACTTACATGAAATTGTAGTAATAATTTCATTGATAAATATAACGAATAGAAGTGGACCTAAGTTAGACCCTTATCTAATACACGTGACGTAGATTCTGAAAAATATGACAGATTGTATAAATAAGGTGTAAATGCGCTACGAATAAATAATGTTTAAGCGCCTGGTGTAAATAATTTAATAATAAATAAATAGGTTGTAAATGTTCTCAAAACAAATCGTTAAACTAACCAAAGATCCAAAACACTCAATAAAAGATAATGCCGTTGTCTCAGTGGGTAAATTAAAGCAGGCCGGTTCAATTTTTTTTTTATTTGCTTAATTACCACAATTTCTGCTTGGTTATTTCCACTTAACATCAACATAGTAACTACAATGTAACAATAATAAAAATTATCTCGGACGCCAAGTTATTTTTTGATTATGCTCGGAATAACTAAACCGAGGATACAATAAAAAATTCACCACAATGTCAAAATAAAAGATATACAAGCTATGTTTATTAAATATTTAAATTTAGAATTATATAAAATATAACTTAAAAACTAGTTGTAATAGCCTTAAATTACTAAATTCGAAAATTTTTGTACACAACTTTTTGATAACATCTGGTATCTAAACGAATACGGAAATGTAAACCAATGGTGATGTAATCTTTGCACCAATATTGCGCAATATGTCGTAATAACAATGCTGTACGTTGTAAACTATACCAAAGTTGAATTTTCCTTTTTGCAAATTTATCTTCATGAAATTTGAATAATCCAGTGTTTATTGCATTCTCTTGAAAGTTCAAATAAAAAATGTGATCTAAATTTAGATCTGAATTAAATGCAAAATTGCAATCATAAGCATCAAAAATGCCAAAAGTAAAAATGATAAAAGTAAAAGTTCTAAAAGTGCCTGCAAAGAGCAAATGTTTTAGATTTTAATATAATATAAGTTAAAGGTATCCTAACATTAAATCAATGGCACTTTTCACAAAATTTAGGTGGAAACCCAAGATGGTTTCCTAATCAACACAACGTTCATCAAGTAATGCTCAAAAGGACGGTTAATATATCAGGTGATGTAGCGGTGCGTGAAAAAATGTGCGCAAAAAATTAATTCAAAGATATGGGAATATTAACCCCTAAGAAAATATGCAACTTAAGTTACACCAAAATGCAAATTAAGTTGCCTACCACATACTTATAACCCATTAAGTATCAAAAACCCTTTTTTCTTATATTTTACAACTAAATGAACGAAGAACGTAAAAGATCCGTTACAATTGGTTAATGTTGACCTGCATTGCATGAAACCATGTTGATAGCCAGAAATGTAATGTTTAACTGATTTGTAAATGAAGTTGAACAGAATTATTTCAAGCACCTTAGAGAAAGATGAAAGAATGCTTATGGGTCTATAGGTCGATATATCAGATGGATCACCTGATTTTAGAACTGGACAGATTCTGGCAATTTTCCAGAAATTTGAGTAGCAATGGGTCGTCAGTGCCAGATTAAAAATTATATACAATGGTTCAGCAAAGGAATTTGCACAATCTTTAACTAGAAACGTTGGAACTGAATCTGACCAGATGTTTGTCTATATTTTAACCTTGATGTAGCCTGTTTGACCATGTTAATAGTGACGGATTGTAAATGAATACATGTTAAATCGTTAAATTCGGTAGTGTGCTCTATCATATCTGAGAACGGACGATATACTTGACAAAAATGTGTCTTAAATGCATTACCTATTTCATTAGGAGTTGCAATAGAGCGCCCCTCGTGCTGTATTGAACCGGATATCGTTGTGCCACCGTTTATAGATCTAATAAATGACCAAAATTGTTTAGAATCTTCAATTATTAGGCTTTCTGTACCAATTATGTATTACTTATAAGCTTCGCGAATTTCTATTTTAATTAACTTCCGTAATCCTTTGAATTCGTCTAAACCACTAGTACGTTTTTACTTCCTAAAATTTTTTAAACGCATAGCTTTTAAGCGAATATGGTTAATTATCAGATTCGTAAACCATTTTGGATATTGTCGTGTACTGCTACGATGTAAAGGAACAAACCTATCACATATGCTGTACAGTAGAGCGTAACTGAGTTAACGTCAGAACAAGTGTACAAAAGGTGCAATCAACCTCTGAAAGAGCAGAGTATAAACCAAGAACATCACATTTCCTAAAATTATACGACTTTTGAGTACCAGTGCTAACTGGAAATGTTGTCATGGATACACGCAAGTATGGGATTATCAATAATGCGGGATGATATGAATCCTCAATTACAAATGGGCAATCATCATGACTGACATCGCAATGTATGTTGCTTAAAACTAAATCTAACAACCTTTTTTTATTTTTAGCCAGTTTTGTAAATCAACTTTTTTCCAACTAGAAGATGGCATCCGTTCCACAAGACGGGAATGATATGATGCATTATCCATCACAATTTACATTGTCATTACGAAAGTGTTTATGTATATTTTAAAACTAAATTTCAGTTCTTGAATTTTGTCATGTAAAGTTTGTCTTTTTTGTGAAAAATTGAAGTTTAAAACGCTCTTCAAAACCAAAAATTTAAATTTTCTTAACTGGAATTCTTTTTTTTTTGTGTACAATTATAGTTAAAAGTTACAAAAACAACTGGAAATAATAATTGTCAATTTGTAAAAAATATCATAATTTAAAATTTAAGCGGCTTATTGAAGGTTCCGAATTAAAGAATAAACCGTAAGCAATTAGATAGTAAAACGATTTTATATAAATTGTATATTAATATTTTATGTAGGTATTCGGGCTCATCAGAAATTGTTTTGAATTGTTTCCGTACTTTTAGGAACTTAATTGTTTATATCTTCATAATGAATTTATTTATTCAATTTAGTTTAGTTGAGTTTATAACATTTTAAAAACGAAATAAGTCAAAAAAATTTGAAGTACCGAGTGTGTCAATGATTTTAAGTCGATATTTGCCATTTATGTAAAGACACATTTTCATCTTCTTCTAACGTATGTACTGAAATTGACCCTACGTTTTGAGCTACAGTGTAGGTTTTAGTTCACCACCCGTGGGGTTATACACAACAAATTTCTTTCCGTCTTCGTATTATAACGTGTGTAAAATCGAAAAAGTTGATGTTCGGCCGTAGTGCTTGAGTAAAAGCACTAATCCGGTATCGGAATCCTCTCATAATTTCAACTATAGTAAAAATATTACATGTAAAAATAATTAACGTTTAGTTGGCGATGGATTGGTTGATTGGACGTCATATTTTAGTTTTCTCTTGTTAATCGTATTTGTAACTAATGAATTTGCTGTTAACATGTACTTTTACATCTATTTTTTGATAATTTCAGCCCAAATTGGTGTATTAAGTATCAAAAACTGAGCCAACCGATTACGGGTTCTATTCCCAACAATACCGATAGATAGCGTTGTACGTAAAATATCCACCTGTGCCAAACATCTTTACCAATTTTCTAAGATGGATAAATATTTTTTGGTTTCGATTTATGCCGCTAAATAATCAAACTATTTTCAGTTACCGATAGCTAGCGAAGTATTAAAAATGGCCAACTACACCGAAAAAAATAATAGTAACATTTAAAGATAGCCGGTGTAACGTGTGGTATATTAAATATTTAAAACATTATACATACATTTTAAATTTTGATAACAACGCTCCGTCTAAAACCACGCCAACGTAATTTTGACGCGTATTAATTCAAAGCGGGAGAGTTGCAGACGTGATGCTACAGACAAACTAAAATGTCGATTTTTCAGTCAATCTGCAGTATAACCGGTTTACCAGGTGGTGTATATGATATCGATATTGGCCCAAAGGCTAAAAAGAAACCACACTTTGTGCCGAAAACTCGAGAAGACGACTTACAGAATGCACCACGACTGGCATTTACTAGTGGAAAAAAAGTGTACCAAGTGGAATTTAAATAAAAATTTCTGTTTTGGGTTTCTGTTAATATGTCAATTATTACCATGTCAAAATTTAATGTATTTGATTTGCTCTAATTAAATAAAATATACGATTAGTCAACCCAACGTTTTCTCTGTAGGTACTTATAATAGTGTTACATCCTAATTCCCTGTATACTAACCGAGCTAGAGGGCATGTGGTAACTCGACCTGCTAAGCATTCGGAAAGTACCTAATAGGTTCGATTTCCGTTACCGTCTACCCTGTATGAGGTTTTTCAGAGGGTTTTCCTCATACACATATAGCGACTTGGTCACTACCTATACGCACACCATGTGCGGCTGTATAGGTGAATGCTGGGGAAGTATGTTCCCCTCAGAACCTTAGCTCCCTTGTGGACTCAAACACGTTGCCTTTTCTTCGTTTTCCTTTCCCTCTACAATAATTGTACAGGTAGTAGTAATACTCATGAAACAGAAAATAATTTTTTAGATTCATTATTTGAAGATAAAATGGAATAAGTGGTTTATTACATTCTGTAAATTTTTATTGTTTGCATTATTCGGGAAATGTTAAACATTTAAAACAAAACTTTACGTCAGAAAGCTACTCATTACTCTTTAATATAAACAAAATACAATTTTAGAATAAATTACCATCGATCTGAAGGTCCTTAATCATACAATCGTAAAGTTCACATGTCAAGTGCTCATTTGATCACCGAAACGAACAGTACAATAATGCAATAAATAGAAAACATATAAATCTCTAGCTTTGATAAAAAGCATATTTCATTAATTTCAACATTACAGGATGATCGCCATCAAATTGAAGTCATCGGAATCGAGAAACAAGATGGAAATGGACTATCAAACACCATACTATACAAAAATAAGAGCAACGCGCCAACAATACAGTAACAACAGAAAAGAAAAATTCAACTATTACTTTCTCATCCAAAAGGAAATAATACAAGCGAAATATGGCGCATTGTTGTGACCAGTTATGACGCTTCTTGATCATTTGTTAAATATAACAGTAATGGCCATATTAATTTAACGTTTTATATTTAAACATGAGATTTCTCAATTAATGAAATAAATTTTTTTAATTTTTTTAGTTTCGTAAGTGAAGTATCAGACAAATTTATCTAAAATAGAATTATCTTTAAAAAAATGAGCATAATTAGTATAAGCAATATGGCTTTGAAATATTCAAAAGAAGTGCTTTAAGTATTTTTTTGATTTTTAAGGGTTTATTTATTAACCTTCAGAAAACTTCCATTACAAAATTATGCAAATAATTAAAAGTTTTTAGTAAGTTTCTTCACTTTTTTTAAATAAACTTAATGGTTTTCAAGATATCTGCAAAAGATATTTTAGTGAGCCCTTTAAAGTACCTTTATTTTGAATATATTTTTACCAAAGTTTCATTGGAACGAGATATTTAAAAAATAACCCGAATATAAAATTTTATTAAAATCAGTTACGTATCGTGACTACACACGAACGGGCGGATATATGCACGCACACACTTATGCACGCACACATGCACACACGCACCCGCTCACGCACGTACGCACACACATAAAGACACACACACACACTTAAACCCACACTCGCACACACAATCGCACACACACATGCACGCACACACACACATACACACGCACGCACATACAAGCGAGTAGTGATTAGGGGCCGGTTCTGGAGCAATTCAGAGAAAATTTGCTTAAACTCGAAAGTAGTTTATCATTGTTAAAGTGTTCTTTTATAAGAGTTCAAAAGTTAAAGAACGCTTCAGAAAAATCAGGTAGTGAAATTGTCAATCTCGCTAAAAAGCGTACACACAAATTAAGTTGGTACTCTCTAGATTCATGTTTTAATGGTAGGTTACTTACGGGAATTATAGTCAATATAGCAAACATCAAGGACCCTCTTATTTTTTTACAAAATGCATACAATAGTTTTGCACGAAAGGTTAAATTAATGCTAAGGCAATCGATGCTAAAGGTGAATGTCCTTTTAGTCTGCAATTTTATCCATCCTGTAAATCACGTTATCGAGTTGAAGACTTTTACCATAAAAAATTATGCCATCAATATTGCGACCAATTTACGTAAGTGGTATAATGAAAACGTTTATTATAAATTACAAAAAAATTAGAGGAGTTTTCCGAAAGGGATTCCGGTTGGGCATTACATGAAGTATTACATTTAAAGGTGAATATTAATAGCTATGTCCCATTTAGAGGTGGCCTTTCAACTTACGTTAAAGTTCCCTACTTCATAGCAGTAAAGCATGCGGTAGTGAATGTTAAAAATGACGATGAGTATTGCTTCCTGTGGGCCGTTGTTTCGGCACTATATCCCGTGCAACATCATTCAGATAGAGTTTACAGTTATCCTCAATTTCCTTCCCCATTAAACTAGATGATGTAAAAAAATTTGAACAGTTAAACAACCTCTCCATTAATTTGTTTTGCATTCAGGGGAAAGTTATATTACCATTTGTATTAAGTGAAAATCAAAATAGTGTGAGGGAACCTATAAATCTTTTAGTACTTTCTGGTAATTATCAAGCTGCGGGTGATATTAATACAAAAAATAATACTGTTTATCATTTCACGTGGATTAAAAATATATCGGCTCTTCTTTCTAAACAACTATCGAATAAGGAGCACAAGAAATTCATTTGATATCGATGTTTAAACCATGTTTCTTCTGATCACGTTCTACAAAAACACATCACTCACTGTCATCAACTTAATCGATGCTCTGTCAAGCTACCTACTGAAGCAGAAAGGTTTCTGCAGTTAAAAAATTTCACATTCCAGGAAAAGGTGCCGTTTGTAATTTATGCAGATTTAGAAAGTATTTTGGAAAAGTGCACAAATTTAACGGACATCGATAATAATACTATAGTTCACTCCAAACATATACCCTTTAGCATTGCTTACCACTTGAAGTGTTCATACAATGATTCTTTATCACGATTTAGACTTTATAGAGGAAACGATTTCATTCAATGGATTGATACAGGTCTTCAAAGTATTGCACATTGGACTACCGAAATAATCAATAAAATAATCCCTATGGATACTTTAACTCCCAATCAGGTTAAGCACTTTGAAAGAGATTTGCCACATTCGCGGAAAACCATTTACTGATTATGATATCAAAGTTAGGAATCATAACCATTTTACTGGTGCATTTCGGAGAGTGTCCAATAAAAATTGTAAACTAAACTATAAAGACGCCTACATTCTACCAGTCGTGTTTCATAATTTGTCAGGTTATGAGAGTCATTTCCTCATTAGAAGATTGGCTACTGTTCCCGGTGCGATTTCACTACTACCCATAAACAAAGAAAATATATTTCTTTCACGAAAGAAATACAAGGCACTAAAATTAGGTTTAGATTTATTGACTCAGATTTATGAGTAGTAGTATTGAAAAGTTATCGGACTATTTGGAAAATAGTAAAAAATGATTACCCACGCTAATTGTGGCAATGCCAAAGAATTTTCGCTACTAGTTCGCAAAGGTGTGTTTCCTACTTGGGATAAATTAAGCGAGACCAGACTCCCTCCAAAGGAAGCGTTTTTCAGTCATCTCACTAATGAGGGAATCAATGATGCGAGTTTTGCCCATACAGTTAATGTTTGGAACAGATTTAATATTAAATCGTTAGAGGATTACTCGGATTTGTATCTAAAAACTGACGTTCTACTGTTAGCAGACATTTTCGAAAACTTTCGACAAACTTGTTTAAGTACTTACAAACTTGATCCTCTGCACTATTATACAGCCCCCGGCTTGCATTCGATGCTATGCTTAAAATTACACAAGTACAATTAGAACTATTTACAGACATTGATATGCTAATGTTTATTGAGAGAGGAATTAGAGGTGGTGTGGCTCAATGTTCTAATCGATATGCTAAAGCTAACAATAAGTACATGGGGGAAATTTGATACCACTTCCGAAAGTGTGTATTTAATGTACTACGACGTAAATAATTTATATCATTTGGCGATTTTTCTTTTGCTGATAATTTTGAAACTTTAGATTTAATCAACCATCCCGATGATTCGGAAATTGGTTATATAGTCGAGTTTGATTTAGACTTTCCCATAGAATTACATGAGAGTCACAGCGATCTACCATTGGCACCCGAACATATGGTACCACCCGTATCTGATTCCAAAATGAAAAAATTATTGTTTACATTGTATCCTAAACATAATTATATAATTCATTACAGAAATTTGAAAGTATATTTAAAACATGGATTAAAGTTGGTAAAAGTACACCGTATATTACGTTTTAAACAGTCCCGTGGTTAGAAAATATATAGATTTAAATACCACCATGCGCCAGCAATCTCAGAATGAATTTGATAAAATTTTTATAAATTAATGATTAATAGCGTTTTTGGGAAGCTGATGGAAAATCTACGTAAACATAAGGATATACGTTTAGTAACGAAATGGGAGGGTCGCTGTGGTGCTCGTGCTTACATAGCAAAACCAAATTTTCATAGTTGTACAATATTTGATAATGATATGCTTATCATTCAAATGAATAAGCTAGAAGTATATTTCAATAAACCTATATATGCAGGATTCAGTGTTTCAGACGTTTCAAAATCTTTTTTATACAATTTTCGTTACGGTTACACGCTATCCAAGTTTCATAATAATGCTAAGCTCTTGTACATGGATACGGATAGCCTCATATACGCCTTTTCAGTTCCCGATATCTATGAATCCATTAAAGAGGATAAATTCGATACATCTGATTATAGCCCCAGCAATATCTTTGGAATTCCATTAGTAAATAAAAAAAGTCCCTGGCTTAATAAAAGATGAAAATCATGGCGCGATTATGTTGGAATTTGTAGGACTTCGTGAAAAAATGTATGCTTACATGGTTGATGAAGAAGTTGTAAAACATCCGCGCAAGCGTCAAACAGATCACGATAAATGATTATAAACATGTTTTGTTTGATGGTGACGTAATAAGGCGTTATCAGCACCTGATAAGATCAAAGAAACATAATGTGTTTACAATCAAACAGAATAAAGTAGTACTTAATCCTTGTGATGATAAACGATTAGTAAATTTCAATTTCACTGATACTAGACCTTGGGAATTTAACTTTACGTAGCATTTTATTCGTATTCTGTTTCAGAAAACAATTTTATCATTATGAACAGTCTTGAAAACAAATTGCAGGAAGAGCTCTGGTACAGTAGTGATAAAATCTACATAAAATACCTGAAGCGTTCTTTGATGGGGACGTCCTCCCCGAAAGCTATTTATTTGTACTGAATATATTACAATATATTGTTATTCCAGATAAGTGTTTTTACTGGTGTGCTATAAACTCAAAGTGTGCAAATGAACTTATAAAGACATTATTTGATAAAAAAATTAAATTAGACGATACCATTAAAAGTTTTATGAAATTGTGTACCGATAAAGGCCACAATTCATTAACTTTTGATGAAGTAGATAGTATCTTAGACGATATGAATGTACTTGGTGACATACCGCTTAAAATGTATCTATACAATTTATTATGGGTAGATGATTCAACAAATGTTAAATCTACCTTAGAAAATATTACTTACAAAGACACTTTCTTTGTTATAACTGAATGTATTGAGAAAGCGGCATATTATGCTAACTACAAGTGCCTCGATATTTTGATTGAAATATTATTAGAACAAAATATCAACTATAAGTTTCAACCGTGGGAAAACGATGAGCACCACAAAATTTATTACTGGATACTAGACAACATCAATAAAGGTAAACAAATTCAAATTCCTGCTTGGGATGGAGGTGTGGGCCAGATTCGGTGATATGGCCATCCAGTAATTTAAGTGATTATAGAAGTACTTTAGGTTCACTTTATAAGATAATGAAATTTTAAAAACAAATGTAATATTTATATTTAAAAAATAAAATCCTATTATTTTTTTGTGAGTTATATTTCATCTAAGAGCTACATCCTTTTATACAAACTATACAACTAATATAAGTAATTTATCTCACAAATTACAAGTTAAATGTTATAAAACAATATCATCCTTATTGATCCATGATCTTTCATCCAATCCCCACCACTTTACGAATAACTTATTCTTGGAGCGAAGCACTTTTTCTACTAGATACACATCAGGATACTTTGTTTTCTGTAATTCATGTTCATAAAACCCTCCCAGTACAAATTTTCCCTCCATGTCTTCCAGCATGTACGTAGTGGGGTTAGTAATGCGAATTTTCACAATCTTAAATAGTTCACTAGACCAATTGGGTGTGTATCCTTTGGCGAAAATACTTTTAAGTTTACTGATTCGTACTATGTCACCCACAGAATATCGATTCCTATCGAATATTTTTATAAGGGTGTAAGCCTCTAGCTTTGTATGATTACCGACATCTTTGGGCTTCATTCCGATAGTTCTATGCTGATTGTTATAATCCATGGTTATGGTATCAATTGTATCAATCCATTTGTATTTACCTTGTAGGCTGAATGACTTATATAGACCACCCTTAATGGTTGTGATAACACGTTCCGCAATTGCAGCCTTCTTTGTGCTGCATTAGTTTAGTAAAATGCTCATTGTAGAATTCTTTTCCTGCATCTGTCTGCAAATTGGTAGGTTTCCGTCCTTTTTTGAAGATTATTTGCCTGGCCTTGGTAACTTCTTGACCTTTTTTCGTTTTTAATCCTGTAGTCCATAAGTATTTCGAAAAGCAGTCGATAACCACTAATATATACTTATAACCCTTATTTTGTTTGGCATATGTGTTAAATTCAGCCAAACCTGCTTGCCAAAGGTCATCAAAACTTCTAATTATTGTGCGACTTCGTTTAAAAATTTTTCGTGCAAGTTTATGCAATTCGTTGACGAGTTGTAATTTGGACATGGTACTAATTTATCCACAATTTCTTTAAGTTGATATAGTTTTTGCTCCAACACCAGATAAGCGTTAGAGTTTCCTTTAAAAGCTTTCTGAACTGCTTGTAGACAAAAATCAAGATATCTTTACTTATAACATCACCATCTTCTTCCGGGTCCGCCAACTGTGTCAAACGGTTTCCATCCAAATTGAATCTTGTTGATAAATAGTATTGCTTAGTGATGGCATCTTGAGGATCTATGGGGCTGGCAACATTGCTGAGTCTCCTATTCTCGATATCAAATTGATTATCATCAATCAGTTTAAACTGAGGGGTTAATTTCTTGAATTGATACTGGACATGTGAGCGTCCAAATTTGTCATTTTAGTTATGATATGTCGACATCAATGCATTCTCATTTATACTGTTTAAAAAACGGCTGTTTGGTATTTCAATGTACCCATCCTCATCCAGTTCTTCTATAATTGATATTATGTCATTCAGGACACCTATATTCCCTGCCAATTTTTCTGCCCACAATACCTCTAGGTCACGAATTAGTTCATGAACATCATTCCAATATTCATATTCAATCCGTCTGTTTGTTAATTCCTTAAAAAACATAGCTTCACCTCCCTTGGTTGTGGGTGATGATGATAGCAAGGGTTTGATTATTTGTGTATACTTTTTGCTGCGGCTCCCTCGAATTTGCCCACTTACGTCATAATCTCGTCTTACAACATTAATAGCTTCTAAAATACTTCTATAATCTTTTCTATCTTTTGAATTTACTAGATTTAAATTGGGTTCATTCATAATAAGCAGATCACATAAACCTGGAGTCCCTTTATACGTGACACCTTTAATAATTATATCATTTCCTTTCATTGTAACGGAGTATTACCAATTGTCCATTTGTGAGTTTTGGTATCATAGTTGACTCCATAAGTATGATCAATAACACCTTCAGGATCCCTTATAATACGTTCAACTTATATACGAGGTAATTCATGATTCTGCTCGAGAAATTCTTCTGGATGAGTTCATTACGGGAAGTAGAATCATCTGTGACACTAAGAGGTTTTTCTTCTTCCTTAGTATTAATCTCTCCTGCAACAGATGTATCTAAGAAAGATAGTGTACGAAGACCTGGAGGAAGATTTGTTTGAAAAAACGGAAGCTGAGCTAGTGGGCTAGTAGCACCCTTTCTTGAATCACCTAATGGAGTGAAGTTTGGAGTCCGTTGAAGTTAAGCTAGCAGGCTAGTGGGGGTAGTAGCGTGCTTTCTCGGAAATATGAATAGGGGTGGTTTTTGGGTTTAACGCCAATGGACTCCTTTTTAGGTGTTTTTGTCTGGATTGATTTTATCTACTATTTCAGTTAAAGGTTCTATTAGGAGTTTATAAGTAGTTTCAGATGTTCTTTCAATATCAATGCGAGCAGTTTTAATACTGTTATACTTCTGTTGTATTATTTTACGAGCCTGAGTAATTGTTTTCTTTAATATCATTTCCGTGTTATCCATTGCAGTAAAGCGGGTTTACTGAACAGATACCGGTTTACCTCGAACAGATAGCTGTTTACACAAATAGATAGCTGTTAATACCTAAATAGATCAGTTACTACTACTGAAAGCAGTTTAAGGTATTATATATTCATCAAATCTTTTCCTATAGCGACCATTATTAAGTTCAGCATCCTTGTTTATGACCATGAAACCAAACGGATCTACCCAGCATTTTGAACGCATGCCCGAAATAATTTCATGCTTATGGTGGGGCTTAATGATCCTCCTACACGTTTTAGGTTTCATTCATCTTGCTCAAATAATATAATTAGATTCGCATTGTCACGAATTAATTGCTTTGGAATTTTACTGTAAGTTTAACCCAAATAGAATAGAATATCGTTATGCCTACCCATAGAAAAATATGCCCTTATGTTATTTTGCTTTTCACAACGATATCATCGAAGATAAAAATAGAGTTTGATTTTGCACAATTAGGCTCAATCACATCTTGATTATCACTGAAGGTAAAATAACCTATATCCCTCGTTGGAAGTAAGATTTCCTGTAAAAGCTTGCACTTGTTTTGATTCAATGACAGAGTATACGTATACATGTTTAAATTTCAAGCCATTTTCCTCGGTAATCAGACTGATCATTGCTTGCATTTGTTTTACCACAATTGGAGGGCCACATATAATACCACGTATACTACTAGGAAGTAAATCGCCATGTTTTGAAGTAATACTTTTCATCAAAGTCATGATTTTGAATTGAGAGTTTTCATCGTTAGTGGATGAAATAAAACTAAACGCATAATTACAACATTTTTATTTATATACTAAGCTATATTATAATAACTACAACTTTTTCTCTTCCGGTGAGTGGGCTGTACTGCACAATAGCGTCATGGAAAATAAGACCATAGACAACAATTCCATTATCCAAAGGTGTTAGAGATTCCATTTCCAATTTGATGTCTACTGTTGAGTTTTTAAGGATTCATTTTGTTTAGAGCAGTCCATTACAAATACTGGACATGATTTGAATTCGAATAATTGAATAATGCATGTTTATCATCTTCCCATAGTAATTACATCGAAATTTCAAAAATTGTGATAGGCAGGCATATATTGGTTAGCACTGAAGTTCAAATACATTGCTTCATATGGATACTACTCAGAATTCAAATGTACTTTAAGATTTCTGATGTTAATGTGATTAAAATTTCAGGCCTGCTGACTTTGTATACCTTTTACCTTGTTGGAATGCAACAATTATCCAACGTGGTTTTTCCAGTTGCGTTTATGTTTTTATTGGCCATATGTCTGAGGTTGCCTGTTTTAAAGAAGGTAATTCATATAACTCCCACTGACGAAATGGAACAGTATAATAGAATTTTATTGATTCCTTGAAACAAGTTAAGTTTCGCAGCATCACTAAGTGTTAAGTGTGGTACTTTCCATTGAATTTTATTTAAAGTTATTGGCATCAACTTCACCATAGTAACAGTTTGTATCGCTTCTAGATCGAATTTAACTAACTCTTGGCGCATATTCACGATTACCTGACGATAATCCTCCATTATTCCAAATATGTGGTTCAATGGTACGCACACTGTAAAAGATTTTTCTCCATTTTGCTCATCGAATTCTACTTGTAATGGTTCTTCATTCTTTGGTGACCATCCCAAATGGCTTAGTGCTTTGCTTTTGCTTGCCGTATACGAAATATATCCCTTAAGCGTAGGTGTTATTCCTGGATTTCTACAAACATCCACTCTCTGACCACCTAACTCTAACGAATTTCTTCGAAAAGAAAGTTCGGAAATTGTTGGTTAAGCTGCATGCTTATCTTTCATCTTCTTTTTGAGATCAAGTTTACCTTCTATGTACAGAAAACTATCATAAGTAGCCGTAATTAGAACATGACTTTGAATTAAGATGCGTATTTATTCGGAAGGTCCATATTTCGAAGATCCATACGGAAGATAAGTGTGAATATCTGGTTTAATTATAGTATCATCAAAATGTACGTTTTGAAAGACGTTTAACGATTCTGCCATTGTGGTTGAGAACTTTTAAACCAATTGACGTTAAAAAGTATTTCTCTGCAATGTTAACCGCAATGAAGATTGATGACTAATTAATGACTTACTGTAGGGATGAGGTATTTATATGAATTTTTGAAAGATGGAATTGGTCCTGGATTAATTCTCAGACCCATGTTCTTTTAAAAATTATTGCAATTTTAATTACATATTTAACCTTGAACTTATTCGTTCATGTCACATAGGTAAGTGCGACACTTCACAAAAATGGCAACAACGCCACCACCGCCATCATCTGCAAACAAGACAGCAACTAATTGATGTACTTTAATGTAACCGTTCAATAAAATAAACATATAAATAATATTACAATCATTATTACCACATGGCGCAGTCGGAAAATATTAAATAATTGAAAAAGTGAAAGAAAGGAAAGAATTTACGAAATATTAGAAGATTTTCAATTTTGAGGTTAGGACCACGTGCATTACTTTTAGGTTACTAAAGAAACGACGATATTTTCATGGAAAATGGAAAACTTAAAGCAACCTAAGCCAATGTCACTGCATGGAGACCAAGGAATTAACTGGAAAAAGTTTAAAAATGCTTTCAATTTATATTCAATTGCAACTGGATGTACACAAAAGGAATAGATGTACAAGCAGCTGTATTACTACACTGTATAGGTGAAGAAACATTGGACATAATCGAAACACTCGGTGTAACGGAGACAGAAAAAAAGGATCCGAGTAAAATTATTACAAAATTAGATAGTTACTTTCTACCAAAAACAAATGTTAGTGTGGAACGGCACAAGTTCAACACGAGAACCCAACAAAAATGAAACATTTGACCAATACTTAAACGATTTAAGGAAAATAGCGAGCAACTGCGAATTTCAAGAATTAAAAGATGGTTTAATCAAAGACCGAATAGTGTGTGGTATATTTAATGCAAAAACAAAAGATAAACTGTTACGTGAGGAAGACTTAAGTTTAAACAAGGCAATTACAATCTGCAAGGCAGCGAACAAACTGAAACACATATTAAAGAATTAAATGGAAATCTAAACTTGGAAGTGGCAGCAGTAACAACAAGGACAAACCGTCATAATGCCGCAACAAATAAAACATACCAAGCTAGAGGTGTAAAACAACAAACAACACCAGGTATTAGTCAAACAGGCACCATTCAAATCCAGGTCGTTTATGTGGTTGGTGCGGTACAAAACATGTAAAATTTCAATGCCGGCATGGTACACGGTGTGGTAACTGTAAAAACTCAACCATTTTACTAGAGTTTGTAGAATGAAAATGTACATGAAATTTTAAATAGTAGTAATTTAGAAGTAGATCGTACTGAAAATAATGAGGTAACTGATTCAGTGGAATATTTATTAGGATCTATAGAGGTTAATGTTATAAATGACAATTCAAACGGGACTGGTAATGTGTGTCAAATAGCAAATAGCGACATAAAGATAAAATGTAAGTTGGACACGGAGCACACGTTAATGTACTACCAAAGTATATATTCGATAAAATACCAGGTAAATTAGAATGTAGTAATATAAGTGTAAAAATTATGGAGGAGACAGATTAAAAGTTGTGGGATGTTGTTGGCTGTACTTATTAATAAATAATGAAATCAACAAAGTACAATTTGTAGTAATTGAAAGCAACCAACAGCAACTCCAATTTTAGGTATTGAAACGATACAAAATTAAATTTAATAGCACGAAATGCAGTGCAAGAAATTACTTTATCAAATAATTACAATAACATAATAAAGGAACATGAACACTGTTTCAGCGGAGTAGGATGTATTAAAACAGATGCAGTTGATTTCAATTTAAAGTCTGATTATATACCGGTTGTAGTACCTTGTAGAAACATTCCTTATCAGTTATGGGAACCACTACAAATTGAATTAAACAAAATGGTTAATGATTCAATCATTACTAAGGTTACAGATCCTACAAAGTTTGTTAACCCAATGCTAATTGTTAAAAACCGTCAAAACGGATTAGAATTTGTTTAGACCCAAAAAACTTAAATTTAGCTCTAAAGCGTGAACATTATGTTTTACCCACATTTGATGATATTACACATAACTTGAACGGTTCCGAGTATTTTTCAGTACTTGATGCTAATAAAGGATTTTGGCAAGTTCAGTTAACAGAGGCAGCTTCATTGCTAACTACTTTTGCGACGCCATTCGGAAGGTATAGATTTTAAGACTTCCTTTTGGTATATCAATAGCACCTGAAATTTTCTTTCAATCTTTAGTGACATTTTGAAGGAATTAACGGTGTTAAAATTTACATTGAGACATTATAATTTATGCTAAATCGAATATGAACACAATTCAATATTAAAACAGTTCTTAATAGAGCCGATGAAAGAGGAATTAGGTTCAATAAGGAAAAATGCATTTTTTGCGTAAAACAAGTAAAATTCTTAGGGCATATTTTCTCTAAAGATGGAATAAAATTAGATCCCCAAAGAGTAGAAGCAATCAAACAAATTGGTACTCCTAATAACACGAAGGAAGTAAGTCGTTTCCTAGGTATGGTTACATTCGTATCCAGATTTATCCCCAATTTATCGACACTAACTGTAAATTTAAGACAATTAATAAAAAAAAATGTGATATTTGATTGGAACAAAATTCATGAAACAGAATTTAAAAAACTTAAGGACATTTTGTCACAGGAACCAGTATTGCAATTTTATAATGACAATTTGCCAATAACTTTATCTGTAGATAGCTCTAAATACGGGTTAGGTGCAGTTATTCTGCAAAATGGAGGACCAGTAGCATACGCTTCAAAGTCACTAACAGAAACCCAAATAAGATACGCACAGATTGAAAAAGAAACATTAGCTATAGTGTTCGGAATTCAAAAATTTCACCAGTATTTATACGGTAGAAAATTCACTGTCGAGTCGGATCACAAACCTTTAGAAATAATTTTCAAAAAACCCTTAGCTAAAGTTCCTTTAAGAATACAAAGACTATTGATAACAATACAGGCATATGATTTTAACGTCATTTACAAACCCGCAAACAATTATATTTTGCAGATGCATTATCACGCTAGTTATAATGATAAAGAATTTTCAATCAAGAAGATATTTTAGAAGCGCAGTTAAATTTAATAAATGTTGAGGCAATTAGTCCACAAAACTTGAACTAATAAAGAAAAACACTAATGAAGATTTAGAATTAAGAACTTTAAAAGAATTTATTTTAAATGGTTGGCCAGTCAATAAAAATTTACTCCCGAAATAGTCAAAGTTTATTGGACTTATAGGGACGAACTAACAATTAATACAGGCTTAATTTATAAAGGTAAACAAATAGTAATACCGAAATGTCATAGAAAAGATATGATAACCCGATTACACTATAATCACTCAGGAATCAATAAAACTTTGTTAAAAGCTAATGAACTAATATTTTGGCCATTCATGTCAAAAGAAATTACGGATATCATAAAAACTGTATTACTTGCAAAGAAATACAAAATTCAAATCAAAAGAACCTCTCATAAGTAAAGAAATTCCTTCACGACCATGGGAAATAGTAGCTACAGATCTATTCAGCCTTAAAGGAAAAGATTACATTCTAGTAGTTGACACATATTCCAAATTCCCAGAAATTTGTTGTCTTAACAACACAACCAGTAATGTTATTGTTGAGTATCTAAAATCAGTATTCAGTAGACATGGAAAACCAGATTTAATCTATACTGACAATGGACCACAATTTATTGCAACCGAATTTCATAAATTTTTAAAAGAGTGGGAAATTAGTCACAAAACATCATCCCCACAGTATCCACAGTCAAATGGGTTTATCGAACGACATGTTCAAACTATTAAAAATATGTTACACAAAGCCCATAAAGATAACAAAGATATTTATTTATGCTTATTGGAATACAGAAACACCCCTATATCAGATAAATTACCTTCTCCAGCGCAATTATCGTTTGGTAGACGTTTAGCAGGACACATACCTGTAAACAAAAAATTATTAATACCAGAATATAAACCAAAAAATTATGAAAATGTCATAAAAAATAATCAAACAAAACAAAAAAGATATTACAACAAACTGACTAAACACTTACCTGATATCGCTAATAATTCAAACGTTATGATCCAAAAAATGGATAAAACGTGGGAACCGGGAAAAGTATTAAAAAAAGACCCATTAAGACCTAGATCATACTTGATTAAATCTAATAGAAACGAAAATATTACCTCAAGAAGTCGTAAATTTCTTAATCCCATAAATAATGGTTGTGACATAACTGATCATGAAATGTACGATGAATTATTTGACAAATATTTATCAGAAAGTAAAATACAACCTGCAAACGTTGTAACAAATAAACTTAATAATAATAGTGAAGTAGATAAATGTATTGAAAATAATAATGATGCTTTAAAAGACCAAATATTGTCTGACAATATTAGTAAGACTAGAATAGGAGAGAAATAAGAAACCAAGTAGATTTAAGGACTTTGTATGTTAAAATTTTTGTGTTTGTAAAACTAGCATGTTAATTTAGTTATTAATACAATTAAAAAAAAAAAAAAAAAAAAAAAAAAAGGAGATGTCACATAGGTAAGTGCGACACTTCACAAAATGGCAACAACGCCACCACCGCCATCATCTGCAAACAAGACAGCAACTCATTGATGTACTTTAATGTAACCGTTCAATAAAATAAACATATAAATAATATTACAATCATTATTACCACAGTTCATAACAAAACTTTTAATAACCATGTTCTTTTAGTTCTAAGCGTACTGTGAATGGTTCACTTTCACCAAAGTCTATTAATTCACCCTTTTGATTAGTCAAATTAATTGTTATATTAATAATTATGTCAGTGTTTACTTCTAAATATTAAGTATTGCTTGGAGTTTTATCTAGACGATAACCTGGTGGACCTGAAACATCAATCTCATATAATACTTTAGCAGGTTTCCCGTTTCGATAAGATCCCTTTATAATGTTGCACTCTACGTGTAGATTAGTGTGTTTAAGTATTTGGATGTCTGACGCAGATGTATGTAAAATATTTGATTCTAATATTTTAGACTCAAACCCTAGTATGCGCCCAATGCAATTTTCTTTAGTAAAATCGATCTCAAATGAACTGTTTATCTCACATTTAAGTGAATTGTTTGCTCTAACGATACACTTTTCTGTAGGTATTTTAGATTTTAGATAATCGCTAATTTCATCTGACTCATATGCACCGTGCGGACTATTAATCACTTGCAAATAAGATTGATTTGTTCTAAAATAAAATCTATGGCTGCCTGTATAAATGTTTCTAATGCTGTCGCAGCCGTAAAATTCAACCAATCCAATAACGTATTTCTTCCCCAAATCTAGCTCTATCGGTGGATAGAAGTTGTAGCTAGCTGTGTTACCAACACCTTCTAAACTGAATGTTATTGACATAACTGAGAAAATTTGATGTTGAGCTGATTATTTATATAAAAATTGTAGGCATAGGTGTCTGCAAATAATTGTATTAAACTCTTGATCTTGGTTGTAATTATAATATATTTTACACCCCCGAAAGTAGTTAATCACTTCGATTGGCGGTCGAAGATTACCGAAACTATCGTAATACCATACCTTTTTACCACGATTTTTGAAGCAAACCCAATGTGTACCTAGTCCTGTTTGGCTATCTAAGTTAATAATTCTAGATTCATATTTCCGTGGTAATTTAGGCATGCTATCTCTCATAAAAATACCCTAAAGTAGGGTACATTTTTGGTGTATTTCTTTAAATCAATATCCGTTAACGGTCTTTCGGGTAATCTATTCAGTTTTTGGAAACGGTTTTAAGTATAATGCACCACCGCCAGATTCATTTGGTTTTAGAGACAGGGCACCGCCTTTCTTATTCACGGAATAGCGATCGATTCCATCATGCGATTATGGCGCAATGTCTCTTGCAATTTTTAGCATTTTTAACATCATTGACTGCTTTAGCAATTCCTGATGCATCGCCAGCTAAAGCATCGATTGCTGTTAATCGTGCGAATAGCGAAATAAGAAATGGTAAAAGCTCTCCTTGTTTAGGTAGGGAATTACTCTAGGAACTGTAATGTTTTTCTTTCCTCCTAAACTTTTTACCACAAGTTTTGCCGTTGAAAGTGCTGAATTTATTGTGTCTGTGAAATTTTCAATAGGTTTAAATTTTTTAGCTATTGTTTTTCGTAAATGCAATAAATTCTCACCATTGCATTTTTCTTCTTCTTCAGATTAGATCGACGTTTACACCCCATTCCTATTTTCTCTTTGCTTTCATGGCGGTACTGACTGCTAAATCTTCAGTTTGTTCACCGAATGTTGCGTTTGATGATTTAAAGCGTTCCCAAGCTTTTTTTGGAAAATTTTATCTGCTTTATGTCTACTATCTAAATCTCTGTAATCTCTGTAAATGATATCGTGAAGTTTGCACTGAGCATCTAATTGATTAACACCGGGGTCACCGCATACGAGTCGTTTTATAACTTTGTACCAGGACCGCAATACTGGTAACCAGGTAAATGCAATTCAAACGGAAGTTTATTGATTAGAGCATTCACTAAACCAGCACCACCTGCACTCTTTCGCTTCTTAACTAACATTGTTTACCTGGATGGATAAACGGGTATTTATACCCAAATTGAGAAAACAAATCATAGTTATTTCTTTATTCAGTAAATGCTATACATTAGATAAGCAGGACGATAATACAATATTTCCATTAAACATACAGTGTTATGTGAATTAATATTATACTTAGAATTTATAACATCATCAATGTCTTTATAAATGTCATCATCACCACCACGGAATTCTTTCTCACGAAAACGACGGTAGTCAACAACTTGTTGTATGAACTTTTCATAAAAACACACCAGATTGTAAGATTCATGAAATTCCAATCTATAGCTTATTATATCCTTTAAATTGAATAATTCTTCTATACTACGTGAATTGAATGTGCAAGAACAGCAGTTGTAGTTTTCTATCATGGCAGTTTTCATGATATACTTTAATCAATTCCCAATTGTAACAAATACCAAGATTGCTAGATAGAGATTCATAATGTTGATCATAGATTATATATTCATCCTCGTTTAAATTTGACCAATCAATTTTATTTTCAATTTCTTGGGATCGGAAAAATTGTAATTATACATATGAATGCCATCTTAGAAGCTTATTCCATTCCTTTATATCCAACACTAAATTATCGCTTTGATCACAGTTACCATATCCCAAAAGCATTACTGGTACAAGCTTGAGGTGCGTACTGTATCCAATTTCCATATGTTTTGCATGATGAGCATCGTTCGATAGTTTATAATGAATGCAATCGATTAAGTATTCATTAGCTGCTTGTTTATACACTTCAGATAAATCATATGGCTGCCTGTCAGTGTTAGAAGAATAACCTTCATCATGTTTATCTTCATTTTTACTGCTATTACAAACATTACTATTTTGACAGTACCAACAACACAAGGTAAACTTTTTATTCATATTGTTACTGCAACTATGTGGGGTATCCATATATAACTGTGAACTTCGGAGTTTGGATCATTCCAGAAATGATGTTATTTCTGCCTGCATTATAACGACTGTACTTGCTTGCAATTGCACTAGGACTAAACGCTGTTTAAGAAATGATTTTAGTTAAATCATGTGGGTGGGGTTGTGGCACTACTATTAAAAACAAAATGTTATATTTGTTGTTTTCCGACTGCACCCAAACTACTCATGAAGACAACCTCGTGTTTAGCTGCGTTTTAAATTCTTCCATTCGATTTTCTTCTTTCAAATACTCATAAAAACGTTGAGGTAATATACATTTAAAACATCCGTGTCCATCACTATACGTTCACCATACTTAGTATTAATTACTGCCACATTAATCACTTTATACTTTTTGATATCTCGAGGTCACATGCACTTTTAAAAGTTTGCAATAGGTGCTTTGGTTTAACCCTGCTAATTCCATGTTTAATAATTACAAGTTGCTAACTGACTGATCTCAACACACTGCGCTGCGGTTTATATCACAAAAATGTGTCCTTGACTTGAGTACCGACGACAACATGTTTAAACTTGTTAAATACCCACCTACTTTTAGTTTAGAAAATTACTTCACCTTGACTCAATTTAGTCAATATAAGCACCATTTGACCTTGGTCTACTTTTTAGCATTCTTCTTGTTTCCAAGAATTGATTCTATTTTTATACTTCCAAGAATTGTAATATGATGACATTGCAATTTCTATTTTAGCGAGCTCCAAAATTTAAATTTCCGCTGAAATTTTGACCTTGAAGAGATACAAAAGCTTACATTTCTCACCACCAGAGGGCGAGTGACCTTGAATTGTTCCAGAACCGGCCCCTAAGCACTACTCAAGCGCACGCACACAGCTTTTCTCTTATTGAACACTAGTTTAAATATACCACATAACGTCATGTCAAACATTAACTTTGCTATCTTTAAAGAAAATATCACGACCTTTTAACCTACAAAATGGAAATTAAAAGAAATGAAATTACAGAAATAGGCAACATTGTAAACCCAAAGACAATAATCTATTCCAAACAGACGTTTAAAACTTCATGACAGACAAGAGGTCAATAGACATCTAGATGCTAACAAACTAAAACAAATGAAATAATTTTAAATTTCAATGTTTTTAGGATAACTATGACCTCTTTTATATACGTTCATAACGAAAACAGGCAACATTGTAAAAATAAAAACAATAATCTATGTCAAAATCGCGTTTAAAACTTCAGTCAGATAGATGTTAACGTAAAAAAAGGCCGCCCGCTTCTATCAAAATATCGATAATACAGCTTCAGCATTGTCAATCATATTTATTTAATTTTTACATTTATTACGCTTTACATTAAAAAACGTTGTTAAGTAAATTTATTTAAAATTAAATTCTCTTTAAAAAATACGTCTACACTTTTTCTTATAAAATTAATCGTTATTCAGATAATGAAAAAATTTGAACTGACCCTTAAATTCTACCTTAGGAATTTTTTTGCCGCTAAATTCGCGTCATACAAAAAAATTGCATAGAACATAATTAATCGATATGTTTAGGGTCTATATCAAGGTATTTTTATATCTTTTAAATATGCAGCTGTTTTAGAGATATTTGATAAAGACCAAAAGTACCACTAATAAACCCCCCTCACCGCCGTTAGATTTCTCACAAAATGTAATCAGCTCTAAGCCAAATGAAAACAAGCTTAAATACAAAGTTTTAAGTACGTAGGTATTTTCGTTCTGGAGTTATCGTGGATACTAGCATACACACACACACTTACGCACACATACAAACACACACGTACACACGTACGCGCACACGCACACGCGCACGCACACGTGGAAATGAAAAAGTATCGAAGATGTAGACACCTGTAATGAATTGATTGCTCAACGTCAAGAATCAGAACCGCTATCACAAGAAGCTCTCCATAATTATGAATCGAGAGAGGCGTACAGGGACACCGTTATTTTTTCTTCCACAGCACGGTATGAAAAAAATAAAGCGCAACTAATTTTTCAAAATATCTCAAATAAAGCGGACGAGAACCAGAAAAGTGTTTTAGGATTTTTGGCGGCCGTTTTGGGCGAGAAATACCCTACAACTAAATAGGCTTTTGTACAGATCTAAGCAGTACTTTACCTCTCGACAACTCCTTCTGCTGTATACGGCTCAAATTCGGCCTCATCTGGAATATAATTCTCACCTTTGATTAGTGCTCCCCAATACGCTCTCGATATCGTTGATCGTATCCAAAGAGAGCGATTAGGCTTATAAATGACCCGTCCTTAACTTCTCACATACAGTCCCTTGAGCATAGAAGGACGGTTTCAGTTCTTTCTTTGTATTATCGTTATTACAACGGCTATTGTGCTGGTGAATTACATTCTTTGATACCATCTCCGGCTATCTTTGCGAGAAACACTCGGTTCGCTCAGTCACATCACCAGTATGCAGTACAAATCTCCACTTGTCGTACCAAACGGGCGCAATCCACATTTTTCTACACGGTTTCTAAACTCTGGAATGATCTCCCTAGTTCCTGTTTTCCTCTCACTTATGATATGAGAAAATTTAAGGTAGCTGTTCATAGGCATCTATTGGCAATTCATTATCCCTCTATCCATCCTCCTAAGTGTTCCTGAGTGCTTTAGCACGATAGGCCTTATTTAGCCTGTTCAGGTCCACAATCATAAAAAAAAAAAAACAACCATTGGATTTTATTCGGATCACATAGCAGTACAGCCTCATATGCTGTGTATTATTAATTATGACCCCTGTAAACCAGAAGGTCCTTTTGCCCGCGATGAAAGGGGACGATATTTTTCATCCTTTTATTATATGACTGCATATGTAAGTGGTTTGAAGGTGTCCAGACATTGGCTGTGTTATTCTAAGAAACTGAACGTCTGTTATTGTGAACCTTGCTGGTTGTTTGGTGATAAATCAAAACAGTATTTCAAAAGTCGTTGGATACATGGAATTCCCAATTGGACTACTTTATCCAGAAAAATTCACAAACACGAAATTGCTCATTACCACATTGATGCTTGCATAGTATAAGATACTTGGAAGTGAGAAAAATGTATAAACTCGCGTTTGGAATCTACTCTTCAAAAGAAATCAAGTCATTGGAGGCAAGTTTTACGATGATTAATTGACGTTACATTTAATGTTGGCCATCCGAAATCTCCCATTCAGAGTATTAGGTGGAAACGTTTTGTCCGTAATTAATTTGCTCGCCCGCTACGACATTGTTTTGCAACAACTATTAAAAAAACCAAACGGATCAGTTAAATATTTAAATCTTACCGTGGAAAATGAGCTGATAACTTTAGTAGCTAGCTAGCGTAATGAGTGATGCGTATAAAGGGTAACAATCCAAAATATTAGAAATTGAAAAAATGCTCACTATATTCATTGTGCTAGTCATAATTTAAACCTGGTAATAAATAATAGCGTAAAAAGTGTTTCAACGGTATCCAGGTTTTTTGATAATGTTAATCAAGTATTCTTCTCAAATACGATAAAATTGTGGGATATGTTGAACTAGTCACCCATTAGAGGTACTACATTGAAAAAGTTGAACCCCACGCGGTGGTGATCAAGAGTCGATGCTTTGATAGCTTTAAAGTTCAATTATAAAGAAGTTTTGCAAGCTTAGACAGATATAATATTAAGAGGTAAGCTTACTGAGAGATCTGAAGCACAAGGATTAAAGAAAATTCTTGAAAAATTAGATTTTGTGCTATTGTCATTTTGTCCAAAGTATTACAAACTTTAAACATCGTTTCAAGCTATTTGCAGTCTAAACAATGTGACTTAATGGAATCAGTCACATATTCAGAAAATGCACATCTCGAGATTGTGAGTTTCGGAGAAAACTTTGAACAATTTAATAATGATGCTATATATGTAGCCCAATCATGGGGCATTCAACGTGCTTTACCAAGAACCAACCAAAAATCGTAAGAAGGCACTTCAACGAATTATTAAATGACCATAGCAATCTTTAACTCTGTCCTTGATATTATAATTACTCAGTTAAAAATAGAATGACCGGCTTTCATATTGTTTATTCCAAATTTCAATGTATAACTCCAAAATTTTTAATTGAAGCTAGTGACAATGAACTTTACGACAGTACAAGTCGATTAAGTCAATATGACAAAGATTTAACACCTGAATTTGTTCATGAACCGTTACGCTTCCGATGTACGTTTAAAAACAAAATTACTACTTGTTTATCGGTAAAAGACAACGGGAAAGTTTTAATTTGTGAACATAATACGGCAACATCCAGCTTTAAAAATTTATATAGGGCATTCTTGTTATTTTTAACCATTCCGCATCAGCAGAAAAGTCATTTTCTAAGCTCAAATTAATTGTAGTTCCATGTCTCACGTAAGGCTAAGCAACTTATCACTCTTAAGCATACAAAAACATAAAGTTCAAAACTTAAATTTAGACCATCTTATTTGCGGAAGCCAAGGCAAGAAAAAAAAAAATTTAGTTGTAGCCATAATCCTTTTCTTTTTGTTTTTAATCTTGTTGAATATAATTTAGTTTTCAAAAAATATACTTAGGTACTTATATTAGCATCTCCATTATTAAAATAAATTGCCGTAACTTTTTTATTTTCCTAAAAAGGCGCCGAAATTCTTTTGCTGCTCAGCACATTGTAACCTAGTTACACCACTTATCTTCAATCCATCCCACTAACGATTTCTCAATCACAAGAGCCCTTTTTGCGAACATTACCACACATGCTTTTCTTCCTTCGAGCGTTTATGAATCTTGCCTTACCATTGGATGAAATTTTATGATACTACTACTACTACTACTAAATAACACAAGCAATAAATGTTTTAATTTGTAATTCCTTTTTAGACCCACACCTACCCGGTAGAGACTTAGCGGATCTAGGTTTTTTAGTACTTGTTCCCCTTTATCACTCATTCCCTTTGGAACATATTAATGTCCGGATCCAGTTTTGGCAACATAATATTTGTAGGGTATTTTACAAGAAATTCTTAAACAATTTTTCATTGGAATAAAATGTGCAAATAATCAACTAAACGTTGACTCTTTTTATTTATTTTTGCACGTAAAACAATTTTTAAGCAATACAACTTAATTAGATACTTTACACACTATAGTACAAAAAACTTTTATATCCTATCACACATATACAAACAAAGCATTGGAGAATAAACCTGTAATAAGTGAAAATCCCTTTCAACTTCTCCATAATACTATGGTCCTTTGCAAATAGAACTGTACAATTAAAAGTTTCACAAATATAGTATTTTTTTAACAAGTCATAAGGCAGCATAGATGCAATATAGTTAAAGAGAAGTTGAGGTACTTTTCTTATGCGTATAACATTGGCATGAACAATTTACTTTTTCAAGTCTATTTGTTTTAAACCTCACAACAACAAGTTAGTTCGATTACAATTAATCGCAAACATACAAGACTAGATTTCTGGACAGCCATCTAACCTAAGCTGTAACGATTTAACCTAAAAAAATTGCTTATTTATTAGATGTTTTGTGATTTTTTGTACAACCACTCCTTTTTAAGAATGTATCTATATTGTTGACTCTTTTGACAATAAACATTTAAAAGGGGTGGTATTTGAGAAATCTCTTTATTGTTTAAATGGTCCATAGTTAAGTATTTGGCAAATTTATAATATACTTATTCACAATTTTTTTGGGAATATAAAAGAGTAACAAATTGTTTATTAAAAAGAATCAATAATAAAATGCACAACTCTTTGTAGCTAATTTATATAATAACAAAATCCCTGGAGATCACAAATTAACAAATGCTAATTTTCTAACATTTTTATTTTCGACATATTTTACTGCTGAAAAAATTGAGCAGAAAGATGTTGAGCTTTACATGGTATTATATAAAGGATTACGACGTGCTTTTATATTTATCTTAGCTAATGGATGACTTTTTCCAAATTGTTGCTGCTTTAGACTCGCTTTGGCAATAACAGTAGCAACAACTACATTAGGAGTTGTATTTTTTATAGGTGCTATCGGTGGTCGCTTCGAGTGATTTCCTACCGTTTTATCTGTATGTAATTTATTTTTATTAAAGCTGCTAATTAACGGAGTTTGTGTAGCTCTTGATGTGTTATTTTCGTTGGAAACTTCTATACAAGAAAATCGTCCATTCCGATGTTGATTATTAGGCATTAATATTTTTGGTCGGAGATGAACTTGTGGTTCTTGTTTTGTACAATGTTCAAATTTACCAATTAGCATCTTAAAACTTAAATCTTCTCCTGAATCGGAATTACTCGGACTCAAATCACACTTATCCTTTTCAATATGAATACTTTGTGGAGATGAAGGTAAACTTTTATGTTTTGAGCTATCATCTTGAGCAATTTCAACATTAGTTTGATTCATTCGCTCAACATTTGTACCAGTCTTTGCTTCAAATTCTTTTTTTAAACTTTGAACAATACCAGAAACATTATGATCAGGTTCTGGTGGTAGTTCTTCCTTTAATACTCTCGAATCTTTTAATGTCTCCATAAAAAGTTTGTGCTGCTTAACAGAAAAACACTGTGCAGTAGATATCACATTTAAATTTGATGAATCTCTATTTAGTTGACTAATCGATGAAACGTTTGATGTTGAACGAGAAAGTGAACACTCTTGAGGTATAATATCGATCGAAGACCTTTCTGGTGCGCTTGCTGATAATCGAGAACCGTTGTATATATTTAAATTATTTTCTTTCGAATTTACTATGTTAATTTCCGGTGATATGGCACTAGAAAAAGTTTCCTGGGTCTCCTTCTCTGGCATATTTTCTATTAGAGTTAAATTAAATGCCTCTACCACATTTTCCCGTTCAGGAAATTGAAGCGTTTCTAAAGATGGAGATTTTCCTAGTTCGTTTAAAAAACCTTCCTCTAATTTTTGTTTAGTTCGCTTAACTGCTCCTGGATGCCAGGAAAATTCATCCTTATCGTATACACTGGAATTACCAACTGTGTCTACACTATGCAAGGTTTTTTCACCCTTCTCATTCATGTAGTACACAGGACCCCCAGGCCGCATATCGTAAGATCCCCACGAACTGTTTCTGGAAGGTAAAGTGCGAGTATCACCGGAACCCAGTGAGCTATGTCTCGAGGGTGCTTCACGAGTTTCACTGTGATAGCCCAACACTACAGCACTGTCGTATGATCCCCAAGAACTTTGTCTTGATGGACAATCTCTTGGTGAGTCTTCGGTGATTTCCGTAATGTTGGGAGGTAATAGGGGAATAACAGAATTGCGTTGCTGCTTCCTTTCTTCACGATCAAATACGCGATCTAGCTGATTAGAAAAAGGATCGCTGTCTTTACACAATTTAGATTTAGTATTTAACACTTTATTTTGAAATGTATCAGGAACTTTGTTTGCGGTATTGTTATAGGGCACAGTATGACTGCATGCTTCTACCGGTTGAAGCACTGTTGAAGCAGTCCACATTGTTTGTTCGGGTTCACATTCGTTACTATTTACACTACAATTAAAATCACAGGCATTATTGGTTGAGTCATTAGACGAAATTGTACTAACAGGTTGATTCTCTCCCGGATCCCAAATTTCTTTTTTAACAAGTACGGCGCGAAGCATAGGAGGTGTTAGTTTAGCTTGGGTTAAATCATCATCTAAAGGGTTATCGGAGGAACTATTTAAATTGTGTATCGGTGAAGGAGGTTTAGAATTAGAAGGTGATTCATCAGCGTGTCCGATGTTTAAGATTAATTTTTTACGACTTGTATCTTTTTGCAATTCAAACTCATTCACTATTTGCTTAACGTTAGCTAAAATTGCCTCAGATTCTAATGAATCAGCTGTTTGAAGATGTCCAGGTAAATGCCTGATTTGGTTAGGTGAAACGCTGTATGATTCTCCATTATCACAGGGTAATAAAACGTTTCTGTGAAGTTTTGTAACACTTTTATGACGTCGTAATGAACCTAATGATTCTTTCGATAATGATTTCTTGTTAAGGTTTTCTAATGAACGAAATGGCGTGACGGATGTTGATAGTATTTCGGTATCTTCGGTATTTTCGGGTGACCAAGATTTTGGTCTAGTTCCTAATTGCCGCAAGTCTTGTCCTGATAGTGTGGTTTGCAAAACGGCGCTTCTGGATAAGGCTTGCAGAAGTGGAGTAGGTTGACTGCCTGGTGGTAGAGAACGTTCACCTTTTTCACCTGGAGATTTTAAATTTGTTTCCGATTTCGACCGTTGAAGTTTTTCTTTATTTTTCATCGCATCTAAAATACCTTGATATGTTTCGAGTTGTGCTACAAAACTTGTATTTGGTTTAATGCAACTTCGTTTTTCTTTAACATGCTGCATTGCCGTTTTAAAATCCCAATTGTATGCTTTCATTGCGTAAGCAATTACAACTGACGCCGATCGACTAATCCCCATTTTGCAATGCACTAATACTTTTGAGCCTTCTTTCCTTGCTTTTGTTATGTATTTGTATGTGTTGTCCCAATACTTGAGTAAGTCTGTCTTTTCATCGTCGTATACTCGAATGTTTAAATAGTCAAATGTGCCTGGAAAAAAGTTGTCTATTTCTCGGGTCACGTTTAGAATATGTCGAACGCTGAAACAATTGAATTACGGTTAGTGATATGTTAAAGAGTGTTTGTGTAAAGCGGAATACTGGATGCTGTGCGAGGAAATAAAAGCTGTGGAAGCAAAACTGGTAATTAAAGGAAAGTGATTTAGCCAAAAGTGATACTTACCCATTTCTCTGAAGTTCTTCATAATTGGAAGCATTCCATTCGGATCCCAAATAAACGTGGTCAAATATTTCTGTAGGTGCGTCCATTTGTCCCAGTATGGTTAACATTTCTTGATCAATGAACGATTTGTATTCAGCTAAATTCATATCTAATTCCTCTTCTAACTTAATTCTAATGCATTTACTTGTAACTTCATCCAAATCGACGCTCATCATAATTTCTTTCAAAGTCGATCTAATAACCCTTTCAGCTTCCTCCCTCTCTGTAGGTTTCGTGCGAATGGAATCAGGTGAAGGTGGACGTTTCGATTCCAAGTCATCCATTGCATGCCATTCGTTAAGGCATGATCTATCCGATTCAATTTTTTGTTCATAATAATCAACCCAATCGTGCGATAGACCTCCTTGAAAATAATTTTCTTCGCGCGCTTTCGAACTCGCTTTGTGAAGGGTCTGAAGTGCTGACCTGTAATAAAGTAAATATTTAAAAAATGCGGTTTTTAGATAAGAGAATTGATAAAATAGGGAATCTCCGGAATTGTAAATGATATCGCGGTCACGGCGAGCACGACCATGACAGGAAGTCATGATATGAAACGGTAGGCGAAAAACATAATGATTTATTTAGGGAAGAAATTAACAATAACCCATTCAATGAATCAGATAAGTGTAATATCGACAAATGTATCGTAAAACCGTTTTTTTTCATGTAGAAGGTCAACCAGTCATAAATGTTTTATTAACAATCTATTAATCGGGTTTGTTTAATAAATTATTAAACATTACTATTGTGAAATATGCAACGCTTGAAAAAAATTGCTGCTTGTTTCTGTAATAATAATAAAACTAGTCAGGTAAACAATCAAGCACCTTGAAATGTATTTAAAAATGTAAATACGTACATGCCGCTTACAAAGTAACACGAGTACAAGAAATCTTACGTTCACAAACATTACGGATACAAACGGATACAATCCACAAATAAAAAAAATGTAATTAGCGTTTTCAACATAATGTCGTTATGCATTTTTTCCTCATGAGATGCAAAATCTCCAAATTAAGTAGATAAAAGAAATAGGACAATGTAACTCATGACGAAAATATAAAATTAAAAAAAACACTCCAATCCAGTTTTATATGTAGAGCATTTCATTAACTATTGCAAGTATCAATACTGAAGAGCTGTTTAAGCATTTCGGGAAGGAATCGAACCTGAGACCACCTAGGGACTACTGCGCTAGTACTGATGTACAGGGTTCCCCATAATAGGCTACCCATTTTAATATTTGCATTAAAATTTTTTTAGTTAACAAAACAAACTATTTATTATACTAAATTACAGCTAACTCTTTGGGATTTATGATAACTTATAAATATTTGGCTAATTTAATTCTAACTTTTAAAAATCACGTCTTCTAAATGACCTCCATCAACTTCAACACATTTTTGAATATTAGATAAAAAGTGGTTCATTACACGGCGTAGCAAACCTTCGTCTATTCCTTCAACTTCTTCACGAATTTTGACTTTGAGTTCCTCGATTGTACCTGGACGACTCGCAAACACTTTGGCTTTTAAATATCCCCACAGGAAAAAATCGGGTGCCGTTAAGTCAGGGGACCTCGAAGGCCAAGGCAAATGTCCGAATCGAGAAATGAGTCGGCCATTGAACATTTCTCGCAGAACACTCATTGAGTTTATGGCGGTATGAGCTGTTGCCCCATCTTGTTGGAATAGTAAGGCATTGTTTAGTAATCCTCGTCTATTTAATTCTGGAATGAGGAATGTCTCTAGCATGTTTACGTAGCGCTCGGATGTTACTGTTACAGCGCGGTTATTTTCATCCTCAAAAAAATATGGACCAATAATACCAAAAGATCCTACTCCACACCACACAACAACTTTTGGATTATGGAGGTTCTGTGTAAAGATTTCACGAGGATTTTCATTTGACCAGTATCTAAAATTTTGTTTATTAACCATACCGTTCAAATAAAAATTTGCTTCGTCGCTCATTAGGAGACTGTGAATTGCTTCTTGATGTAAATCCAAAAATTCTTGACAAAATGCTAACCTTGCTTCTTTATCTTGATTAATAAGGTGCTGTGCCATTTGGTATTTATAGGGATGAAATTTTAAATCCCTTTGAAGAATTCGATCTAAGCTTCCCTTTGATATTCCTAGGATAAGGGTTTGTCGATTAGCAGACCTTTTAAAACTTCTCGTAAACGCAATTTTAACTCTTTCAATATTTTCTGGTGTACGAACTGTTCTTCGACGTCTAGGCTTCTTCAAATTTTGTACAGAACCATTTTCACGCCAATGACGAACCCATAACTTAACAGTTTTACGATTTGGCGCGTGACCCCTATTGTTTTTATTAAACTGACGCCGGAATGCACGCCTAACTTCTTCTCTCGAATTGCTTCTTATGTAAGTTTCTACACAAAACACACGTTGTTGAACTGAGTAATCCATGAAAGTTCAAACGGATGTTGAAATAATGTCTCAAAGCAAAAAATTAAATAATTATTGATGAAAACTAACAAACTTCTCGTAGTAAAATGACGTTACACGAAATTATTAATTTATAACTTATTTGTGACAGGCGCCCACCTGTTTAATAATTAACTTAAATCCCAAAGACTACAGAAGATAATCCCACGGAGAACAACTTATTTAGTTATCTCGTAGGGAATTTATTAATAAAATAAAATGGGTAGTCTATTATGGGGAACCCAGTATATGCAAAACGTAAGTCAATTTGATAATAACCACGATTCGACGGATAGAAAAAATTTTGACGAATTTTAATAAAGCTGTGAGGGTTGACTCACATGCAAAGGTGCTATATCCAACCTGGTAAAGAAAATTTGAAATTGTCTACATATATAAAATTTGCTAATTAACCTTTCCTAACAGTTAGCAATCCAACTTTGATAAACTAGCGACAGAAGAAATATACGAAAACGCCCAAATTTTGAAGATATTAATTATCGAGTGACAAAAATGTCGCCTATCTAGCACCTACTTACAGGTACCAAAAATTAAATGTAAATTTTTCTGAAAAAGGAAGCTTGTGGGGAAAAGTCAAACACTCTCCTTGACAACGTTCAATTGCAAACTAAAACCCACATTCCTCCCCTTTCTTCTTCCAACGGGAAGATTCTAATTTGACACCCATATTTGAAATAGTGAAAATTCTTAACAAGAGCAAAAAAGGAAGAAGTCTGATTTGTTTATGACGTTCGCTTTGCACACTAAAGAAGGAAGTTTCCAATTTAAGAAATGACAAATATAGATGGCGTGTAAGAAAAAATTAAACATACCTATTGCAATTCCATAATGAGTTTGTAACAATACACCGTTGATTAACAACCATTATCACTCTTAAATCTATTCACAAACCGTGAGTAGAGAAAAGTTATATGAAAAATCGTATCATAAATATATTAACTGATCACTGAAGCATTGATGAGCCCAAACATGGTAATTTGGTACATACGACCTCCTCTTAACACACCAACACATTAAATAAACCCGCGCTGATATAACGCAATAAATAAATGTCTGAAATTTAATATTAGAACGATTGATTACGATTTTCCATAAAGACGTACGTCAATCAAATCTCCGTTATGATTTTTTATGCATAATAGATAGAGAGGCACGTCAACATAATAACGCGAACAAAATGAAACTGATCAGAAATTCCGAATCCTTAGAAAAGTGCAAATTAAGAATGGAGAGGTGGTTATAGAAAACAACTTGTTATGATTCTGTAGCCTTATTTAGTCACAAGTAAATATGATTGTCAGTACCACCATAGTTACAAAAAAAATTACCGTGGTGGATTGTAGTACTTGTACTAGTTGAATTGAATTTAGACGACCGAATATAGACAAATTGCTCATTGTCGCCCAAGGGACAAAAACGAATCGATGTTAAAAAACGCGAGGTCGTCCAGACGCTGCCGCCTAATGAAATCCGCACACCAAACACAACGACCAATGTAGGTGGGTATTGGAATAAATTACTTTAGAGAATTAATTGACTAAATTAAAGAGTAAAGATCTTTTATATCAATAAAACAATTAACATTAAGTAGTTATAAATAAGTGTCAAGTTAAATAGGTCGGGACTTTTGATGGCCTATATTGTATTAAATTTGACCTTATTTGTTGGATGCCCTTGTTTTTTTTTTGTTTTGATTTAATGCAGCTGCGAGTGTTTTAAAAAGCAAATTAACTTAGTACTATGTCATTTACAATATTTATTCAATTGTCGCATATGTAAAACATGTCGGCGGCAATAAGCGATGGGAATAAAATCCCACAAACATTTTATTTTAAACTTTGCCGTCATTGGAAAAATTCATTTGTTACACTTTTTTAATTAAAAATGTATTCTCCCCTACAAATTCGAGTGATTATGAGCTTCACGGCGTCAAATAAAGTTGAAAATTCTAATTAATCCAGAATGAACTTCTGACTAATTTGTGATTAATTTGCATACGAGCTACAAATATTATACGAACAAAAATTCATATAGATTACACATATGCAGTAATATATATAAAACTTTACTGATGACGTTTTGGCAAGCACACTTACCCGGCACTTGGGAGGACTAGGGTTCGATTCCCTGGCCCACGAATTTTCTCTGCACACCTTTTTACCTTCCAACCTATATACACATATATAGATATATAAGGTTATGAAATCGACTTTTTTCATTATCGTTAATGGTCAAGTTTCGCCAATAACGGCCATGATGTCTGGATGTGTGTGTGTGGATGTATGTTAGTATCCACGAACGAAAATACCTACGTATTTAATATTTTTTATTTACGCTTGTCTTCATTTCGCATGGAGGTTTTGGAAGAAATCCAGCGGCGGAGAGGGGGGTTTATTAGGGGCAGTTTTTATTTTTTATCAAATATTTCTAAAACAGCTGCATATTTCAAAGATATAAAAATACCTAGATATAGACCTTAAACGTTTAGATTAATTATGTTCTATGCACCAATTTTTTGATACGGCGCGTAATTTAGCGGTAAAAAAATTCGTAAGGTAGAGTTAGTTCAAATTTTTTCAATATCTGAATAATGATTCATTTTACAAGAAATAAGAAAGCGGACCGCGAAAATTTTATTATTGTAATAAACGTTTGCCAAATCGCCATTGTTACCGCGATAGAAAAGATAATTAGTGGATTTGTAATATCTTGATAATACGTCGTAATTTGCTAATGTATTCAGAATAATTTATTTTATGTAAGAATGTTTGTAATTGATATTTGAGTAAAGGGAAACATATGTTAGGGGAGCAAAACAGGTGTTCTGCCGAAACGGTAATGGAGAATAGTTGAAAATTTCTATACGCGCGCTCTTGATGTAAAAATATCATTGATTTAATAATTAACTACGGCTGAACATAGCGCAAATCCATACGGACCTTTGTTTGGTAAGTTGAAACTCGAGACCGAAATGTAGGGCTTGTTACGAAAGAATGCATATTTTTAAAATTGAGATGTTGTTCAATAATAATTAATATGAGACTGTTCCAACGTAATAGTTTCTTGTTTTTTTATTACTTTTGAAAAACGGGGGTTAATTTTTGGGGGTAAATATAGTTAGTTTGGAATCAGAGAGTTGCTGTTGAAATTTTGATCGGGCCGAATTACTTTTATTGATTCAATTAGAAACTCCAGTTGTAAACCGTTCGGTCTATACATATTTTGTCGTGTACCTTTTAGCAAAACTAAAACGCTAATTCGTTCTTTTCTTTTTGTGTATGTTTTAATGTAAATTTTTCCAATAATTAATCTGTAATTAATCGTTGCAGCGCCGAGTTTTAAACCGCGTATCTTAACTCGTCGTGTTGGTGGTAAAGTGTTTAACTAAAGGGAATACATTCAAGTATAAGTAGGTATTTTTATATAAATGAAAGCTCGCAGCAAATCATTTTAGAAGCCTATGTAACGTATTAAAAGTCAAACAAAGGTAATCTACTAAAATAAAAGACAGTACAGGACTCTCTCACTCTGGTATTTGGGTGAATTAACATTGTCGTTTGTTGTTTATATTTATATTTGTGTAGAGGTGGGCCTGGCGAACGGGTGCAGGATGCCGCTTGGTTATTAATTGTAATAGGCAATTGCCTTGTGTGTACATAGTCCCGCGGCCAGAATTTTATTTTTATTGTTTTTATTGTTGTATAGATGAATGTCTAACCTGAGAAAGGGATGCTGTACTTTCTCCCGCACTCAACCTTATATATCGGTCACGATGTTATGATCTATTTAAAACTTACCCTTGTAAGGCTTTGTTTAATGAGTTTTTTTTTGTCAGTTTGTTAAGCAGAATTATTTGCCTGTGAACGGAGTTCTTTTTATATGTAATTTATTGTAATTTTACGTATGTATTTTGTGCTTTAGTAGTCACTAAACAATTGTGTACATGTAAATTCCTTGTCTATTTTCTTTTGTCCTTGCCTTTACCTTAGTATCACCTGTGCAATTTTACTGTTGTTGTATTTTATATGTACCGTAATTTGCCTTATTGTTTTATGTGCTCATTTACTTAAAGACCGGCATGATTGGTTTTAAAGGGCCACATGTTTGGTATTAAGATTTTTATTCTGTTTTATTTATGACACAATTGTGGGTGTGACTACATGGGTCTTTTTTTGTGTTTATGTGTAACTAAACTGCTTTTTATTTATTTTTCTCTTAATGTTATAATTTTGTACGCACTTTAACCTGATTTAATGGTGTTTTGTTATGTATTTAACCCTTTTATTGTGTTTTTTGTGTTATTTGATTTATTAATGTACTTGTGCAATTACTTATTTATGAATAAAGTGGGTTTTGTTGGTGGTTCTTTCCCACAATAGTACATTAACGGGTTGAACCATCATTGCGCAAAGCTCGTTAATTTTAATTTGAGTAGTTTTATTGTTTACCTGCCCCACACGATGCAACACTTAACCTCGTCCAGCCTATCTCAGTCAAATAGCACAACGTACCTACCACTACACGGCCATTTTGTTTGATCATATTTGAAGTTTGCAAGTAATTAAATATTAGATTTGTAAATAAATTCCAATGTTTTAATTATTGCCAGGAAAGTAAGGCAATCAATTAATTTGAGTAATAGTAACACTTTACAAAATAGGGTACCTAGGGGACGCTACAAGTGTAGACATATTTAATTTTACATAACTTTTCTTTATAAAGTTTCTTAATATAACGCAAGGTAAGTCTAAAAATTAATTAAACGAAAATGGTTAAACTGGATTATTGATATCTTATAGAATGGAGGCGGTTTTAGAATTTTTACCTTCCAACCTACATACACATATGCAGGTATAGAAGGTTATTTAATCGACTTTTTTTTCACTATCGCTAAATAGACTTATTAGCTCCATTTACAACGTATGGCCAAGGTTCGCCAAGATCGGTCATCATTTATGTTAGTATCCACGATATCTCCAGAACGAAAATACCTACGTACTTAAAATTTTGTATTTAAGCTTGTTTTCAATTGGCTTAGAGCTGATTAGATTTTGGGGGAAATCCAGCGGCGGATAGGGGAGGTTTACTAGGAGCAGTTTTTGTTTTTTTATATGACGCGTAATTTAACAGCAAAAAAATTCCTAAGGTAGAATTTAAGTGTAAATTTTTCATTATCTGAATAAATGCTAAAGCTGTATGATGGATATCTTTATTGAAGCGGGCGGCTTTGGAATTTTTTTTACGTTAACATGTATTTATGTCAATGAAGCTTTAAACGTCATTTTGACATAGATTATTGTTTTTGTTTTTACAATGTTGCCTGTTTTCGTTATGAACGTATAAAAAAGAGGTTGCATAGTTATCCAAAACAATTGAAATTATAGTATATTGAGTATCAAGAACAGTAAGGGACGTTTACCGGGCGACGGCCATGTTTGTTGTGTTTTCTTTACTAGCTGGGAGCACTGTACCCTTAACGCACGAGACTTGTATTAAATTTTTTGACCGACAACAAATGCGAAAATGCCACTCAGCTAATTCCAGGTCTTTCTTCACATGTTGAAAATTGAACTATTAATATAAATGTTTACAATTACAATAACTGCGTTTTTGATAAAGAACCTAAATAAACAAATGAACCGTCCTTAACAATGTTCTATTTCATAGTATTGAATAAAACAATGTCAAATTATTTTCTTGTAAATTCAACAACTGGTGATATCGATAATCGTTAATAAACTGCTAAAATGTCAAATTTCACTAACCCCTGTCCAGCCTGTCAATTATCGTCATCACTGTTTAGGTTATCGAGAGATGGCGGTACCTTACAATTTTAACTAAAAATGTAAAAATAACGTTGTTTTGGACATTTATTTCATCAGAAAAGGTGTAAAGTAAAGTTTCCTTAAACATATTTTATTATTTTATACTTCATATATTTTTTCTGTTTCTGAAAGCTTACAATTTACTGACCATTTTATCGCACTGTAGCACTGTTTTTACAGTAGTGTGCGTAAAAATGAAGTTGCTGAAGTTTTAAACGTCTATTTGACATAGATGATTGTTTTTGTTTTGCAATGTTGCCTATTTTCGTAATGAACTTATTATAAAAGACGTTGCATACTTATCCTAAAAAAAAGTTATTAAAATTAATACATTTCTTTTAATTCCCATTTTGTAGGTTGGAAGGTAGTGTGGTGTTCCACACCAGATATTTTAATTTCCAAAATAGTATTTCGTATTATGAACTGCATTTTCATTATATTTTAATTTAGAACGTGTTAAATATATTTTTATTATTATTATGAATAAATTTTGCTATACCATTAAAATTCGTGGCACGTAAAGTCGTCCTACAAGTGAGAGGTCGATCAGTCCCATACCCAAGTCAAAGAGAGTGTATGTAATAGAAACGTAAAAAGATATAGAACATTGAATACAAAAAAAAAAACGGTTGTTATGAAAGCTAACTGGTTAAAAAGACATAATTTATTTCATCCAGAATAATTTTATGGCAGAAAATATTTTAAAAATAAACACAGAATACCTAAAAACAAAACGTTAAGTGCAAGGTACACGTGATATGATATAATTAATTTGCGTTATAGACTAGAGAACCGTAAATCTGATAGAATTAAAACTACATGGTGTCCCAATAATTGTGGTAAGTAGGGTACTCCGAGACTGCTGGGACGAAAATATGGCCTTTTAGATTAAATTGATTTATAACTTTGTCTACAAGCGATTTTAACTCTTATGGAAGGATACGAAATACATCAATGTATAAAAGTAGCAACGTCATGGCTTAGTCAAGCTGTGAGAGTTGCAAGTTTGAAACGAGATCTTTTGTTATTGTTGTGCTCATTTTTTTTTGTTCTACAGATTTTTTAATCATTTTTGACTTTGTGTTTGTCATAATATGAAAATGCATCGTGTCATTATATATGTTTCGATTTAATACCGTTTACAATTATTTGTATTTTACTAAACCTGGCATGTTGTACAGCAAAGAAACAAAGAATTAATTACCAGTAACTTTAGAATGTATTAGTTGTACCTGCTGCTTTTAGTGTTATGTTGATTTGTTAATTCACGTGATAATCGAATATATACAATGGTCTTCTAGTGTGCATATACAAATATTTTTCATTGCTATCTGCAAACTTCCTTAGACTCGATTTACGATACCAGGAGACTTGTTATATATCTGGAAGGTCAAATTTCATTAAAACGTTCTTCCATTGTGATTGATGTGTGATATGTAAATTATATGTGAGATATTTGGAAGAGACGTTAATTTTCAATATTTACAAACGACTATGGTTTCATCCAGTTTCCATGGTTTTTCTAACCCTGAATTATGAGGTACCCCCAGACCGTTTTCTACTTAAGCTTCTTAATCTCACGGAAGAATACGAATTCTGGCAACACGTAAAAAGTGATAACGTCGAAATTTTGTCAAGCTGCGAGACTTGCAAGTTTCAAACGAAGTCTGTTGTTGCTGTTATACCCATTTCATTTCCTTTGTTTTCTAACTGCGAAAGTCCTAATATGAAAAGGTATCGTGTCATTTTACATGTTTTACATGTTTACATACATGAAATTGTAAATAAATATCAAAGTTGCAATGCTTACACCAGGCAATGACAGATCACCGCACCGTTGACAGTTATATAAGTGTTCGTGAAATTGTGGTTTTTATTGATAACCACACTAAAATATTGAGTTGATTCGGATAAGTACAATAGTCGCTCACCGGAATGGGACAAGTGGCCGTCGCCTATTGGCCGCTGCCGAATGGCCGCGGCCAACTGGCCGCCGGAACAACTGGCCGCTGGGATAACTGGCCGCTGGGACAACTGGCCGCTGGGAGAACTGGCCGCCGAAACAAGTAACCGCCGGGACAAGTGGCCGTCGCGTCGCTGTAAGTAGGTATAACTTGACATCAAATAAATAAATGGCTAATTTCATTTATTGAAAACAAACAAACTGATAGAGAAGTAATAACTCTAATAAAATATAAAGTGGATAAATCTACAATATTCGATTATAGGAAGTTACTTGAAAATCTTCACAAATAAGTAGTTTGTGGCATCGGTATGCCATTATTCTAGAATATTAATGGCATGTTTATTGTCGTTGACTAATTTCTAAAGGGGCAAATTCCGTTCTTTGTTAAATTTTCACAAACTTCTTGGAAACCCCACTAATTAAGGTTAACTCTAATAAAATACAAAGTGGATAAATCTACAATATTCGATTATAAGCAGTCGGCGGCCAGTTGGTTCGGTGGCCAGTTGTCCTGTCGGCCACTTGTCTCGCGGTCAGTTAGCCGCGGCCAGTTGCGCCGGCCAGTTGGCGGTGGCCAGTTGTCCTAGACCGGTCGCTCGCTCGTATCTTAAACCATCCTCGTGTAATATGACCTACATTTTACACTCGTTAAATAATATACTATTATTTTCCTACTTTTAACATGTTATGAGTGTATTTAAAATTAGTTTATCATGTGTGTAAACTAATTTATGGGAATTTATTGCTTTAATTATTAATCACTACTAAGTTAGATATGTTAGTAGCACCTGCTACTTTTATTATTTTGATTTGTTAATTAACATGACTCAAATGTACAAAATATACTATCTAGTGCACAAATATTTTTTGACCATAAGCCTTAGACTGCATTTACGAAACGAGGACACTTGTTACCTATTTGTTGGGCAAACTTTATTAAAACGTTCTTCAGTTTTGATTGATGAACGATATGTAAATATGTGTGACATTTGGGAAAACGGTATTTTCACTTTGTGTATTTCATATTTTCATATTTAATAATTTGATAGTTAGAAATGTTGTAGTTTAAACACTTTACATGTTTAACATTTGGGTTCCTACCTATTCTAACATTTTGAAAGTATCTGTCCATAAAAGAAGGTTTAGTTTATGTTTACTCCTTCCTAGTTTCTTTGTTGAACACGGCACTTTTCGACTTAATTTTTTATTTAATTAGAAAATTATGGGGTCGTGGACAGGGTCTTCGTCAAAAGCTTCGCGTCGCAAAATTTTAGCTATATGAGGTATCTTTTCGCATCCTTAAAAAATATCCGAAAGTACGTTGATTATAGAACCTGCAGTTTTTAGCTTCAGAGCTCCTGCCCACGCCTTCTTGCTAAATACATCGATAACCGTCAGTATATAATTATATCCGTCATTATATTTACTTAGATTTCTCATATCACAAAAGAGATCCGCCTGCCATAACTCAAAAATGTTACTCGCAATGTACATGTTTCGAGTAAATTTTCTCACTACAGGTTTATGCATATTGTACGCTTCTTGTTTCTGTAAGCACGCTCTAATATCTTCCCTAGGGCATATTTATACATCTAATCTACTTTTTGACAGAGGTATTTCTGCTAAGGCAGAACTTGTATGTAAAACTGTCTTATGTGATAGTGATACTATGACAACCCTTATAGGTGAAAACTCGAAAATTAAAAAATAGTATTCTAATAAGCGGCCAGCATACTTAACTTGATTATAAAATCTAAGGCCCTTTTTGTCAGAGGTATTCTGATAAGACAGACAGACCTTGTATGTAAAATAATATAGAGGCGAAATCTAGCTTAAAGAAGACGGACATTTCGTTGCATACGTCAATGACCCTTACACCTTATCTCTCTCATACTTATTGTAATTCCCCCGCAACCTGCCATTTCGCATTAACTATAGCCTCGTTAATGCGATCGATTTTTTTGTTTGAGAAAGAGCCGAGAGAGAGAAACGGTGGAAACGAGAGAGATGTGCACGATCAACCACTATTCCAGAAAACATTCGCTAGTTTAAAAATATACCACTAGATGACAACAGACAAACCCTCATTAGTCCTAGAAATATACCGCTAGGTGGCACCATCTTTATTACAGAAAATATTCATTAGTCCATATACGAGGTGGTCACACAAACAAATTCAAATTTCGCGACGAGAGGACCACGACAGGAGGGCGCAGAGTCTAACACAAGTTCCTATACCTGTCTTACTTGTTAGTATTAGAATCCAGCCAAGGGGGGCCACGACACGAGGGTGCAGACAGTAACACAAGTTCTTATACCTGTCCTGAATTAAGTCATAGGAAATCCCCAAGACCAACTTCAAGGCCAGTTTAATGTGCCTTTTTTCTCAAGGTAAAATAAGTATATTGTTGTTACTTACTCATTTATTTTAAAGTAATTTTTGCATGTATAATGCTGAAGGTTGACTTCAAGGTGAAATCACTAGACATAAATACATGTTAACTTAAAACAAATTCCAAGGCCACCACTTCTATAAGATATCAATAATGCAGTTTAACCATTTTCATTGATATTTAATTAATATTTAGACTTACTCTGTGTTATATTAATAGACATATAAATTTCAAGGCCGACCGCTTCTATAAAATATCAACAATACAGGGGCATTTCAAAATTTCATCCATTACAATGCACGAACCCTCCGTTTTATACTGAAGGTAATTTTTTACAATCTCGAGGTTGTTATCCGGATATTGAAAAAATTTGATCTAACAGTTAAATTCAACCATATGAATTTTTTGATGCAATAGATTTACTTTACGGTATCTGTAATAATTTTAATAACATTTTTAGGATAATTATGCACTCTCTTTTATAATAAACTGATTACGAGAAATAAATCACATTGTAAAACAAAAACAGTTATCCATATCAGAATGGCATTTAAACTTCATGTTAGATAGATAGAAACAGACAAACATGTTAACTTTAAAAAATACCAAGGTCATCTGCTTCTATAAGATATCTATAATACGATTCAACCATTTTCATTCACTCATATTTAATTTTTAGATTTACCTTATGCTATCTATCTATGTCTTACGAGACTAGGGCCTCTTATTAGAATACAAATTCAATCAGGGGGATCAGACTCGAGAACTAGTTCCTATACCTGTCTTACAAGCTAGCATTAGGACCCTTATTCAATTTCAAATTTTCCCGTGGAGGTCCTGAACTCGATTTTTTGGCTCAAGGTTAACTCCAAGGCCAGACCCAAGGTCAACGCAATGCCAAACCCAAGGTCGAAACCGAGATCAGTCTCAAGGTTAAAATATGACCCCTACGCGGTTGGTCTTGGAATTCCCAAGGCCATAAGTGAAAGTTGAGGTGCGTCTCTTACTACTCTTAATAATTGAATTTTGATCATTTAAATGTTGCATATATAATTCCCGAAATTAGTACCAGATCATTGTATTTCTCGCTAATTTCACACCACACTGATCGTGCGAAGTTTTGATAGTAATTTTCGGGAGATTTAAAATTCCCTCTTAGATTTACGCTTGTGTCAGTTGTAGTGTGAAGTTAGCTAGAACCTGGGGTAAAAAGGAGATAAAAAAGGCAATAACCGTTTTCAAGAAATCAATCATCAAAATAAAAAAACACGGTTTCAATTTTTGTAATGTTCTCCGAAACACACGTTGTCCAAGCTGTTTAAGATCTTATTGGGCTGTCATCTCACATCACAATTAGTCAGCAGACTTATTTGGTATAACTAATAGTTTTACAAAATGTAAAAACACATATATCGGTCAAATGATATTTCTAGGTTGAGAAAAACTATTGAAAGACAGGAGATACGAGATGTAAAAGTAGCAGCGGAGCAGTTAACACGAAGGTAAGCTGGACATGCTGCCGGATATCAAGATGGGCGACGGTCCAACAATAGCCTTAAATGAGGAGCGTATATATGGAGTATAGGGACGGAAGAAGATCGCGGGGACGTCCAAAACTTGATAAAGAATATTAAGACCTAGGTCAAAAGGAAAGTTGAATGTTACGATTTTCAAGTGTTAAAGTAATAGAAAAGATATACAAAGCAAAAAGATGGCTACAATAACAAATGAATGAAAGAGACATCAAAAGGCAACAATCGTAACCGTAATGCTTCTTCCCAAGGTAAAATGGAAAAAGTCCTTTAAAAAGTGAATCTATCTCAATCATCCCAAATAGCAGTTTGCTACAACCAGAAAAAGAGGCAATGGCAATGCATACGCCATTCGAAAGGTTTCTTGTGTAGATTGAAAACGTTAATGACCTGTTTTTCACAAGAGAGAGGTTCAACCTTTCTCAAATGTGTTTCGATAATTGATGCCATACTAATTAAATAAGTGCACCACCTATTTTGATCTCGATTGGCTAACTTCTACTACGTCAAAGATGAAACTCTACCAAATGTTTTATGATTAACAATATGAGCGTCAATCAAAAGCATTTTTCATGTGCATCATCACGAAATAGATCAAAATAAAACAAACGCCACGCTGAACATCCCGTAAACGACTTGGCGACCTCGCATAACCTATCATAGTGGATCGTTGAAAGGATTTATTTATGTTTATATAGATTTTGATAAAATTTGGTACGTACATTTAAATTTTGTAACGTAAAAAAACAAGGTTTCCTACTTCCAATTTGAATGGATTTTCAAATCGAACACTGTATATTTTACATATTTCAATTTTAAGTGTCAAATATTAACCCAATGCACCAGGTTTTTATTATCTGTCAAAATTATTTTTTGTGATTCCGTCCGGCAACACTGGTTTTTTGCAATCCTAAAAATCGTCCAGAAACTCTACAATTTTCAAAAACGTCCAGAAACCTATTGCTTCAGAGCTAGGTCGGCAAAACCATAAAATATTTAGTTTGGCTCCACTGATTTTTCATACATGCTATCAGCTGTAACACATATTACAGTCGTTTGACACCTACAAGTTCAATGCTGTCAAAAACTTCAAATATAATACACCAAATATTTTTAGTGAATTAATAAAGGTTAGCACAAGAAATTGTGTGTATTACTACTCCACAAAAGGTAGTTTTATTCGCAAAATATCATTTATGGGTTAATGAGTAATGATACAAATAACTCATTATTTAGTGTCTCTTTATTTCAGATTTTTGTGAACAAATTTCTCTTCTTAAAATTGCCTTTTGGTTTTGAAAGGTACTTTAACAGTGTTCCAAAATGCTGAGCAAGAACGAAATGTAACATGGTCACTGCTCATTATTATTTTAACATTTTTTTAAGGATAATTATCCTCTTGTACAATAAGTTAATTACTAAAATATGCAAACATTGTAAAAACAAAAACAATAATCTATGTCAAGCAGACGTTTAAAACTTTCTGTCTGACAGAGGTTAATGGACATCTAGGTGCGAACTTAATAAATTAATAGAAATGAAAGAATTTTACTTATAATTTTTTTTAGGGTAACTATGCAACCTCTTTTTTATACGGTCATAATGAAAACATGCAACATTGTTAAAACAAAAAAAATAACCTACGTCAGAATGATGATAGAGATTAACATATACATTTTAACTTAAAAAAATTCCAAATCGGCCCCTTCTATAAAATATCAATAATACAGTTTAACCATTTTCATTCATATTTAATTAACTTTTAGACTTCCTTGCGGTATATTAAGAAACTTTATAAAAAAATTATGAAAAATTAAATTTTCTTTAAAAATGATGTCTGGAGGAATTAATAAAGAAAATCAAAGAACTAAAACAAGATTTAGAGTTGTTCGAAATGAATAGGAGAATGAAGAAGTTTCGGGTTAGCAGGGCAGCAAAGGCAACCTAATAAAGCATGTGTAACTTTTAATGTTTAGCGTTGACAGAATGTACGTAAGAAATTGTGTTTAGAAGAAAATATGCAAGAAAGGTGAAACACAAATTTAGTAAAAACGAAGTGCCAATATAAATTGTTAATTTTATATGTACTTAGCAAATAATGTGTCTACATGAAAAAAATTCAACAAAAAAGTTAAATGTAAATTTAGGGAAAGACATTCTCAAAAATAAATAAATCATTTTAACATGTCTTGTATTTATATGTAATAATGAATCAAGCTTGTAATTTTAAAATGATTAGTCGATAGAGGTAATATTTCCCAGTACATCAGTTACGTAGATAACACTACAATTTAGATTTGTAAAGTAACATGCAGAAACTCGTTTTATATGAAAATTGAATCTGATCAATTTACGAAGTAATTTAAAAAATAATGTAAAGTTAAAAATGATTATAAAACAAAACTACAGGTTTAGTTCAATGACACATTTAATTCAGCATTTTCTCGTTCAGATATTACTCAAGTTAAATGCAAAATTTCTCAAACATTATGCATAAAATTTGATCAAGTCTAAAGATTTCATTGTTTACATGAACCTATGCAAATTATACTTCTTATAGGAAAAAATACTTCACTTAAATAACTAGATCATATTCTGAATTATTTCCTTGCTTTATTTCAAGATAAATTGTCACTTAAAACACTGATAAGTTTCAAAATCTAAACTGTGTACACAAACTTATGAGAAGTCTAAATTATTAATTTTATTAAACACAAATAAAGTTTACCTCGAGTAGGATTTGAACCTACGACATGTACTTTGCTAGCTCTAACCAAATGAGCTATCGAGATGCAAGCCCCAATCGATGTAAATTTTGTCTTTATGTATGTAAAACTGATAATAATTTATGAAGATTGTATTTATCTTATAAGAGAAAAATCTCTTTATTAAATAAAACAACTGAAATAGTTGTCTGAACTGTTTACACAAAAGCTTGAGATAAAATTATATTTCCAATAATATAAACGGATATTACTGGAATAAATAGATCTTATTTTTAATTTTATGCTCAAATTCACAAATATTTTTAAAATTTCGCAAAATCGCTACTTTATTTTGCTGTAGAAGTTTATATGTTGTGTACACCAATAATATTAATCTGGGTCAAACTTCCAGATATTTTCAATTTTTTCGTTAACGTATATCACTACACTTTTCTAGCACAAGTTAAACTGTGACTTAAATTTTTTGTACACAGCTGTAGTAAAATTTTTAGGATAATGAGAATATTTTACGGTAAATAATAAAAGCATAGAAACAATTAAACATTTATTTATTTTTTGTTATAAACAAATCTAATCCTGACAAAAACTACTCTAAATATTAAAAAACTACTTATTATCACTAATTCAGAAAACAGATAAATAAACTTAAACGTCTAAATTTTCAAGAGTAACACATTTTGCGTATCACGTATATTTTGGCGCTCCTTTGCTAAGGAATCGTTGGCTTCAACCAATTCCTCCGTTAGGCGCTGCACTTTAACCACTCCCGATGCCTCACTGTTTATATAATCATCCAACATGTTCCGTAACCACATCACTCTTTTGTTGGAATTGATGAAGAGTTATGGGATTATGAGTTTGATGTAGTAAACCCTGGAATTCGCGCCCTTCTTCCCTGATCAGCTGCAAATTCTTTCCTCGATATTGCAGTAGAGGTGGTACTACTGCTGCTGCCGCTGCTGATGGAGATGGTGATGCTGCAACAGTTGTTGCAGGCGTAATGCTATAAAAGACAAAAGAGAAAAATAGAAACGAATCTACCAATAAGTAAATTATGAAAAACTATAAATTATATAAACTGTACTTACTTTTCAAAGAATCTGCTAAAATCTTCATCCACATCACTATCACGTATAGATTAATAGGAATATCTTCATCAAATTCAGGCATGGGAAGAGGTTCTAAGTTAGATTTTGCTGCAGGTGTCGAACCAAAACATCGTGTAAGATATTTGGTTTCTTGCTCATGGATAATTTTGTTCTTTTACTGGTTGAAGCCATAGTAAATATGTATGTAACTAAATGTTATTATAAAATTTTAAGATATTATATACCATTAAATCTGTTAACGTTAACAAAATTGTTAAGAAGAGGAAGTGGTTGGTATGATGAAACACCTGTATAAGTAAAGTCTGAACTATAATAAATGCAACATAATCTATAAGTAACAAGTCGACGTGAGAAAGTATTTCACATGATTGCAGCAAGGTTAAGAACAAGTGTTATAGATATTCTTAGTAAACGCCAGTCAAAATAATGTACAAAGTGCAATGTAGCGTCTATCTGAAATAATCAACGATAATGAACTGAAGCTCTTGTGAATACTATTGCAACATAATCTAAAGGTAATGAACAAAAGCGTGTGAAAGTATTCCGCAGGGATAAGTAACAGGCGTAAATGTCAATCGCCCTAACAAACAAAGGCAAAGTTGAAGAAAGTGAACTAATTTGGAGGGTAATGGCATGAATTTCTGAGTTCGTTTCCTTATTTTTGAGCAAGTCAATGACCTTTGCGGAAGGGGTTAATGACCGTACAATCTCCGATCAATGACCCCCAAAAAATTTGGCAATTTTTCAAAAGGTCAATGGCCCCAAAGTTGGCGATTTTTGTAAATTTTAGGATCATTGACGCCGGAGAATTGAAAAAACCTGAAAGAAATCATACTGCTTAAGCTCGAAAGCAATCTATCATTGTTAAAGTGTTATCTTGTAAGACTTAAACAGTTAAAGCACGCTTCAGAGAAAACAGGTTGGTGCGCTCTAGATTCTTGTTTCAATGGTAGGTTACTTACAGGAATTATAGTCAATATAGCAAATATCAAGGACTTATTTTTTTACAAAATGCACACAATAGTTCGGAACGAAAGGTTAAAGTAACGTTAAACCCATCCATGCTAAAGGTGAATGTTGTTTAGCTGAAATTTCATTAAACCTCAAAATCATGTTATCGGGTTGAAGACTTGCCATAAAAAATGATGTCATTGATATTACAACCAATTTACGTGAGTGGTGTAATGAAAACGTTTATTATAAATTACAAAAAAATTAGGAGTTATCCGAAAAGGATTCCGGTAGGGCATTATAGTTTTACATTTAAAGGTGAATATTAATAGCTACACTTTATAGGTGGTAGGTGGTTAAAGTTAAAAATGATGTTAAAAATGATTAGTATTGCTTCCTGTGGTCTCTTGTTTAGGCATTATATCCCGCGGACATAATACGGATAGTTTAGTTTTCCTCATTTTAGAGATGTTTTAAATTATGATTCAATTCAGTTCCCCACTCAACTAGATGATGTAAACAAACTTGAAAAATTAACCTCCATTAATTTGTTTAGCATTCAGGGAAAAGGTATATTACCATTTGTATTAAATGAAAATCAAAATAGTGACTGGAAGCCTATAAATCTTTTAGTACTTTCTACTAATTATCATGCCGCTGGTTCTATTGCAGATGTTATTAATACAAAAAATAACACTATTTATCATTTCAAGTGGATTAAAAATTTCAGCTCTTTTTTCTAAATAACTAGCGGATAAGAACACAAGAAATTTATTTGTTGCCGACGCTTAAACCATTTTTCTTTAGATCAGCTTCTACAAAAACATGTCAGATGTTTTTGCAGTTAAAAAATTTCGCATTCCAGGAAAAGATACCATTTATATTTGACCTTGACTCAATTTAGTCAATACAAGAACCATTTAACCTTGACCTACTTTTTAGCAGGCGAGCTTCAAATGATTTTCCAAGGTCACCACCGGAGAGAGTGGCCTTGAACTAAGCCAGAACCGGCCCTATATAACTACTCTTCTTCAATTACAATATTCCAGTTAAGTTCTAATTGGTTGTAATCTCTTTAATTATGACCATAATGGTACTTCAAAAGCGCAAAAATATTAAGCAGTTGCCATTTTTGAATTGTTGGTTTTGCGTTCCTGTAGATAAAGTATTCGACTCGCGTGCTACGACCCTTATTCATTTCTCGTGCGTTTGTTCGGTTCGCAAATTTCAACCAAATAATAGGCACTTAAACATTCTCGTATATTATTAATTTATTGTTTCTCTATTTTATAAAAAAATTAATAGGGGTCAGCTCAAAAAATTATGTGTGCGTCACTAGTCCAGAAATGATACTTTTGCGAATATTCGCAGTTACAGATCTCGGCTCTGCTCACACTCGCAAAACTATCGTAACGCAAAGAACCATTTCTTGAGATTTGTAAGTCTCTATTTACGGTTCCTTTATTTTAGATTTTCGTGAATAAATTGCTATTCTGAAAACACTTTTTTTTTAATGCACCTTAACGGAGTGTTCCACAATGCTGAGCGGGAGTGAAGTGGAATATGGCCATGTTCATTGTTATTCTAACAACGACATACTGGGATTAAGCGCATGGAGATGACTTTCGAAAAGTCTGATTTTTATTAATTAGGGGGTGATTATATTATATCTAAATCTGAATTTGTAAACTTTTTAATGCTGTACCTACTTTAAAATTGAAAATTGCTAGCCATAATTAGTATTAAGTCGCATGCTACGGCTCTTATTCATATCTCGCAGGATTCGCAAACTTTAAGCAAATATTAGGCACATAAAACATTTTCGTATAATAATTTATTATTAATTTATAGTTCTCTCTAAATATAGGAAATTAATAGCGCTAGCACAAAAATGTTGTATCGCACTAATCCAGAAACGATTATTTTGCGAGTATTCGCAGCTGCAGTCCTCATTATTTAGTGTGCATTTGTATTAAATTTTCGTGAACAAATTCTTATTCTTAAAAATGCTTTGAAATACACCGTAACAGAGTGTTCCAAAATTCAAAAGCAGTAGAATATGACCACTGCTCATTATTACTCTAAAATACTGGATGTAAGCGCATAGTGAATTGTCCCCATGACTTTTAGAAATGTCGATTTTCATGAATTAAGGGACCCTTACAATAAACCTAAATCTGGATTTGCAAACTTTTTAATGCTCTATCTGCTATTAAAATTGAAAAAAGCCTAGCCATAAGTGGTCTAGTTGTGAAATCCAAGTTGAGTTATGAATGGTTGTATAATCTGTTTAATTATGATCATAACAACATGGTTAACAGTTATTAAGCAGTCGTAGCTGAATGTCATTTGTCATTCGTTAGTTTTTTGTGTTCCGGCGGATAAAGCATAACATTATAGTCGCTCTTATTCGTATCACGCACGTTCGGTCGTTTCGTAAATTTCAACCTTGTAAACATGAGATACATAGAAATGTTAGTATAATATATTATTATTAATTTATTGATTCAAAATAAATAAAAATAACGCACACTATATTTAAAAAACAAGCAATTTTTCGACTGTAAATAATCACAGAGGCGGTGATCCTTCATATACGCATAGAAGAGTGTGTGCAGAGTGGCGTTAAACGCCCCCACAATTGCTTCTTCTAACGCTTCTGAAAGTGAAATTCGGTTACTTTGATGTCGGTTATAAATAAATTACCATTAATAAAAATAAATTCACACTAAAGGGTTTCCTTTTACAAAAGATCAATAAGCGATCATCAATGCATTTTAATCAGAAACTCTTTCGATACATGAATGAGTACATCAAAAAGCGGTTTCGTTTTGATATTTACATAAACGATAGAAATAATTTTAGTTAACATGGCAGTACTAGTTCACCCACTTATTAATTTCTATTTTTTACAAAATAAATACAAATGTGTTAATTATAACAATTTTTACGTTTAACACTAAAAGCGATTGACCACCAAACGAGCGCCATAAATGGCGACGCCTGCTGCCAAACGTTGGAGGGCGTCGCGACGTTGCTTAATTTAGATCGGGCTTGGTCGATAAACTACGTTATAAACGTAATCATCGCTATATTTGTACATGGAAGTATCGTACAAGTTTGGACAATCATCATTTATAATGAAAATCAATAATGCCAGAACTTCCTTTTATCGTAGATAAAGGGTTGAGAAAAATGAAAGTTAATTTAAAGTAACAGACCGAGACGATCCATATTGGGAAAAATCTGCAGTTAGTTCCCACGACAATGCGTCTCCATTAGCAGTGATTCTTCACCTAAACAGTTATCATAACCTGTTAGTTCGAAAGCGTGTTTCCCTTTCGAAGGACTTGAATGGGACTTTACATTTAATATGTGCATCCGTATAAACTTGTACCGTTAACCTTCAGTTTGTTAACGATCTTAAAAAAGTTTGCTTCGGCCGTTGCATTGTTTCCTTAAAAGGAAATGAATTAAACATTCCAGTTCTTGAATTTACAATGTCTTGTAGACGATGTTTCCATTCATTCTTGGATATCGTTTTTGTTACTGTTGTTTTTAGTTACGCCATACATTGTTGCGTTTTTCAAATGTAGCTACCGAATTAAGTGTACGTTAATGCGTCTTGTTTGTTCGATGATTGCCTAATACGAATTTGGTTTCTTCATCGTTGTCTTTGAAAGTTCCGTATTTAGACATTTACGGTTTAACTCCATTTAGGGATATTTTATATCTCATTTTAGATCAATATGAAAATTATTCGCTGTTGGCGCGATTGTTACGCCTTCAGTTATTTTTAAATGACATGCAAATTCCAAGCCATTGTTAAGGAACTGCAACCAAAATCTGTTTATCCGTACTTGTAGGGGGAAAATAAAAGCTTAGCAATCTAGATAATACCAACTTGAAATGCTACTATGGATTTTGTTTTATTCTATATTATACGAGGGCGATCGGATAATAGAAATTTCACTCATATGTTAATTTACTTAGACTTCTGGCTGATGCTAGTTATCAATTGCCAACTATGGTTAATTGTTGATAACTTCGTGTTACGTTCCACCGTTTACTAATACTTTTGCAACAAGATCCGAAGGCGGTTAAATTAGAGAAAAGTTGTATAATTTAGGGCATGTTCACAAGCCGTAAGCAAAAGTTCATTATTGTTTATCGTTGTTTCCGAGATTTAAAACAAAATGTGATTTTTGGGTTTATTTTTTTTCGTAATTCCTTCATTTATTTTAAAAGATTTTTAACCACTTACGATCACAATTAAAAAGCAAAATGTGGCCAAAGAATTCCTATTTTTTTTAATGCCGGAAATGAAGTTTAATAAAAGACTAAAACATTAAATTAATGTTTTATTGAAAAAAGTCAAAATTAAGGAAGAAAATCTCTAGTAAAAATAGTAATAAGCCCAGTTCCGTAATATTACGGGTTTCGAAAAAAAATTTATTCTACCCAAAAGTCGACTTTGGAATTATATAATCAGTCACAGACTGAACACTGGTATCTTGACTCTCGCCGTATCTTTTTATTTTTGTCGTTGAGCTTTTTTGATCACACAACACACATGCGAGTGGTGTTTGATTTTTTTTGCTGTTGCAGGCACATAATCAGGAAAATGGCGTTCCACTACTCTTAAGGGATTCGCAGCCGATCTTCTACGACCTTGCCGATTTACTAGTTCTTTTCCACAAGTTTCAATAATTTTTTCTATAAATTCCATTCGGTATTCCAAGTGTGATAATTTTCCCTCACACTTCTTATATAAAACGTATGAGTTCCATAAAGCAAACTCGACAAAGTGGAAAAAATTTTTTTTGTAATAACGCTTACCACGTTTTCTGATTATTGGATTGTCTGCCATTGTATCATTATAATCAGTAACTACAGCAGGTTTTCTTTTGGTTTCACGGTTGTGTTTTCCAGTACAGTCAACCATATCACATGAATGAACCGTAGACAAAAGGCAAACATCTTTCTTATCTCGCCGCTTCATTACCATTACTTTACCCCGTTGATAGGCCACAATCTCTCCCGATTTTAGCTTTGCTTTCTACAGCTCTATAGGCATTTCTTTTCGTTTGGGTTTGACGGTTCCATAAGTGTCTGTTTTATGACGTAATAAAATTTCAGCCAAGAGTGGACTGGTGTAAAAATTGTCTGTAGTGAGACAGTAGCCTTTGTCCAACAATGGTTTCATCAGTGACAGCACTATTTGAGTGGAAATCGGATGACCACAAAATTCATTATCGAAAGTAGTTCCTTTTCCAGTGTACGCAATCATTGACCATATGTAACCTGATTTGGACTCGCATAACAAATACGATTTTATACCAAATCTGGCACATTTTCAGTGGAATGAATTGCTTCCACCCGAGACGTCCTTTAAACATAAGTAAGCTTTCATCTATTGTTACATCTCGATCTGGTGCATATAATTCTTGAAACCTTCTTTGTAGTAATTCCAAACTGGCCAGATTTTATGTAGTTTTGGAGCAGGATGTGTTTGTGGGTCAAAATTGGGCTCGTTATAAAAATGTAAATATTTTTTGAGTTCAACAAAGCGTTTTCTTGTCATAATCCTCGGAAAAATGGGTGTCTCGATGATGTTATGTTTCGGCCAGTAATCTTGGTACTTCGGTTTCTTTATAAGTGACATCAAAGAATTTACTGCAATAAACAAAAATATTTGGTTCTTATTAGTAGGAATCCGGTTATTGGTGTGCGATTCAGCATTCCTATTTGTTTCACTTACAACGATTTCAAAAAATGCATCATCGAAAAACAACTTGATAAATTTCATAATGCCTTTTGTTGCATCTTTATCTACAGCGAAATTTAGTGAACTAGTAGCAAAAAAATTAAATCTGGGGGGCTCATGAGGTGGATCAGTAGTACTTATACGATACCACGTCCTGGCTGAACTCATGTCAACATTATTTTCTGAATCAGACGACTTACTACTAATTTCATCATTCGAGGATGAAGATTCGTCAGAGTCGCCTTGATATTCTTCCTCCAACCAATTGTCAGTATCAGATTCTTCAGAACTCATTTTATTATACACTTTCAATGGTTTTATGTCAATGATAAAAACTAGTTTCAGTGTGTTTACATTGATAAAAAGTACAAAAACAAACAACGCGGCAACTATACTTCTTGAGCAACGTACTCAAATTGAAAGTAGGTCGCCGTGTCGCTTTGTTCCTCGCAAACCCCACTTCGAACATTACCGGGCGGGAAAGAGATTATATGTAGCTTTAGTCACTGCTGTACGTACGCTACGATGAGGCAACCGAAAATTTTCCAGGATTTTTTGTCTTATATACTGAGGCCCGTAATATTACGGAACTGGATGCTAAGTGGTTAAAAACGAAAGGTACATACTTCTCCATTGTCACTTTTTGAATTCTATTAGATGGCGTTTTCAAATTTTTTATTCGACGTTTCGTCTCCGAGAAACCATCATAAACTTTATTTTTTTATATCGCCGCAACCAATCAAACACGCTGTATTCGATAGTATTTTTTATTACGAATTTAACCATTTAAACACGTTTTAACACATTATGGTTTTGAAGCTGAAAAATTCGGATTTTCATTTTTTTTCCCTATGATATCTGTTAATATTAGAAGGCTTTGATAAAATATCACTTATTTAACATTAGTTTTATTGCGTTGAGATCGTTGTAGTTATTAGAGTAATTGTACGTATTTGTTGTTTTTATTACCATTACTCCGTGGGTTCTTCTTTTGGTTTTGTTTATTTAATTTATAATTATAATTGATCCATTAGTGTACCTATGGAAGGACGAAATGTTACAGACAAAGAAAAGTTCAATATGTTGACATGCTACATCCTGTCCCAGGAGTTACTGAGCTGATGTACTTGAATAAATATCCTGAGCGAAGGCGAATCTAATTTAAAAGAATTTGGTTCATTTACAAAACCTGTCCTATCCCGTTAAAAACAATCTGATGATGAAAAAGCTAATACCGTTTTACAAGCCGTTGTTGAAAACCCTGAAATATCGACAAAACAAATTTAACATCGTAATGGTACACTTAAGTCTACAGCAAAATTCATTTTAAATAAGAATAAGTTTCATCCGATATAAATTTCGAGTTTGTCAGGGTCTTAGACCAGCTGATCAGGAGCGGCGAGCAGGTTTTTTCGAATGGTATACTAGAAAATGTGACGAAGATATAAATTTTCCTTTTAAAATAATTTGGTTTGGTGAAAACATGATAACCAACAATGGAATTTTCAACCGATGTAACAAACATTATTGGGCAAAACAAAATCCTTATTTAAAAAAAGAATCAAGACGTCAACATAGATTTGGATTTAATATATGGATGGGCATTTTGGGACGAAGAATAATAGGACTTTTTATTTACCATAACAATTTAAATGCCGAACGATATCTGGGACTGGTTTGGAAAAAGCCTTGGATGAATTACCTGTAGCGCTTGTTAAGAACTGTTAGTTTCAACAAGATGATGCCCCACCACATAATTGAAGAAATGTACAGGACTATCTATCATTGCGGTTTACATGAAAATGGATTGGAACTTAACAGTGCAGTAGATTGGCCAGTCTGATCACCCGATTTAAGTCCATTGGATTTTTTTCTGTGGAGTTACCTGAAAAACCAAGTGTATAATGGGAGTTTTGAAAAATGAAGAGCAGTTGTTAATATCGGTTATGGCAGCAGTTAATATAATTTCGACAGAAATGCTAGACCGTGTTTTAAATTATTCAGTAAAGAAAGCTTACCTGTGTCTAGAAAATAATGGCACCCTATTTGAACAGTTATTGTAATTATTCAACTTTAATTAAATAGGTTTAAAAGATTGGAGTTGTTAAATTTGTAAATAAAGAATATTATCAAATACTAATATTAACCTGAATTTTTCATAAAAATTAGTTTCAAAACCATTATGTGTAATACATGGTTAAATTCGTAATAAAATATACTGTCGAATGCAGGGTGTTTCGTTGGTCGCGGCAATATAAAAAAAAATAAAGTTTATGATGGTTTCTCGGAGACGAAACGTCGAATAAAAAATTTGAAAACGCCATCTAATAGAACCCAAAAAGTAACAATGAAAAGTACCTTAGGTTTTCAAAATTCTTTTAAAATAAATGAAGGAATTACGAAAAAAAAACCCAAAAATCGCATTTTATTTTAAATCTCGGAAACTATAAATAATAATGAACTTTTGCAAACTACATGTGAACATACCCTAAATTATACAACTTTTCTGTAATGTAATCGCCTTCGTATCTCTCAGCGTTTTCAAGATCCCCATGCTGTTCATCCTTATCTTAGGCAAGTTGTGTATACAGGGTGTTTCAGGAGAAATCTGTCATACTGCACGAGCTTATTCCTCTCATCAAAATAATAAAAAAAGTTCATATAAACATGGGTCCGGAAATGCTTCGTTAGCGAGTTATACAGGGTGAAAAGTTTCGCCTGATGAAAATGTAGGCCAATGTCGCTCAAAATTACAAAACCGTAGATTATTTAAATAATCTAATTACAATTAAAATTAACTTACAATTAATACGGTATAACACTAGCTCCTCGAAATGTCCACTTCCATTGTCAATACACATTTCAGAGTGACGATTTAAAGACGCCATTGCATTCTCCAACGTACGTGTTCTGTTTCCTACTAGACCACACAAGACGTGTATGCAGAACCGACGTTCACAGTTAGATTCAGAAGTATTATGCAGGTTAGCGCTCTTAGTGACAAACCTATACACTGAATACCTTTTAGTACTGGTTAGCAATGCTTGATTTTCATTATTTTCAGTTGTGTGTTTCTTAACATAATTGAATTTAAAAGAAAATTATTCCGTAGTTATTGACTTTATTTGGATTAATATTTTCAGAATTGAATTTTTTACAAATTGTATTAAACATTTTTCTTTGTTTATCGGCAATTTAACGGAGTTAAATTGATGTCACACAAAAAAGTGTATTTTTTTGACGCCAAGCTTTTGTACTTTACCCTTCTTTTTTATTAACTGGAGTCACAGCTCTGGGACAAGTTTTATTCGATTTTTCAGCTCATTTTACATAAAACGTATTCAATTAACAACCTTAATTATTAACACTCTACAAATTTCAGTATGAGTGAATTTCACAGGAGGAACTGAATTCCAGGCCACATCTTTCACCCTGTATAACTCGCTAACGAAGCATTTCCTGACCCATGTTTATATGAACTCTTTTTATTATTTAGTGAGGGGAATAAGCTTGTGCGGTATAATATATATATATATATATATATATATATATATATATATATATATATATATATATATATATACACACACACCCGCACACCGCACGCCTGCACGCCCGCACGCACACACCCACAGACATGTATATATATATATATATATATATAATATAAAGTACGATATAGCCGATAATATAGACGATACCACGCACACACGCACCCACCCACCCTTCTATTTGTAAATACTTAAATACTACTTGAAATGAACTTTCCTGTTGAGGAATTAACAGATATGATATGGGTACTGGGAGAATGTATGATAAATAGTTTACTAGCACAAATAATTTAAAGAGACAATCCAAGAAAACAATGCTGGAAAGGTTAGTAGATCGTTTTAATCTTACGGGTTCAGTAGTTTATGAAAACAAGGAAAGGACAAAACCTGTAGTTAACGAGGAAAACGAATTTTACGTTACACAAAATCTACATGTTAGTACACGTAAAATCTCGTGCCAACAGGATATTAGTAACACATCCGTCCGAAGAATAAAAAACAAGATGCGTCCATAATATATCCAGCTGCACCAAGTCACGACGGTGACTACCCCAGAAGAGTTGCTTTTTGCGAATGGGCTCAGCAACAAATCCGAAATCATGTGGATTTCTTTGATATTGTCCTTTGTGGAGACGAATCCACGTTTCATAAGAATAGAATCGTGAATAAATATAATTTTCATTATTATTCAACAAGTAATCCCCATCTTGTAGTAACTCATAGTCAAAATAGGTGATCTTTGAATGTTTGTGCATGGTATACTTGTAGATCGCGTAATTGGGCCACATTTTTTCGATGGAATACTGCATGGTCTGGTTTATTTGGACTTTTTAGAAAATTATCAAAAGAGAAAGGTTAGAATGGAAGCTGGAAATTTTTGGTGGAACATCAGGCAAACCGAGAAATTGATGTATTTAATAAAACGGATACTCAAAATTATGGATATATTGAAATAATGAAGTATCATGTATCTGATTTTTATTTGGTACTTAAGAGAGTGCGATATTATTAAGGATATCACTAGCATTTCGCGGCTTAAGATGGGAGGTCAGTTTATACATTTTTCCGTAGTAGTTATAGGGCAGCCAGATTTTGGGAAATAGTATTTTATTGTATACTAGCAAAATACTCGTACTTCGTAACGGAATGGTATGCCAAAAGACACTAATAGAAACCTAATGGTCTACCTTAATTTATAAAATATGAACGGCCCATTTCCATTCATTTTACCTTGTAGAGCTTACTGTGTACAGGAGATTTATAGATATTAAGTTTATCCTAGTTACTCCGATGATAGTTTTTCATAAACATGTGGCCAATTTTGAAGCTTCGACGTCTAATGTTCTGACCTGGGAGTTGAATTTCAACCTCTATTTCCCACCCTCTGATATTGGTTTTCAAAACGCCTTCTAAATATACTACCGAAATCATGTTTAATTTGAATTTCAAAGATCTCTAAGGTGATTTCGCTGTAAGTCTCAATGAACCCAACAATCCTCATTTCACCCCATTTCCTCCCCCTTAGGACCTGTACTGAACTGAAATCGTAAATTCCACAATGATCTTCACTTTGGTTGTGAAACGCTGCTTAGTTTGATACCCAACATGGTATTTTACAATATTGTAAACTTTCAACCCCTAAAATTATCCTAGAGGGAAAATTAATTTCATAATTGCATTTCCCTTGTTTCTGTCAACTATTTTCCTCATGACACTCCACACAGTATACTTGTTTCAGAAAACTTAATATGCTTCCTTGTTCACCCCTCCCGCTGTTACCAGTTAGGGGATGATTTCGAGGAAAAGTCAAAACACGTGTTTCTTTATTTCTTAAGCAACATCTGAATTTCAATGTTCTTGTTTCTGAGTTTAACGGCTTTTAAGACATATTCACTTTGCTTAAACAAATCATCCCCTTTTGGAACCCGATTTCACCACCCTGAGATAAAATGTCAAAAAACAGTGAAAGATGGACCCGTTCGGTTATTAATGAGAATTGATTCCTCGATTTTCAGATCTCTAACTGCCCGGGTTTACAAAAAGATCTATTTTTCAACCCTTAATTTCTACCCCTTAGAGGTTGAGTTTCAAAAAATCCTCCTTTAGTGTGTGCCTACGTGATAAGGGGTGTTCCTCCCTTTTCAGATCTACAACTGCCCGGGTTTACAAAAGACCTATTTTTCAACCCTTAATTTCTACCAATTAGAGGTTGAGTTTCAAAAAATCCTCCTTTACTGTGTGCCTACGTGATAAGGGGTGCATATTATCCTAAGTTGAAGTTCCTAGGTCTAACGGTCTGACCTGGATGTTGATGGATGATGATTCAGGCACTGAGTGAGTGAGGACAAAGCCTATTATTAATATACATTCTCGAAACTTTTCGCGATACTGCCTTTGAAAAATTATTTAGTTCTAAGCGAGTGGCAGCCTCTACTTAAAGATTTTCCGGTGAAATTTTGAGCTGGTTTACAAGACATGAACAATTTGCCGGCGACAAACTCGTTCTAATAATAATTACAGAGCTAATGCGTGTAACTAGTGGTTGGGTAATTGATACCTTTACATAGTATTCCCATCATAGAAATCTAAGTGTATTCTTCTTAAGGCAAAACACGTTTTACTAAAGACGCCCATTATATAATTGTCAAGGATTTATGAGCCCAGATAAAACATTTAGCAAGGCACATTTCACGTAACAATACAAAATGCTTATAAAAGGCGTACCAGGGCGTTACATCCAAGCCACCAGGTTACTTATTGTTCGATTTAAAACAAAATACGACAGATGTGCTACATATTTGGACAGAGCGGGATTTGTGATGTGTGCATATATATATATATATATATATATATATATATATACAGTATATGTATTTAAGCCCCACAGTCATGTATGTTGGCTGACGTTTGACATTGATCAGATGCATTGCATTTGCGAGTGTGCGCACAACGTTCTAAAACATCACATTCCGCTGTCCAGAGATCAGAGGTATCACAAAAAGGTGTCTATAAAAAGGAAGCAGCAGTTTCTCGAACAGAAGGATGGTGCATTTCTACCACTCTTATTAGGGCCATTGAGTCGCAAATTGTGGTAGACGTTTTATCACCACTTATGTGAATAATAATTGTTACATCGCTAGTCATATAGATATCAACAATATTATATGAATCAAGCCGGAACGGTATCGAATGGATTTACAGAGGCTTAAAATATCAACGTGGAAATAAATGGAATAGAAAGCTGGCTGGGTGGTATATTTAGGAGTATAATACCGTTATTGAAGCCTGGTGCAAAGACTATTGGAAAAGAAGCACTAAGAATAGAGTTCAACATCCTTAGGGGCGTTATTGAAGACCGCTCTATTAAAGAGTCGTTTAGAGAAAGATTTAATGAAGTAGGTGGAAATTTTAAACGTAAAACCGACGAGAAAATTGATAAAAGGGTGATATAAACGAGTATGCCTAATGTGATAATGATCAGCCTCTGTTGAAAAGAGCCAAGGCGACCCCAGCTAAGAAGAAACCTGTACGACGATATATTGGCAAAATCATTAATAACAGCATTTCTACATGCACAATCGTGCGAATGCATTAAATCCGAATTTGTTTGCCTTACCATCGACTCAGACAAATGGATTTATTTGCTTTACCATTGACTGAGAAGTATTAAAAAACCCTTATCGCCATTGCGAAATGATTCACCAATAGAATTTGTAGTGCCTGGAAATGGAAACGATTATATGTACTTAAGCCAGACCATGCTTTACATTACAGCTAAAGATGTAAGCGATCTTTCCTTTTTCATTTTTCAGGTCCTCTTGTTTCGAGCACATTGTTTCATCTCTTATCTAAAAGCATCTTCTCACGTCTAACTTTTGTGGCGATTGGAGTTGTAGTGTCGGTACCTCACAACATGTGTGTGTTCCTGTTTACACTTGTCCTGAAAGTGTTGTCATTCCTGTGGACAAGTACATCCAGTAATAGCAGTTTTTGTTCCGACTCCAATTCCATTGTGACTGTTATGGTTTTTCGGTAAATTCGGATATCACTTGGTCTTGGAAAGCTTCCATGTATATATTATTCACTATGGGTGATAACGGAATAGCGGGGAATTATTTGGAAAATTAGCATCCCATTTGGTGATTTTTTTCAATTTTGATTCTTTGGCGTAATTCAATAGAATTATTGATAAAACCTTGCAGAACTCTTTGCGATACTAAAGTACGAGATGCTAATTTTAGACGTCTTGAGGAACGTATCAACTTACTGCAAATAGAAGGTTACATTGTTTTTAGCCTAATTTTATATAGTACCATATTTAACAACACGTAGCCTGAATAAAATAGAATCTACTTTTGATAAAATACGAAACTTTAAGTTTACAGCTTCAAGCTTGCTACTTCGCCGCCTCGTAACATTTATCTATATTATCCATGAAGTGTGCGTCACATCTCGAACAATTTTACACCGAACAGTACCTGTACCGCTAAGTACAGGTGGTTGCTTTTATACTAGTGCTTGTTAGCAATGTGAAATTTAAACACATCGTACGCCTTGTTGTTACATGTTATAATTGTCAATCTTATGCTGTATACTCTAAAAAGATCATATTGGAAATTTGCATGAGAGCAAGAGAGAAAGCAGAATATGGAATTTGGAAGACAGAACGAAAGGCGCTTTAGAATCAATCGACTCAAGGTCAATAAATTCCATGTCAACGAATTTTGACCAGTTCCATAAACCCGAGGACAGTACAAGTTGTCTAGGTTTTAGTCAATAACCTTCCTAGTTCAATGAAATCTTATTGATAGTGTAGGTGAATGAGCTTTGCTTTGGCTAGGACAATAAACTAGGTTAATGAACTTTGTACGTTTTGGTTCTTGTATATGTTAAGCGAGTCTCCTTTAAGTGGTTCCGGTCTTTAGTAAAGTGCGATTCGATTAAGTGCTTAGAGTCTATACTAAAGTTTGTCAGCTCAATAGACTTACTCCGGATCAAAAAACCATATATAGGCAAATCAACTTAGTAAGTCTTGGATATGTGGATATGTGTTGGCTAAGTGATCTAGCTTAAAGTGGTCATGCTTCAGGTATTAGCTAACATGGGTCTTAGCTAAGTGATTCTTGTATATGCTTAAACGAGTGTCTTGGCTAAGTAGTTCTAGTCTTAGCAAAAGTGGGTATGGTTCAGGTCTTAACTAAAGTGCGTCTTTGCTAAGTGGTTCTGGTCATATCTAAACATCAATAAACTTTATCGTGACCAAACTGTAAGTCAAGTAACTACCTGTTTCTGAAACAGCCACTTGCACATGAAAACCTGTTGAATGCGACAGTGTCTTAAAAATAGTGTTTTGAGAACAACTACAGTTACCTCTTTTGGGGTAAGCGGTTAGCACTTTCTAGACAACAGCTACCTAATTGATAACAACAGTAGCTATTTTCTAGAAATAAGCAACTTTTTTCCAGAAAAGGGTAGTTTTTTGACATATTGACCTACAACTTATTAACTTATACAGATCATTGCCTCAGAAAGGTTCTTTGATCACTAGATAAAGTTCAATGAGCTTATTATATGGCTTAAAACTCGCCTTGCTGTGGTTCTTTTTACTGTCACTTTATTCGAAATATTTAATAACTCAAAAAACACAAAATCGAACGTAGCAGAAAGATTCGCTAAAATAGTGAAAATCTATAGTCTATATCTATATCCGGTATAACTCAAAATGGACATACTGATTTGATGTTAACAAGCATTTTAAAATTCGTTTATTTAGTAATTTACAAAGATAATTGATCGCTTCCAAACTTAAAGAAACGTGTGTATCAAACGAATTCGAATGGTTGATAATCTATTTTTTTCGGCAATTACATAGTTACAAAAATCTGTTACAAGTTACGCGTTACAACAACAATGGTTGACTAGGCTACATTTAAACTTGCAATAAAAAATAAAAAGATATGACAGGAATTATGCGATAACCTCCCTTAATTTCTAAAAAATAATCATTTCATAAAAGATCTTGTGTTTTTGACACCTGCAATTCCTACAATCTTCAGGTCAAAAAAACTACGGAAAATATCTAGACATCGAATTAAATTCGAAGGATTATTCAGATGCCAACATGTTTCCCCAAAACTATTCCATTTAGAATTCAGTTGGCCTTATTTCATACCCATACCCATTCTTTTTTGTAATAAATCTTATAAAGCGATTAGGAATTGTAGACATACATAGTGTGGATAGAAAATACTCGAAAGGGGTCGATAAAGTCGGAAAGAACTGAACTGATTTTATAGTACTTTGGTATATAGAGCTTTTTGGGTACGGAGTAGAGGGGGGGGGGGGTCCATACACCGAGAACGCAGTGAACCAACTTTTGGGTACGTGTAGGGGCGAGGCGGGGGGGTATTGATACACCGGGAACACAGTGAACCAATTTTATGAAATATGGTATATATGGGCTTTTGGGCACGAGTAGTGTTTTTGCATATCTATTTTTTTATCTGAAAATAATAGGGGGGAGTAATACATATACTAGGAAACGGATAGGTCAATTTTAATTAAATTTGGTGTTGTATAGAGACTTTTGGGTGCAGGAAATGTTTTAGCGTTATCTTTCTGAAAAGTGGAGGGCGGGGTGTAATGCATATATTAGGAACCAATTTTCATTAAACTTGCTGTTGTATAAGGACTTTGGGTACGGGAGAATTGACGGAGAATGTTTTAGCGTTTCGAATTGAATGAAATTTGGTATATAGAACTTGCTGGGTACGGCGAATGGAGGGGGGGCGAAACACCGAGAACGCGGTGAACCAACTTTAATGGAATTTAGTATATATGGGACTTTGGATACGGGTAGTGTTTTTGCATATCTTATGATATTGTGTTCGGTACGGGAAATGTTTTAGCGTTATTTTTCTAAAAAGTTGAGGGGGCGGTAAACTTGAAAATGGCTGAACACATTTTAAATTCAGAAATATAGACGAGGAGTGTATCAGCGTTTTCTATTGTTTTTAGAATAACAACTGAACCAATTTTAAGGTAATTTTGGTATATAGGGCTTTCTAAGCACGGGAAGTAGTTTTGCATTATTTATTTCTATTTCTAAAATAAAATATTGGAAGGAGGGGAGGGGGTACAGATAAAGCGGGAACGCGATGAACAATTTTAATGAAGTTTGCTATATATGGGCTTTTACATACGCGAATGTTTTTGCATATCTATTTTTTATTTGAAAATAATAGGGGGGGGGGGGGGGTAATCGATATACTCGGAAACTGCTAGACCAATTTTAATTAAATCTGTGTATAGAGACTTTTGTAGGGAGTGTTTTAGCGTTATTTTTCCTAAAAGTGTGGGCCGGGGGAGCGGGAGAATGAAAAATGGGTGTTATCGTTAATCTGGAAAACGGCTGAACAAATTTTAAATTCAGTATATAGGTTTTTGGTTAAGGAGAATGATTTAGCGTTTTTATTGTTTTTATCTGAAAAGTAAGGGGGGACTGGTAGTCTCCTATAAGAGAACATAAGAAAAAGTGGAAAAATTGGAAAAAATCATTGTAAAATAGCTAGATTTGATTTTTAAACATGCTCTCCAATAATTCCAGAGAAGCAGGATGCAATAATTATTCGTATGTGGTTACAATTGACGATATCTCCCAATATCTATGATACATAAACAAAATTGTATAAATGTATTTCTAAGAATTATTTGATCACTGTACTTTAGACCTGAATAAAAAATGTTTATAGTTGCTGTATTCTCATATAGATTTCCTTTACAAGTCTCGTAGCAACCCTCTACATTACTTCAGGATTCTCCACCTCCTTGATATTAAATTCGCGGAATTTAAAAATGTAAGGTTTTTGATCATAAGAATGAGTGACGTCGATTGATCGGTTAAATAAATTGAAGACAAAAAAGGAAAAAATACTTACCACATAGCTTGTACCGAAACAGGTTTGAAAATATGATGACGTCCGCATACGCTAACACTGAATCCACTGAAAAAGGAAAAAATATTTTATTAAAAATTAGCAGACAGTATGACGCTAAATAACCTCATTGCTAAATGTCGACCTTAAAGGGGTCTGCTCGTTGTATACGTTCTAAACGGTCAATGAACAATAATTGGGCCAATCTTATAATATTAAAAGTCTTAAAATTGGTAATTGCATGTTTCTAGTAAGACGTAGAACATCTTTGTACGTATGCGCTTACTTTCAAAGTCAATATACAACTATACGTGACTACTATAAATATAATGTACCATCGATAGCAATCATCATGAAGGATTACATAGACATGCAAACACGAAATCTAAGACTATTATAAGTTTACAAAATGGGGACGATCGAAATTTTACTATCCAATTGGAATTGGAAGGACAAAAAATTACTACCTTTCACGCGTACCAATTAATATTAAGTAATCAACAATAATGTATTTACATACCTAACTCGCGCATTTAATTTACAACGTTATGGATTTAATGGCTCGTGCAAAATAAAAGTACGGAAATGTTTTGGCAGGCGTCTTCATGTTTTGAAAGCGTTTATGCATTTATATTTATAGATGAGACAATGTCCACCTGCGATTAATTTGGACGCCTTCAAAATACGACCTACCAAAACTGACGTAAGCATATTGGAAAGGCAAACTTAACGATTAAAACCAAAAAGGTATGCAAAACGTCCACATAATCTACCTAAAAATGAAAACTAGGTAAATAGGTGGAATGTGATTTTCTTTTTTAATAAAAAAATAATCAAATTCTGTATTAATTTTATTAATAAAAAATTTAGTGGTGTTACGCTTTTAGCGTAACAATTTATTGTTCTCTCATTGAGGGTTTTCCAAGAAGTTGTCATTGAAAAATTAAGAGCTGCAGTTGTGAAGGTATTGACGGTTATCGACACATTACATTCAAGCTATAATTTTAATTACGTTAGTATGGAAAAACCAAAAAAAGGTTGGCTACCAACACATAAACCCATGTTCATATGAGTAGAGGTCAACTGCCTTCAGTGTGATGTAAATTATTGCACAACAATTCAAAATACCATCAAAATCCATAATATTTAGAACGGTCCGGTTATAGAGCCGCACTTTTCAATAAAAGCAAGGGTTATACAGTAAAATATATCAAAAAAGAGGGAGTTTGGCTTGTAGATGGTGGTAATGAAACCAATCACCTTGCGTAGGCTCAACTGCAATTATGATACAGATAGCATCTCCTAAACCTTCACTTACGGCACCAATTTCAACATAACATTTATGCAGACGAGATATATACATAGTGTCCCGCAAACCACCGACATACTTTCGAGGATTAATAAAGCATTTCATGACTAACCAGAACACCTAAATATGAGCCTAGCACCAACTTATAAGTTTTTGGAATGATACAAGAACATATTTACATACTTTAAGATTTTAACTGTGTAACACAATCGTGAGTAATTCGGCTATTGATTACAATCCAAAATAAAAGTAATAATAACTTTTCAACTCATCAGTTAAAACAATTTTTTAATGCTTTGACTCTCCATATTGCTTAATTAGTGTAGTTTTTACAAAGATGAACACTCAGTATGTTTTACATTCAATTTCTTATGTGAACGAAGATATCCCAGCCATTTTTCGAAATCAACAAAATTATTATTGTGGTAAGTTGTGCTCCAGATATGCCACGATTATTCATCGTATACGATTCGGAATATTATCACTAAGCTATAAGATTTACACTTTAAGATTAGTTTCATAATGTACCAAAGTTTTGGAGCTAAAAATTTGTTCGAAACAACTAGCTATATCTGCTTTGGGCATTCGTAAATTTTGGTCTTTACCCAAAGCTATTAATAAAAACTTTGGTACATTTTCACCCCCCCCCCCCCCTAACATCTTCTGACGGATCAGTAGTTGCTGATTCTATAGACAAAACCAATCTTTTGTAGATTTATTTGCATCAAACTCGTGTCTTAATGATTCTGGAAAAGATGTGCCCCCAGTCACCTATCCTCACATACTATGACACCAATTCATTTTCGGTGCAAACTCCTAGAATCGATTATTTATCAGTAGGTTTGACTTTAATAAGGCGACTAGCCCAGACGGTATCCCAGCTATTGTTTTAAAGAAATGTTGCCCCGAACTAGTACCAGTCCTATCTAAGCTCTACTCGATCTATACGTCTTACGGGGAATTTCCTTCATCATGGAAGTTAGCAAATGTTCAACCTATACAGAACTGAGTAGATAATTTTAATAGATATTAAAATTAAGAACAGGACGAAACCTGTTGGATAAGGTAGAAAATATCGTGCTGATAACGAAAAAAATAAATTGGAGTCCATCCGAGGTACGGGGGATGAAATGGGGTGCACTTTTACGGGCGGAGAAGTGTTTTTCGCAATTTTCAACGAAACTAGACCTCCTATCGAAAAAAGTTAAATGTAAAAGTTGTAGCCAATAAAAAGATGTATAACTTTTGTATTGACCATTTTTTTCGAAAACTTACAATGGGAAAAACCAAAGTTTTTCGTTTTAATTTTTTTCTCACACAAAATTAATTTTTTTTCACAAAATTTGGTGGAAACTTACCTATTTGTTTCCGAAACAAGCTATAATTTTTTGGAATGAAAATAAAAATTTGTACATTTGATTTTGATTTTAAACCTAAAAATAGGCCTTATCTCCAACCAACACACCCCAAGTTAAAAAATAACTTTTTCAAAAATTATCAGTGGTTTTTTTTTTGTTGAAACGTCTACTTTTAGATGGTGTAAAAAAAAATTAACATATCTGTGGAAAAATTTGCCAGGAAATGCGAAAAACTGGAAAAATTAGATTTTAAAAAATCATTTCTTTAATTATTGTTTAAAATTTCTAATTATTTATTATAATTTAAAACACTTTTCCACCCCTAAAGGTGCACCCCATTTCATCCCTCGTACCTCGGATGGACTCCAATTTATTTTTTTCGTTATCACTACGATATTTTCTATCTTATGCAACAGGTTTCATCCTGTACTTACTTTTTAGGACATTTGGCCTTGTTAACATACTTCTGCACTAATCTAATTCCCAAAAAAGGCGATAAGACCGATCCCTCGTACTACCGACCAATTGCCATCACCTCCATTTTGTCTTAAACCATGGAAAAAGCCATCAGACAGTAACTGTTCTCGTTCCCTGAAACTAACAAACTCCTTAGTTGGGTTTAGGCAGAGTCGTTCAACAGGTGATCTTTCATAGGTGACCCAAGTTTGGAATAATACATTAGAACAATCCGGTGAAACAGTTGTAGTCGTTTTAGATATCTCAAAGGCATTTGACCAAGTTTGGCATAAGTGTTTACTTGCCAAACTCACCTCGTTTGGGTTAAATGATACGCTCATCAACTGGGTTTGTAGTTTCCTTGATAAAAGACGAATAAGTGTCGTAATTGATGGTGGTTTTTCCAAAGAAGTTAGCATTAACGCGAACGTGCCACAGGGATCAGTTATAGCGCCTGCACTTTTCCTGCTATACATAAATGACCTTATTTCTTCAACAACTAATCCGATCCATTGTTTTGCTGACGACAGCACTTTTCATTGTAATTCATCTCAGTGTACTCATAATGGTAATCTACCTTCTATGTGTCAAGACATTAAAGCTGAAATGGTAAATTCAATCAACAAAAACATTCAATGTATTCTCGAATTGGGAAGCAATAATCTAGTTAAATTTAATGCTAACAAAACTCAGTGTTGCCTTGTGTGCGCCAAAAAATCGATCATTTCCTGTTGTAAGTATGCATAGCTTAGATCTTAAGTTTTCAGACTCTGTTACTCTGTTGGGAATCTTCAAATCTGTCATAGGTTGACCGTCTTCTATCAGATACCAAAACAGCTGCTCGTAAAATAGATTTTTTGTACAGATCTAAGCAGTACTTTACCTTCCCGACAACTCTTGCTACAGTATAAGGCCCTCATCTAGAATATCATTCTCACCTCTGGGTTGGTGCTCCCCAATACGCTCTCGATATCGTTGATTGTATTGAAAAGAGAACAATTAGGCTTATAAATAACCCGTACTTAGCTTCTGACGTACAGTCCCTTGAACATAGAAGAATCGTGTCACTTCTTTCTTTGTATTATCGATATTACAATGGCTATTGCGCTGCAGAATTACATTCTTTGATACCATCTCAGGGTTAACTTTGGTAGGCATACTCGGTTCGCTCATTCACATCATCTGTATGCAGTAAAAATGCAGTACCATACGAGTACAATCCATATTCTTCCATACGGCTTCTAAACTCTGCTATATAGATAAAGGTTTTGAGTTCAAATGAATACATCAGGAGCGTTTCCACTCAACATTCCCGTATACATACATATAAACAATAAAAGTACTAGCGGATTTATATAATTACATAAGAAATCTCTACGAGAAAACGCAAAAATGAAACTGTAGTTTTTTGAGTTCATGTGTTACAAGTCTCTCAACACTTTTATTCTACCCTAAAACAAAAATTACAATAAGTTTCTTAAGGATTTTCACTTTTTAGCTAATGTCCAACGCCTCGTATTTAAAACAAAAAGTCTAAATACATTTATAAGTAATTACTAACGTCTAACGCTTGCACAACGTTATACCGAGCTAGTAGAGTAGTGATGACACGACGTGCTTAGAATTCGGAAGGTAATGGGTTCGATTACCGTTACCGTATACTTTGTATGAGGTTTTTTCAAGGGGTTTTTCCTCATACACATGTTGCTGCATAGTCACTGCGTATATGCATGCCATGTGCGGCTGCTTAGGCGAATGCTGGGGTAGTATTTCCCCGCTCAGAACCCTAACCCCATTCCTTCCGATCCTATCCTGACCACACGCATCCTTAATCTCACCATGCGTATATAAATAATGTATGCACGTATGCTGGGAATCCATGATTGTGGCTGAAGTAGCTTGGAAAGCTCAAGCAGCTCGCCCTCTCACTTGGGGAGGGAATGAACCACGTGGCCTTTTCTTTTTCCTTTTTTTTCTTGCATAACGTTTTGAATAAGTACCCGATTTTTAAATTTAATGCATATTAAAATAAAAAAACTTTTAGTTTGATATTTACCAAGAGCGTTATCCAAATAGAACAGTTCCGATACATGAACGATTTCAGCACCTAACTGAAAGTTATGTGAAACGGGATCTTTGGAAGCAAAAATCTACCTAAAAGGGGCACACCGTACTGCAAGAACACCGGAAACCGATAAAGCTGTTTTAAATTTAGTGGAATAAAGCCCTGATATAAGTAGCAGATAAATTGGAAATATTTTAAATGTTACTCATGTTCAAGTGCGGCAGTATTTGTTTTATCCTTATCATATCCAACGGGTCCAGGCCCTACTTCCTCGGGATTTTCCATTACTCACACATTTATTCCAATGGTTTCTTCAAATGGTTGCCGAGAATCCCCAATTTGACACGGAAATTTCATTCACCGGCGAAGCTAATTTTTCCAGGTACGCTATAATGAATTTTGATAATAATCATTTCTGGACCGAACCCTGCCACCGAGAGCAATTCTCTATAAATGTATGGGCTGGAATTATTGGAGATGTTATAACTGGGCCTTATTTTGTATCACGTAGATTGGACGGATATACTTATCGCCAGTTTCTTGAACAAAGTTTGCCAAATTTGACAGACGATGTCCTCATTTTAACCCTACATCGTATGTGGTTTATGCCCGAAGGTGCACCTGCCCATTTTAGTGTCCAGGCACGAGAATGTTTAAATAAAAATTATAACAACTGGATAGGTCGCGGAGGAATCAATGGCGTGGCCACCTAGATCAGTCCAGATTTTAAGACGTTGGTTTACAACATCCCTATGCATACCGTACAGGAGTTGATAAACTATCAGTAATAACACCGGGAATGTTTCAAAGGGTACAAGACTCAATGAGGAGAAGAGCTGAAGCAAGCGTAAGCATACTTGCAGGTGGTGGCCACTCCAAACAGCTAATCTAAATTTTCTCTGTTTTTTGTTCACGTTATTTGATATTAGGTCTTTTAATTTAATGTAAAATTGTATGTTTATTAAAGTTTTAATTTAAATTTAATGTTTATTATTTAATCATGGTATTGTTTGAATACTAATTAACAATAAATTTCGTGGTCTACTTTCCAAAAATCATAAGCGCGTAGCGATAAAGACGGCTTTTATTTTTTTTTACGCGAAAACCGCGCATCGGATAAAAAAGGCAAGAAATCAAATTTGTCCTCAAATAAATGAGGATTTTTAAAATAATTTCTATTTTAACAAAAAGCAGTGACGTACCTTATCTTTTTCTAAAAATATCTAGTCGATACCTCGTACGGACGGCCCGGAATTAAAAAATTTCTACATCAAGATATGGCTGTTGTGCTTAAAGCGCGTGTGCCAAATTTTACAAAAATATGTAGAACGTTATCAAAGTTTTAATAAAAAAAAACGATTTTGTTCCGAAAACTTTAACACCCTGTAGCCCAATAATTACGAGGGTTGGGACATATGTTGATATTAACTGTTCTTCTTAAAATCACCCAAACATTCACATCCTTAATGATTAGCATCCAATTATGAACACCCTGTATATTAGCTTTTTTTTGAATTTGCATAATTAATTGAGAGTAACTTCGAATAACACATAAGTAGCTTGGAACACTACAAGTTGTGTTCCTAAATACCTTAAAAGTCCACCAAACAGCTTATGAAGCCCATTGAAGCCAGGAAAAGGTATGGAAGCAAATAGAACCTTGACCATGGCAATCTAGAAGTTTACCACATTACTCGCCATTTATGTTTTTCTTTTTGGATAGTCAAAATTGCTTTTGCATCCGAAAATACCGACGCTGTGACCTTTCCAGCTGATTTCATTGGAGCTGAACAATGAATAGTCGGGTACTGTCCATTGCTTTGATTGCATATTTGCGTTTTTTGGTAAGAAGTAAAATTCAACAAATGTCATTTTATGGGTTCTCCTCTACTTGAACAAGCTTATAAACGTGTGTAAAAACATCCTACACATGTCAAATTATATTTACAGTTGCGTACACATACTGTTAGGGCCAGCCATACTTGACCTAAAATAAGTACAGATTCTACATCAAGCCAACTGATTAAATAAGATTAAAAAAAAAGCTAGTGATGATACATAGCTTTTCATAAATGTGATTATTATAAGCTTATAAGCTACCTTTAACATATGACACTGCAATTATCTCATTTTATCTAACGGCAGACACGAGATTTAATAGATGTGAACAAACCTTTTAAAAGTTAGTGTGGTAATCTGTTATTAATGTATGACTAATAAAACCACAAAAACGCAAGCCGAAATAATACAAAAATTGAACCTTTCTCAGATCCCTGCGGTACTCCTTTTGTATCAAATTTACGTGATTAAAAGAAAAACCGCAAATCGTCACAATTTATGTAAATATTTACGTCAATAAACTCCACTATCCAAATCGAATATTCAATATAACCGCAATGCATTAAATCGCAATAAGTTACAGATGGTATTTAAGTTTAATAGAAAATAAAACAATAGGTGACTAATTAATAATTCAAGATTTAAAAAAAAATTATGTATGCAAAAAGGAAGTGATTATTATTATAAAATTTGAATTTGAATTGAATAGTAGAAAGTATATAGCTAATATAGGTTAATCGTGTGCAAATAGAATTTGTTCTCAAAATAGAATCTAATATTGCTCAATTACAAATGCAATCAGGCTTAAAAATAATGTAACACAAAAAATCAATAATTAATTAATTTGATAATTCCATGAGTCGACTATTAAGCTGCGATCAATAACAAAAGTAAAAGCGAGTAGCATGACAAACGGTATATTTCAAATAATGAAAAGATTATTGCACTTTGTAAACAATAAAAAAATTAAATGACGACATATAAGAAAGGAAGAACTAAGGTCAAAAGGTGGCCCAACCTTTCTTGATCGTACTTTACAACTCAAAACACCAAACTTTTACTATTTCCTCTTCAAGGGTTCCGGTATTTTTTTTGTTTGAGATTGCGTTATAAATGTGCAACATTTCGTAATTATAATTATTCAAAATAGTTGAAAATTTAATGTATGTGATTGTGGTACAGGTAGTCTTTATTCAGCGTTCAGTTACACGTCTCAGCGTATAATCAATAATGGAATCGCCGTCTAGTCTCCAAACATGCTGTGATGTATCATAATTTTTTTCACAGATCAGTTCGCTTATCTCATTCTAAATTCATTTTTTGTGTTATACTGCATCAACTCAGACCAGATTGCTTTAGTGACTGTCAAGGTCGTATACCTAAAATAAAAACAAATGGAAGTCTCAATAAATTACAAAGCCATTTTCGGGGAAGGAATTCTAAAAAAAATAAATTCTTATGCAAATAGACTTAATGATTAACATAATTCAGTCGGTTGAGTTGAAATCAACAATGAACATCGTCTAAACTTATATTGCGGAGAGTCTATATAAATTTAGAAAACTTTCACATCGATGGCTTTGAAAAGTTTCAAACTTTTCCTTCTTTTGGGCTATTAAATAAATTTTAGATAAAATCTGGAAAGAAAAACAAATATTTCCTAGACAAAACTACTTACAAATATGAGTGATGGATCGTTGAGAGTAAAAGTGAATTTTGCACGCACCTGCTCTGTATGTATTGTTGAAAAATTCACAAAAGTTCTAATGAAAAACTAACAAAGGTTCTGAATGTTGACAAAAATGCATGTTAGCTTCACATATGCGCAAGTCTCAAAATTTCTAGAGTCAATCTCCTCTAAATGGAAAAAGGACGTTATTTAATTAAGTGTGTTTGTGGAAGTCTCGCTAGTCTTATTCTGTTTTTTTTAACCATAAGAAAATACTTTACTTGCACTTTATAGAAGCCATTTTCAGTAGTGGGTTTTATCAACAAGATAAGAAAGCAATGGATTTATGCTACCCCGCTAATAGCAGCTGTCCTAACTGCAAAAATTCACTTTTTCAGATAAACACATTGTGTACTGACAAGCGGTTTACCTATTGATCTAGGGATATCATAATTAAACGGCAATAGTAATAAAATTGTTACCCAAAAATTATTTTTGATTACAAAATAGTATCAAACGTCCTAAAGTTTCCTAACTTTCATAACAAAACATCTAGTATTTGAATTCTTAGAACCATAAATATTTCACAACAAAAAGTTATCTCAAATAGACAAACACGAAATTATTCCTTCTAAAGCCTCAAACAATTGTCCTCGGTTGTTAAAGACGTCCCCTATAGGAAACATTCTTCTTTGCAACATATCCCATGCGTGCTCAATGAGATTTAAGTCCGGCGACTGCAGTGACCATGATAAAACGTTGATGTTGTGCATATCAAGAAATTCTTGTACAATATGTGCCATATGCCCTGTATCTCACGGAATTTAATGTTTCATCTAATAAAATGACAGCGGCCCACACCATTAGACTATCTCTTCCAAACCTGTGAACTTCCTGAGGGATTTAAAGCGTGCTTTGACGTCCAGGGATTCCCCATATCCTTAGTCTTATTGAATCTGGACGCAAACTGTATCGACTTTTCCCACAAATTGTGCTTTTCTGCCCACAAGTCTTTGGCCGCGATTTCCTGACGATAGGGCCTGAACTCTCAAGGATCTTCTACACCTTAATCCAGGTTCATACAATTGGTTCTCGTAGAAATTGGAAAACCGTGCGTGTCCAGGAAGTCCAAAGCTGATTGTCGCGATGTTGATGTCGGTGTTGTTCTTGCAGAAAGCTGGAGCTAACGGTCCCACTGTGGTATGGTAGTTCGAAATCGATCTTCATGATGTTCCATTACGTCCCTCGTTTCGCCATATCGGTTCCGTAAACGCGGCATGACGCTCTACGCAGTGTTTAAAGCCCTCGCTATGTGTCTGTCTGTCTAGCTCCAGCTTTCAACATTCCAATTGCTCTGAACATTTCATTTTGAGTTAAATCACGTCTTTCCATAAAGTTCCTATTCATTTGCGACCGATTAACTCTTAGAAAGCCGCTCTGACTCGCAAATGTCAAGCTTATCGTAAATCATAATGTCCTATTTAATATTTGCTAGTATCATTTATATTAATTATAACTTCCAATAACGCTGTTTTTAATTCCTTTTCAGATATGAGGTGTTGCCAGTCGAATATTTTCCACTTAGTAGAAATTGGATTACGACGTCCAAAGCAAAAAAAATTGTTTGAGTGCTAAAAATATTAATATTAACAACTATTGCTTATTGTGAAAGACTAAAAAATAATTCACAAACATGCGATCTGGCTAATGAGCCGTTTGTTTTCGAAAATGGTGTTTATTATAGACTAGATGAGTTGGGTAGCTTCGATATCCCAGAACACAGCTTTCTTTTTCTAAATTAAGTCAAAGCAACGATGTAACTATTAGTGCTAAAGAGGCTGAAGTTACCAGCACCGAAAACCAAAATGTCGAAGTCCAAGACGATTTAGTAACTACACCACAGAGTGTCTCGGACATTAAAATTTTCCAGAATTTTTGAAGTGACCGTCCAAGTAGCCTTTCTTCCATGCAAGAATATTTTTACATGGATTATAATATGTACTAGAGAAAAAAAAAATGTCCAGAGAAACAAGACTGTAAAATAGAAATTAAGTACTTCAGAAAACGAAAACTTCTTATGTGATCTTCCGGGTTCAAGTTTTGAAACTGAAGTTCCTAACATTCCAAAGATAAATGTTCCTCTAGTACCTTACCATTACTCAAGTAGTAATATTAACAACTATTGCTTATTGTGAAAGACTAAAAAATAATTCACAAACATGCGATCTGGCTAATGTGCCGTTTGTTTTCGAAGATGGTGTTTATTATAGACTAGATGAGTTGGGTAGCTTCGATATTCCAGAACACAGCTTTCTTTTTCTAAATTAAGTCAAAGCAACGATGTAACTATTAGTGCTAAAGAGGCTGAAGTTGCCAGCACCGAAAACCAAAATGTCGAAGTCCAAGACGATTTAGTAACTACACCACAGTGTCTCGGACATTAAAATTTTCCAGAATTTATGAAGAGACCGTCCAAGTAGCCTTTCTTCCATGCAAGAATATTTTTGCATGGATTATAATATGTACTAGAGAAAAAAAAATGTTCAGAGAAACAAGACTGTAAAATAGAAATTAAGTACTTCAGAAAATGAAAACTTTTTATGTGATTTTCCGGGTTCAAGTTTTGAAGCTGAAGTTCCTAACATTCCAAAGATAAATGTTTCTCTAGTACCTTATCATTACTCAAGTAGTAATATTAACAACTATTGCTTATTGAGAAACACTAAAAAATATTTCACAAACATGCGATCTGGCTAATGTGCCGATTGTTTTCGAAGATGACGTTATTATAAGACTAGATATCCCTGAACACAACTTTTTTTTCCAAATTAAGTCAAAGCAACAATGTAACTATTAGTGCTAAAGACGCTGAAGTTACCAGCACCGAAAACCAAAATGTCGAAGTCCAAGACGATTTAGTAACTACACCACAGACTGTCTCGGACATTACAATTTTCCAGAATTTTTGAAGTGACAGTCCAAGTAGCCTTTCTTCCATGCAAGAATATTTTTACATGGATTATAATATGTACTACAGAAAAAAATGTTCAGAGAAACAAGACTGTAAAATAGAAATTAAGTACTTCAGAAAATGAAAACTTCTTATGTGATCTTCCGGGTTCAAGTTTTGAAACTGAAGTTCCTAACATTCCAAAGACAAATGTTCCTCTAGTACCTTATCATTACTCAAGTAGTAAAGAGGATGCAGATGGAATTCAGAAAGATAAAAGCCAGAAATGAATATGCAAGTATCTAGAAAGCGAAAATTAAAACACGAGACCGAAAATTAGAAAATAAAAATAAAAAATTACGTATGCAAGACTTGGATCATTTAGGCTTTACTAAGAAGAGAGCCAAGATAAAATTTGGAGCCGAAGAATATTGCAACCTATTTGCAGATCGGTCGTATCTAAAAAATCCACGACGAAGCAAAATTGTTGGAAGTTCACAGTAAAATGCAGACAAGAAATATTTAATATGTTTTGGAAAAACAACGGGCGTAGGTATGTCACGCAATGTTTGTTGACACTTTAGCTCTTGAATATAAAACTAAGATTGCGTAAATAAGAACTCCTATGGAATGACATTAAACAACACTTACAATGTAAGCATGGGCGAAACAGTTTGGTACCAATACACTAATGAACGTCAATTTTTAAATACATTTTTTTGACAATTTACCCAAGGATTGTTGTCGATGAGACACAAAATGAACTTTATTTTGAAAATTATTTCAAAACCATGGTGAACCTGTACAAGGTATACAAAACTAAATGCGTGAAACGTCAATGTAAACCTCTCACTAGATACATTATTAACAGGACGTTTAGTGAAAAAAACTTGAGCCTCTTGCAGAAGAGGAGAAAGACCAATACAACACATGTTTCTCCTTTAAATATAAAAACATATTAGAGAAAGATATACAAAACATATTGAGAGAAAAGGCCAAAAAGAGTAAAAGCGAAGATAAAGAACGAGTAGAAAACGGAAAAAAAGCTTTTCCATTTCTTCCTGCAGATAAATTATACAAAGCTTTCTTGTCATAATTTCACAGTCATGATCTAACCTCGAGACATGTAACATGCTACTGGTTTAGCGAAGATCAAAACAATCAAGTTTCATCATGGATTATGTATTCTGACAGCTGTTGATATCAGAATAAGAACAATATTTTATGGAATGCATTACTGAACCTGACCATGCAACATAAAATCACGATTTTTCAGAAATATTTGAAGCAGGATCAAACTCAAATGGAGTAGTATGACTCGGTTCATAGTTTACTTAAACGGAAATTAAAAAAGAGGAAAATACACTTACCAAGCGATTACGCCACTGTAACTAAAGAAGCAAGGGCAAAACCAAATGCTTATAAAGTAAAAATATTAGAGAATAGCCATTTTAAGATTTGTCTCAATCATGTCATTTGAGATATTCATCCCTACGACCAGGGAGAGTTGCTTCAGATCCAACGATTAATTATATCAAAGGTATATGATATATACAAGAGGAAATTCAAATAAAGCTTGATTACGGTAAAAACTTCATTGACCTTCCAGTAAGACCGAACCCAATAGAGCCTATTTTGAAGCATCTCCAGTTGTTAAATGGGCCTTGTAAAATAAAAAACATGACTTCACAACAAGACCTAAAAACTTTATAGCCCAAGACACCCCTCTTACTTTTAAGAAAAAAAACTTAACTTTTATTAAGTTAATTAATAAAGTTCGTAATACTGTTGGGGTAATTACTATTCTTAGTACTGTAATTATCCCAAATTACTTAAAGAAATAGTTAATATTAATTACTCCTATTTTATACTTTTTAAAAAGAAATTTCTATCTCATTTTTTATTTTAAAAAGCAAAATACAACTAAATTCTATACATTTATTCTGAAACTGTTAAGAAATTCAATTATTTAGTCCAATAAAATACAAAATATTTTAAGGGAGTTTCCAAGTAAATATTTTTATATACCTCCTGTATAATTTAGGAGATACTGTGCGGTCGCCTGCAAGCTGAATGTCCTAAATGCTTCAGATAGGACAAATTTGTTTAGCATGACCATTCCGTTTGACACTAAGCAGTTCAAAACATAACCTTACATATTTTAGTTTATAACATTATTCTGTGTTTTTAATTTAGCTGTGTTGTACATTTCGTGAAATTAGAGAAAAAGAAATTACCAAGGTAAGATTAATATTTAAGATAACTCTGTTCTCTTAATAGTATACCTGTTAAATTAAAAGAGACAGTATGCAAGATATATCTGTTGTTTCTGCATTATTTGCCGTTATATGTTAAGGCGTTCGTACTGGATGACATTCTATTGCTTCCCCAAGAATACAAAGAATGCTTTCCTTGGCCCTAAATCCGCAGTTTCAAGAAAAAATAGACTCTCTACAGTCTCTACTCACTAGACAATCCGGATTATTCTCCAGATTTATCGTCTAATAATAGTGACTTTGAATCTCTCCGTAAAGATTATATTGAATTTAAGCCTACAACAGTAAAAAAAAAACATTAAAACATTAGATAAAAAAAAATGTATTCTCCAAAACATTATTTTATGCCCTAAAATAGAAAACAAAACAGTTCATTCTACCGAGGATGCCACACATTACGATAGCGACGAAATCTGTCTCCCTATACTAGAACACGCGTGTCATGGATTTAAGTGAAGCAAAACTGTATAAAAAACTTGTCAGTTTAAGGAAACGAACGAAATACGATGAAATCTCAACAAAAAGAAGAGAGGAAAAAAAGAAGAAACGTATTAAAGATCATTAAGTACAAAGGTCCTGCAAATGTCCTTTAAAGTCTTTTACAAAAGTCAATTATCAAAGTAAACAATCAATTTTGGCAAATATCGGAAAATGAGCAGACTTGTATTAAAAAACAATCTAAAAAGAGGAATACGACAAAAACAGATCATTCAAGAAGAAAGTATATGCTCTCATACTGCATAATGAAAATCATGATTCAGCTCCAGTTTGCAAAGTATCTCTATTAGCAACGCTAATGAAGGGATGTTAAAGAACGTTAGAAATATAGATTATAGTCTTTTTAAGCCAAAATCAGATCAGCGACATCTAGGTCAACCGTCAAGCTGAAAAATCGATAGATCATCCACAACTGATCACATAAATACTTTTGGGCCTACGATATCTCATTACCGGAGAGAGCATAACACCATTTCGTAAATAATTTCCTAGTGACTTTGCTATTATAACACATATGTATACAACGACTTCAAAAAAAATTTATCGTAACATGTTCTTATGGATTGTATCGAGAGACTATTGGGGATATGAACATGTCTTTTGGAAATCTAGGACATGAAGAATGCTGGAAGTGTGAGCATTATCGTATACATATAGATTCAGATTTTCTTTCAACGAAAATTTTGTTCCGGTAGCCAAAAAGAGTCGCTGCTATCCATAGACTGTGATCTAGCACGAAGCTGTCTGTGGCCGGAAGGTCAATGCATGACACCATATCAACATTAAATGCATTTATACATGCTAATCGAAAATACAGTTAAAATATTTCGAACCCGGACACACGTTTATGTCGGCTGATTGCTTCCGCCACCAGATGGAATGATCTCTGAAGCGAAGAAAAAGTATACAAGACGATGCCAATGTTTAGAAATGGCATTATTCAATTTTTTTTCCTTTACGGATTATATGTCTAAAAATAATCTTCATAAATCTCTTCGAGCGTATCTATTTGGAAAATATTGTTCAAATTAATTTTCAAATGGATTCGAAATATGTTTCCTTAAAACATATTTTTTAAATGACGGAAATGTTTTCCTTGTCAAGTTTAATAAATGTCACTTAAGAAGGTCCAAGCAAAATCTTTCTTTCAAAGATGAATTTAATTAAAAAACTAGAGTCTCGAGACTCGAGTTTTGGAAAAGTCTTCCTGTTTCTGAAAGTTCGTTAGAGTAAATTGTTATATGTCTGATAATAGTATATTCATTTGTTAAGTGTCCTATCTACAAAATCTCTTTCTGAAAATAAATTACTTTTGTTTCCTAATATCGAGGATAGGTATTTGTAACTTTTGAACAATAAACCCAAGTTTGACTTTATTTAATGCTGTTATTTAAAAACTGCGTCAAAAGTTAACAAAACGCTAAATCTCTCAAAACACTTACTTTCCACTTAGAACGTATAGCGTTAGGAGGGCAGTATACGACTAACTGTAAAATTAAATAGATGTATGACATTAGATTATAAGAATTAACAGAATTATTATTAAGTATAATCAATTTTAATTCTGCATTTATCATATGTCATACCATAATAATTTCACGAATTAAATAAATGTTTAGATAAAATAATAATTCATTAAACTACATTGTAATTATTGTTATATGTCCATAAATATTTAAAAAATTATTATTATGTACATAATAATTCAGAATTATAACATAAAATACATAATTCAAAAATGTACAGGGTTATTGGTTATATTTGGACTAATTGATAACTTTTCTATTTGAATAATTAAAGGTAGGGTTAAATTAGGAAAGTTGGAGGACTTGTTCTGAAACACCAGAAAATGCAATTTCCAAAACAAAAGATCATCGCGTTGAAAAGTTATGTTTTTCACACGAAACACGTTATATTTTTATGCTTTTATAGCTTTTAATTCTGCAAATAAAGAAATCAGCAATTAGTCCAAGTATGTATAACCAATAACCCTGTTGAACATAATTAAAAATTAAATACAGCGTGTCCCATTTTTTATGGTTTTTCTGGATAAAGGGGTGCGATTTTCCCAATACCGTGCTACTTTTGTTGTCAAACGAACAAGACTATTTTTATAATTGTCATTACCTACTTCATTCTTGAGGTACAGGTAACGATTGATGGAACTTTTTACACAGGTCGCGACAGTGTAATTAGTTTTAAAAAATACGTTATATTTTTTGAGATATCAAATCAAATTTGTATTTTTTAACACGTGCATATTTTCAGCTAATTGAGTATGCCTGAACGTACTCAAAGCTTTTCGCCAATATGTAACACTTGATATATATCATTTGAAGCCTCCCTATACCTCAAAAGCGAAGTAAGCTATAATAATTATGAAAACAGTATTGTTCGTTTGACAAAAAGGTAGTACAGTATTGAGAAAACTGGAAGGTCACTCATAACCGAGATACCCTGAACAAACATCAAAATTTGGATATACACATAATGTGTATACATAATAATAATTCATAAATTTATATACATAATAATACACCCGAATTAAAATTATGCGTGTAATAATAATTTGGAATTAAAGTATTGGTGTACCGGGTGGGCCATTAATGCAGGATGTTGCTCGTATCTTAAAAATGGTTAATGGTACCGCTGTAGAAAAAAATTATTTTTAGTAAAGGTGGCCGAAAGAGAATGCTAAAAATTATTTTCTGCAATAGCCGTTACAGGGTGGTCTGAAATTTTCCAGATTATAGTATATCAAAGTAATCGGTTGAAAATGTCCAAGGATTTTGCTATATGCTGTGCCTAAGTGTTTTTGTCCACCTCCACAAATAACGTTGTAGGAGAAGTACAAACTCTATTGAGAAAATTAGATAACTTGGAGTTAGTTTTTTAACTTACTATAACAAACTTGGAATCTTAGTAAGAGATTATCTTTCTCTTTGGTGTGCGTTTTAGTTCTCCGTATGGTTAGTAGAGGGCATTTTTAAAAAAATCGATAAATTTTACAGTGTTTCTCAAACATTTTAAATGGAACCATAGTGTATTTTTAGATTAAGTCAATAGAAAGTTAAGAACTAAAGAGTTGGGTGAAAATAGCGAATCACTATCTTTTTTTAATCAAGATAAATGTGTTTACAAGATTATAATTAAAAATAATTTAAAGTGTATCTAATTGAATGAATGTGATAATATGTAAAACAAAAAAGATCTAGCTTTAGTTATCTAGTTATAAAATATTGTAATTTTACTTTATGTGTGTTATCTTACTGTTTCCAATATCTCCATGTACTATGTAAGTAAGTATGCAGACCACTTTCAACTGAAAACACTGTATAGGTATACGGTCCATCAAGCAATAACTCAAATCAGTCAACGTTACGTAGACTAATTCTGAATAAGATTCAGTTACAGCTCTGTAGTCTTGCTGGCCAGTATATTTGGTTTGACAAGACCCGTACGTCTTGTCTACCTAGGGTATGTGGCCGGTCCACATTATGTGGTCGTCCAGAAATGCCTATGATGACCACGAGATAAAGACATATTCGAACTAGACTTTTTCGGGTAGGTCAAGATTTCGGGTCGCTATTTTTCATTTTATTTCAGAAAATTAAATGCTGAAAAAAAATTTTGGAAACGTTTAACGTTTTTTCATTAAAAAAAATCATCAGTTTTCTATGTCACAGCTAGTTAAAAATATTGAGAAGTAATAGAAAATAATCTAGTATAAATAGAGAAGTGCCAATCAGAAAAAATATTGCATTTAGGTATAGGTAATGATATATGGAAAAGGCAGAGAAACATCTAAGAAATCGAATGGCAATAGAATATACACGTTTCATTTGAAAAAAATGAGAAAATGTGGCAATTGCGATTTGACCTACCCTGTATACAAGATAATTATGTTAATAAAGTACAAGGATTTATTATCAATTCCCACAAAATTCAGAAATGTTTATTACCTTATCATGTGTCAATATCTGCCCTAATCATCTACAGGGTTTGAAAGTTTTCCAAAATATTACTTAAAAATAGCTCTAATTTCTAAAGCACTGTAAACAGTGTAAACTATTATGTGGTATATTGCAGGATTAATACTAGTTTACAGAATTAAAAAATCCTGTAATATACAAGGTGTACCAAAAAAAATACAAGTTTAGTTCTCCTGTGTTATGTAACACCCCAGTAGAGGAAATGGCGGCTCCCAATCAATAAGGGGTCCCTTCGATGAAAAGAATAGACATCGTTTATTATCTAGATCTAGATGAAATACTGCTTACTAATCACCACCGCTGATGACTATGAGCTTTAATTTTTCACACTTCTAGAAGTGGTAGGACTAAGTAACTAAGGTACCCTAATGATTATTGCGCATGTCAACATTTTTAACTTTTTTTACAAACATTATTACAATACACTGACAACTAAAATATTACAAAAAAAAATTTACAAAGGGTAGGGTTTCCGAAGTAAATGATAATCTGGCGTCTTCTTGCTCGTCCTGTGAATAACTATTTATAGGCATAATTTCAATGTTTTCTGGAAATTACTTATCCGTGAACGTAAAAAAACGTAAAATTTCAATGATCTCCACAGGGATTTGTGGAGATCATGAAAATGCATAGAACTAGCTATAATGTAGCTAAGGAATAGATTTTTCGTCGTCATGTCACATGAGTCGTATGGAGAATACATAAGCATAGATTTTGTTTATGCAATATACAGACTGCATAGAAATTGTCTTCCAGTGTTGAAAATCTTGACAAGCGTTCTCTGTTGTTTCAAACGGAATACACCTTATAATTTTGCTTTTTCTTAGTCGTCCGATGAATGACATACTATTAACGTTTTCTAGCACTTAGTTGTTTTGTAAACGTAAACAAAATTTTCAAAGATATGAACAGGTTAACCTAAGAAAAGCGACGTAGCTATAATGTAGCTAGGAACAGATTTTTCGTATAAGGGTTATATAAGTCCTATGAAGAATACATGTTTATGCAATATACAGAGTGTATAAAAAACAACATCCCAAACTTTGACAAGCGATCTTTCGCTTTACTAAAATAGAACACCGTTTTTTACTATCCGCTTTGTATCATCAGCTTTATTATAGAGAATTTTAAGCTCTTCGATTTGAATGTGAAATTGGTATAGCCATTTCGAGTTATTTCGGGAAAATCAATAAAAACCGTTTTCTTAACCTTCAAAACAAAAAAGACTGATAGAAAACAGAAAAGCTATTAACAAAACTCTACGTTTGAAGTATACTCGCATTCTCATTCGTACTTACATGTCATGAGTTACACTTTCAAATGCTTCTAAATACGTACACCCATGCTTTTAGGTGTTGTAGGACGTGCTTTGGAAACTATGATTTAACGTATCTCTAAAGGTATTCCATGTAGTCTTTTTTAACTATAAGATGCCAAATTTTAATTAACTATTGGTTTGTTTAGGTTTATTACTACTCGAAGTAAATGCTTTTACCAATTTGGTATGTTCTCACAGCATTGACTTTTACAGTGCTTAAATATTAATGGAAAATTGTTTTTTTGTTGGATTTGTTATGATTTCACTAGATATTTATACTTTTATCACTTTCAAATTAAAGTTTTTCATCACAACTTTGATATTACATTATAATTTGATTGAATTTTGTGAAATTTGTTTTTTCATTGTTAGCCTTCGTCCATTAGAGGGTGTTCTTATTTGTCATTTTCAAGGCGCTTTAATAATATTTAATCTATTAAAGATCTAGCTAAACTTTAGTAAAATAAAATTGAGTTTCGCATTTAGTTTCTTCATATACCTTCCCTAACTATTATAGCAGACTTGTACTTGCATATCAAATTTCATATATTTATTTGACATCTTAATTAATGTTTACAACTATTATTATGTAGTTACCGATTATCTCACCCCACATTTACAGACCACTGCTTCTGATATTACATTGTGTGCATCCCGTGCAGATATTAGGTAAAAAGAACAGATCTACCAAAATCTGGATTGTTATTTAGCTCTTGTAACATAAACTTCATCATCATGAAGTTCTTGATTTAAAACTACACAGTAACACACTAGATTTACTTACTACAGAAAGAGTGAAAAAAAGCAAAATAATGCAGGTTGTTCCTTTTGGAAAAATATAGTGAAATACGGTCTCAGGTAAGTCTAACACCCTGTATAGTTCAAAATAGTTTTATATTGTGTTTCAAGAGGTTCTATATGTCAGTCTGCTTTTTTATTTATTTCTGTTTCATAATATAAAGCTATAGTCGTACTAGAGCCGAACCTTAGACCACCCCTATAATGTTATTATTTTAACACTGTTAAGTGTATAGTTTCAAAAAAACTAAAAGTCTTCAAGAGTAAGTGCGCTTATTTTATAAACTACAAAAAAAAAATAAAATACTTATCTTTTTTGGGGTTTTTTAATGGTGTACTTTAAATTATACAATCTAAACGTTTCGATAACACTTACAGTTATCTTCGTCAGTAGTTAATGTTTGTTAAAAATTGTTAAAGATGTTGTAAACAATTTTGTGAAATTTGAAAAATTAAAACATAAACATAATTTTATAGTTGGCTTTATACGTTTCTCAGACTGTTATATTAATAGCAGGCTTATGGTTTATGTTTTAATTTTTCAAATTTCACAAAATTGTTTACAACATCTTTAACAATTTTTAACAAACATTACTACTGACGAAGATAACTGTAAGTGTTATCGAAACGTTTAGATTGTATAATTTAAAGTACACCATTAAAAAATCCCAAAAAAGATAAGTATTTTATTATGAGTGTTAATAGTGAAAGTTTACATTTTCATACAAAAAAAAAAAAGGTTATTAAGCACTGTTGTTTAGATTAACCCAATAAACTCAGATTTATAGTAGAAGGTATAACACTTTATAGTTAAACATAAGCACCGAACAAGTTGGGCCACGTTCAAGAGCACAAAGTGTACAGACTAAGAATCGTCTTGTGCGTAAATCGGTTTCGTGAGTATATGTGAGTTAATATACACTACGTTTTAATATTACTGTGAAATATACACAGTGTTCAAAATTTATTTGGTATATCAAAGTTATACTTACTTTTACTTATTTAGTACTTGGGTATAGGGAAACTTTAACAAAAATATTTCTTTAAGTGCAACTAAAAAAATTGCATTAAAATACAGGGTGTTCCATTTAAATTAAGAAAGCTATTAGCAAACTGATAAAAGGAAATTATACACTACAGTAGAGTAATAATATGAGGTTTTTAAAAATCTGAAAGTGTATCTAAATAACAGCTTTATTTAGATATAGGGAACTTTAGCAAAGTTGACCTATTTTCTTACGTGCACTCAAAAATTGCCTTAACATACAGTGTATACTATTAAAAAAAAATTGGTTATGCCAGGTAAATTTGAAACACCCTGTATGTCTCAAAATAAATTTAAAATGTCTATATTAATGAAACGAGTTTCCGAACAAAGTGACCCTTTAGTCTGTACATTCCATGCCGTTGAGCGTGAACCACCCTGTATATTTCCTAACTTTAATAATAAAGCCTTAATCGACCGAGGCCGTATTAAATGCACTTAGTGTATAGCTTTGAAAAGAAGTCGCCACTAATATCTACAAAACAGGAACTTATTTTCATGCACAATCAGTTTTTTAACCTCCAAAACAATTTTCTCTAAACTAACCTCATTTTCTGATTACCGTTTCTACTAAAATTACTATTAGGTCATTATCCTTACTAGATTAATAAAAATCGCATTACATAATTAATACCAATATTAAAAACGACTTTCCTAGAAACAGATAGTTCTTCTTCTATGTATTTTTTAAAATGGATAATGTATTCCTTTGAACGCGATGCGGTACGTTACAAAAGATATGAAACAATCCCATAAAAAATTATGAATCAGAAGTTCGTTAGGTTATCTAACTATATTTAATATTTATACACTCAATAATTTACATGTTTCTCAATCTGAATATTCACAATATTTAATACTTTCCTAAACGCTGTTTATGTAAGTGAATAATATTAGAAATAATTAAATAACAGAATAAAAAGGAAGTTATTTGAATGTATACCGTAGGTCCGTGGGGAGCAAATAATATCATCAATCATTTCAAACAGCTGTCAAATCAGCTGTTCTATATAGGGGTTACAAAGCATTTGCCACTCGGCATATTTTTTATCATATTTTACAAATGGTTACATTTAGCTAATGAGGTTGGTGCTTATTGAAATATCCCCCAAAAAATTGCGTACTTACCCATCTCCATCCAGCGTAATGGCGGTATCGGCAAGAACTCGCAACACCAAACCAACCGTAGTTTTTTCATTACAATCAATACCTAACAGACAAGATTCTTCAGCACGTTTTCCCATTCTTGAAACAACAACCAAATATCTAGTTCGACTAGAGTGTACGCTTTCCAATTTAACAGCCTGAAATACAAAAAAAAAACAATCAATTTTTCTGTATAATCGATAAGAACGAATATCCATTAATAGAATAGGGAAATAAAAACAATATTCAGGAAATCAATTTTACAGCTGGCTAGTTGTTTTATAAGCGTGTATTGGACACTTTCACTATACGATTATGTTAGCTAAGCTTTTGTACATACTAATTATTCCGTATCAGCGGCCTATTTATTAGAATACGGTTAATAATAATCATATTGACATTTCTCAAGTTTATTGGCATTTACATAATGGTTTGCAAAAATATAAATGACTGGCAAGTTGAACGAAACGCTTTTAGCATCTGGCATTTTGATGATAGCAATCTTAAAACCTACTATTACTGCACTCGAAAATGAGTTCGTGAACCAAACAAACCAAAATAGATATTACAAGGGGGTGTGCGGTTTATTTTCTAACACTCTTGTACTACTTATATATATTTTTTCAAAATTAACAGAATCGAGTCAAGAGCAATCTTCTTAGGAAATGTTACAGATCACCGGATTTTCTACAAATAAATAACAAAGTCAACCAGACTTCGTATTGATAATAAATATGCTTGAGTAAAAAGCTGCACCCTTGACGTTTACATAAGCTCTTTTATCGCTCTTCAAATAAAAACAAATGTAAAACCTTTTAGGTGCGTATTTTAAGCAACACGAATCGAATCTTGAAAGGTCTTCCATTATAAAACAGGCGCCGCTCGACGTGGGTTTTCAAATATTCCGGAAGCGTTTTCTGTTCAGCTGAGGACAACCGTCATTCTTAGAAAGAAGGACATTTGCGAAATTGTAATGTGAATGAATATAAATGACAAAAAAAAATGCAAAGAATTCGGTTCTTCTCGACAGAAAATTATTTTGAACTTCTAAGCGATTTCGAAAAATTAAAGAACTAAATTGTGCACTACATTTTTTTTTGTGAAACAGGCGATGTATAAAATGTAAAAAACCGCAATGGTTCTATTTAAAGATTTTAACGTAACTTTATAATAATTAAAGCACAATTGAATGTAATAACATTTAAAATATTTGGAAGTCGCCCTTTAATATTAAACATGCAAATAAAAATGGCAATTTTCGGGGCGAAGAAGAAAATGCATTTTTTGTACACGAATAAAACATACATTTTTTCTCTAGCCACTTTTACCTTTTTAATTTATTTGTAGTTCACTACTTGTTAGGGAACCACTCATTTATGTCGATATCACTAACAGAAATTTTTATTTTATACAAAATGAGTATTATTCTAAGTTATATTGAACTTACCGTGTGGTTTTTAAGTAATATTTATAAAAGACCCTATACACCTCTTATGGGTTTTTAGACCACTGTCAAATTTAATGAAATTTTAATATGTTATAGACTAAAACTATCTGAACAATATTTGTCATTGGACCAACTTAATATAATGGCTAGTTTTTGATATACAGGGCGTTAAAGTAATGGTGCCTAATAAGAATAATGGCTGTTCAGTGGGTTTTAACATTGATATACGCAAGTGTTACCATTACATATTATACTTTTTTGTAATTCTTATTATTCTGTACTTTCTAACATTTTATACAGGGTGTTTCAACAAAAATTAGTATTAAATATGATTATTTATGTGATAAAAAGTGGAACTTATACATAAAATAAACAACCTAATATTTACATGATTTATATACAAGAAACGGAACATTTAGACGGCAGCATGTCTGTTTAAAACATCTTGAGTAGCGGCTAGCACTTTGGTTTGCGGTAGCCTAATAACTTATTCGTGCCTTGCATAGCCCAAAAACCAAATAACTGCTGCTATATGTGCACACATTCCTATAGTTCGCGCTCCTGTTTTGCATTGGCAATAGTAGCCAAATATAGGACCATCTTCTTGTTCAGCATCATTATCAGGAACAGGGTTATAGCTAAATATTATTTGATATTTAATTTGATTTCTATGTCTAGATCTAATTCTAAGCCGAACGAGATTTAATTCGTTGAACGCCGTATCAATTTTGAAAAAGTGGTTGCCCAGTTGGTGATTGTTATCCTGTATGTAAGATGGTGCTAGTTTAAGTTGGAAAGTTCCGTAAATTATGCGTCTTAATTGAGCTATATTTAGAATTGGAAAATGTTCTAACTGGTTTTGTTCTAAAGGTGCCCATCTGCCGTGCCGCCTCAACAAGCCTTCATTTTCCGCTTTAGCTTGTACATGATTAGGTTCGTTTACCATTTGAAGCACTTCTTGTGCTAGTTCTTCATTTGCTTCTTCCATATGTAATGGTGGATGGTAGCGGTTTATTAGGGCACAGGCAACACGGAAAAATGTCCGCAAATTGGGTATTTGGGCAATTGAAAAGCAGTTAGGAAAAATTTTAAATATTGACTGAACGTGTCCGTTTCGAGGTTCTACTACCCACCTTTGCTTAGTAATAATTTTGCTAGCGTTGGCTTCTACAGTTGGCAATTGACGTCTGCCTTCTAGCGCTGGTGGAATTTGCACAGATATGCCAATATTATTTGAAAATTCCCGAGCATCTCGGTAGCCTCTATCCACAATCACAACATCGCCAGGTTGCAGCCAGTGTCTTAGTTCTTGATTCTGATTATATTGGTATCTTAATATACTCGCATCATTATTTCTTGGGTCGGAAAAGTATGGACCATGAACATCCAAAATATATCCATCTGGGGCAACAACTAGCACTGGCTTAACAAGATGGCAATGTTTGTGAACTGAATAGGACTGCCTGAGGGTCTGAAAATTTTTGCTACGCTCTATGTTAACATAAGTGGCATCGATACAAATAATGGCTTTTGGGTTTTCAGGTTCCTCATTAAATAACTCATTTGCAAATCTGGTAACGTGTTCAGAAATAAATTGGTTACGGTTTATGTGACGAGGTCCTAAATTCTGGGGCACAAAATTATTGGATAATGGTTCCTTAACTTTTTGAATTGCCAATGAGACACCCTGTCTGCTACCATAAGAAAACGTCGCCGCTAAAAACGTGTCTGAAAGTCCTTGACGTAATTTACATAAAAAACACAGTAAATCTTGTTTTTTAACTTATCGCCTTCTTCCGTAAATATTAACATTCGCACAAAAGTTGAACAATTCCCGAAATTGATCCCTGTTTAAGGATGACAGCACACTTAGCTCCTCATCACTGAAATTGTTTTCATCCGAAAAAGTTTCATTTTTTGTGTTACTTTCTCATATTGTTGTCAACGACTGATCCAACTCTGCCCCTTTTAAATTGTATGGCTTTTTAATGGACCTTATACCATTTTCTAATGGAAAAAGTAGTAAACCATTCGCATCAAGATGGACAAGACAAACCTTACAAGTACGAGGTATTTATACTCCCTTTCGCATAAAAATATTCGTCCTTGCCTGTCCTGATAAATGTTGAATATTTGCAGCATTATTGCATATTAAACAATGATTAGCACTATATTTTAGAGGAAGCTTCATAATTGTTGGATCTGGATCATTTTCATAGACCTGAATTTCATCTATGATACCTTGATTGCAACTTGTATATAGCCTGGTATTACCATTTATGTCCATTGGCGGAAGTGGAAGTTCCTGTCGTCTTCTCTGAGCAATATTCATCTTCTGGTCGGCATTTTGTCGTAAAATGGTCATTTGTCTGGGATTCCCCACTATTTCACATACATAACACTGAAAGTTTAATCGAAAAGCCATTTTAATGCAAACTTAAATAATGACTTTAAGGAAACTTAGTTACAGGTGACATTGTCATTTTAAGTAACTGGTTGTTATTAACAATCGAAAGTGTAGACATGTATCAGGCTTATGGCTATCTCTGTAATTTTTAATAGTATTAACTACTAATTTTTATTAAAACACCATGTATAGAATGATATAAAGTACAGAATAATGAAAAATTACTAAATAGTATAATATGTAATTGTAACACTTGTGTATATCCATGCTAAAATTCACTGAAAATCCATAATGCTTATTAGGCGCTACCACTTTAACGCCCTGTATATCAAAAACTAGCCATTAGATTAAGTTGGTCCAATGACAAATATTGTTCAGATAGTTTTAGTCTATAACATACTAAAATTTCATTAAATTTGACTGTGGTCTAAAAACCCATAACAGGTGTGCAGAGTCCTTTGACAGGTGTTGGTTAAAATTACGAGAAGACAGATGGCGGCGGTAAATGTCGATTAAAATTCTGTTCATGGGAGATAATCACTCAAAACATTTAAATAATGTTACAATTGCTTAAAACGAAAATAAAAAGCGAAATTATATTGAATATCTATAATTATGATTGAAAACTGAAAAATTTTAAAACCGTACTTATTGAGGTAATAACATTCCATGAACGCCATTCACACGAAGCTGATGTTTGGATAAAGCCAAATTACTTTTTATACTAGGGCAAAAAGTAATTTACTTTTGTACAGTTGCCGTGGGGACACCGAAGAATTCGGAAATCAGTCACTTTCGGTACGAAATACTGTCACAATTTATGATGATGGTTGGAGAAAAATTTTTTTTTAATTGGAACCCCTACTGTTTATTACTCAAAATCGATTTATCATTAAAAAATAAGAAAAAATGTTACATGAACCATATGCGTGAAACTATTACAAATTTTATAAAACCTGTGATTTATCATATTAGTGCTAATCAAATTTAATTACGCCTTAGATGAAATTAATATTTACAACAAAGTCGCGTTTGGTGGTTATGGATACCGTCACTTATTTTATTGCCTGTCATATGTTTGCACTTCCTTAGTGTTTTTTAACAAACACGACTCGAGTAATTAATTTTACTAATGAAGATTATTTGAATTTAATTATTATTATTTATGGTGAACGCAATCGAATTTCATAAAGAACAATTCGCTCTTTCATTGCGAGATATCCCAACTGAGCGAGCAATACCTACACAATATATTCTTATTAGAATAATTGTACAATTATTGGTGCGTTTGTGAATAGCAGAAAAAAAAACAAACAAAAAGAAGAATGCTAGAAACAATCAAGTAGATGATTTAGTGTATTTTAGAGCATAGTGAATTTTTGCGATACAATATTCCTAAAAATGCAAGAGGACAAAGAATTTGCTCAGAAAACCATTTGGGTAAATGAATCGAAGTTTAAGTTAAATGGGATGTACAAGGTGTTTCAAACTCGACGCCCAATGCCTAGGAAAACTCAAGGAAAAATAATATCAAAAAATCGGAAGCGGGGAATCAAAATCCGAATAAGTAAGCTCTATTTTTCTGTAAAAAGTAAATTTTTGACAGTTACATAAAAATGAGTAATGTCATCAAATAAAATTTTCCCAGAAAAGTACCTATATTTGTCCCATTTTGTAAAACCTATATTTTTCTTGATATTTTTTGTTTAAAAAATTTTTCTCTATCTATTACCGTTTAAAAAGTCCAAGTGTTAAAAAAAAAATAACCCAAAAATCACATTAGCTTGACAAGATCTATATGAGATTTTCCCAGCCGCTATCAATTTAATCAAGTAAACCATGTGAATTATTTTATTTACGTTTGCCAACATAAATGTCTAAAATATTTAAAGAAAATAAAAAAACAAACATATAAATACAAAAGAACATCAATTATATTTAAAAATATCAAAACTGTTGAAAAAATAATAAACATTTACAATAGGTTTTCAATGTGATTATCACCTACTGTTGAACATAAATCTAATCTATGGGGAACATCTCGTCCAGTAGCTCTCCTTATCATATCACCAGTAATATTGTTCCATGCAATATTGAGTTTTTCTTTTAAATGTTCAATATTTCGGGATAGACTGGAGACTTTTCTGGCCAAAGCGTTTGTCCATTTATCCCAATCCACATATTTCCAAAAGTTTTGTCTAAATATTATTTTACAATTTGAGCTTTATGTGGGGGAGCTCCGTCATGTTGAAACCAAAGATACATTCTTAGCTGCAATGGTATATTTTCAAGCAACTCTGTAAGTTCTTGTTCCAGAAATACCAAATAAGTGTGACTGTCTAATACTCCCTCATAAAAATATGATCCAACCAAATGTCTTACACTGAGAGCACACCATACATTTATACCAAAGTTTGCTGGAAAAGGAGATCTAACTATCGATACTGGGGCTTGAACAAACGATAATCGATTTTTTTTATTAATCGCTGATCATATAATCGATTAATCGTATAATCCATTAAACCAATGATTAAAATATAATTGAATAAATTAAAATTTATTCATGTATCTAAATATTTACTGCAAATAATGCAAAGTTTAATGTGGAATACGGGTGGACGATTGTAAGTTTGAACAATTGATAATCAAATAATCGATTAAACAAAAGCTCGATTAATAAAATAAGATTAATCAAATAATCATCGATTATTTTCAAAAACTTATCAACACCTGATTAAACGATTGTAATCGAGTACAATTGATTAAACGAGTGTAACGAATCGCTGAATTTGTATACGCATAGTCTTGACGTAAAAATAATGAAGGTAGAAAAATGTTCCCACAAAATAATTTCTTGTTTCTTTTTTTTTATTGCAAAAACGGGGATAGATATAGTTAGTTTGAAATTAGAGGAAAAGGGCACTTACAGTTAGAGTTTTGATTGAGTAAGATCGATCGGTTATTTTGATTAGAGTACCTTCATTGTAAACCGTTCCGTCTATAAATATTTTTGTCGTGCACATTTGAGAAAACTAATTCGTTCTTTTCTTTTAGTGTATGTTTTAATGTAAATTTTTCGAAAAATGAATCTATAGTTAATCGCAGCGGCGACGAGTTTTAAACCACGTATCTTAACTCGTCGTGCTGGTGGTAAAGTGTTTAACTAAAGGGAATACATTCAAGTGTAAGTAAGTATTTTTAATGTAATCAAAGCTCGCAGAAAAAACAATTCTACAAGTCTACGTAACGTATTAAAAACGAAACATTGCCTTGCAAAAGTATCCCATTCGCACGCGGGCTCAGTAAGCGGAAATCTGCTAAAATAAAAGACCGTACAGGGCTTCCTCACTCATGTACTTGGGTGAATTAGCACTGTTGTTTGTTGTTTATATTTATATTTTTGTAGACGTGGGCGTGGACGAACGGGTACAGGATAAAGCTTGGTTATAATGGTAAATAGGCAATTACCGAGTGCTTACATACTCCCGGGTCCAAATGACCATTAAAACACCTCGAATTTTATTTTTGTTTTTATTGTTGTATAGTTGAATGTGTAACCTGAAAAAGGAACGCTGTATTTTTCTAACGCACTCAAACTTACATATCGGTTACAACGTTATAATGTATTTACAACTTACCATTGTAAGGCATTGTTTAATGAATTTTTTTGTCTTTGATTCAGTCTGGTTAATCCGAGGTATAATTAGAATTGTTTGCCTGGGAACGGATTTCTCTTTATATGTAATTTATTGTAATTGTACGTATGTATTTTATGCTTTATTAGTCACTAAACAATTGTGTATGTGGAAATTTCTCACCTATTTTTTATTTGTCCTTGCATTTACCTTATTATCACCTGTGCAATTTTACTGTTGTTGTATTTTATATGTACCGTAGTTTGTCTTATTGTTTATTTGCTTATTTTCTTAAAGACCAGCATGATTGGTTTTAGAGGGCCACATGTTTGGTATGACAATTTTTTTTTATTCTGATTTATTTGACACAATTGTGGGCGTGATTACACGGGTTTTTTATTGTGTTTATGTGTAACTAAACTGCTTTTTATTTATTTTTCTCTTAATGCCATAATTTCGTACGCACTTTAACCTGATTTAATGGTGTTTTGTTATATATTTAATCCTTTCATTGTTGTTTGTGTTATTTGATTTATTAATAGACTTCTGCAATTACTTATTTATGAATAAAGTGGGTTTTCTTGGTGGTTCTTTCCCACAATAGTACATTAACGGGTTGAACCATCATTGCGCAAAGCTCGTTAATTTTAAATTGAGTAGTTTCATTGTTTACCTGCCACGCATGATGCAACATCTATCCATCTAATTCAAATAACACAACGTACCTGTTTCCTTTTAAGGTCCGTATTGATATTGATTAACAAGATTTATAGAGATGATTTATTATCTATAACATAATACATGCAAGTGAATTGTTGTTGGTTTTTTAACATTACCCCTCGGCCACACGTTGGCTGTGTTCATGTCACCACATGCAATGTTGCCACCCTCACAGTACCTACCACTAGACGGCCAATTCTTTTGATCAGATTTGAGGTTTGCGAGTAATTAAATATCAGACTTAAATAGAGATCAATTCTAATGTTTTAATTATTGCCAGGAAAGTCAATGTCAAGCAAACAATTAATTTGAGTAATGGTAGCATTATTGTCCGTAAAGTCAAGATAAATCACTACGCGAGTGTTTTGTGCTTGAATTTGCATTCTTGCGAATAAGTTAAAATTACACTTTTCAAGATAGGATACCGCTACAAAACCAAGAGCTGAGTAGGACCTGTAAGATTGTTCAGGACAAGTGGTTAGGGACGGATGGCAGAGAGCGCCGATGTCGCAAATCCATCTAGACAAACTCTCGTTAAAGCGCGTCACGTGGTTCTATTATATCAGGGTGTGGACGGGGATAACAGTGGGCACTCTGAAGCAGAATTCTTTTAACGGTTTTACTCATTTAAGGCTGTGGAAAAAAATTATTGTTCATTTATCTGGATATCTACTAATTAAATAAAACAGTTAATAAATAAATAATTAAACTTGTGTAAACAATTTCAAATGCTTACATTGACATTGCTAATACCAATGTTACCAATTTAACCGTTTATTTGGGTTCCACATACAGCTACTTGATCGCACGTGTCTTTATATCTTTCTTTATTTTAAACGGTACTTTTCCTATTTTTTTATTTTAAATATGCAAAATAGAAAAATCATGGTAAAAAACCACGTTAATCCATTTTATTACACTAGAGTGTGAATGAAACAAGTCTTATGAAAGCAGTGTTTTCTTAGTATTTCTTAATTTTATTGGTACAGAGAATAGAAAAAATAAAAATTTAATAAACCAGTATTATTTTATAGAAAGTTTAATGTGACCCTAAAATGCATAAACATATACAGAATTTTATGACCTCCATTAAACTAGCATGAGAACATCTAGATGCCTCATACGTCAATACTACGTAATGTTATTTAAATAGTATCTAAATATATAAGTGAATTTTTAATATTCAAAAAATATAACATAGTTTAAGTTAAGACTCATTTGACTCATCCCCTCAATCGGAAATTTACAGAATTGAAAATACTTTATTCTGCTATTCTCTCTTCCTATAGCTGTTTATGGTTTCTTGTCATATTAAGTGATACACACACACACACACAAATATATATATATATATATATATATATATATATATATATATATCTGCTTCTGATAAACAAGTAACTCTTTATTATAAGTTTTTGTTATGAACGAATAAGTTCGAAGGTAATTATGTAATTAAAAATTATTATTAATTTTTAATTTCTACATACATAAACACAAAATTTGCATCGATTGGGGCTTGAACCTTGGTGGCGCAGTTGGTAGCGCAGTACTCTAGCAAAGTATAGGTCGTAGGTTCGAATCCTACTCGAGGTAAACTTTTTATTTATGTATTTAATAAAATTAATAATAATTTTCAAGTAACTCTTTAGTTTCATTATAATTGTTTTAATGTTAATTCTGTGTTCGCGTTTACAAAAAAATCTGACCAAGTTAAGTTTGGAGATAACAATTTTGAATTGATATAATAATATACTGTGCGTCCCAAGATAACGCATTAAAATGTGTAACACAAAACATTCTGGAGTTCAGCCCTCTGCTCAAAAATTTTCAGATTTGCAACATTTTATAGGTTGTCACAGGACCGATCTGACAGTTTCCAACAACAGTGAAGATCTCTATAAAATTTTGCTCACTTATGTCCATTATGGTTCCTAAAAAATTTTCTTAACAACGCTACTGAGAAGGCACTATACCTGTGAGCAAATTTTTTTTTTTCATTTTTCAAAACAAATGTGATTTGGGAAGCCAAAATTCTGGAAAAAATTAATCTCTACTCAAACTTAACATAACGTAACAGGCGATACTGATTACTTCTTAATACATAATTTACTAGAAGCTCTGCTGTTGTATATATGTAATTAGTCCACCGTGTTTATTCTACACCGCATCCATCGTTGTCTGTTTTTATTGAAATTAGGAAATTAACGTCACCAAATTATCTAGTGACAATTACACGTTAGTTCTGAATCGGTTTCAAATTATGTTCAAAAGTACTATACTTAAAAGGAAAGGTTCTACAATTTTAAGAAAATTTTGCTTAAAATCAATTAAACCCGGTTGTATCTAAAAAAAATATAAACAGATATAATTCTTTAAATTTATTTTCTTTACGTTGTTTTGTTTGAACCAAGTAAAACAGTAATCGGTTATATTTCATAATTATTTTATACAGTAGGCGTATGATTTTAATTAAGTAAAATTTTTTTCCTTTTACATGATAATACTAGTGATTTGAAATAGATAAAAAATGATTAAGACAGATAAAGTGGTGTGAAGGTGTGAAGTGAAACGCTTGTACATTGTAAACATCTCAATGCATTTAACTGATTTACTTGATTTTTTGTATTTAGTCATTCATTTGGGTTTTTTTCTTATTAGGGTTTTATGGCTTTTCAAACCCTGGTAATTTTAATTTAGTATAGGGTTAAGTGGTAGAACAAAAGGTGTGACAATCGTCATACTAGACTGAACTTAGCCCTTTTGAGTTTACACATTTATGGATGTTGTTATTATAGAACTTTGTTTTCTTAACTCAAACTTAATAAATCACAATTATTATTAAAAATTATCATTAATTTTATTAAATACATAAATAAAAAGTTCATTTCGAGTAGGATTTGAACCTACGACCTCTATTTTGCTAGAGTACCGCGCCAACCAACTGCGCAATCGAGATTCAAGCCCCAATCGATGTAAATTTTGTCTTTATGTATGTAGAACTGATGCAAACTCTAAATATGATGAGATTACAATCAAATTACTTATATTAATGGAATGTGAGCCTGCAATATCGCAAGGATTCACACATACCGAAGCAACTTGACTAATATTAATTTATTATTATTTATTCTAAAATAAAAATCTGTACATAATTTTAATAAGTGCGTAAACTTACGTAAACGGATACAATTTTTTATTGACTTTTTTAACTCAAAAATTTTACTTGCTGTTATTTAAAGCCCTTTATAGAATATGCATAAATTGTTGTTTTTAATATTTATTTTGTGTTAGAAGATCGTTGTGATCTCCCTAAATCGAGCTCGGAAGTAAGTAGTTCACATGCTCAAAGTAGAATTCGGAGGGTAACTGGTTCGATACTTGTTACCATCTACTCTGTGTAAGGTTTTTTCATGGAGTTTTCCTCATATACGTATAGTGGACTAATTAGTGCGTATACACATTATACGCGGCTACTTAGCAAACTGCAGAAGCTGGAACTGTCCGTTTAGAACCCTAACCTCTTACCTACCAATACTATCTTGACCGCACCTACCCTCAACTCCGAAATGCACACACACAATGTATTGCTATGTTTAATTATAAAAATTCCACGGTAAGACAACCACCTCAGATTTATTACTGTGGACTAAAGGTTGATTCATTAAAAAGAATTCTCTTATCCCAATAAACAAAATATTTTCCTTTTAAATATGTTTAAACAAATCTTCATTAATTAACAGTTATAGTTAGCCTTTAGAAATATAAGATAACACAAAAATGACAGTTATAACCCCATTAGTGAATAAAAAATCCGAACTCCTTGGGTGATATAAATGCATGTACTTAAAATCCCGATCATATATTTTGCAACTGAAATTAATACAAAGATAACACAGAGTATTTACCCAAATACGCCTTAGCAATATACGCAAAAAAATATAAAGGTTCAACAATCCAAATTAGAAATATTCGAGGTTCGAGTGCGAAATTAGCCAAAATGTGCCAGAAGTAATTTGCATATTTTATTTTGAACAAGTTTTAATTGTTCGGAATGTATGTACTAGTAAAAAAATAAGTGAAAGAAGTATATTGGTAATGTTGGTTGATTTTGTTGAGAATACATATAAATATCAATTCACAACAATTATGTTTGCACTCGTAATAAAATACTTATAAAAACCTAATGGCGTTAGTGTAAAATAAACAACCGAGTATAAATTCAATACAGGTAATCATTATAAACGTAGACTTCCAATAACATAAGTACGGAGGAAAAAATTCCATCTAAGCATTCCAAAGTACTTCAATTAAAAGATTTTAATTAAAAATCTCCTAAAGTGTTTTAATTAAAAACTGTAACTAAAGTATTTTATTGAAAAATTGTAAGGTGTCAAACTAGTAAGTGAAAGGTAGGTGTCAGACTAGTAAGTGAAAGGTAAGGTGTCAGACTAGTACGTGAAAGGTACCAAGTTCGAATCTGAGAGTAGTCAAGTGCTTGGGAAAAATTATATATAAAATATGAATTCGACTCAAGTGCGAAAACAGTCCTTCTCAGGACTAAGCCTGATGACGGAAGTAGAGTCCGCTTCCGAAACGTCGCGCTCCAAACGCAAAAACTGTAGAAATAGGCCGATCAACTCCACTAATAGGAAACCACAGTTACAAAACACTTATAATACAGAATCAGTAACTCGGTATGCCCCGAAGTCAAACAACTTTTCAGAAAGCCTGAAACATCAATGAACAAGCTAGCACTAGAGGAGAACCACCTAACCTTCCTCTGCAAAGCCTGTGATAACAACGTAATACCCACAGGGCCCAACATCAAAATTCCGATACACAGTCAGAAAATATCACTAATCGCAAAGAGAGCTAGCGAAGCGTTTGTCAAAGAACGAATAAGACATCACCGTTTCAGAAAGTACCAGCTCGAACAAAATCCAACGAGATTAGAGAAACCATTCGAAATCGAGTGAACGAACAAGACTTTGATAGGATAAATACGGCTACCAGAAGTAAATATTCGAAGACCAAGGCAATGCACAAGGAAATTCAGCAGAAGAAACTCGAAAAGCTAATTAAGGAGAAGAAAGAACCTAGAAAGGAGAGCGGTCATTTCCCTTAAGTATGACCCAACGATCAAAATTTTCCCGGCAGACAAAGGAAACGTGACTGTGGTAATGGATATGGACACTTACAACAGTAAGATCCAAGAACTACTAGACGGGGGCGAGTACAAACAAATACCAAAAGATTCCACACTAATCGAAAGACGAATATATCTGACGCTGGCAAAACATAAGGGGGAGTTCTCCGATTACCAGAGAACTAGACTTAACCCACACTACAAAAAACCTCCGCATGTGTACGGCCAACCAAAGATTCACAAGGAAGGAATTCTTATGAGACCAATTGTGAGCTCGAGAAATTCACCTTGTCACCCATTCTCACACTATCTGCTAGGTATCATCACACCCTTATCGGGAAAAACCGAGTCTATGATCAAGAACACACAGCACTTCGTGGAAACCACCAGAAACTTCCAACCAAACCACGAAGAAATACTGGTAAGCTTTGACATTGTGAGTCTATTCACAAATGTGCCTACCGATAAGGCACTAACTATCATAAGGGACAAACTGGAAAAGGATGAAACTTTAGGCGAACGCACGCAACTCTCGGTAAACATAATTATGGAACTTCTGACAATATGCATTAGAACTACATATTTCCAGGTAGAAGGCAATTTCTACCAACAAGAGTTTGGGATGACGATGGGTTTCCCACTATCACCCATAGTGAGCAATATATATATATATATATATATATATATATATATATATATATATGAAAGACTTTAAAGGCCAAGCGATATCCGAATTCACAGAGAAATCAAGGATGTGGCTTAGATGTGCTTTCGTAGTTTGGCAACACGGCAAGCATAAGCTAGATGAATTCGTAGATCATCTAAATAGCCGCGCACCCTCCATAAAATTCACAATGGAATTGGAGTCGGAACAAAAACTGCCATTCCTGGATGTACTTGTACACAGGAATGACAACACTTTCACGACAAATGTATACAGGAAACCTACCCACACGGGTAGGGTACACTACAGCTCCAATCACCACAAAAACTTGAAGTTAGGCGCGGCAAAATGCTTGTACGATAGAGCAAAAACAATATGCTCAAAATAAGAGGACCGGAACAAAGAAAAAGAAAATATCGCTAGAACACTCAAAATAAAATGGCTACCCCGATCTAACACCTAACCTAAACAGGGAAAGGGTAACCGAAAAAGAAGAATCTAAATATACAGCGATAATACCATATATACCAGGTATCTCAGACAAAATACGAAGGAAAGGCAGAAAATGCAAAAAGAATTGTGTATACTACCTACCATGCGAATGCGGCAGAGCATACATAGGAGAGAGCAGTAGACCGCTCAAAGTGAGAACGCAGGAACATAAGAACAACGTCCGCAAGGGCGAAACAGAAAGATCAAAAATCGCCGAACATGTCTGGAACGAAGACCACCGCGTCCAATGGGATAACATACAGATAGTGGCAAAAGACGAGAACCCAACTCGTAGAAAACTCAAAGAAGCCACATACATCGGACTAGCAGAAAATCCAATAAGCCAAGCTAGTGTAGAAATGAAACCCATATGGATTCGAATAACGCGCGAAGAGCTTAATCGCAATATACCTGCGCAAGAAGTTACGGCGCAACATGCGCAATAAACTTCTACGCAACCACGAAAAAGTATATATATATATATATATATATATATATATATATATATATATATATATATATATATATATATATATATATATATATATATAAGTTCTAAAAATATATATTGGATTACTCAGTGGCTCAGCGGTAAAGGTGTCAGACTAGTAAGTGAAAGGTACCAAGTTCCAATCTGAGAGTAGTCAAGTGCGAAAACAGTCCTTCTCAGGACTAAGTCTGATGACAGAAGCAGAGTCCGCTTCCGAAACGTCGCGCTCCAAAAGCAAAAACTGTGGAAATAGGCCGATCAACTCCACTAAAAGTGTTTTAGTTAGAAACTCCCAAACTAGACTGTAAACGATGCTACTTAAAAAACGGGCTTAATACCAAACGAAATCGCAAAACGGACGCATATACTAGTATTCAACAAATCTTGTCTATAAGAACAAAAATAATTACAAATAATTCTCGGCAACTTTCAGTTAATAATTAAAAAATAATCTATCATTCTTGATCAATAGAAACAATCTACTAATAACCCAATTTTAATTATTTAATGGTAAATATATATCCCCAAAAAATAAATAAAAATCGGACGCAGTCCGTTTCTCGCAAATAATTGAAATAAAATGACTTCAATTCCCTTCTGTCCGACACATGGTGCGAATTCAATGATGAATGATCGGAAACCACTAAATGCACCGTAACAGTATGCGTATTCGGAATCCATCATTGTGAGTGAAGAGTCAGGAAAAATCAAACCGTCCGTCCTTTCCCTTGCCGAGGGAATAACATTCTTATCCGTTACAAAACACGTACATCGTACTTGGCTACAATTTTGAGTCTTACTAAATAAAACATATGTCCTGTTCTCAATAACAGAAGTCCTTATATTGTTATATTTTAATTTATATTTCATTAAGGTATATGTAAAGCTTTTCTCAATCACAAATTCACTGGAGCCCAGACATTTATGCATTTAATAAGTATTTGTATTTGAATCTTGTTCCATGTATTATTTTTGAGTTAGGTTAGGTTTATGTCTAACTACCATCAAAAGTTTCGGAATATCAGTGTCACATTTTGTTCATTTTCTACAATGATAACTCAGGTATTAATTACTTAATCGTCCATTACATAATAGTCAGAACAGAGAACTACGATAAGAAATTTTGTGAAATAATACTTCCCAAATATGGGAACACAAAACGCCAAAATCTAGTCTTATTCGGAACTAAAATCTCAAAAATAAGTTAGGATCACTTGATCTCTGGACGTTTAATCGATATGACGTCACGATTTAAAGTAGATGTAGCGTATTTTGAAGCACTCTAATTGGTTGGCGTAAAATTTGAATGTTTGCGTTTCTATGGTAAAAAAAATGTAAAATTCAAAATACTGAATTATGATTGATACGTAGCAATAATTTGAATAATAGTGTATGTTTGCTAGAACTATACATAAATAAAGGTCAATTTTCGTAGATTAAATGTACATAGTGAGCAGTAATTGTTGTATGAGGTGTTAAAACATTTAATGTGCTAAATTACTGCGATGAGTGCTGCATACCGGGCTTTAACATATTGCACATACTAAATTTTAAATTATACCACTAGATGACAGCCTAACTTTTAAATGTCACTAGATGGCGCTGCAATCAACCTTGTCAAAAGGGCTCTAGTTTTATTATACCGAAGGAAGGCATTGTAATTAATATTGTTAAAAAATGAAGACATTCCAAAACACCCCTCTACGGGCAAATACTAATAATACAAAATACCGCAATCAAAAAATAAATTTAATAAATTTTAGTACACAATATCGGTCCAAAGTTGGGAAAAATTTTATATCAAAGTGCAAATGATGGGCTATACAAATGTTTTGATCTTGATTAAAAATTTAAATTCTAAAAGAGAATTTCAAAAATACTTTATTTTAAACATCTAATTATACAAATAAAAAACAATCAAACAACATAATGTGTAGATAATTCATGTAAGCACCAGAAACTTTTCAACATGCATATTGTACAAAGTAAATAAAAATATATCCGAAATTCACATTTTGGCACAAAAAAGCTGTAATAACAAAATTGTTTTTGGCATCATCACTATAAACTTTAACATGCTAACATAAAAATAAGGTTTAACGAAAACTTGAGTCTTGGTTCAAATTATTTAATCAAATTTATAAAATCAGTGGTTAATGTATCTTTACTAAATTTAGTTTGTAGTACTGCCTCAAAAAATCCCCATTACTAGGTTAAAATTATTGATTAGATTGGAATCATTACATTCATCAAATGATTTGCTTCACAAATTTATTAACGATTTATTTACGATTGGGAACAACCAAATAACACGCAATCCAAACCTCTTAAAAATAGGAAATAATTTCAGAATTATTGCACATAGCGCCATTCAACTGTTTTTCAAGTTAGAACTTTTATGTTTGAGTTGGAGTCTAATTTTCAATATTATAACAAGTGAATTCCAGTTCCGATTTAACCGGATGAATGAAGCCATTATAATGTCGAGTAGTGCTTTTTCTTGTCTTTCTAATTATTGAGTTTTAACAGCGTCTTACGTTTTTAAAATTGGTTATCGAAAAGTTTACCTTGTCTCAGGGTGTGTAAATTGACTATTAAAGGTTAATAGACTGTAGGTGAAAGGTTACTTGGTTGACTAGTGCAGTTGTCTGGACCTTAAATTAATGAAATACTATAGTTACCGGATGCAACAGGCGTTTTGCGAAATTGACAGTCTAGTAGTTTGGCGTCGGGAATATTTCTCACTAAATTTGGCTTTTTAGTTTATTAAAATGTAATTTTTCATTTGGATAAGTAATTAACGTATATAAAAAATGATAGGAGTGGGCAAGTTAGTCGGTTTCCTCAGTCAGGTAATGTCCAAAGTGTAAGATGTAATACAGTAATGTGACGACTTAAGCAGAACGCGATGATTTGGTGACGGTTAGGTGTCTAGAGAGCTGGGTTATCGTATAGTTAATGAGAAGAGTAAGTAGATGCTCAGAAAATTAGCATTCGCATAAAGCGATTAGACAAATTTACGATACCAACGCAACATATTTATTATTATGAATTTTTCTCGACGTTAGTGAAACTGTTTGATACCAACTAAAATGGAACCGATTAAACTAGCGTGTCCAGCTGAGTAAAACATTTTGTACTAATTTTACGTGATGCCGTAAAAGTTGAGTAACGAATACGGCATTAAGCTTAAGTTTGTTTTAAGACCTCCAAATTTAGTTTTAAGTTTTAAGCAAAACGAACTAATCAGTTGTTATTTACGTTTAAGTCTGCGATTCCACTTATAATGGGGATAATAATGTTTTAGTATTAAAATTTGTAGTTTACTTTCGGTTTACGTGTGAAATTCCGATACTTTAATAAGATTAACATTTTGAATTCAGGGTAGTTTGTATTCTTATGATTATAGAGTTCATATTTTTCCTTTGGTTGTACTTATGATAAATCGGAGTTTGACGTGTTTAACCTATCGTATATGTTGTTTTGTTGTTTGCGTTAAGAGGGAGTAGCGGAATTGCTTACTTCTTATTAAGTCAGCTGTACTTACGTTAACAGATTATTATGGAATTATAAAAATTTTCTGGAACATGGGACATTTCTGCGCTTGCATTTCGTAAGGCTTCATAGTTGGCCGCAGGGTGAAGTTTTGGATGCATGATTTTGATAATTTTATGTTTTCAACTTTATTTTACAAAAACTGTAACCATTTTCAAAATTCCTGAATTGTTATTAGAAGCGCTCATGTTTTAGGTATATGTATACAAAAAATCAGAATTTTAGATTAAAATCTTAAATTGTTACAACGGTTAATGTTAAGAAAAATGTAGTTTTTCTAACTCGGCCTAAGTTGCATTTAAGCGCCATTTGCAAAGTTCGGTCCTACTAAAAAAAGGTGTACATTTCCATTTCCTATGCCCCAAAGTGTCCTCTATAAGAAGGTATAGGTTTCATTTGGTTATACCTTCAGTGTCACGCACACTCAGAAAACACCGAGTTAGAAGAGCGATTTTACTCCACTATACACGCTCACGCAAAATACCGACTCCGTCGCGCGGCGCTTCTTGATAAGCTTACGCGCATTTCAAAGCTCTTGAATAAAAATTCATATTTCTGTAACTATTGAAGGTAGCGACTTAATTTTTTTTTAACTTTCTACGTTTTCTGGCTACATTTGACTAGATATATATGTATAGAAATTTTCAATAATTCACATAGCTCGCGGCAGGGTTAGTTTTTGATGCACGATTTTGATAATTTTATTGTTGTAACTTTATTTAAAAAAAACTATAAAAGTTTTCAAAATTCCTGAACTGCTGTTAAAAGCGCTCATATTTCAGGTAACGGTATGCACAAATAAGAATTTTAGAATAAACGCTTAAATTGTTACACAACGGTTAATATTAAGAAAAACGTAGTTTTCCTAACTCGCCCTTAGTCACGTTTAACCGCTATTTGCAAAGTTCGGTCCTACTAAAAAAAGTTGTACATTTCCATTTCCTATGCCCCAAAGTGTCTTTTACAATATGGTGTAAGTTTTGTTAGGTTATACCTCGATGTCACTCAAAGTCATAATTTCACTGCGATTTTATTCCACTAATATGAAAATATATGTTTTTATACAAGAAAGTGATGGTTAAAATTAATAACGATTAGTGACGAAATTCACAATCTCTTGATGAAAAAAGTGTTGCTACTATAGATACGCAACAGTGCATGCACGACTAGGTGGTTTTCACACATGAATGTCATTCTTCGATTGTATTGGCATTGTAATGTCTGGAAATGGATTATCAGATGACGTAGCCGTTTATTATGCAAAATGTCTGTTTCCAAGACAGTAGGATATGTTTACAGGTTGCGAGGTCCAACTCGTCGGTAAGATTTTACTTACCGACGTCTTTTGCTTACCAACGTAAAATTATATATAGGTACTATATTTCACAACAATAATTTGGACATTTCTATTTAAAAGATCACTTTAGACTTTTCGTTTATTTAGTAGAAATTAAATAATTTCAATCATGGTAAATTTAATACAATCGTGCAAAAACAGTATGAGCATCAAGAACATTAAGGGTTGTACCGGTCTCGGGCCAAATTGGAGGCTGAGCGATAGCGACCGGTAAACGTCCCTTACTGTTATTGATACTCAATATATTATTGTTTAACTAATGTTGTTTATAACAATTTCTAACATTTTTGGCGATTTGCGGCAAAGATATTCGGGTACAGGGAAAAGTTTTACATAAGCTTGCGTAGTTTTTATCTCGACCTCTTTTTGTCTATTTTCGATATCTAAAACACTATAGTAAAACAACTCAGAATCAATTTTTTTCCAAATTTGTTTCAAAATCCGATGTCCACAGCACTATTTTAACTACCGTCGCCCAAATTCTTATCCATATCCGGAATTTTTCAAGGTTTGGGGAATATTTTTTGAATTGGGGACTAATAATAACCTTGTTTCTTTGTAAATCAGCTTAACTATGTACCGTGTGTCCCGATTTCGATGGTTTTGCGGAGTATCTCAAGAACGGCTTGAGATAGGGGGATACGGTTTTCGCGTTCATGTGCTACTTTTTTATGAAAGGAAAGACGCTAAACAAAATTTTCATGGCACGCTTCGTTTCTGATATACAGGGCGATTTTGAAAATTTGTCATTTTTGGACCCCCGTAGTTTGTACGTTAGCAAGTAATTTAGAAATAAAGTGAGAACTGATACTGATAGATATTTTTACGTAAAATCACGTGGAGTAGGTAATTTTTCTGTAACGATTGCAGTTTCTTCAAAATAACCGAAAACTTACCTTTTTTTAAATGGGACACCCCTTATATTGTTTGATACCATTTGTCCTCAGATTTACAAAAATATACAAAACTCTCGAGTTCTTATCAACATTAAGTTCAAAATGTACGTTACTACAAATTAAAATTTTTAGTGGTTGACCGAGGCGGAAATAAGAAATCTCTTTTCAAAAATTTATAGGATAACGTAGCAAATAAACATAAGACAAGCTTATAAAAAATGTTCAAATTGATCGCCATTGTGCCTTAAACAAGTTTCACACATTGTTCTGATCGGCCTTATTGCATTTAAAATAATGTCAGGCCTCAACTGTAGTTCCATAAAAGAAACCCTGTCAACGACGTTGCGTAGATTCGCCAGAGTTTGATATTGGGTTCTGTAAATTTTATTCTTAAGATATCCCCACAGAAAGAAATGATAAATCTGGTGATTTGGGTGGCCATCTAACAGGTCCATTGTATCTATCCAGCGGCCTGGAAAGTGGTTATCTGGATAATTTCTAACAATTTCAGCGTTGTGGGGAGGAGCACGGTTTTGTTGTAAATATAATTGATTTAAATGTGCTAATGGCATATCACCTTTTATTTTGATATACTATCATCCAAAATTTTGGCGGTAAGGCCTCCGTCAAAAGCTTTATATACAATTTTACAACCCTATATATGAAACAAGATACATTAGATCCAAACCTTTCTTGTCATTCACGTGGAAACAATGCATGAGGGTCATTCTCAGACCAAAATTATTTTGGCAATTAAAAATATTAGCTCTGCCAAAATACACCTCGTCAGACCAAACAACAAATCTTTCAAAAGGAACATCTCTTCAAATTTTGTAACTGCCAATTACAAAATTGTCTACGACGTTCTGCATTGTCCGGATCATATGAAAGGCCTATGCTAAACTAATACATAAATGAAATAAACAAAAGTAGTTTTGTAAAAATTAAAGTATTGTTCCATTTTATTACTGGATTGCCTCTAGTTACATAATATTTTTCTCTCTGTCCTACTCATACAATCTCCATAAGGAATTTTAATCACAAAATCATTTATTATGACTTGCAACATTGCGCAATGATATCAAATGTTCTGTTTATCAAGACAAATCTATTGGTATCAAAATATCCGTATTTAGTGGTCTTTTATTGTCCATAAGATAGAAGCATAGTCCTTTATATGAATGACATCTGTGTTTTCTGAGAATTTTTGAATACTTGTTTTAGGCTCCACAATACTGCAAAAGGAATTTGGATTGGTTGCGATTGGCGATAATACATTTATTTGGTCAATTTTGTGCTTTTCTTTGTTGTAGACTTTTGAACGAGGTTTATAAAAATAGCCGTGTTCAATTTGATTTGATTTGATTCCTGGAAATATTATTTTCTCTGGCTGCCGCCTCTCTGAATATCTATTTTGTAAATTTTCAGTCAAAGTTAACAGGATACCTGTGAAAATACATTTGTAATGCTTCGTCTGCATTTTCGATATAATTTAAGTAGCAAATATTTTTCTGCGTTTCTAAATGTTTAAATTTTGAGCTTAATGTTCAAAAGAACTATACAGTTATATTTTTGGAAAGCTGATGACAAATGGAATCAAATTGCCAAAAATATATACCGCGTGTCCCATTTAAAAAAGGCAACTTTAGGTTATTTTGAAGAAAGACAACAATTATACAATAGTTATGTACGCCACTTGATCCTACGTAAGAATATCGGTTAGTATCACTTCTCACTTTAGTTCTATGTTACTTGCTAACAAGATACTAGGCGGGTCCCAAAATGCAAAATGTCAGAAACCAAGCGTGCCATGGGAATTTTGTTTGGTCCATCTTTCGTTTCATAAAAAAAGTGCATTAGAAACCTCCTATCTCAAGTCGTTCTTGAGATACCCCGCAAAACCATCAAAATAGGGACACACTGTACACTGTGTCCCATTTTGGGTGATACTGCAGGGTTTCTCATCTATTAATAAAGATAGATCCTTGCGTGAACCGTTGCTACTTTTTTGTGAAACGTTTAACGCCATCAAAATATTTTTGGAAACTCATTTGCATTCTAAGTTACAGGACGATTTTGAAAATGTGTACTGTTTGGGGGTAACCTCTATCTCTACAATCGCAAAAGTTATCAAAAAGGTAAGAACGTTAACTGAAAAAAAAACGCGAAAAATTCATTGGCGTACCGTTTTCAACATATAACCCAAACTTATACTGTTTTTAATGGAACGCCCTGTATATTTATAACCCGTTAAATTTGTTATTTTTTCTCTTTAGAATCATGTGTAACATTATATAGTTATATTTATTATTAATCTCCGAAATCATTAAAAACTGTAAAATATTAATTTTTTATAGGTTGGCTATGATACAAAAAACTAAACATATTTGAATACTCAAACAATCATAAAACAAAAATAAACAAATTTACAATTTGAAATAATGAATAAAATATGATTAATAAAACTGTTCAAAGTGATGACCATTTTTTCTTACACATAAATCGCATACTTTTCGTAATCTTCTTAATGCATCTAAATCGCGAAACGCCTGTTTTGTTGCTTCATGAAGTTCGTTGAAATTATTGTGACGATTTTTGTATATTTGACTTTTTAAATATGACCATACAAAAAAAAAGTCAAAATGGACAATTCTGGTGACCTTGCAGGCCATCGAATTGGCCCATTTGTTCCAATCCAACGTTCATGGAAGTTGCGATTCAAAAATTCTTTTAGTATTGCAGAATTGGGAGCAGGGGCTCCATCTTGTTGAAAGAATTTTGAATTTCGGTTAGCCAGCGGCACATCATCTAATACTTAGGGTAAAACCTCTTCCAAAATATCTAAATATTTGTTTGAAGTGAGCCCTCCTTCAAAAATATAATAATAAATATGCGTTCCAAATACAAGAAACACTAAAACCAAATCTTCCCTGTTGATAGCGTTCAGAAGTAATGTGTTGATTTTCCTGGTACCAATGCCTAGTGTTATGCCTAAAAAGTCCAGCGCTGCTGACATAGGCTTCCTCTGACCAAATCACATTTCGTGCAAAATTATTATCAATTCGACATTCTTCCAAAAACCAGTTGCAAAAAATGATTATGTTGAACTAGATTGACCTTATATGGTTTAGATTTATGTCAAAATTCTCTGAGATTTTGTTCGTGTTGCCTCTATTTTCGTCCCATTTTTTCTGTACGAAGTTTGGGGGACTGCTTGAACATATGCCAAAACGTTTATTTCCTGTTCCTCGTGATTATCCTTATTGTAATTTTGTGATCGTGGCTTGAAGTACGAGCCATAATTTATTAAATTTGATTTTAGTCTATAAATAGTATTTCGGATTGGTTGGTGTCTTTCTGGATATCTAAAATTAAAATAAGAAACAAATATTATGTAAAACTATTAAATTTAACAACTACTTTTCTACCTGTTCAAATACATTTCTAAAGCGTCGGTGGCATTGTCGTTGCGCTGATTTAAATATTTTATTACATCATACTTCTCAGGGTTTGAAAATCTTTCTATTTCAGCCATAATTTTAAATAAACAAGAATTTAAATATTAAATATTTTCTTTGACAGACTCAACTATATATGTGTAGATGTTCATTTGTTGAATTGGAGCTATTTTAATAAAATAAAGTTTTTATAACTTTTGGATGCTTACCACAACAAATGGAAATAGAGGATTAACTACAGGCGAAAATAAAAGACAAATAGCATGGCCAACCTATAAAAAATTAATATTTTACAGTTTGTAATGATTTTGGGGATCAATAATAAATATAAGTATATAATGTTATATATCATTTTAAAGAGAAAAAAATAACAAATTTAACGGGCTATAAATATACAAGGTGTTCCATTAAAAAAGGTATAAGTTTGGGTAATATCTTGAAAACGGTACCCTAAAAAAATTTTTGAGTACGCCAATGAATTGTTCGCAAAAATATCAATCAGTTAACGTCCTTACCTTTTTGATAACTAGAGATACAGGGTACCCCCAAATAGTACACATTCCAAAATCGCCGTGTAACTTAGAATGCAAATAAGTTTCAAAAAATATTTTGATGGAATTGAACGTTTCACAAAAAAGTAGCAACGGTTCACAAAAACCGCAAGGCTCTATCTTTAATAATAGCCGAGAAACCCTGCAGTCTCACCCCAAATTGGGACACAGTATACACTGAGGAACAAATACGTATAACAGATAGCAGCAAAAGACCTAAAATCAAACAAATTTAATATTTGTTCCCTAATTTATGGTGACTTTCTCTACTGTCCGTTTCTTAAAGTACAACAAATCACTTATTGTATTTAGCCAGACACATAATTCATAAAATTAATGGCTTAGAAAGAGTAAAGTAATAAATATTGGCAAAGTCAATTCATCACATCTAGCAATATTTACAATTTTACATAAACCTTTGGTTTTAATCAAACCACTTTACTTATTGGCAATTTGTCAAATATGCGTATACCCTCGCTGTCAAAATATTAACGCTCTAGAAAATATCTTATATAATTAACTAATAATAAGGGTCACGGGACGCAAGACTGCTCTGAAGACGCCCAAGCCTTAATGTTAACATAAAATTAATAACAGCTTATTACAAAACCGTGTTTATTAAACAATGACATTTAATTTCGTAAGGTTGATGTAACTAACACAGCATGCAATATTAACATTAAACGATTTAGCTCTGAAACTATTTCACCTTATTGTTACACACCCAAAGCGAGTAAAATAAATCTAAACGGCAGTGAGTCAAGCGTATATCAATACAGTTTGTGAAAAAAACTTCAAAAAATAAAACAAAGTTTATTATTATTAGGATAGTAAGCAAAAAAATCAATTTGGCCTACATCCAAAAGATAAAAATAGCAGAACGTACTACTATTAAAAAAATTAAATATATACCTCGAGACTCAACATTATCAAACCTTCCCGTCTGAAATTCAATTATTTATTTATAATTAAACAATTTCATTTTATTAACTTATTATTAATATATATTATTTTCTTTGTTCGCAACTTACTTTTAGTTATCCGTAACCTACTATAACATTCGAATTAAAAAATGGGGCGATAAATGTCACTTTTACGGCGTAATCGATGTATTCATTGATTTTTTCAATTTGAATTGCATATCGTTATAAATCAATTAAACGCCTCGTATAAAAAATTAAAATTATGATTTATGTTACCAAACAAATTGCAAATGTTAATTGAATACGTACGTCCACACGTACAATGATTCATTTGAATTTGGTACAGGGCATTCAATCACATGTAATACAATCTGGCGGTTTTTCGGGACATTAAGCAAGCATTTGACAAAATCCACACCATACGTATTCCATCCCACTTTTCAAACTCCTGCTCTTGTACTTGACTAATCGGTTACCACAGGAGATGCCTTTTCCGAACCCTTAGCAGTGTACCGCAAGGTTCTGTCTTATCCCCTATTCCGTACACCACATTTGCCTATACGATTCCCATATTTCACAGTTCGGAGTGACCGAGGCGCAAGTTGAGGATGACAGTGCATTCTGGGCAGCGCATCGGAACAGTAAAACGAGCTCCCGCTATATACCTAAAACCCTCCAGAACTTTTTCAACTGGGATAACAGGTATGGGAATCATTTTCATTAAAACTGTAAACTGGCTTCCCTGTTCACGAAGAACATTAGACAGAATAAACAACCGTAGGCGTCCCCTGGAGTCAGATCAGAACCTTGCCACTTTAAAACCCTACATATATACAAAACCTATATTCGCCCTGTTATAGATTACCGAGCTCGTTTCTAACATTGCACGAAATCAACTTTACTCCATTGCTTCTCTGGGTGAATAAACGGACTTCACTATGAATACCTCAGCAATCGAGGTCCACATGTCGAAAAGAAAGGGTCACCAAGTTTTTCAATCTTCAACAAAAGCAACGAGATCTGCCGACATCGTTTACAAGATGCCGCGCACATTCGAGGTTTCGCCGACACAGGGCTGAACGGCCTAAGAAGACACGACCAACACCGCCAGAGGATGTCGCAGCACTAGTCGAGGTTCAGCCAGCAGCCCCCTCGGCGACCACTGGCGCAACCGCCACCAACACCGTTGTGGCAAGGAACGAAAAGATGCCCGCCTCGGTTCAACCAGCCCCGATGACTTCGTGACGCGAAGAAGACCCGACCGTCTGCCCGACAACTCCACCCCCGACAGACGACATGTTCCAGCCATTGGAGGAGTTCACCAACAGCCCAGTATCAATGGACCAGACTACGACGCAGATCGCAGCAGAGGCGAACTCAACCGGAAATGGATCGCCATCACGAATACCAAGGCAATCAACGACCCAATCTTCCTCACTCCAGGACGGAGACTGATTGATGAGGTATATGGATAGGTGTGGTGCTCCGCCATAAGATAAAGAGCAAGTGCTTAGTTAAAGTGGAAATACATGGTCTGCCCGTAGAACTTTCCGACACTGACGTTATCCCAGAGTTGACACTACAAGAGATTAATATTCTCTCTTGTTTCAGGATGAAGCAGCGAGGACAACCGATCCCCCTTGTGCTGGTTACACCTACCGATAGCAGAGGATCACAAAAAGATCCGGGAGGTGGAGTACGTCGCCGCATCCGCGTCGCCGTAGACAACTCGCAGCGAAAAACTAGCATCGTACAGTGACATCGGTGTCAAGTGCACCGGAGATCACCCTAGTAAATGCACGAAACCCCGAACCCACCGGGCCATGTGGGTTAATTGTGGTGGGTACCACCCCGCTAGCTACAGGGAACGTCCCTTGACCTACACAGCGGAAGAAAACAGAGTGCCCCACAACAACAGAACAGGACTCTGTCGACTACGACGCCTTCTTCAACTCGGACCAGCGTCAATTACGCCCGAGCCACAGCAGGCTAAGTTGAGAAGGCGCAAGTACCGAAAGCGGATCCCACCGCTGTCGATATCCAGACGCAGACGCAGACACAGACACAGACACAGACATAGACACAGACAATGAAAAACGCTTTACCTGTCATCCGCAAGGTGGCAGCAGCACTAGGTCAGGCTGGAACTGCAACTGACCTGCGGGAGGTGTTCCTCACGCACGGTCAAGAGGTGGTTGCCCTTTTCGGGTAATTGTATAAAAGTCCGACGCAAAGATTGGTGCCCAAAGTATATAGTATCGATTCTCATGCGTTCTGTTAACAATACGGTTTCTCCAACAGCGCTTAGAAGCGTTCTTTAGTAACCTAGTTAACTGACACAACTCAACATCTACAATTCACAACAACTCAACTTCCGGTGCTAAAGGAGAAGACCCTCAAACTGCACGCAACAACAATGTTATATTTATTGTATAATTAAAATTATGACGTTATATATATATATATATATATATATATATATATATATATATATTCTATTGAATTTAGACAATATCAAAGTTTTGCATACTCTCTCGTTTCACGATTTGATAAACATTCGTTTACGTAAATTGTTGGCTGTGGAAGAACTCAACTGGGAGCACTATTTTTGATGCGAATGTCGTAGAAAACGTGCAATATAACAAAGTTCACATTAAGATAACGTAAAAGAAAAAAATAAATAAAATAAAATAAATGTACACTCGAGTATTAGTTATTTAGATAACCTCGACATATCCCCAGACATTCACGTAGATTTCATTACAAGAATAAAGTTTTCATTTGACGTAAAGAACAAACAGCCATCAAAAGTTGGTACTTTGTATGGTAATAAAATTTGGTAACATCAAACACTGACAGTCACACGTTAAAAATTGCACAAATACCGAGAGAATAGCGAAACTAACATTATTTTTATTGAATATGAAATATGAATGTTTCATTGTTCTGATAATTTACCGAGAAAGTAACATTAAATTTTGACAATAAAAATTAATTTCCAGGTGAATTATTAAAATAATGCAAACCAAATAAATTATAAAACGATTTTGGAAATTTCTGCGGGTATGCAATAAAAATTATGTGCTTATAAACGATTTACTCACATCACATGATTAAAAAATTATTGGAAAGATAAGGTTCTTTTTATAGTCTGGGTAACTAAATACTGATCTCAGGGGATCTCTAATAAAGCGTTTTATCCACCAAAAACGTTAAGGTTCATAGATAGTAAGTAAAGTTTAAAATAGATATTTGTATCATACGTCCAGAAACGATAGCTTTGCGATTATGAGCAGAATTGCAGGCCGAGGCACGCAACTGCGAATACTCGCAAAACTATCGTTTCTGGTCTAGTGATACACTTTTTAGTGCTGACGTGATTAAGTAATCCATTAAAGGTATTTTTGGTAGCGTTTATGATAGCGTATTCTAAGTTATGTTTGTTATGTTGGTAGGGCAACAACAATTTTCATTAATGTAGAATAATTTTATTTTATTACTTGATTTATCAAGTCACCTATGACATTTTAACAAGTCATAATCATATGTGGATAAAAACATCTAGTTTATAGTGTATATTATTAATAAATAATTAATTGTATCACTCGGCCAGAAACGATGTTTTTGCGAGTATGAGTAAGACTTATTAAAGTTTGAGATTTATCAAGTCACCTGTAGCATTTTAGTAAGTCGGAATTAAATGTTCATAGAACAAGTAGTTTTCAGTGAATACATTTGATAAATAATTATTTGTATCACTAGGCCAGAAACCATAGCTTTGCGAGTATGAGCAGAATTGCAAATGGCAATACTTGCAATACGTGTGGACGTGTTTTAACGTTATTAATTCATTAATTTTTGAAAATTGTGTGAGGTCATCATATTTTAAGATATGTTGGCAGCACTAAACATCAACGTATCAAACGGCTCCAATATGTATGACAGCTACCAGCAAATTGCAACGTATAAAATGTGTTGCTGGGCGGAAGCGCAAATAAGTAATTGAAACCTCACGAGTAAATAATACAAAGATATCCAGAGAGAGAAAGCAATACCTTACCCATGTGAAGTTAGCAATAAGAAATATTAATACATGTGGTTCCGTTAAAATCGGAAGACAAAGCCACTTTGTAAATATCTCAAAAACTGTCAACTTTAGAACAAAAAACGAAACGACATTTTTATATTCATTCTGAATGTGTTACGGGTCGCACGTTCCTGCCATAACATGATGATTAAACACAACCCTCAATATTTTATTTAAATTGGTACGATTATCCGATATAAGTGTTAATCTTCATCATTAAATAAGCAAAGCGGTATAATGGTTAGATAATTGCTTCTATTCTTTAAGAATCATAGTTTATTTTTCATTATCGTATAAAATATTTTTTGTCATTCCGAGATTAAACATCATTGTTTTCGTCCATGTTTCTATGGACTAAAGTATCACTTTTAGCATCTAGGAATTAACAGTAATTTTTAATGCCTTGAGACATAATGTGAAGCAAAACCTTGGTAACAAATCAATCTAGATATATATCTAACTGGATTGCTAATGAAGAATCGAGGGCCATTTCGAATCTGGGATTTTAAAACTTCGGGATGAATTTTGGAGGACTCTTTTAATCCCTCGAGTGGTTGTAGTCCTCGACTTCAGGCTACTCCATTCACACGTCGGATAAAACTCATACTATTCATCATTTTACGTTTTACCGTTAGTTAGAGTTACTTTTATTCTCGTAAATAGGATTTGCTAAAACTGAGCAAAGTGAAGGTTCCAATTTGTTGAAATGCAGTGGTAAATGTTTATAGCGTTCTACACTCGTTTTATTTTCTTTTTTTGTGATTCCTTTAAAAACGATATTTGGATAAAACCTTAAATTAAAATTTGGACCTCTCACCTTCTGTTGAACGAATCTTGTTTATTTGAATTTTCCAACTCTGTCTAAAGTGTAGGCAGCACCAACATTCATCCAATGTCAGCATTCACCTGCACTACTGATAATGCAGTACGATCGTCGCACTGCTAATCATTGATTACTTTAATTGTATACCATTTTAGATTCAAATTTTCGAAAAAAGGATTTATTACGTGTTCATGTGGCCAATATTTGAAAAATATGTATATTATTAATCTTATTTTAGGTTATTTATAGTATCTAATGGAATCATTCAACCCAATGATGAATGTGGCCAAAATCCTTTCACGACCAATAAAAAAATTTTAAATTCTGCTGACCACACGTTTAAAACTAATTTTACGCAAAAAAAAACAGAATGAATCAAATATTTACTTCCAGATTTCTACTCTACATAAAGTCTGGATTCAGTACAAATATTAAATGAGCAGATGGCACAAAAAAATATTTTATCTCTTATATTACGAAATCAGTTGAGATAAAAAAACTAACTGTACATACCTAAAAACTGAGATTTAATCAAAATACATATGCATGGTAATATATTGAAAAAGTTAAGTACTATTTACATGATTTGAATCAAAAAATAATTTACGTTTAGGATACTATTTCTTTTCATTTACAAAACTTGGATCTAGATAAGTTTTTCAGTTTATTAGTTTCACAAGTGTAAACCACTTCTATTTTAGTAATATTCCCATTCAATATTAGATTTTTAATATTTGCCCCCCACATTGTTAACCTATAAGCCTAAGCGTACAGTTGCGTTATTAGATAAATGAGTAGATTTATTAAACATTTCATCTTTCACCCTAAATCCGTTTATTTATGTCAATGAAAATATAAAATACACCTTATGCTATTTTGATACAAAAAAAATCTAAAACATCCTGAGATGCGTTATTTTACAGATTTTATCTAAATTATGTTTAAAAAATGTAGTTATTATACTTGACATAACTATTATCCATTTGTTTTGCTTTGTGGTACTTTTATCAAATTAAAGTAAATTTCATACAAATATACAACATACAAATTACCACGTTGTCACACCCAACCACTTCCATTTTCACAGACTTTAATACCATTAGCAACTACCAATTTATTGTGCTTTTTAGTACTTTTGTGAATTTAAAGTAAATTTCATAATAATACACAAATTACAGAGCGTCACACACCCCCCACTCCAATTTCAGACTCTAATACTATTACGCCATAGTGAAACTGCATTCAATAGGATGTTATCACAGGGTTATATTATCAATGTAATTTCCAAATTAACCGGAAATAGACATTTGCTTTTATAATTTTCTCTAATAGGATGTAAATGAAAAAAATGGTTTTATGTCGGAATACGTTGAAGTTTTAATTTTCACTTCCTCTTAACCCGAAAAGTAGTATAACGAAGGAAAAAATATTCGTGGCACCAAAAAAAAATTGACCGTTTTGAGTGCTCCTTCCCCCCAAACACAAAAATATCAATTTCGTAAAGTAGTCCATATATCTGTGTTAACATGTACAAAATATTCAGAATAAACTGTAAAACCAAAGAGTTCCAAACCTAGAAGTCAAGGTTTTGGAAGATCAACAAGATTTTGCATAAAAATTTTGAAACAAGTTTATACAGTAAATAAAATAGCTATTTCGAATTTTGTAGTAAAGTTCTGTGATAAAACTGGCTCTGTTCAAAACGCTTTTTTGGAATACGTGTTTTACATATTGAATACTTTAGTTTATTTTTCTATTATCATTATCCGGCTCGAACAACCAATTATTAAGAAAAGGTCATGTGGTATATACAACACCAAATTTTTTCTTTAAAAAATATCTCATTTTTCCTTTTATTAAATAAAATATCTATTAATAATTTTTAATTAGGAATTCATTGCGTTTTCGACAGTTTTGGAAAGGCAAAACATTCCTAACGTTTGGGTTCAAATATTCACGAAAATATATTTTACTAATAATTTTAATGTGCACATATTTCATCAAAAACTTCTTTTCGAAACCCAAAAATGGAATACCGGGTACTCCATTTGTGAACACACTATACATGGTTACTCACGTTCGATGGTAGGTTAAACGTTTACGAGAAAGGGTCGTTCTGAAATTTTGGTTACTTGCGTAATTGGCTCTGCCCTATCTAAAATATTTCCAACAATGCGACGTTGACGCTTCTACAATTTGATATTTTAAATGGAACACCTTTTATCAACAATAGTGAATTGAAAAGATTAAGAATGGAAGGAAATAGGTATTCCAATGAAGTTTTGATGAAATTGTTTATTCTCCATGGACAATCTGACCAAATTGTAACAAGAACATGCAGGAAGTTCAATGAAATGTACCCTGACTTACAACCAATGAACGAAAGAAAGTTTGAGCGATTACAAAATAATTTCATTAATTATGGCTCGAAACTGAAAGCGCAACTTCATAAATGTTTTAGCTTATTTTCACGCTTGTCCTCAAGTTTCCACAAGAAGTGCAGAAGAAGATTTAGGTTTAACTCAAGCTTCCGCTCAAAGGATCCTGGATAAATATGATATGCACAGCCATGCAAGTATACAAAAGTTAAAGCCCTGAAACCAGAAGTCTAAATAGGATACACTCTTGTAAAACCATTAAGATCAGCATCCAAGAAGATTCTAACTCTTTGAAGAACATAATTTGGACAGTCGAAGGTAAATGTTGACAAGATATTTCCAGAAAGATTTAGTTTTAAAGTTTTTGTGCATTTTAAAAGCTAACGGAATAAGATTTCTCTTTACGTTAAATTCTAACAAATATCTCAAATTTCTATCAGTGGTAAAAGATTTGTTTGATAATCTGCCATTAGAAGAATATCGTACCTGTTTCAACTTGATGAGGCACCGGCTCATTGCACTGGGGAAGTAACAACGGTTGACGGTCGCAATAAACAAAACCTGCGCCAGCTAGTGATCAGTTGCATTGAAGAGCTAGATGCTAGGGAGATACGGACGGCCATAAATGAATCTGTGAGTATCCGGATTTTAAAATGTTAGGAAACCAGTCGTCATTTTGAAAATCTAGTGTAAATTTAATTTACTTATTTTGAAAATCTAGTGTAAATTTAATTTACTTATTTTGTTACTGTATTTTCATTGTTATTTGATGTTTACCTGTTTTTCTTATTTGATGTACTGAAAATAGTTTATTTTAAGTTTCGACCCATAATTAATGAAATTATTTTGTAATTGTACAAACTTTCTCTGGTTCATTGGTTGCAAATCAGAGTACATTACATTGAACTTCCTGCATGCTCCTGCTATAATTATGAACGATTCTGTATCAGGCAAAGCAAATTCCTTCACACAAAACTGATACAAAGGACCTTTTCATGAATCCAAATACCGCAGTAATACAAACCAGTAAAGATAGGTGTAAGAAAGTATCATACAAAAACAATAAAAAAGCAACGGCGAAGCGGAAGATGCAGTAATATACAGGGTGTTTTATTTAAAATATGAAAGGTGATGGTACTTTTTTGCAGAAGCGGTATCGCATTGTTGGAAATATTTTAGATAGATAGAGCAGATCCAATTACCCAAGTAACTAAATTTTCAGAAAGATCCCATGTATCTTTTTCCATAAACATTTAACCTACCACCGACCGTGACTCACCTTGTATATTATCCAACTTTTGGCTGCCAAAAATCACGAAATTTAACGACTATTTTTGTTTTCTTGAAATATCTCAGATATTAAAAGTAATTTCTAGCAAAAAAAAAACGCGTCATTGTACTCGAAGGTATGAATTAATACAGAAATTAAATTGAAATGATTAATTTTTATAAATTGATTTCAGAATGGAAAATTAATTTATGATACAAACAAGTAAAGAAAACGTAATCAGCGATCATTGCGACCTTGAAAATTCCACATGGTTTTTAATTTACTACTAATTATAAACAAATTATTTCTCATAATTGTAATAAATACCTTATCAGCGGGTTTTAATTTTAAGCTTTCTTGATCGATGCTAATAATCCTCTTAAAAGTAGGTCATTTGAACTTTACGGGAAACTTTAATTCCATTTAATACTTTTCACACATTTTTCTTAATTAAAGCAAATTTATACATTTTTAATCACATCTTATTAATTCTACTATATGTTTTTACTGTCATTCATACAACAATAAAAAACAAACTAAATACAATTTACATAAAGAAGGAATGAAAAATAAGTAAAACCATAATATTCTTTGTTTTTGCAGATTTATGGCATTCTAAAACAAAAATTAAATTACGTAGAATAAATATTAAATACTAACATAAACTTATTAACACACAGTAGTAGAACAGTTTACGCTACTCCCCGATACATTTCTTTGCTTAATTGCTTCTTAACCGCTTCTCTCCAAAGTAGCATTCAAGTATGAATGTCAAAAGTGGTCTTCTATACAGGGTGCAAGATCAGATATGTAACTTCCGGTTAAAATTAATCAATCCGTCGTATTGTTACAGCACATTGATACAAAATTATGAATACAAACTTTAACAACATTCAACTTTCCAGAACATTTAAAAGAGATAAAAATAATTAAGTGAAAATAATTATAAGCAAAGCAAGAGTTTAGTTTTTTATTTTTTACTAAAAATTATTATATGGCAATTACATATTACATGAACTTGAACACAAACTTAAACACTTTTAAAAAAACGCGATAAACACATAAATTACATACAGTTTTAATAATATTCTTGAGTTGTATTTGAATGCAAATTAAAAACAGTTTAAACAAAAAATTGTTGATAAAAAGTATATACTATTATAGAAATGTTACAACGTTAAGTTATTTACGACTGTAATTTTTTTTTTCATTTCGTGCAACAAAATGCTGATGCTAACAAAAATGTGTGTTTGGACCATATTTTATACAAACACAAATTAATTCTAAATCAATTAAACACATTTTCTTCGATATCTGAAAGCAAATAGAACGTCTGATGACGGGGTACTACTAAATGCGTAGCTATCGTTGTGAAACATCAGATTTGGGCACTACTTATGGCTAGAAACCATAAAATTGTGATTGATACAAACAAATGGCTCAATTAAAAAATTACTTATAAATAAAATTGTGTGTGCAATTCGTAGGACACATTGCAATCACACAACTCTCGCACGATTGCACACGTTCTAATTAAATACTAATGTTAAAAATTTAGTGCTTCAGTCATTGAGCACAAAAATAGAATAAGATAAAGGCCCTTAATATGCGAAAACATTTTGTACATAAAAAATACCACATAATTAAGTGCTAAATTAGATTATTTAATTGCAAATAAAATTGCTAAGATATACCTGGTATACTTACAAGATGACCCCTTTCGAACTATTAGACACATAGTTGACAAGTGCAATCTACCAGCACAAAATAAGTTACCCTTCCAGCTTGCCACTAAAACTAACTCTTTAATGACCCACAACCAAAATACTTGTATACCTATTGATTACTATTAATATTTAAAAAAAGTTGTACTTTGTTGGCAGCGGCGCGATCCACCTCTTAAGAGTAAGAAATCGTTAAAAAATTGGGTTGTTTTACGGTTTGACATCACATATTTTCTCTACGCCTTTCACAATCAAATACTAATTTCTAAAAAAATTGGAGATCCTGACTAACAAACCAAGTTACGTTAAAAAAATTAGGTGCTCTTTCGGTTTGCCATTACAATGATTCTGATATTTACACATTATCGAAATATCCTGTTCCCGAATTACGTGCGTTTACCATTTAGAAAAAGAACACTTACCGTTTTGAAAAAGTTCAACATTGTAGTCAGCAGAAGCGCCCACACCTCAAAAGTAAATTATGTTCGAAAAATTAAGTGCTTTTAGGTTTCCTTTGTTTATACTTTATTTAATTATTTAGTTTCTAAATTAAGAGAGCTTTTTCGAAATGGTAAGAACACTTAAGTTTTGAAAAAGTTGAACAGTGTCGTCAGCAGAGAGGTCTATCTTTCAAGAGTAAACTATGGTTAAAAAATTAGTAACCTTTCTAAAAAATTCAAATTTAGCTACGTTTGTCTTATAAAAAATTTTCATGGGAAAATAAATAAGCCTTACAAACGAATTTAACTAATTGAAAGGTATGATGTGCGTATGACCATATTAATACTGGAATAAAACGTCGGACTACTGAGGTAATGATTTTGATATTTGACAAATGACGAGATATTTAAATAATTTAATTTTTCGAACATAATTTAGTCTTGAAAGACGCGCCCCTCTAACGGCATATTCCAACTTATCGAAACCTTAGGATCACGTAAATCGGAAACTAGATATTTAAATAAAGTATAAATAAAGGAATAATTTTAACGGCAAATCAAAAAGCACCTAACTTCTCAACCATTTCTTACTCCTGAGAGGTAGATAGCCCCGTTGACGACCAATGCAACATTTTCTAATCAATAAAGCACTTGTAAAATAATCGTATGAGATATTTCGATAGTGTGTTAATAAAAACCTCAAAATGTTTTCGCATTAGTTAGAAGGGGGAAGGACCGCTTAATGTGAAAGTTAGCCCCGTCCAAATTAAATTCTTCTTGTGCCAAACGGCTAAAGCACTAAATTTTTAACAGTAGTCTCTAGTTAAAACCTAATTCTGAAATGAGTTACAATAAAATGCGCAAGGGGAGGGGATAATCATTTCTAATGTACGATCGGGTCATTCTTACTTATTAGACTTTAAAAGAAAAATACTAGCAGAATTCGTACCAGAACTACTAGAACTCTATAAAAATAATTTATAATTTTCGCCAAACAAGAATGCAATATTGGTTTGTTTTGCGATAACACTTTTCTTTAGAACTCTGAGGGTATATTAAAATTGGAACTGCAAAAAGTATACTTTAAAATAATTTAACCGTAATACAGCCTACTTTTAGAAACTCTTACTGAAAAATATCTGGTGTGGAACAACACAGGACCTTCCAACCTACGACATGGAAATTAAAAGAAAGGAAATAATTTGAATTATTTTAGGATAATTATGCAACCTCTTTTATAATAATTTCATTAGGAAGATAGGCAGCATTGTAAAAACAAAAACAATAATCTATGTTAAACATTTAAAACTTCATGTCAGATAAAGGTTAATAGACGTCTAGATGAAATTGAGAAGCTAATTCAGCTAATTAAAAGAAATGAAATAATTTTAATTTCAATTTTTTTTAGGGTTACTATGCAACCTCTTTTATAGGTTCATAACGAAAACAGGCAACATTGTAAAAACAAAAACACTAATCTATGTCAGACTGACGTTTAAAGCTTCGTGTCAGAAAGAGATTAATAGACATAAATACATGTTAACATTAAAAAAAAATTCCAAAACAGCCCGCTTCTATAAAAATATCGATAATACAGTTTCAGCATTTTCAATCATATTTATTTAATTTTTACATTTATTTCGCTTTAGATTCAAAAACTTTATAAAGAAAAGTTATGTAAAACTAAATTTTCTGTAAAAAATACGTCTACACTTTTTCTTATAAAATTAATCGTTATTCAGATAATGAAAAAAATTTGAACTAACACTTAAATTCTACCTTAGGAATTTTTTACCGCTAAACTACGCGTCATATGAAAAAATTGCATAGAACATAATTAATCGATCTGTATCTAGGTATTTTCCTATGTTTGAAATATTTGATAAAAAACAAAAACTGCCCCTAACAACCCCCGCTGCTGCATTTCTCCCAAAATCTAACAAGCTTACATACAAAATTTTAAGTACGTAGGTATTTTTGTTCTGGACTTATCGTGGATACTGGCATACATCCACACAGACATACAGACATGATGGCTGATCTTGGCGAAACTTGGCCAAAAGTTGTAAAACGAACTAATAAGTCGATTTAGAGATAGTGAAAAAAAAGTCGATTGCATAACCTTCTATACCTACATATGTGTATGTAGGTTGGAAGGTAAAAAAACCGGCAGTAGTTTATTAAACTTTTTAATAAAAACCTTTTAATATAGTTTGGACGTTGAGAGGTTGGTTTACGAAGCACAAACGAGAGGTTGGTTTACGAAGCACAAACTACCCAATTATATGTATGTAATTATTGTAATCTGTTTATGTCGATGGAGGGAAAAGATTATTTGTGAAGGATAAACCACCGGACTATATGCATATTGTAAGGAAGGGTTAGAAAAAATTATTCTCGTGGAAAATCCCTCAACGAGTATGATTTTTATAAAATTTTTGGATTTGTTGATAATAATAGAGGGCTTATTTGCAAAGTATAAACTACCGAAATATATGCATGTGGTAACGAAGAGTTAGGACCAATTATTTTCATAAACATTGCCAGTAACGATTTATTAAGTATTTTTATAGAAATGTTTTAATCCCTTGTCGATGGGGGGGGGGGGGCTTATTTTTGAAGCGCAAACTAACGGATTATTAGCATTTTGTACAGGGGGGGGGGACTGTAAATTATTGTAGTAGAAAACAACCCAGCAAGTATGAAGTATTTTTATGGAATTTTGAGATTTGTCCATAACGATGGAGCGCTTATTAAGCTTTTTTTTATAACATTTTATTAATTCACTTGTAAAGAAAGGTTAGAACAAATTATTTTCGTAAAAATCTCCAGCAATGGTTATTAGTGAAATAATTTTGTTTTTTGTTGCATTGAAGCGGCAAACAGAAATCAGTAGCAAACCGGGGTAGTTTAAATCAAGATGGTGTAAATGTGCCGCCTGCAAAATATAAATAAAAAAGGTTCAGGTAAACGGCAAACTTTAGACTTAAGTCTTAAGGTCAAATAGATGTGCGGTTGGGATTTCAGTGTATTAAAAATCGTAGATTTGAATATTTTACAGACCTTATAGTATACAGTGTGTCCCAAATCGATTAGTATCGCATGAGTTACTTTGTTATTAAAAAAGATACAGATTTGGTTAAATGGGCCAATGTTGTACAGTTTTTCATTCTGATTCAATTTCCCTTAATATAAAAGTTATACATTTTTTTTTTTACAAAAGTTACTTATTTATGACCAACAGAGATGTATTTTCAACAAAATTATCGCAACTACGCTCTTGGAGATAATGCAAGCAACTTTCTTTTGTTAAATAGGCACCACATTGCATTTTGAAATAAATAAATTTGAGAGTTTAGATGATTTAAATCAGTTGATTAAAATCATGATTTTTTAATAAAAATCCTGATTAATTTAGTTTAGAAAACGGGGGCTCAAATTTGCACTTAAAAATGTACTAGTTGTTCATAAAAAAATAAATCTTGGATGCATTTTAATGTGGTAATATTTATTATTTATTATAATAATCGAAAAGAAGTTCAGCATTCAGCTACTTTTTAAAAAATAAAACTATTAAAAAATGTTTTTAATACAAAAAGAGAACTATATTTAAAAAAAAAAACTAAATATTGCTGAACGTTTATAACCTACGTGTTATAATGCTTAAATAGAAATACTAGTTTAGCTGTTTTGTCACCGTCAAGTCTGTTTCTTATATCTGAATGTATGAATCCATAGGTAGAAAAAATCCTCTCGATATCAGCAGAGGATGCACAGGTACACAAAACAGAAATCACTATAGGCAGCACGTGCTTAATTTCTGGAACATCTGTAACAAACCTTTTTAAGGTGTGTTAAAATATGCAATAATTTAGGCAACTTCGTTCATTTTTGTGTCATGTGAATTGCATACCTTAGTGCGTTTAGATATTTTAAAGTGGGGTAGTACGCGCATTTCGTTTTACACATTGATTGTGTTCTACGCAGACATGATTTTGAGGTCGTTGTTGTTACGATAATGAAAGCAAAAAGGGTCCATTTTTGCTCTTGAATATTTTTATTAAAAAGCGTCGTAAATTTTACGGTAAGAGCTGATTAAACCTATTTTTCTTCGTCTATTATATTTATCCTTTTTAGGCACTTTGGTTTTACTTTTATTTAACTTTTATTTTTACTTCTATAACGTTTCATTGTACTATTACGTTTCAATTTAAACAGGGTGATGCAATAGAAATTTGTTGCTATGCAGAAAATTATAAATTAATGGTACATTAACCCATGTAAATCAACGAAGTTTGGCTGTTTGTAAAGGAATTTACTTATTTGGGATCAACTAATATCAAAACTCTATTGTATTTCCATTTCAAGATTAATTGCACAACCAAATTTAAAAGCGTGGCTTCGTCAGCACATTTTATCAGTAACAGTATACCAGTGACAACCAAAATTTAAAGTACAACATTAATACTAACATTAGTATTAAGATTTTACAATAAACCTTGTTATTGTTGTCAATTTTACATTTATTACATTTACGGTTTACTTATTTTCCATAAAATAAGTTGGCGTCCGAGGTATTTTAATATTTATTTACAGGTTGAAGTCACATATTTACAGAACATATCTAACCACACACACATTTTCTAATTAAAGCAAATCAAATTTTAAGAACATGGACCTGTTTAATCGTCGACTGAGCTGAAGCAACAAAATCTTCTATTTATTATTAGAAGTATAAGTAATATTAAGGGTGGAATTATTAATAACAACAACCAGCTACACCCTATATTTTTTAGTACACATCTTCTTGGGATCTCCATTACATTTTTTATTATCTCATCCGAAATCATACTTTTGTGAAAACGATCTGACTTGGCTTCCAACTTAGTAATGGTAATAATCCTGTATCTGCAAAATATTGGAAAACCATATCTAAAGAATCTCTCTTTTCTTCAGCTACTAATGAATATTCTTTGTTTATATTTATTGTAGGATCCAACATATTATATGCGAAAAAGTGAAAGGGGGTTAGAGCTTCAACATATCTTTTATTAAATTTTTGATACTGATGCAAGCTTCTTTCTTTTACAAAACTGTCAGTGTCAAAAATAGCCATTAACTTTTTCCATGTGTAAATTGCTCGAGATAAAAATGCACATTTTTATTGTATTACGTCAAGTGCTACAGAAATTTTTTTTTTATTAAGTTAATAGCAAACTCAGCAAGATAGTCAGCCGTATGGGGATGACCGGATGTATCTACGCTTTCCAACAGAACACTGTTTCCATCCTCTGCTATCAAAACGACACAGATTATCGGCTCATTATGTACATTGGACCATCCATCTAAGCACATGCAAACAGTTGGCCAGAAAACTTCTTAAAACATTTCGATTTTTCTTCCTCAAATATTTCATTCAGGAGCATTGATGATAACTGAAATCTAGATGGAGGAACGTAACAGGGTCTTAGTATTTCTGTGGCTTTTCGAATTTTTTTATATTCTATCGCTCTAAAAGTGCAATTTGTTGCGTAAATGGCTTTGGCTATTAGTCTGTCCACTTATTTCTTCTTATCTTGTCCAGTTCGCACAACAAAAGAACCCAAATGACCTCTACTTCCACTATTTTCACTTTCACCTACACTTTGCTTTTGACAGTTCTCGCTTCTTTCTTTCTTTTGCAACTGGATAATTTCATTCTGGCTAGTTCCAGGCTGTGACTCACAATCACCATGAAGAGTTTCAACATCAATGATATCACTAGTTTTACTTTCACAGATTTCCCAGTGACTTTTAAGTCTGTCCACTAGACCTTGCAATTCTTTACCACACTTTTTACACACTGCTCTGCAACCTAGTTTGTCAACCACTTTCTTCTTTACAAAATGTTCCTAAATACTAAATTCCTTTCTGCCCCGGCTTGACATGACTCCAAATGTCTTGCGTGTTATTTATATAGTTGAGCGTTTTCTGCCAATTTTTACAAGTTTCAACAATTCCCTAATCTCGAAAAACCGTGTGAACAACATTTTCACGTTAAGACTTGTCCGGTTTTGCTTCTTATCTGTACTAATCCTGCCTGCTAGGGTTGCAAAGTTTAATAAAGAGATTTTATTAAACGAGTAGAAACTTATATTAAACATGTTACCCGCGTTTAAACGCCCATCAAATAAAAATTTGTGAGATTCTAAAATATCTGCTAATAAAACTAGGAGAAGCATAAAATCGTGATGTATAAAGGTATTTAGTTACGTAAATAGTTTTTACTGCAAGTGAAACTCTATCCTAAACTACTAAAGGCTTCAAAATAAAAACACATTTTCATTGTTGTATATTCGATAGAAATAAAATTTGACTCCACATGCAGTATGCAGTAAATAAAAAAGCTGACCTAAATTTTTAAGGTGGGTATAGAAAAAGACTTCTGCTAAATTAAATAAAACTATTTGAATCATCACAATTTCAAGAGTAAAGAATAAAGATCATTCTAATTTAATAATTTATATTCTGAACAAAAATGCTGTTTGTTTACCTTGTCTTGTTTGTTGCAGTTCTAGTAGTTTTATAGTGGGTTTAATACTACCGTTGTATGACTTGAAAAATTGCAGACATTAAAAGGTTTTGACGGTTAAACGCGAACTACATTTTACCTATGCAAGGACCTTTAAACGTGTAACTGTAAACGTTTAATCGCTGCAACCCTACTGCCTGCAAATATTTGTTTGCTTCATAAAACAAAACATAAACAGTTAGAATTATTTGCAAAAATAATATATTAATAAAAACTAGTCAAATTTAAAAAAAAAAAAAATCATATTTTTTTTAAATTATCGATTTTTGATTTTTTTTGAAATTATGATTTATATCAACCCCGATTTATTTCTGCTTTTAACGATGTATAACAATCAACACTTGAAATAATAGATTCCGGCATATTTTTATATTATTTGCTTTAAAATAAGGAACTCATGAAAACAAATGAATTTTAACAAAAATCCGATCTGTTATTTTTAATTATTAAATCAGTTGTTGTATTCTGAATAAGTATTGTTATCAACTTTTAGTGAAGGTGTAAAATTAAGATTTTCTAAGAAATACCAACTTTTCTGTTCAATGAACAATATGATATCTTTTGTACTTACATCAAATGTAACAAAAAGGAAAGAAAAGGGCCAAGTATTTCATTCCCTCCCCCAAGGGAGAGGGCGGGCTGCCCGAGCTTTCCGAGCTCCTTCAACCACAATCATGGATTCCCATTATTAAATCAGATGTTGTATTCTGAATAAGTATTGTTATCAACTTTTAGTGACGGTGTAAATTAAGATTTTCTAAGAAATACCAACTTTTCTGTTCAATAAACAATATATCTTTTGTACTTACATCAAATGTAACAAAAAGGAGAGGAAAGGGCCATGTATTTCATTCCGTCTCCCAAGGGGGAGGGCGGGGCTGCCCGAGCTTTCCGAGCTCCTTCAGTCACAATCATGGATTCCCAGCATACATACATACATTACGTATATATGCATGGTGGGATTAAGGATGGGTGTGGTCAGGATAGGATCGGAGTTAGGGTTCTGAGGGGGAAAATACTACCCCAGCATTCGCCTAAGTAGCCGCACATGGTGTGCATATTATACGCAGTGGCCATGCCGCTACATGTGTATAAGGAAAACCCCCTGAAAAACCTCATACAAGGTAAACGGTAACGGGAATCGAACCCATTACCTCCCGAATGCTAAGCAGGTCGTGTCACGCTACCAGCTCGGTAATTTAACAAAAGCACTCGAGTTGCTGCTCAACAACATCGAGATAACTTCCCAGAAAGACGACACCCGGATATTCGAATATTTAATACATTAGACATAAATATGCAGCAATACGAATGTTTAAGGAAACCGCCTCGTGAAAGAAATGTACGTCACCATGGGAATGTCGAAGAATTGACACTGGTTTGAGTTAATGTTGATCCAAAAGTGTAAACTCGATAAATAGAAGATCTAATTGATGTGAAAAAATCGACACCATGTAGAATTTTAAACTTCCTAACACCGGGTGATTTTTAAAACAGTAAATACCGAGTGAGATCCGCGCGGGCCCCAGTGTTTTTTTCATTCAAAACACAACATTCTCCTGGAAATTATACCTCGGTGCGTGTTTTATTACTCAGTCGAATTGATATCAATGTTTTTTGCATGAATCAAATTTGATAAAGGTATATTAGTGAAAAAGTAAGGAAACTGGAATAGGTATATGCATATTTATATTAGTTTCGCAATCATTATACGCAGTAACTGTTTTTCCAAGAGGTCGACAAATGAACGCTAATGATTGTGATTTTCAGTAATCTTTATCTAATAGCAAATTACAAAAGAGAAAGACAATTAGCAAAATCGTTTATAATTTGTGTACTTTGATTATGATGAGATTATAAGAAAATATTTAAAGAATTTAAAGAAAACATTAACGAAAACGTATTGAACACATAATTACAACAATATTCGACATTAAAATTTTACATACACCTATCACCGGGTGGGGTCCCAGCGGACCCCCACCGTGTTTTTGGGGAAATTTTCTCAAATATTCGACTATATACACAACATTTTTGTGTCGTTCGTTAATTATCTGGTACATGAAACTATAAAGACAAATGTAAATGAGTCTCATGATTTTGAAATAAATTAAACACATGTAATACCAAAAACACGGGGCTTGAGGTCCGCGCGGACCCCACCCGGTATTATGAAGGTTAAATAAACATCACTTTATCTCTTATAAGCTGCATGTTGCTCACACTTTACACCCAAATGATCATCTACGTAGCAGAACGTTTTGCAGGTGGATTTATTAGTAAAATGGCAGAGAACGATGGTTTTATTAACAGCATTCTTTCGACTGCCAAATCACGTTTCACTAACTGCGGTTTATTTAATCGCCAAACACCACTATGCCCAAGAAAATCGACACGTGATTACACCACGGCGAAACCAAATTCGCTTTGGATTTGGAAATGTTGCAAACAACGATAGAAGACTTTTTAGATGAATTGCCCTTGGCACAAAATTTAGCAATATGGTATCAACAGTTGGTGCGCCTGCACATAACTTCAGGCATGTTATTAATTATTTAAATAATCGTTTGAATGACAGAGTAATAGCAACTAACACACCTATTAGATGGCCGCCCAGATCAGCCGATCTCAAACCTCTTCATTTTTTTGTAGGGCGCTATAAAAAATATGTGTATGGTAGCAATTTTATTTATAATAATGATAATGAATTACAATAATCTATGTAAGAAGCGTTAAATAATGTTAATCGTCATCCATTACGGAAAATGACTGCCAGCAGTATAAAATGATGTGAATTGTGTTGGGTGAACAACGGCCATCATTAGCTATTTTTAGTTTTAAGATTTATAGTAATTAGTTCTGTTTGGTTATAATTCATTTGTTTTCATGGCTTACTTTAATTTCAAACAAATAATATAAAATGTGAAGGAATCTATTATTCCAAGTGTAGATTGTTATACATCATTGAAAGCAGAAAAAAAAATGCAATTTATTTATTTCAAAATCCAATATGGCGCCTATTTAACATAAGAAAGTTGGTATCATTATCCCCAAGAGCGTAGTTGCGATAATTTTGTTGAAAACACATCTCGGTTCGTCATAAAAAATAAGTAACTTTCGTATAAACAAATTTATAACTTTTGTATTAAGGGGAATAATCGCCTTTTTTTCAAAAAAACGCATTTTTCAGTTTTTGTTGATTATCTTCGAAAGTACTCGGAATTTTTTATATTTCTAGCATCTGAATCAGTTTAACCAAATCTGTACCTTTATTAATAACAAAGCTACCCATGCAAGACTAATCGATTTGAGACAAACTATATACCTTTAATAAGTACGCCACTAACCTGTCGCTGTCAAGATGTTTTATTACTCTCTGATATTCTGGGACGTACTATAGTACTATATAGTACTATGGTATACGTTGTAAATCAGAGGTACTACAAATTATTTTCGTAACAACCTCCAGTAACAGTTAGATATTTTCATTGAATCTGTGAGAATGGGAGACTTATTTGCGAAGCACAGACTGGGAGAGGAAGGAGGGTAATTTTTTTTTTAATTTTGCAAAACCGTTGCCTAAAATGTGTTGCTGTTTTCACATCTGTTTTCTAAATAATGGCGTAACTACGTTTGTTCCGCCCACAAAGTGCAAAATTCACTTATACAATACTTTTACTCTTAGATTTTTAAGTACTTACCACCATCGTCTGTTTTGTGAACTGTTCCTCCAAAAAATCTGGTGTAGAATTTGATACTACATTACACTGCACACTACACTAAGTGATATTTACAAAAAAAATAGTGTAAAATACAAATTAAAACAAGTGCTCAATAAATTCAACATCTGTATTATAAATGCATCCATCTATTTTTAACAAAAGACGCAAAATTAATGTTTGTTCCAATTGTTAATTCAATTAAGATTGCAATGTCTCATTATTCCAAAATTAATAGCCCATTTATTTTAATTAGTAATGGATACACAAGGAGTGTTCAATCGAGTTACGTGTCTAACGTGCAACATGTAAATGTTAATTTTAAAATCGAAAATATTTTCCTTCAACACCCTCAATTAACTTTCGTGCGCATTGTGCATTGATATTATTTATTGTTAAGAATACGTGGGAGGTACTATAGCAAGCCCTCACAATCTATAAATAATCACATTATTATCACCAATTAAACTTACAATGGGATTATGTCGGTTTACCTTATATGTAGGCGTAGCATACACAACTTTAAGCAAAATGAAATTATAACCCTTATTATTATTTTTATTTTTCAAATGCATTTTCAGGATGTTATTAGTTCATTTCATTTAAATATCGGTTATCAGACGAATGACAACACTGTCCCAAATCTTTAACAAAGTCTCTATTATGATTGTTTCATGTAAATCAGATATGATTAAAGCATTTCAAGGTAAGTATTGTCAAAACACAATCAGTAAGTACGTCAAAATACATTGTTACTTCACAACACTAAAACGGTTTTGATAAAATTTTAAAGGGAAACGGAGGTAACGTGAACAAAACAAAATGTTTCTTACCTGCCCAACAAGTATATTTTATTATAAATTACAATAAACCGGTTAAAGCAAGAACAAGAACATTTGCTTTTTGAGATATGCTTGATGTTTATTATTGCGACAGGATGTCAGTAGTTGCTAATTACAGCAAAATGCATGCAAGCGTTAAAAAGCGTAACAGTTATTTTAAACACAGTCACAAGGAATAATAATTTTCATTAAAAAATGTATGCAAATGCTTTTGTGTGTGGAAATGTTCAGATATTAATTTGGCAAACGGTATACATTCTACCGCCCAATCGCCATAATTGCAGTTACAATGCACTTTATTGTTAAGAAGCATTCTTTGTGTATGAATCACGTAAAACCCACATAAAAGATAAAAAACAGTCGTAAAATCTTCAATACGAATTTCTATATCAAAGAGAAGCTCTAAAAACATAAAATCAAGAAGGAAGTTCTAGTGCAAACGAGGCGTGCAATCATAGCCTTGAAAATTTCGTACATTACAAATGTTTTGAATAATTAAAACTTGTTAAATCACATTCACAGGTGTAATTTTATAACCGTAAATGATTATTAATAATAGGTAATTACTTTTCCATGAAAAATGATTGATTAATGGAAAGTATTATTGTGTGTATATGAAATTACACGACATTCTTCCATCATATAAATTGAGATAAAATAGTGAAATTAAGATGTAAATTAAATTTTAATGAACTACAATGTATGGTATATGTATTTAGATTTTGATTAACATTTCAAGTATAATTTGAATTTAACTGCAGAGGAATGTCATAATTAAAGGCTTGAGAAATATGAAACACACTGGCAAGAAACCAGTTTTATTGGTTCCGCTTTGGTAAATAATTTGATCTTTCATGGATTTTAACTATAAACGAAGTGAAGGCAGTAAGTCATGTCAAATTAAAAAAGAGGTTTTTTTGTAATTCAAGCAATTGCTTCAGAATTTATTTGTTTTAATTAAAAATAATTAATAGTTACGTTGTATTGATAAGTGTAAACTTGCACAACGAAAAATAATCCTTATCCTACAAATTATCCTTATACACCCATAATAAATAGGGCCAAAAACTAAATTATTCCTGACACAAGATTTGATTTCATTAAAAAAAAACAACAAAACCATTTATGGTAAATTTCAAGGTCGTGTAAAAATCAACTGCCTTTTTGCAAAGAAAATACTTGTAATTATTTATTAATTTTTTTTTGAGAATACATATTTATTTACAAAATAAATTAGACGTTTGTGTAAATATTATATTTATCAACGGATATTATGTTCAACCACAAAAATTCAATCAACAATCATAATTAAAAAAAAATTAAATACATGGAGAATGTTAGTAAAAATGTTTCCCCAGGGCTGTAAATCTAATTATTAAAAATTAAATCAAATTAAATTAAAAAAACTCAAATCAATTGATTTCAGTTATACATCTGGCTTATTTCGTACGTCATTTTTTCTCAAAATCTAAATTATTTCCAGTGACGACTCGTGATTACTTACTAAATTGCATCCATTGGTGTATCGTGTATCGTTCTATTGAAAAAAAAAAATTAAGTTATCCGTGATTAAACAATGTAGAAATTGAATATTCGCGCCTAGTAAAGTTTCAAGTTCAACGTGATAGATATTTTCAGGCTTAAACGAACGGCGAAGAAAACCCCACATTTTTAAGTTTGATTGTTACAGTAATAGTTAAGGGGGTTTAGGGGGCAAAAAATGAAAAAATATTCGAATTTGAGATTTTGCATTTTTTTATCATCTAGAATGCTTGTGCTTTAATTTAATTTAAGTTTTGTTAAATTCTGACCAGTACTTTTCAAGAAATTAATATTTTAGCAAACGCTTACACTACACAAATTAGCCGACTATTATACAGTGTAAATGCCTAATATTGATTTTATTATAGTACACATACATTATACAGTGCTCATTTATCTTTATGTGTTGGCTACACTGCTACTCTGTCAGCTGACAATTAGGTAAACATTAGCTTGTGTTATTTTGACTTTAGACTATAGTTTGGTGTTTTGAGGTTAGAACTTAGAAGTGCGTTTAGTCAGTGTTTTTCTTGTGAAAATGCCTAGATATTCTTCAAAAATTTTTAAAAAACGAAAACAAGTGGTAGCAAGGATTGAAACTGAAAATTCTTCTGCTATTGTGAGTGAAACTTTGAACCAAGCTTTAGAGCCTAGGCCTAGCACTAGTTTTAATAACAGTAGTAGTAGGCCTAGTACTAGTGCCTCAAAAAGAAAACTAAGCCCTAATTTAGGTAAATATGAGTTTTATAGGACTGATGATGAAAATTCTTGTTATGATCTTGTATCCACGGAGACTTTGCAAAGTTTGATTTCAAGTATTGCTGTTTGCTCAAAGTGTCAATGTCAACTTTGTGTTTTCCCCAGTAATAGGCAAGGCATGAGTGTAAATATTAATCTGAAGTGTTCTTCTTGTAGTTTTTTAGTGTCAGAAAGTAACAGCAAGAAAGTAGGCCTAACTAATATGACAAATTAGAATGTACGATGTATTGGACAGGGGCAAGAAGCGGCAAAGAATTTTTTCTCTCTAATGAATATGCCGTGCTCTTCTGAATTCTGGGGTTACAACCACATTTTACCGCAGGCTGTACAGGCTGTTTGTTTTCAATCGATGAGTGATGCTGTAGAAGAATGTGTAGGCTTGCAAGAAAATGAAAACCGTGATATTACTGCAATTTTCGATGGTTTGTGGCAACGCAGAGGTCATTTATCTCTCAATGGCAAAGTAACTGCGATAAGTGCACTAACTGGTAAAGTGCTTGATGTTAAAATTATGTCAAAGTTTTGTAGATTGGAAAACCAACATGAATCAAATTGTATTGCAAACTTTTCTGGTGTAAGTGGTGGCATGGAAGTCAAGGGTATTGTCGACATGTTTCGTGAGTCACAAACCAAGCACAACATAAGATATAAGTACTTTCTTGGTGACGGTGACAGTGCAGCATACCCTTCCGTTGTTGCTGCTGAGCCATATGAACCTGATTTCTCAATAGAGAAACTCGAATGTGTAGGCCACGTGCAAAAACGCATGGGTTCACGCCTTCAAAAGTTGAAATCTCAAGCTGGGAAAAAGAAACTAGAAGATGGGAAAACACTTGGAGGCCGTGGCCGGCTTAAAAATGAAGCAATTAATGAAATTCAAACCTATTATGGCCTTGCCATCAGAAGAAACATTTTAAATTTAGATAATATGAAAAAAGATGTTTTGGGCCGAATATTTTCATCTGGCTTCTACAAATGAATCTCCAGCCCATGAGTTATGCCCTCCTGGACCAGACGCGTGGTGCAGGTACCGCAAAGCGATGGAAAAGGAAGAGCCATATGACCACTCTATTGATACCCATTTCCCTAGAATAGTGATGAAGAAAATAAAGCCCAGTCTCTAGACTTATCTCAACCAGAATTGCTCCGCAGATGCTTACACGGTGGAACCCAAAATGCTAGTGAGTCTCTCAATAGTTTGATTTGAGCGCGCATCCCGAAAGCAACTTTTGTCCACAAAAATACCTTGGAACTTGGTGCGTATGAGGCAATCTGTACCTATAATGAGGGAAATATAGTCAGATGTAAAATCCTAAAAAAGGTAGGTATTGTTCCTGGAGCTTACTGCATCAAGAGAATGAAGTTTGTCGACGCTCTACGAGTGAAAAGGCAGAAAAGGCATTCGAAGCAATTGAAAAAAAGTGCCGCCAAAAGCTAACAGCATCTAAAAGAAGGCTGTAGGGTATGTATGAAGAAGCAGAGGATCCAGACAACCCTAAGTATGGAGCTGGGATGCATTAAAGTAAAAATTTTCAAAAAATATAGCATTTTTAATGTTTTTCTAACTTTCGGCTGATTTTTCCGCAAACGAACATTTTCTCAGGAACGGTAAGAGATAATGAGATGATTTTTTTTTGTTTACTTCTAGTCTTGCTGTGCATTTTAAAAAGAGGGCTTTTCAAAATTCCTACTACATTTTTTAGAAACTTGATTTATATACAAAGTTTTTAATTCAAAAATATAACTTTTTTTAAAAAAATATAAAATTCTGGTTTGTGATTGTATTTAAAAACCCTCTGCTCAAAATATGTAGAAAAGTGTAAACTTTCAGTGAAAAAAAAATTTAAATCTCTACCACTTTTACTTTTTATTTAAATGTACCTTAAAGTTGTGCAAATTAACATGTAAAAGATAGGACCCGCGACCTCCTTTACGGCACTGAAGATGCAATCTCTTTCGAAAACAGCATCAGGAAATCCAGAACTTGGTTCGATGCAACTGTTACTTGGAACTTTTCTTTCAAGTGTTAATAATAATAAGATAAGTAAGGGACATCCTGTATATGGACTAATGCTTTCCTCGCACATTTGAACGGTATTCACAACCGAAAATACGGCTTTAAGATCGCAAACGTTACTGGTGTGAAAAGAGCGGCCAGTTTTAGCGGCCAAAATTTACGACACCTCAGTGGGGTTCGTGAATAAATTTACCAAATCCATAACAATCATTACATATTCAAATACTTGGTTCATTAAGAATAAAAATAATACAAAAGCCGCCCTTCGCAAAGCCGTCTAAGTGTTGTTAACAGCTACCCCGTTATACATCTCGAAAACTAGGCAGAGTATCAGGACGAAACCTGCAGGATAAATACTTTATTAATTAAGGATAAAAATAGTGCAAGAGTCGCTTTTTGCAAAGCCGTTTGTTAGTCGCCACCAACTTTTCAAGCATCTCGAAAACTAAACATACTATCAGGATGAAATTTTCAGGATAAATACTTTATTAATTAAGGATACAATTCGGAGACGGCTTTGCTAAAAACGACTTTTGCATTACTTTTTATCCTTAATTAACAACGCATTTGAAAATTTCATCCTGATACTATGTTTAGTTTTTGAGAGGTATAATACGGGACGACGATTAACAACCCTTAGATGGCTTTGCATAAAACGATTCTTGTACTATTTTTATTTTTAATTAATAAAGTATTTATCCTACAAATTTCATCTGATACTGTATTTAGTTTTCGAGATGTATAAAAGGGGGTGGCGATTAACAACCCTTAGACGGTTTTGCAAAAATCGGCTCTTGACTATTTTTATCCTTAATTGATAAAGTATTTATCCTAAAAATTTCATCCTGGCACTATATTTAGTTTTCGAAATGTATCAAAGGGATGGCGATTAACAACCATTAAACGGCTTTGTAAAGGGCGGATTTTGAATTGTTTTTATCCATAATGAACCAAGTATTTGAATGTGTAATGGTTACTATTGATTTGGTAAATAATTTACTCACGTACGCCATTGGGGTGTCGTGTATTACCGTAAATTTTGGCCGCTGAAACTGGCCGCTCTTTTCAGACCAGTGAAAACGTTTACGGTAATGCATCATAAAATAATTAACAGTTAAAGAACACTTTTGCGTTCTACCAATCTAGTCTGATATGTGCAGGTAGAAGGAGGTGTGTGAAGGTAGCTGGATCATTTGAAATACTGTGGGTTTAAACATGTCTATAATTAGGAGCTAATTATGCACCATTTTGCGCCGTTAAAATTCGATTTTCCGCCTCAACAGAGGATAATATAGCAAAAACTCTGTCAATACGGCTAACTTACCGCCGCAAACTTCTGGATAAATTATGTTTTTCTTATACAGTAATGAGGTGCCCATTATATGACGTTAAAGTTAAATTTTGCGCTTCTATAGCAAGCAACTTAATATAAAAATTAAATCAACACGGCTACTTCATTCGCTTCACAGTCATTAACTTGAGCGCAAATCAATTTTTCTTATGTGTAATTAGGCGCCAATTATGCGCCGTTTATTACATCGACAAGGATAACTTCGCAGCCGTGAACTTTTGAATAAATTAATCTTATCCTACGCGATATTTAACGTCTTTTATAATAAAGATTTGTTCCCCCATAAGAAATAAGTTATTGCAAAAATTACAGCCGTGAACTTATGAAATTAATCCTTCTTTCCACGATAATTACGCATCGATTATGCGCCGTTTTACGACGGCGACGTTAAAATTACATCGACACGGTTAACTTTACCGAACCGTGAACTTCTACGTAAATAATTTTTTTGTCATATTCTAATGGATTTATTTAAATTTGCTGTGTACCTATTTATTTGTTTAACGTGTTTTTTTAAATTTTTGGTGTATTATTACTATTATAACTCAACTTCTTCCATTATAGTTATATTTATAGTTAAAATAGATATATTTATAGTTAAATATACAGGGTGATTGATGGTGGATGGCTTATTAGACGTTTATGGAGAAATAGTTAAAAGATCACTTTGAAAATTTGGTGGCTTATATAAATGGATACGCTCTCTCTTTTGAAAATATTTTCAACTGTGCAGTGTTGCCGCTTCTACAAGAAAGTATTAGCAACTTTGATAATATAAATAGAACACCCTGTGCATTATTTTTTTGTTAGATTCCCCATCTCGAACAATGTTTGATTTATGAGCATTTATTTAGCAAAATTATTACAAATAACAATGACATGAGTGTGAGGATCAATTTGGCAAGTAGCCTATGGTAACTGTTTTGCAGTTGTTTACATTCTGCTATTGTTCATTTAGTTTCGCTGTCAGTTGGTGTAATTATTGATAAGTTTAATTGAAAATGGAAGAAAACAACTATTCAAATGCAGTACTTATGAATTTATTTATTTTACATGGTCAGTGTGATAAGATCATTAGCCGTACTTGTAGAAGATTGTGAAATGTACCCAAATTTGCCGACAATGAACAATAAGAAACTTAGAGGAATTCAAAGCAATTTCGAACATTTTGGATCGTCCTTGAAAGCAGTCAGAAATTTACCTAGACCTGTAACGTCCAATGGAACAATGAAATTAATGTTTTAGCGTATTTCCATGCCTATCGGGAAGCTTCAATAATATGTGCCAAAGAAGATTTGGGCTTAACCTTTTTTTGTGTGCAAAAAATATTGTCTGCACATCATATGCATGATTATAAGTACACGAAAGTTCAATTTCTTAAGCCTGAGGACTATCCACAAAAAGAGTTTTGTTTTGCGAAAACTTATTAATTCGTATTCAGGACGATCCACAATTCTTACGAAACATTATTTGGAGTGACGAGTCGAAATTTTCTCGCGAAGGAATTTTTAATAGAAGAAACATGCATTATTGGGCACAAGCCCCATGTTACGAGAGCTTCTGCGTTCCAATAAAAGTTTAGTTTTCATGTTTTTTGTTTAATGATAGACGGCAAAATTCGATATTTGATGTACGATGAAAATTTAACTACGTTTGTTAAAAATTTCGTGGATAATCTTTCCCTTGCCCAGTATCGCAGCTGCTGGTACCAACTTGACGGGGTTCCCGCTCATTGCACTGCCGAAGTAAGCACGGACATACGGAGAATATTTGAAGATCGTTGGTTTAGGCGTTTCGACCTTGGAATTGGCCTGCCAGGTCTCCTCTTGATTTTTACCTTTGGGGTACCCTGAAAAATATTAACACACCGGTAAATTCAAGGGAAGCGTTAGAAGCTCGAGTGCATCGCGCTTTTCAAAGTTGAGATGCTGATGAACTTAGACTTACAACTACAGATGGTGTCAAAACTCGAATTCTAAAATGCTTAGACGTCAACGGACAACATTTCGACATTTAATAAAAACTAATTAAATATTTTTTGCTTGTTTTTTTACACTCATGTCATTGTTATCTGTAATAATTTTGCTAAATAAATGCTCATAAATCAAAAACTGCTCGAGATGGGTATAGGAACATTACACATAGAAATATAGACAATTTCAAGAGTTTTTAGGACCAGATATAAAATACAGGGCGTTCCATTAAAAAAACATACTTTTTATGGTATTTCCGAACAAGAAAAATAATTGTATTTTTGAAACACCCTGAACTATTATAACTTAGATTTCGACACAGATTGAAATTCCACTAACTCCTCACTAAATTTCAGTGCGCTGAAAACGATAACAGATAGGTATAGGATAGGTATAGGAAGATATTAAAAAAAGTTATTAAGCGATCAAGAGGGAATATAACAAAAAAATAATACACAGGGTGTTCTAAGAAAAGTTATTAAGAGATCAATAGGGAATCTAACAAAAAAATAATACACAGGGTGTTCCGTTTAAATTATCAAAGTTGCTAATACTTTCTTGTGGAAACGGCAACATTGCACAGTTGAAAATATTTTCAAAAGAGAGAGCATATCCATTTATGTAAGCCACCAAAATTTCAAAGTGATCCCTGGACTATTTCTCCATAAACGTCAAATAGGCCATCCACCATCAATCACCCGGTCTTGAATCCATTTTTTTACATTATGACTAACTAAATTTAATTTTTTCTAATATTAACTTAATTGAATTGTACATTATTCTTACTAATCTTAACCCTCAGTTAACTTCAATTCGTGTATTTTCCTTTAAATATGTTCATTGTTATAAATAACTTATGAAATATTCTAAATTACAAATTTGATTTAATTTTAAAGTTACCTGTCTACGTTTGTAGCGTTACAGATCTACAAAACAAATTTCTGGTAGTCTCCTGAGTTAGAAACCTTCAGGTTCCTGGTTCAAAAGACCCACTATTTTGTGGATAATTAATTATTATAGAACAATCTAATTACATGCGATTTATTATGTCAAATAATATAAAATAAGGAAAATGTGATTTAATAAACAAAATACTCTTAAAATATCCTAGTTAAATGAATAAAATAATAAATAAAAAAAAACTAAAAATTAATTCTGGGTGGTCCTGCGGTTCGGTACGTCACTGTCAACTTCTCTCGACGCTGGTTTTGCCCTCTAGGCGTAGAGCTGTAAAATACGGGATTAACGAAATGTGGAGTTTTTTTTCCTTAAATGAAATGTTAATAACTGTTAATTAGAACGGTAGCGGTCGTGGGTGTGGTATTAAGTTTTCGTAATGTGAAGCAGGGATGTACAGGTGGATACACCAGGTGAGTATATTCAGTGGTGCTATAATTATATATAAAATGTGGTTATGATACCGGACATGTGGTTCTGAAATTTTGATTTTTAACATGCATCGTTAATTACTGGGTTGATAATTAAGTATGCTTAGATGAGATATAGATCAATTGTAGGTGTTTTATTATTATAAACTGATCTGAAGTGGTAACGGAGAAGATAAATGGTGTTAATGAAATCTCGGTGGTGATTGTGAAGATGGTCGAAGGGGGTGAATAATTCAGTATGGAGAGGATGTGAGATAGTGTGCTTAGGGTGGAGAAGTAGAGATAGGTGATATCGTAGGGGAACTAAGACAAGGGAACCCGTTTTCGGAGCCTCAACTGCCGCCCACTTCCCAGGAAGATAATTAGGTGTCTATGGGGTTAATTAGAGTAGAAGTAGCTCTCTGTTCGGAACAGAACCTCCGTTGAAATAACTACGTTGAGGGGTGACAATTCAAAAGCCCACTTAGGTGCGGTTACAGCCAAAATGTTGGTTTGAATTATGACCTGAATTAAAATACGTCGCTCTTGGTGGTATTTAATTCTAGGTGACTTCAAAGGGCGCACTACTTCATAACACGCGGCGATGTCGTCGGCAAACTAAGTACAACGTGCCTTAGACACGTTTATAAACCGGAGTCGGTGCTAAAAGCAGCCAAGCGCGTTTTATTAAACGTGCTTACGAGTAGGGTGGTCGTAGGTATAGGTGTTGAAAGAAGGTAGATAGTGGATACTGGTGGTGTACAAAAAAGTGACAGGTTCTAAGAGGGCAAGTAGATTAGATTTTTTTGGGTATTAAACGGAGGTAGATCTGGTATAAATGTAAATTGATGGATAATAGTGTATATGTCTGGTATGAAGATAATGTTGTACAAAGTGTAAAATGAAAAGGATGTCTTTTTGTTATGAGCGTGTTTGTATATGAGGTTGTATTCTGGTAATACTGGTCGGGATTCTGGAAGCTTTATAAAACATGTATAGGTATAGGTAATAAATGAGAATAGGTAAATAAGTGAAGTTTGCATGGTAGGTGGTCTGGTATTTACAGGGGAAATCTAGAGAGTGGGAATAGGAATGGCAACTGATAACATGTACAAATAATGACAATCGAATTGTGGAAATAACTATGCAAATTGTAGGTTTTAGACACCAATTGCGCTATTTTACGCAACACGACCCACAATTAGCAATTATTTAACGCGTACGGAAAAACTAACTTTCCACATAAGTTCATGAGTGTGAAGTTTACCCTATCGATGTAATTTTTGTAATAAGTTGTTTCCCTATTTAGGCGCCAAAATGGCGCATAAATAGTGCCCAATTATTGCAGAAGAAAAGATTAATTTATTGATGAGACTATAAAATTAGCCTTATCCATGTAATTTTTGTAATCACTTCTGTCCTATGGGGCGCAAAAATTTTATTTTAGTGATGCAAAACGGCGTCTAATTGCTGTATAAGTAAAAAAGTTATTTATGGAGAAGTTCACGGCTGTGAAGTTAACCATGTCAATGTAATTTTACAATAACGGATTTAGGATCGCAAACGTCCATAGTCATGCGCTATTTATGTAACATTTTTCGCCGTCCAAATTAAATTTTGCGCCCCAATAGGAAATAATTTGTATCAAAAACTCTGTAGAGATAGCTAAGTTCACGCAGTCGCGAAGTTCTGGATTAATCAATTTCTCTTGCGCAGTAATTAGACGCCCATTATTCGCCGTTAAAATAAAATTTTGCGCCGTCTTAAAAAATAAGTTATTGCAAAATTTACATCGACAAAGGCAACTTCTCACCCGCAAATAAATTACTATTTTTTGAGCGACAATTAGGCGCCAATTATACCCCGCTAAAATACATTTTTTGCGCTTCTATAGGAAACGGGATTGTGAAAATTACATCTGCATGGCTAACCTGAGCAGTTATGAACTTTTACGTAATTACGTCTACACTTTTTTTAGAAAATTAATTGTTATTCAGATAATGAAAAAATTTGAACTAACACTTAAATTTTACCTTAGGAATTTTTGCCGCTAAATTACGTGTCATATCAGAAAATTGCATAGAACATAATGAATCGATATGTTTAAGGTCTATGTCTGGGTATTTTGATATCTTTGAAATATGCCGCGGTTTTAAAAATATTTAATAAAAACCAAAAACTACCCCTAATAAACTCCCCCTCGCCCAAAGTCTAATCAACTCTAAGCCAAATGAAAACAAGCTTAAATACAAAATTTTATTTACGTAGGTATTTTCGTTCTGGAGTTATCGTGGATACTAACATACATTCATACACACAGGCACGCACCCACCCCCGCACCCGCCGACGCGCACGCACACGCAGGTCCACACCCACCCACACCCACAACCACACCAACACCCACCCACACCCGCCCACATCCACACCCACACACACCCTCACCCACCCACACTCACCCACACCCACACACACCAGACATGATGGCCAATCTTGGCGAAACTTGGCCACAACTTATAAAAATGAACTAATAAGTCGATTTAGCTTATCATAATAACTTACTATATGTAGGTCGGAAGGTAATATTTTTAGAAAAGAAAAAAAAAACTAATTCATTTTAACAAGGAAGGACCCAAGATGACGAACATGGCAAAGAGAAAGGACATGAACAAGGTAAATAGCGAGCAACAAGACAATAAGTTAAAAGAATCTAACACAGGAAAGAAGAGGCAAAAAAAAACGGAAAATAGGGCATGGAATATTAGGAGCCTAACAAGCAAAGAGAAAGAATTAGAAGAAGAATATAAGAAAGCAGGAATAAACATCCTACGTATAACAGAAACTAAAAGAAAGGAATGGGAGAAATAGAATTAGAAGCAGGACACTTACTGATATATAATGGGACAGACAATAAAGACAAAGCAAAAGAAAGAGTGGGATGTATAATCGAAACAGAATACGTGAAAGACATAAACAAATGGACGGGGATTTCGCCGAGAATTGAAGATAGAAATGGAAATTGAAAGACAAAAAAAAACGGACATATTAGTAGTGACGATGGGGTGACACAAAAAAAAGACGAATTCTGGGAACAATTAACATTGGTCATAGAAGAATATTAATAATAGGTGCGAGTATACATGGCGAAAAGACTAGAAATAATAACGGCAAAAGGTTGATGGATTTCTGCACAATAAACAATCTGACTACAACGAACACCTTCTTTACGCATAAAAACGTACATAAATGCACTGGAGGGGCAGCGACCAGAGTGGAGAAATCGATAAGAGAATACATAATAATAAATAGAAGCTTTAGAAAAGAAATAAAAGATACAAGAGTGAAAAGAGGGGCGGAAATATACTCTGACCATTACCTAGTGATAGCAAAAATGAAGATAGGACAAGAAAAGCGAGAGACATTAAAGAATATGGGTGAAAACAAAAACAAAGTGAAAGACAAAAAAAAAGTGTTAAAACAAGATAAGAGTAGAAGAGAAGTTGAACAGACTTAACGAAAACATAAATACACTATCATTGAAGAAACATGGAAATGTATTAAAGAAACACTAATAACAACAACAAAAGAGGAATGCGGAGAGACCAAAACCACGGAGAATAAAACACAAACGAGATGGTGGAATGAGGGAATATAAAAATAAAATAAGAGACAAGACAACTTGGGCAGTTGAAGTGAAGAAAAGTACAACAGATATAAAGAGCAGAGCACTAAAGTAAAAGAAATGGTGAAACAAGCAAAATGTATATTTTTCATATTTTGACAGTATCATTATTAAAATTCAACTACTATAGATAATTATATTTAACCAATTCTTACATTACGGCGATACTAAATTTCTGGATTCTACATTACTCTTACTTATCTTAACCCTAAGTGAACGCCTACTCCTGTGTTCTCTTTTAAATATGCTTATCAACTTACTTATGAAATATTGTAATATACAGGGTGGCCAACTAAGAATGCGAGGTACTGTATCTGGGAAACTACCCATCGTAGAGGCTTATGCAAAAAAAAAGTTATTACTAAAACGGCCAATACAAAAACCTGGAAAATATGTTCATGTTTCTGAAATGGCCGCTAGGGGGCGTAACTGCAATCTTGAATCTAAAAAAGTGATGTTTCGGTGAATTCTGCTATATTAACCTAATAAAAAAATAACTGATCTTTGAAGTCGAGGATAATCTGAACTTTTTTTGTTTGGCACTTTTTGACGTATCTATAAAAATAAAGTGGTATTCAAAGGTTTCTTTAAATCACCCCCCGTATCTTCGAAACGGCTAATCCGATTTTAACAAACTTGGGCGCGTTGAAATGAGCTTTTCTTGGGCTACAAATGTTAAAATAATTGAAGTTTTGTTAGTTTCACATGTTGTCGCAAGAGGGCTTTGTTCGACATTCCGACAGAAGCGGTTAATTTTCGCAAAAAAATTAAATGCATTGGTATGACTTTTTTTCATGAACAAGTAGCTAAATGATGCCTAAACAAGCTCGCGAAAACCGCATCTCGATATCTTGTTCTTAACCTAAAATATCGGCCAAAGAAAACTTTATACGAAAATCCCTCAAATTTTTATTTTTTTTAACTATATTTTTCTGGAATAGTTTCTATTATGTAAGTTGTGGCCTTAAAAAGGACCAATTTAAAGGAGGAAGGTTTTTAATGCCCCCGTAAATGCTCAAAATGCTGACCATCACGCTCTATGCATTGCTGAAGCCTCTCATGACTAGACAAAACTGCAGCTTCAATTTTGGCTCTCGGTATGTTACGTATTGCGTTACGAATCCGGTTTTTCATGTCTTGTCTAGTAGTAGGTTGAATCCGAAACATGATGTCCTTTAAGCGCCCCCATAAATAAAAATCGAGGCAAGTTAAGTCTGGCGATCGCGGAGGCCATGGAAACAGACTTCCTCTTCCAATCCACCGCTGTTGAAATACTCCATTAATATGCTCTCGCACATTAATAGCAAAATGTGCTGGCTTATCTTCCAACAACAACGGTAATTGATTGGCCAAAAAGCCAAGAAATACATTGCCATTTAGGGGTTGCTCGAAAAAAATATGGCCCAATAATTCTGCCTCCCAGTATGCCACACCATACCTTTAAACTCCAACGTACTTGGCGCTGAACTTCACGCAACCAATGGGGATTTTCTGCAGATCAATAATGCATATTGTGCAGATTGACTCTCCCGGCACTACTGAAGGTGGCTTCATCGGTCCAAAGAATTTGAAATAAAAATTCTCTATTTTCGCGTATCATGTCTAACATCCAATGGCAATAGTCTAACCTTCGATCAAAATCTTCCTCTTTCAAGGCTTGATGCAAAACGACATGATATGGGTGCTTTCTTAAAGTAATTAAAAAAAGTTTAAACGAATACCTATATATTTTGATGGCCATTAGAACTTACCTATGGTCCTTCAAAATATTTTGAACCGTTGTCCGTGATATGCCCAACTCAGTGGATAATGCTCTTGTGCTAACATGAGGATTTCCTTCAAGCCAGTACTCGGTTAATATTTTCTTGTGTTCTTCCAATTATTTGCCGTTGAAACGTAGGCCGAAAACTACCATTGGCTCGTAAGCTCGCCACTAATCGAGGAAAAACTCTTACATCGCAAGAACGCCGATTTGGATATCGAGCCGCGTAAACTTTTTTAGCTACTGCGGCATTCTGAAGACATTCAAAATAAACCGCAAGCATATCAACAGCTTCATTATTCGTAAAACGCATTTTGAAAGTACAAAAATTGCTCAAAGTAACGCGAAAGTATTGACAACTATTGACAATTTCAGGATTATGTATGTTTTGTTTAGGTATCTGAAACAAAATAGGCCTTGCTTAACTATTAGCATTGCTTATCTTTCATCATATCCACAGTGATGGTCATGCATTTCGAGCATTTACAGGACATTAAAACCTTGCCTTTCTATAATCGGTCCTTTTAGGGCCATACTTACCTAATCAGCAATGCACAGTGATGGTCAGAAACATATTCGAGCATTTAAAATTAAAACCTTCCTCTTTAAATCGGTCCTTTCTAGGGCCACAACTTACCTAATAGAAACAATTGGCCAGATATATATAGGTTAGAACAAGATATCAGAGATTTAAGGGATTTTCATAGCGAGTCTTTCTTTAGGCCGATCATTTAGCTACTTGTTCATGCAACAAGTCATATCGAGATGTGGTTTTCGCGATCTTGTTTAGCGCATCATTAACCGCTTACTTGTTCGGAATGTCGAACAAAGCCCTCATAGCGACTGACATTTAATTTTTGCGACAACTTCAACCGTTTCTGTAACGGATTTGTAGCCCAAGAAAAGCTCTTTTCAACGCGACGACAGTTTGTTAAAATCGATTAGCTCTTTTCGAAGATACGGGCCAAGTTTGATTAAAATCGAATTAGCCGTTTCGAAGATACGCACTTGATTTTATAGAAACGTCAAAGTACCAAACAAAAAGTTCAGATTATACTCGACGTCAAAGAGTGCCAGTTATTTTATTAGGTTAATAGTTGCAGATTATCCTCGACTGCAAAGATCAGTTATTTTTTTATTAGGTTAATATTGCAGAATTCACAGAAACATCATTTTTTTAGATTCAAGACTGCAGTTACGCCCCCTAGCGACCATTTGAGAAACATGAAAATATTTTACAGGTTTTTGTATTGGCCGTTTTAGTAATAACTTTTTTTTGCGCACGATGGATAGTTTCCCAGATACAGTACCTCGCATTCTTAGTTGGCCACCCTGTACAAATTCCTATTTAATTTTAAAGCTACCTACCGACATTTTAAATTTATAAAGATGTTTATTCACTACAATTTTGTAATTAGACATTAATTATGCGCTGTTTTATGCAAAACTATCCGTAATTAGCACCTAATTAACGCACCAGGAAAGACTAATTTGCTCGCTCTGTCGTAATTATTGCATTAATTTGTTTCTTATAGGGGAACAAAATTTTATGTTAACATTGCAAAGAGGCGCATAATTGATTTATGTCGATGTAATTTTTGCAATAATCTGTTTTTTATAGGGGCGCAAAATTTTACATTAACGATGCAAAGGCGAATAATGAGTACTGTGCAAGAAAATATTGATTTATTCATAAGACTAGGAAGTTAACCTTGACCATGTAATTTTTACAATAAATTATTTTCTAATGGGAAATTTTTAGCGCAGCAGAACAGCGGATAATTGGCGCTTAATTACAGCATACCAAAAATTAGTTTATGCAGCAGTTCACAGCAGTCAAGTTAGCCATGTCAATATAATTTTATAATAACTCTTTTCTTATAATTAATTAATATACCTACTACAGATGTTTAAACCACATTGTTACAAAATGACCCAGCTATCTTCACACACCTGGTAGAAGATGTAAATCCAAATACAAAAATTAGTTCATTGATATTTGACTTCAAAATTATATTAATTGTGTGTTAAAAATGTTTATGCCATTCTTTTAACAACGATACTAAAATCAGCACAAATAACGTAAGAACGAACTCTTTATTTTCACTACTGAAACATTGTTTTTCAAAATGTCCTCAAATAGATAATGTAATGAAAAATAAGAGGACACAACCAGTGAATAATTGCAATTATGCAGCGAAGTCTTTCATTTATTCTATTTATCGTTTTGGTACAGCCGCGATCAGTTTTAAGAATTTGTTAGTACAAGAACCATTGAATAGTATTTTGAAATGAACGAACCGAAAATCCAAATAATATTCAGAAACAACAATATTAACAAGAGCATTTGATACAATTGTTTATAAATAGAATGTATAATACAATTCTAACAATTTGAACATAGTATATAAAAGTTCAAGTGTTTCACACAGTATCTTGTATGGAATTAGAATGTGAGTATGAGCAATTGCTCGTTTAAATTAAAAGTCACGCAAAAACGGAACTTTTTCCCGGAAAGTCAATTACCCTAAATGTTATTATAACTTTAATGTAATCAAAAATTAACGACTCTGTAGATTTGAGTTGTTCACGCTATAGTTTCGGGATTAATTCTGCCAACGCTTTATATTAACTATAAACAATAAAAGCCACCACATAAAATTTATGCGCAAATATTGATGTCATACATATTTGAGTCGGACGAAAGTGTAAAAATGTTTCAACGTCTTGAAAGAATTGATTCTGGCGTACGCCACAATTTGCCAATAAAACTTTGTCCTACTTTTAAAACTAGGTCAAAAATATCCCAATTCATCGTGGCTTACGCTCTCGTATAAAATGCAAAGTGAAAGGTAACTCGCAACTTTCAAATAAAAAAGGACGAATTCTTCTTAAGTAATTGATTTGTTGGTGTACTCACCATTTTTAAGGTTTCTTCCGGTCGTAAAAGGTAGAACATCGACTGTAGATGCTTCTGTATGTTGCTACCATGAGCTTCGGTTTGTCTGCTCGATTTTTGAGCTTCGGCCGGTAGCACCAAAGCAGTGCCTTTTCCCGCGAAGTAGCATTCGCTAAGGCTGAAATAAAAAAAAAAATCACATTACAAAAACGGAACACCTGAGTACGTTATAAAAAGCACCTGTCGATGCTGACAGCGATATCATCCCAAACAATATATCGATCCAAAATGACGACGAAAAAATCAAAATTCGCGCAACCGCTAAATGTCTGCTTTAATACACAACGTACAAACTCTTGAAAATAACTAAAACTTAGTCAAGGTTTTAAGTCTCGCAAATCCCGAGAACGTGTGGGTGACTCGACTTAAATCGTCGACTGGTTTATAAAATATATAAAGATGCTCATCGCGTCACTTATGGATTTAATAATATAAAAAGAAATGGTATGTCCTTCTACTACACTTCCGCAGTATTACAAAAAAACACAATCCACTAAATAAAAAGTGTTTAATTGATTTTTCGCATCACGTATTTTCGAATATTTCGCGTTTGTGAAGTTGATTAATTAATGCAGCGAGCTCAAGGATTGTAAGTAAATAACTTGGCAAAGTTTAAAGTAATAGTTAACTAATATTTATAATCTATTGCTTGGAAGCTAAATATAAACATTGCCTTACACGGTATGGGCACAGATTATGAAAGACACATTTCTTACTTATAATAATTGCATGTTTAATAAATATTTGGACAGAAATTAAACTTGCATGTCCATATAAATTATTAACCTTGATGAAGTTTTTAATAACTTGTCCAAATAATGTGCTATATTTTTGGCAAAAGCTGACTATTCACAAACAAAAAGGAAACAAGACGCTACTATTTAAATTCGGAAAATACAAAAAAAAATTAATTTAATGCAACTCATCTGATGTAAAATGGGAGATTAGTCATAGTCCAATTAAATATAAAATGAGAAAAAATGGAAAAAAAACAGTTCTGGTACAGTGGTAAAATATTTTTAATTAACAAAAGTGGTTGGTTACCAAGGTGAAAACAGAGTTCATGGTCAGTTTTCCAGAACGGAAGATCGATGAATCATAACAACATTCTTGGACTGTGCGAGCTAAAGCAAAAAATGACCAAATATTCGAATTTGCTTTTCTACACCTTCCCAGTAATGTCTCCTTTATAAGCACTTTTTACTAACGTTCCCAACATCTTCACTTTTCTGAAACCTAAAAATCCCAGAAAAACAAATACAAGATGGAAAAGCATTCTTAATTCAAAAGGACAAACGCTTCTTTCTTGTCCAACATCATTTATTATTTAAAACTAGAAAACGAGCACTTGAACTTATTATTTATAATTACAGACCTTATTATCTATACCATAACGCGAACGTGTTTATGTTTTAAACCAAATCAAACACCCACAATATACGTTATATTTAATCAACTAGCCATCCCGGCGCCCTTAATGAATAAAAAAAACAGATAAAGTAAAAACATTCTCCGTACCCAAAAGTCGTTGTATACTAAACTTCATTAAAATTGGTTCAACTGTGTCCAATTTTAACGAGACCCCCGTAACCACCTAAAAAAAATAGGTAAAGTAAAAAAACTAGCCGTGCCAAAAAACCTCTACATAACAAATTTCATAAAATCGGTTAACTTTAACTATTGTTATCGATCACTTCCCCTACCCGTTTTTTCATAAAAAAAATTGATATGCAAAACCTTTAACACGCGTACAAACAGCGACTCACCAAAGCTTCATCGCAATCGGATGAATGGTTTAGGAATGGATAAAGGATATAAACAAGCAAATATCATTTTTATAAAGAAAAGAAGAATCAATGACCTAGATTAAAAGATAGCAAACCTTTTTATATCAACATTCCAAAAGTTCAAAAACATTCGAATTTTAATATGAAAAAACATAATAACAATATAAAAAGAGAGGTTATTGATCGATATACGGTATTTTTCGACTACAAATAAATGTGACTAAATGTGAAAATTCTCGAAATGTTAATTTTAATTACTTACGACACTAGTTTGAAGAAAGTGTGACTTTGCAAAAGTTGGCAACCCTAACGTGACGATATTATGTTGCATTCTTCAGCCATCTTTTAGAAGCTATTTGTCAAAATTTATTGATTACCTGCAGAAGGGTAGAACTATAACTGGCGAGTATTATTCCAACTTATTAACACGCTTTGATGCGGAATTAAGAAAGAAAGGACCACATTAAACAAAAAGAAAGCTCTTTTCCATCATGATAACGCGCACTCTGATTCGTCCGTTATTGCATCCAATAAATGAATTGAATTGGGTTATGAATTGCTCCATCCTCCATATTCGCCAGATCTGGCTTCAAGTGATTTCTTCTTGGTCCAAAAACTTGAAGAAGTGGCTCGGAGGACAGAGATTTCATACAAATGAAGAAGTAATGGAAGCAACGGATGCAGAGTTTCAAAAAATTATTTTTCTGAAGGTTTAAATAAATTGGAAAGCCGTTGGAATAAGTGTATATAATTAAAAGGAAATTATGTAGAAAAATAAAATATATTTTTGTCTTAAAACAAGTAAAAATCACTCTTCCGTCAAACCACCCTCGTATTAATGACTCTTTTTTTCCGGCTTCTTTTACGGCAACTATCTCATTTACTACTTTGACCATTGATGATCATTTCCTGTAGATCAGATTTTCATCCGTCATCTTTATTGGCCACCTTCTGCGGGATGCATATCTTCAGGGAGTACAGCTGGTTACAACAACTTGGATCCGCCATCTTGGTCCAGTATGTAGGTAGCGGACCGCGAAAATTTTATTGTCATAAACGATTGTCAAATCGCCATTGTTACCAGGATAGAAAAGATAATTAGTGGATTTTTGTTTATATCTTGATAATACGTAATTTACTAATGTTTTCAAAATATTTTTATATATATATATTTATCTAAGGAATGTAGGATTGCTTGTAACTAATACGTATGTAAACACATGTTTGGGGGTGAATGGCAGGTGCATGCTTAAAAATGCTTTACTGAAGGGGCGTAACAAATCATTGGAATTTTTCTTATGCGGCTCTTGATGTAAAAATGTCATTGGTCTAATGATTAATTGTGGCGAAACGGGCCACGATGAAAATGTATCTTTGTTACTGGGAAACTCGAGACCCGTAAATATAAGGTTGTTACAGACAAATCCATATTTTTAAAATTAAGATGTCGTGCAATAATTATTATGAAATTATTCCAACATAAGTTAGGGTTTCTTGGTTTTTTATTACTTGTAAGATTGTGTTGACAAACCCTGTATGTAAGATGGTATAGTGACGTGTATTACGTGTTTTGGGTACGGGTGTATTGAGTTTGAACGAGGAAAAAAAATTTTTTTTGTGTATATGCATAATGTATGTGGGTGGGTGATACGCCACTGGCAATTTAGGAGAAATATCATTCAGTATGCAGATACGTGTATTTGAATGTCATAGAGACATTGGTGTTGGAATAAATAGATTCTGATGAATGTAAATGTGAAGAGAAATGTGTCGATGGGACGATAATGTTTTGCTACTGTTACTACTGAATAAGGAATGGAATGTTGGAGGATAAAGGAGTAATCTTGGCCGGAAGATGTGAAGGTATAAGTATAGAATGTTTCAGGAAATATGTAGAGAAAGATTTGGTATGTTTAATTGTTGATTACAGAAAGTTCTCGTAATGTTGTGCAATCAGTTTTGAGAATACGTGTACATATATGAGATTTGAGACCTTAGACTGTACTTATTTTTGCAAATGTTGCGGAAGAAGGATGAGCGCATGTGAGAGATAAACGTTGAAAGTTGTGTAATGGTCCGGAGTGGCCACTGAATGAATGCGATGACGAGAAATGGCTTCCCCATAAAGTAATTGTAAAATTTGCAGGTAAGAACAAACATGGCGATGTATAGTAATTACAAGCGTGTTTGTGCAGAGGGTAGCATCAGTGGGCACTAAGAAAGTTTGAGTGAATACCATTGGTGAATATAGCGACGAAGTAGGACATGTTTAAAGATGGATGGCTTGAGGTATAAATAGGAAAGTCAGAGATTGACGGGGGCTTTTGGGCTTTTTGGCTTTTGTTTTTGGTGGATGTCGGTGAGAGCTCGGTGGAAGACGCGCGCGCGAGGTGAAGTGTGACCTCAGAATGAATTGAGTTGGAGTTATATTTGTGAATAATATTGAAGGCAGTCATTGTTTAAACAACTGCGTAACCCAAAAGGGGATGAATCGTATAAGACATTCATAAATAAAACAATTAATAAAATTGTGATTGAAGATCAAATCAGTTTATGGTTTTTTTTGTTCTTCAAGGTTGCACGACACTTTAAAGAGGCAACCAAACGTGTACAGATTATTACGGGTTATTGGGGTAATAACCTCGCATAATTGGACTATTCGCGAGTACCGAAAGGAATAAGTGTTTGTGGAATTGTGGAGTACTTGTTATGTGCCTTCAGGCAATCTAAGGATACATGGACTACAAATAATTGGTTTACGGAAGAGAGAAGAAAGAAAAGCGAAGGATGAATGGACAGTCTTTAAGTAAGAATTACATTTAAGAACTTTGAAAACTCAGTTGAGCACGATTATCTTTTGGTTAGTTTTATTTGCGTATTGTTGTGTAATTTTTTTTTTAATTAATTAGTGTTGAAGGAAAAAGGTAATCGATCTCGAGTTATGTTGTATTGGCTGTTTTAGTAGTAAGATTTTTTGTAGAAACGCAAATTTGTATTGACAGTGATGTGGTGGATTGGTTTCTCAACCACGCTGTTGTAGTGTATGTAAACATTTGTTTTTTTCTATTATTATTTTGTGCAGGACAATATATATTTATCGTTAACTTTTACTCTGTTGTTTATTTAGCCAGTTATGAGACACATTTGTAACAACCTTTTTTTGTGGTTGTATTAAAAAATACGTTAATCTAAGATCATTAATTTATTTGGCGTAAAATTAGAAGAGTTTTTAATTATTTACATGTAAAATTGAGAAAGGCAACTTAAATTGCATTTCATAGAACATATATTTTGGGTGTAATATTATATAAATAGTTATAGTTCCCTTTCTTTTAAAATTGGACTCCGATCATTGTATTTCGCAATGCGTGACCACTTCTTGAGGGGCACTTACAGAAGCGTTTCTGAAAGCCTCTATTTTTCTTCACTTGCTGCTGAATGTTAAAGCAGAAGACATTGTTATAATGGTTTTACTTAATTTTTATTTTGGTGCCATCAAATTTTGGTGGTAAGTTATTTTTCAATTCATTATATTTAAAGCTTAAGCATTTGCTCTTTCCAGGCACTTACGTACACTTACGTACACTCACGTACACTCACGTACACTTAAGTACACTCATTATAGTACTTATATTATTCCCTTATACTCACTTAAGGCACTTATTTGCTTACTTACTTACTCATACTTATATTTATATTTTAAATGGCTCTTAAGTTACTTATTTACACAAGTTTCTCTTCATTCAAATAATATCATCTTAAAATGCAATTTTAATAAAATAAACATCAAGAATACAATAAGTTTAGTGGATCGAAAATTCCTTCAAATACCTAGTTGATCGCTTTGTTACAAGAATACGTAAGGAAAATGTAGAAACGCTTTCATACTGGTTGACCGTTCCGCATCCATAATTAAACACTGGAAGCTGTCTATAAGAAAATCATTATACTGAGGTATTTATGTGGTGAATTTTTTATTTTTTAAGCTTAGCTTTAAAACCTTTTCTTACCTCTCCTTAACCATCCATATATTGGGTAAATAAACTTAATTGCACATTGTTAATTTTTGATATTTATAGAAAGTTTTTATTGTTCATTATTTAGGTTTTGTTATTCCTTGACAAAGATAACATGCGCTCGAGAATTCATTTAATTATATATTTTTTATAATTTTTACATTGTTTTTTATTAATTAGAGAAAGGAAAATAATTAAGCAGGTGAGAAACAAGCCGCATTTCATGTGTGTTAACAAGTCAATATAGCAGAACCCTCCCTATATTTAATCAACCGATTGTGGACGAGACGGCATATAATTAGTGGTGAAAGGTTAGTAATTCAATTTGTTAAATAATTTGTATTTAAAGATTACATTTGGCGTTTAATCAATGTACAAATTACATCACCACTTTATTATTATTATTTTTATTATACATTTGTGACGTTTACTTAATTGGTGACCTAGTTTTTGACAAGTTAAATGTAGACTTTACATATTTTGGTTTTAAGATTAATGAACAACCTGAAAGGTTATATTTGCCAGGTTAATTTTAAAAAGAAGATTTTCACGTTAGTTTCGTTTAACTCAGTACACTAATGGCGGATCAGCTGTTGATTTAAAAATTTCATTAAGTATAACTAAGAGATGGAGTTTTGAGAACTTACATATTTACGAATGTCCCATACGATTCAGAGGTATCATAAAGGAACAATTACTAAGCCGATGACATTGATTTTCTTTTGGTTAGGAATTTTAAAAATTAATTATCGATCATTGAATGAAGAACTATTTTATTCATTAATAAGTAGAAATTTAACTTTATATGTATACGAGGGATACGTAGAAAATATTCAGTTAACGTGCTATAACTTTGGTATTCTGGATGTACAGGGTACAATCAGGAAGTTTGTGACGACCCGTGTATTTCAGATTTTTTTTTGTATAACTGTTGGTTATGTGAATGCAGTTAAATTTGAGTGATAAATTTTATTTTGGAAATTTTGGTTTACGAGGTGTATTCAAAAAGTTTCTAATAATCTGGGTAGTACTAAATATATTTAAGTTTGAGTTGAATTGTTTGGGACGAGTGTTTGTTTTAGGACCCTCGTGTGAGAGTTTACTGAGTAAGCACAATCCTACTTTCCGCAATCAAGTAGGGTTAATTAACACCCAGCTTAAGACAATTATTTTAGCAAAGTCTCGATTGTGGTGGCGCCTGGAGACATATTTTCCCGGACTGAGCTGTTTGAATATCGGTGTAAGGTGTTTGAGCGTATTAATCATTCATTTTACTTCTTATTTCGACCACGTCCATCTCCCGGTTAGCTGGCTTGTCAACCCGCTTACATTAGTAAGCATACATGACGCCTAGTGCGGTTTGGACGCGTAACATACTTTTGAAAGACGCGGGTGGTTTTTCGGGAGTAGATATAGTTATGTTTGGATCAGGAAGGAGGGCAGTTACAGCGAGCTTTTCAATCGAGCCAGATCGATTTTTCGGTTGATTAAATCCCTTCATTGTAAACAGTTTGTCTTTAAAATAATTCGTGCGTGTACATTTTTCTTTTGAATTCGCCAAAACTAAGTTGTCTTTTCTTTCAGGGTTAAACCGCGTCTATTAACAACTTGTGCCTGTGATCAATTAAGGGAATATTTATTCTAGTGTAAGTATGTGTTTTTATATAACTGAAAGCTCCCACCAAATACTTTTACCAGTCTAGATAACATATTAAATACCAAACATTGTCTTGCAAAGGTATCTTATTCGTACGCAGACTCATTAAGCTGAAATCTGCTAAAATAAAAGGACAGTACAGGGGCCTCTCCCTTTGGTATTTGTGCGACGTAGCATTGCTGATTGTTGTTTATATTTATAATCGTGTAAAGGTGGCTGGTGAATGGGTATAGGATACCGCGGGTTATTAATTCTAAAAGGCAATTGCCCGTTGGTACACATTCCCAAGCCAGATCATTAAACACCTAGAATTTTATTTTTATTGTTTTTATTTGTTGTATAGGTGGATGTGTAACCGGAGAGAGAGGCACGGTATGTTTCTAACGCACTCAAACTTATATATTGGTCACGATATTAGTGATCTATTTATAACGTACCCTAGTAAGGCTTTGTTTTAATGAGTTTTTATTTCAGTTTGTTGAAGTTGAATTATGTACCTGCAAGCTGATTTCTCTTTTGTATGTGCTTTATTACAATGTTACTTATGTGTTTTGTGCTTTAGTTGTCACTAAACAATTAGGTAATTTTTAAATTCCTTGTCTGTTTTCTATTGGTCCTCGCATTTACCTTATTACCGGTGCAATTTTACTGTTGTTGTATTTTACCGTGATTTGCTTTATTATTTTATGTGCTTATTTACTTAAAGACCGGCATGATTGGTTTTTAAAAAGGGCCACATGTTTGATGTTACAATTTTTATTATGATTTTTGTTTTGATTATTTATGACCCAATTGTGAGTGTGACTATATGTGTTTTTTTTATTATTGTGTTTCTGTGTAACTGAACTGCTTTTTATCCATTTTCTCTTAATGTTATAATTTTGTACGCACTTTAACCTGATTTAATGGTGTTTTGTTATATATTTAACACTTTCGTTGTTTTTTTTTGTGTTATTTGATTTATTAATGTACTTGTGCAATTGTTTATTCAGGAATAAAGTGGGTTTTATTGGTGGTTCTTCCCTATAATAGTAGATCAACGGGCTGAACCACCGGTGCGCCAAGTTCGTTGATTTTAATTTGAGTAGTTTCATTTTTTTACCTGCCCGCATGATGCAACACGTACCTCATCCAGACTATCTCATTTAGATAGCATAACGTACTTAACACTAGACGGCCACTTCGTTTGATCAGGTTTGAGGTTTGCAAGTAATTAAATATCAGACTTGTAAATAAATGCTAATGTTTTAATTATTGGCCGAAAAGTCAAAGTAAGGCAGGCAATTAATTTGAGTAATGGTGACATTATTGTCCGTCATGTCAAGATAAATCACTTAGCGATTGCTTGGTTCTTGAGTTTGCATCATTGCAAATAAGTTAAAATTACTCTTTTCAAGATAGGGTACCTGAGGGACGTTACAAGTACCTCTGAGTTGGGTTCAATATCTTGGCCCCTACATCTTGATTCAGAATTTTGGCCTACTATATTGGGTTCTGCATCTCAAACCACTTTGTAAATATTTCTGTATTTGGGGTAAAGCAGATTTCTGTATTCACCCAGTAAAGGTTTCCAACAGCTGAGAAACCGCCAAGGCTCTCTTTCCATCATGTGGAGGTCTGCAACGGCCCCCTTTTTTCCAACAGTTAGGGTTTGACCCCTAGCCTATTTAAAGGTTAACTTCCAAATTCGAGGCAACCGAATTCTTTAACTTCTTTAAATTATTGTTAATGGAAAACTACAAATTCTTTTTTGAAAATCTCTTTGCGAAACACGAGTTGCTTTCTGTTCTTAGACATTAACTACTAACGTCAAAATACCTTTCTAAAAATAATTTGCGTGTAATTTAAAAATTGCTGCTAAATTGTGGAACAAATTTAACCTTTAGGTGGAATTTCATATAAATGAACGTACTTGGCACTATCGTATACGAAATATATTATTAAAACGATTGATAAAGGTAACTTTCGTGACGTTGAATTTTGGTACTTTGAAATACTTTGTACTTGACAAATTTGAAGCGCTAAGCAAATTTAAAACTGTTGTTGAACGTCTGAGTTACAAAGTTCAGATAACATACGCGTGAACAAATGACATATTTCTCGTTAATCACGAATTACAAAGCGCGTTTTAATGCACCATCGTCGAGAGAAGGAGCGTGTTGAACACTGCATGCAAGTAAATATTTGTATGTCTTAATATTTGAGCTAAACAGGATCACTGAGCTATGTCAAATGTATACCCTATTGAAATACGTATTAACACGAGTATTTACATTTGCTAGTATTTTTAACATAAATTATTTTTTGTAGGTTCAACACTCCACAATATGTGGTGCATTAACCTTTCAAAATTGTAATTTCAACGGTAGTACATTTTCTTGCTTAACAAGGGCAATTGCACTTATGCTGAATAACAAATAGTCGCACATGTCGCTTAATTTATGATACGAACAACGTCTGTAAAAACTTTAAAAAAATAATTTATATCATTTCATGTCATCAAATCATCAGTAATAATTAAGTCGGGTTAAATCATAAAAATGTACATAATAAAAAAACGGCCGAGCAGAGGTGACGAATAAGGTCTGTACAACGATCCGACTTGTCACGGAAACATTCAGATGCTTAGGATACCAAACTCTTTGCGATTATGAAATCAGATTTAAAACTGCAAATTAAGTTAGCAAAATTAGACAAAGATTTAATTTTAGAAATTTAAATGTTCGAACGGTTCACCAACTTCAATAACATTTTCTTCTCAGACGAAGTCCATTTCCACACACAAACTTTCAGATTCTGTAACAAAGAAAATCCTCACTTAAAACACCAGAGGCCTTTGCACTCTTCGAAGATAACGGTGTGAGTAGCACTGTCTTCAAAGGGATTTGTCGGCCCATGCTTTTTTGAAAATGCACGCGGTCATTCAGTAACAGTTAATTCTGCAGAATATGTGAAAATGTCACGAGATTTTTTCAACAAAAGCTGCAGCGGTTTGATGGTTATAACAATAGGACTTGGATACAGCAAGGCGTTACAACTCTGCTATACATCCAATGAGAGTATACCCGTGGTTAAAGAAATGATCCTTAACAAATTGATCTCGCGTAGAGGAGACATTCCATGGACACTCCCCGCAGCCCAGACCTAAGTCCACCTGACTTTTTCTTATGGGGACATCTGAAAAGTCGGGTCTACGTGAATACACCAAGAACAGTAGTTCAACTAAAGGAGAGTATTCGTGATGAAATATTGGCCATACCGCGAGCTTTGTGTCGGAAAGTGTTCGAAAATCTTCGTGGCAGATTTGAGGAATGCCAGCGTCAAAATGGTGGACATTCAGACGATCTAATTTTTAAGAAAAGATTTTCCCATCTCTGCTCATGATTTTAGATATACAGTAATATAAATACAACCTGTGGTTTTTTCATTGCATTTTTAAAAGTGTAAAAATTTATGGCCCACCCGATATTATTGCTAGTGAACCCCTATGGTTCTTTAGGAGTTCGCCTTCTTAAAAACCATGTAATTTCAAAAAAAAAAGGTTAAAACGGGGTAGGGGAACAATTTTAAATTTTGTTTTTAGTTTCAATTTTAAACAAAATACAAAATAGTTTTAAAAAATTATTAAGAAAACCGAATCACCAAGTTCACCATTATTCTTCACCCTTTTCAAACCCCTAATAGTTTTATTTATATTTTTAGTATACAATAGGGTTATGTACGTTCATTTATATGAAATTCCTTCAACAATTTAATTAAAAAACGTCTATTGCTGAAATCTATTTCTAACTTGATGGGGGTAACATCTAAACATTTTGACTTACGCAATATTTTTTCTGTTTTATTGGCAATGTCAAAACAAATTTTTCTAAAAAATAAGTTGCATGTAATTTAAACAATCATAAATTTCCTCAGAATGGTACGTCCTTCTACCACACTTTCGCGGTATTACAAAAAACACAATCTACGAAACAAAATGTGTTAAGTTGATTTTCCGCATCACGTATTTTCGAATATTTCGCGTTTGTGAAGTTGAATAATTAATGCAGCGAGCTCAAGGATTGTGAGTAAATAACTTGAAAAAGTTTAAAGTAGTAGTTAACTAATATTTATAATCTATTGCTTGGAAGCTAAATATAAACATTGCCTTACACGGTATGGGCACATATTATGAAAGACACATTTCTTACATATAATAATTGCATGTTTAATAAATATTTGGACAGAAATTAAATTTGCATGTCCATATAAATTATTAACCTTGATGAAGATTTAATAACGTCCACATAATGTACTATATTTTTGGCAAAAGCATCGCTGACTATTCACAAAAAAAGGAAACAAAGCTCTACTATTTCAATTCCGAAAATATAAAAAAAACTACTTTAATGTAAAATAGGATGATACGATTAGTCATAGTCCAATTAAACACAAAATGAGAAAAAATGAAGAAAAAGACCAGTTCTGGTACTATAATAAAATATTTGTAATTAAAAAAGTGGTTGGTTACCAAGGTGAAAGCGGACTTCATGGTCAGTCTTCTAGAACAGAAGATCGATGGATCACACCAACATTCTTGGATTGATTGAGTTAAAGCAAAAAATGACCAAATAGTAGTGTCTTTATTTAAATAATTTGTACGTCCTATCGTGAGGAACCTACGCCCAACCACCAGTCCCGCAATAATTTCTTCTTTATAAGCGTCTTCTACTGAACCGCACGTTAACCTATGCTTCAACGTTTCCAAAATTTTAATTCTTTTGAAACCTAAAAATCCGAGCAACACATCTATCAACTTGTTTAAATACTACTGGACAAACATATACAAAAATGTATTATGTAAAACCTGAAAATTAACAAACATTTGAATTTATTAATTATTAATACAAACCTAATTATCTGTAACATAACCTGTGCGTGTTTATGTTTATAAACCACATCAAACACTAACAATACACTGATTCACTTTTTGTAGTATATTAATCATCTCTCCCTTCCTTTTTTTCAGATAAAAGAATTTATTCGCAAAAACTTTAACAGACGTACAAACAGCAACTCACCAAGCTTCATCGCAATCAGATGAATGGTTAGCAATAGATAAAGAACAGGTTAGCAATGGATAAAGAACAAACAAGCATTTTTATGAACAAAAGAAGAATCAATAACCTGGATTCAACTATGGCAAACCTTTTTATATCAACACTCCAAAAGTTCAGAAGTATTCGAATTTTAATATGAAAAAACATACAATATAAGAAGAGAGATATATTGGTCGATATAGGGTTATTTTGTGACTAAAACATAAACTAATAAATGTGACTAAATGCAAAAATGATTGAAATTTAGAATTTCCATTTAATTACTCTTCTTTTGCGGCAACTATATCATTCACTACTATGACCATTGATTATTAATCCCCACTTGATAATCTCCTGTCGATTTTCATACCTGTCATCTTGGACCACCTCTGCGGAATGCATATCTTAAGGGGGCACAGCTGGTTACAACACCTTGGGTCAATCTTCTTGCTCCTACATCTTCGTACTGTATTTTGAGTTATTTCCAGCATCTTGGTCCAGTATCACTGAGCTGGTTTCATTATCTTGAACCCTGAATTTAAAGATCAACTTCCAAATTCGAGTACAACGTCATCAACTCGTGCAAGCGAATTCTTTAAGTTCTTTAAATTATCGTTAGAAATATTCGAGTTGCTTGTTTGCTTTTTAAATCTTAGCTACTATCGTCATAATGCTTTTCTAAAAATAAGTAGTGCGCAATTTAAAAATCACAGAGAGAAAAGTTAACAATAGATTTAAGCAATACACGTTTTTTCAGTTAATTGTGGAACGAATTTAACCTTTTGGGCGGAATTTCATATAAATGAACATACTTAACCCTATCATATACCAAAAACATTAATAAAACGATTAGGGGGTTGAACAGGTGAAACATAAGGGTAACTTTGCTGATGGTGTTGGATTGTTCGTCAATTTTGAAAAAGTACTTTGTACTTTGACTAAATTTGAACCTAAGAACAAAATTTTAAAATGTACCCCCACGTTCACTAGCAATAACATGAGCGCGAACAAAAATGCACATAGTTCCCATTTTGAAATTAGGTAATTTTTAAGGAAACGCACTCTTAATGCACCATCGTCTTATTGAAAGAGGTGTTGAACTACGCTGTTCATTAAATATTTCAATTTTTTATGTTCCAGGGTCCCTAGAAAATGTACATATCTTTCGGTTTGAAATAAAGTCATATCAAAACAGGAGGTACGCACATTTTTGTTTGCTCTTATATTACTGATAGTAATAGTAATATAAAAAATTAAAGAAATAAAAATATATAATGTACAACAGGGTTCAACACCCCTTTCAATAAGGTGGTGGTTCTTTAAGAGCACGTTTTCTTAAACATGTCGTAATTTCAAAACAGGAAATATGTACATTTTTGATCGCGCTTATGTTATTGCTTGTGAACCATTTTAACTTAAAAAATTAAAGAAACAAAAATATTTGGTGTACAACAGAGTTCAACATTCCTTTCTGTTCGACGATGGTTCATTAGGAGCGTGTCTTCATAAAAATTACATAATTTCAAAACAGGGTGGGGGTACAATTTTAAATTTTGTTTTAGCCTCAATTTTAAATATAGTACAAAATACTTTTTCAAAATTATGCAAAAAACCGAAAAACCAAGGTCACCATTAGTTTTCACCCCCTTCAAACCCCTAATAGTTTTATTTATATTTTTAGCTTACGATAGGGCCAAGTACGTTCATCTATACGAAATTCCTCCCAAAATGTTAAAGGCAATGTCAAAGAATTTTTTTCTAAAAAATAAGTTGCATGTAATTTAAAAAAATCGTAACTTTTCTCGCAGTTATATTGCGTGAAAAACTCACAACTAAAAGAATGCATTGATAAGTCAATAATTGATTGTAATCTTAGTGAAAGGTATAACCTTGATGTTACGATGATGACATAAAAAGTAATAGTGGCAACGTAATCCGTAAAAGTTAATGTACGAAAATTATATCTTTGGATTTTCCTATTAAGCAATAAAGTGATGTCATCAGTGAAAGTTAAACCCTTTTGATTGGCGGATAGGTTATTGCATATTTTATTTGTTTTCTTGGATTACGTGTTTGGTGTGCTTGTTTGTTTAATTTGTTTATCGAGTAACTTGTTTGCTAGTTTCTTAAATGTTTGATTGGCTCTTGCATTACTTGGCATACGCGGGCATTTAAAATGTACCACTAAATGAATTTAAAAAAGAATTGTGTTTTGAAACGAGCATAGTAAGAATTTATGTACCTATTGACGTTAGTAACTAAACAAATATAAACTTTTTTCGCACTGATCTTTAGAAAAAAATGTTTTGCCGTGTTGCTTAGTGTTATAATCGTTCATATTTAATATAACAGTTGCATTACCTTTATCTGATTTTAATATATATAATATGATAGAACAATTGTTGGGACCAGAAACTTATCGTGAAATACCAAAAGATCCAACAAAAAGTTTCTTTTAAAAACTAAAGAGCTAATTAAATTATCATCTATTCCTGAAGCTATTTCACCAAAACTATATGGTTTACCAAAATTCATAAACCTAATATTCCTTTAAGGCCTATTGTTAGTGCAATTGGTTCTCCTACATATAACTGCAAAACATCTTACATTGTTATTACAACCTCATATAGGAAAAACACCCCATTACATTAAAAATTCTGCCGATTTTGATGAAAAAATGCATAGTTTCAAAATTGAAGAGGGTGATATAATGGTTAGTTTTGATGTTGTTTCACTTTTACAAAAGTGCCTCTAAAAGAAACTATTGAATACATTGATCATCTTTTTCCAAAGGACATAACCATTCTTTTCAGCACTGTCTTACTACAACTTATTTTCAGTGGAATAGTAAATTTTATGAACAGATTGAAGGTGTAGCAATGGGTAGTCCCCTTAGTTCTGTTATAGCTAATTTTATATGGAAAAATTTGAAACATTAACGTTACAAAATACACCTAAAAACCTTCAGTTTGGTATAGATATGTAGATGACACATTTGTTATTTGGAGACATGGAGAAGAAGCACTGAATGAATTTTTGGTTTTTATAAATGGTATACATCCTAGTATTCAGTTTACCATGGAAAAGAAACTAATGGAAGTTTACCATTTCTTGACATATTAATATCTAAAATAATAATTTACTATCTTTTAAGGTTTACAGAAAGCCGACACACACTGATAGATACCTTCATAAATTATCCAACCACCATCCACATCAAAAATTAGTGTAATCAAATCTTTAGTAGATTGAGCAAAACGAATTTGTGACCCTGAATTTTGAATGATGAATATAAATATTTAAGAAAATCCTTACAAGATATTGGATATTCACTTACAGATATTAATAATGTTATTACACCTTCTAGGCGTAACCTTAAAGAAAAACCAGTTCTTAATGTTGGTACTGGTTTTCTTCCTTTTATAGCTAATGTTACAAATAGAATTGAAAAATCCTAATCAAATATGGCATTAGGACTATTTTTAAACCTACAAGAAAAATTAAAGAACATTTAAGATCACCTAAAGATGTGTCAAATCCTTTATGATCTTCCGGAGTGTATAAGTTATCTTGTTCATGTGGAAAAGTATACATCGGACCACAAAACGTAGCTTTGATACAAGACGCAAAGAACGTACGAGATTTTGTAGATTGGGTCAACCAGAGAGGTTTGCTGTGGCTGACCATGCCCTGAATAATCTAAATCATGACATTCAATTTGACAATATGGAAATATTGTCAAGACAAACCCACTATTATGTTCGTTTGCAACGTGAAGCTATTGAAATATATAAACACCCGAATAATTTTAATAGACAAGAAGAAAATCTCCGTTTAAATAGGTTTTGGCATCTTATAATTAAAAAAGAGCATAATGATACGCCTTGATTTTAATTTGTCTTCAACTTTTGGTATGTCTAGGTTTTTTGCTGTTTTTCCTAGACCTTGAAGCAAATGCTTTACCAATTATATCTTAAATTACCACAGCACTATAATTTAACATAAGTAGTTGAAATTAAATTAAAATTAAAAATTACAAAGAACGTTCTGCATTGTGCTTTTCATTGTTAATAACACTTCCAATTATTGATAAAGATATCTCTTTGTTAGATTTAACTGGGTTATTTTATTTGATGTAATGTTTGGATTTGTGAATGCTTCTATCATTTTAAAATTGAAGTTTTTCACAACTACACTTACATCAATTAAATTTTGTTAAATGTGTTTTTTGGCTGGCAAATTTCATTGTTAGCTTTCGTCGTAGAGAGTGTTCTGGTTTGTCATCTTTGAGGCAGTTTAATAATATTTAATTTTATGACCTAGTTATTCTTTACTAAAAAATTTTATAGTTGGCTTTATATTTCCCAAACTGTTATACTAATAGCAGGCTTATGTTTATGTTTTAATTTTTCAAATTTGACAAAATTGTTTACTACATCTTTAACAATTTTTAACAAACATTACTACTGACGAAGATAACTGTAAGTGTTATCGAAACGTTTAGATTGTATAATTTAAAGTACACCATTAAAAAATCCCAAAAAAGATAAGTATTTTATTATGAGTGTTAATGGTGAAAGTTTACATTTTCATATGTTAATGCGTAAGTCAATAAAATGTTTTGACGTTAGAAGCTAAACAAAAATACTGTAAATTTATTTCAGTCATTTTTTAATTACAACCAACTTATTTTTTAGAAAAAATGTTTACGGTTACCAACTGAACACAAAAATGTGTAAATCTAAATAACAAAAAACCAGATTTTTAAAATTGAGTTTTAATTTTCCAATAACGGTAAATTAAAAAAAAATTATAGAATGTGGGTGCACGAGTAGATAGCGTTGGAATCGAATTTAAAGGTTAACTTTAAATAGGCTAGGGACGGTGCCCAGGCTGTTGGAAAAATGGCTGAAACGGAGCCCCATACGTTGGAAATGGGACCTTGGCGGAGCCCCAGCTATTTGAAACATTCTGTACCGGCCCAATACTGCAAAATACAGGAATCTTGTGTAGCGAAAAGTGGTTTGCGAAGCAGGATGCAAGACGACAGACCAGGATTCTTAATGAAGATACTGCAAACAAGATGCTGATGCACGATGTAGTGCCCAACATGCTGAAATCAGCACAAGGATGCTGGACCAACGTGCTGGACCCAAGGTATTGCAATTAACTGTAACTCCTTTGAGATATGCGTCTCGCAGAAGAGGATAAAACATGGCCTAAAAAGGTAACATAGGAGTTTAAAAATAGACCTTAAAAGTAGAAGTCGCAATACCAGTCACAAAAAAGCCGGTGAAGAAAGGTCAAGCGTATATAGTTTTCTCTACTCCAAATTTGAATCTTCAACCTAGTCTTTATCGTCTAACCACTCCAATCCCTTGCGTTTGAATGCAAGTTTATGTTGAGATTCGTTGCTAACAAAGGGTTTCGTACCTGAGCTAAAACGTAATTAATAATAGATACTTAATGGCAAAGTTTCTACCTCATTAGAATGCAATCGGTATTTAAGTTTTTAAGTTATTGCGACTGAAACAGGTATATCTAGTCCTCTTCCACTTTACCCCGCAATTCCATCGCCACAAAAAAAGCCCCGGGGTTTAGATATTCATGTGTTACATATATAAAGTTTTCGAGTGAATGGGGACGAAAGAAAATCAGATTTACCCCTCTTAAATCTTACCCCGCAAATCCACCCCCACCAAAAATCACTAGTTCCTAGAAATTATAGCTTTAAATATTTGTGTGATATGTATATCCAAAATGTGGAAACATTGTTCCCAAAAAGTATATCACAGACTTTTTTCAAAAACCATTTTTTTCGGATTCAGGGGGGCTAAAACGAATATTTCCGGTCCCAGTTCAAAGCAAAAAGTAATTATGTGGAAAATCCAAGTTGAAGTTGTTAATGTAGTTGTAATCCGTGATTAAATTACATGCCAGATTGCTATAGTTCTTCATTGCATTTGAAATAAACTTTTTTTAAATCTTTTTATAGTTACTCACTTTCATGTATTTAAACTCTTGTGCCACGTTACTTTTCATTATTAAAATTAGATTACAGATGGCTGGAAACAAGGACCGACTTTTTTTAGTTAAGTTAACGTGATTTACACTCTAGCTAAGCAATTATTTTGTATTTTCTTACAATTAAATTATTTGATATTTTAGGATTAACAATGTACAATGCGCACTTTCTGCAAAGATAAAATTTTGTTTTAGCTACTGTTAAATATGTTGCTGTTCTCTAGGTTACAGTTCTAATTTTAAATTAATATTCGTGGTAACAGAGCCAAAACCTAAATATTTGGTTATGGTTTAGCAAAGTTAAATTTTCATTTACAGTTAATAAATAAGCATTTTTACTGAGCATTTAATGTTTACTTTCTTGCTAAACAAGAAAGTATTTCGGTAAAAAAAAATCGAAAAAAATAATTTGCGTTATTTTGATGTTTTGAAACTCCCTGAACCCGAAAAACAAAATTTTAGAAAATTTTTTTAAATGTCTGTGTGTGTGTGTGTGTATGTGTCTGGTCACTCGCCAGCAGAAACTATACGAACGATTATGGTGAAATTTGGAATGAAGCCCTCCCTACGAGACAATTATGTCGACAAAACAAGCTTTTAAAGGCAATAGGTATACAGGGGGTGAAAATAAGGGTGTTATTTTGGGGACAAATTTTCAAATTTTAACATAGAAGATTGAAATTCAAGTAATCAATAACTCGCATGAAATGCAATTTTGGCAATTTTTTTAAATTTTCAAAATTGAATACGGCCGCAGTTACAGTCACATATACATTTTTTTTTGTAGAAATATATATTTCCGATACCGTTCAAGATATAGAACAATTGGAAATAGATAGGCGTAGTTAAATAAAGGTTCTTTAAAGAGATTTCTGTACTTAATAAATTATGTTATAAATTTGTCTACATTTAAGGGGTCAAACTTAAGCAATTATTCGACATTGATTTATTCAAAATTCTATCCAAGCGTGTATTTTGTTTTTTTATATTTTCTAGGCAACCAGCCACTCTTTTGGATGCAACTAATCTGCTTCTTCTAAAACCACTAGTATAGGAGATATGAATTTTCTAAATATTTAATATCGATATTATTATAACTTTCTAACTATCTTGGTTACAAACTTGGGATTTTGAAAATAAACTTTGTTCATTTGCGCTAATAAAATGATATTATCCTGATGAAAACACTACTTCCGGTTTTTCCGGAAATTGAAAACATTCCTCATATTGCTGGTATAACATACACATACTCTTACTTTATTTGAAAGGGAGCGAAATTTGCTTTAAAATGATATGAAACAGTCCATAGTTATCTTGAAAGATAAGCGAGATATCTATTTTTAACTTTCAACCTACATATACATATGTAGGTATATATATATATATATATATATATATATATATTAGAAGGTTATACAATCGACTTTTTCACCATCGCTAAATCGACTTATTAGCCCATTTTACAACTTATGGCCAAGTTTCGTCAAAATCGGTCATGATGTCTGTATGTTTCCGAGAGCGAGGGGGCGTTATTAGGGTCAGTTTTTGGTTTTTATTAAATATTTCTAAAACAGCTGAATATTTCAAAAGTATAAAAATACCCCATATATTTTTTACTATTTTGCAAGAGTGTCCTGTAATGTACTAGCATTCACCTAGTTTTGTATGATTTACGTTTTTTTAGCATGCGCCAATTAAAATTTTCTCTTTCTACTTTCCGTTCCCTTAACCCTTTTTTGGAGAAATATAAGTTTCTTTTTAAAGTTTAACTCAGCTCGACAATGTGCACTAATATCTGTGCTGTTGCCTAATTAAATGTTTAATTTTGATGCATTTATTTGTTTATAGTCTGTGAAGATTTATTTTTTTATTTAGTGCGACACTCTTTTGCCTTCAACTTGAAACAATTTTACTATTTTGTGGAATAGTAACAAATTTTCGGTGAATTCCTTAGAAAATTCAAAATGAGTTCATAATTTCCTATTTTTAAATAACTTTTAAAATTGTTTTTTAGTCCTGAAACTTTGAACTTTGGTATTACACAAAACCCAGAAACATAAAGTTACAGCACTCAAGAATTTTCAAAAACGGGTTAATAGTCTGTTCAGACATAAAATTAACATCTAAAAACAAACTTCTTTTATTGCGTTGGCACATAACAAATAGAATTAATAATTAGTTGAGGTAGCTGTACAAGGTGAGTTTTTTTTTATGGTTTTAAATGGAAAGTACTTTTATCATACAAGATAGCGAAAATCTCATGTTGGTGTACAGCTGATATGTTTGATACGTTTAACCGTTTTCGAGTTATGGAACAAAAATGAAAATTTTGGGTTTTCAAACATTTTGAGTAACACTCTTATTTATAAAGATATTAAAAATCGGTAAAACGTTCTTCAGACTCTTTTTTAATTAGAATCCGTTGCTCATATCAGATAAATATTTCGTCTATAATTTAAAAGTTCTGACATAAAGTTGAATTTTTGTACATACAAATCATAGTTTGCCATGACACTGTTGAAAAGCATTTTTTCTTGCTTCTCAAAAATATAAGGTTTAATGTAGTTCAATTGAATAATAATAGTTTTATTCATGTTTGATTTTTTTCAACGTAGCAGACGAAACAGTAGGCTCTGAGGATAAAACACTTTTAATTATTAAGATATGAAATAACGAATGAACAAATATAATGAATAAATAGTGATCTACAAATATTTTTAAACTTGTGCACCGTTCTTTTCAATACACAATTAGCACCGACGCCGTTTAAAAGATGTATTGGAACGAAAACCAAAATCGATGTGTTGACGTAATTCATCAATGTTCCTTGATGTTCTTTTATAAACAGTATGCTTCAAAAAGCCCCAAAGAAAACAATCTAAAACAGCAAGATCTGGTGATTGGGCCGGCCAACGTATTGGTCCTGAAGTTCCCATCCACAGGTTAGGAAACTTTAAAGTTAAATACTCTGTTACCACTCGAAAATTGTGGGCATGAGCGCCATTTTGCTGAAATATTATATTATTGTTTTGATGCTGCTGCAATGGAAGTTTATCTAAAAATTCCTCTAGATGAGTTCGAAGAATGTCTTCTAGATATCTTCTAGAATTTAGTGTCCCTTCATAAATATAGTAGTAAAATCTTCCACCTTTAATGCAGCATCAAACGTTTAACCCAAATTTCCTATGCCTTCTTCGTGTAACCATTACATGATTATTAATATCAGTAACGTGCATTGTGGATGTTAAAAATTCCATCACTGCTAGTATGAGCCTTATCCGGCCAAATAATGGATTCGATAAAATCCTCAACAGTTTTGCATTGTTGTAAATACCACTGCCAGGAACGTAATCCGTCTCCTTTTATCATCCTCGCTAAGAAAATGCTACTTTCTGAATTTATACGGACGATAATGGTGTTTTCTCAAAATTTTTATAGCCTTTGTTTGGGACACCCCAACATCAACAATTTCCCTAGATGAAGTTGTTGGCTCACCTCCCACCCCACCCAGCACCAGAATCCTTAAAGTATTGTTTCGGCCGTGGTTTTTGAAAAGATCCCTGATGGCCGTGGTTTTTGAAAAGATCCCTGATCAATTAAATTTTGTTTCAAACTAAAACGTTACTGATTGCATAGTCTTAAATACTTTCATGTATACGCACCGTTTAAATATCCTTGAGTCTGGCTGTTGTCTTTCAGGGTACGTTTGCAAGTATAATTCAGCAGCTAAACGGGCATTTTCATTCGATAAGATAAAAGCTTTTACCATGTCGTGTTTCTCGTTGTTTGTAAAATATATATTATTAGCCATGGATAAAAATAACACAACTTTGTATTTTCTTATAATTAAATTAGTCGATATTTTACGATTAACAATGTACAATGCGTACTTTCTGCAAAGATAAAATTTTGTTTTAACCACTGTTAAATATGTTGCTGTTCACTAGGTTGCAGTTCTAATTTTAAATGAATATTCGTGGTAACAGAGCCAAAACCTAAATATTTGGTTATGGTTTAGTAAAGTTAAATTTTCATTTACAGTTAATAAATAAGCATTTTTTACTGAGTATTTAGTGTTTAAAGCAAGATAAATTTGATGTTTTTAGTTTATTGTTAGTTTATAAGGCACAGCTTACTATTGATATGGTTTCATTTACATAGTGTCCAGATGCAATACATTATACGTTAAACGTGAATAAAACTATTAATACTCAATTGAACTACATTAAACCATATATTTTTGAAAAGCAAAATGAATGCTTTTCAACAGTGCTATGGCCAACTACGATTTGTATTTAAAAAAATAAAACTTTATGTTATAACTTTTAAATTGTAGACGATAACATTTATCCGATATGAGCAACGGATTATAATTAAAAAATAAATAAGAGTGTTATTCAAAATTTTCGAAAGCACAAAATTTTCATTTTTGTCCCATAACTTGAAAATGTTCATACGTACCAAATTTTGCTTTTGAATCTGAGTTTATCTTTAAAAAAGAGCCCTGGACACCGACATAAGATTTTCTCCATCTTGTATAATAAGGGTACTTTCCATTTAAAACTATCGAAAGAAACTCACCCGGTACATTCAGCTGTACACCGATGTTCATTTTTTTATATTTCTGCTTATCACAATATAGGTCATTTATAATGTTCTAATTTAGTTTTATGTAAGTCGGAAGTTTGTAATTGATTGTTAACAAAAGAAGTCTGATAGACTATAAGGCTTGTTGATATCACAATTACAGGTTACTTCCTACTTATTGTTTTATAAATTGACACTGTATGTTCTAGATTTAGTAATTTAAACTTGAAAAGCACGTGCCTTGTAGGTAGCGGACCGAGAAAATTTTATTATTGTAACATTTTCAAATCGCAATTGTTACCGCGATAGAAAAGATAATTAATGGGTTTTAATATGTTGGTAATAAGTCGTAATTTGATAATGTTTTCGGGATATTTTATTTTATGTAACTGATATTTGAGTAAGGGTTGAAAAGAAACAGAAAAACAAATGTTGGGGTAGAAAAACAAGCGTTCTGTTGAAACTGCCTTTTACCGAAAGACTATGATGAATCGTTGACAATTTCTATACGCACATTGTTGGTGTAAAAACGTCACTAGTTTGGTAATTATATCGCCACATACGGTAAAATCAAAAGGCGCCTTTGTTTGTTACTAGGAAATTCGAGACCTATAAGGTTTGTTACGGACGAATACATATTTTAAAAATTAATACTTCTTTTAGTAATACATATGAACACATTCCCACGTAATATTTCTTGTTTTTTCTAACTTTTAAAAACGGGGGTGGATGTAGGTGTAAAAACAATTGGTTGAAGACGGAGGTTCGATTGAGTTACGCCGTTCTTTGATTGTTTTGTTAAAAACCATAATTGTAAACCGTGGTGGCTATACAATATTATGACTTCCGTTTTAGGAAACACTAAAAACGCGAATTCGTCCTTTGCTGTTTGTGTTGGTTTTAACGTAAGTTTTTTAAAAATTTAGTCTATAAATAATTGCCGTCCCATCGAGTTTAAACCGCGTATTTTAACTCGTCGCGTTTGTGACAAAGTGTTTAACTAAATGATTATATTCAAGTGTAAGTAGGTATTTGAATGTAGATCAAAGCTCGCAGCAAGCAATTCAACAAGCCTATCTGACCTATTAAAAATCAATCATTGCCTTGCAAAAAGTTTCCATTTAATTACCACGAGTTATTAAATTACACAGAATTGTCATTAGATAACAAAGGGTAGTAATTTAAGTGCAAATGCGCCATTTCGCAAGCACGCTCATTAAGCTGAAATCTGTTAAAATAAAAGGAGCCGCTTCAGACAGTACCGTGCGCCTCCGCGTTTCTATTATGATTTGGTATTGTTGACTGTTTATTAATATTTGTGTAGAGGAAATAATGCGTGGACTAATGTAGCACGATAGACCCCCGTTAATTAATTATAAACGATACCGGGGTTTACAGACACGGGTCCAGATGACATAAACACCTAAAATTCCATCTTTACTGTTAAACGAACCCGTTTTTATTATTTTGTATAGATGAATGTGTAAGCTGAGGGAGGAATGCTGTATTTTCTAACGCAGTCACTCAAATTTGCAGGTAAGTTACCAGTGACTTTGTTATGATTTATTTGCATCTTACCCTTACAAGGCTGTGTTTTAATAAGTGTCTTTGATTCAGTCGGCTTATTTAGAACTGTTTGTTTAGGAACTAATTTTTATTATATTTGTACGTATGTATTTTGTGTTTCTATTATTCACTATACAATTGTGGATGTGTAAATTCCTTGTCTATTTTTTTTGTTCTTGTATAAATGTAGTTAAACTGCATTGAAGTTACCTTATTTTACCTGTTTAATTTTACTATTTGTTAATCTGCATTATTATTTTCTTATTTGCTTATTTACTTAAAGACCGGCATGATTGGTTGTACAGGGCCACATGTTTGGTATTACAATTGTTATTCTTATTTATTTATGACACAATTGTGGCTGTGATTTCACCGTTTATTTTTTGTTTGTGTTTATGTGAAGCTAAACTGCTTCTTCTTTTTTGTTACTTAATTTTATAATTTTGTACGCACTTTAACCTGATTTAATGGTGTTTTCTTATATATTGAACCCTTTCATTGCTTTTTGTTTTATTTGATTTATTAACGTACTTGTGCAATTACTTATTTATTAATCAATTGGGTTTTCTTGGTGGTTCTTTCCCAAATGAACCATCATTGCGCAAAGCTCGTTAATTATAATTTGAGTAGTTTCATTGTTCACCTATCCCACATGATGCAACTCTTAACGTCATCCAATCCTGTCGCATTCTCATAACACGGCGTAAGGTTTGCGAGTAATTAAATATCAGACTTGTAAATAAATTCTAATTGCCAGGAAAGTCAGCAAGCAATTAATTTGGGTAATAGTGGCATTATTGTCAGTAAAGTCAAGATACATCCCTTAAGGATTGTTTTGTTCTTAAATTTGCATTATTGCGAACCAGTTCAAATTATATAGGGTACCGTGGGACACTACAGCCTTTTGTGCTAGTACAGGATCCATACACTCTTATTATTTAATTAAATCCGTTATCAATGAAACCATCATCTGTAAAACTATCGTTTCAGTTTTTTAGGTTCGTTAAATGTCTTTGTGATAGAGGAAAATAGTACAAAAAAATCGCAATTTTCGGGACTGAAGAAGGAAGTTCTTTCGAGATCCGAAAATACATTTTTTATACGTACAAAACTTAAAATTTTTTCTCCTGTCCCTTTTATCTTGCAGTTCAATACTTGTTCAGGAACCTCACATGTATGTCGCTATCAGTATCAGGCATTTCTATTTTATGCACAATGAGTAATATTCTACTTTTTAGTGGAACAAGAACTTACCGTGTAATCAATATTCATGAAATGTTACCTCTATAAATTTGATTCAAATGTGACAGATGTAGGTGAAATAACATTAAGATAGATGGTGCCACCGGCGACGGCAAATGTCGACTAAAATTCTGTTCATGGAATATAAGCACGCAAAACATTTAAATAATCTTACACTTAGTTAAAATGAAAATATTGAAATATTGAATATGCTTATGACGAAAACGTTGTTTGTGATGAACATGCGAATATTTTGAAATTGTATTTATTGAACGTTACTAGCACGAAACTGACAATAACCCCGAAAGCAGCCACTTTGGTACGGAACACTGTCACAATATGGAGTCTTATTTAGGCGATTGGAGATAAATATATAGTTATTTATTTTCAATGCACAATTTACACGGTATTAACAACTGTTTTCGATTTCTGTAGAACTAATTATGATCCATCAATTCTTAAAATGTACCCATTTCGTATCACAGTTACTTTTAGTAACTTTTAAATTATGTTAAGTTGATAACAGTTGAAATACTAAAAACAATTTTACTGAAGATGAAAATTATACGACACGACTTTTTCAAATTTTAAGTTCTGAACAGCTCGAAGACTAAATTTACACTAATTAAATTGTTGACCATAAAGGAAAAGTTTATATAAAAAGTTAATTACTTCTACAATTTCTAAATTAAGCTATTCAAGATATCCCAGGAGCTCGTACCAAGGAAGATGATAGATCTAATCATTTTAAGACAAAACTTTGATATAAACGTAAGTCCAATAATGCTTCGTTCCCGAGATACAGGGGGTCAAAGTTACAAAAAAAAATTGATTTTTGAAATATCTCCAAAATGAAAGAAAACTATTTTTCTTGTTCTTGGTATAATACATAGGGATATAAAGTACTTTGGTTTCATTAATACGTTTTTATTATGTACAGTGGCGTAGAACGCAAGGGGCAATATAACCTTTTAATCCCTAATTTCTACGCCAATGGAGTAAATTGAATTTTTTTAATAAAATACCAAACCTAACTAACAGCTTCTAAGATATTTACATTTTTAGGTACTTATTGCAAACTGCTTAGGCAGGTTATTAACTTTCAACACCCTGTATCTCGACAACGAAGCACTATTGGACATAGTTTTATATGACAGTTTTGTGTTAAAATAATTAGATCTATCATTTCCTGAAATTACGTGTATCCTTCCCGAAACAGATATTGGAGATATTTCAAAAATCAACTTTTTTTGTAACTTTGACTTCTCGGAAACGAAGCTCTATTGGGCATACGTTTATATTAAAGTCTTAAATGATTAGATCTATCATCTCCCAAGTTTTTGGTACAAATTCCTGGGACACCTTTTATAAACGTGTAAGCAATTATTCATGTAGGGCCGGTTGCACAAAAGTGGATTCATTCACGATTGCAATCCCTTGATTAATAAATGTAATTGCCAATTTTTTGACAAAATGACGTACTTAACAAACATACTGCTTTTTAAAAATGTTTAATTTAATAGCTTAACGGTTAACTACTTATATGATTCTTTAATTAATTAATTAACACATCGACATTTAATAAATGTGATTGGCAATTTTTTGACAGAATGACTTAATTTACAGATGTACGACTTTTAAAAATTTAACAGCTCGAAGACTAAATTTGCACTAATTAAATTATTGACCACAAAGGAAAAGTCAAGGCCTTTTTTTGTTCTAAGGAGTTAATTGATTAAGAACAAGAATGAGCGTCATTTCTACTATCTTTATAAAAATTTGAATCTCGGGATGTCAGATGTTAAGTATAGAATTTTATAGAAAGTTAAATATTCATATTATTCCTTAATTAAGCTATATACATCAGCGTCTAAGGCTAAGCAATTAACAGATGTACGACTTTTCAAAATTTTAAATTTAACAGCAGGAAGATTAAATTTACACTAATTATATCAGTGAGCGCAAAGGAAAGGTTATGGCAATTTTTTTTTGTTCTAAATAGTTATATAATTACTTAATTAACCTATATACACCAACGTTCAAGCACGGTATGGGACGTTTCGCCGCGGCCGGTTCGCCGCCAGCCATTTCGCCGCCGGGCCAGTTTGCTGCCAGAATAATTTTAATATTTGGAATAACATATACACTAGGTAATGGTAAATTTATTTAAAATACTCTAAGGTTGTTCTGTTATTTACATCCCTCACAATTTTTAAAATTCTTTCGTCAGCCAAACGAAATTTCTTCAGTTTCTGTGAAGGAGGTGGTATATTTAAATTAGCTACATTAAATCCGTTTTCTAACATCCTTTAGTAAACAAGACATCAACTTAGGTTAATGGATTCTTAGAATTTTTGAATTAAATTAGAGGGAAACTTAAAATATTGAACCTTATCGCCTACGTAAATACGTAGTGGTATAAAAAATAAGCGTTACCATATTAATTCTCTAAAAGAACAATATAAGCGTTAAAAAATATTTTTTAAAGGGTTAAAAATTGATGTAAGAAGAAATAGACATGCTGTTTTTTTTAATACGCACGTATGTTATTCCAAATATTAATATTGTTCTGGCGGCGAACTGGCCTGGCGGCGAAACGGCTGAAGGCGAAACGGCTAGCGAACCGGCCGCGGTGAAACGTCATTTAAGTAATTATGCATGTTGAGCGGGTGTGCAACCCATTCAACATGCATAATTGGATTGGATTTATCCAGGATTACTCTAATCCCTGGATTAATAAATAAAATTGGCAATTTATTGACAGAATGACGTAATTAATAGATGTATGACTTTTAAAATTTTAAATTTAACAACTCGAAAATTAAGTATTGACCGTGAAGTGATGGCAATTTTTTTTGTTCCAGAGTCAATTAATTAAGAACAAAAATGACCATCATCCCTACTAACGTTATAAAAATTTGAAATTCTGGATGCCAAATGTTAAAAATACAATTTTATATAAAAACTTAATTACTAATATAATTCTTTAATTAAGATATATTCATCAACGCCTCAGCACTTATGTATGTAGGGCCGGTTGCACAAAGGTGGATTAATCCAGGATTACTCTAATCCTTGGAATAAAAAATGTAATTGATAAGTTTTTGACAAAATGACATAATTAATAAATGTATGATTTTTCAAATTTTAAATTTAACAGTTCGAAGATTAAATTTACACTAATTAAATTAATGACCGCAAAGTAAAAGTTACGGAAATTTTTGTTGTTGTAAATAGTTAGTAGATTAAGAACAAAACTTACTATCTCCTCTAATAACATTACAAAACTTTGAAATTCTGGATGCCAGGATTACTTTAATCCCTGGATTAATAAACAAAATTGGCGATTTTTTGACAGAATGACACAATTGACAGATGTTTACACCAAACCCATTTCTTAATCCCGGGATTAAAAAATTCCCCGCTTAACCCCGCGCCCCCGTTGCATCGGCCCTTAATGTAATAAAAAATATATTTTTTTATAAACTACAATTAGGACAACACAAACCTAAATTTTTACATTTTCAAAATAGTCTTTGTAGAATTTTCACTGATAACGATCAATTTCTAGAATATTCTATTGTTTTCTAATTAAATTCACTCCTTTAAACCTTAAATTTATAGTTATAGTTGTACCACTTAAATAAGTGTGTCTACTGTCAGTTCTTTTAATTCTTCACAAAGAATCATTTCTTTATGTCTTTGAAATTAAGAAATAGCTTCCTTAAATGTAAATTTATTTATATTTATTCACCAATTGGATTAATTTTAAAATCCAAACATAAACGTATGCGAGGAAAAAATTGTTACCTAAAGTTATTTTTGTAATAAAATAGGTGGGCTGATTTTGAGTGATAATTATTTGTTGATCAAGATTCATCCACTACGAGATAAACAAACTAAAGAGTTGTCCAACCCTGGGCTGACGTATTCGTTAGCAATACTATCTATAATCTTAGTAACTTCAATTAATAATTATTTTTCTTATAATTTTGAAAGCATGATCTTTAAAAAAGATCTCAACCTTGATAGTGTAATCTGATTTGTTAAACAGTATTTTTATGCAAATGAGATTGTCCATTTTTTTCTATTTTGTTAAAGATGTTATTGTGGTGGAAATAGCGTAGGTCACAAAAGGCTCTAAGTTGATCACTGTCTATCTTAGTGCTCGTATGAATAATGGATTTAAAATAGGTCTGGAATGTATTATTCATAACAATAACATTGACATTGGCACACATTTATGCAATAAGAGTATTAAACTCAACCTTTTAGAAATTAAAGAAATGTGGAGATATCCGGAAACATTGAAATGAAATTCGTACCCTAAAACAAAATTTAACAATTTTTTAATCATAAAAAAAAGGAATTAACAAACGTTATTTAGAATCTTCAAATCCAAGTTTTCTTTAGAAAATGCAAAAAAGAAGATAACCAATAATGTTCCTCGTAAACGTATTTCGAACGTTCATTACTGCTCTCACTCCTCTGTACCTCACAATTTCACTACTTTCAGTATATTGATTAATATTCTAAGTCAATTAAATTAAACGGTAGCTTGAAAAATTTATCGCTAAACAAGTAAAAGTCTATTTATTAAAATGTAAAGTTCCCATCTCAATTTATAACTTGTTATTTCAAAAATTGAGACTTTACAAATTGTAGCAGATGACATAAGTTAACGTTTAATAACTTTATTTTGTTCTCGCATCGACGTTTTAATAAACGTTTATAAAGCACACACGGAAATTAATTAATTATTAAAATTAATCAAACAACATAATAAAGTACCTATCAACTCCTCTGTACACTTTCACTATTTTCACTATATTGACTAATATTCTTAGTCAATTGGGTTAAACAGTAGCTCATATTACAACTTGAAAAATTTATTGCTGAACAAGTAAAAGTCCATTTAATACAATGTAATGTTCGCATCTTAATTTATAGCTTTAATGTGTTATTTCAAAAATTGAGACTTTACCAATTGTAATAGATCATGGATAATAATTAATTAATTAAGTATTTGGTTAATTAAGTAATTAATTACTAGGATTAATAAAACAACGGATTAAAGTATCTATGAACTCCTCTGTACCTCACAATCGCATTAGTTTCACTATGACTAATCCAACTCAGTTGGGTTAAACTGTAACTTATATTTATAATTTTAAAATTTATTGCTGAACAAGTAAAAGTCCATTTACAGCAATGTAATGTTAATTTATAACTTTACCTCGTTATTTCAAAAACTGAAACTTCACCAATAGTAGATGGCATAAATTAACATTTAATAACTATACTTTGTTCCGGCATCGACGTAAACTTCTACAGCGCACGCTTCCACACATGGATATTAACTAATTAATTATTTAATTAATTATTCGAATTAATCAAGCAACAGATTAAAGTATCTATGAACTCCTCTGTACCTTGCAACTTCATTAGTTTCACTATATTGACTAATCTTAGTGAAATGGGTTCAACTGTAGTTTGTATTTATAACTAGAAAAGTATATTGCTGAACAATTAAAAGTACATTTAGTATAATGTAATGTTCACATCTTAATTTATAACTTTAGCTTCTTATTTACAAGGTTGAGACTTCACAAATCGTAGTAGGTGACATAAGTTAACATTTAATAACATTATTTTCTTCCCACACTAACGTTGTAATAACTTACGCTTCCGCATAAGGGGTACTAATTAATTATTTATTAAAATTACTCAAACAACGGATTAAAGTATCTATGAAGCCCTCTGTACCCCACAATTTCATTAGTTTCACTAATTGACTAATCTAAGTCAATTTAGTTAAACTGTAGCTTATAACTTGAAAAATTTATTTCCGAACAACGTGATGTTCACATCTCAATTTATAAACGGAACTTGTTATTTCAAAAATTGAGATTTCACAAATTGTAGCCGATGACGTAAGCTAACGTTTAATAACTTTATTTTGTTCCCGCATCCACGTTTTAATAAACGTTTATAACGCACGCTTCCACACATGGAAATTAATTAATTATTAAAATTAATCAAACAACGGAATAAAGTATCTATCAACTCCTCTGTACCTTACACTATCACTATTTCAATATATTGACTAATATTCTAGGTCAATTGGGTTAAATTGTAGCTTATATTTATAACTTGAAAAAATTATTGCTGAACAAATAAAAGTCCATTTAATACAAAGTAATGTTCACATCTTAATTTATAACTTTAACTTGTTATTTCAAAATTTAGGACTTTAGATCTCAGTAGGTTTAATAACTATATTTTGTTCCGAGATCGACGTAATAAACTTCTATAACGCTCGCTTCCACACATGGATAATAATTAAGTAATTAAGTATTCAGTTAATTAATTACTTAATTAATTATTAGGATTAATAAATCAACGCATTAAAGGATCTATGAACTCCTCTGTACCTAACAATTTTATTAGTTTCACTGTATTGACTAATCCAAGTCGGTTGGGTTAAACTGTAGCTTATATTTATAACTTAAAAAAATTATTGGTGAACAAGTAAAAGTCTATTTAGAACAATGTAATGTTCACATCTCAATTTATATTAACTTGTTATTTCAAAAACTGAGACTTCGCCAATTGTAGTAGATGGCATAGATTAACATTTAATAACTATATTTTGTTCCGGCATCGATGTTGTAATTAATTTCTATAACGCAAGCTTCCACACATTATTTATATTAATTAATTAATTATTAGAATTAATCAAATAACGGATTAAAGTATCTATGAACTCCTCTTTACCTTACAATTTCATTAGTTTCACTATATTGACTAATCTAAGTCAATTGGGTTAAACTGTAGCTTGTATTTATAACTAGAAAAAAATATTGCTGGACAAGTAAAAGTCCATTTAGAACAATGTGATGTTCACATCTCAATTTATAACTTAAACTTGTTATTTCAAAAACTGAGACTTCACACCAATTGTAGTAGATGGCATAAATTTATTAACATTTAATAACTATATTTTGTTCTGGCATCGACGTTGTAATAAACTTCTATAACACACGATTCCACACATGGATACTAATTAATTAATTATTAGAATTGATTAAATAACGGATTAAAGTATCTATGAACTCCTCTGTACCTTACAACTTCATTAGTTTCACTATATTGACTAATCTAAGTCAATTGGGTTAAACTGTAGCTTGTATTTATAACTAGAAAAACATATTGCTGAACAAGTAAAAGTCCATTTAGAACAATGTGATGTTCGCATCTCAATTTATAACTTAAACTTGTTATTTCAAAACTGAGACTTCATCAATTGTAGTAGATGGCATAAATTGATTAACATTTAATAACTATATTTTGTTCCGGCATCAACGTAATAAACTTCTATAACGCACGCTTACACACATGGATATTAATTAATTAATTTTCAAAATTAATCAAACGACGGATTAAAACATCTATGAACTCCTCTATACCTCATTAGTTTCTCTATATTGACTGATCTAAGTCAATTTGGTTAAACTGTATCATATATTTATAACTTCAACAATTTATTGCAGAACAACTTAATGTTCACTTGTTATTTCAAAAATTGAGACTTCACAAATGGTAGTAGATGACATAAGTTAACGTTTAATAGCTTTATTTTGTTCTGGCACAGACGTTGTAATAAACTTTTATAACGCACTCTTCCACACATGGATATTAATTAATTATTAAAACTAATCAAACAACGGCTTAAAGTACCTGCGACTATTAATTAATAATTCAGGTTGACATTTCTGTGAATTTCTTTTCTTACGTTGTATCTGGGAATAAAAAAATGTATGTTTCTAGTGCGTAATAAAATTGTATGGAATTCCTTGGGGTTTTCGAACTCGTACACCGGAGAACATAGATTTTTCGTAGTGAAAGACGCAATAATATCGAAATAGAAATGAACAATTATCTGAATAGTCATATATCAAATAGAAAATCGCGAGTCAGCGTTTGTTATAGAGTCTGCGAAAAAAGTAACAAAATGCTAGTTAAAAAATGAGATATTATAAGTTTTTGTTGTGAACGAATAAGTTCAAAGGTAAATACGTAATTAAAAATTATTGTTAATTTCATTCAATACATAAATAAAAAGTTTACCTCGAGTAGGATTTGAACCTATGACCTATACTTTGCTAGAGTACCGCGCTAACCAGCTGCGCCATCAAGGTTCAAGCCCCAATCGATGTAAATTTTGTCTTTATGTATGTAGAACTGATGTAAATTCTAAATATAATGAGTTTACAATCAAATTACTTATATTAATGTAATGTGAGCCTGCAATATCGCAAGGATTCACACATACCAAAGCTACTTGACTAATATTAAGTTATTATAAGTTTGTGTTATGAACGAATAAGTTCAAAGGTGTGTAATTAAAAATTATTATTATTTTATTTTATTAAATACATAAATAAAAATTTTACCTCGAGTAGGATTTGAACCTACGACCTGTGCTCTAGCAAAGTAGGTCGTAGGTTCAAATACTACTTGAGGTAAACTTTTTATTTATGTATTTAATAAAATTAATAATAATTTTAAAAAAATGAGATAATTTCACGTTTTTAAGAAAATTTAATTAATGAACCATTTAATCCTATAAATTTCAAGTTTAATTGGGACAAAAAATGTAAACATCCGTTGATATACCTTAAAGATAATTTTTTAATCATTGCCGACTTTTATATATAAATAAATAATTATATTTAACAATAATAGGTATATAGTTGTGATATGTGTGCGATAACAGTAAATCTAAATTAAACAAATTAATGAGATAACAAATTTTTATTACAAAGAATTTAAAAGAATAGTATAAATTAAATACATTTTTTATTTCGGTTTAAAATAAACAAAAATAAGAAGTGAGCTAAATAATTATATTTCAATTAGTCGCTTACTCGAACTTAAATACAAAAATTATCATTTATTATACAAATTTGTGACATCTAAAGGTGTCCAACCATTATTTGTTTTTTTTTGTTGTTTCTTAATTGTCTGCTTAATTTAAATGAACTCTTGCTCACGTGGAGAAGTTGTAGTTTATTTGTTCGTAGAAGGTTTAGATATACAAAAACATCATACACTACCCAAATTAAACTCTCCTTTTTTATTGTTTATAATTAGTACGTGTACAATTTTAATCAATTTTACTCACTTGGAACAATTGCACTTTGTCGATTCTTCAAAGATTCAAATTATACCAAAATATCATTAATTACACAAATAAAGCGCATTTTCATTGGACAAACAGAATCAAGATTTTATTGACTTTACCAGTGGCGCCCTGATATTATTTTTAATTAAAAAATAATACACCAGTGTTCATTTATAAATTAATATTATTCTTAATAGTCATTTGTACGTCCCTACATGCAAATGGTCTCTTACTAATTCAAGGAATTAATTTCATCTGGCTCAGAAATTAATTAAATATTAACTAACTTTTACTTTTTTTTAAGAACGTGTTTTATACGTTCTTAGAATATCAATAAAATACGCTTAAACAAAAAATCGTCTCCGAACGAAAAGATTTGTGATCAAAAATACTACAGGCCTAATTGCGGACCAATTTTTACATAATATTTTAATGAAGTATTTCCCTGCAATTTTGAAACACCATGTATATCGAACGAACACGTAATTGTTTCCGCTTACTACGAATGATCTTTAATTGGTGAACGTCAACAACCATTTCTTACTCTCTTGTAGGAGGAATTATCAATTATTATACAAATTCAACTCGTAGTGAAAATCTCCTTTTTAATGTTTAATAATTAAATGTGATGCAAAACGACTCAACTATATTCAACGTCTTCCTACAACACCCACAAATATTGTTAACGCTTCGTAAGTGCGCATTTGATGCAATTTGCATCAGCACGACACCCTCTCGTAATGTAAGGATACCCTCACACCCTTTCGTAACGTAAGGACACCCTCACACCCTTTCGTAATGTAAGGACAACCTCAAGTTTAGTTCCGGCTTACCACCGCATTTAAAAGTGCTAATAAATGCGTGTTAGTTTGAATTAGGGCGATCACTACATTGTAAAGAAAGAACCCGAGGCGATACATATTTCTATGCAGGAAAGAAAGGAAAGACCTCATATTTCATTCCCTCCCCAAGGGGGAAAAAGCGAACATAGTTTACTCTTAAGAGATGGGCTCTCCAAGGGGGAGAGCGGGCTGATTGAGCTTTCTAAGCTCCTTCAGCCACAATCATGGATTCCCAGCATATATACATACATTACGTATATATGCATGGTGGGATTAAGTTGGGTGTGGTCAGGATAAGATCGGAAGGAATGGAGTTAGGGTTCTGAGGGGGAAAATACTACCCCAGCATTCGTCTAAGTAGCCGCGCCGCACATGGTGAGCATACACGCAGTGATCAAGCCGCTACATGTGTATGAGGAAAACCCCCTGAAAAAAACTCATGCAAGGTACACGGTAACGGAATCTAACCCATAACCTCCCGAATGTTAAGCAGGTAGTGCGACCACTACTCTACCAGCTCGGTCCTATTTCTATGCTTCGTTTAGTGCTTTATAATTTCCATCAACACGACCACCTCTTTCTAAGAAAAAATACCTACGTACTTTCTAATGTAATTGTGGGCACTTAAGATAATACGATACAAATTGCTAGTGGTTCGTTAGTGAATTTCAGTGTTTTATAGTTCGCATCAACACGGCCACTTCTTTCTAAAAAAACATTACTTCCTAACGTAATTGAAGGACCTAAAAATGGACGATACACATTGCTAACGCTCGATTAGTGCATTTTAGTGCTCTAGGTTTGCATTAGCACGATCACGTTTTTCTTTAAAAAAACACCCACTTTCTCCTCGTAGGTAATTAATGCACTAACGGCGAGTTTGAAAAAAATTACTAGTGTTTCGCTAGTGTGTTAGTGCTCATTTTCTTGGAAAGAAATAAACGGTTAAAGACTACGAAAGAACTAACAATGTTTTTATTAATAGAATTCGCTGGATCAGTTCCCGTTGTGAATGTTTTTAATGGAGGCAAAATCACTTTTTCTAAGATAATAAGTTCGTATAGATGCACTAACATTATAAATTCACACTGTCGTTAATGCTTTCAACTGTGGTAGGAAATCAGCAGCGCGCAGCGTCTCTTTATTCGGAAACCGTGGTCGTGCTGATGTCATAAAGCACCAATGATGCTACATCGCACCTTTACTGTTTTTAATCGTTTCCACCTCATATTCGAGGTTCGGGTCCAGACAAGCAAGGTCAATTTTCACCAATTGTCCAGTACAAATAGAACCTAGTCGTTTTTACTACGTCGCGCAGATTCAGTAAGGAAGAGCTCGTGTTTCGCGATCAGCAACTAGAAAGACTACGCCTATAACTAGCGCAATACCGTCGGCGCCCACAGCCACCGAAGGAAAGGAGACGATGCCTGCCTCGGATTCGCGCGCTCAAAAGAAGAGGTCAAAGAAGACAGCGATGAAACAGACGACGTCCGCCGCCGAAACTTCTATCCTACACATGTATATGTACCCGACTAAACCCTACTTAACATTTACCAAATGTACCGTTTGTTTGTGAGAAAAGTTCAACGTTTACTTAACAGTCACATTTTTGTATACTGCTTAAATACGCCATTTTTTCCTAAATTACATATAGTAATGTTCGTTTAAATCTTGTTAAACGAAACCTGTATTCAGATATTGGGAGATAGAGTTATCACTTATTCTAGATGTCAAAATAAGTCAACTGAACCCAACGTAGCTATATACCAAATGTATCGTTTGCCTGTGAGAGGAGTTCAAAGTTTACTTAAACAATCGCATTTTTGTACGCTGCTACCCAATTTTAATGAAATTTGGAGAAATAGTACTTTACATTATTAGCATGGTAAATAGGTTTTAACTGGTGAGAGGAGAAGTTTATTGTCAAGCCGCTTGTGATGTCGTAGAGTCAGTAAAAACACCCCCCACCATCGCACATTTTCTTGTAACCCAATTTTTTATGTTTATGTTTATGTAGCCGGCAGAAGGATCCACTTCTCAAGATTAAACTATGTTTAAAAAATAGGTGCGTTTTCGGTTTGCCATTAAAATGATTGCTTTATTCATACTTAATTGAAGCCTCTCGTTTAGGAATTAAGCGCTTTTACCGTTTCGAAAAAGTCGAACATTGTCTTCTTAAGAGTAATTTATGTTAAAAAAAATTAGGTGCTCTTTCGGTTTGCCAATAAAATGATTCTGTTATTTACACGTTATCTAAATATTCTGCTCTTGAAATAGAGCCCTTGCCATTTAGCAAAAAAGAAATCATACTTAATTTAAATTTTTAATTTGCGAATTACATGCTTTTACGATTTCGAAAAAGTTGATGTCAGCAGAAGATCCCATCTCTTAAGAGTAAACTATGTTCAAAAAAATAGATGCTTTTTCGGTTTGCCATCAAACTGATTCCATTATTTTTACTTTATTTAAATATTATCCAAATTAAGTGTTCTTACCGTTTCGAAAAGTTTGACCATTGTCAACAGAGGGGCCCGTCTTTCAAGGGTAAACTATTTTTTAAAATTAGGTGCTTATTCGGTTTGTTAATAAAATGATATACTCTTACTTTACGAGTTAGGTGCTCTAGACGGTTTGAAGAAAATTCAACATTATCAACAGATGGGCCCACCTCTCAAGAGTAAACTATGTTAACAAAAATTAGGTGCTTCTCGGTTTGCCATTAAAATGATTCTATTATTTATACTTTATCTATCTCGAATTAAGGGCTCTTAGCATTTAGAAAAAAATCATAATTTAAATTTTGATTTGTGAATTAAATGCATTAATGTTTCGAAAATGACTAACGTCAGCAGAGGAGCCCATCTCTTAAGAGTAAACTATGTTCAAAATATTAGATGCTTTTTCGGTTTAGTATCATAATAATTCCATTATTTATGCTTTATTTAAATATATAATTTCCAAATTAAACGTTCTTACAGTTTCGAAAAGGTTGGACATTGTCGTCAACAGAACGGCCCATTTCTCAAGAAAAAACTATGGTTAAAAATTAGTTAGTTACTTGGTTAAATCATTCACGTTTTTATACTTTATTTAAATATTTAGCTTGCGAATTACGTACACTGAGCGTTACGAAAAAAGTCGAAGATTGTAAATAGTGTGCCCAACTCTTAAGGGTTTAAAGAGTTGAGTGCTCTTTCGGCTTGCCAGTATAAAATGATTCATTATTTAGACTTAATCTAAATGTTCTGCTTTCGAATTAAGTGCTCTTACAATTTAGAAAAAAATCATCTTAAGCTTGCGAATTAAGTGCTTAATGCTTTGAAAAAGTTGAACTGCGTTGTCTGCAGAGATGCCCATATCTAAAGAGTAAGCTATGTTCAAAAATTTAGATGGCTTCTCCGTTTGCAACCAAAATGATTTCTTTATATATACTTTATTTAAATATCTAGTTTACGAATTAGATGTTCTTACCGTTTCGAAGGAGTTAAACATTGTCATCAGCACAGGGAGCTACCTCTATTTTTTAAAAATTAGGTGCTTTTTCGGTTTGCCATTAAAATGATTCCACTGTAAAAGCACTTGAGAAACTAGAAATTAAATAAAGTATAAGCAATGGAGTCATTTTAATGGCAAACCGACAAAGCACCTAATTTTTTAAACGTACTTTACCCTTGAGAGGTGTTCAACTTGATCTAAATGGTAAGAATGCTTAATTCGAAAGTAGAATATTCAAATAAGTGTGAATAATAGGATAGTTTTAATGGCGCACCTAAACTTTTTATATACTTAAAGAGACACAGGATATTTTGATAGTGGGTCAATAAAGAGTTTTATTTTAGTGACGAAATGGAAGGTGTGAATCCTCGCGATATTATAGACTCACATTCCATTAATACAAGTAATTTGACTGAAATCCCATTATATTTAGAAATTGCACCAATTCTACATACATAAAGACAAAATTTACATCGATTGGGGTTTGTATCTCGATAGCTCAGTTGGTTAGAGCGGTACTCGAGCAAAGTACATGTCGTACGTTCAAATCCTACTCGAGGTAAACTTTTTATTTATGTATTTAAAAAAATTGAGAATAATTTTTAATTACATATTTACTTTTGAACTTATTCGTTCGTAACAAAAATTATAATAATGTGATACCAATTAGTCAAGTTGCTTTGGTATGTATGAAATCCTTGTGATATTGCGGGCTCACATCTCATTAATATAAATAATTTGGCTGTAATCTCATTAGATATAGAATTTACATCCGTTCTACATACAAGACAAAATTTACATGATTGGGGGTTTTATCTCGATAGCTCAGATGGTTAGAGCGTGTAGGTAGCGGACCGCCAAAATTTTATTATTGTAATAAACCTTTGTCAAATCGCCATCGTTACCACGAGAGAAAAGATAATTAGTGGATTTTTAATATCTTGATAATATGTCGTAATTTGCTAATGTTTTCAAAATATTTTATTTAGATATTTTATGGAAGGAATGTGAGATTGTTTGTGACTGATATCTGTCTGGGGTTGTAAAACACATGTTGGGGGATGAGTAGGAGGTGCCCGCTTAAAAATGCGTTACTGAAGGGGCGTAACGAATCATTGGAATTTCTTATGCGCGCTCTTGATGTAAAAATGTCATTGATCTAATGATTAATTGTGGCGGTACAGACCGCGATCAAAAGATATCTTTGTTACTTGGAAACTCCAGAGAGAAATGTAGGGTTTGTTACAAACGAATGCATATTTTTAAAATTAAGATTAAGATGTGCAATAATTAATATGAAATTGTTCCAACAGAAATTAATGTTTCTTGTTTTTTTATTACTATAGAAAAACAGGGGTGGTTTTTCGGGAGCAGATATAGTCAGTTTTGAAATCGGGGGCAGTTACAGTTCGAGTGTCAATCGAGCCAGATCGATTTTTGGGTTAATTAAATACCTTCATTGTAAACAGTTTGTCTTTAAAATAATTCTAGCGTGTACATTTTTTTTTAATTCGCCAACAGTAAGTTGTTTTTTCTTCCGGAGTTAAACCGAGTATGTTACCGATTTGTGTCTGTGATCAATTAAGGGAATATTTATTCTAGTGCAACTATGTATTTTTATATAAATGAAAGCTCGCAGCCGACCATTTTACCAGCCTATGTAACGAATTAAAAGTATCAAACATTGTCTTGCAAAGGTACCTTATTCGCACGAGGACAAATTAAGCTGAAATATGCTAAAATAAAAGACAGTACAGGGCCCTCTCTCTCTGGTATTTGTGCGAATTAGCATTGTTGGTTGTTGTATATATTTGTGTACAGGTGGGCTGATGAACGGGTATATGATACCGCTTTGGTTACTAATTGTAAAAGGCAATTACCAAGCGTGTACACATTCCCGAGATCAGATAACCATTCAACACCTCGAATTTTATTTTTATTGCTTTTATTGTTGTACAGAAGAATGTGTAACCGGAGAAAGGAGTACTATATTTTTCTAACTCCCTCAAACTTATATACCTGTCACGATGTTGTGATCTATTTATAACTTACCCTTGTAAGGCTTTGTTTTAATGAGTTTTTTTGTCAGTTTATTTAAGTACAATTATTTGCCTACGAGCTGATTTCTCTTTGTATTTGCTTTATGGTAATTTGATTTATATATTCTGTGCTTTAGTGGCCACTAAACACTTGGGTACGTGCGAATTCCTTTGTCCTTGCCTTTACCTTATTACCTGTGAAATTTTACTGTTGTATTTTATATGTACCGTAATTTGCTTTATTGTTTTAGTGCTAATTTACTTAATGACCGGCATGATTGGTTTTTAAAGGGCCACATGTTTGGTGTTACGATTTTTATTTTGATTATTTATGACCAAATTGCACGTATGACTGACTACATGTGTTTTTTTTATTATTGTGTTTCTGTGTAACTAAACTGCTTTTTATTCATTTTCTCTTGATGTTATAATTTTGTACGCACTTTAACCTGATTTAATGGTGTCGTGTTATATACTTAACCCTTCCATTGTTTTTTTTGTGTTATTTGATTTATTAATGTACTTGTGCAATTATTTATTTATGAATAAAGTGGGTTTTATTGGTGGTTATTTGCCACAATTGTAGATTAACGGGCTGAACCACCGCTGTGCAACGCTCGTTGGTTAGAGCGGCACTCTAGTAAAGTATATGTCGTAGGTTCAAATCCTTTCCGAGGTAAACTTTTTATTTATGTATTTAATAAAATTAATAATTTTTAATTACATATTTACTTTTGAACGCATTCTTTCATAGCAAAACTTTTAATAATTTAATACCTATTAGTCGAGTTGCTTTAGTATGTGTGAAATCCTTGCGATATTGCAGGCTCACATTCTATTAATGTAAACAGTTTGACAGTAATCTCATTGGATTTAGAATTTACATCCGTTCTACATACATAAAGACAAAATTTACATGATTGGGGGTTGTATCTCAATAGCTCAGTTGGTTAGAGCGGTACTCTAGTAAAGTGCATGTCGTGGGTTCAAATCCTTTTCGAGGTAAACTTTTATGTGTTTAATAAAATTAATAATTTTTAATTTCAATTTATTTGATATTGTTATTTAGAAACTTTATAATTAATACCTATTAGTCGATTGCTTTAGTATGTCAAATCTTGCGATATTCAGGCTCAATTTTCATTAATGTAAAAATTTGACAGTAATCTCATTGGATGAATACATCCGTTATACAACAAATTTACATGATGGGTTGTATCTCAATAGCTCAGTTGTTAGAACGGTACTTAGTAAAGTACATCGTGTTCAAATTTTCGAGTAAACTTTTATGTGTTTAATAAAATTAATAATTTTTAATTTTCAATTATATATTGATATTGTTATTTAAAGAAACTTTTAAACACACGTAGAGATGTCAATTATAGCTGCAATTCATTAAAAACTAACAACGTAATAACATCGGTAATACCATTTATTGACGGTGTCTGCGATTACTTCATTCTACTAGTGAATTAATGATGCTGAACTAATGACTATTGTAACATTTACGTTAAAATAGAAGAAACGAATATGACTTATTTTAAAACTATGTAAATTTTACATGAAACATTATATTTGGTAATGCATTATATGCTTTTTGTTTCAGTCGATTTAGTGGGTTATTTAGTTAATAAAAAATAGGTTATTAAATAATAACTTTGATATGATCTAATGGGTTTAGTTATTTTGAAAAGATGAAAATAAGCAAATTTACATACTTAGATGCATTAATTTTTTATAATGTTATTCATTATTAATAACTAATAACTAATTTTATAATTTGATAAATGTGGCAGGTACTGCATTCACATATTTATTAAAGAACGCATATTTAACATTTTGATTGTAATGTAACAAGATATTCATTACATTTAGATTATTTGATCTTCCGGTATTAGTTCTGCCACATATGTATATTATTATATGTATATTATTGCCATTTACCTCTGTGTTAAAAATCATTAGCGTAAATTGCAAACATTTTTGCTATAAATTTCAATAGTTCGAAATACAAATATATATCAGTACCTCATTTAACTCACATATACTACTTAGTACTTTAAAACAATAACTTCTGTGAATAAAATAAACTTTAATATTATTAACCATAAAAAAGTGCGATTAATTTATTTCATTTCAAGGTAACTAACAAAACCAGTGGTGTCACTAGTTCTAATTGTTTTAATTCGAATTTTACCTCTAACTTGTAATGTCGGAACTGAAATGAACCATTAAAATCCAGTAATAAATACATTTATACAGTAATTTATTTTTTATAGGATCGTTCATTACAAAATGAGGTACGTGTATAAAACGTTCAAAGGTAATAAAAAAAAAACTTACTAAGTCGTAGCTCCGTTTTACTCATAGGTCACTCCTCAGACACCCTTTAGGAATGAGGAAAAGCATAGTACACAACTCGGGTGGTAATGCACATTCGTTTATAATACAACAATTCGCTCGCTTCGATCGCTCGTGATTGTACAATGCGCTCGTGTGTAATAGGCTACTTACCACTGTTATTATTCTATATACTATTTTTAAGTAAACTTTGAAATCCTCTAGAATACGTGGTGAGCTCTATGTCCAAAGCAGCTTTTGTTTTTATTTAAAAAGTATGCAATATGAAAATTGACATATTTAAATATTTATAAACTCGAATAAAATCAACTCTCACAATATTTTAATGTAACAAAGAATGCATTTTGAATTAGTTTCGTTTCGTTCGTCACCAGCCGTTCTTTACCAACGCACAATGTGGTTTCTATTAAAATATATTTGCGTGTGCGCGGATTCATTTGATTTTGCATGTTGTACATACATAACTTTACTACTTTACGGTACTAAATAGTACTATATATATGCAATATTGTAATAAAAACAGCACAAAGCTTCTCCTACAGAAAATGCAAAAAAAAGCAATTAATAGTCATGTGAAAAATGTATGTATTTTCCATTTTCTTAGAACTTTCCTCTCGTACACACAGTCTAGACTTGAATGGGTATTTTGAATTAACATTGATAATAATCTAGACCGTAAGACCATCATTATAATTATTTGTAGATATTTTAATCTATTAAGTACGTAATATATATGCAAATTTTCTTACGCTGATACACAATCACATCCATTCACATGAAATACGAAACAAATCTTAATTTCTAATGGTTGCAAGATGCAACAGGAATTTTAAATTAATGATTATTTGTTAATTGTAAAAAAACTCGCCACTCCTTCAGAGGTTGTTTCGAATGTTTGGAATGTTAATAGTAAAACAAAAAAATTCCGTAAACGCCTACAAATTCAAAAAATCATAAATTTATAGAAACATAAAATTTAAAAGCTTTTAATGTGATTTTCTTTATATGTGCATAAATTGAAAGGTTATCCATTATTATGAAAAAGGAAAAATCTTCCCATAGAAGCGCCATCAAACTCGTATGTATAATACAAAAGGCGTACGTGAGCCATCAATCAAAAACAATATAATATAAGGGGTGGTTGTAATATAACAATAACCAACAACATCCTACACATCGCACGGCTTTCTCTCTTCGAAAATGGTCAAAAGATGTAGGGGATACTAAAATGGGTGCACGTGCATTAGCTTTAAATCATGTTAATCTGGCTGTACCTTATTAGTACAAAGGATTCGAGACAATCACGTGAAGCATATACATTGTTAACCTTCTTAATGTGCTATAGCGAGAAACATCATTAACACGCTTCAAAAATCGTATGTAAATGCAACAACTGCACGTGGGATTCGACTAATTGCTGGATTTCGGCAAAAATACACTTCAATGCTAATGCAATACAATACACACATGTTAATGCGTGTCGCAAGAAAGGTTAAGTGCTGGTTACAGTTATACTTACTTCTCGGGTTAACGACCATTATCATTAATGTTAAAATAAAAAGGCAAGTGCATCATGTAATTTTGTATTAGAATAATTTATCTACTAATGATTAAATTTTAATTAACCTAGGAAGTTTACTAGTCGTGTTCCGGATATGTAAACCTCGTTTTTTATACCATCAATATGTAAGTGGGTCAATATACACTTTGTCACAATCACAATGTTACAAAAGTACTTACCAAATCCAGAATCTCATGTGCGAACTAAAAACAACGTAAATACTTTCACCCAGAAAAGACACTAACAAAATCAGCTTTTGGAAAACCTTTCCACAATGAAGCGCGCCACAACAAAAAGCGAATCTTGCATCAGAGACTCTTGTGGGTTGTATACAATGTAGGGTAGCAATTTAGTCACGCGAGGGTAGTAGTAGGACAATGCCCTTTTCCATCCATACAAGTAACTTTATAAATTATTTAATAATTATACGTCTGCATTCTATTAGTCGTCTACGTTTAATTGGTAGGCAGCGCTGTATGCACTTCCGTATTAAAAAAATGATTTTATGCCATGAGATACGTTTAAGGCAATTAAGTCCAAACGTGTTTAATAAATAAGGTGTAATTTCTATCTACCGTCGTCAAAATGCGTCATCATTTAGATAAAGTACAATTTCGGATATTTTCATACATCGTCGATTTCATATAGTACAGTTAAATTTGACATTATATAACTGAGGGAAATCATAATAAAGGATTAAGGTTTTTGAGATAAACAGTACAGAAGCACATTCCGCATGACTCAAGCTTTTTCTTTGAATTTCGCTTAATATTTGTCTGAAACTTCAGACTTCCTGTTTGTTACTTTAGTATATATGATACTGAAGAACTAGTCCAGATCATTGTGCGGTAAACCATGTATATGATACCCCCACTAAAGTTTGAGGTTCACAACTAATTAGATTTGGAAAACGGAAGTAAAAAAAAATAACTAATTGGGATATGCAATTTCAAAAAAGATAGATGATTAATGATTTGAATAAGTGAATAATCCGTTTCCATTATATCCGGTAAGCGAGATCTTATCCGGAAGTTTCAAACGTACAAGTTACATCACTAATTAACAATATTTTGTAACCATATAAATTAATGAACAAACACATCAGCTGGACTGATCGCTATACCCCGAACATAAACCATCTAAACAAACAAAAAATTACAAGTCGAGAGATTCAGATGTAAAAAGGCCGATAGTTAAAAACGCAATTGATTTTTTCATGTAACTCAACTATGGCTTTTTACTGGTAAATTTTTACGTTTTAACATTTAATCACCAGAGCTAACTTATTTTTGCAGTATATTTTACATTTTTTCGTAGTAAGGAATAAGTAGCAATTTCAATTTTTTTCTACGTTCATTCAAAAAACATTTTTGAATAATTTTTAATGTAAAAAGTTATTTATTGCACAAGTTCCATAAAAATTTTATTGCGGCTGCAAATATAGATATTTATGGAAAATTTTGGATTGACAAGAGAGCTAAACTTCATTTGTACAGGGTGAGACAACGATACAGTAAGGTAAATTGGATCTTTATGGGTAAACTTTACCAATAAAATGTATTTATCATATTACATGGCTAGTAAGTGTGCGCATTTTAAAATTACAGAGAGTGTTCCAAAAAAAACAGCCAAAATAAAGTTAGTATTTTTTAATGGAATATCTTGTATATCGTTCGATTTTTTAATTATACGTACAACTATAGAACTTTAATTATATAGGTTTCATGTATGTAAAATTTACGGTTTTTGAAATAATTCGAATTTTATCCAAAAAATCGTATTTACAGGTTTAGTATTGTGTTTTGTTAGAAAAATTTTTATATTTAAACCAAGGAAAGACCAATCTTAAGCCTATGTTTAAATTCAAAAATATCACTTTTCTCAAAAACCACACAATTCTTCATAAGTATATCCTATCTCTCACTATTTTTGAGTTATTTTGATTTTTATATATTAATCAATATTTCAATGGTTTTTCTTGTGATTATGTGCAGTAGCCATGAAAACAATTCCCCATATGACAAATCTTTGACCAGTTAACCCTTAACTACTACCGTGGGGTGTTCCGACACCCCAGTTCACAGTTTTTTGCTCGTTAGGTATAGAATTTTGAAAGTACATTTTTCTTGTTTCAGGTATTCTGCTACATCACCATTACGAAGAAAATAGTGACATTAAAATTTTCTAACTGTTTGTGGATTGTTGTATAAGTGATAGGTGGGGTTCCAGAACACCCCAGCATAGTAAATACGTGTAGTTAATACTTGAGTAGTGTACAGTAATGGACCGGTCTTTATCAAAAACAAAACTTCAAAAGTTGGCAGAAAACTTTTATGACGATGTGGAGAGTGAATTGGATAATGAAGGTGATAGTGACCTAAGTGATGCTGTGAGTGAACATAGTGATCATAACACCAATACGGACGACGAAGAATATGAATAATATGAGGCTGAGGATCTACCAGTACTGGAAGACATTACTATGGAAAAAATAGATTTAAGTGGTGTAAAGACCCACCAGCTTCTACGAGAACTCGACAAGAAAACATAGTAATCCATCTTCCGGGTCTAAAAGGAAATTTTTCTATAGACTCCATTAGAAAGTTGGTCACATTTGATTACCGATGAAATTTTATCTGAAATTTTAGAGCATACAAACGATAAAATTACAGATCTCAGTGTAAATTACGGTTCGACTGCTACATTCGTAGGGCATATAGACGAGTTAGAATTGAAAGCATTTTTGGGTGTAATGCTTCTAGCTGGAGTATGCAAATCTAATCACGAAGATGTAAAATCTCTTTTTGGTATTGATAGCATAGGAAGAAATATATTTCGAGGTACTATGTCTAAAGAAAGGTTTCTATTTCTGTTAACTGCTTTGAAGTTTGATGACTGGACTACTCGTCAGGAAAGAATTGAAAGTGAAGACCGGCTAGCTGCGATTTCTAAAATATATGAGGTATTCAACAGAAATTGTCACTTTAATTATTCGTGCAGTGAATATGCGGTAGTAGATGAAATGCTGGTTGGTTTTAGGGGAAAGTGTTCATTCCGCCAGTTCATGAAGAGCAAGCCACGAAAATATGGATTAAAAATAATGTGCTTATGCGATGCCAAAACGCATTATCTGAAAAATTCCTATATATACTGCGGAAAAACCAAAGAGCCGAATCCAAAGAAATTATCAGTTCCCACTCAAAGTATCCTAAAATTAGTAGAGCCAATCAAAAACACTAACCGCAATGCGACGGGGGACAATTGGTTTAGTTCCCTTGAGCTAATGAAGGAACTACGTGACATAGGCTTAACTTACGTTGGAACCTTACGTAAGATTAAACGCGAGCTTCCTCCACAATTTCTACCAAACAGACAGCGTGAAGAAGCATCTTCTATTTTCGGATTTATAAGTAATGATACAATAGTATCATATGTTACCAAAAAAAAAACAGATCGGTTATACTAGTTTCAACTATGGACCATGCGCCAACCAATTGTAGAGGAGAATGAGAAACCCGAAATAATTAACTTCTACAATTCTACAAAGGGTGGTGTGGACGCATTGGATCAAAGGTGCGCTACTTATTCCTGTCAAAGGCGAACCAAGAGATGGCCTATGGCTGTATTTGGTGCCATGCTCGACATTGCAAGATCCAACAGTTTCATAATTTACGTAGCAACTTCTCCGGAATACATCAAAATATTGATCTTCCCATGTTGCTGATTCATGATCACGTAAAACGTAGACTGGAATAAAAAAACTTGTCTAGAGATCTACTAGGTATAGTTAGAAATATACTGGACGAATCTGCGCCTGATCAGCACGAACATCCAAACGAACCCGGGCCATCAAAGCGGCCTTGTTCCAGCCCCTACGGTCGTTGTGTTATATGTCCCAGGAAAAAAGACCGAAAGGTGAAATCAACCTGTCAACAATGCAAAAAGCACATTTGCAAAGAACATTCCGAAAGTTTTGTACGTTGCAGTAACTGCAGCGAAGATAGGTAAGAAGTAATAATTTTTGCCCATTTTTCAATAATATATTTTTCCTTTCAAACATGTTTGTTGTTTTTTGTGTTTTCAACTCTGATTTCACTTTTCTGTTACAGGACTTAAGGAGCATGTTCCTAGAGCCATATGCAATGGATAAGTGAACGATAGCCAAAGTTGATTTTGGGATATTTTGTAATAAAGAGGATACTGTTTTCTTTTTGGTTATATGTATATAGAATTGCTAATGTTTATTTATTGTAGTTTTTAGAAAGACAATAAATGTTATTTTGTTTACTGCGTGTCTATGCATGTCCAATGTAAGCACCTATATCATAAAACATATATAAACAATGGGGTGTCCAGACACCCCACCATAGTAATTATGTGCATGAAAACAACAATAGTAGCTACGGGTTAAACTGTTGTTGTATTTTGGTAGTCATTTAAGAATGTGAAAGTTTTGACTATGCAATAGTAAAAGTGAATTAATTAATATGGTTTATGTGTTAGGAGAGGCTCAAAAAAATTGTTGTCTTGCCAAAGGTTATACAGAATGACGTATCCTGCTCGACGCCAATCCACTCGGATCACTTTTGAAACTTTGATGGAGAGATTCGATTGTACTGGCTTATGTAAAACGTAAAGTGGTAAATAGAAATACCAGTAATCATAAAAAAGAACTTGAGATTCTGCTTCATATTGAAGAAAATTCGCATATTAGTAGTCGTCAGATAGCAGTATCATGTGAAACGTCACAATCAATTGTCAGTCGGACAACTTCAAAATATAAGTGTCATCCTTACCACATAGAATTACACCAGGAATTGCGCAATAATGACTTCGAAACACAAGTAAACTTTTACCAGTAGATTATTGCTCAACTTGAGATTAATTCATTAACTATTATAAAGTTTTGCGGCGAGGCTACGCTTAGAAGCAACGGTTCTGTAATTCATCATAATATGCACTATTGAGCATTAGATAATACATTCTGGATCCGAAAAATGCAAAACCAAAACCACTGATCCATACATGTTTGGTGTGGCATTCTCCGTAAGATAATTGTTGGACCGTATTTTTTAACACTTCCAAGAAGTTTTGCCTAACCTCCTTCATATGCTGGGTAATTATGAACGACAGAATGTTTGGTTGCAACAAGACGGTGCCCCTCCGCACTACGACCGCGAGGTACCCCAATTTTGAAATGATAATTATCCACAAAAATAGATTAGGCGTGGAGGTTATGTCCAGTAGTCCCCAAGGTCGTGGGATCTTACCCCTTTAGAATTCTTCTTATGGTGATATATTAAAGAACGTGTATATGTCGCATTTCCCACTACAAAAGAAGATATGAAAGATAGCATACGAAACGCTTGTGGAACGATAACACTGGAGATGCTGGGAAACGTAAGCGAAAACGTATTAAAACGACTAAATCTGTACATACACCAGGAGGGACACATTTTCGAACATATTTTAAGAACCCATTAGTAACTGTTGAATTATCCAATGTCTTGAGAATGTTTGTTTATGTTATGTTCTTATGATAACGTAATATATTTTCTATTGGAGTTAATTTTTATCAATGTTAGTGTTTAGTATTTAATGCATCTTTTTGTCTCTCTTGTTTTCAAATTTCATGGATACTGCGAATAATCAGTAACAGTGTGGTTTCAGATTCTCTTTAACACAGCGTAAAAATATACAGGGTGTTCTGTTTGAGAAGTGATATTTTTGAACTTCAAGTTTCGCAGGTTTGAATATATATTTTGAACACCCTGTAGCATTTGTCTATATATGGATAGATTAACCCACATTCGAAAAAAAATCATTAAAATCGGACCAGAGATAAAGAAATGATCATACATCCAATTTGATGGAAATCGTAGGTTTCCCGAATTTTATGTCGAGTATATATATATATATATATATATATATATATATATATATATATATATATATATATATATATTATATATATATATATATATATATATATATATATATATATATATATATATATATATTTCCTCGATGCGTTCATACCAGAAAATCATTAATATTTCTCCTTCAGAACATACGATTAAGCTTGTTATTTCTTTGGTCTAAATATGAAAGTTTTCCCAACAAAACACAAGACGGTACATAATAATAAAGTTATACCTGTAAATGTTATTTTTTGGATAAAATACAAGTTATTTCAAAAACCGTAAATGTTGCATGTATCAAACCTAGATAAAGTTTTATAATCCCACATAGAATCAAAAAATCGAATAATATACAGGCTGTTTTATTTAAAAAATACTAACTTTGCCTTGCCCTGCTTTTTGGAACACTCTGTATAATCAAAACTAATTTTAAAATGCGCACACTTACTAGCCATATAATATGATAAATACACTTTATTGGCAAAGTTTACCCATAAAGCACAAATTTACTTTACTCTATCGTTGACACCCTGTACAGATGCTAAAAGTTTTAGGTTTTTGTGTTTTGATCTCTTTTTTTGGGGTATAATTGATACATTATTAGCCTACAAGCCCGGTCAAAAATCCAAGGGGCTAACTGACCCACCATGTGACAAAAGCTGTACGCACTACGCCGTCAATTATGGGCGGTACAGGTGAGTATGCAGTGAACTAATGTTGAGCTGGGGAATTTCGACAAAGTATTTTTTTACGGAATTTCTTAAGTTTCTAGGCCACATAAAGATAAATCATTTAGGACCTAGTACCGTACAAAAATAACAGTACTAGAAGCCCGGATAAGTGGCTTTTCCGCCAATTTTCTCATGATTTATGTCATTTAATACTGTAAGACGTTTGAATATTTACTCAACAATGAGTAAGAAACCGTTAACCCAAACCCCTATTCAAATAGTATGGCTTCAGCTCATTATGACATGTACGGCATCGAATCCACAATATTATTTAACACCTGAAATAATTTTTAAAAACAATGCCGTCAAAATTATGGTTAGAGTAAATATTAACATCTAAAAAAATATCTGCATTTGGTGGTTCGATCCATAAGGCCATAAATTTCTATACGATTTATTTTTATATAACATGACTAAATATTATTGTTGTATATCGTAACCGGTTATAATTATTGCATCCAAATTAAAATTTTTAACTTATAAGTAGGTTATAGGTGGCCTGAAGGTAACAAATAGGATTTTCTCGAAACATTACGATAATTCAGGTTCTTTTGAGAACTTCATCAAGACACGAGATCGAGGACCCGGAAAACATGTAAGCGGAAACTTATGGAATACTAAAAAATATACGGTGCAACTGCATAAGTGAAACCTATTGCCAGAAGGTTTGTCGTTGCCTGGTCGAGTTGCGTTGTCGAAAAATTTGAAGAATATACAAAGACCACCGACCAGCTATGAGGACAGCAGTTCAATTCTAATCAGGAGAAGCAGAAATAAAGTGACTTTGTCAAGGAAATACCGAGAGTATGTCAGAGTTCACAATAGTTCAAACAAGAAAAAACCTTTTACGTTTGCCAATTGCAATACCTTGTAATACCTTTGGACTCACTTTGACAATTTACATGCGTCACAGCTTCAGATGCGTTTTTCTCGGAAAGAGTTGCTTCTAGCAAATTCAATAAAGTATACCTTTCTTAACTAGAAAAGATAGGAAAACAGATTTATCAATCCCAAAATTACATACACCGTTGAACAAAAAAGTTACAGTGATTTTAAAGTCTCCTAATCGTCGCTCTTTACGCCCTCTAGGAGATACAACAGTTCACAAATTTGAATTTCTCACACCAAGAAACCCCTGTATACCAAGTTTCGTGAAATTAGCTCGAATTAGTCGAAAAATATTAAAGAAAATGTGATTTGTTGGTTCAACTTTGACACCCTGTAGCTCAGTTATTATCAACTTTGAACTAAGGTAAGTTTAGTTAAATCGAGTTACTTTGAGGTGTATTGTATGTGGAAGAGCATTGTAGACATTTCCGAGACACTGTGTATATACAGTGCCCGTCTAGCCCCACCCCCCCTCCACCCATTATATGAACAATAAAACTAAAATTAATAAAATTTTGGGAATCCGAACTAAGGCACTAATCATTAAAAATGGCTGTAGCCGCCATTTTGTAAAATAATTTTAAATAGGATCATATGGCAAGTAACACCTCATTTGAAAGCTCGTTTCAAGTCCTTTTCAACAACATTAAAATATTATTACTGAGTTATGAGTTTGAAAATTAGGATAATTTGTTAAAAGAAATAGAAAATTTAAAAGTAACACTAATTTTATATATTGTGTGTAGTGAAAAATTGATTTTCCTAAAAAGGAATGTATCTGGGTAGTTTAAATTAGAATAAGATTTAGTAGGGACAAATCTAATCAAGATATCCATTGGTTTTGTTGTTGTTCCTTTGCAAAAGTCAATGTACATTTATTAATATTGAAAACTTGCTTATTGTATTTGGATTGTCGTGAACGAAGGTTCAACAATTTTATTTTGAGGTTTATTTAAAACAAATAGTTAATTTAAGTACGGAGGATCACAAAAGTTCAGTGTAATAAATTTTTTGTTGCGTGTGACTACAGTTATGAATGTTGGCTTGAAACTAGATTTCTTTTAGACAAGCCAATACAAACTTTAACCGTTTCTATTTCCTTTGAATTGAATATACAATACAAATCTTAGTTGCAAGCACATTATTAGTTATTATTTATTCATTTTTATAAACAAATAATAGTTTGGACTTGAACCAAGGTACATATTTGTGAACGTTTAATATATTAATTATAAAAAAGTCAAAGGATACTAGTTGGATACAATAAAAATACAATTTGAGCATAGATTGTTTTACATAGTGAACAATTAATTAAGGTTTTATGCATATTGAACAAGGACGAAATTCGTATTTAAAGATTAACCTATTATTTAGTGGAAGTGAGTTTCTGTTTTTAAATACACTCAATTCAGAATTATACTAATAGATTTAACTATTATTTTTTAATTGGATATTATTTATTTATCTATTTTGGCCTTGCGTTTTTAAAAAGTACTTAACGCAATTAATTATATTCAAAGTAAATTGTGCGATACCTATACAGAAAATTTTATATACTGAGTAAGCGAATACCTTGCGTTACACGATCTCACAAGATTAACATCTCAGCTTAAGCTAATTTTCCAAATAACTTTAAATCGTGATGGCACTCATAAGACATTTATCCTCGATTCTGAGCTTTGTTTCAAGGTAAGTGTAAGGTGTGTGAAGAGCCATTTTACGCCCATCTCCATTGTCCATTGTAGTTAGTCGGCACCTGCTTATTTTATAAGTACTACGCGACGCTAGCATGGTTTGATTGTGTTAACAGATATAAGGCAAAAATAATATCTTTTAAGTCAACATATTTTGTGATTTTCAGAATATATTAAGACTCTCCAACGGAGCTGTATAGTTTTTTTTTTAAGAAATCGCCTAAACATATGTTTGTTGAGTTTAAAAAGGTCATTATAAAGGTAGAAACGTACTTAGAAGCGGAAACAAGAATGAGATAGACAAAATTGTGCTTAACCAAGTTACAAAGCGTACTGCGCAATGCTTGGGAATTAGCGGAATGAGTGTTATAAGCGTGACCACTGAAGAAAAGGCAAGTATTACTGGGAGAGTTCACAGGCCTAAGATCAATATCGATGGCTTTCTGAAGGACGTTATAAGGCAGATATTACATTTTTGTAGGGAAGAAAGGTTTCCAACCATAGTTGAGTTACGTTAAAACTTACAGGCGAGTTGCTAAAAAAGCAAAGTATTTATATTTGATCAAAAGATATAAAGAAACAGCATGGAATATAGTTCTACTGACAAAACAACGTGCGGCACTAACCATTAAATAAAATGTGATTGGTGAAATTTGTTGCCCCCTAAAACCGTACCAGTTTTGATCAATATAGGGAAACAGTTCCAGAAATAAACGGATACAGAGGGAGATTCAAACGAACTTCTGAATCTAGAATAAAAGTAATAATATTGGACATCGGAAACGAAAGTGGTTTTTTACCGTACTAAATGCTTGATTGGAACCAAAAGGTTCGGCAGATTACTATGACAAAATAGAATAGACAGCATTATGAAGAATGGTTAGGGTATGTATTGGAGTTTACCGGACAAATCGATGATCGTACTTGATCAAGCACCTCACCACACAATGCTAGATCCCGAATTCAGCAATCCAATGACCCCCTGAAGAAAACAGATTTAAAAAAATGGTTAACTAAGAGAAAGGTCCAGTTACCAGAAAAACTCGAAATCTTCAACCAAATGACGAGGGCTTCACTTTTGGAATTATCCCGAACGCATCATTATAAAAATATTTACTGGAGAAAGTAACATTACGGCAGGAAAAGATTAAACTTATATGGGTTGAAGTAGCTCACTGTAAGTTTAATCCGACTGAATTGATCTGGACCTATTTCAAAAATAAAGTTGAAAAAGAAAACAACTTGCAAAATTAAGGACGTTTTGAAACTGTGCAAGTCAAGATTTCAAAATGTACTAAAAAGAGCTTGGAATAATTGTTTCGACCATGCCACCTTGGGACTCATTCTTCTTCTAAAACCGTATACCTATTCTCCTGTCGCACATTAATATTTGAGAACAAACACCTCAACAAATTTCTTACAGCTCAATAAAAAAAGTTTGTAGATCATTAAGCACTAAATTTAATCAATAATAATGAATATTCAAACATATTTATTTATTTAATTATAAACTTGATTATACCAAATTTATTCAAGCCTATTTATTACAGATCATTAAGCACACCTTACTGTATAAATATATGAATACAATTCAAGAATTTATATTACTTATAAACAGAGTTTCTTAAGATAATCAAATAATCAGCTATATAAACAACACTGGCATTTGTATTAAAACATAAATATTAAAGAAGATGCTTAAACAGTAAGTAATAACTAATATTGAAGTTCGCTATGGTAATGAGTCGGATAGAAACTGGCTAATTATGCAATGTGCCCAAGATAACGATAGACACAAAGGGAATCGGAAACTGTCAAAAAACAAGTAGCCGCTTAAGTTAACATAACTTCAGAATCGAAAACACCGGAAGATGACGCCCTCAAAATTGCTCTCTATTTCATCTTTTTTCACATAGATCGAAAAAATCAAACACCATGTATTAGATTGCATTTTTTTAATACGAAGTGAATGGTTGTAGTAACATACATGTAATGTGATACAGTTTTTAAATACAAAGTATCTGTTCCAACTGTTTTTGAACCTCGGCCAACCATGAAAAATGACAGTTCTGCTAAAGTATATGTGACTGTTTTGAAAGTTTCAAAAGCATTATATACAGTTTTTGGTTGTAATTTCTGTTTTTGGGAGCGTTGCGCTATTGGCTCTTTGCAAATTTGTAGATTATTGGTTTGGTACCCATAAAGATCAAAGGCGCCGCTCGAGAATGAGCATTCTGTTTATTTTTTATTCTATGCTTTTAGTTAACATAACAGGCGGGAAAAATACAATTGAATCGGTGAGTCCAAGAACAGTAAAAGTCCAAAAAATGGCGTTATAGCTTGAGATAGCCATGGGTTGCGCTTAAAAACAGTACAACATTCAAGTATAACCCGATTAGAAGCGCTACCTACTTACGGCGATGAGATGAAAAACATTACAAGTCCAGGACATGTACTGTTTTCGATTTCACTGATGTCACTGGTCGCGCATGAAGTTCACTCTAATAACATCCTTCTTTCTATCTGTGTCACGTTTTTGCTTAAGAGAGTGGATATTCCTGATGTATTTAATTTCAGTGTTGCGGTTGAAGTATGAAAGTTGGGTTATTTTATTGTTGGCACGTTGTCAAAGAAATATTTTTGTTGTGTTTTCAGAAATTGATAAACAGTAGTCACAGATTACAAACGCAGTAGGTTTTAACGAGCTAAAATGAATAATGGTGTTGAGGGTCTTCATGGTAGCAAAAAAACGGGATCTAAAAAATTGGAAAAACAATAAAAGGAAAACTGCAGATCTTAAAGGTGAAGCCTATGTTTCTACTTCCGAATTGCACCAAAAACCATTGGTTCTATTAATAATACTGATAAGAACTTGACTTATTACTGTTCCTTTTTTGAAGGTGTAGGCAGAAATGCACGAAGAAGTCTAGCGTTGAAGAAAAAACGGTTTTAAACTGGAAGCTTTATGATGGTAGACCCAAAAATGAACGTGACACATTCCTACAAGGCTTGATCTAAGTAAAACCCATTGCAAGACGCAGGGGACGAGTCGAAGCTAATGTTAAAACAAAATATGCAGGTTTTAAATACTTCATATTGAACAACTCTGGTATTCGTGCGGCAGTATGCAAACAAGCTTTTATAAGCATTTATGCTGTGACACATATCCAAATTCAACGTTTAACTACATTACTCGTGGCCGGGGGAATCTCCAAGAGATTTGAGGCGATTACACAATAACAAGTGACGTTCCAAATCAGATGAATCGCTGGTCAAAATAAAAGACCACATAGAACGTTTCCAGTCAAAAGTACACACTGTTCTGAAAAATGTTGCCAATATTTGGATCCTAGGCTAGACGTTAAAACTATGAAATCTCTTTTTATTAAAGAACATCATGAATTACAACATACTGTTAAGTATGAATTCTATTTAAAATACTTCAGGGAAAACCATGTACTCAAATTTGGAAGACCACAGGTATACGTATGTCCCGAATGTGAAAGATTAGGTGCCACGATAAACAATAAAAATTTGAATGACAATGCGAAACGAGTCGCCACAGCAGAACTGATTGTCCACAAGCAACGCTACGTGCCAAACAATTTTATAACAAACTACAGAATATTCAACAACTTTGTCAAGATCGACCTGAAGTGGCCGGTATAACTTTTGATTACGTCCAGAATCTACCACTCCCAAATATACTAGTACAGGAGATCTTTTATTTTTGGCAGCTGAGGGGCAGGCCCGTAAGGGACCAGACGAAGTCTGCACTTTTCTGAAGGATTACATAGAAACTTTTATACCTGAAAACGTTACCGAATTACACATATTTTCTGATGAATAACACAATGATGCGATTTCTCCTGGGGTTACAAGCAACCGAGCGTTTTAAAAAAATATTTCATTAGTACCCAATACGTGGGCACTCATTCTTGCCCTGTGATAGAGATTTTGGACCTTTAAACAACTCGTTAGAAGAAGCGATCGAGTCTATCTACCAGAGGAATATCAGGAAATAATATCTTGCAGGAAGAATAACCCGTTTACCTTGAAAGAAATTAACTATGAAGATATCCTTGATTTCAAAAATTGGTGGCCTTCGAGTTATAAAAAAAACTGCTTCTACGATCCGCCAACATGGTGTTAGTACGGAATCATTTACTATTCCAAAGTATAGGCAGTTTGTTTATGAAAGTTCATCTCCAGGATACGTTACAACCTATAACTATATAGATGGTTTTATTTCATATACTTGAAAGCTCCTCAAACAAAACAAACCAAGTCCTGCTGTGCGAGAAGTACGTGCATATCAAGAACCCCTTCCTATCAATCAGAAGAAGATAGTTGATATTAAAAAAGTAATGCAATATATTAACGCTGAAACACTGGAGTTTTACTATGATATCACTTCCTGGAAACAAAGTAACGCAGATGAAGATCCTGAAAACTAAGCTGGCAAAATAATGTATCTTTAATTAACATTTTTGAATAAATTTACTTGATAAAAGATTTTTCACATGCTTAGGACTCTCCGTTGTCGTTTTCAAAGAGTCTGTCATATGCTAAAACTCAAAAAAGTAGAAAAACCTCTCGAAAAAAGACCAAGAACAGTACAAGTCCAAAAGGGGGCGATTGTTTTCGGATCCTTTATTTTGAATTATAATTTGTCTAAGGAATCATCACAACTTTTCGATGATGACCAACTCATTGTGGAGTTATGTATTTTCATTTTATCTCAAAACAATCTTTTTGCACTTGTACTGTTCTTGGACTCAATTGCACAGTTGGACAAGTTGAGAAAACCATATCTTGGATGATCGATATCCGTGAACAGTTGTAAAAGATAATAAATGTAGAATTTTTTTGATAGATTTGCTTTATTAGTTCATTAGGTTTAACTAGAGTAGAGTGAAATTTTGTTTGGAGATTCTACTATGTAATCTATCACAAAGTTCGTATATTTAAACATACCTAACACTTCGGATTTTAAAACAAAGCACTCAACTCTAAGAGAACATGCGTTCCAGTGATTCACGATATTCATATTTTATTATAAATTTTGACAAAAATACATTAAAAAATACTCTAATTAGAATATAATAAGGTTTTCATCATCATTAAATAGTGTCACGTAACGTCAAAATTACCAAAGTCTGAGCTAGAAGCTAAATTGTAGTTAAAAATGCGCTAATGAGGATGTAATAGGTTTTCCTCAGCTCCATTAAAACACAAATGATGTTATAAATTTATTATTAATCTGATGAATCAACATAAAACGAGAATGGTAAGAAATAATAAAATAATTTATACATCATTTCTCTTAATAATCTCTTCGCGATGTCAAACCTGATCGATCTACATACTAAAATTACAAGTCGATCTACACCAAAATATAGTAACTAAGGGATTTACGAGATATGCTTAATAAGCAACTAACACCCACTAAAAAAATCTGATGTGTGCCACACATGACCTCACAATACAATGTAATTCATAATTAAAACAAGCAGAAGTAAAACTGAAAGAATCTGATGTGTTTTATAACTAGTGCACTGCTTTTTTTTGCCACTAAAAATTTTATAGTTTTTTCATATCATTAAATTGTTAAATTCTTTTATTAATCGTAAGACTTCGACAGAAACAATTAAATATGACGACTCAAAACGTGTTAAATGAAAAAAAAGAATTTCGAAAATTTTTTACCTAACAGGCAAAAAATTTTTTTTTCAAAAATCATCTCAAATGGTCAGAAATGGCTCAAAACGTGTAGAAATGCAAAAAAATCTTTCGAAAATGTTTCATCTGACCAAAAATTATTGACGTGCTAGAAAATTTTTTTCCAAAAATCATCTGACCAAATGGCCGGAAATAGCTCAAAACATGTAAGAATGCAAAAAAAAAAAATCGAAATTTTTTACCAAAGGGCCACATAATTTGCTTTTCCAAAAATCGTCTCAAATGGTCAGAAATGGTTCAAACCGTGTAAAAATAAAAATAAAATCTTTCGAAAATGTTTTATCTGACCAAAAATTATTGACGTGCTAAAAAAATTTTTTTTCAAAAATCATCTGACCAAATGGCCAGAAATAGCACAAAATTTGTTTTCCCAAAAATCGTCTCAAATGGTCAGAAATGGCCCAAAACGTGTAAAAATGCAAAAAAATATTCCAAAATTGACCAAAGGGCCAAATTTTTTTTCAAAAATCGTTTCAAATGGCCATAAATACCTTAACACGTCTAATAAGATAATAAAAAAACCTCGTACATTATAAGACTTGAACCCGAGACGCCGGGACATCAACCAAACGCGCTGCCACTGCGATACCGAAAGAGTTCACGAACAAACGAAAACTTGGTAGACATTCAATTCTAGGATGGTTCACTTGGTTGCCTACGTAAAGAAGTGCCGGTTTGCTACAAATAGCCGTTCATATTATGCACTCTATAATAGCCGAAATCTGGAATTCCGCCATTTTGACAGGACAGATTTCGCTCAAAAGTTCATCATTCCGTCTACTCATTGATGCGAACCTGGGTACCATGACGATCGGATTATCTTTGTGGACGCTATCGCGCTGGAACACATACAGACAGACAAATATGCATTTTGAAACTTTCATGTATGAACTTATTTTTTTCCAACTTACAGTAGACCAATTTTTAAGTATCGTACCTCATTTTAAAGGAAATTTAATCATCTTTAATAATACGCTGGGATCTACTTCCTATCTTTCGTATTGTGGGGTAAAAAGGGGTAAAGTAAAAGTATCTGTGTTGTTGATGGCTGGCGCCCTTTTCTACTTCGATTTAACTAATGTGTCTGTAAAGAAAAAAAATGACTAAAACACTAAAGCATCCCTATGTATTTTGCAGCTCTGGGCCAAAGGAGGCTTTGCACGTGTCTATATCTCGCACACCCACTTATTTCGCAAATTTCAATCTTGTAAATAAGAGGAGTGTCCTTAGTACAGAAACAATAGTTTTGCGAGTATGAGCAGAATTGCAAAGCCGAGATGTACAATGGAAATAACAACAAGGTTTATGATTTTTTTATTTAATGCTCCTATATTTTACAATTCCGTGAACAAATTCCTCTTCTTAAAAATGCTTGTTTATTTTTGAAATGCACCTTAATACAGTGTTCCAAAATGCTGAGCAAGAGTGAAAACAATATGACCACTGGTAATTATAATCCTCAACACGGAACATTGGGCGTAAGCTCACAGTGAGCCAGCCCTGTAACTTTTAGAAAAGCCGACCCTTAAATCAACACACCTAAATCTCGATTTGCAAGCTTTCTAATACTCTATCTACTTCCAAAATTAAAAATTTTTATTAATAAGTGGGTCCTGTCCAACTGTGAACTGGAGCTCAAGTAGTTTGTGACTTGTTTAATTATGACAAAAGGTGAAAAATTGTTAAGCAAAAGTAAGCAGTTAATGTTATTTCTAATCCGTTAGTTTTTTGCGTTCCTGCAAATAAAGTACAAAATTATAACCGTACGTTACATACACTCTTATTCATATCTTGCAAGCTCTCTTGTTTCGCAAATTTCAACCTTGTAAATAAGAGGAACAGATGAATGTTCGTATAATCAGGGCCCGACTGCTTTATTAGAACCTTCCGGGAAAAATGTATGCTGGGGCCCCACCACATATCGTTACCTTTATTGACACTATACCATTTCTCAATAAACACTCGGGCAAAAGTCTGGAATATAGTTCATAACCCCTGAGCTACTGTCCAGAATTTAATGAAACTTAGTATTTTTGTATTTGGTATTGTTACCCACATCTAGCCGTATTTCACTGATTTTTTGCATGACCAGGGGACGGCACACGGAGGAAGTCATAAAATTTTTAAATAGAAGCCTATGTCGAGTTATACCTCATTTTAAAGGTCTTTTTTAATAGAACACAACGGTGCAACTCCGGTTGCATAGGGTGGACCCAGTCAAAAGTTATAGCTTCTCAAAGTTTTCAATATTTTCTTGGTGCAAAACAGATGTCTTTGTTTTGTTGAGTTTAAATAAGCTTTCTGATTTAATTTCAAACACGTGTTTCATTGTTGTCCTTGTTTATGTAAACATGAATTTTCATTCCATACAGAGCACGTGTATACCGCTTACACATCTTGTTATTGTTTACACATTTTCAAGAAAATTAAATTACCAATTCATAGGCCATTAACTATGTAAAGTATTTATTTTAGTTGTATACTGTAGTACAGGGTGATATTATCATGACACCGTTAACTACAAAACAGCACATTGACATTTTAATTATGTATGGCTATGGGGACAAAAAGCGAACACAACGGGAATTCTGCGAAATGTTTAACCAGCTGTACCCTGATGGAGAACTACAGCAATCAACCGTGTCCAAAATAGTTAAAAATGTCATTGAAACTGGAAATGCTCTGGATAAACCTCGAAGTGGGAGACCGAAGAGTTCAACCACGGAAGAAACATCATTAAATGTACCACTATCCGTTCATGAAAATCCCCATAGTTCTACCACTCAAAATAGTACTTAATGAAGATATAGGTCCCTATAAAATACAACTTGTTCATGAGTTAGTGGATGATCATTACGATTGAAGATTAGAATTTTGTGAATGTATTAAGAAAAGGTGTGTGACTGATAATACATTATGTTCCAATATAATTTTTACGGATGAAGCAACATTTTCTCTTCACGTAAGTGTAAACAAACAAAATATGAGATATTGGTCGGTTGTAAATCCTCATTGGATGATAGAGCAGCACACCCAGTGGCCTGAAAAAGTTAATGTTTGGGCGGGACTGTTGGGGAATAATATGATTGGGCCGTTCTTCATGGAAGACAGTTGAAATGGACCTCGTTACTTGCGGCTTCTATAAGACTGAATTTTGCCAGCAATTTTACAAGTTTGTGAAGAACAGGACATTAATTTTAATAACCTCTGGTACAAGATGGTGCTCCCTCACTACCATAGGGATGTACGAAATTATTAAAATGCAACATCCCCAAACAGATGGATTGGGAGAAGCGGTTCCATTGAGTGGCCCCCAAGATCACCGGAACTGAACCCCTTAGATTTTTTTTTTTGGGTATTTAAAAATGAAGGTTTATACTAATAGGCCTAATAATCTAAATGACTTAAGAGCCAGGATTGAACAACATATTATGGAAATTCCTGCTGAAATGAAAAGAAATGCTACAAATGCATTTTACACACGTCTTGGAACATGTCAAGAAACTTTCGGCGGACAGTTTGAACAACTGAGGTAGAATAAGTAAAACCAGAGAGGATTTCAATCTGCAGTATTAGTTTTCCTCAACCTGTTACGTGCAAATGTCCACTTTGTACAATAACTTACCGTAACAGAGAGAAGATAGCCTTAGGGCTGCCGGTAGACACAATAGAGAGGACGCCAGCTAGAATTAATCACAGCCAGCCCTAGATAATCGAAGAGAATTAATTACTTTCCTAGCTAAGCAACAAATATGAGGAAGGTTCTGGGTAGTAAAATAAATGCTACAAGTTAGAATATCCCTATAAACAAGTAGTATATTGTTTCAATAAATAACTTAAAGTGTGTTGAACACAAAACGATAACCCGCATCCCCAAAGCTTAAAATCTAAATAATTGTGTCCTTACATCACCATGTAGCAAGCTACACAGAACTATAATATCCAATATATATCATAAGATTAAGTAAATTTAATGTAGAAAAAGTAAAAAGTATTAATGTGGATCTTCAAAGCTAGGTTATACTATGACCTAGAGATTAGAATTTAATTAGACACCAGAGATGTAATTTATAAATTTCCTAATTGAATATGATTACAGTCTACATAGAATATTTTAAGCAAAGCAGTCAATAGCACATTGCTATGAAAAATAGACAGTTCAGTTTATAATAAGAATATTAATAATCCTATAATTCTTAAAACTTACTAACCGCAGAGCTGAATGAATCCAGTTGTACAGTTTTACTATATTTAAATTTTCAACACATGAAATATAAGCTGGCATTGTAGTCATTGGCCCCAAAGCACACATCACGCAAATTAACGTACGTGAATAGTTAAAGTGATGTAACTACACTTAAATGTTTATCAAATCAATCAAAATATGTCTATACAATCTTATAGGATTATTGGTTCCGGTATGCAACAAATAACGCATCAAGCCTAGATAATAGAAATGATATGTATAATCGGTAACTTAGCTTGCAATATCAAAGTGATATCTTCCAGGTTGTCCACAAGATCCAACTCAAAGACAAAATGTTTATCAGTGATACACCACTAGGTATTACGTACTATGCAATAGGTAACTTAATAGTGTGTAATAGCTAACGGGTAAAATGTAGTATGCAAAACGGGGTATGCAAAAGTGGTATGCAAAACGTAGTAGGCAAAACGTACCTCTAAAATTAAATATATCAAATCAAAACGAAAGCATGAACAGAGATCTTACCTTCAACGAGGTAGCTAATCGCAGAATACTAATACTAACTTTAAGCCACGTAAAATTTAACCAAATACGAGTTCGAGAACAGCTGATGTCTGTTTCGAAAAGCAAAATAGCATATGATCCCTCCCTAACATAAATAAAGGACAACTAACAAAAATTAATATGTAGCGATTCAAATACAACAAATATGTGTCCTTACAGAAAAAATACCTGTGAGGTTATGTCAAACCCGTTTAATTAACAGGAGGTTTTTCTTACAAGTTATTAATTATCGTACCACAAATGTGTTGATGGCTAAAAATTGAAAATGTGGTAAAAGGAGAAAAGAACATATCAAAAGCTCACCTGAGCACGTATTTCCCATAAATCCGACAAAATCGTATGCAATAATTATTTGTAGATAATCACTACATAATTAGAAAAATGATTTTACAACCGACCTAAATCGATGGGCTAAATTAGTCCAGAAACTTCCATTTTTCTTTCAGAAAATACAAAATGTCTTTCGTCACCACACAACCGGAAGAGCGAGTGCAAGAGAACTTTAAACCTGGATGTCAACAGCGGTAAACCAGCGACCCCAAATTATAAAGTTGAATACTAACGTATGAGTGGCCATCAACAATTTTACAAATTTACTACAGAAATTCATTTTCCTTTAGAAAAATAATATATTCAAGAAAATATTGAATGACGAAATTGCAGAAATTCAATTACTTTAAAAAAATAGTATATTTAAGAATATTAGAGAAACAATAGTAAGCCAATGTTTTTTAATAGGTAGTTCAATTAGCTAAATCGTGCAGAGCAGGTAACGTAATGTAAGCTATAGATAAGTTTAGTAATTAGCATTATAACAAATTTAACAGAAACGACAATAATTATTTTTATTACTTTTAAAAATATTTAGTTGCATAAAAATTTAAATTGCACCAAGAAAATATTGAAAACTTTGAGAAGCTATAACTTTTGACTGAGTTAACCCTTTGCAACCGGAGTTGCACCGTTGTGTTTTATTAATAAAGACCTTTAAAATGAGGTATAACTTGACATAGGTTTCTATTTAAAAATTTTACGACTTCCTTCGTGGGCCGACCCCTGGTCAAGCAAGAAATCATTGAAATACGTCTAGATGTGGGTGGTAACAATACCAAATACAAAAATACTAAGTTTCATTAAATTCTGGACAGTAATTCAGGAGTAATGAACTATATTCCAGACTTTTCCCCAACCCTTATCCAAATAAACAAACATTATTTTAACTAAAAAATACAAAAAACACATGTCACTTGTCATTAAAGCACGTTTTTAAAAATATGATTTGTACTTAAGGCATTTATTATAGTATCATTATCTATGCGATCAGCAATGTCACTTTCCATGTTCATTAAGAGTAATGCTCCAAGAATGTCTTGTTATATAGTGGAACGAACTCTAGTTTTATTAATTTTAATTCTGAAAAATTGGTTTCATATTTTACTTGAGTCCACATAATGTCAACAAAAATTTATAAACTATATACAGTGTGTCCAAGATAAGAATGAACAGCATCTCGGAAACCGTAAGAGATACAGAAACGATTAAATTAAGATAAAGTTGCGCAACGGGGGGTGGGTGGGGGGGGGGCTGTATTATGCCATTGGGTAACTAACTAAGTTCAGCTTACTCCCGGAGGTATTCGAAATTTTGGGATTTTGTTTTTTTTCTGGAGCTATTTCAAGGTATATAAAAAAATAAACGACACTTTCTCATTGCCACTTCTCTTGGTCTTTAAAATGGATTTGTTGCACAACGTTTTCGTTTCCAAGAAACCAACATCAACTTTATTTTTTTATATCGTCGACAAAAAAAGTACACCCTATATTAGACAGAATTTGTCATCACGAATCCAGCGATATGCCATATAATATGCTTTCGCATGATTTTATGCAAAAAAAAGGCGTTTTAGTAATGTATTTTGAACTTTATTGCTCTGTAGTATGCCTTGGAATTCATGGCAACGGAAAAACGAAGACGATGTTTCACACAAAATTATTCTAGTTATCAAGCATCAACAGATTTCGTAACATTTGTTTTTGCAGAGATACGTTGTAAATATGGGAAACTTAAAATTAATAATCAGAAATGGTAATATTGCCAAATTAACATAACACTATTCCATACGATTATAAGAGCCACTAGTTCCCATCACTTTGATCCCATCAAGCTTAAGATTATATTAAACAAGCCTTAATCAAAACAGTACCAAAACAAATTTAGAGAAAATGTTAAACATATTAAAAACATGGCTTACTACTACAATAAATTTCAAATAAATTACCCCCAATTTCTAGACATAAGTATGCCGGTCTAAGTGTAGCATCTAACACCCCAGTTAACATTTCAGGGGTAATTTTATTAAAAGCTGCTTGAGCTGACTGAAGTAAGTGTTCCTCGGATTCAAAACATTCTTTAAATACCTATCTCTTAATATAACCCAAATATAGTCCAAAAGTGTCAAGTTCGGTCATCTTGCAGGCCAGGGTGTTTCACTGTAAGTACGAATAAGGTCCGTTGTAAATCGCTGACAAATATTGTTGAATACTTCTGGAGTTATGTGCTGGTGCACCGTTTTGCTGAAACCAGCACTCATATACAGCAGCTAATGGTATACCATCTAATGCATCTTCCAATTCGTTTCGTGAAGGTCCATGTAACGCTCTGAATTCAGAGTATTGATGGTAGATGCAGGGGCCTATCATACGTGTATCAAAAACCCATACCGAATATTGAATCCGAAGCGATGTTGATTTCTAGATATTCTGTTCATACGTGGATTTTTTTGTAACCAAATAACTTTAAAGGTAAGATTCACGTTGTACTCGCACATCCTGGTATACCACTCGCAATAATGACTACGTCGTACATCATCATCTGGCCTTAGTCCTTGACATATTCGAAATTTATTAAGGCTTAAAGTGGTTCTTACTTAAAATATAATGAACTATAAATTTTCTGGTTTTCGAAACTTCTGGTTGATGATTCTGGGTTTTCAACAATTGATTGCAAAACTTGATATAGCTTTTCAGCACTTTAATTTTTTTATTCGGGGGATCACAGGTTTTTTAAATGAAACGTATGCTTTTAAATTAGTAAAATTAGTAAAAATTCCTTCTTTCATTGTAAATAATAATAAACTACTTTAAAAAGTGCAACAAAAGTGATACAACTGATTATTTCAATGAAATAGATTCTGTCAGATTTGACAGTCGTCTTAATTTTTCCGTTGCCATGAATTCCAAGACATGCCTACTATATAGCAATACTTAACGTTCTAAATTTATTAAAACATCTTTTTTGCATAAAATTATGCGAAAGCATATTGAGTCGCATATCGCTGGATTCGTGATGACAAATGCCGTCTAATACAGGGTGTACTCTTTTTGCCCGCCATATAAAAAAATAAAGTGGATGGTTTTTTGGAAACGAAACGTTGCACAAAAAATTTGTGAACACCATTTTAAAGACCAAGAAAAGTGGCAATGAGAAAGTGTCGTTTATTTTTCTATATCTCTTCGAATAGCTTCAGAAAAAAATAAAAACAAAATCCTAAATTTCGGTTTCTTTGGAATATCTCCGGAAGTAAGATGAACTTAGTTTGTTTCTTGATGGCATAATATAGGCCTCCCCACTGCGCAATTTATCCTACTTTAATGGTGCCTGTATATCTTACGGTTTCCGAGAACCCCATGCTGTTCATTCTTATCTTGGACACACTGTATACATTAGAGAACGCTGACGAATACATATTAAATCATTTAAGTGCCTGGACATTGAGACGGCTCAAATTTATTTTGACAATGTAATTCTGCTACATCACGAATTTCTGAAAACAAAAGAGAATAAGAGCATAATTCTGAAACTAAATTACTTTTGTCAATATTTAATAATTCCGATATAATTGAAAATGATTCTGGAAAACTTAAAAGCTGTTCTTGCTTTTTGGGGAAATATTTTGGATCGAAATGTTGAAAATCTTTGTAAATTTTTTTATTATTTGAGAATCTTTCGTTAATACTGTGTATGATTTGATTTATTATCGTCTTATACAGGGTGTTCCAGTTTTTTGTAGCAGGACTTTAATAGTCGATAAAGCTTTCAAAATTAAGACAAAGGTTCATATAAACATAGGCCAAACGCTTAGTTTTGGAGATACAGGGTTTCAAAGTTTTAATTTTTTTTCAGTTCTTTTAATTTATCTTCAAAACTATTTAAAATAATAAATCCAAATTTAGTATACATATTACATTTCTTAAACTCAATATTAAGAGTAGTTTAACGTTTATCAATATCTACAGGGTAGTACGCCTCTAACTTAAAAACCAAAAATTTAGATTGCCCATTTGATTTAGGAACTTTTTTGTCTTTTGCTTTTTTTTCGAAAGATGCATAGTTTTTGAGATAAACTAGCTGTAATCCATGAACAGCTTTCAAATGGTAAGTAAAGAACGTCTGATGCTCCCGCAAAAAATAGTATACCATGAAAAGAACTATAAAAAAAAATCAAATTATGTCAATTCTCACGTTTTTTTTGTCTCTTAATAAAAATTAGTACTCCACTGATTTTTTCCTAACTTTTCAGTTGAATTAAATAAAGGAAAATAAAAGTACAACAACAAAATAAATATTAAAAAAATACGTATTTATTGGAAAGAATTTCTATTTAAGATTTTAACAAGAACGAAACGAACGAAACAAATAAACTTAACCTATAACAACAAAACAAAAACGCTATCGTAATAATAAATAAATTTAAAGAAACTGTTCAAAATGTGAACCATTTTGTTGAATACATAATTCACACCGTGGAATATTAACTAAAAATTGTCTTATTTCATTACATGCATCCCTAATCCTATTATTTTCTTGTTTTACTTTGATTTTCCTTTATTTAATTCAATTGAAAAGTTAGGAAAAAATCAGTGGAGTACCACTTTTTATTAAGAGACAAAAAACGTGAGAATTGTCATAATTTGATTCTTTTTTTTATTGTTCTTTTCATGGCACACTATTTTTTGCGGAAGAATCAGACGTTCTTTACTTACCATTTGGAAGCTGTTCATGGATTACAGCTAATTTATCTCAAAAACTATGCATTTTTCGAAAAAAAGCAGAAGACAAAAAAGTTTCTAAACCAAATTTTTGGTTTTTAAGAGTTAGAGGCGCCGCATGAAAAAGTTCGGGGGGAATAAATGGTGTACCACCCCAGAAAATGTACTACCCTGTAGATATTGATAAACGTTTAACTACTCTTAATATTGAGTTTAAGGAGTGTAATATGTGTACTAAATTTGGATTTATTATTTGAAATAGTTTTGACAATTAAAGTCCTGCTACAAAAAACTGGAACACCCTGTATATTTCCACTTTAAATTTTTTTAAGCGGATCTTCAAATGTTCATCTACCATTTCCCCTACCATTTTCTTTTTACGCGACGGTTTTTCACATTTAAGACATACTTAAATTTCGATATTACTAACATCCTTTTCTTCCAGTTCTTTTATTATGAAGGATTTAAATGTATCAGTTTTTAGTTTAACATTAGAAAATTCTTCATAAAACCCCTGAATTGAGTTTTTGGCATCGATAACCAGATTAAATGAGGGAACAAGATAATTCCATAACTTTGGAGATATTTTGACGCTGGAGTAAGACATGCAAAAATTCTACTAACTGCTAACAAAATAACTTCATATTTAGAAAAATAATTTTAAAATGCCGATGGTTTTGGAATAATAGGACTATGCTTCTATCTTATGGAAAATAAAAGAGGTTGTATGAGTAAGACAGAGAGGAAAATATTATTTAACTAGAGGCAATCCAGTAATAACCTACATAGGAAATTTTAATCACAAAATCACTTATTGTGACTTAATTATAAGACTTACAACATTGGCGCAATGATATCAAATAAGTGGTCTTTTATTTTCCATAAGATACAAGCATAGTCCCTTGTTTGACATTTTAACTTCTTCCAACACAATGAAGAGAATGGAATATATCGTTTTCAAACGTTTCGCAATTCCCTATCAAAGGTTGCAGTGCCAAAACTTTAGTCCACCATCTGGTGTTACATAATTTTACCAATTTCTTATTTTTTGCATTTTCGTCTCATATTTGTATCCCTTTGTAAGATTTCGATAAGAAGACACTGAAGCCTTTAGCGATTCCAAAAAACGTGTAACTCTGTCATTCACTTGAATGGCATCCGATACTACCAAGTTGAGTACATGGGCGAAACACCAGTTGTAAATAATATTCGGTGATTCTGATGTCCACAAAGCCCTTAAATCCCCATATGCACCTGATATATTAGCAGCTACGTCAAAACTATATCCTATTTTTCATTTCTAGGTTTAATTTAGTAAATTCCGTTTTTAACATGTTTTTTTGACACACCGCGGTTGTTAATTCAGCTTACACCATATTTATCAGCCTTTCTTTCACCGTCATTTAAAGAATTAATATACCGACACTAACATCTTGCTAAACATTTTGGCTTCTCTTATTTCATTCCTACAGAGATGTCTAATGCGCTTTAAGGACTTCATCGTATTTAGACAAGAGAAGAATTAATTCTAGAAAATTTCCTCGCCCTTTCACCGGCGTGTCATATAAATTATAAATGCCTTCGTTATAGTACCTCTGAAGGCTATCCCTTGTTTTCAATAAATATTAGTATACCTATAACTCTTTTTAATATTAAATGATTTTTTGATGTTTATTTACCTAGTGCTTTCAAACAAAGCATCGATGGTATGTTTTTGCTTGAGCGTAAACATGACTCCCATCATCTAAACCTTTCAAAAATATGCGATTTGAATTTGGTGAAAGAGCCATACAAATAAAGCAGTATAATTTATTATTTTGCATAGAATACGATACCAAATTTCTTTTATTGTTTCGCCATTGTTTAATACTTTGGTGTCTACTCTATTTTGATTAAAGAGTAAACTATGAGTAATGTCGGACTTAGGCTGAATAGGATGAAAAGTAGAAAAAGCTAATTTTTCAAACAATGTGCTATTAATTTTAGGTAGTAAAAAGAAACCATCATCAGGGAGTATGTAAATGGTGTTCCACCAAATCATTATTTTTCGATCCATCGAATTGTTCGACATTGTTGTTCTCCTTTAATAAAGAATGTTCGACTGTCGATAATTCACTATAAGAGTCGGGTCCATCACGGTCAGGATTGATACTTGATTGAACACTATGCGATGAAGTTTTGAAAAAGCTAACTAATTTCGCATAGTCTTTTGACTGACCTGCCAAATTGAGTTTGATTTTTGAAATTTTTGCTCATTTTTCAGAACCACTCGGATAAGAACGCTTTTTTCCTAAATTGTCAGCCATCTTGATCTATGACAATTATATTACACGACAGACAGGAATAATGTCCATAAAGAATATTTCCAATTTAATAACCATTACATTTGACGTTATATTCTAGGGAATACTCTGTAGGTATACTGTATTATATCTACATCGCTATGACGCGGTACCTGTCTCAGAAATGTGAAAGATGGGAAAAAATGTACATGACCGATTCGCTAAGGTACCATAATATTAATTTACAAAACCTATAGAGGGAGGGAATCAAGCAAACTTACCTCTTTCTCACACTACACTATCACATTTTAGTACTCTGCGAATAGTGATTATGATTACCGATAACAAAGATCGTTAAACACTATAGGTACATTTTTTAATACAAAGTGTGCAAATAGTATCGCACCAAATGGGATTATGTAGAAACGGTTTGACACTTAGATTTAATCTTTGGTGGGGTTAAATAATACATAAATACCCATCTTGAATTTTTTTTAATGGCAACCTAGGTTGATTTAGAAATACAGCACGGTATAGCATAAGCTTGTTTATTCTAAAATAACGAAGAAAATTTAAATATTAAACAAATAGTTCAAGTGAATAAAACAAAAGAATTGAACAAGAAAATTGAGTTACTTAATTGATGAAAATCAGAATAACTGCTCAAATTGTTGTCATTCACTTTTGACAATATCAATCTAAAGCACTGTCCGGTAGAACTGAACGGGTATCGGATTAACAAGGAGGATTGTCAATATATGGTTCTATTTGCTTGAAACCGCTTAATGCTTTGTTCTCATATGTACGTGACAAAGAAAGATGATATATTATGAATAATGCCTCTATTTCTAGCCGAACAAAAGCGTTTGCAACTTTCACAATAATGACAAGGCAATAAAATCAGATGCAGGTACTGAATAGAAATTAATAGGTATAATAAAATGCCAGTGGTTCTCAACACTGCTTTAAATTACATTTAAAATTTATGGAAGAATGCAAGTTTTATAATAAACATTTATAAAACCATTCATAATAATGAATATTCGATTAAGTTAGGTATTTTCAATTTACATTTAGAAAGTTCATTGTATACCTAAGTATTGGTAATGACTTTAGTGATACTAATTACAATACAGAATCCAAATAAATATGCAATCTGTAACAATAAGTAATTATAATTTATTATACCATTTAGTGGTACATATAGGTATAAATAAAAAACTGCAATATATATACGGATTAAAATAATTAAAGATACTTGTTAATGAAAATTTGGATGAAGTAAGACCTCTTATTTTCAAGTTAACATAAGAAGTGATGACGATGATCTTTTCCAAGATTTGGATGACTCAGGAAGTGATGAATCTGAAGCCGAATGACAATGTATAATTTTCTTTAATTATAAGTATATCTTTGTAATTTAATTAATATTTACTAACATATAAATGATTGTATTTGTTATAAGTATAATGAAAGGTGTCAATTAAATTATTATAGGTAATTAGTAATCGATTATTATTTTTATATACAAAAGTTGCATTTTTCAAATTATATAAGTTAAGCATGTTGAGAACCATGATATTAGATTGCATCAATTCGCATAAGCATTTTAATACCATTCCACGTATCAGTAACTAGTTTCACAATGCTTATTACAATCCAAAAGTCATCTACAACAATGCATTCTGCAGATATGCGGAGGAATGTTTGTGATCGCAATTCTAATTCGAGCTTCTAATTCATCCAATGTTATTGGCCTATTAAATAAATAAATAAACACACTTATTTCCACAGAAACCAAATCGTATTTTACATGCGACTTTACATAAGAAAAACCAGCTTATGATAATATCGTATTGTAGTATTTACTATCAGTTAGAATTAGAAAAGCGATAAAGAGTATTAGAAATTGCTAAAATTGATAACAATCAGTAGAGAACACAGAAATGCTACATTTGAATTAAATTTTTGTCTAAATTGTATTTATTCCCAGCCATTTGTCCAGAAAATATTCCCTCTACAAAGTTAATTTGGCTTTTTAATTTTCGTTATTTTATAATAAATAAGCTTATGACATACCGTAGTGTATTTCTAAATCAATAAACCTGTCAAATGATACCAAACTCAACATAGGTTGCAATTTAAAAAAATTCAAGATGGCTGCCTCTGACAAACACCAGTCGCACAAAACAAACGAAACTCATATCAAAATATGGGTATTTATGTATGTTTTAACCCCACCAAATGTCAATTTTAATCTCAAACCGTTTCTACATAATCCCATTTGGTGCAATACTATTTGCACACCCTGTATGAGTTAAACAAGCGACCAACTTCAATCACAACTATTGATTTCAACAATCTGTGGATCTATGTAAGAAAGCGATTGGCAGTGTGTTCTACATCTACATTAAAACAATGTAATGCTTACAATGCAGATTTCTTAAAACCAAAAGTGCGCTTTTCACAGTGAGATAAATAACTAAACAAGTGAGCCATTCTTTAGCGCTTCATGTAGCCGGCAGCGGGATCATATTTATATCATATCATATTTCACTTACCATCTTATTGGTGACAGCGCTGCGTAAATAGATGTTTATATGAACCACTAGTGGTAGAATAAGCCAAAGAATTACACCCTTCCGTATGTACATAATATTTAGGAACAACTAGTATAAGGGAAAATATATGGTTATTATTTTGGTCTTTAATAAAAAGGGCAATAAAAGGGCAAGGGGGGAGCAGAACTGGAGTGGAACGCAAGTTTCTATACAGATTGCGCCTCTTTATATATTCCTTTACTCAATGATATTATCAATAATTTAAATGTCTACTATGAACTTAATACCCGCTATTTCATTCGATTATTATATAAGAGGACCATACGAGGTGGGCCCCTTAGATGAGGGCCCCGAAGGGATTTCCCCGGTAACTCGCCTGTCCAGTCCGGTCTTGCGTATAATAATATACCATTATTAATTTATTGGTTCTCTCTAAATATGGGACATTAATCACTGTCAGCGCGCTAAATTATGCGTGCCACTAGCCCAGAAACGATCATTTCGGAGAGTATGCTTCGGAATCGTCTCTAATCAGAAAAGATGTAGCGTAATATAAAAAGTGGAATGGTGGTTGACTCCACGACGAAGACGTCGGATGTAGTTAGGGGTTGAGAAGCAGAATGTTTACTTCGAAAGTAACACATAGTGGCTATAAAGTATAGAATTTCGCAATTTTGCGAAAATTTGATTAGTTACGTCGTAACAAAATTTAGTGGTACAGTGGAAATATCTCAGTTAATAGAGTGGAGACTAGTGGATTTTTTAATCACATACTGCGGGTTTGTTTAAGCGTTTATTGCTTCTGAAAGAATCGAAGTGATGGCGTCTCATCGAAGTGGTGCCTCTGTATGAAATTTCGAATTATATTAGTAGCGTTATGTGTGAATGGTATAGGGAAATATCATACAAAAATAATATAAAAGCAACGATAGAGCGGAAGATGCAAACGGAAGATGGTACTTTTTTGAAGAAGTAGGAACATCGCATTGTTGAAAATTGTTTTAGATGGATAAAGCAGAGCCAATTACCCAAGTAACAAAATTTTCAGAACGATGCTATGTCTTGTTTTCCGTAAACATCTAATATCTACCATCAACCGTGAGTCACCCTGTATATTTAATTAGATGAACATCCCTACATCCGTACAAAAAAGTTACATAGTCATATCTTCAGGTCAAATAGAGTACAAGAAGTAAAAGTGACAATTAAAAATTAGGCGACATAATATAAAAACAACCGTTAAATTAAATAAATATAGAAACATAGAAAGGAAAAACAATAATGAAGTAATTTAACTGCGTTGCTTGCTACGTAGTTTTGCGTACATATAATTTCGATGTATCAACTTAATCTTACAAAAAATCTACAATTTATGAAAGAAACCTTCAAGCATTGTCATGTTGAAACGATACCCTTCCATTTATTATAAAGTCTGTCCAGAAACGAAGCGAAGGAATAAAATAAAATAGTTCATTTATTTTACATATAAGCGGTACACGATTTTGCATTAGATTTCTAAAACAAGTTTTAGGATATACCGCTTCCATACTATAGCGTTACAACGTAAGTTATTTATTAATAGCTGCTAATCCTTTAACAATGTGTACATGGGTTTTGCAGACAAACAAATGATTGCAATGTTTTATTGAAAACTTAACTATAAAAAGTGATATTAAAGATATCATTGTAATATATCATTTAATTATAAAACACTTCGTTTGTTAGAAATCATTTTAAATTTAAGGTAAGGCAACAATTATTATATAATATACTCGTACATAATATATCTCCTTATTACCTATATTAAACAAGAACAAACAAAATTTATAAGAAAAATAATAAATATATACTTTTAAAATACAGTTATTCTGAAAACTCATCTGTTTCTTCGGAAGAACTATCATTTGGCCATTGGAAATTACAATAGGCTCTACAGTAACTTCTATCATACTCTCAAGTTTTTGTTCCTCTTTCATTACGTGTTCTAAACACTTTTTCCATTTTTCCGCAATCACCTCACTTAACAAAGTCATTAACAGTTGTCGAACGTCACTTAATTTAAACGTGGTATTATTTCTGGTTACTGCACCCTTAACCTGCGCCCATATTAATTCAATAGTGTTCAATTCGCAATGGTAGGGCGGTAAGCCTAGAACAAAAATATCACGTTTTGCTGCCATCTCGTCAACTTCATATCTTTTAAACTTTGTCCTAACACCTTGTACTAGGCTTAGTAATTCAATTTTTACCATATCATGTTCGAAAGCAATATTTTTTGAGGAAAACCATTCCATTATAGCACCCTTTTTCCAGGAAGTTGTACCGAGCTGGTAGCGTAGTGGTGACACCATCTGCTTAGCATTTGGGAGGTAATGGGTTCGATTCCTGTTACCGTCTACCTTGTGTGAGGTTTTTCAGGGCGTTTTCCTCATACACATGTAGCGGCCTGGTCACTGCGTATATGTACACCATGTGCGGCTGCTTAGGCGAATGCTGGGGTAGTATTTTTCCCTCAGAACCCTAACTCCGTTCCTTCCGATCCTATCCTGACCACACCATCCCTAATCACACCATGCATATATACGTAATGTATGTATGTATGCTGGGAATCCATGATTGTGGCTGAAGGAGCTCGGAAAACTCGAGCAGCTGAATGAAATACGTGGCCTTTTCCTTTTTTCCTTCCAGGAAGTTGTAGGTAAACGTTCGATTTGTCTGGAATGGTAGCTAGGCGTTGTCCATAACAATTACGGCAGCCTTTGGTATTAAATCTAACATTTGTTCACAATATTCCTGAAAAACATTCACATTCATGTCCTCGTAGTAATCACCGGTATTTTGCGATTCAAATAGCAGTAAACCTCCCTCTGTAAAGCTTTCGTCACTTCCTATATGCGTAATAATTAAGCGTCGCCCTTTTCCTGAAGGAGGTCTTAAACCTGTAGGTAATCCTTCTGAAAAAGTCTGTCGTCCACTGGTTATATTTTTGTCTTGCCACATTTTTTCACGTTATTTTTTTATGATTGTGGACCTGAACAGGCTAAATTTGGCCTATCGTGCTAAAGCACTCAGGAACACTTAGGATGATGGATAGAGGGATAATGAATTGCCAATAGATGCCAATGAACAGCTACCTTAAATTTTCTCATATCATAAGTGAGAGGAAAATAGGAACTAGGAGATCATTCCAGAGTTTAGAAGCCGTGTAGAAAAATGTGGATTGCGCCCGTTTGGTACGACAAGTGGAGATTTGTCCTGCATACTGATGATGTGAATGAGCGAACCGAGTGTTTCTCGCAAAGACAGCCGAGATGGTATCAAGGAATATAATTCAGCAGCACAATAGCCGTTGTAATAACGATAATACAAAGAAAGAACTGAAACCATCCTTCTATGCTCAAGGGACTGTATGTGAGAGACGGGTTATTTATAAGCCTAATCTTTTGAATACGATCAACAATATCAGATCGTATTGGGGAGCACTAACCAGAGGTGAGAATTATATTCCAGATGAGGCCGAATTTGGGCCTTATACAGCAGAAGGAGTTGTCAAGAGGTAAAGTACTGCTTAGATCTGTACAAAAAGCCTATTTTATGAGCAGCTGTTTTGGTAGCTAATAGAAGATTGTCAACCCATGAGAGATTTGAAGATACAGTCAAATCCAACAGAATAATAGAGTCTGAAAACTTAAGAACTGAACCATTCATACTTACAACAGGAAATGATCGATCTTTTTTGGCGGACACAAGGCAACACTGAGTTTTGTTAGCATTAAATTTAACTAGATTATAGCTTCCCCATTCGAGAATACGTTGAAGGTCTTTGTTGATTGAATTTGGCATTTCAGCTTTAATTTCTTGATTTGACATAGAAGGTGGATTATCACTATGAGTAGACTGAGATGAACTACAGTGAAGAGTGCTATCGTCAGCAAAGCAATGGATGGGGTTAGTTGTTGAAGAAATAAGATCATTTATGTACAGCAGAAAAGTGTAGGCGTTATAACGGATCCCTGTGGCACGCCCACGTTAATGCTAACTTCTTTTGAAAAAGCCATCAACTACAAAAAAAAGCCATCAACTATAATCTTCATTTACCCACGTTTCGTCTAAATAATAAACGTAATTTAGAAATATTTCGTAGGTAATTTCTTCTCCAACACAATTTCTTCCTTATCAATGAGAGCTGATTTTCTATTCATTTTTTCCCATAAAAAATTCAATTCGTGCAAAATTTGCACTAACATTGTTCTACTTACATTGAGTATACCGTCTTCCTCTTTCACAACTGACAATTTTATTTAATGTGGGTATTTGGTTTTTTAAAATAAAACGAATGCACTATTCTTCTAATTGTAGTTTTCACATATTCGGATATTTCAGGGTTTTTTTCTACCATGAGATAAACTAGGCTCACGCACAGAAACGTTGGATTATGACAATTGTACACATTGAGCACAATAATTTTTTCGTTGGCAGAAAGCGCAGACCTCTTCACACGTTTCATTGGAATAAATTCAGGACTCGACGCCATTGCTATTAAACTCAATACTGCAGCGTTAAGTACACCTTATGATATACCGATATATGACAATAATCATAACCTAGGCTATCGTTATATTTATATATGTATAATTTTTCTGTGCAATTAATGTTGTTTGCATTTTTCTCCCCTAATTATTTCATTAATAACACATTAAAATCTATTAAAGTGTGATTCAAAATACAGTATATACTTTCTAGTAGAATTATTAGTAATTAGTTAGTTTAAAATTATTAAACATGTGGTATATGTTAACAATTTGTGAAATATACGGAGTTGACAATCCAAACAATCAATAATTACCTAATCAACCACGAAATTCTTTTAATCTGAAAACAAAAAAATAAATAATATCTTAGTTCATTCTCAACTTTTAATTAGTATTAATTAATTTCATTATGGCATATCTCATCAATATTACTTCAGTTTTATATTTTTTACCATAAAACAACCCAACGCCACTGGAATCTGCCAAGTATGTGGATTTATTCCTTGGCTTCGTTTCTGGACAGATTATAGTTCAGTATACTAAATTTATAATCATAAAAAAAAAAAATTAGTGCAACACTCGCTTTTCAATTTATAACTTATGAATCTCATTTAGAAAACAATTCACGTCTTAATATTAGTAACACAACAATACAAATAATGATTAATGATTGTTTGCTGTGAAAATGGATGCATAATCGAAATTATGAGTCATCGTGATTCTGTGTGATCGTCAACATTTTCGGTAAAATATTAATTTCACTTTGTTTTACCTCTTTCATAACCTAATTTGTTTACCTTTATAATGCCATAAAAATACACCTACATTTACAGAAGCTTCCTGTACATTAATTATTCCAAGTCGTAGTTATAAATAGGCGCTTTAAATTTTAATTATTCATATTAGAAAATGCTTCACCGTTATCCCGCATTAGTCTTCTTGCAATGAACATTACATACATACTTTTATTACCACTTAAAATGGAGACACTGAGACTCAGTTATGCAAATACATAAACAAAGCGGCCTAGAAAAAAAATGAAGGGGGTGTATGTTTGCTGTAAATTTAACGCCTTGACATAAATAAGGGGGACTGAATTTCTAATTATCCACGCTCGATCCTGTAACTATGTATGAGGGGTGTATTAGCAACTTTTTTAATTAGTTTGCGATTCTGCAATGTTCACTTTAATCAAGTGGTTCTTTTGTGAAAACTCCCGTTTTTTTTTTAATTAAACTAATTATAGCTACAATTGATTTAGTTCCATTACTATTAAAAAAAATGAATATATCAAACACCAATAAAGGCAAATAACACCTATAGAAAATGTAGATACCATTTTTATATCCACATAATTATTATTTTACAAACTTATCCAACATAGTAAAGTTCGATTTTTCTGTTTCGGGATTAGAATGCACAATTCTCGCACGCGGCGCATCTGAACTCTGCCATAAAAATTTAAATTTTACCTGAATTGTATGAAATAGGGGATTATTAAAAGGTTTGAACTCTACCACAACAACTTTTATTTTTCGGCGAGTTCCTTTATAAACAATATCAAAGGCCTACACAAACCGGTAAGTCTAAAACAAGTGAAAATCTGGAACACTGGAACTGTGACAGGATCTGTAACAATCAAAATACGCCCACGTACCGCACAAAATTAAAAAACACCGAACGCGTTTCGATAGCTATGCTATCATCATCAGCGGCCGACCGCTTCTAAAACAACTGTTTAATGAAGTTAGTATTTATTGGCTTCATTGCACTTATTACAGTGGTTTTTGTCTATTTAATGCAGAAGGAAATCCGGAACAAGTGAACAAAGGCTGTATTTAGCTTTATTAAGATGAAAATATTACCTAGTGGCAGAGTTCGAACATCAAATTATGATTACCTGATTCGGAAACCCCGCATTTTGATGTTGGAATGAACTCAATTCTTAAACGATTTTTAGCGACTTTGTTAGAAAATTTATTAGTTGTTAGGGAAACTATCAAATTAAATGACTATTGCCAACCTAATTATTTTACAATCAGATTTTTTAAGTTGTCAGTAATTAACAAATAAGATGAAATAAGCCTGAAACAGAAAATAGTATATTAATACTATTACTTAAAGCATATGTTCGAAGGGCAACTATTTATTCTACACGAGTTCAAGATTCGAATCTGAGCCGCGGGGCGGCCAAGATTCAAATGAACGAGTGCTTAGAAGGCCTTCTGCCATGAATGTTTTATACTATTTTCTGTTTCGAGCTTATTTCATTTTATTTATTAATTACTGAGGACTTAAAAAAATATGGTTGTAAAATAATTAGGTTGGCAATAGTGAGTTCATTTGATAGTTTCCGTAGCAACTAATAAACAACTTTTATATTAAATTTTCTAATAACATATATAACGTACACTAGAAAAAAACCGTTACAGAATTGAGTTCATTCCAACATCAAAATGTATGCAAGAATTGTACATTATCATCCCGAAACAGAGAAAATAGTATAAAACATTCGTTGCAGAAGGCCTTCGAAGGTCTAAGCACTCGTTCATTTGGTTCGATTCGTTGCTCAGGTTCGAATCTTAAACTCGTGTTAGAATAGTTAGTCTTCTCTTCTATGTTTTAATATACCATTCTTTGACATTTTTCAATTTAGAATGTTTTTACGTAAAAGTGAATGTGTCAAGAAAAAGATATGACGTCATCGACATTTTTCTTAAATATCAATCACCATTTTTTATTGCAAAATTAGAAAGGGTACATCTTTTTACGTCCGACAAGGTAAATATGGACGATGGTTACATAAGAAAATATTGAATAAAAATTATCGTAAACATTAAAAATGAGAAAATCTATAGTCAATGTAAGAAAACGTTAAATTGTAAATTTTGTTAAAATTATTTTAATTATTTGCACGTTAGCAACTTGTGTTTAGTTTTTTTATAGGCGACAGTATTGTTATCGTGCGTTTATCTACAGTAACCATGACGATAATTAAACCTGCAAAACATGCATCATGTGACAGGAGTTTGTTTGACAATTATCAATGTACGAAACGTTAAACTGTACATTTTGTTAAAATTATTTGCACGTTAGCAACTTATGTTTAGATTATTTTGATCGGCGAAATGAATTATGTGAACGAATGCAACAATTATGTTATGGTAGAATAATTTTTTGGGACGAAGCAACAATTGCTTTAAACGACCATGTGAACAGACAAAATTGCGTCATTGGGCAACCGAAAATCCTCATTGGTCCACGGAATATCACACCCAAACCCCCCAAAAATTGAACGTTTGGTACGGAATAGTTGGCGGAAGAGTTATAGGTCCTTACTTCTTCAAAGATACTATACCTGGTGCGAGATATTTTGCCTTTCTTCAAAATGACCTCATCTCCGCTCTAATAATGTTGTATCCGGACTTAGAAGAGCCCGGTATGCAACAACGTGACCTCTTTTTTCAACGATATGGAGCGCCGCCACACTACGCTTTATCTGTTCGCGCTTATTTGAATGAAGTTTTTCCAAATCGTTGGATAGGTAGAAATGGGACAATTGAGAGCCCAGCCAGATAGTCAGATTTAATTCCTCTAGATTACTTCTTGTGGGGATACTTAAAAAGTAAAGTATACGCGACGCGACCGGCCAATTTAGAAGATTTAAAAGCACGAATTCGCCAAGAAATTAGAAATTACCGCAGATGTCATCGACAATGTTCAAAATCATTTGTTAATCGCCTTGGCTATTGTAAGATTATTAACGGTGCCCAATTCGAACATTTAACTTGAATTAGCGGACTCATTTTATAAATTAGGCCCAACCACATAAAATTGTCTGTGTTTCAAAATATATTTTATTAAACAAATTATTTGAATATTTTTTATTAGAAATGGTACATGGTATCCATTTAGGTACGATTTGTTCTTCAAAATGGCCACATCTAAACTACCTTATATCACATAATCCAACCTTATATTGAAAGAATGGCCGAAGTGTGCTGAATCCAAACTTGAAATAACATACAGGGTGTCTTATTTAAACAAATCAATGTTTGGTTCGCCCTGTATAAATGAAACACCCTGTATAACCTAAAGTAGTTTTAAAACATACGCCTCAGTTCTTTCTACTACACTTCACAATTTTGTTCTCCTATTCCATCAAATAAGAGAGGTATCGCCCGCGGACTCACGTTTGTGATACCTGTATTAACATCATCCATATTACGTAAAAAGATGTACCCTTTCTAATTCTGCAATAAAAAATGGGGGTTGACAACAATTTCGATGACGGCATATCTGTATATTTCACTTTTACCTAAAAAAAAACCTAAACTGAAAATAAAAATCGCGTTTTCTTCGTAAACTCCCATTCGAATTTTAATTGAATTTATCCGCTACTTTACGAACGCACCGTATAGGAAATACCACCACCCTAGTAACAACATTAATGCAAAAAATAAAATTTTCCAAAAAAGAAATAAAACAGTACCTATCTAAACAACTAAATATCGAAATTCAAACCTGAAGTCATGGGACGCAATAATGGCGCTTGCATACCTGTAACAAAAACAATAAATTAATAATGGAAGAATGAACAGAAAATATACAATATTGTGCCCCATATACAAGTATACTTTTGCATTCTATAAAAAGTACTAGCGTGGAGCTTTGCTCCGCGCCATGGTCAAGACACACCTCAATAACCGTTTACGATATTTATTTAAAGGTAAAATTTTTCTTATAAAAAAATATAAAACATAGCGGATACCCTATTTAAAAATTTCAAACTTCGGGAAAATCAAAATCGTGAATGAATCGAATGAAACTATTTTATTGGTCTAAAACCATCTTCGCAGTATTGCCTTTCTAATGAAACCTTTTTTGAGCACATCGGTTGAATGGTTTCAAAGTCTATAACGGACATAGGTAGAAACAATTTTTGTGTTTTATGATGAATTGAATACAGCCAAATGCTAAAACACAAAAAAACATCATTTTGATAGTCTGGCGTTTTCCAGTACGTTTAGGTCAAACAGTTCCTAATTGGTTTAAAATATCAAGCTTTTAAAAGTTTGGAACCGGACAGATAAACGGACAAACACAGGAAGATCATAAACATTTTCTTTGTTACTTTGGGCTAATTAAAACCTAAAAATAATGCATCATACAACCATTTACCCTTTATTTCTTCCTCGAATTATTTTTAATTTAAATATTTAGAAGGCGATTTTTGAGAAAAAATGAAGGGAGACCTTTCATATAATTTTTTTGTCAAAACCACTCTCCTTCCAAGTTACAACCCCTTAAAGTTGCGGAAAAAATTGTCCTTACACTATAGAAGAATTTAGAAGATAATTGATGCTAATGTCCATGACATGTTTTGGCTGTTTTCAACCCTGCAATGGTTACACAAGAGAGTGAATAAATCGACTCTTATAATATTTTGCCTCACAACTTTTAAATGCACCTATATTTTCCTACTTAAAAAAATTGATTTAGAAAGACGAATTCAAACTGCAACTTTTTTATATCTCGACTATTTCTGATAAAATTAGTTTGATCACAAAAACTAAAAAAATTTACTCATTCGTTTTTCACATACTGTCAGAGAAGTTTTTGTTTGTTAAAAAATAATTCTATTGTCCTGGTTTTCTCAGCGTTATTCTTTAAACCTTTGGAGAAGTGAAATCAATGAAGTACATAAAATGGTAAACTATACAAATGCCGAAATGGTAGATACACATTTTGTATATGGCCCTGCTAATGGAAATGGATTAAGAACTCAAGAGGCTTACGCTGACTTATACCCAGAACGAATATTACCCCATCATGGCACATTCATCAACGTCTTCGAGAAGAAGAAATTTTGTCAAGAACAACTGTCGTTTTCGGCCGTTCTCGAGAGGTAAAAACAGTAGCGCCAGAGGAGGCTGTTCTTAATTTAACCCTTTGAGTCCAGACTTTTTAAAATAGAAAAGTTAATAATTGACGTTGAAAAATTATATTAGGTATTGAAAAATGAAACTAGTTTTATTGAACACAATTATGTATTTATCAAAATTTTCAAAAAAAATGGTGGTTCCAAATTGGGACCACCAGTAAAATGTAGTTACAAAAAATATTACTTAATGTCTATGGAATTCTTTGAAACAATTTCATTTGTTATCAAGGCACAACCCTACATTGCAACTTTCACAATGCCAACGAGTGCGATGAGGATCAATCTTCGTACTACAATGGGTACATCTAACCTTCGTTCCATGGATCGGCATATGTGCAGCTTCACTTGTCCTTTTCTCTATCGGAACCGTAATTTTGAATCTGTTCACAAGTTTCTCATTTAGTGGTGGTCGTCCCTTCTTTGATTTGTTAGGTGATGCACCTACTAATCCGTTTGATACGGCAATTTTAAATTCTTTTAGTGTCAAATGCTGACCCTCACCTCGCTGAATAAATATAATATATGCGTTGACAATAGTAAATAGTAAATGCCAGAAGATTCGATGCCACCATTTTAGAGACTTTCTGTCGATTTGGTAGCATGATTTTAACATGTCAGCCTTGTCAACATATCCCATGTGTGCATTATAGTCTTTTACCAAAGTAAAGCAAGGGAAATCTACTTTGGTTCCATCTTTCTTCTTCCTCGATATAGTCGCTTCGTCAGGTTGATGGAAGTTGCTTAGGAATAATATTGGCTTTTTGTACATCCATTTTAAAATGAAAAGACCTTCCTCACTTACATGCCAATCAGAATCTCCTCTTTTCATGTTTCGTTCATTTCGTAGATCCTGGGGATTCCTTTTCTTCCTTTTCCTAAAGTACCACAGGCGTATATTTTACATTTCAATAAATCTTTCATCAAGGAAACGGAACTAAAAAAGTTGTCAAAGTAAATCTCATATCCTTTCCCAATCAAATCATTAGTGAGGTCTTTTACAACTCTACTTGCTAAATTCTTTTTTGTACTCTCAACTTTTCCTGTGCATATTTGAAATTGTGAAATAAATCATTTTTCATCAGCGCGTACCCACATTTTATATCCCCTTTTTATAGGTTTGAGAGGTAAATATTGACGTAATGAACTTCTACCTTTAAATTTAATCATGCCTTCATCAATAGACTGTCGCTTTGTAAACAGCAATTTTTAAAAGTTTCTTCTAATTTGTCTAGAAGGGGTCTTACTTTATACAATTTATCGTAGTTCTGAGTTCCTTTCTCTGGAATCAACGTATTATCGTTTATATGTAAATTTTTCAAGTGCCACGCAAATCGATCACGAGACATTATCCTGGAAATATATTCATCTCTAATTTCTCGTTTGGAGGACCAATAATCCTTGTAACTTGGCAATTTTTTTATGCCCATAATTATGTTTATAGCCAAAAAACATTTCATTTCTTGGCCACTAGTAGGTACAGGATTAGTTCCTTTGTTTTGTACTTCATACAAATTTGTTTGAAACACTAAGGTGTTTACAAGATCTTCTGAAAATAATGTCAAGAAAATACCTGCTGGTGTCTCATATTCGTCTGATATATTTGGACCCGTTCTTTCTCTAAATTCTTCAATTGTGTTTGTTACGGAATGTCTGGACCACTTTGTTTGTTCCTCAGCAATATTTTTAACAAAATTTATAAGCGGCAATAAATCACCATCTTCGCATTCACTATTTTCTTCCTCAACTTCCATAAGCCCTCCAAAAACATCTTCTGCAATAAATTCTTCGTCACTGCTTTCCGAAATTACAGATCCATCACTTGGAATTTCATCCAATAAAGCAACCACATTTTCACTGGTCAGATTGTCAAGATTATATAATTTATCTGAAATGGAATAATATGCATAGTATACTAGTGGTACCATATGGACCCACCTTTAAAAAAATGAAAAGAAGGTGACAGTTGTAGAATTTAAGTTTTGTATTTATTTACATGTAAAAGGAAAACATAAGTAATCAATTTATTACTTACCCATTGTTGAAATTCAATATTTAAATACAAAAGTTAGTTATTAAAAATTCACTGTCTAGAACCACTACGACACTTGTTTATACGCCTGAGTCTGCAAAGACTATAACCGATGTGCGTAAATTCCAATCATTTTCGTGTTGTAACATGTCTAACGCATGACTCACGTTGGTGGTTCCAAGTTGTGCGGACTAGGACGCTAGGAAATAATGTATAAATAGGTGGTTCCAGTGCGAAGCCACTAGGACTCAAAGGAATCGCTCGCAATAAGTACGATAAAAATTGCATCAGCCGGGAATCGAACCCGCACCGATTGTGTGGCAAACGACTACTACGACTATACCAGAATTGCTCTACCATTATGACATTAAAACAGTTATTTAAAGATGAGTGGCGTGCGCACACGCGCGCTTATGTGCGCGCAATCGTTTTGTCTAAACAAATTTACAAATGACTAAGTTTCTTAGACAATTCGCAATTTCTCTAGACAAGATACGAAATCACCGTCCGATTCGTCTTTAGACTAGAATTAACAGACATTTCTAAATTTGTCTAAACAAAACGAGATTTGTCCAAATTCGTGCTTTGTCCGTGACATATACCTTACGTACATGCATTTCGTATAATTTAAAAAAATTATTAGAATTTTAGAAATTATTAAAATGACCATATAGTCCATAATAGCAAGGATTTAGTAAAGTTACCAAAATAAATATACAGTAAAACACTTTCTCTAGTTAGAAAATCAAACACTTGAATTTCTAATTACAGGTCAGATGAGCTAAACTTTTACACAATCATAAAAATCAATATACGTTTGTGTTTGGGGTATTTACGTATAAAGTGAACAGTTCAGTTTAACGACCTACGTATTTTTGTTGGAATAAATGTGACGCCACGCGCATTGATTTAATATTATAAAAAAATTTATGCAAAATATTAATTCAAGGATATGTTTAATCTTTCCTAAAAATTGTAATCAATATATAGTTCATAATACCAAAAACTAAAAATGTCTTCTAACACTTTCTGGAAATTTCTGTAAAACGTCGTATATTTTTGATACAGTATTACGTATAATATTTAGTACAATCTGTACAATATTTTGTATATTTCGAACAATATGTCGTGAAATACCTTGTGCGATATCTCGTGTATTTCGTATATTTAGTGTATTCAGTGTATCCAGTGTAAGGTGTATATTTCGTATATTTCTTACATCTCACACATTTCCATAATTTGCATAATTCTCTTATTTCGAATAATTACCATGTTTTGTATGACTCGAATATTTCATTATTTCGTATAGCAGGTGATCCTCCCCGATGGATCGCTTTTATGTAACTTTTTATTAGCACATATAAAAACGAAACTTGTATAATTTCACTATACTTCCTGTTTAAGCAGAAATGATCCCAACTTTCGACTTTTAGATGGACGTTACATGTTTTCTTGCATATTTCTGTGTAAAATGACATTCTGAATGCAATAACACTACTTTTGTCAATTTCAGACAAAAGATCTTTAAAAGTGAGCCACGTGGGAGGACGGCCCAGCGTCTCGTACGTTTCGTATATTTCGTACGTTTCACACGTTTCGTAGGTTTCCGTATATTTTGCACACTTCGTACATTTCTTATATTCGTCCGTTACGTATATTTTGCAGAGTGTTTCGTGTTTCGCGTGTATCGCGAAACATTGTAATGTACATTTCTTACATTTCGTGCATTTCGCTCGTATGCCTCGTATGTCTCGTGTTTCGCGCGTCTCGCGTGTCTCGTGTGTCTCGTACATCTCGTACGTCTCTACGTGTCGTACGTCTCGTACGTCTAGTACTGTAGGTAAATATTCCGATTAAAATTGTTGTCGCGATAGCAAAAGATAATTACTACAAGTTATTATATAATAATTGTTATGTGAGAAGAGTTGGAAGACATATTTGGGTAGGATTTTAACTAAGGGTGCCCGCAACCAGATGTTTTTAAGTTGCAGGTTCAGGCTCAACTGGATTTATCGAAAGGGCAAGACAAATTGCTAAAGATGTTTATAAATGCGTTTTGAAAAATAAAAATGTCAGTATTATAAAAACAAATTACACCGCTGTCAAAGTAAAATTTGTTCATGGGTTGAAATGTGATATTTTAAATACAGAATTTCTACGGTTGATTGCACATGTTAATTAGAAATAATGTTTCTTTTCATAATTAAAGGCAAAAGCGTTCACACGAAATAGTTTTATTGCTTTTGTTATTTGATATGGAAAATAGGGGGTGATGCAGGAATAAAAACGGTTGTTGTGCTTAGAATAAGAGAGTTGCATTTGAATTTTCAAGACGTGCGTTATTAAGATTTGACATCGATTTTGTGTTTGTTTAATTAGATCTTCTTTTCTTTTTTTTTGTGTTAATCGATAAATCCGAGTATTTAAACATTTGTGCTGGTGAAAGCTTAAAAGGATAACCTACATTGATAATGTAATTAAAAGAAAAAATTTTACGGTTTGTGAAATTACACAGAAAAGGTCATTCTACCTACTCATTTAAATGGTTAAAACCTAACTGAAACCCTGACTTGCAAAGCTGTTGTTTTCATTGAAATTATGCAGGCACAGAGAAGCTCGCTCTCTTTTTTTTTATGTGTTCTATATTGCGTATTGATAATTCTAACCTGTATTTATAGTGATAAAAACACAAACGATCATAGGTATAAAGTCAGAAAGCTGATCCTAATGATCTAGTTATCTATATATATATATATATATATATATATATATATATATATATATATATATATATATATCCAAATGTCTCTCTTGTTACCGTTATATGCCTATATGTCTATATTTTTGTGTTTTGTTTTATGCCTAAGAAAAATTGAGAGAAGGGATCGCCCGTTTTATTATCTTGCATTTGTAATAATACCTACTAATCATGTAGGTGAATCGGTGTTTTGCAAGGCTTGGTGTCAGATGTTATACTTTGTCTCGACTGCGTGTTTAATGTGGTTGGCCACGAATGGTTTTTCTGTGTACTCAATTATATCATTTATTGTTATTGTCCATATGTATTCTTTGTTGTGATCGTATCCACAAATTTGTATGTGTAACGTACTTGCCCTTTCCATTTTTATCTACTTAAATAATCTGTAACCTGTTTAATTTTCTGTTGTTAATTTTTTTTTATGTATGTTGAATTTGTAATATGTATTACTAGGGTGCTTAATGTATTTGGGTGTTAAAAACCGCCATGATTGGTTAAACAAAAGGGCCACATAGTCGGGATAACCCTCTTCCCGTTTTTTTGGTGAATGATTGACGATCTTATTGTGGATACGATCACACTGTTTATGTTTATTGCCTTTATGTGTAGTTATTGAAATTGCTTTGCATTTTATTTTGGTGATATTTAAATTTTGTAAGGTACGCCCTCTTAACTTGATTTAATGATGTCCTTTGTTTTTTTTTGTGTTCTGTTTATGTCCGGTTGTACCACACCCTGTATAATGCTTTATATGTAATTATTTACCTAAAAGCAGACAGGAATTGGTTCCAAAAGGGATCCCCTGTTTGTTATTTATTACCTGTTTATTTTGCTTAAATTTGAACACCATTTGTAGACATGATTTTGTTTATTTATGACTAAACTTCGTTTTATGCAATGTTATAGATTTTGTACGCCTTTAATACCGATAGAGTAGCATTGATACATCTTTAATCCTTTGATTGCGATTTACTTGTGTTATCTGATTTTTTTTTTTCTCTTTGTGTGATTATTATTGGAATAAAAGGAGTTTTCTTGGTGATTCTTTTCCTCCCGATGTAAATAGGATGACGAGCGAATCACCAGGTAGCGCAACTCGTTCATCTTAATTGTAGTTTTGTTTCATTTAATTACCTTGCCTCCTTATGCAACAAATTAACCTTATCCGACCCTATCTCATGCACATTACACAACGTAAGTTATTTGCCCCCTAGACGATCACTGTTTTTTTTTAATCAGGTTAGAATTTTGCGAGTTCTAGATCAGATTTGTAAATCAACTCTGATTATTTAATCACGGCCAGTAAGGGAGATTTAAGCTATTAATTGGAGTAAGCCTAGCATTAGCCGGAGTAGCATTATTCTCAGTGACATCAATTTAAGCAATTAATAATAGCATCTTATAAGTCAAATTAAGATGCATCCCTTAGTTATTGTTTTGTCTCTTGAATTTACATTAATGCGGACAAGTTCAAAGTACACGTTTCATGTTAGGGTACATCTGGGTTACGACAGTACGTCTCGTACGTCGCGTACGTCTCGTACGTCTCGTACATCTCGTACACTTCCACTTCGTACACTTCGTGTGTTTCGTGTTTCATGTGTTTCGCGTGTTTCGCGTGTTTCGCATGTTTCGCATGTTTCGTATGTTTCGGATGTATCCGATGTCTCGGATGTCTCGCATGTCTCGCATGTCTCACATGTCTCGCATGTCTGTATACCGCGTATATCGCGTATATCTCGTATATCTCGTATATCTCGTATATCTCGTATATCTCGTATATCTCGTATATCTCGTATATCTCGTAAATCTCGTAAATCTCGTAAATCTCGTAAATCTCGTAAATCTCGTATATCTCGTATATCTCGTATATCTCGTATATCTCGTATATCTCGTATATCTCGTATATCTCGTATATCTCGTATATCTCGTATATCTCGTATATCTCGTATATCTCGTATATCTCGTATATCTCGTATATCTCGTATATCCCGTATATCCCGTATATCCCGTATATCCCGTATATCCCGTATATCCCGTATATCCCGTATATCCCGTATATCTCGTATATCTCGTATATCTCGTATATCTCGTATATCTCGTATATCTCGTATATCTCGTATATCTCGTATATCTCGTATATCTCGTATATCTCGTATATCTCGTATATCTCGTATATCTCGTATATCTCGTATATCTCGTATATCTCGTATATCTCGTATATCTCGTATATCTCGTATATCTCGTATATCTCGTATATCTCGTATATCTCGTATATTTCGTATATTTCGTATATTTCGTATATTTCGTATATTTCGTATATTTCGTATATTTCGTATATTTCGTATATTTCGTATATTTCGTATATTTCGTATATTTCGTATATTTCGTATATTTCGTATATTTCGTATATTTCGTATATTTCGTATATTTCGTATATTTCGTATATTTCGTATATTTCGTATATTTCGTATATTTCGTATATTTCGTATATTTCGTATATTTCGTATATTTCGTATATTTCGTATATTTCGTATATTTCGTATATTTTGTATATTTCGTATATTTCGTATATTTCGTATATTTCGTATATTTCGTACATTTCGTATATTATACCACATTTGTATCGTCTTAGTAAAGCATAGAAAATTATCTTTAACTGGGGAATTGAATCTCAGGCTTTTGAAATGTCGGTCACACGCACTAGAACTTTACACAATTAAAGAAATCTCTGTTTGGATTAATGTTATTCATGCATAAAGTATACATACAGTCCTGAATAAGCTTTAATAAATGAATAATGACGGAACAAATATGACGGTGTTCTAACTAATTTGATATAAAGAAAACTTTTATGCAAATTAATGATAAACCTTGTTGAAATAAGTATACAGTTCATTATACCAAAAGGAAGTGTTAAAAAATAAATGCAAAAAAATTAATTGGTAGAAAATGTAAATATGAGAAATTACTATTAATATGCATAAAATTTGTTAAGTAGACTTAATCCAGTTTAAGTATAACTAAACTGGTTTAAGATGAAATAATTACAAACCTTAAGTTAAATAAATCTTTTGAAAAAGCCTAAGGTTACGCGAAATTTTTATTTATATATTTCTTCTTGGAATGTATGGAAAAGAAAAAAATATATTTAACTGTATTTTAAAAATTAATTAAGTTGTCAAACAAATTTATGAAATATGAAAACGCAAAGATAAGCTCGATATAAGGCTAGTTATAGCATAATTTTGCGCTTAAAGGTAGAATTGATGTTTGTCGTGATAAGATGAAATTTCATTAAAACTTTTGATAAACAGATTGATTTCTAACGAAATTCTTCAAAATATCAAAATTCTATTTTGTGATCATGAGATCTCGATGTCAAAATTTTTTTAACAACTTAACAAACCATTAAATTTTTGTATATCGCTTTTACATCTTTAACTTTTACCAAAACTAAACTAAACGTGCTGTCTAACTTTTTGAACGTCAATATCCGACCAATAATTTTAGCTAAATTTCATTTTCTTAACTTTCCGCTATTTCTAAAATTAACTTTGCGCTTTAGAATTAAATGTTCCACTGGCACTTTTTAAACGTGAACTCATAAAAAATGTGAAAATTACCTGAATATTTACTTCCTTGAAAACAGTTTGTCTGCCAAATTATTCGTCAACACACTGTTGAATTCTTTACATTTTTACGTTTCCTTAGAAATATGATTTTGTCCTATTTTTACCTCTTTTAGTTCGTAGTGGGAAACTGCACCATTATTAAATACAAAAAAAAAAAAAACTATTTCAAAAATAAAAAAGTATAAGTTTTGAAAAGAAAAAAAGCATAATTATGTTATAATGCAATAAAATTACACAAATCATATTTCAACAATTTTGTAAGTCATGTTTTTTAAATAACTGGCTTTATATTACACACGGAAAGCTAGAACTACTATTTACTATACTATTAGATCAACGACTCATTTCTCAAACATCTGGTATGCTTGCATTTTAAGGATTCATTTTGAGCAGTTCATAAAATTTTATTTTACCATCTGAGAACGTAGGTAAAAGAGTTCAAACTTATAACCATAAAAACGTTTTCTGGTTAACCGTATAAAAAAACTATTAATAGAAAAGAACTCGATTATTTAAGTTGCGTCTAATTTTTCACTTAAATCACTTCATTCAAATTAGATTCAAGTCTATCATTAAGATAAATGATGTATCAGATTATTAAAATGGGCTCCACCTGAGATTACAAGCTATTGATGTTTATTAAGAAAGATAAACGTGTTCGCATAAAATGTGCAAATTACTAAACTAAATTTCAAATATCAACACTACTAAACCTATATATCAATTCGTTAAAATTTACATATTATTTCTTGTAATCAAATAACGTTTTCTCACATTGCACATTTTTGCAACGTGGGTGTTATTTGCAGTCTACGTACACACATTGGTATGACTTCCTCTGCGACAAAAGGCAGGTGCATTGCCTTATTGAAATTTCAAAGACGTCGTATTCATCGATTACATTAGCGGTAAGCAATTGACATCTTTATACACGTACATCAGAAATAATTAAAAGCCTCACCCCAAACCGCTATTTAAAAAAAAACATTTATCTAAATTAACTGCCTAAGGTGTTACCTTAAACATAATTTTCCCATTTTGTAATAACAAACCAGGTCAAACGGTCGATCTTAAAGATGAGTTCTGCAACGGATGTTTAAACCTGAATTCCAGCCAATATACAGTAGTCGCATTTACAACCCTCGAAGTGTTTTTGTGTACTATCGAAACTCGAAAGGCACACCCTTACTTATGTTAATAGTTATTTTTACTACCTGTTGGATTAAATTTGATTGGAACACCTGTTGAGATACCAGTTTGGTCTATTTAATTTTATTAGTTGTTTGTGAAAGCCGCTCCTGATATGCACACATACAAAAAAGTAGAAATTTCATATCTAAGATTCATAAGTTTGCGGACCCTCAAAGATTAATTAAAGATAATTAAAATTAAAGTGCCGACGCTTTCTTTATCAGTATTTGGGGAAACGGAGGTACTTCAGTTTTATGAATATTCAACGAAGGCTTTTAAAAGCCGTTCCAATTCATGGCGTGGACGTTTGGTCAGAAATAATGGAAAAAGGACGGAAGGGAGAATAGTACCTATGATTTATGTAATTTTTTGCAATTTACATTATTTATAAGGCGCCGGATTTCCGCTTTAATACTAAAAGTTGGATTATTGATCAAAGTTTATATTGTTGGGGTGTTATGTACAGAACACAGCCATGTGGAGGGTACACGTTCGTGCATTTTTCCGAATAGCAAAGCGTTATTGAAATTTCCATTCGCGTATGCGCTTCTATTAAAATATTCACTGTGCATATAAATTGGTAATTTTAGAGTTCGTAGATTATCGTACTTGAATATTTTAATTTAAATTTTTAGCGGAATTACTGAATTAAACAGCTTTTAATTTCTAGTTTTCATTTTTAAAGATATAATTGACACAATTTTTACAGAAACTATACCGACCGTTTTGTGTTTTGTAACAAATTCACGTTTTTCAACGCGCTATAGATAATGTCCCGTCGTAAAACTATTACGAAATAATCGTGTCTATTCTTATGTTCAATTACGAAATGATTAATAATTACATTGTACCTCATTTACTTTTAAACATTTCTTGATGTTTACACAATAAAGAATGAGCACGTTCTGTTAAATTAAAAAATACATTTAACATTCCAGTGTCCGCCAATTTGTTCATGGATTTATTTCAATTTATAAATAAAGCTAATTAAAATTCAAACACCATGATAAAATAACTAAAGCCTAAAGTCAAATGCCCTAAAAAGGGGAACAAAAACTGAATTGAACGATCTAACTTAAAGCTTAGATAGACATTTATAATTAACTTTCAATAAATAAACAGGTTCCTATATTAAATTTTTATTTTAATTATCATTTTAGAAATTAGTACTTAAAAACTGCATTGAGTATAATTCAGGTCACTAGAGTATTGAGTAAAGTTTTTAATACTCACATCGGTATTTTTAAATAATCAAGTAATCCATTAATAACCATATTAAGAACACCTATTATTGACATATACATCTTTAACATAAAACAACAAAATGTTGTACCGGGTGACCTATCCCCTTATATGAGAAAGTAAAATAAGTACAAATTTAAAAAAAAACAAGTTGTTTATACTCATCAGAAATTTATATTTTTGTAAAAAATTTATCTGAAAAAATTTATGGTCAGAGTGGTGACAAAAAGTTACATTTTGTTAAATGGAAACCCTGTATACTACTGCATATTTAAAAAGCGCTTCAAAAGACAATTTCAAAAATATAGGGCAAAAGGATCTACACATTTTTATTCTAATTTATAAGCATTTATATGAAAAAAAGTTCAAAGGCCTGTAAAATGGATTCTATTGGACTTAGAAACTTTTGCGTGGCGCCAAAAACATTGTAATTTAGTCTTCTATCAATTGATGCCATCGAATTTTAAAAACTATAAAAAAATCAGTGTTGCCAACATTAGAGAATCGTAGTTTCTCTCCATTTTTTTTAAATACAGCACCCTATACAACGTGCCCAAGATAAGGATGAACAAACAGCATGAGGATCTTGAAAATGGCAAGAGATACGAAGGCGGTTAAATTAGAGAAAAGTTGTATAATTTAGGTCATGTTCACATGTAGTTTGCAAAAGTTCATTTTGTTTATCGTTTCCGAGATTTAAAACAAAATGCGATTTTTGGGGTTTTCTTTTTTCGTAATTCCTTCATTTATTTTAAAAGATTTTTAAAAACCAAAGGTACCTTCATTGTTACTTTTTGAATTCTATTAGATGGCGTTTTCAAATTTTTTATTCTATGTTTCGTCTCCGAGAAACCATCATCAACTTTACTTTTTTTATATCACCGCAACTAACGAAACACCCTGCATTCGATAGTATTTTTTATTACGAATTTAACCATGTATTACACATTACGGTTTTGAACCTAATTTTTAATTTTTAACCAAAATTCGGATTAATATTAATATTTGACAATATTTTTTTATGTCCAAATATTTTTTAAACCTATTTAATTAGTTAAATAATTACAATAACTTTCAAATAGGTTGTCGCTATTTTCTAGACACAGGTAAGCTTTCATTACTCAAGAATTTAAAACACGGTCTAGCATATCTGGTGAAATTGTATTAACTACTGCTATAACCGATACTAAAAACTGCTCTTCATTTACAAAACTCCCATCGTACACTTGGCTTTTCAGGTAACCCCACAGAAAAAAATCCAATGGACTTAAATCGGGTGATCGGGCTGACCAAGCTGTAACTGTAAGTTCCAATCCATTTTCCTGTAAACCGCAAAGGCAGATAGTCCTGTACATTTCTTGAGTTATGTGCTGGGGCATCATCTTGTTGAAAACAACAGTTGTTAACAAGTGCTAGAGGTAATTCATCCAAGGTAATTCATCCAAGGCCTTTCCCAAATCAGTTCTTAGCAAGTCCAGATATCGTTCGGCATTTAAATTGTTGTGGTAAATAAAAGGTCCTATTATTCTTCGTTCCAAAATGCCCACCCATCCAAATCTATGTTGATGTCTTGATTCTTTTTTTTTAAATAAGGATTTTGTTTTGACCAATAATGTTTGTTACGTAGGCTGAAAATTCCATTGTTGGTTATCATGCTTTCATCAGACCAAATTATTTTAAAAGGCAAATTTAGATCTTCGTCGCATTTTCTAGTAAAAACCTGCTCGCCGCTCCTGATCAGCTGGTCTAAGACCCTGACAAACTCGGAATTTATATGGATAAAACTTATTCTTATTTAAAATTAATTGTGCTGTAGAATTAGCTATACAACGGCTTGTAAAACGGTAAGATCTAAAAACAGGTTGCTTTCGCTCAGAATATTTATGCAAGTACGTCAGCTCAGTAACTACACAATTTCTGTGTGGCAAGATGTAGATGTCAACATATCGAACTTTTCTCGTTTGCAAAACTTCGTCTTTCCATAGATACACTTATTGATTAATTATAATTATAAATTAACTAAGCAAAACCAAAAAAAAAGCAACCCACGAAGTAATCGTAATAAAAACAACTTAAAATACGTACAATTTAAATAACAACAACGATCTCAAGTCTCAACGCAATAAAACTACGTTAAACAGTTTTCAACAAAATGTTACACAAGTATTATTTTATCAAAGCTGTCCAATATTAACTGATATCATACGAATAATGTAAAAATGAAAATCCGAATTTTTCAGCTTCAAAACCATAATGTCTAAGTAATTCATAATAAAAAATACTATCGAATACAGGGTGTTGCGTTGATTGCGCCGATATAAAAAATAAAGTCGATGATGGTTTCTCGGAGAAGACACGTCGAATAAAAAATTTGAAAACGCCATATAATAGAATTCAAAAAGTGACAATAAAGAAGTACCTTTGAAAAAAAACCCAAAAGTCGCATTTTGTTTTAAATCTCGGAAACGATAAACAATAATGAACTTTTGCAAACTACATGTGACCATGCCCGAAATTATACAACTTTTCCCTAATTTAACCGCCTTCGCATCTCTTACCGTTTTCAAGATCCCCATGCTGTTCACCCTTATCTTGGCCACGTTGTATATGAACACATCTTCGAATGTAGCATTTCAAGAGCTTTACAATGATATAGAATATTATGGGACTGTTATTAACAGTATGCTAATCAATTTATGTTGGAAAAAATGCAATATGATTCTTATACAGAAAGCGTTGCTATGACAACAACAAAAAATACCTCCATTATTATAGATATTACATAAATATGATTCTAAACTTCCAAAATGTTTTGTGAACATTGGAAAATTAAGTTATACTTTTAACGAAAAAGATCAACTTTATTCAACTTATGATAACTCAACTTATAATTAATTGTTCTTTATGCCCTCCCATATGAGCGATGCAGTTCCATGCTATCAATAACCTTTGAGACAACAATTGGATAGTCCCTCTAATTTTGACTCTGGTTCCTCAGTACTGGTGGATTGGCTATCATATACCATATCTTTGACAGTACCACAGAAAAAGAAATCCATTGGGGTTAAGCCAGGACTTCGTGCAGGCTAAGAAAAATTACCATGTTCTTCAATCCACTCCGCGAATTCTCTGCTCAAAAAATTTTCTACACCAATCCCTCGATGGTAGGGTGCACCATCTTGTTGCCAAATCAAATTTGACCCGTAGGCAAGGAGAATTCCACTATCCATCATTTAATTATTTCATTTTGCAGTAACTGTATCAATCTTTTAGAGTTCATATTGCCTTCAAAAAAATATATGCCCTATTATGGAGTTACCCCATATATCACACCAAACTTTAACGGATCGTCTCCCTTGATTTTTGGTTTTTCTTATTCTGTGTTTATTTCCATCACTCCAATAAAATGTATTCTTTCGGTCGAAAATATCTAGCGACAATTGTAAATATGGACTCATCCGCCCACAATATATTTTGAAAAATCATTTGGTTCTAGTTTTTGCTTGAATTGAAATTTAAAACTGTTATATTTGTTAATCTTGAAAAACAGGTCATTAAAGTAGATCTCGGAATGTTTAGATGAAGCCTTCCGTGTACAGATTGGTGGATTTTCATTAAAGTGGAGTAATATGTTTAATTCAGTATTCTAAGTAAAAACAGGTCTTCATCTTATTCGTTTCTCTACTGGAAAACCTTTTTTAAAGAATGATATAGCATTCAAAGTGTTTTGCGAGTTGTAATTGTGCCGTCGGGAAACTTTTCCTGGAAGTGACAGCTCGCCAATACAGCAGACTTGTTATTTTTTATTAAAAAAAACCATACATATTTTTTTGCTGTAAAGTCCATGAGCGAACTAAGCAAAATTAGTAATCTAGTTTAGACAAGAGTTCTACTTTTGACAAATACAACAAACTTTTTTGTTGCTATGGAAATGATATTTTTTATGCATCCCAATATTCTAGATTTACAAAAAAATTACTTGTAGTTCTTAAACTATGAATAGGAGACCTATGATATGCTATATCATCGTGAAGCTCTTGAAATGCTCTATTCGAAGATATGTTCATATATAAGGGCGTTGCATTTAAAACAATCGAGAAAAACTACAATTCTCAAATGTTGGCAACACTGATTTTTTATTGATCGATTTTAAAATTTGAGGGCATCAATTGACAGAAGACTAAATTACAATTTTTTGGCACCACCAGGCAAACGTTTCTAGGTCCAATAGAATCCATTTTACAGGACTTTGAACTTGGGACACTTTTTCACAGATAAACGCTTATAAGTCAGAAACAAAAAATCGCAGACCACTTTTGAAGTGCTATTTAAATATGGAATAGCGTACAGTGTGTTCCCTTTAACAAAATGTAACATTTTGTCACCATTCTGTATATAAACTTTTTCAGAAAAATTTTGTAAAAAAAGATAGATTTGAGTATGAACAACTTTTATTTGAAAAAATTTGTACCTTTTTACTTTCTCATATAAGGGGATAGGTCACACTAAACGGCCCACCCGGTATATAGTGTGTCCCAGACAAGGATTCTCACTATGGGGAGCTCGGAAAGGTAATAGATACAACTCCGGTTTAATTGGAAAAAGTTGTGTAATTAGAGGACCAATAAAATGATACAAAAAATGGATGGTGTGATTTTTGTTTTTGTGATATTTGAAAAAATTGAATTATTTTAGATTGTTCTGGCGTTATTATAAATGCTAGAGCATTCTTCATGGCAACTTGTTACGGGCTTTAACATGGCATAGTCAGTTTTGCAATCGGACGTTTCCTATTTTTATACCATCATCAACTTATGTTTTTTAAATACCGTCCTAATATTTTGAAAACTGATTTTGAAAGGTTTTTTTATTACAAATTCAGCAATGTATCACATTGCGTGTTAGGGTCCAGAAATCTGCCAATAAGGTGTTAACAGGATGCAAAAGGAATTTTCTTTGTGGATTACCTTCAAACTGGTAAATCAACAAGCTCAAATTATTATTGTAACATTTTGGACCAGCTGGAATTAAAATTCAAGATAAAAGACCTGATTTACAGAAGAAAAAAATAATTTTTTATCAAGACAACGCATCCCCACACAGCTCAAAAAGCCACCGCGAAAGTCACTAAATTAAAGTACTAATTGATGCAACAACTACCCCATTAGGCAGATTTAACTCCCTTTGACTTCTGGCTGTTTTCAATTTCTCACATCTCAAAATATTCATTCGTAGGAAACCGTCTGCATCGGACGAAGAAGTAATATCAGTTGTGGAAGTGTATTTCGTCGGATTCCCACTTCAGGGACCGAATCCATAAATTTGTCACTTGAACAAGTGTACTGACGCTGAAGTAGAAATGTATTTTAAACCATAAAATCGTGTTTTTCTTGTCGAACGACAAACCTTATTAAACAACCAGGTATTAATGTACCGGGTGTCCGATTAATAGAGGTAGCCGGCTGTATCTCTCTCTTTATCTTTTACTAATGTCGCGAGAGGGCGCTATCTCCAAACTTACGAATTTTTTCGAAAAATTTTATACAACGACGTGTTTATATGGTTAGAAAGAGCAAAAAGAACCTAAAAACTGGCGAAAACCGGAATTGCATATCTCATTTTAAACTGGAAATATTAGCAAAAATATGAATAGAACATGGATATATAAGCATGTAACGTTCCTTCAGCTGTATGTTAATACTAATATTTTTAAGTTATAAAGGGATTACTCGGTTGAGTTTCGTAGCGTAAGGACGTATCGAGAACCGGCTCTGCAAGTGCGATAGATTACATTATAAAAATTTTATATACAAATAATAATAATTAAGAGTGAAGTGAATATCTTTAGCTTTTAACAAATAATGAATTAACTTCTTACACAATATGTTTTCGTTCGCGTCAAACTCTGAAAACATAAATAGCATGACAATCCGCATGTATATCAACAATCCGACATACATTGGCAACCGATAACGTGCGTTCCTATCTCACCTTATTTAACGCCACAGCCAACACATATACCCACCAACTTCATCATTCCGCCTGCACAAGAATAAATGCAACATAACTACACTAACATCCCAAACACAAAACACCAAACATAGAGAAGTCACAAACACGGAAAATACCACTACCGTGAACACTCCAAAACCCCCTCCATTTTTCGTTCACGGGGTACTAGGTTACAATAAAATGACAATTCAACAAATAGTAGAGGATGAATAGTACTGCACAAAAAGTTTAGCAAACAATGTTGTAAAAATTAACTGCGGAACACCTGATACCTACAGAAAAATCGTCAATTACTTCAGAGAAAACAATATATACCACATACCTTCACACTAAATTAGATAGCATAAAAGAAGAATTACTAGAACAAGGCTATAAAGTCCGAAATATAATTAATCCAACACACAGAATTACCAAAGAACCACTTAACTTGGTTTTCGTAGACCTAGGACTAGCGGAAAATAAAAAAGACGTATACAAAATAAGACAACTTCAAAACAAACTCATAGAAATAAAACCTCCTCGAACAAACAAAATCAGCATAATCCAATGCACAAGATGACACTCTAAAACCATTTGTGTGAGTTAAATGTGAGTTCAATGTGGCGGGGCTCACAACACCACATTATCCCAGCAAAATGTGCATTATGCGGTGGGGACCACCCAGCTAGTTATAAAGGCTGGGAGCATTATCATAGACTAGTCAGAGAAAAACATAAAAACGGCATGCAGCCACCAATTCCACTTATAGTCACTATACGCAAAACTCACAACCTGCAACACACTCACAACATATAACCGTCGAAATAGCAGCCAAAAACACAAAAAATGCTGATAACACAAGTACTACACTAACTAAATTCCTGGAAGAAAAAAAAACCTTTTCAACCAACTAATGCAACAAAACAGCACGGTGCTCAATATGATAACATTGCTGATCAACAAAATGAATCAAATAGAAATGGCTAAGTCTCTTAGGATTGCTCAATTGAACGCGCCAACGGTCTCTCTAATCACAAAGAAGAAATAAAATTATTCCCCACATAACCATGATCAAGTGTAAGATGTAGAACAAGAGCTAGCATTACCTGTTCCGCAACATGAACATCTAAGCCTATTTACCTAAATAAATCAGGGTTGAAATCAACAAATTAAATGAAAAAAAGGCATCAGGTATCGACCTCGTCACAGCCAAAATGCTGAAAAAACTTCCGCAGAAAGGCCTAATGCACATATTTAACGCTATACTAAGACTTGAGTATTGGCCTAAATTCTTTAAAACGGCGTAGATAATAATACCAAAGCCGAGGAAAACCCCCACAGATGCATCATTATACCGTCCAATTAGTTTATTACCTATAATATCTAAACTACTAGAAAAACTTCTACTTAAAAGATCCAACAAGACCTCAATCATAACGACTGGTTACCAGATCACCAGTTCGGTTTCCGACAGGATCACACCACCATAGTACAACAATGCCAATACAAACGGTATTGCACTGCAGCCTTTCTTGACGTAAGCCAGGCCTTTGAGAATGTCTGGCACCCAGGCCTACTGTACAAAATTACACAAACTCTACCGATTAAATATTTCAACTTACTAAAAATCATACTATACCAACGTGACTTTGAAACAAAAATCAACGGTGAAACTTCAAATCGATACACTGCCCAATCAGGGGTCCCACAAGGGAGTATCCTCGGCCCCCTTCTTTAAGTAATTTACACTTCCGACATACCAACTTATGGAAATACAATAATTGGAACGTTTACAGACGACACTGCAATACTTGCAACTGAAAACGATCCAGTAGATGCCGCATCCAACCTTCAACAGCATTTGAACCTACTAGAAGAGTTGAAAATAAAGGTCAACAAGACAAAATCAATACACATAACTTTTACCCTTAGAAAAAGTAACTGTCCGATCGTACACCTAAACCAAGTGAATATTCTACAACAAGAAGTAATCAAATACTTAGGACTATACAAGAAACAAATTGACTTGAAAATGAAGGAACTTAACTGGCTAATAGGCCGTAAATCCCAACTACCCATCGAAAACAAAATACTGATCTACAAAGCCGTCATTAAGCCAATATGGCCTTATGGAATCGAACTCTGGAGTTGTGCGAGCTATATATATATATATATATATATATATATATATATATATATATATATATATATATATATATATATATATATATACATATACTTTATTTACTTAAAATTTATTAAACAGCGGCACTATATACAGCAAATTTGTTCTTTATCGGCCAGCCATGTACTCGAAACCAACATTATAACCGGAATCTCTTTACAAATAATCCGCCAGAGTGGCGATATTCATCCAAAAAAAACGAGGTTCGCACTACCAGTAAACATGTAACCACAATATTTGAACTCGAAAGTGTCAATCACTGACAACGGTATACGATACGATGTTATCTTACCGAGATGGGTGAGTCTAAACACTAACCCCCATGAAGGGTTAATGGGAAACTACCTCAACGAAAGCTCTGCCACCACTGTACCGACGTAAGAAGATTCCATCTACCACAGACATACCTATTTCGAATACGAGGCCCTGCTGTGATAACGGGAGTCTACATCGTTGCCTCTTTAACCCTAGAGTGACCGTAAAAACCACCAATGTCCCCTTTCCTCTTACCTCATTATCCCGAGCGTCACTCGCGGTTATCCAAAACCAAAAAATTTAAGCTAAAAGTTTCACACGATGAAAACATGCTACTTCCAAGAACTCATAAGCCCACAGCTTAATTGAAATGGAACCTAGTTGAGCAACCAAACTTTACGAATTTTATAAAGAACACAATTAATCAAAAAGATTCAGTAATCTTTTTAAAAAGAATTACGCGCATAAAAGCAAATTTATATCCTCATCTCATACTTCTTATATTACGATAACAGATTGAAGAAAAAAATGAAGTCACTAACGGTTCCTGATATACGTCTGATTTTAATTCAACAAGCTATATTTAATAGTACTTAAAATAACCAGGAATATAATTCAATTCAATTTATTAAGGCAATGAAACCGAAAGGAAAACATCTATCTGATCGTCCCGAAGTTAGAATACTAAATTTGCAACAAAAAATACGTAAAAATGTGACTTAAATAAAAGTTTCCAAAATTTATACTCTTTTATATTTAATTTTAAATACTTCATTCGAAATATCTTAACCACCGCAAAAAAACTTATAACTAATTTCATTCCTCAATACGAAACAAAATATTCTAAATTTTTAACTTCGAAATTCGAAACAAACGAGAAGGACCAAACTTGCACCACCCCTTAAAGTTTTAGCTACTTAACAGTTTGGGTAATAACGAGAAGATTTTGTGCCTTATGCTCAGTCGTAGATTAAAGTGGGCCAGGTTCTTAAAATTATCGATTTGCCTTATTAACCAAAAAATATTTACATGTACCTAGACAAGTTCGTTTTAAAATCGGGGTTGCTTCTTCCTGAAACTAATTGTTAAATACTTGGACGCCAACTTGTTTTTAAATATGGAATAAACAAGTTAACCATTATATAATAAAGTTAAAAGAAAATTTCTACAATAACAAATTTTTGTACACAACCTATTATATTTAATTATAAACGGAAATATCTTAATGCTAATGTTAGTAACGTTATAACCTAATGAATAATTCATGTTATTATGAGTAATTAATGGAATCAGAATACCTTATTCTTGGTCACACTGTAGATAACGAAATGGCTGCATGCTGGGTCAGCGTAATATTGCTTCAGGGTTGAAATAAATCTGGATTCGTATGCTTTATAATTCCCAAATGAATAAGTCTCACTCTTGATTAATCGTACTAATACCGTAAATTGGATTAACGGTAAAATAATTAATTGCGTAGGTTAAGTTAAAGTAAAAAATAAAAAGTAAACGTGAAAGTAAAAGTGCTTGAAATGCAAACATCTCAAACATTATACAATAACTTTAAATAAACACCATAAAATGTATAGCACTTTTAATAAAAAATATTTAACAGAGCAAAAATGGATGCTCTACTACCTTTCAGTATCGCACAAAAAACGACGCTCCCAAAAGGTCTTTGCGCATGAACATGTCTGAAGCTGAATGTGCAAACGATATGCGTACGAGTTCTAATTAAAATAATTAAATGCATGTTTTTATGCAACTATGATATGCAACACACGCTGCACGAAATTCATGTTAAGTTGCCTAAATACGTAAATTTGATTACAAACGTAGAGTTTGTTACAAACGGGTGGTGCTTAAAATTTCCACACAGTGTGACAGTATTGAGTAAACGGTGTCTTTGGTTACAATTGTATCATATTGAGCTCCATCAAGCTTTGTCTGCCGCAGATTACAATACAAAGTTGGACTACTGTCATTGGTTAATAAATGTTAGCGGAAGACATAAATCTTTTACTGCTGAATCCGTGGAGGGATGAAGCATAGTGAGGGAGGAATCAATAAGCACAATATGCATTTCTGGTTTGCCAGAAATCCCCACTAGATTCAGGAGATTCAGCATCGGGAGGATGAAGTGTGAATGTTTGGTGTGCCATTCTAGGTACACAAATCTTAGGTCCTTTTATATTTAATCAGCCTCTTACAGGGCAAACATATTTAAATTTTTTGGCAATCCTTCAATATGATGGTTGTCCGTCGCATTTCGCTGCAAATGTTCGTCGATTGTTTGATCAGATATTGTCTACCAGATGGATTGGAAGAATGAGCCTATTTCCTTAGCCTGCAATGTTACTTTTTATATCCACAAATAAGAGAAACAGTAAAATGTTACTATTTTCAGTATTAATATAATTAAATTTTTCTTGTAGGTCATCAGATTTAACATGTATGGATTCTACTGATGGCCCAGACTAAAAGAATTTGTTTATACCACGAGACCCTCAACGAGAGAAATGTGATTCAACGGATAACGGACGTTATTCGTAACATAAGTATAGCGGAGGAGGAAACGGCTGTCTTGGTAACCAGTGAGAGACTAGAATTGTATTTTCAAAATGATGGGCACTAGTTTGAACTTTTAGGTCACTGTATATTCCATGCTTTTGCTTATTTTGTGTTATTCATATTTTGGTAATATTTCCAGTTTAAAATGAGATATGCTGTTACGGTTTTCGCCCGTTTTTGGGTTATTTTTGCTCTATCTAACAATGTAAAGATGAATATATCGTATTTAAATTTTTCGAAAAATAGCTTTTAGCGGCATGAGGTTTATAGCCATAACTTATAAGGTAAAAGATGAGACGTGGAAAAGCTCTTCTAAGATCAAGTTTACTCAATTCGGTTAAGTGAAACCCGAGTTATGAACATTTTGCAAAATAACGATGTACCTTTCTTCTTCACACCACTTTATTTGATAGATAATATTATAGATTGATAACAATAATAATATTTTGGGACGTACCTTCTTCTTGTAATTTTTTGTGAAAATTATGTTTTTGATGCCATTGTTACGCCCCTCAGAGAATTGAAAATATTTTCCAGCGAACCCTCTTAGAGATTTTATTAAAAAAAATTTTTAATGGGATACCCAGTCTTACTATTTTCTTCAGGAAACCGATAAAACCTTGAAACCAACTGCTTTTCTTACGTAATAAATTATCTAAATGAACCATACCTTTTACATTACGACTGTGCTAGTATCACGTAATAGATTATATTTTTTTCCAAGGATGTTTTATAATTAGTCAACAAGTAAAAATAAAAGTAAAAGTTCAAGTTATCTGCTGATTGTGTAAAAAGTATTAACTTTTAAATTTAGCAAAACAAAGCGCGCCAACTTCCTACATGGTCAGATCCATCTATAAAAATAAATCTTGTTTAAAGAGGGAGGACTTATATTATTAAACTGACGTTCAATACATGACGCTATTAATTAAAAAAGGAGTGGTACAAATCGCAACTTGCGAAGCTTTACAGAAAATAACGACCGTTGCACGACATTACATTCATACCATATTTATAATCTTATGTAAATGAAGTTTTATAATAAAACAGCCGTACACACAGATAAATGTACTGTTAACTGTGTGATGTACCCACTTTCTAATCATATTCAAATGAGTATTCGAACTTGACATTTGTTGTACATGTCAACCAACTTAATAACATATTTTTTTTAATTATAATCACATAAAAAAATCTTATAATTTTATAAACCAAAACGGCATTATTTTTAAACTGTGATCGTACAAAATCGGGGTTATAATATGGAGGTCAGGGCAATTTAAAACTTGCTTGAATCAAAATAAAATTTAGCCTACTTAAAATATTTACTATGTTTTTACGTCGCAGTCTTCCGGGCATCAAAGCTAAATTTATGGCTCCCATATACGAACAATAAAAATAAGTATTAACCCGATTATCATATTTGCGTGTACGTTCATTCATTGATAAAAAATATTACGAGGTTAGATTAGTTAGAAGGTTTTAAACAAATATTGAAATTTACTTCCCAGTATTTATATTTTTTAACAACAAATACGTAACGCAAACTCCTTGGAATAAGAAAATTTGCAAGCGCTTCTAGAAATGGTTTTCTTTATTAGGAATTCCAGGAAGGAATTGCGCATGTGAGGAAAAAGAAAGATTCGAAACAGATGTAAACTTTAGCCTTGTTTCTTAGTCGAAGTTTGAACAAAAATCTTACGTAAGAATGGATGTTTGAAGAAAGCCAAGAAGAAAAAAACCATAAACAAATGGATTAGTAAGTGACCTCGGTGTAATTTTAATGGGAAACAGCTGCGTGAAAATCACATCTGCCAAATAATATGCGCAAAAGCGACAAAAAGATAAAATTTAGGTAAAGTTCACCCAGAAATATACGACATGTGTGGAGGTCATTCTCACCATACCAAAATTAGATTTTCTTTACGCTTTACGCATCGAAACGCATTTTTATTTTCAATGTTTAGCTAATAATTAACGTAATCGGTTAATAACCTTTATGTCTCTTCACGCTAATTTATTAACAACCTTTAAAAAGAAACAAAAATGAAAAAAATAGATGCTAAGACAGATGAAATATTAAGAGGCATCTGCAGCTAATAGGAAGATTTTAAAATTTATGTTAAACCGCCAAAAGTAATTCATACTAATGAAACAGTTGAATAGCTTCTAAACAAATACGTATAAATAAAGTCTATTTAAAAATTTTACTCAATACTAATGTACAAGTATCACTCGACGTATTATGATTGATCTCAAGTGGCAACACTGTAATAATAGTAGCGATTGTATGTATGATAAAAACCGGACTTAACCAATTTTCTTTATGTCTAAATCCACCAATTAATTATATAAATGCATTTCATGTTAACACAATTGTAATTACTTATTAACATTATATTGAAGCTACAAAACTAACATTAGATAATTACAAAGTAATAACATTAACATTTTGTCTTTGTTACTGTATATTACGGAGAAATTTTTCTTTGTGAGAGTGTAACAAGTCATTAAATTATAATTGACCATTGTATTGTCAAACTGAAAATTACTTAATAAACATAGTATTTCAATTTTAATGTTGCAAAAAACGCAGAATTAAAAGGTGTGAAATTTAATAAGATAATACATATATAAATGTTATAATTTCTGTTGTTTCAAATGCAAACACGCCTTAATCTCGAAAAAGTTTGAGTTGGCCGACTCAGAAAACTTTCCCATCGTTTATTATTTGGGTGGACTCAATCCAATACTTATGTCAAATTTGAATGCAATCGCTTTCCAAGTTTTTGAGTTACCCCGCTGCTTAACCCTAGAACGCCAACGTTCCAAAATGCTACGGTAACGCCAACCTTATGTAAAGTTTACGTGTATGATACGTGAACTAAAAGAATTTTATTTCAAATATTTGAAGCAGCAAGATTTTTAACCAATTACACAAAAATATTTATTTTAGTACATTCACAAATCAAATTTATACTTGAAAGTATTGTTTGTAGTTGTGTGTTAATTTCTTTCTTATTCTGCGTTACTCGTAGTACAATCTGCTTTTTTCAAAGCAATATTGCTAGTTGTATTTGTAAAAATAAGTATACAGGGTTTTCCACGGTAGGCGTTCGTTAGAAGTTTATGTGATTAGAAACAATTTAGAAATCTGAATTTTTGGACTTAAGGGTTATTTAAGATTCTCTTTCATTCTAAAATATTTTCAAGGTCATGTTACTTCCGGTTATACCGGAGTCGCCACAAACTTCCTTATTTTAAATGGAACACCCTGTATATTATTTTATTTTTGGATCCTTGACAAAATTTTAGGATGTCTTTCTTATAAGGGTTTCACCTTTTTTCAACTGTTTCTTAGATATCTTGATTTTTTCAATAATTTTGAAAGATGTAACCCTATTTTCAACACTGCTTGTCTTACTTATTTTTGACTGATGGAAAGTGCTTCTGGAGTACACAGAAGCATACGAACTATACTTTTGAAATACTCATTAACAATTGATTTATTGCGTACATGGTGTTCAAAATTTGATGAACTATTAAACAATTTTCAAAGTTGAAAAACTTTGTTAATTCAAATGTGACACCCTGTATATTATTGGATGAATAGATGCAGCATTTAGTTATGCATCGTTTGGCTATATACCTATACCTATTATCGACAATTTTCTTCTTGTTAATTAATATTTTCTACTTTAATGTGATTTTTGACTGAAACTGAAATGTTTTTCAAAAATAAAATGAACTTAATTCAAACTACACAAATTCTATTTTATTAAAACAATGAAATAAAACAAGAAGATAACAAAATTGAGAGCATAATAACAAATGAAAAACATAAAACAATTATTTGAACATAACTAGAAGAAAAGTGATAAAAAAGATAAAATGAATCATTACAAATGTTCCACATGACCGCCAATTTGATTTAAGCGTTTTATAACTCGTATAACTCCGTATTTTTTATAAAAGCCGATAAAATTCCAAAACTGCAATCTAGTGAGCCTTGATTTTGACACGCATTAAAACATTGTTGTTGATTTAATGTCAAATCAGTACAACTCAAGTGATTTTGTAATTTTTTAAGTATTTTTTTTAAGTACTGTTTATAATGGAATGTATTTAAGAATAGTAGAGAAGGAATTTTCAATCGCCGAAATAATCACTACTGGGCACAAGATAATCCTCATGTAACAAGAGAACGTAATCACCAGTTCTAATTTAGTTTTAACGTTTTTTGTTTAGTTATAGATAATAGAGTGGCATATCAAGTGTACGATGAAAATTTGAATGGGGCGAGATATCTTGAAATTCTCCGTGGATGGATTTTCTAAATACTCTACCTGCATGTGACAGGGCAAACAGTTGGTATCAGCTGGATGGTGCTCCCGCACATTCCACTATAGCTGTACACAACAGTTGACATTGATGTTTGAAGATCGGTGGATTGGCCCACAAGGACCTTGGAACTGGTCACCGAGATCACCCGATTTGACACCCCTGGACTTTTACCTCTGGGGTCGTATAAAATAATTAGTGTACTCTAGGCCAGTTCAAACTAGAGAGGAATTTCTAAATCGTGTTCACAATGCATTCAATAGTATGTGTCCACACGAAATTCGGCAATCTATTTCGCAAGGAGTATATGATAGAGTTATAAAATGCTTAAATCAAATTGGCGGTCATGTGGAACATTTCAATGTTTCATTTTATCTTTTTTATCACTTTTCTCCTAGTTATGTTCAAATAATTGTTTTATGTTTTTCATTTGTTATTATGCTCTCAATTTTGTTATCTTCTTGTTTTAATAAAATAGAATTTGTGTGGTTTGAATTAAGTTCATTTTATTTTTGAAAAACATTTCAGTTTCAGTCAAAAATCACATTAAAGTAGAAAATATTAATTAACAAGAAAATTGTCGATAATAGGTATAGGTAATGTTATATCCAAACGATGCACAACTAAATGCTGCATCTATTCATCCAATAATATAAAGGGTGTCACATTTGAATTAACAAAGTTTTTCAATTTTGAAAATTGTTTAATAGTTCATCAAATTTTGAACACCATGTATGCAATAAATCAATTGTCAATGAGTATTTCAAAAGTATAGTTCTTATGCTTCTGTCTACTCCAGAAGCACTTTCCATCAGTCAAAAATCACATTAAAGTAGAAAATATTAATTAACAAGAAAATTGTCGATAATAGGTATAGGTAATGTTATATCCAAACGATGCACAACTAAATGCTGCATCTATTCATCCAATAATATACAGGGTGTCACATTAGAATTAACAAAGTTGTTCAACTTTGAAAATTGTTTAATAGTTCATCAAATTTTGAACACCATGTATGCAATAAATCAATTGTCAATGAGTATTTCAAAAGTATAATTCTTATGCTTCTGTCTACTCCAGAAGCACTTTCCATCAGTCAAAAATAAGTAAGACAAGCAGTGTTGAAGATAGGGTTACATCTTTCAAAATTTTTGGAAAAATGAAGATATCTAAGAAACAGTTGAAAAAAGGTATAGGAAACCCTTATAAGACTTATCCTAAAATTTTGTCAAGAATCCAAAAACAAAATAATATACAGGGTGTTCCATTTAAAATAAGGAAGTTAGTGGCGACTTCCGATATAACCGGAAGTAACATGACTTTGAAAATATTTTAGAATGAAAGAGAATCTTAAATAACCCTTAAGTCCAAAAATTCAGATTTCTAAATTGTTTCTAACCACATAAACTTCTAACGAACGCCTACCGTGGAAAACCCTCTATATAAATATTTTAGCTAACATCTTGTTTTTAATAAATTGTCTTTTAGGTTAGAATCTTACTTACTTACTTAACCTTCACGCCATTCCCTTGCGGGGTAGGCAAAACAATCCCTGCCTCTTATTTATTTTTCATTCACAACCTTTCTCCATGCTTTCCTATCTCCGCATACCTCCCTAGCTTCCGCAAGATTCATACATAGTCTCTGACATGCCCTTTTGTTTTTAAAACTCCTTATCATTCTTTCCTTTATCATAGATTCTACTACATTCTGCCAAGTTTTACGCGGCCTACCAGAGCCGGCCTTTCTCCTAACCTCACCCACATATATTTGTTTCGTTAATCTTGCGTTGTTTATTACTTATTCTCACTGCCTCCTTCGTTTCTTTATTTCTTAATCTGTACACCTCATACAATCGCTTCTTCTCAATCTCATTTTTTGCAGCAATCCTTGCCATGTACGCATCTCTTTTCTTACATATTGCCTTTTTTACCGACTCATTCCACCAAGCACATTTTTTCTGCCTACCTACAGTCACTCTTCCACATAATCGCACGGCACAATTGACAACAGAGTTTTTCAAGCTTATCCATGCACTTTCAACGTCAGTGTCTTTTATTTGTTCGTTCTACACTGTTTCAGTCACATTCAACTCTTTACTCACAGCATCTGCGTATTTCATTCTCGCACCATTATCCACTAGTTTGTCAACGCTAATTCTGGAACGTTCGTACTGTTTGCTTTCCTTCTCCAGACCCACTTTTGCCCTAAACACACTCTCGATACAAACAAAAAGTGGTCAGATCCACACTCCGCCCCGCGCATTACTTTTGTGTCTTTCACCAGGTTTCTAAGCCGTTCATCATACACTATCAAGTCGATCATACTTTTAGATTCACCTCTTTGCCATGTATACATATACACATTTTTATGTTTAAACCACGTATTGGATACAAACAGGCTTCTCTCCACACAGATGTTCAGCAGGTGTTCACCGTTCTCATTGACTCTTTGGTCTCCGAACTTTCCTAAAACGCGTTCACTATGTTCTCTCTGTACACCCACCCATCCGTTCATATCCCCCACTATAATCACTCTTTCGTTTGGCTTACATACGTTCAACACGTTCTCTACTTCATTCCAGAAGTTCTCACGCTCCTGGTCTCTTTCTCTATTCACCGGTGCATAGCATGCAATAAGAAAAATTCTTCGAAACTCCACTTCCATTCCAACCCATATTACCCGGGGAGATACCAATTCGTACTGTTTAACACATCCTTTCGCTCTTTCACTTATGATCATCCCAACTCCTTTTGCGCCATGCACTTCCGTCTCAACTCCTGACCATAGTGCCAGGCTGCCATCCTCCATCTCCACAGCATCCTTTCCTTTGCGCTTTGTCTCCGATACACACAGAATGTCAAGGTGTCTTTTGTACATTACATTCGCAATTTCAAATTCTTTACCATGCATACCTCTAACACTCCACGTACCGACTCGCCATTCATTCCTTGCACAGTCGTCAGCAACGGGACCTGTTTCGACCTTGACCGCCCCTTGTAGCCAGGTCGATCCGAGGCAGTTGTATTGTTTTCTTGAATAATACCATAGCGAGCAGACCGGTTACTGGCCAAATCGTGCCCCGGACCCTACTAACGGTATCGTCCTACTACTGGACAGTTATTTGTCTACTGTCACGACATAATAGATAGAAATAATACATCGTATACTTACTGTATGAATCTCAAAATGTACATAAATACATGTATATTTTTTTTTCTTACCTGCCCTTCAATCACACCACGCGTTTAACCATACTGCTCTATATGCGATTCCTGGTTCCGCGCCCCTCGCCGGACTTGCTGGTATTTATTAGCGACCAAATGATTCAATTATTATTTATTTATATATTATTTATTTTTTTGCTTTTCGAGTTATAGTTATTTCAATATCCTTTAATATTTATTTATCAAACCAGTTTTATTATTGTCGCGAGCCGTGACAACTTAAACAAATATTTTATTACTTCTCTATGATTAATTGTTATTGCAACAATGTTTACCTGTTCGAGTCCAATCCTTAGACAAAAGGTTTACGTTTGCTTTATAATTTGTTAAAGTTAAGATTTTAACAATCACATGGGTTAACAGAGCCGTATTTTTCGTAAATACTGTAGCAATCCTAAATGTTTTCGCGCCTATTTCAACTAACCTTTTACTGGTTAGATTATCATTATCTTTGTTTATTATTAATATTCAAACCGCTGGGTATAAAAACCTGTTCAAACGTCTACCCCTTATTTAATTGATTTAGAAGCTGTCATTTAACATGTATTTAACTGAAAACACCGAAATAAAGCTAATTATTTAACTTAAAACTACGATGATCTTTCATGTTCAAATTTTTATTACAAAAAAATTTACAATTTACCCGATTTCTTGTTTTATTGTTTTGAAAATAAAAGGTATTTGAATTCAATCGAAAAAAGTAAACTTTTAGAGTACAACTTCTTTAAATTTCTTATTTATTAAACGAATATTGAAAAGGAAGTGAAGTATGTTAATTATTTAACTTGAAACTATGCACCTCTATTTAATTTACTCGGTTCATATAATATGCTATTTACTATTTAAATTTTTATTATTTAAAATTTTCAATTTACAATTGCTGGTGACGCGCCTACCTGCTTTCCCTTTGCCTTTACCTGGTTTCTTGTTTTATTATTTGAGAATAAAAGACGGTATTGTACTGCAATCGATAATGTGGAGTTTTAGTAAAACTAAATTTTCCTTAAATAGCTACATTTCTTATTTATAAAATGAATATTGTAAAGAAGTGAGGGATACTATAATTAGTTAAATTAAAACTATGAGGATCTATTCAATTTAGTATGTTTAATTTGCTACTAAAAACCGAATTGCTTTATTTATTGCCTTAATTCATTTACTGTTGGATTTAGGATGTATTTATACTTCAATTGTTAAAAATTTTACAGAAACGCCCGGGTTTCCCTAAACTACTTGACCTTTCTTTCTTTTAACTACTAAAATGCGTTTTATTTATTTGAGAAAAGAAACCGTATTTCATCCAGAATGTAGATTACAAATTAGAGCTAGTTATTTGTTTATTTATTTGCTTTTTTTTGCTTTGGAATGCGGCTTCGATCCAGTTAAAATTAAGTTATTTTGATTGTCATTGCAAACATGTTTACCTGTTTGAGTTCAAGACAAAGGGGCGGTATTTGCGCTTTAAGCTCACTCTACAATTTTACGAGTTTTAACAATCACATCTGGTATGGGTTTAAGAGCCGTAATTTTTTCGTAGAAATTCAACCCTACAGCAATCCCAGATGTTATTTACGCGCCTCTTTTGTACACGTTACAAAATTTGACTGGTTAGATTATTGTCTTTGTCCATTATTAATATTAAAACCGCTGAGTCTAAAATATGTTCAAAAACTCACCCGTACCGTACAGTAACTGTATTGATTTAGAAATTGTCAAATTAATCCGGACTTGCTTCACTAATCCAAGGTAGAAGCTGGAGCCATCACAAACACGTCCTATCGCTTTGACGATTAACAATTGTATGTAGGTTACAACCTAAATCCAAGAAAAGTATTCATTCCGAAGCACGAAACATTATTAGTAATGTGATTGAATTCTTTGATAGACAGAAAGCTGCTGGTGAATGGAGTTTTCCTTTGGAGAAGGCCAGCGAACTAGCTGCTGCTGCTGTCGGAAAATCGTTACCAACTATAATGAGAATTAGAAAGGAAAAGCAGTTATCTGAAAATCAGTTAATAAAACCGCCTTCTAGAAAGAAGCGAGGCGGAGGATCAAACAATAGTTAGTTTTTGATGATTGTGACTTAGGCATTTTAAAAAGGACAGTTCAGGAAGTTTATACCGTCGACAAGAAAGTTCCAACAATAAAAATATTGGTTGATAAAATGAAGGACAAAGTAAATTATGCTGGTGAGGAAGATACGCTTCGAAAGCAATTACTAAATGTAGGATTTAAATTTAAAAAATGCCACAATAAAAGAAAATTATTGGTGAAACGCTACGATATCGTTGCTTGGCGTTCTCGCTGCTTACGCAAGCTGCGAGAGAATAATGCTCTGGGGGAAAACAAGTAACCGGTAACATTTTTGGATGAAACCTATATCCATCCTTCATATGGTGTCAGCAAGTGTTGGCAATCTGAAGACCAGCCTGGAGTATACCGAACCGATAGATCAGGTCAACGATACATTATTGTACACGCAGGTGGTGTCTACGGATTTGTGAATAATGGGTTGTTAATATTTAAATCCAAAAGCAAATCAGGAGATTACCATGATGATATGAACCATCATAATTTTTGCAGTGGGTGGAAAAAAATGAATTCCAAATTTACCACCTAATGGTATTGTTGTAATGGATAATGCGCCATACCATAGTGTGGGAATCAATCAACCCCCAACCCAAACTGCACGAAAGCAATATATTCGTGATTGGCTTGAAATCAATGGGGTTTCTACTACAGTGAAATGCCTAAGGCTGAATTAATAACATTTGTTAAGGCACAGAATCAAACTAAGAAATATTATGTTGACGAATTGTTGCAGAACCATGTCCACACTTTACTACGCTTACCACCCTATCATTGCGACTTAAATCCCATCGAGTTGATATGGAGTATGACAAAACACAAGGTGGCAATGCATAACGTCGATAAAAATGGTCTTCAAATGGAAAATTTAGTGCGAACAGCCTTTGCCGAAATAAGCCAATCAGATTGGAAAAAACATTGCACACACGTCGATCATATAGCCGAAGAAATGCTGTAGCGAGACGGATTCATGGATCAAGCAGTTGAAAAATTGATTATCACAATTAATACTGGGTTATCTGACGATGACACAAACTCGAAGAAGTTTCGGACAGTGAATAAAACTTTAAATTTATAATCTTTTCTTAGCATTTTGTAATAACATATTATTTTTTGTATTTGTAGGCCGAGATCTAGAGAAACGGATTATGCAGTTTTTAAAATTTTGTAATAACATACATCATTTTTGAATTTCTTATTTTGTAATAACATGTTATGCATTGTTTTATATACATACTTATTTTGTAAAATCGTTTATTAAACTTAATAGATTCATTTGTAGTGGATAATTATTTGGCATCAACAACGTCTTTATTAATTCCATCTACCGTGAGAGCATTAATTTCTGTCCAGAACAAAATACTTTCCACTGCCTATGAAATCAAACTTTACTTCCAGAAATTAAAAATTTTATTATAATAAAAGTTACATTTATTTAATTTAAACATTAAACATTTTTAATTTGGGATTTTTAATCCTAAATTATGACCTCCATTATTATTTAAACCAGCATCTATTAGTTTTTTCATATTGTTACACATTTTTAAACTGGTCTTGATTAATGTTTTGAATCACAGCTCTAATTGCATTTTTAAAAATACTGGACCTAGTATATATCTTCTTGACATAGCTACATATACACCAATTTCTGTAGGATGTAATGGACCTTGTACAAATTCACCAGGAGCTCATCAGACCAAACCGTATATTGTATTTTATGACATTATGTAACCCGTTAGATAAAACCACATTCCATAACAAGTATAAAATGCATAAAATAATTAATTATTGTCATAGTAAAAATAATTATTAAAAGTTTGTACCCGTTTGTTATAATTGCCGTAATTTTTTAGGAATACGTTTAGAAATACTCGTACATCAACCACATTTTCAGTTAAACAGACTATGTACAGATGATTTACCCTTGCCAACACTGCCTGTACTTCGAAACTGAATAAATCCATTCACCATTTTCATTCTGCTGCCTATTTCGAAAATAAGATTCCAACATAAATTGGTTTTCTTGCAGAGACTGCTAATCTAAATCGTTTACATTTAGGTTAAAGGGTTACTTTTTGTTTATGATGTACTTACTTATGTTAAACGTTTTTGTAAACAATGAATCTTAAGAAAGACTAAACAAGCATATTAAAGAAAATAAACGAATAATAATAGAAAACACTGAAAATAGCTCTCAATTCCCTAATGCATTACGCTAAAAATGTCAAATACAAGCTGTTAATTTCTAGTAGAAAATAATATCGTCTGGACATCTATTTATGCTCTCTACGTAGTTACTTGTGTTGCGGTTCAAGATCCAATTTTAAAATATTTAAATTTACCGGCAAAATAATTCTTAACCTGAATGTACTCTGAAAAAGACGACAGCGCTAGTTCCGTCCTCTCAGATATCATGTTTGCTTCGGTCAACTGTAGTTAATGAAACAAAGTTGGTTCTAAAATATTTTATTTACATATGATAAGCATTCAAATAAACGAACAAAAGAACTACACAAAGTGAAATCAAGAAACCTAACACGGTATAAAAAAGTAAATATAGCATAGTTACGTTATTTTTTGAGAACTGCGACTCATTCATAACATATTTTAATCTGATGTTCTCCACAGAGTGTTCGTGGGCAAGTAGCAATGAGTTGTCGTCATCCTTTTTTTTAGCGAACGGACAGATGCTGCAGTTTGTACTTGTTCCATTTGGGTGGGCCTTGAACATTCTTTGTCTATTACATTGGTTATAAATTCCTTCAGCTTTCTGGGCAAGGTAGGAATACCGCACCTTGATTCCTGCCGTAATGATCAGCATATTGTAAAAGAAACAGAAACGCCAGCGTCTTTCTATTACAAGACACGTTTTGGCACATCTGATCGAAGGTATCCGCTGCTCCCGTCGTGGAGTTATAAACATGTATTATTTCTGGCTTGGTAGTGTTGGGATTTGTGGCATTTGAAGTACATATGATGGATAGCAATAGGGTGCTTTTATTTTCTTTCGGGTTATATGAGATTAGCGTAGAATTTTTAGCGTAAGCAAGCAGCCATGGAGGTTTGTTTTTTCTGAGCGTGCCAACGATAGTCAATTTAAAAGGTGCTTCAAGTAGTCTGTCGCTCAGAGGAATATTTGTAAACCAATTGTGCATAATGTTACGATTAGTTCTCCAAAATGGTTCAGTCAAAAGCTCGACAAAATAATTAGCCAAAGGTGTTGCATTTGTGTTGATCCGTTTTCCAAGATATGGGCTTGCAATGACAACGTATTTGGTTGCAATATCACAGACCATAACGATCTTTATACCATATTTATTCGGTTTATTTGGTGTGTAGATTGTGAATGGGCACCTCCCACGAAAACCTACTAGTTGTTCATCATTACACAAATATGCACTATATAGGTTTGTAGTTTGCTGTGCAGTTATTTATGAATTTATTCCATGTATCCGATATAGGAGCGAATGCAGATACTTCTCTTCGTTGTTTTCTTGTCGATTGGCCATCAAATCTTACAGTACTTTGTGAAAAGAGAAACCTTGTTCTACTCATAGAAGCTCGATGTCTGAATCCTGAGAATAAACCAATGAATAAGATTCCAACTAACAGGTGATCGCCCTTCAAGGCGGCAGATAAGATTCAAATTCCGAATAAAGCCTTCAGTTTGCTTATTGATGTTACAGAAGTGGTTCCGTTTTGTTTTAGATATTTTTATGCAAAACAAGTATTCTTTCATTTGTATAAATCAGGACACCCGGCACTGGATCGGGTCTAATCTAAATACATTTCTTGCTGGAGTTTACCCGTTTTGGATGTTTACGAGATACTACTTCACTTATACCCATCTCTTCCAAATAAAACATCAGGAAGAGAGTTATCCTCGTTCAAATGTGTACTTACTGTACCGCATGAGCTAACTGATTTTTATTATTTTATGATGGGCCAGCCTCACTATTGGGGGTCTAAGAAGTTTCGGCCGCCGCCAGCCGTTTCGCCGCCGGACCAGTTCGCCGCCAGAACAATTTTAATATTTGGAATAACATAATACACCCATTAGGAAGTTTTGTCTGTGCGTATTAAAAAAACAGCATGTCTATTGCTTATTACATTAATGTTTAATCCTTGTAGAAAAATATTTGTTAACGCTATGTACTATGTCTTTTCCCTCGAATTTAATAAAAAAATTGCAAGAATCCATTAACCTTGACAACTAGGAATTTACATTGGTCATAATGGATAATTGATTTGATTAGCAGATTCCACCTCCCCCTCAGAAATTGAAGAAATTTCGTTTGGCTGACGAGAGAATTTTAAGAATTGTGAGGGATGTAAATAACAGAACAACCTTGGAATATTTGCGTTCTATACCCCACAATTACCAATTCGGTCAATAAATTACATTATTATAAATTTGCCGTTACCTAGTCTATATGTTGCCGCAAATATTAAAATTATTCTGGTGGCGAACTGGCCCGGCAGCAAAACGGCTGGCGGCGAAACGTCCCATACCGTGATTGGGCAATTTTCCCTTTTTGAACGGAAATTTGTTGGAAGGAGTACCTTGTTTTCTTTTCTGATCATGTGTCCATACTTCATGTAGTTTATCATTGTATAATTTCTTATCCAATTGATCTGGAACATAATTTTGTCTGTGTTATAATCAGCATCTCTTTCTTCTGGGTCCTTATTTTCCAAGTCGCTTATATCACTAAAATCACTTACTGCAAGAATATTCTCCGTATCATTTAATATTTTTTTAAAAGATAAAATGGCTTTTGCACTCATCTGGGACGAAAATACAGTAAATTTATGGAGAAATAGAAATATGAGCTCCAAAATTATACTCACGTTATGGCCAACTATACGTAAAAAATAGGTGGTCATTCAACTCCAACGCCAACTATACATAAAATTTACGTATCGATTTTATCACCTACTGGTGTCACATTGTGGTGGGAAGAGCACTGCCCGGCGCTCGTTCCGCGGAGATGTACATTAAAGATGTAATCATTCTGATTTGAAAACGCATACGTAAATATTACGTATGGTGGCGTTCTGCGATTAAGCCCCATCACCAACACTGAACAACAAATTTTTCGAGGACGAAATGTTTGTCGAGAAGGCCATGTAGTTTTCAGGTAATAGTTTTCGTAATGCCTGCTATTCTACTCGCAAAAAAACTGCAAAATTTGATATACCCCAACTGCATTTCAAGAAGGAGATAACAACTTTTAAATTCGAACATATTTTCCATTTATACTGTTCGTAGTTGAGATCTTCTAGCAACACCTTCATTTGTTGACAGCTTTCCTTCCTATCTATCCAATATCGAACGGGAATTAATGGCAGGTGGTTACCAACATATGATTTATGTTAAGCGCACCAATGAATATTTTTACATATTACTAAAGTATCTCGCTGATCAAAAAAGGATACTGATTGTTTTGGCGATTTATAAATGTTATTTTGACATTCTCTTTAAGCAAATTACATTGCCTAAACTTGGAACCTAATATTTCTGCCTTGGACTTTGGCAACTCTAAATCCTTAACAAGATCATTGAGTTATTCTTGAGTAGTTTTATGAATTTCCTGCGACGATTCCCAATCTGTGAAGTCTCTGGCAGAGGAGCCCTTTTCTTCCACTTCTTCCTTTTGTTCTTTACCTTCTCTTGGGGTTCTTCTAAAATATATTCTAATAGCGGTGCAGGAGCCGGAACATCTTTATTACGTTGAATTGAATTGGACGTGATGAAGATTAATGTTGGTATAGAGCAAAAATAACAATCGACGGGATGAAGTAAGGATTCTCGCCAAACCATTTCTAGTAGCCAGCTTCTGCAGAGACCCCACATTTTGAATCCAACATATTTGTCCATACCCTTTTGTAATTATTGTTGTTATTTGCGCCTTTGGTGGATTAGTGTAATTTCAATGCAAATGTAACAAAAATTATTTGTGCTATTCACGCACATGGATGACATTTTTTCAAAAACTAACACTAATTGATGCTACTAACACTAATTTGAGTCCAATCGCTATTTAAGTTTTTGAGTTATTGCGGCCTAAACAAAATCACATTTACCCCTCTTACTCTTTACCCCGCAATCATAATCATAATCATAATCATCTCCTAATTAATATAAATCGGCTTTTCCAAAAGTCATAGAAGTGACCCATCATGCGCTTACACCCAGTATAGCGTCTTTAGAATGGTAACAGTGGCCCTGTTGTACTTTACGCCTACTCAGGGATTTTGGAACAGTGTTTATTACAATTTATTCTGGAAAATTTAAAACTAAATAATGAGCCAAAAATCTCAAAAAGTAACTAGTCCAGAAACGATAGTTTTGCGAGTATGAGCAGAAGTCTCGACTTCTACTCGTGACAAAATATTTTTTCTGATGATATTTAGAGAGAGCCAATAAATTAATAATAGTATATTATGCGAATATGTATATTTACTAGGTTATCTTGCAATTAATGATAATCTGCTTTCCGTTTTCTAAATTAATAATGAGCGTTGCCCATATTGTTACTTTACTCTTGCTGAGCATTTCGGAACCCTCTGTTAGAGCATTTCAAAAGTAAAAAAGCATTTTTAAGAAAAACTCTAATTTAAATTATAAGCTTTGTTATGAACGAATAAATTCAAAAGTAAATACATATGTAATTAAAAAAAAATAATAAAAAATTAATAATAATTTTTAATTAAATATGCAACTTTTTTGCTTTATTTTTTTTCTTATTTACTGATCCCAACTATCAAACGATGTTTGTCATGAATACATTAGTATACGAAAATGGTACTCAGTAAGTTACATTTCCTAGTATAGTGTTAAATAAAAAAAAACCTATTTTTGAAAATTTTCTACACATTTATACATAAATTGTAGCTGTAGAATCTAGATAAGTAAAAATATACAGAACATTCCATTTGTCAACCGAAATTCTATGCTATGATTGGTAAAACCGGAAGTCAAACATGAAAGAAATAAGCTCGGCTCTACCTGTTGGGTTACACTATATAGATGTACGTATTAGTTAAAAAAAAAGATTGATAGCACAATAAAATATAAAGCCAATTGCACCAATATAATTGACGACCATTATTAAAATGTAAAATAAATCATTACAAAATGTATTCTTTTATGCGGCAAAAAAATAGTTATAAACAATTATAGTGCTATTAGAAAGTTTTGTAGCCAGAGTATTACCACAAATTGGCTCATCCAGACGCTTATAAAGTTTCACTGATTTTTCACAATAATTTTTAAAATAGTCAATGATTATTAAAAATTAGTATTAATTTTATTAAATACATAAATAAAAAGTTCACCTCGAGTAGGATTTGAACCTACGACCTGTACTTTGTTAGAGTACCGTGCTAACCAACTGCGCCATCGATATTCAAGCCCCAATCGATGCACATTTTATCTTTATGTATGTAGAACTGATGTAAATTCTAAATATAAAGCAAAGCACACGTCGTAGTTTCAAATCCTACTCGAGGTGAACTTTTTATTTATGTATTTAATAAAATTAATAATAATTTTTAATTACATATTTACCTTTGAACTTATTCGTTCATAACAAAACTTATAATAAAATAGTCAATGATTAATTTGTTGCTATTAATATACAAGGTACGAAGTAGTACAGGCCTTACGGGTTGTAGACGGATTTATTAGATATGAGACATTGTAGTGAAGAGTGAGGGGTCGATTTTGAATGTTGGCAATAAAGAGACACATTGCAGTACTATTAATACAAATTTATCACATCCGGATTAACCGGAAGTTATCACTTCTCTTTTTATTTTTAAGCAGTAACGACGAATTTATTTTTGAAATAAATTTAAAAAAATTATAAATATAAATAGGCTATGGAATCGCCATAGAAATCATAAACGAATTCTGCGTTCAAGTAGCTGCTGTCTAAAGTTCTTAGCTTAAATTATTAAACCGTTGTGCTTCTTTTCTAAATTTTTCAACACCCTATAGATTGCAAATTTCAAACTGGAATTTGATTACGTATGAAAATGTAAACTTTCACCCTTATTACACAGAATTCAGATACTTATTTATCTTTTGAGTTTTGAATGGTGTATACTTTTATAAATTTATACGTTTCGATAACACACAGCTATCGTCCTCAGTAGCTGTAAAATCTTTTAGAATCATTTAAGAACAAATTTGTTCTAGATAAGTATTTAAATTTGCTTACGTGTTTTTAGTTTTTCAAAATTTTTACTGAAATTAAATCGCTTAGGTGATCAATATGAATATTAGCATGTTAATTATTTTAACTTCATTTCTGTAAATTTGAAAAGATAACAACAGAGTATTCTCTAAGCTGCTGGCACTTCCTTTACGTCCCATCGTACGTCTTGGACTGCAGTCTGCACCAAACATGGTAACCACGTGGCAAAACAGCACAGTGATTTTCCTACTCGTGATTGCTATCGACTCGCCACATGCTCAACAAACGAAATGCCATAATTTATCATTAAATATTTATTATAAACACAATAAAATATTGTAAAATTTTAATTTAAATAAAGTGGTGCAGCGATTATAAAATACGCAGTTGAATATTGTACAAAATCATCCTTGATATTTTAGGTAAGTGAAAAACGCTAAAGACTCAGTTTAAGAAATGCAGTTTTCTATTTTCTAGAATAAAATTAATTTTAGGAATTCAATATCGCGATGAACATGTATTTATTACTCTGCAAGTCGCTAGATCCACCTTATTTAAATTATTTTTTTTTCAATTCTCATGTTTGTCAACTTTCTAGTAGTCTAATTTTTTTATTTCGTAATTTTATAAATTGACTGACTCTTTGCGATATAAAGAAAAAGTAGTCGGGTATTTTTATACACTTCACTGGAGAAATCTAAATCCTGCAAAAAAATTGTTTTATGCACTAGTAACATTATCAATTTTTAAATCAACGGAACCCACCTCGAAATTAAACTTTTTGTAATAGTAACAGTAACGATAATTAATCGACCCTCGTTGACTGTCAAATTAATGACCCCACGTTGGGCGCCACATTATCAACACAACAATGAACAAAAGCTTAACTCCAAGAGTTACAAGACATATAATAAACAAGTAAACGATCTTAAAAAACATAATTATATCAATTTATAGTACTGAGGTTTATAATTACATGTTTATAATAGCTATCATAATCAGACAGCTGTCATACAATTATAACTTGATAAGTAAGAAATATCAATATATATCCAAGTAATAACAAAGTGTGCCCCCTGACCATAACACATAACAATCGTGTTTTGTTTTTTATAATTTTATTTTCACTGTCTACTTTCTACATTTACATCTTTAAGTCATTGTTCAAGATTTATCTGTCATCGTACCGCGACCTCTAATACAATTCCCGCATGTCAGATTTTATTGAAGATTCTCCATCACTAATAAAATAAAATGTAAAGACATGAAGAAAGTAAAATTGTTTCTTTACGTTTGATTTACGCTTTTGTGCACGAATGCGTTACCAATCAACAGTAGGATTATTGTCTTAATTTTTTATTGTCATTTGAAGAAAATATGGTGAAAGCAACTGTGAAAGTGCACAAAATAAAATTTTACAGTTATTAATGACAAGCTAACTTCAATGATGCTGGTTTGTAGCGAAATTGTCGCTTTGTCTCGTCCGATAAATATAACTAACCTCAGAAACTCAGACTTGTTAAAATTAGAATAAAAATGTAAAATTAACTTGCTCTCGGCGAAGTAATGACCGTCTTTTTTTGTAATGCGGTTTTTTAAATTCTAAATTGAACTTAATTTTCCATAAAAAGTAACGTAATTTATAGACTCAATGTTTTATAGTACATAAATAAGATAGAAATCGTAATGGTATATAACGTCATTTGCAATGTAAAATTTCATAAAGATAATACTAAAATCGCCAATGAGTGTTAGAAAAAAATGCGTTCTCATAATCCTTAACGCATTAGGTAAAGAAAAAAACAACAGTTAGTATATTCCTCGAAGCGTTACATGCTATTAATCATCGTATATTATGCTCGAAACAATTAACAAAAATCGGACAAATTTGCCTTTCATATATTACGCCACAAATAATAATACTTGTCATAAAGCTAGACATTTTTCATCGCTTTCAATTCAGGTTCAACACAATTAATCGATCAAGCCATTACAAACAAAACGCGTAAAAGTTACTGAAAGCTTGAAAGTTCGATCATGCAATATCAGAGGTGAAAAGCGTACGTGTAAAATCCTTTATTAGCAGGATCCCCTTATAACTGCAAAGGTTTGTTCGAAAAGTTATTGTATTTTAATACTACATGAATTATTGGGTTTTTTAAATATTTAAATACTTTTATCTAAAACTAACATTTAACTTATGTTAAGTGTATATACACATTTACAGACCCATAAAAGTTTTCAAACATTACACCTAGATCTACTACGTGACTGTGAAGAGCAAAACAACAATCGCGTATTTATATTCACAAATTTACACAAAATTGTAATGTAAACCAGTGGTTGGCGACGATCAACTCATACAGTTGAAATAAACAATAAAAGATGGTATAACAGTGCTCTTCTTCTTTCCATGAAAAAGGGAATGAGTTAAAAAACTAATCCTGAGTAAGTCAACGATAGGTCGCGGGTTGTAATATGACATTCTACGGCATCTCTACGTCGTGAGGTCGTATTTGGTGATTTAACTACTTTACTCAACCGAAACCCTAGAAGATGGTTAACTCAAGTAAAAAGTGGATTAATCAAGATTGTACTCATCTACAACATTGAATAATTATTACTCCCTCTTAATGGAAATGTCTGGTGAGTATACAAACCCGCTGAGGCCGTGAAGTCAATTCCTTTAATTGATTAATACTGTTAAGATTTATACTTTATACAGCTTTAATATTCACCCTTTTATTTTCAAAAGCGCTTTAAAAAATGGAGGGCCTTTTATTATGGCCGTTCAGCAGAACAAACTTAAAAATTTCGTAAAAACATTTGGAATAAAAACGTACTTCAAATACACAGACAACTAAACTTTTATTCTTCAGATTAATAATTGTAACAATAAAAATAAAGCTATCAAAAAGATGGTTAACATATTCTAAACAGGCAGTGACAATTTTATATACACAAAACATTGCTCACCAAATAAATAAACGACAAAATTTCAATAATTCTATATTTCAAACACAATAAACTGGCCCCCACGATATTATTTAAAATCGTTCACGAATTTTTCCTTTACCAATTCCTGTGCTCACCAATTCTATAGATAATGTATGTCCTTAATCTACTTTTAAAAAAGTGTATCGCGTCTTACAACGACTCCAGGGCGCAACAGTTTTACACCATTTGCGTTCGGTAGTTAGAGATCGAGTTTCTACTCGCTGTGGTCTCAACAAATCATCGTTAAAAGCCCAAATCGCGCCAGCCAATCACAACCTAAAGAAAACTGTCACTTAAAAATCGTAAGTATTACACAGTAACGCACGCGCGCTCACACGCACGCACGAACTCACACACACAGACACACAAACACACACACACACACACACACACAACACACACGCACCCATGTACGCAACCAACCACCCGCCCGCGCGCAACCACCCCAACCCCCCCCCCCCCACCCGCACCACCACCCCCACCCACCACACCCACACACACGCACAAACGCGCATACGAATGCACGCGCGCACGCCCAAATTGCGCGAGTCACATTCGCCCAAAATCCAAAAACGAAAACAAAGCCAAAACCTCCCTGATCTGCATTCCCAGTGCGAAAACGATGTTCAACATATAACTTTATGCGCATTTTAATCCACCATATCCCGCGATGATGAATCTTTTTCAACTAACTATATAGGACCTAAATTTGTTCACCTTTTCCATTACCACTTTGTGATAGCAAATTTCACGTCGTCACAGGAAGAACCACCTATATTGTCAAATTACAGCCTTTTAAATATCCGAAAAGTATCCAAATTCTCAATAAAGATACGTTTACCTATAAAATTAAACAAAGCGTCAAACGTTCAATTATACATCTGTCAGAATCCATTAAACGGTGTAGACAAAATTAGACTACCATGTTGCCTCACGAAAACTTGTTATCTCTGTAACTTGGTACCTACGGCGTCTAAATTTAAAATAACTGTTATTATATTTGGTAAAATAAGGTCTGAAAAAACGTATCTTAATTGCAGTTATATCTGTGTGGGTGGGTTTCGTGTATACACTAGTTGTGAAAGTGTTGCCATTCCTGTGCAAAGGTACATCTAGAAATGGCAGTTTTTGTACCCACTTCAATTCCATTGTCAATTTTATAGAGAGTGCGCGGATATTTAGATGTTATAGGAAACTGGATAAATTCCTAGATCAGCCTCCATAAAATTCACAATCGTGTTTTGTAACTATGGCCTCATATTAGTTGAGTTAATCGGCCTATTTTCACAGTTTTTTTTTGACAGCGTGACTTTTCGGAAGCGATTTGTTCTTCCATCATCAGGCTTAGTTTTTCTGTGGTGATTGGAGTTATCGTGTGTAGGTAGCGGACGGCCAAAATTTTATTAATGTAATAAACGTTTGTCAAATCGCCATTGTAGAAAATATAATTAGTGGATTTTGTAATATTTTGATAATAGGTCGTAATTTGCTAATGATTTCAAAAGATTTCATTTATATATTTTATGTAAGGAATGTGTGATTATTTGTAACTGATATTTGTGTGCGGTTGTAAAACACATGTTGGGGGGTGAGTGGCAGGTGCACGCTTAAAAATGCTTTACTGAAGGGGCGTAACGAATCATTGGAATTTATTATGCACCGATTCTGAATGGAAAAATTTACTAGCTTAATAAGTAATGGTGTCGGTACAGACGGCGATCAAAAGATATCTTTGTTTCTTACTTGAAACTTCTACAGACATGTAGAGTTGTTACAGACGAATGCATATTTTTAAAATTAAGATGCCGTGCAATAATTACTATGAAACTGTTCCAACATAAATTAATGTTTCTTGTTTTTTATCACTTTTGAAAGAGATTTTTGGGGAGTAGACGTGGTTGGGTTTGAAATCGGGGAAAGTTAGTTAGTGTCAACCGAGCCAGATCGATTTTTGGGTTAATTAAATACCTTCATTGTAAACAGTTTGTCTTTAAAATCTTTCGTGCGTGCACATTTTCTTTTAAATTAGCCAACACTAAATTGTCTTTTCTTTCGAGTGTTAGTTGTAATGTGTTTCGAATATTAATCTATAAATAACAGTCACCCTTTTTGAAGTTAAACCGCGTAGGTTAACGATTTGTGTCTGTGATCAATTAAGGGAATATTCATTCTAGTGCAAGTATGTATTTTTATATAACTGAATTCTCGCAGCAAATCGTTTTTACCAGCCTAGATAACATATTAAATACCAAACATTGTCTTGCAAAGGTATCTTATTCGTACGCGGACTCATTAAGCTGAAATCTGCTAAAATAAAAAGACAGTACAGGAGCCACTCACACTCTGGTTTGTGTGCGAATTAGCATTGTTGGTTGTTGTTTATATTTATATTTGGGTAGAGGTGGCCTGATGAACGGGTACATGATACCGCTTTGGTTACTAACTGTTTATCAAGCGTGTACACACTCCCGAGATCAGACAACCATTCAACACCTCGAATTTTTTTTCTATTGTTTTTATTTGTTGTATAGATGAGTGTGTAACCGGAGAAGGAAGCACGGTATTTTTCTAACGCACTCAAACTTATATATCGGTCACGATGTTAGTGATCTATTTATAACTTACCCTTGTAAGGCTTTGTATCTGCTTGATTGCAGTATTTTATATGTACCGTAATTTGTTTCACTGTTTTATGAGCTTATTTACTTAAAGACCGGCATGATTGGTTTTTAAAGGGCCACATGTTTTTTTATTATTGTGTTTCTGTGTAACTAAACTGCTTTTTATCCATTTTCTCTTAATGTTATAATTTTGTACGCACTTTAACCTAATTTAATGGTGTTTTGTTATATATTTAACCCTTTCATTGTTTTTTTTTTGTGTTATTTGATTTATTAATGTACTTGTGCAATTGCTTATTTATGAATAAAGTAGGTTTTATTGTTGGTTCATTCCCACAATAATGTTTTGATTATTGGCCGGAAGGTCAAAGTAAGGCAAGCAATTAAGTTGAGTAATAGCAACATTATTGGCAGTCAAGTCAAGATAAATCACTTAGCGATTGTTTTGTTCTTGAATTTGCATTATTGCAAATAAGTTCAAATTACGCTTTTCAAGATAGGGTACCTGGGGGACGCTACAAGTGTAGGTATCTACCCGTGTGGGTGGGTTGTGAAAGTGTTCCTGTGCAAAAGTACATCTAGGAATTGTGAATTTTATAGAGAGTGCGCGGATATTTAGATGTTGTAGGAAACTGGATAAATTTCTAGATCAGCCTCCATAAAATTCACAATCGAATTGGAGTCGGAACAAAACTGCCATTACTGGATCTACTTTCCGGAAAAGAGTATACAGGTAACCCAGCCACACGGGAAGGTTAGGCGTTACAAGATGCTTGTACGATAGAGCTGAAACAATATGCTCAAAACTCAAGATAACGCTAATACACACAAAATGGTTATCCCGATCCAACACATAACCTAACTAGGAAAAGAAGAACTTAAATACACAGCGGTAATACCGTATATACCAAGTACCTCCGACAAAATACGAAGGATAGGCAGCAAATACAACACACGCACTGCCTTCAAATCCTCAAAAATGCTCAAGGGAATACCCACTAACACCAAACCACGCAATGAAGACTAGAATTCCAAAACTTGTATATTACTTACCAAACGAATGCATCAGATCATACATAGAAAAAAGCGATAGGCTACTCGAAGAATAACACTCGCAAGAGCGAAACAGAAAGGTCAAGAATCGCCGAACATGCCTGAAACGAGGACCACCGAATCCAATAGAATAACATACAGACAGTGCTTCCTTTCTTAATTAAATCCGATGCCCCAGTGTAAGATCACCAGTTTGGATCGATCTTAATGAAGACGATTTTGTTATCTCGCAAATTTGTTTGACACCATTGATTGTGTTTGTTTTTAATATTCATACACACCAAGATATTAGTTCCATGAAAGTTTAATGCTTGTCATACATTAATTATTAATACAAGTTTTTATACATTGATGCGTTAACATTTATTACTATCACAATTAAAGGTTACTTCACGCTCATTGCCAATGTTTAAGAACAGAGTGTGCCGATTTCGTTGTTTTACTTGTTTTTAAAGATATCGTTGTTATTATCAAAGATAGAAGTTTGCAGTTTTTACATTCACATTTTGTTGACCTAGATTTAATGGTAAAATCTAAAATTTAGTATCTTCGTTTGTTTTCGACTTATAACCAAACGTCAATGTTTCTACACTCTTTTCAAGATCTTATACCTCGCTTAATTCTATTATACTGATATACTTCGTCAATGGTACTTATATATTGCGAAGTGCTGAATTCAGTCGCGTGTTTAGAATTTTCCTAAGGGATGCGATTTTTTAGTAATAATATAAATTTGCATTTTTTTAAATAGGAATCATAGTTGGCTTAGCAACCATTACCTGCAGCTATTTCTTAGCTCTTCAAAAATATAAACATAAGACATTCCTGAAAAAACATCTTCCAAATATTTTTTTTCAACAAGCCGGTGCCCCAGCCCATATATAGCAGTTTAAATATCAAAACAATTTAAATACGTTAAAAAAAAGTTTACAAATTCGTTCCATGCTAAGGTAATGCCGATTTATAAAAACTACAATGATTAAAATTTAATTAGTTTTAAGTTATGTTAATTTAATAATGTCAACCAAAAACATTTTTCCGTTAATTCTAATTTGTCGACTTTGTTAAATTTGTAAATTATAGATCTATTACGAAAACTAATTTAATAGTAACTTAATTATTGGTTTTCAAAAAATTATTTAAATTCTAGATGATAGATGTTACAATTGCATTATTACATTTTCCATGTGTAATTATTTTCAAATTGTTATAATTTACTTACAAATAATTTTTTTTTAAATATAGCACTCCTATTTCTACATTTCATAAATGTGCAAAATCTTTACAGCGTTAAAGTACGTGCCAGAATATCAGAGAGTAATAAATCATGTTATTAGTGAAATGGTGTCGTTTTTTTGCATGGAAGCGACAAACAGAGTTAAGTAGCAAACCGGGCTAGATTAAACGAAGATGCTGTAAATGTGCCACTAGCAAAATATTGTGTTAAATAAAGACGGTTCAGGTAAACGGCAAACAATAGCCGACCCTTTAAAATTCGACTTAGGGATGTTCAATACCTGCTAGAGACAACTGTACTCCGCTATGCGACGTTAGTGTCGCTATTTTAATATTACGGCACTACCACTTCCTAAGCTCCGCCTCGCAAGTACTAAGTTTAATACTGTAATATTTAATATTTACCTGCGTAAATGAACAAGATATTGTTGAAAAAATATACCAATAATCAGTTATTGAAAGAGAAACAATCTTGTAAACTAAATATTTATTGCATATGTTCTTTAGAAACTATGATTTAAACAGGTAGGTATCTGCTTAATTTGCTACCTGTGCATTTTTCACACAACAGAGGAATTCAAATTCTTGTGGTATAAAATAGATTTTACCAGATTAATGGTTTTGTAATGTTGCGAAATTTTTTTTTAAATTTTAAAATTGCATGATAATAATTAAAATTTTATACAATAGGAGATATGAAAACCTAAAATAAGGTCAATATTTAATGGGAGGTTCGAGAATATAGGTTTATTGTTCTCAGTGACAAATGTTACAGAACGTTTTTTATTATTCTCTTTAGTATGAATATTTCAATAATTAGTACTTCCTAAAAAATTCTAGGTAGTTGTGTGTCAAAAATTCACAAATTTTACATTATAACAGAGTCGGCTTTAGGAGTATGTTGTGTTAATAAAAATTAGAAAATTACAAAATTACTGGTTTATTTAGGAACTAAGGATATTACTATGCATATCGTTTTACTAGTACTTGAAAGAGCTATTTAATATACAGGGTGGCCCATGTATGTTTCTACTGGGAACAGTGAGTTTTAGTTAAAAAACCGTAATTTTTAAATTTGATCGTTAACAAACTTCACAAAAATTAATTATTAGGAAAAATAGTATTGTGGGGGTAATTGTACGTCAATTATCTATAATTTAGATGACGTCATAATGATCTACTATTGAAAAATATTTAAAAAAATAAAATTAAAATGGCGCCTGAGTTGACATTTGACAGATGAACTGTATGTATTTGAAGCCCCAGATTCCAAATATGTAAAATTATCCAGGGTGTTCTATTTAAATTTTCAGCTTTTGTGTCGTTTCCGGTGAAACAGGAAGTCGGTCATATTGCATTTTTGATGTAAAAAAAACTGGCACTAATATAACCCACCAAAATTTGGTACAAAATCTAACAACCCGTTCATAAGTTACAGGGGTGGCCCCTATCTGGTTTACACCCGGTATGCCTTTAATAAGTACGCCACACCCTGTCGTTGTCAAGATATATGAAAGTATTCCTATAACTTTCTAATGATTCGTTTCCTTTATGGAGTGGACAAAAGATAGTGTTGTTTAGAATAGGTAGTTTAAATGTATAGAACAGCCTTAAGCCTGAAGCTCTGACGTTGGGATCTCTGTTTATTAAAAATTGTATACTATATGCCTTTAATAAGTACGCCACCAACCTGTCGCTGTCAAGATGATTTATTACTCTCTGATATTTTGGAACGTACTAAATGAAAGTATTCCCATAACTTTCTAATGATTCGTTTCCCTTCTGGAGTGGACAAAAGATAGTGTTGTTTAGTATAAGTAGTTTAAATGTATAGAACAGCCTTAAGCCTGAAGATCAGACAACTCAGACGTGCGGTTGGGATTTCAGTTTATTAAAAATTGTAAATTTTTATATTTTACAGACCTTATAATATATGCCTTTCATAAGTACGCCACTTACCTGTCGCTGTCAAAATGATTTATTACTCTCTGATATTTTGGAACGTACTATAAAGCTTTTAATTTTTTTTTTGAAAATTTAATTTTTTTTATGGTTAAATCAATACACAACAAAAATGGATATAAGAATAAAATAAACTATACATTTCTGAGGTTTTGATTAAATATTGAAATTACTTAAAACTGTCGTTCCTATTTTAGTGATTGTATCAGGTATTTCACTTCATATGCAAATTTATTCGTGTAAATGCTAAATATTATTTTTAAATGTTAATATTTGTTTATAATGTTAAGTATATACATGTATTTTTATGATAGATAAGCGGTACAATTTATTAGGTACTCGGTGACCCGGTGCGCTTTGCTACGTCCCTTAGTGAGTTATTTCTCCTCTCTCCTCACACTTTTTCGACATTCTTTGTCTTAGGTAAAAAAAAATAAATAGCACAAAAACAATCCCCGTGACCGAGAAGTCTCTAGATACAAAATGTTTATTATATATTTCATTTATTATATATAGAGATTGTAGTTCATTTGCTCTTTTTTTTCTGTTTAAACTTATTAGATCTGCCTAGTTTTTTTTTAATTTACGGCTAAACTGAATAAGATACGAATCGAATGCGCTATAACAAGATGATTTTATAGAAATTATACAAAGCAATATTTTTTTTTTATCGAATTACACCGGTTTCCATTAACCGTATCCGACAATGGCTAATGTAGAAACTATATTATCTTCTCTGATCATCGTGCAAGAATTTTGGTTTGAATATTCTTGACAACGCCATCTATTTTGTAAGGTAAAAAAATTAGGGAATGCCTTAAGTTTAATTGGTTGTAAATCATTTAAACAAATTCTTAAATAAAATTTATTTAAATTTACAAACTAACTCAGATTAAAATTCATTAAAATAGTATATTTTATGACCTTTTTAATTCAAAAAGGTGGAAAAAACTTGATTGAAATGATAAATTTTTTCCTTGTAAAAAGAATAATTTAAGAAAAGCATATCAAAACAGTTAAGCTATCAGTTCATTAATTTATGCGACATAACTAAGTAATTTTGAATATAAAAATGCATAAAAACAACTTTATTTTAATTGTTACAAAAAAAAAAAAAGGGAAAGGCCAGGTACACATAGCATATATACATACATTACGTATATAGTGTGTCCGAGATTCAGCATGCATGTATTGCTATATTCGTTAATATTATTATTATTATTATTATTATTATTATTATTATTATTATTATTATTATTATTATTGAAGATAGAATGTCGGTTAAATGGGGAAAGTTTTAGAGAATTATATGGCTATCACCATGGTAAAGTCAGATTTGAAGTAACTTTTTTTGTTTTTGAAATAATTGAAGAAAACAAAAATTGTGCATTTTCTACTACCCCCTGTAGCTCTTTTATTTGAAGTCTGACAACATTTTGATTTGTACATTACTATGACACTTTTAAAAGACAATTTAAAAAAAAGTACCAAAATTTATCTACAGTCATTTGTTTTTGAAATATATACACTAACTATTGTTTTTCATATGGACGCCATCTTGGATTTTTACATTATCGAATAGTATTTTTTATCACCTTTTCAGCGATGTATCACATGATACGAGAATTTACTTCCAATTATCAAAAATGTAAAAAATATAAAATTGAAATAGGAGGCCTTAAGAAGATTCGAAAAATGGCCGATGTATTACACATTCCGAAATCCTCCGTCCATGACATTTAAAAAAAATAAATTTCATCCATTCAAAGCAATTATTACACAAGCGTTATGAGAAGGTGATTTTGAGAGACGAATGGCATTTTCACGGTGGTACATTCAAAAATCTGGGGAAGATCCTCAATTCTCGTCCAACGTTTTATGGACGGATGAAACCAGATTTACAAATTGCGGAATTTTTAATAGGCACAATACGCACTTCTGGAATGTGGAAAATCCCCATAAAGGAGATTTAAAACCAGATTTGGTTTCAATGTATGGTGCGGAATTATAGGTATAAATAAAATTTTCTTAAAAAGTTTATTTTAAATGTAACATTTTAGGAAATAACTTGATTGGACCATTTATTTTCAATTATAATTTAAACGGAGTCCGATACTTAGAGATGTTGCAAGAACAAATCATACCCGCTCTGAGAAACATCAATCCAAATTTAGAAAATATTTGGTTTATGCAAGACGGCTGTCCAGCACACAATTCAGCAGACGTTAAACAATATTTGCAAAGAGTATTTAATAATAAATTAATTTCCAATAATGGGGACATTTTATGGCCTGCCAGGTCCCCTGACTTGAACCCACTAGATTTTTATTTATGGGGTCATACAAAAAACGAGGTGTACTATTTCGACACTCCAGAAAATCTTGACATTTTAGAAAATAGAGTAAGACATGTACTAAATTCTGTAAATAGAAATACGTTAGTTAGGGTTACACATTCAGTGTTAAATTGTTGTAGAAAATGTGTGGAGTGTAGAGGGGGACATATCGAGCATGTTTTATGATAGTTACTATTATCGGTTTTGTTTTTATTTTAGTTATTAGAAATAATAATTAGGAATCTAATTGTATAAATTTTTCGTTTATTAATCCATGCCTTCTCAAGGCCTACTATTTCAATTTTATATTTTTTTAATTTTTGATAGTTGGAAGTAAATTCTCGTATCATGTGATACATTGCTGAAATGATGATAAAAAATACTATTCGATAATGTAAAAATCCAAGATGGTGTCCATATGAAAAACAATAGTTGGTGTATGTATTTCAAAAACAAATGACTGTAGATAAATTTTGGTACTTTTTTTTAAAATTGTCTTTTAAAAGTGTCATAATAATGTACAAATCAAAATGTTGTCAGACTTCAAATAAAAGAGCTACAGGGGGTAGTAGAAAATGCACAATTTTTGTTTTCTTCAATTATTTAAAAAAAAAAGTTACTTCAAATCTGACTTTACCATGATGACAGCCATAAAATTCTCTAAAACTTTCCACATTTAACCGACATTCTATCTTCAATATTAACGAATATAGCAATACATGCATGCTGAATCTCGGACACACTGTATATGCATGGTGGGATTAAGGATGGGTGTGGTCAGGATAGGATCGGAAGGAACGGAGTTAGGGTTCTGAGGGGGAGAATACTACCCCAGCATTCGCCTAAGTAGCCGCACATAGTGTGCATATACGCAGTGCCCATTCTGCTACATGTGTATGAGGAAAATCTCCTGAAAAAACCTCATACAAGATAGGCGATAACGGGAATCGAACCCATTACCTCCCGAATGCTAATAAAGTTGTGTCACCACTACGCTACTTACTAGCTCGGTATTGTTTGATTACAAAAATGACTTGTTCAATAATGGTAAATTGAATTAAGTTTTGAAATAAATGTCTATAACATATTCTAACATAATTTTGGACAATAGATTAAAAAAAATCATTTGCTTAACTACAAAACCTACATGAACCTGGTAACCCACATTGAAATAATGCAATTATTTTAATTGCGTCTGATTTATAATAGTTTGTACCACGTTTTTTACCTTTTGTACCTCAAATTTAACTCGTGGTAAAAAATGTTAGCACCCGACTATCGTTCATGACGGTATTATGGGAGAGGATCGTTTGTACCTAATTGTACCATTTTTCGTTTTGTTTGTACCTTAAGGGATTGGTTTGTACCGAATTTCCAAATTTCTTTAAAGAGATAACTTTTTGGTTTAAAGAGATTTTTAAAATCAGGAAGCGGATACTGTTTTCGTTTGTACCAGTTTGTACCACTTTTTTTCCTTCGTATTTTAAGGGGTACACACTTAAGTAGGGGTTAAAATGCCAGCACCTCACTTTAATATTTTTTATTGTTCTCTACGTAAATGGAGTCATTTTTCCTTTGTTTTTGTACAAGGAGTACAAATTTAACCAGGTGTTAAAAAATTTCAACACCTCACTTTTAATAATTTTAGTCGCTTTGGACGAAATTCGAAACAGTATCGTTTGTACTACCACTTTTGTTTTCATATCCAATTTATGAATAATGTTTTTACCAGATTAAAATCTTCTTCAGATTTTTAGTATATATATATATATATATATATATATATATATATATATATATATATATATATATATATATATGTATATGTTTCTATTTAGATTTCCACAAGTATTAATGTAGACATCTTTTCTTTGAAACTTGTCTAAATAAACGTAAAAATTAATTCACCGTTTCGGGAACGTCCTTTGTTCCTTTTGTCAAGAATTTATTTTGACAATTACAGAAATTGAAATAAGGTAACTATTTTTAACAAGAACAGAATATGAAACAAGGTAACTAATTTAAATTTAATCTGGATGGGTGTGTTTGACTTCGGGTAGTGGGTCTAGTACATGATGTAGAAGGTGCTGAAGTGGGGACGTCAGGAATAGTTGCAGCATAAGTGTTTGAAATTTCTGGAAGATTTGGAGTTGGTTGAAATTTCGAATCAACTTTTTTAATGATATTCTTCAATATATATATATATATATATATATATATATATATATATATATATTAAAAATCTGAGGAAGATTCTAATCTGGTAAAAACTAAAATTATTAAAATGAGGTGCAGAAATTGTTTAACACCTGGTTAAATTTGTACTCCTTGGTATACAAAGACAATACGTGCTCTCTCGAATTCCATCGAGAACGATAAAAAATGTTAAAGTGGGGTGCTGGTATTTTTAACCCCTGATTAAATTTGTACCCCTTGAAATACGAAGGAAAAGAAAGTGGTACAAACCAGTACAAACGAAACAGTATCCACTTCCCGATTTTAAAAATCTCTTTAAACGAGAAAGTTGAAAATTCGGTACAAACGAACCACTTGAGGTACAACCAAAAGGAAAAATTGTACAATTAGGTACAAACAATCCTCTCTCGAACACCGTTATGAACAATAAAAAATATTCAAGTGAGGTGCTAACATTTTTTAACCCCGGGTTAAATTCGAACACCTTGACAAAAGGTAAAAAATGTGGTTCAAACGGGTACAAACCATTATAAATAAGATGCAATCAGAATAATTTCATTATTTTAATGTGGGTTTCCAGGTTCATGTAGGTATCCACAAAGCCTAGCGCACTTAAATACTTTCATCAAATATTATCACTGCATGTCACAATTAGCAAATTTCTTGGTGCGAGGCCGAGCACCAAAAATGACACAGCGCACAAATTTTTTTTTAATCGTTTATATAAAATTAGAAAAAAAATAAATTTCGAAATAATTGTTCACATTAATTGTACAAATTAAATACATAATCAAGAAAATTTATATATTTAGTTATAAACCACGTTTTGTTTATGTATTCTAGACAGATAGTTAAATTTTAAATGTAAAAATAAATGTGCCGAATACTAATCATCGCCAACTATTTTATGTTTAATTAAAACAAATATGTACCGAACCTACATAGGAAAGCCAAACCAAGCATTCAGAAATTTATTTTATAAGTATTATACAATTTATTATGAGGTAAAGTTTGGCCTTGAACTGTAACATAATTGCACTTGTTCTGGACATAGTTTTGAATTTAATTAAAACTAGTGACCTTCACCACTACTGCGTAACCGACAGTTAGTGCCACCGCGTCTTAGTTTTATATAAGCACACATTTATTATATTGAAAGAGCGAGTATTTAATCAATTTTATTAATCGTTTATACGGTTAACCTGAAACAATATTTGTAAGGAAGTTAAGTGTGGGCTTCTTCCTCTCCTTCTTGGCTCTCCCTGTCCGAATTAACTCTGATTTTAGGAATATCTTCGCAACCGGCCGTATCGAGCTCTGGAAACACTCCACTGACGCTAACAAGAACGGCGTCTGCAACCGAGTGTATACGAGTGGTCAAAGGGCATCTCCACACATTATTATTGCTGCCCCTCTGATGACATCTGAGGAAACGTCTGTAACCACTGTGTGAATACCATTATATAAACACCCTTGTTACGTCTCCTTCTGCAAACGTTGAAACATAAAATACAATAGGTGTCCCGATTTGTCACAGAGATACTAAAAAAGTAAGCAAAAAAACATGCAAGATAATAAATCATCGGAATTTCAATCTAAGCATCATCTTAAAATTACAGCTTAAAACTAAGTATACACGGTTATCCCTCATATACGTAAGGACATAAGCAAACATAAAGAACAAAAAATACAAGGAATTCGAGCGGTCTTATGTAAATTATCCCTTCTTAGGTAGAATTCCCCAGCTGGTATAAGAATCGTCATTTGGAAAAACACTAGCTGACACTTTTATCGATGCACATTTTCCAATTTATATATTACTCAGTCGTCATTTTCTTTAGTAAATTAAGACACCAATAAGGAAAACGAAAACTATATACTTAAAAGATGCATGTGCTCCAACACGTAGCACGAAGAGGTGCTAATATAATCTTAATATGCACAGCAAAATACGATCCATCGAGACGTCGGCTTTCCTTTTATACAGGATATGATAAGACACGAAAAAAGATTTGTTAGAGACGTAAATTTTCCCAAATAACCTCTTCGCGCAAACGCATAATATTCTTAGCTCTTAACTTTTACTTCACAACTTTTAAGGTCTTGATCTTAAATGACTAAAGGAAGCAAAAACGAACTGCAGCTCTCCTCTAATACTTAAAAACGTGAATTATTCCACCAATAAGAAAGTTTCATTTTAATAACCTGTAACGTTAAATTCTATGGGAAAGCTGCCTGCCGGCAAAACTGACAATTTGAAAAAATGCACAAACACGTCCGGATATTATATGTTACCGTCAACAACCCACATTTCAAGAACTACAATAGTTAACCAAACAAAGTTTCGTCGACTAAAAAGTCTGAATAACGACAATTAAACTATTGGAAAAAAACGCTACTCAACATATAGTAATAACTTGATTAATTTAACATCTTCTTAATGATGTTTTTAAAACATCCGCCATATAATTAGCTCAACAATATTGTATCCAAAATTTTGACTGAAAAATTATTTTCCACAAAATAGTCTTAAATAATAATAATAGAACTTTAATTTCGCAGGTGTAACTAGATTACACATTTTTCCTATACGTATCACACGTGACATCGGGGTCTTCGAAAATTGTTTATTTTCTTTAATTCATAAATACATAAAATAATATTATCTTTGGACGATTTGACGCATTTGCAATAATATTAAGTACTACGTTTTGAATAATGGGCATATTATAGTTAATATAATGCCAAGTGATTTTTTTAAAACTTCCCTTGGCATTGATATCAATACGCAAATTCGGAAAGACTTGTAAATTTTATAATCATCAAAGGGGTAAACTATTCCACGGTACTTGCGGCATTAACAGTCACTACTACTTGACGGAGGAGAGATCAACCGCCAAAATTACATCAGTGCAGTGGGCAGTTTTATTAAAACTACGCCTACTATTTGTCCAAAAGAAAAGAAAATCCACAAATGCAAGGAAAAATTTTTAAATAAAGAATTAATGGTGAAACGAAAATCATGTCCGTAGGACTGTTAATGACGTAAGTACCGTAAAATTGTAGCCGCCTCAGAGTGTCGAAATTTCAATATTCACCACAGAGTCAAAGGTATTAACTGTGGGAAGAACAAAATCACTCGGTATATAGTACAACTTTTTAAATTTTTGTGAAGTTATTAAAATATTTAAATTATTAATAATCGTGTATCTTCAAAGTGGAGACCCGGTATGTAGCGTATGAAAAATAAGGTAAATTAATAATTAGTATCTCATTTAAGCTAAGTTGTGCTAATCTGATTTTCCTCTGATTGATAGTATTTAAAAACTCAATCTAAGTTCGATTCTCATTCGAGGACAAACTGTTTTCAACAAATGCACGCCTTAGCAAAATTGCACATTTAGTTATAATATTTCGAGTATTTAATTTTCCACCTTGTTAAAACAGTTTCTCATTGACCTACATGAATGAGAAATTATAAGACTAAAAATTTGCATAATTTAAGATAAAAAGAAATGCGGTCATTGAAATTTAGTATTCACGCTTCCTTTTCTTGTAATTTCCACGAAATCCTTAAAAATGTACAACCAATTCAGTTCTTACCAACCATAAACCGAGAAAAAACCTAAAATTTTCACAACATTGAACGCAAACGTAATTTCGGAATAAATGGCGCTCGCTCAATATAAACTTTTGGCATGTGCACAATTTAAAAAACGAATTCAATCTTCACCATTTGAATGACAGACAAAATAATAAAAAAAAACGTCGCAATTGAATTCAAACGTAGATAAGACGTGGTTCAATTGACTAACAAAGCGTTTATAAATAATTCAAAGGTTTCCCGCCTTCAAATCTTATTATTACACATAACCCGTATCTCACAGAGACAACTAAAACGAGTATAATCCACTTCCAGTGCTCATTTAAATAGAATTTCGATGCCAGCATCCCCTTTTATAATACGAGAAGTATCATTGAAACATCAAAATGTCGAAATACTTTTTAATAAAAAGAATTTTGTAAGGTCACATTTTATATAATAATACATAAAAAGAACGTTCCATGCGTTACTAATGAAATAGACACATAAGTCGAATGGGAGATGGAATACCAACCGGAACAAAAGATTAAACATACAATTATCCAAATGTTATAACCTTGGCATCATCTTTTTCAACAAAGCAAAACAAACGTATGAAAACTGAAAAATTTTTATACTCATATACATTGTAGAAGAAACAATGACTCACATTTTTATTTTCTAATTTTTTGCCACAACAGAAAATGTTGCAAATAGCGACAAGGTGAATCACCCCAGTTCGGATTTACCGTACAAATAGAAGAATAAAAGAAGTTAAGCTGTGAGCGGAAGTGCAAACTACAATAAATATGTAAATAATAAGGCATTGTTAATAATATTTTTGTGGGCAGGTCAATGTATTGGTTTTGTAATTATATATGTTAATCTCTATAATTGAGGAAATTAAAAAAAAACATGCCAACTTGAAATATTTTCCAATTTTGGTATGATTGGAAGGACTTCATTAACATAATTGTATAATCCTAATCGAATGGTCCGAAAAACTTTTGCTGATTAATTCGCCCACTAAAATATTAATGTAAAAATAATTTAGATTCTTTTCGATTTAGTTTATGACCAAAATTATCAAATTGCAAAATTATCTACATAAATTATTCTAAACATTTTTGCATGTCTAGAGATATAAATAAATATTTTGCATTAATTAATATAAGCAAATGATAATAGTGCATTTTCAATTTGAAGGTAAACTGTTTATTTATGTGCCATTTAAATAAATAGAAAAAACAATGTCGTTGATATATGATATTCAATGTTTATCAAACATTAGATTTCTAGGTAAAGATTTACAAAATAATATTGTAGACTTGCACAATAAATACAGATAAGAGAAATTAGCCGTATTAAAGCTATTACGCGATGTCTGCAACTTTGGTAGTTTGAATTTTGGATATGATTATTCAGGGGGGAGAATTAGCAGAAAATACATACGTTATGCACATTGCCAATTTTCACAATTACACACATTAAGTAATTTGGATAAAAAGTTGGTGACATTAAAAAATTAAAAAAAATATTTAGTTAGTGAAACAAATTCAATTAATCAATAGTAATAGTATAATACGATTTATTTATGGAAAAAAGTAATGTAAAGGGATTCTTAACGACTTCTGGAAACTCCCGAGATCATTGTCAATTGAGTGTTTTCTATTTTTGTGGAAAGTGAAAATGAAGGGGTTTATGATTGGTTCCTGACTAAACTCAAGAAAAAGCGTGTTTTCGTATTGTCTGAACGGGATTTCTTATTTCTTACGTTATAATACACTTTTGCTACTACTTTATGTCAGGATTTATTATCACTATGGTTTCATTTATAACACTAAATAAAAAAAACCTATACTGTTACTATGGAAATCCCCCTGAACACAAATATGATTGAACACAACGAGTGTAATTATGAACATTTATACTTTAGATACCTTTACCCTTTAATTTACTTCGCTTACTTATTTATTTTTATTTTTATTTATTGTTTACGTTTATACTATACTTTCAATTATTTCAGTAAATCACAAAATCTGCGTTGCAGCTATGGAGACTTACAAACAAATATGGAATTATTTAGAAAACTCGCCCAGATGGGTGCTACTCTAACGTGCAGTCTACAATTGAGTGTGCGTTCTACTGTTACCTAAGCCATTACTATAGCGTGCGATCTACCTTGTTTCAATGAATTTAAGAGCCGTTTACCACACAAAGAAATAAAAAATTGTAGCCAATCAACACTAGGTGTATATTTACAGATTATATACAACAAAAGGGAAGGAAATATTACGCATATATATATATATATATATATATATATATATATATATCAATGTAATTTTAATAAAATTATTATCACCTGACATCTGTGAAATTCATAAATTCCTTGTAATGTTTTAATTTATATTTATTAATATAATTATATCTTCCTGGTCTGACATTTTTATTCCTTCTATATTTTTCTCTGCTTGTGCTTTATAACTTGGTTCTTTTGGACCATATACCTTACCTGACCTTGTTACTCTGATATCTTTACTTGCCATACAGAATAACTGCAATAAAAAATTAACTCATAAAACACACAAAAACTTACATCTACCTATTTATACTAAACTAAAATGCTCCACGTTTGCGGCTGCCATTAAATTTCTACGACGTAATTTTAATAAAATTATTATGACCTGATATCTGTGAAATTCATAAATTTCTTGCAATGTTTTAATTTATATTTATAAATATAATTATCGTCACGTTTGAGTCCCATAAAATATTTTGAGATGACTTGCATTAATAAATTATAATGTATTTGATTACAACTTCAGCACGTTGTGCCATCATTAATTTATTATGATGATTAATGTTAAACTTGTTTAATAAAATTACCTCGACTAGCATCCCAGGGGATAGGGTTCAATATTAGTTCAGTATCAAAAAAAAAAAAACCATTAAACGTTTGCGTTAGGTTCTTTTGCCAAAAATACAATCAATTGCGATTTTAAAATAAATCTGGAATTGTATATTATCAACTTTATTCAAAGACCTTGTATCACCTGAAATTATATAACATGTAGCGCGCGTGCGATTAGCATTGACCTGAATTTGTGCACAAAATCATGACTAAACAATAACGAAGATATTTTTCGGTAAATACCTTTTGTTTTTTAAAATAATTTTGAATCACTATAAAATTAAGAATGGTTGTACTATTTCCAGACTAGTATATAATTTACTTAAATCCTTTACACATATGCACGTAGGTGATAAACAATAATAATATTCAACGTAACCTCAAATAAAAATATAAGATTCGTACACTCACATTTATGTTTGCATTCTTTCAGCTACTCCAATTTTCAATATTGATGTTCCAATATCCAAATCAGAAGTAGTTTCAATTCCATAAATAATATTGATCCAACGGTGGAAGATCTACAGCATAAGCATATACAGAATGCTGCATAAATATTTTCTTCAACCCTTTTCAGAAGCACTTTGATATTATTTATTATATTTTGAAATATAATAATTTAAGTTAAGGTTATTGTATAATAAAATGCAATAATTTTATCTGCATTCGATTTAATTGAAACTTTTTTAATTTTGATTCTATTAAAATGATAACACCATGTTAATTTCGTTATAATAATTTTATATTAATCGAAATAATTGATTTACATGATTTACTTTCAATTGTTTAACGATACCACATCACTCGGACAAATATTCACGTTAACCTAACTTATGACAATTTTACAATTTCAATTGTTTAATACTTGCATTATTGTAGGTTATACCAAACACACAATTCATTTTAAATTTAAATTCATGTACACCCCGAGTGACATGTTCTCACTTGGAGAAATTAATAGATAATAAGAAAAAAATATAACAACTTCCTGTGGTTTCTTGCTTAACAACCAATCAAATTATAGTATTTTGTCTATACAAATATAACAAAGCTAAATTCTGATTGGCCAACCATTTTTCAGAAATTTGTAAATTACTAATTTTACACATAACTTGCTTATATGGGAACAGATCTTAAAAAACATAATTATTTTTGAATTTTACACAAAATTTCCGTTCCATAGATACCATATTATGTCCTACTTCCTTTTAAAATTCTTAAACAATCTAAATTTCAACAAATATGCAAATTTTCATATACAAATTTTCTTATATCTAACTTATTCTACTTCCTACAGGAAAGCTATAACAGAAATGGATTCTATAACCCAAAATACATATGGATACACCTGTTTCTAAAACACTTCCATCTCAACATCTATATTCGTAATCAACATAACCTGGTTTCTCAATGTTTACACTGAAATTACATTCATAATGTTAATTTAAGTTGTAACAATTTCTATACACACTAATATGTACGTTATTAACACATTATTTGTTTAATTTCGCATTATTCACTTATAAGTTAATATGAATCTTATTAAATCTGTTCTATTTTCATACACTTTAGCATATAATTTACTCCTCCTATGCTAATTGATACAATTTCTTTTCTTTTTGTTTTAGAATAGAAGCTTATTATGTTACCAGGCTAGAATCTACTTATTCATATGGATTAGGTGAATTTTATAGAATCAACCACCTACTTTACACTTCCGAAGATGCTCGGAAAGTATTAACATGAAAATTATATTGTTCAGCGATGATAATAATTTAATGCTTTACAGACGATTTTCCATGGTCATGCAGTTGATTAAAGGAGACAGACCGCAGTTTTTCATGATTCATACCTTTGCATCTAGCCATCTTCTTTCCAACCGAGTATGGGCTTCAGTATTCCGATCAACGTAATTATGTTGGTGGTTTACAGTCCTATGATCATAGCACAATTGGCGGTATGCTGGTCACTCGTCGAAATAAACAACGAACTTCACTTGAACTCCCTTCCGACGATCGTAATTAATGTGGCATGGTTTCTTCTTTGTACGATAAAGAACCGCACTTGGTTTCTGGTGATTAAACCGAATACCCAGGGCTCGCCTATTCTCCTTTTGTGGTTTCGGTTGTTGTCTATATCAGCGTCGGAATCTCATGACTGGGACGCTTGTTTCCTTGAAGAAGGCGCCCTCTGTTATATTACCCACTTTCCTGCATATGGTAAAGGAGTCCACCAAGCCTGTTACTTCCAAGTTGATCTCCACAATGAAATAAGATATTTCCAATATTCCACATAAGCTCAGATTGCAACGCAATTTGTTGTTCGTGTCCGAATATGGAGAAATTGGTTGCCTGTTCTGACAGAGATCGCCTTGTTTCACAACCTCTTGTGGGACAACGGAAGACCAGTCTGAGCTCGTATCCTCTGTCACGTTTTAGATTCATCTCTATATAAGTACCACATGTGCATTTATCTGCAGTAGGTGGTGCTGTTACAGGAATGCTGCTTCGGTTTCTTCGGAAGCAATGCCGTCGCGATAGAAATCTCTTGCAAGCAGTATCAAATGCCGAAGATAAGTAGATAATGATAACACTTCCATATTATCACTCACATTTATACCATTTCGGAATTAGTATTATACCCTAATCTAATTACAAAATGATCTAATTAAAGAAAGGTGTTATAGAATGCAAGTGAAAGTAAAAGTGGAGTTGTATCTTTTATGTCATGTTATTTTCATTGGAATTGTCATTATGTTTTAATGGCATATTAAAAGAGGAAAAGGGCACTCGGGTAATTAAGTGCAATCTCTATATCACAAGCAGACCGTACGTAAAAATAAATACTACTCCATACATCACACGTTAGAGTAGATAACGAACCGTAGACCGCACGTTAGAGTAGCACTGCGAGATGGATATATGAACAGAACTGAAATATACCTTGCTTTAATCCCACTTTTTCAATTTGAGACAACATTCCATATATCTGTATAGAAACCTAAATTAAACATTTAAAATAGACCCTCAAAAAGTCTAAAATAATACCTGTTTATTAAGTTCCAAATGAATTTTGATCCAGGGGTCGCAAAGGTAGATAACTTATGTTAAAAATTACCCGCTTTTATTATGTTTACGTTTACTTAGGTAGCAAGTTTACTAAGCAATTAACAAATGGGTATTACTGTAAGGGACTTTTTATTTCTGGAAGGGAAGTTTCAAATCTACAATTTTAATTTTATTTCAAGCTTTTTAATTGTAAATATTTTCCATAAGAACAACAAATAGTCTTTCAATAACTATTGGTTAAGATTTCTTTACCAACTTTGTTATAATATGGTGATCTTGAACTGACTGAAACATGGATAAAGAATACTCTCGATTAAGTCAACTTACAACTCCCCTATGTTTACATCTGAAAATACATAATTATATTATACCTTGAAGTATACCTTTTTATGTACTAAACGTACCATTTCCACGAAATGACATTGGTTTATAGACACAGTGATTCCGTAGAATTCCACCGGACCTTTCTCTCTTCTTTACCCCTATTCAGAAAATTTTATTCATATACATTAAACGACAATTTTGGGATACCAGCTTACTAATAAATCTATTTTACGTTTTAACAGCGCCTGAAGGTTGGCAATTATAATTCAACACACTGTATAATTTATGATATGACGTAGAATATTTACCAGAATGAAAACGGTCCTTTAGTTATTTCGTAGAATTAAATCAGCCCCCTCTAATTGGATAATACTGTTCAGAAATTTTTACCTCATTTCGTTTGTGACATTAAAATTAAAATCCTGCATATCTAAAACTACGTATTTTGGAATACCCGTTGATTAAGTAAAAGTACACAAATGTTTGTATTCTATTAATGCCTGAGGTGTGGTCAATGATTTTTTTTCATATAGGAAACGGTCAGTGAAATTAAATAGAAATGAGAACAAACAAAGCTTATCAGCAATCTGAGATAGCTTCAAACATCTTACTTGGGATTGTGCAACTCAAAGGCTCGCTGACCAGACGTCCCAGATTTGAACCCGTTGAAACTCTATATACACTTACTAATACATCAAACAAAAACAAGCAGAGCAATAGCCTAACGTTGCATTTTTCCATCATTAGACGACGGGGAATGTACGGCAGTAGAGCAGTATCGAGTAGACGCCCTTGCCTACTACGAAAGCTCATACAAACAAATTTACACACTGCCGCAAGGTACATCAACATGCAAGAGTATGTTAAAACAAATAAAGGTCCAGATTCTATTATCATTTTCTGTCATAAAAACTTTCAGACATAATACCTCGTTTCAGAAGTTAACAGTGTTCGCTTAGTGTAAGTCCTATTTCAAAATAATTATTACGAAATCCCAGTTTATCTTAATCGCAACTCCACAAGTAAAAACTGAGTTTTCCTGTAATGATAATTCAATTCACCTGAATATATTTAATCCAGAGTTATTGTAACCGCCAGTCCTGAAGTGATTACTATACATTTGCGTAAAGTCATTTTCTGTTTCCTGACGTTATAAATACCTACTTGTTAGTCCCCTGTCTTGTATTTAATAAACGCCCGGTATTTAAACACTCCCGTAGCCCTATAATTCAACTTTAATACCGCCTGCGAAAGTATCAAATATCCAGTAATCTCTCATGATTAATTAGTTACTAAGAAAGACCCCAATCCAATTTACGCCGTTTATGTAAATGCAATTCTTAATAAACCGGATTGATCTATTAATACGTTTAACAATCAAATAAATCGCCATGCCAAAAACTTGATATATTATTTATTATACTTGAAATTGCATACATACATTTCACTAAATAGAGGCAAAAGTAATACAGCCTCTAGTATCGTGTAAAGTTAAGATTTTCAATCAACATTTAGTAACTATTCATTGTACATAATTTCGTAATTAGTTTAACTAGCATTTCTAAGCCTAGATTATCCTGCATTTATTATACTTGTTTCCTAGTTCAATACCACCTCAAGAGTAAGTAACAATCATTTTAACCCTGTATATTGTACATTTACGTACATATCAATTTTTCGGAGAGGAATACTGGCCCAACGAATTCAATAGAAGCGGATAACAAAACATAAATACCGTTTTAAATAATTTAGAAATAGAAAAAAAAAACAACTTAAACGAACACAACAATATTCAGTTCATTAAAAATTTAAACTTGCTGATGTGATATAGCCATTTTTGAAGATAGTCCAAGTTGTGTGTTGGACATTCGAAGGACTCCAGAAGTATTGTTATGGCTAATAAGAGCGTATAAGACAAACCTCTCTTTTAGAAATACAGCTTGCCTACAAAGTAACTGTCAATTGTGATTAATTAAAAATTGGAAAACAAAAGCGCACGTCAACATTATGTAGCTAAATCGACTATTTCCCTTCTTTGTGTGTGCGCGTGTGGTATTGCCATCTATCTAGTCAATATGAAGTATTATTGGTTACCTGAACCCCAAAATAAAGGACATAATAGAAATTCTACAATTTCTCAGACTACCAGAAGTGTGTGTGAGTGTGATACGTTGACGGAGTTTTTTTTATCTAGTATTATCGTTGTAACTTAATAAAAAAGGTAGGTGAATAAATATTTTGTGTACGTAGATAACCTTATTGTTCATATCTCGTAGATATTTTTACTTTTCTTTTCAATTATCTGTGAGAAAATCGTCTGATTGGTGACATCAAATCGGATATAACCGGCACTAATGGTACATGCTAAACTACTTTTAGAGGTGATCCGTAATGTGATCAGTTCATTCTATACCAATCAAATGAATTATTGTATAAGTCTAATTTAATCTGAAGATATATTTTGATTATTTAAACTTTTATGACTATTTATAAATGGAGAGGAAAGTGGAAACAAAGAAAAAGCGAGAGACATTACATATACTTGTGCCGCCACCAAAAACAAGTGAAGACACATATTTGTTGAGTTCTGACGGGGAAGAGGATCGCCATTTGTCAGAGAATATCAGTGAAGTAGAAAACGAATATGATTCCGAGAACGAAATACCGTTAGCTAGATTACCAGGCTCCAATTTCTAGAACGATGTTCCACCCAATGCGCCAAAAGTTACTCCTGCATTCGCTGTACATACTGTGATCCGTGAAGATGGATAGAATCCCGTCGATTATTTTCAAATGTTTTTCGATGTTGACTTATTGACCCAAATCGTTGAGCAATCAAACCTCTTCGCCATACAAAGTAATCCAAATAAACCACTCAGACTAACACTACATGAGTTAGAGCAGTTTAACGGTGTAATTATGTAGATTTCAATTATGGATTTGAGTCGCACTCGCAACTATTGATCAGAAAATTTTAGAATCCCAAACGTAGTAGATCTTATGAGTAGAGATAGATAGGAGGAAATCCGAAGATATCTTCATTTCAACGATAACACTCAACAACCTAATTTGGCTTACGAAATAGAGATCGTTTATTTAAAATTAGACCTCTGGTGGATGCCATTCAAAGGCCAATCAAGACTCAAGTACTATATTCCCAAAAAAAATGGGGTTACAAAATTTGCACTATGTGATGTCAGTGGTACCGTCTACAACTTTGACATTTGTAATGGTCAAATTAGAGCAAAACCTGGACATCGCGATATAGAATGCAGTTCAAACATAACACTTCAGTTATCATCAGTAATTCCGGATAAGAAAAACTGTTCGTTATATTTTGATAACGCCTTTACTCTACGCCGAACTGCAGAAACGTGGAATAGGTGCTATTGGGACAATACGAATCAACAGATTTCCAGGATGTGCCTTCAGTTCTGATAAGGTTATGAAGAAGAAAGGCAGAGGAACATTCGAAGAAAAAGAGCGTACCATAGAAGGTGTCAATATTTGAGCCATAAAATGGTATGACAATAGGGGTGTAACCGTGGCCACAACATTCTTAAGTGCCGAGCCTACGAGTTTGGTTAAAAGATGGGCGTAGAATATTGAAGCGGAAAGTGTCAATTGTAAAACCAGCCGCAATTCACATGCACAACCATTTCATGGGAGGACTCGACCTCTTATATTGCCTCTTACAGGATTGGAGTTCGGTCCAAAAAATATTACATGCGTTTTTTCTACCATCTAATAGATATGATGCCTGTCAATGCATGGAATCTCTAAAAAATAGATAGCACAGGTATCGGTCTTTCAAAGAAAGATATTCTTGACCAAATAAACGTTAGCAAGCACCCACTATGTAAACAGCTCTATTCAGTCCAGTGCTCAAAATGTACGGCACACCTCTGTTTGAGAAAAGATAAAAACTATTTCACATCATTTAATATGTAAAAATTAAAAACTTATTTTTGCATTTTTTTGGGTATTTTTTTTGTAAAGCCTATCAAAAATGATATATACTGATTTTTGAAAAAAAATTATTTCGAAAAATTTCAAATACAAATTTTAAATATCTAGTAAGTAGTTAACAGAGAGTTTCTAACAAGAAAAAAATTTTTTTTGTAAACAAAAATTCAGGCATACTGGGGTTAAGGTCTATCTGACATGAAGGTTTAAACGTCTATCGGTCCATAAGTATTATTGTTTTGACCAGATTGCCTATTTTCATTAAGAACATGTTGCATAATTATCATACAAAAATTATTGCTGCATGTCATATAATTTCCACTTTCATACGTTCGAAGGCCATGTGTTGTTCCACACCAGATATTTTTATGCTGGATTAAAAAACGTATTACAAGACTCGAATCATTAAGCATTAGACGCGAAACATTTTAATCATTTTTCTTTTCGTGTGAAGGTAGAAAAAATATTGTATGCATTTCGTCCAAAAAGTGTTAATTGAACTTGACGTGTTGTCCAACTCAACCTAAATGTCTGGTTGGACAATTGTTGGTCGCGTGCAATTAACATACACTTTTTACACTTATTACATAAATAACTATTAATATTTTATGAACAGATAATTTATATTAATTTTTCGCTTCAATAATTTCAATTAAATTCGATAAGATACGAAATACGCAATTTTTTTAAATCTTTGCTTCTTTGTCTTTAAAATTTACGCAATATATCTGATGTTTGCATTAAACATTCTTACAACAGTTTTACAGCTGAAACGAAATTGTATTTACGGAAAAATTTGGTTAAACGCATTCGGGGCGTGACAATTGCAAGGAGCAAAGCTCCGACGCTAGTCTGAGTATTATAATTTATTACACTCTCAATTCATCCAAAAAATAAATAAGGAAGGTGCAGAGGTGTGATGACACGAAATAAAACACTACGAAAATAAAACCATTTTACAAATTACGATTTGTCCCACATTCTTCTTGTATTTGTTATAAAAAATTAGATACTTTATGGGAGGCAACGCAATTAAAATTATTTCCTCATTTCAGTGTAACTCAAGCAGCCATAAATATATGCTTTATCAGTGTCGGAAACCACACCTGGAAACTTTGTGCAAATTCGAGATAATACAAAAATAAAATTACTGTATATTATCAAATTACCAAACCCATTACGTAAAAGCGCACAATTATAATTAAAGAAAGAAATTTCTTCTAACAGATGTCACTTGCGTTTTTGCAACGCAAACGATTAATCAAAACGAGCTCGATTATTCGACTCAAGACATATATTATCCACTTAAGTATAGATGTAAACATAATCTCATTTAATTTAGATTACCGTTACTTCTCAGATCATAAAGCAAGACCGGTGTGTTGTAATATCTCGTAACAATTGTTGGTTTTTTTGTCTTACTTAACAACTACCTATTACTATACAATATTTAATTAAATTAACCATGTACATATAATTTTTTTTTCTTCAACCGGATTTTTATAAGCGACCAAACAAGAATAGAAGACATCGACGATTTAATTAAAATAAGTTCTGCTCTAAATAACTTAGTTTACATTTATTTCAACGCTAACGTTGTTACTAAAAAAATAGCCATCGATTGAGTATACGCTCAAGTATGTGTAACGAAAATAGTTCGGCCAAGCTTTAAATAATGTACTATTGCAAAAAATTCGTGTTGTAAAACGGCGATTGTTGTTCTGGATAATTAAGTGTGCCAAAATATGCAAAAAATTATGTATCTCAGTGATGGTAAAATCTTTGCCGCAATAAACCGTTTACTGTTATTAAAAAACCTCCATATTTTAAGTTTCTGAATATTTCAAATACGTTTAGCAAGGCTTGTGCTACTACGTAACATTTTGACATTGACAAACCATCGTATACATAAAAAAATAATTAATTACTAAATAGACTTAGTTATAATTAATTACCAGTGAAAGTGACCCATAAGATGAAATCCAATACCTAAAGTAAATTTTGAAATCTAATTTGTATAATAATTGTAATGTACTCTTTTCATTCAAAATTTAAATTTTGAATTGTTTGTCCTAGATAAACTGAACTACAAGGTAAACAATTCAATTTGTCAATACCACATTTCATACTATCAACAAGAACTTTATCTTTATGTACTAAAAGTGTTATTATTTTTAAATACAGTAATTAAATGTATTTTGTTTATTAAAAAACGTCTTTTCATGAACTGCAAAATTGGGTTATTCATCAAATTTGTGGTTATTTCATGATTAACAGTTCCCTTGTTACGTTGAAAGAGTTAAAACTAACAACAAGTAGTTGAGTAAAATGTTGCTTTATTTACGTACGTTTCGAGAATTTTATTTGCAAATTTCCCTTCTTCAGAAATTTCGCAATTATAGAAAAAAATTTTTTTTGTCTTAATTATAATAACATTGGTTTATCTAAAAATAATATTATACTTAGTTATATTATTCTAACAAATAACCTACAGCTTACCTTGGCAACATTATGTCTTATTATTAAAATTTAAAAGGATTAATATGGAAAAGTCATAACTACGAAGGATTTTTCATTAAAATTTAACGGCAAAAGAAAAACGAGAAGTTTAAGTCTCTCAACATCGTAACTCTCCCTACAAAAGTAAAAATTATAGAATTTTCATTTTATTTTCAAATTTATAAAATTTAATATTACTGAAAAAACGGGTATTAGTGTATAAGAAACAATTAATTAAACAATTTAATTTAACAAATAAATTTTTTTGAAAAACGCGTCTTTAATAATGATTGTCAAATATCAAAGTGAAAATTCTTTAACCGGAAAAAATACGAACTTAACTTTAGAAACCAGTTACCAACTTAGCAACGTGTTTACACTATACTTTGAACAAATTTTACTTTTTACAAATTAATAAGTTTTAATTAGATTAACGTAAATGTTACTTAATTTGTTGATATCCGTTTTGTGATTAATGGTGTTATATTTCTGGATATAAAAGATTTTCGCGTGCTAAAACTTTTGTATTATTAAAATCGAAAGTATGACCCAATTCAAGATAATGGTTACAAAGGGCAGTGTCACTACGTTTAGTTTTAATAGAATAAAGGTGTTGTGCCATACGTTTTTTAATAAATTGTGACGTTTGTCCGACGTAAGACTTAGTACAATTATTACAGTGGATTTTATATATTAGATTTTACTTCTCATCAAATGGTTAATTTAAGTTTAAATAAGATTAAAAATCTGTTTAGAACCTACAGTTGCAATTTGCTGGAGTTTGTTCATTTTTTTTAAGTTCAGATTAATCTTGATTACTTTAAATGTAATTAATTTCCATTCAATTCAATTTCTAGAACAATATTTGCTTTGTGGTGCGATGTAACATTTTTGGAATTATTAAAGCCATTAAAATTAAATTTATTATACAGTTTGTAAAACCACTTAATGGTCTCAACAATATTTTAATGAGTGTTATTTGTGGACCGGTGTGAAACCAACGGCCAATTACAGCGGCTAAAATTTCCGAAAATGCACGAAGTATCAGTGGCGTGCATTTTAAATTAAATTTATTCATCAGACAAAAGAAGGCTGCTACATTGAAATGAAAATTATTTTAATTAATAGGCAAACTATATTATCCTAGACTTTCACAAAGGGTTGATAATATAAACCCCTATGTCACATCTCCGAAACGGTACGTACTAACCAGTTCGATTTTTCACTATAACTTCCCTAGTCATTTTAGTTTAAAACGCTAAAATAATTTTCACCTACACTGCCGTCTGAATTGTTAATAATATTAACCCTTACATCTCGAAAACGGTACATACTATCAAATTGAAATTTTCACTATAACTTTTCTAACAATTCTACTTTGAAACACTAAAAGAATGTTCCTCCAAAATGCCGTCTGGAGAGTTGATAATACCCACCTTTATACTTTATCTCGGAAACGGCACATATTATCAAGTTTCCTAAATATAATATAGGGGTAGGTATTAACGCTTCAGACGGCAGTGTGAAGGAAAATTCATATAGTGTTTTAAACTACAATTATTAGGAAAATGATTGTAAACATTCCTACTTGATAGTATGTACCGCTTCCCAGATACAATACGGGGGTTGGTATTATCACCCCCTTATATGACAGTGCGGAAAAAATTCTTTTAAACTAGATTCATTGGGGAAATTATCCTGATACTATCAACTTGTTTGTAGTTTGTACCCTTTTCGAGATAAATAAGGTGGTGGGTACTATAAGCCTTTCAAACGGTAAAGGAGGGGAAGGTTGTTTTAGTGTTTTAAATTAGAATTATTAGGGAAATTGTTGCGAAAATTCAACTTTATATTATGTATAGTTAAAGTGAAAGTTAGTTCATTTAGTGTTTTAAACTAGAATTATAAGAGAAATTATTGTTGGGTTGGCATGATTAACCCTTTAAACGGCAGTGCGTGAAAATTCCAATTTAATAGTATGTACCACTTCCAAGATACAATATGGGGTGGCTATTATCAACCCTTCAGACGGTAATGTGAGAGAAAATTGTTTTAGTATTTTAAACTAAAATTATTAGCGAAATTATCACGAAAATCACAACTTTATGGAACGTTTCCGAGGTATAATATGGAGGTTGGTATGATCAACCCTGTAAACTGCGGTGTGGGGATAATACTTTGAGTATTTCAAATTAGGTTCATTAGGAAATTATACTGACTATTCAACTCACCCTCTCCATGTCAACTATCAGCCAATTACAATTTAGTATTTTTTATATTTGGAGCACAATTGTGCGACAATTCTGCTAGCGGAATATTCCCGCCAATTTTTCCTGTGAAATTTAATTGCCTTCTGGTAAAATGTCAAATTGCTTTGACGTTCGTCAAAATAATGCAGACTCCGACTACCATCGAAACCACTATATAACCTGCAACTTGTTCTAAATTAAAAACTAATTAATTCATGACTTGTGAATTGACCGTCAATTTTGTTCGTTGTCTTTTAAATACCACTCATGGCCGACGAATTGCATAAAAAGCATTTATTGCTTCGAGCACGAGACCAATACACTTTAACAAACATTTTCGGCAATTCATCGGCCACTTGAGGTATTGTATATGATAATTTTAACTTGATAGCATGTAGCGTTTCCGAGATATAATGTAGGGGTTGGTATTATCAACCCTTTAGAGAGCACGGTAGAAAGTTCTTTTAGTGTTTTAAAGTACAATTATTAGGTAAATTAGTGCAAAAATCCCAGCTTGAAAGAATGTACAGATTCCGAGTTATAATATGGGGGTTGGTTTTTATCAACCCTTTAAACGGCAGTAAGGGGAAAAGTATTTGAATGTTTTAAAGTAGAATAATTAGGGAAATTACGGTGAAAATTTCAACCTGATAGAATGTACCGTTTCGAAAGAGTTACTATGGGGATTAGTATGACCAACCCTTTAAACGCAAGAGCGGGGAAAAATTCTTTTATTGTTTTTAACTAGAATTATTAGAAAAATTATCCCGAAAATTTCAACTTGATAGTATGCCCAGTTTCGGAGATATAACATGGGGATGGGTATTATCAACCCTTTATGAAAGCGGTGCAAGCCTAGAATACAGTTTCATCTCTATGGTTTAATCTACTTTTGTCTGATGAATAAATTTAATTTGAAATGCACGCCACTGATAATTCGTGCATCTTCGGAGATTCTAGCCGCTGTAACTGGCCACTCTTTTGCCACCGGTTAAGTAAAAAGCGGATGCCTCACCCTATGAGAAACTTTCCTGTCAAGTTTCACGTTTGTTCCTGAAATTTCGCCATGTGGTACCGCCCTTTTCGAATGTAAGGAAACAGTGTAATTAAAGTTTGGGCGAGTATTATACTAGCTTTAAGACGTAGCAAAAGGTAAAGCTAGATTATAACCGCTAATGCAACTAATTCAACGGCTGAATGTAGCGTATGTGGAAGAGTTAGTTAAGTTGATTTGTGCTTTATATAACTTAATCAGTTTTAGTTGTTGCACTGAATCTCAGCGAAGAAAATTAGTGTTGGCATTTTTGTGAAGATTTCAGATTTTGGCACTAAATAGTTAACCATTTTTCTGAACACTTGAGTTTCCGTAGATAGTCCTAGCGCTCCCCTTCCTGAAAAATTAGGGATTTATAAAGCTGACTTAAAAGCAAAAGTGAAGTCTGCGAAAATTATGCGTGATACTTAAAATACAACAATTGTATGATTAGATTAGACGAACAAACTTTTTTAGTAAGGTGAAATTTACAGTTTCTAGATCACTATTGAAGTAAAATAAATTAAAAAAGTCCACATTTTGTGTTTATAAAAATTTTCAAATAGCTCTGAGTGAAATTATAAACCTTAAAAGATATAAATTAGTGACCATAACGAACAATTGCGTGCTTGAACTTTGAGGTGAATAATTAGTTTATTTTTGTAAACTTAATAGATTTATTGGATAAGGAAAATTTGGATCGTTTTCTTCTAAACAGTTTGTGGCGTTAGTGCAAGCTATAGTATTGAAATACACTAACGAGGTGCGTCGATTCTGGTGTTAGTGCTTCCAGTAAGAGTTTTTAAAACAGCCAATCCCTCTGGTGCAAACGATAAAGCACTAAAGATGTGTACTAGGAATGTCGTTAAGGTTTATGATAAGGGTCGTAAAAAATTTTTTTACATAGTAGAAATTTAGTAGTTAAAATTTACCAATACAAAAATTGTTAGATTTTCTTGTATTGGGTTTCGATTACGAAAGTATATTACCTCATCGGTATCACTCATTTCGTGGTATAGAATATAAAGCGATAATGTATTAAAATTTGGCATTCAAGCGTGAGGCGTGTTTTCTTTTGCCGTGTTTGTGTGAGCGTGATGTACTTCGAATATAACTATTCTAGATTTTGAATTTTAAGGTTATAAGGATGGAAGAAGAAGAATTTTAATATTTTTTTATGACGAGTTTGCGCACTCATTTTGCGGAATTTATTATGTTAAGATGTTTGAGTATATTTTGAAGTATTCATAACAAATTTTAGGATTTTCGTCATACAAATTTACAACAATAATTTGTGCTTGTAAATAATGTAAATAATTTAGTATTAGGCGAGTAATACCTTTTTTACGTAATGTTTGAGTTAGTTTGAGAGAGTAGAGTTGTCTATTTTATTTCGGATTATTTTGTGTTCAGTATTTTGGAGGCACGTTTTCCCTCTGTCAGGACGGTGCAAAAATTGTCATATAGCAGATGTAATTACTTGTCGTAAGAGGAGACTCGTGGTAAGTGAGAGGTATCCTGCGGCAAGATATCAAGCGTCTACGGTTATACATTAACGCAAAACCCAGATCTTATGACAGAAAACGCGGCCTCATCAGTAGGTCTGAGATACGTCGGCTGTAGACCACCGATCACGCGTTCACCAGAGGAAACGTCTTGTAGGAAGTGGACGTGTAATGTACATAAGTTATAGAGTTGTTCTTTAGGTTAGTTTGTTTTATTTTTTTGCCTAAACGTTCATTTTAAGCTAGTTTAATTCTTACGCTATGTGGATATTTTTGGGAAAAAATCTCATGTGAGGAGAGTGTTACCTTCATATATTTCATATTTTTGGTGAAATTAAAAATATCCTAAAAGGTTATTTTCTTACAAAGTTCACGAATTTGGATTATGAAACATACAAAATCTGATTAGATTTCCTTTTATTTGTTAGAATCATAGATTTTATGTATAAATTTGAGTACAAGTTGTGTATAGTGACAATGTATAAAAATTTGAAAACAGTTTTTAAAATATTAAGTTACACCCAGCTTTAGATAAACATTCATTTAATTAAAATACTTATCTTTTGGGTATTAAATCGTGTATTTCTTATTAATCTTCTATATAAATTTAAACGTTAGTACTTTACTGAGTACAATAACCGTAATTGTTATCGAAACGTTTACATTTATGGGTGTCTACTGCGTGGACGGAGGATTGCTCCTTAACTATTGGACCTACATTCTAAAAATATGTAGGTATATACAAGGTGATTGACAAAAATATGACAACCTAAACCTGTCTTTTTTAAATAGAACACCCTGTATATTTTTGCATTTTTGAATTCAATGTTACATTTAGAATGAAAGTTTGCAATTTGTATCTGTATCACTAACCGTTCTAAAGATATCACTTTAGTACCAAAATAGAGTTAACTTTGGAACTACGATGTGAGCGTTGTCACCACGATTTTGTAAATCTGTTTATATCTTCGACTATTAATAATAGTCCACTAACAAACAAACTGAGAAATTTTTCGAAAACATGTAAAACTATACAGAATGATTAACTTACACGAAACGTAATTTTTCTCAATTTTTTCAAATGCGACACCATGATTTCTTCCTTTGGGGGCTACGTTAAAGAAAAAGTTTACCAACATCCTCCCACACAAGCGAAGATATGAAAAATAGAATTAGAGCTGTGTTTTACCGAGAGAATTGCAAAGTGTTTAGCTAGGCGTGGTCAGTATTTTGAACATTTAATTTTAATTTATGGTTTTATTCGTTTATGTTTACTTGTTCAACTTATTTTTAGGTGTAGAGAATTATTTTATTGTTTAGTTATTAATTAAGTTTTCCTATCAGTTAAAGAATTTATTTGCCATTCGTATTTTCTTATTTGCTCTAGATTTTGTTTTATTCGTTCTTCTATATGTCAATATTTTCAAATAAAGCGTCAATATCTCAAGAAGGGTCCGTCTTATGGCTATGAAACCTATTATCAATTAGTATCTACTTTTCACGGGGAATCGAAATGTGAAAAATATACAGGGTGTTGCATTTGAAAAAATTGAGAAAAATTACATTTCGCGTAAGTTAATCATTCTGTATAGTTTTACATGTTTTCGAAAAATTTCCCAGTTTGTTTGTTAGTAGACTATTATTAATAGTCGGTGGTATAAACAGATTTACAAAATCGTGGTGACAACGCTCGCATCGTGGTTCCAAAGTGACAATATCTGCAGAACGGTTAGTGATACAGATACAAATTTCTATACTTTTATTCTAAATGTAACAGTGAATTCAAAAATGGAAAAATATACAGAGTGTTCTATTTAAAAAACACAGGTTTGGGTTGGCATATGTTTGAGAATCACCCTGTATACACCTAAATATTTTTAGAACGTAGGTCCAATGATCGTATATTACCACATCAAAATTGGTTTTGATATCTCTAATAGTCAAGGAGAAAGCCTCCGCCCACCCAGTAGACACCCACCCTGTATAAAAGATTAATAAAAAATACACGATGTAATACCCCAAGGAGTTTACATTTTCATATAAACATACCTTTAGATTGTCGCCAGTGGAAATACGCTGATCTGTTAATATTTCATGAGATTGCAACTTAGCATTCTTTGGTGGTTAAACATTCTCACGAGTGAAAGCGAAAGTGGAAGATGTTAGTTGATGGATAAAACATTGGATGTGTAATTTTTCGTGAAGTGTAAGTTTGGTAAACGATTCGCATTCCTGTCTTATGCAAATGATTAGATCTTGTTCATAACGTCAGGTGGCGCTTTATTCCCGATTTTTGATGAGTTTTAACGAGCGCCCTATTAGTTGTTAGGTTACAGGACCTTACCACTGAACTAAACTGGTACCATGCAATTTATGTGCGCGACAGTGCTCTAGAGGGTATTTGTCCTGCGAAAATCCAGAACTACACAAAGGGATGTGATTTTTTGCACACAGCTGGTCGAATTGGTATAAGCTATAGCCATAAGTCATAATTGAGTAATGGGGTGTCATTTTGGGAACAGTCAATCGCGTTGATACAAGAAATAAGATACTAGGAAGTATTAATGAAGAACTAACGAAGTGCACTTCGGTTGTTCCAATAAAAGTAAAAATCCAGAACTGCAAAAATGTGTTTTCTTTCAAACGGTTGGCACTAACGATCGATTATTAACCGTGCTGGCTTCGCAGACCTTTTTTGAATATTATTAGCATGATAATTAAAAATATTGGCTCGCATTTTAGCACGTTTCTGATGAGGTACAAAGAAAGAAAACCACTTCATGAAAATAAAGGCTGCCATTGTTGATTGAAACATACATTTTGAAAATTATTATTATTATCCTTGACATAGTTCTCTGTCGGAGCGATATAACTATTTAAATTCCAATAATTACCAAAATAGTGACATTTCCAGAGACAATTTAACCTAGACGATCCTGGCGATTGTTATTCTCTGGTAGAACGGACAATGAGAATTTTTTTTACTTGTGACTTCCTCTCGAATATTTTATCCGTAGGTAAATCAAACTGATTATTCTGTATGTAAAATTTTTCTTGCTTCACACAAAAGAATGCGTTGAGAAAACTGCGAACATACGAGGTAAAACAGTATCCAATTAATGACTCATTTTAATTAACCGAATTACTAAACTTTTGCAAAGTTTACGCTTAAAAAAATATTTTAATTAATGTCAAACTGAAAAGTGCCGAAAAGGTTTTCATCATAATAAATCTATGTGAAAGGTTGCGAAATAGTGTACTAACGACCAAACAAATAACGAAAGAATAATAATAGATGGTATTAATTTTGTACATGCACCCGTGACTAACGACCCATTCCCACCTCCATTGTACATTTTCAACCCCTGACGGATTTGTCCCAATTCCCGATTAGAAGGGGGACTAATGATGTAATAATTCCCACAAGTCCACTCTACTAAAATTCTGTAGGTCACAGAAGCAAAAAAAAAAGTTAGTAAAGAGTAATTAGAGTATTTTTTAATGACAATGCAAAATTTTCAAACACCTGTATTTTTAACTAAAAGTATAAGAGAAGGCCATAATGCATTAAAAAATGTAATTAAAATTAAACCTATAATTAAATTTGGCAACATTAATTAAGTCTTTCTTAGGTGAAGTTTTTTTTTTATATAATACAAAAGCATGGCCGGCGGCGTGTAGAATGTTGACCTATAAAAGTAAACACGCAATCTACACATTACCTTGATAGAATTTTAAGTTAGCTATTAAAATTTGAGTACCAAATTAGGTACTTTTTTCAAACCTAAAATACTTACAACGCATGAATGAACTAAAGGAAATTACAATTAAAATCTGATAAAGAACATGAAGGTTTATTTTTTGCTCGATTTGCAAAAGAAAACGGCTACAAGTACGTGACTAGATTTTTAACATTTCAATGGGTAATGTTTAATTTATTATTAGCAAAAAAGGTGTTCCACATGGATACGAAATTGGTCATCTAGTTTTGATGTTGCTATTCGTCACTGTAGAAAAATGGCTATTAACCTTTGACTGGTACGTACATAAAAAGAAATGTATAATTTTAATGGTTCTAAATTTGGAGTTACATTAAGTTAGGACCCGCTAGGCATGTAATTAATTTTCCTGATTTAGCTGTGTGTTCTAAAATTATTACAATTAAGATTGTCGAGAAAGCAGCAGAATTAAGATATAACTGCAAATTTAGCTAATCGCGTAAATATTTAAACAAAGAAATATACGTACTTGGAATTTGAAGCTTAAGTGTGATGCATTCAATGTTGGCTTTCTGAAAAAAATGGAAACAGCCCAAGTTCCCATTGGTGTGAAGTTAACTTGACGTGTGAAAAAATTTACTTGAAACATCGTTTAAATAGAACATAACTGTACATACAAACAAAACGTGCCATAATTCGAAAATTGCAGATCCAACCTTCATGAAATTCATGTGATAAGACTTCTATGGAATCACATCCAGAAAAATCTTGCACGACATATACGAGGGCAGTACGAAATATTTCGTATCCAGTAACAAAAGTACACATCAATACTTCATAAAATTTATACGTTACATACATTCTGAGTGTACAAAAATTCGTTGCCAGAAACAGAATGATAGACTTTCGCTTCTAAAATCTATAAAATTACCTATTCTGCACGATGTATAGAGGGCTATACGAAATATTTGGTATCCTGGAACAAAATGTGCCATCACTCCAAAGTCGCACATCAAAACTTCATGAAATTTATGTGGTAGACTTCGGGGATAACCATCAATGGAATCAAATACACACACACAGGGTGTCACAAAAAATGTGTCCGCAAATGCAGGAACGTACACAACTATTAAAAATAAGAAAAAAACGTCATATAAATATTAGTCCGGAAATCCTTAGTTTGTGAGATACAGGGCGTGAATTTTTAATTTTTAAACAGATTATTAATCGTACCTCGTACATTTTTTACGATAATTGGTTAAAATTTGGTACATGCCGTATCCTGACTAGCATTTGTAAAACATACCTATCAGCTACAAAGTTATAAGATGTTGCTTTTTTTATGGTTGTGTCTCATTTTACCCCTTTAAATCTTTTTCAGGTACGCCAATGGCGCGATTACACTGGAAAATGGCATTGGGCTTTTCATAAACTAAATTTTAGTCCTCTTTGATTTTTGTTTTATTTGCAAAAATGTTCCCCGACCCTAACTGTTTTTTGAATCAGAATAATAATAACAATTATCACACAAACATTATACTATTTGTATGACAATTATAACACCAAAACACAAGTAAATTATGGTCACAGTAGGTGTTCTATGTGTCCGCCAGCCTCTTCCAAACAGACTTGTGCTCGTCTTCTCCAGTTGAAATGGACGGGGTGGAGTATTTCTGCCCTGTCTTTAACCACGTCGCATCCGTCAACTATGCGATTTCTAAACTGATTTTCATCGTTAATGGGCACGGAATATACCATATGTTTTAAATAGCCCCACAAATAAAAACCTAACGGATTTAAGTCTGATGAACAGGATGGCCAGGCAACTGGACCACTTCGTCGCATCTATTTTTTCCAAATTGCAAACATTAAGTGAGAAATGCGGACGTGGACCATCATGTAAAAACCATATTCTATTTGGATCGTCTAATGGAATATCTATCTAATAAATCGGGTAACTCTTCAGTTAAAAAGTTTAAATATCGTTCACCAGTCAATCTAAAGTAATTTTGAAATATTTCAAAAATTAGAGAACGATATAATACATTCTAAAATTACCTGTGTGCCAAAAAAACTGGTCCCTAAAAATTCAAAATACCCATCCATACGTTTAAACTAGATCTAACTTGATGTCTAGTTATAAAAATAGCATGAGGATTCTTGTCAGACCAAACATGATTATGGAAGTTTATTAAACCATCTCTGTTGAATCCAGTTTCAATCAGTGGCCAAAACGTGTTTTAAAAAGTTTTCAATTAGTTTTTCTCATTAATCACCGACAAAACTTAATTCTCTGGAGGGTTTAAAGCCTGCACCCTTTGCAGGTGAAAGAGGGACGAGTAATAATTACTCACGTAAGGTAAGCCAAACAGATTGACGATCTACATTGTGTATTATAAGTGTTTTGTAACCGTGGTTTCATATTAGTTGAGTTGATCGGCTTATTTCCACAGTTTTTGGTTTGCCTGCTTCCATTATCAGGCTTAGTCCTGAGGACTGTTTTCGCACTTGAGTCGAATTTATATGTTATGATATATATTTTTAGAACTATGTATACATATATATATATATATATATATATATATGTGTGTATATATATATATATATATATATATATATATATATATATATATATATATATATAACTTTTTCGTGGTTGTGCGCTAGTTTATTGCGCATCTTGAGCCGTAATCTATTGCGCAGGTGTATTGCGCTTAAGCTGTTCGCGCATTATTGAAATCCATATCCTTATTGCGATGTATGTGGCTTCTTTGAGTTTCCGGCAAGTTGCAATCTCGTCCATTGCCACTACCTGTATGTTATCCCGTTGGATGCGGTGGTCTTCGTTTCAGACGTGTTCAGCGAATATTGATTTTTGTGTTTCGCTCTTGCGGACGTTGTTTTTATGTTCCTGAGTTCTCACTGCGAATGGTCTACTGCTCTCTCCTATGCACGATGCTTTGCCTCATTTGCCTGGTATACACAATTCTTGGAATTTTGACCTTCATGGCGTGGTTTGTTTTTGTTTAGTATTCCTCTGAGCGTTCGGGTCGATTTGAAGGCAGTGCGTATGTTGTATTTGCTGCCAATCCTTCGTATTTTGTCTGAGGTACCTTGTATATATAGTATTATCGCTGTATATTTAGGTTCTGCTTTTTCGGTTACCCTTTCCCTGTTTAGGTGAGGTGTTAGATCAGTGTAGCCATTTTCTTTAAGTGTTTTAGCGATCATTTATTTTTCTTTTTTAGGTCCTCTTGTTTTGAGCATATTGTTATCGCTTTATCGTACAAGCATCTTGCTACGCCTAACTGCACGCTTTTAAGACGATTGGAGTTGAAGTGTCGGTACCTCCCCGTGCGGGTAGGTTTCCTGTATACACTTGTAGTGAAAGTGTTGTCATACCTAAGTACAAGTACATCCAAGAATGGCAGTTTTTGTCTCGAATTCAATTCCATTGTGAATGTTATGGACAATGCGCGGCTATTCAGATGATTTAGGAATTCACCCAGCCTGTGCTGTTGCCAAAGTACGAAGGTATCGTTCACGTATCTAAGCCACATCCTTCGTTTTTCCGTGAATCCGGATATCGCTTGGTCTTCAAAGTATTCCATATATACGTTGCTCACTATGAGTGATAGTGGGAAGCCTATCGCCATCCCATACTCTTGTTGGTAGAATTTGTCTTCTACTTGGAAATATGTAGTTCTAATGCATACTGTTAGAAGTTTCATTATTATGTTTACGGAGAGTTGCGTGCGTTTGTCTAACGTTTCATCCTTTTCCAGTCTATCCCTTATGATAATGCCTTATCGCAATACCATATGTCGCGAACTGATAAATATTTTCAGGAAAAACAAGTATTTTTATGAAACATTCACAATAAAAAATACGAGTTCTAATTTAAATATCAAAGTCACCTACACCCCCACCTTTAGATGTCGGGGTGGAGATTAATTTTACTTGACAAATTTTCCACCTCGAAACTAAAAAAAAATTTTTTTTTCACTGCAATTTGATTGAACATTACAAGAATCGTGAAGGACACTGCATTTTTTGCAAATAGCGTAAACGGTGTGAGATAGCAAAAAATTTAGGTAATGAAAAGAGCAATCTTAATTTCCAGTGGAATCGTGCCATTGGTGTACCTGAAAAAACCGAGCTGGTAGCGTAGTGGTGACACGACCTGCTTACCATTCTGGAGGTAATGGGTTCGATTCCCTTTACTGTTTACCTTGCATCAGGTTTTTTCAGGGGGTTTTCCTCATAAACATGTAGCGACATGGTCACTGCGTATATGCACACTATTTAGGCGAATGCTGGGGTAGTATTCTCCCCATCAGAACTCTTAACTCCGTTCCTTGCGATCCTATTCTGACCACACCCATCCTTAATCCCACCATGCATATATACGTAATGTATGTATGTATGCTGGGAATCCATGATAGTGGGTGTAGGAGCTCGAAAAACTTGATCAGCCCGCCCTCCCCCTTACGGAGGGAATGAAATACGTGGCCTTTTCCTTTTTTTTCTGAAAAAAGTTTAAAGGGGTAAAATGGGACACAATTATGAAAAAATCAACATCTTGTAAACGTATTTTGTAGGTGATAGGTATGTTTTAAAGATACTATTCAGATTAAACATGTACCAAATGTCAACCCATTATCGTAAAAAAATGTACGAGGTACGATTAATAATCTGTTTAAAAATTAAAAATTCAACGCCCTGTTTCTCACAAATTAAGGATTTTCGGACTAATATTCATGACGTCTTTTTTCCTATTTTTAATAGTTCTATACGTCCCTGCAGTTGCAGACACTTAGTTACACCCCATACATTCTGCCCGACTTATATGGGGAGTGTGCAAAAAATCGTGGCCAGAAACAAAGCGTACGACAACTCCAAAATAACATATCAAATCTTAATTAAATACGTATGATACACGTCTGGTGCTAAAATCTACAGAACTTGTAGATTTTAGAATGAAACATTCAGAAATCTAACATGTGCATTTCATGAAGATTTGGTATGCTATTTTGGAGTTACAGCACCATTTGTTTCTGGCAACGTATTTTTGTGCACTCCCCGTATACGTCGATCCGAATGTAGATGCACTTGATTCGATGGATGGTAGTCCCCGAAGTCTAACATAAATTTTATGAAGTTTTGAAGTACGATTTTGAAGTTATGGCACGTTTTGTTCCTAGATACAAATTATTTCGTACAGCCCTCGTATATGTCGTGCAGAATTTGTGTGTATGTGATTCCATAGAAGTATAATCACATGAATTTCAAGATTTGATCTGCGATTTTCAAATTATGGCACGTTTTGTTCATATGTTCAGTTATACCTATTTAACCCCTTCAGAACGACAAAAAATATTTTTGATTTGGAAGAACTTTTGACCAAATATAGGTTGCCTGGGGGTCAAAGTATCTAGGAAAAATAATTTAAAAAATACCCCCTACCTATCCTCCTAGCAACCCCCCCCCCCCGCACATACGTGCGTTTTCGTTTTTAAATGTCCTAACACTAGATTGTGCGTAACCAAGGAAAGTTGGTAATCAAAGCCGATTGTTGATAATTAACGCAAATATTTATTACTTTTCTTAAATTTCTTTATGAACACAGTACTTCGAGATCATCTTTTATCAATGTGTATGACATAGAACCAAAGTTACTTAAGAATAATGCCTACATAAATCAGTCTTCGGCTTATAAAATTGCTTTTTGGCATAAAATATGAAATGTTTAACATAAACATTAATTTCATAGTGTTATAAATCAAGAAATAACATAAAAATACTCTTTAGGCAAAGGTTAATTACACATAAACAGAAAAATCTAAATCACTATAAAAATAAAAGAACAGAGTCACTTGCTATGATAAGCTAAGAAACAATTTTGGTTCCTTAGGATACACAAGTAAATATCGCATTTTGTGCATCGTACTTTCGTTGTGAAAGAACAGCTTTCCAACCTGTATTTCCTGCTCCTTGAAAGATCATCATAAACCGGCAAATGGTCGAATTAATCAAAGCGTTTAACGAAAGACGGCGGTGCTGCAGGTCTGTACCTCTTGCCAGGCATCTCAAAAGACGGCGAAGCCTGCTCATCCTCAATTGCGTAGTTGGAAGTAATATTATAGCAGTTCATAAGAGCATCTGCTAGATCCACCCTGAACCACAGTAAGTCTTTGGATTTGCTTTCATTTGCGTTACAGTTAATTTTGTATTGACTCCAAGCGTTTACAACTGCAAGGTTTAGGAAATGAATCAATATTTTTACAGTCGACTTTTTCGTGTTCTCGTAAGTTGTATAAAATTCAATGAGCTGATCGAGGACATCTACTGCCCCCATATTTTTATTATAATTTCAAATTATTCTCGGAGCTGTTACCTGCATGTAAGCCTTTTCTTTCTTGTCCCATCTCGGGATAGACGAAGTTTGATTCCCGCCAGTGCAATTAGAGACCATTAATACAGCTGTGTTGTCCTTCCATTTGGCAAGAGCGACTTCATTGGAAACAAACTGTACTATATCCACACTTCATTGCTCTGCCCTGTTTAAGATTTAACTTTTTGTGATCTGGAACTCGATTAAGCATAATCGTTCCTGTGCCATGCAACTGAATATCGTTCAGACGATCCAAAAATGGAACTGTATCTATCAAAATATAAACTATTTGCGGGAACATTCTTAGCGAGACACAGGATAAATGCAGGTCTTTCTCCGAGAGATTTGGCAGTAAAGGCCGGTTTGTTAGGGTAATATATTTTAAAATCAAGCATTAAGCAATCACTAGTTGTGACGACGTAATTTTTAAGTCCAAGAGGTCTTGGTTTATTTTTAACCAATACACCATTTACCCGTAAAGGGAATAATCTGTTCGTCTATAGAGTAAGCGCCAGGAACACTTTTAATTGACCTAAAAGCGTTTTTCACAAAATTGGCTGTACTTTCCATAGTGGGTTAGTATTCCCTGTCGGTGGCTCATTTGAATCTACAACATGCACATTATTTCTTAATTGAAAAAGCGATCTCTCGGCATTCAATTTGCGATTATTTCCAATCTCATACCAGCACGCCAGTACATTATTAACACGAGGATATGGAATGCACCCCATTAACAAAATTATGGTGAGTAACTTACGAATCTCTTGACTGCGTGTGTTTAAGACTGATCCGGTTTTACGAAGGTAGTATAGATTAGTGCAGTTCGCATGGTTTTCAAAAAAATCTTCGATACTGTAATGGAGTCTTCACTTCTTCGGTTCTCCCAGAGCAAGAAGGATAATCATGAGCTTTATCAGTGAAATCAGTAGCTCTTCAAAGTCTCGATCTTTTCGTTTGTCGTGTACAAGTGCCCTTTTCAGCCGCAGTTAGGTCAGCAGGTGGTATGTTCTCCTGACATAACTGAGCTAATGGAACATTGTATTCTGGACCACTGTCGCAATCATTGTCGTCAGGGGAAACTTGCGGAAGTATATCCTCATCCAGCAGCCGATGGACCTCAAATGCTGGCCTCCTCATCAGAAATCTCCAGATCTGATTGACATCCATTTCCAAGTAAATCTTGCAGTAAATTATGGCCTAGAGCCCTGTGAAAAACAAAACAACCGTTTAGTTGTAGAATATTCAGCTTCATCAGAGCAATTTCAAACGATAGCGCAGGATCTTGCGTTCAAACTTTGTGGACATACTGTGATGTCAAATACTTTTAATTTTAGAAAAAACTAATTATGATACACCAGATTGACCTTTAAACTAACTATTTAAACAAAAACAGTGCTTACTAATCAAGTTTAGATTCAAAAACAAAACACTTACGTCGGCCCATGTCGTCCACAAATATAACGTCCATCGTCACACGCTGCGACACCCCTCTCCGCGCCGCAATGCCCTTGACACAATGTAGCTACATCTACGCACGAACGATCGAGGCCGTTTCGATCCTGTTAACCTTCTTCGAACCCAGCGTCAATTTGTTACGTAGAAACCCAAGACGGGGTGCACATGCACCCCTCATAAACAACAATTTTCGTTAACAAATTTGGGCAAAATCTTTTGGCATAATGTTATCTGTTGTTAGTAAAGACAGTGTGAATATTTAAAACAATTTAATGTTTGCATAAAAATAACATAACTTTTTATAAAAAACTAATGAATGATATTGTGTAGGGAATTGTTTTCCTATTGTTCCTCTGTACATGGGTTGCATATTTTCTTTGTAATAGCGGTGCTATGTTCTGTACAGACAAACCTTTTGCATATGCTGCAAGTGGTACGAACTTTTCTGTTTCGTTTACGTGCACAAGCGAAGCACCTTCCTTGCTTGCGCTCTCCTAAATCTTCAATTGCAGTAGCCCGGCGGTTTTCTTTTTGCTCTAAATCTGGAACCAACATTGTCATATAACTCACTACTCTTGTACTTAACCCTGCAGTGTTTTCACTCCTCCTTTTTACATAAGAAATAATGAGTGATTTTCCCAATTCAAGCAAAAAGATCTTTCTGCGATCTGATCTTTGTTTCTGCCAGTCTGGAAACTTAGTTGTCCATAATGCAAACGCATTTAAGCCTCCAATGTTCAAGAAGTTTGCAAAGGTAACCATAGGCCATCGGTTACACTTCCTTTTGGTTGTATATTCCTTGGCCATCTTATCAATCGTGTCTACACCTCCTTTGGTAGCATTGTAGTGTAAAATAATGTGCGGCTTTTTATGTTCTTCTTCGACAGCTATTTTATTGTCATGGGGTTCCGTAGATAAAAGTATGACAGCTCTTCTTGTTTCTGGCACGTAAGAAACTAAGGTATGATTATCTGTGAAGCAAAACTGACTGGAAAACTTTTCTTTCTGTGCCGTTGGTAATAACTGATGAGGAATGTAAGCTTTATTCTTGCGTAACGTTCCGCAAAGAGTGAGTTACTTTTCCAACAAACAGTCTGCTAATGGCAAACTAGTAAAACAGTTGTCTGTTGTTATCCCATGACCTTTAGGCAAATGGTTCACTAAGTCAAGAACAACTCTTTTCCCTTGTTCCTTTTCAGGCTGTTGTCCAATTTTTCCTAAATACACTTGCAAATTGTGGACATAAGCAATTTCAGTATCGGCAACTAGCCAGTGTTTTAGGCCATACTTATCGGGCTTACTTTTCATATATACCCTGAATGGCGCATTTCCTCGGAAACCAACAAGTTGTTCGTCTATGCAGAGGTGTGAAGATGGAGTCATAGCAATTTTGCATTGATCAACAAACATATCTCCAATATCTCTTATTGCAGCTAATTTATCAGTTCATCTGCGTTCTGCTCTTGTTTGAAAATTATCGAATCTTAAAAATCTAGTCAAAAAGGCAAACCGATTTCTTGACATTGTGGCAGGAAATATTGGCCTGCACTATAATTCATTAGATTCCCACAGCGATCGAATCGATTCTTTATTGCCCTTTAGTGCCCCTTGGATAAAAAGTAAACCGATATAAGCGTATATTTCGATGCTGTCTGTCGGTTTCCAGTAACGTAATTTTTGTGGGTGTTTTTCATTCCATTCCTCGTGCATAAAATTTGCTTTTCGTTTTGTTTCTGTAGCAATAACATCAATCGTTTCAGCAGTAAAAAACAATATAAAAGCTGACTCGATAGTCGAAATGTTGGTACTATATTGCGTCAAGCGAGGCTTATTCGCCAAAATATTAGCAAGTCGTCTACGAGATGTTTTCAGTGGCGTAGTAGACCATTTCATACCAGATTTTGCAACCATATAACTGTGCAAAGCATCATCCACAGTTTCTTCATCGCTGGTATTTAATTCTTCATATTCTTCTGCTGAAATTTCATCATTTTCTCCGTCTTCTTCCTCAACTTGATCATCGTCTTCAGAGTCTGAGCACATTTCCTTCAAAAATTCTTCATCATCATCGATGTTCTCGGCATAGAATCTCAATTGTTCTTCCGTTAGTGGAACATGTTGATGTCGTGATGTAGAAGGTTGGGAGTCCATAGTTTTGAACACCTAGTTTATAAAATATAATAAGCTTTGAACACCTAGTTTATAGAATATTTAAGGTTATAAGCTTTGAACACCTAGTTTATAGAATATTTAAGGTTATAATTCACACATGCAATAGATTGAGCCAATAACGCAATAACTTACAGCAATTCAAAATATTTCTTACCTAAAAGCCGACAAAAACAATTTTTATAATGTTTTCAAATGATAATTAGAAATATCTGTTGTCAACGCGAACTCACATCACTTTAGAAATTAATTTGTAACGCCCTCTGCCAATGAATAGTAAAAACTAATAAAAATTGTAATTTTCTTAAGTTGTGGCTCTAAGTACCAACGGGGGGTGCAAGCGCACCCCAATGCTTATTTTTTCTTTTGGTGTTTATGCGATTTAATCTAACAATTACTAAGTAACACCTCGTTTTGAGAAAGCTTTAATTAACAAAGTCTGAGAGTATCAAAACTAAAAGAAAATAAAATACTTCAGTATGACAAAAAAACTACTTCTGGGGTGCAGCTGCACCCCTCCTTGGTTCGATAAAGGTTAAACGAAATTCCGCGACCGCTACATTTTTTTTAGGGTCAACGCACATTTAGTACAGTCCGTTCTGAAAGGAATAAACGATATTTCAAGAAAATTTTTCCATACATCAAATTTCGTCGCTGGAAATTCGTCGTTAACTATACACCTGTCAAGTTTCCTATGTTTGAACGCTTAAATTCTGCTAAAGAAAATTTCAGAAATAATGTAGAAAGAACATGCGATTTGCATATTATTTGTATGAGCATGCCACAATTAAATTGTAATATTAATACGGAAGTTTCTAATGAGCTGGAAAGAGAATGATAAAAAATGTAATTTTAATTTTCATATAAAAGAAACTCCTAATAATAATTTCGGTTCTAGCTCAAATAATTTTGATTTACTGCTGAAAGCAGAAATTATCTTTACACATTTATTACTACAAACATATTAAAAACATTCCAACTAAAGGGCCTTTCCCTTTGTTTTATTGTTATATCGATAAGATATCGCCGTTTACAAACAAATCGATTTATTTCTGCAAAAACATTTGCAATTATATTACAAACCAAGCGTGCTGACTTCACATAATTGAAATTCAACGGTCCATTATGTTTTAAGATTTTTCTTCAACTGTCGCCATTAAAGCAACATCATCATCACCAACTGTATAAACGTGAGTTGGAAATTAGGAAAGTTAAAGAGGATGTATAGGCGGCATCAAAACACAATAAGCAACGAGGAAGACATATCGTGTATGTAGGTTAACAATTTTCACATAAATTATATAATCGTTATGTACTGACTTTAATTGTTTTCAATGTAATTAACTTCCTTTTTTTAATACCTCCCTATGAGAAATGAATAGACTTATTTAATAAATTCTCTCGTTACGAAATAAAACCAAATATGGATGTAATACGTATTTAATTAATGTGATTTATTACATAAATAAGAATTAAGGGTAAAAGTAGGTACGTTACATGCACAGAATCATTTCCGCTGTTATATCCCATTTGAGATATACACAATAAAAAATATCAAGGCCATTATAAATGATTAAATGTGTGTTTAATTAATTATTTAACAATCATTTCACATTTGTAGATTTTGTAAAGGCTGTGTTAATTTTGATAAATATACGTAATCGATTTGGCAACCATATTTAAGGTCAGCTCTTTTAATTGCAGTTTCATTGGCCGAAATTAAAAATGTTAATCTAAAGAAAAATGAATTTTTCTTTTAAAGGTTATCATCACCATCTATCGCTTATTATGAGGTTCTGACGTCGTGAACTAAATAGTATCTAACATTATTTTATCATAATTAAAAAAAAAATGCAATAAGAATCTTGAAATTATGTCGTACCTACCATCGCAATGTGCATTTTTATGCAAATTACAAAATTATCAATATCTAATACAAGGTGTTTGAAAATAGCACGACCTTATTGTAATAAAATTTGAAGAAAAGTTCCTGTAAACATAGGTCCGAAAATGCATACATTCCGAGATACAGTGTGTTAAAGTAAATTTGCGAAATCAATTTATTTTTCATTTCTGAGAAAGTGTTAAAAATATTGAATTGAAATTTTAAACATAAACTCGAGTACTGTCGTGCGCTATGTAAGGTAGTTAAAATTTGGCTTCTGTTTTCAGTGGTGTACATATAATTTTCGCACCTGATTTCCAAAACACGCAAAAAAAGTGTTCTTAATATTTTTCCATTTAACGTACCGTTTTCGGGTAAAATAACAGAATCTTAAACTATGCAAATTACTTTTCTGCCACCAGCGGAGTATATTTCTTCCATTATTGTTCTAAACTTGTTCACAAATTATTGATGTAGTTTTAACTAACAAATTTACTCTAAACAATTTTTATATTTTATATTTGTGCACGACACTACTCCGAGTTTATGTTTAAAATGTCAGTTCAATATCTTTAACGATTCCTAAGAAATGAAAAATAAATCGATTTCGAACATTACTTTAACACACTGTATCTCGAAAAGTATGCATTTTCGAACCTATGTTTACAGAAGCTTTTCTTCAACATTTATGACAAGGAATCACCCACTGCAACATAACCGTGCAATTATCGAATACTCTGTAGAGCACTTACAGAAAAAAAAGTTATTTGTATGACTAGACCAGAAACGATAGTTTTGCGAATACTCGCAAAACTATCGTTCCTGGACTAGTGATACACAACATTTTTTTTTGTATTGACATTATGAATTCATTCAAAATATTTTTAAAGTTTGCTTGGAGACACTAGCAGCACTGAAAAAAACGTACCAAACGGCTCTCACATGTACGACAGTTGTCAGCAAATGTTCATGCATAAAAAATCAGTAGCACCAAAAATTTAATTTTAACGTGTAAGAAACAATTAATTTTTGGGCCACTTTCAAAATTGAAAAATCAGTGTTGCCGGTCAGAAGCCCAAAAACCAATTTGATGTCTTGCCCAGATTTCCACCAAAATTCTTTAATTAAATATTACCAAAATAAATACTAGCGTGAAAATAAAAAATACCAAATTTGATTCCTTTTTGTATTTCGAATTACAAAACCATTTTTTATGCTTCCGCCTGGCATCACTAACTTTCCAATACTGAAAATTGTCCAGAAAATCATTGGTCGAAAAAAAAAGCAAACTCTGGGCAAACTTACAAAGAAGCCCTAAACTTTATAATACAAAACAAACTATGGATACTATCAAAATAACAACGAAACTAGGAGATACTAAGAATAGCGCAGCTAAATATGCAAAACGTGAAAACTGTTACCGACGAAATGAAGAGGATGGAGGGAGGAAAAGAAAGACGTACTACTCACGCAAGGGTCACATTGTTACAAAGGAAAAATAACGGGCTAGCCAATTGATGCCAAAAAGTATCCCGTGAAGGTCCGGCTGCACGGAAGATGACTACAATAAGTTTTAAAATCTATTCGAACAAAATTTTTTCATTAAATATAAAAAAAAACAAGCGTGAAAATAAAAAAATACCAAAGATTTGTTTTCTTTTTGCATTACAAAATAATTTTTTGTGTTTTCGTCTGGCAACACTGACTTTCCAATACTCAAAAATGTCTAGAAACTCATTGGGAAAAAAACGTTAAAGTTTTAAGTTTGACCGCACTGATTTTTATGCATGAACATTTACAGATAACTGTCATATTATAGGCTAAGCTTAACACGTTAATGTTCATTTTCAAAGTAGTATAGGGGAACCTAATTCACATAGGGTAGAGAGAAACAGCTTCATAGGAAACTTACCCAAGGGTGAAAGAGATAATTAATGGTTCAGATCTTGGCTAGGATTTGTTTCTTAGACTTGTTTCCGAACTAAGGAGAGGCAACGGAATATGGCTTATACCTGAAGAATTATATCTAAGCAAAGTGCTGGCTTCTGATAGATATGGAGAGGTAAGCTTAACAAATTTAATTAGCATCGAAATAATTAATACGCAATACTTCAAAAATTTGAAAACTATTCGCAGCTAATGTTTGCATGCGGTAAAAAAATATTTTATAAAGCACACACTTTCACGTTCTCCGCGATTTCCTAAAATATACGCTTTAAATCTCAAATTTGCATGGATAAGCGCATTGAATGTAATTACGTTCAAAATAATAAACAACCACTCGTTAATTAAATTTGAAAAACATATAGTTAAAAAAAAAAAATAAGATTAGCGTCATTTAATACCTTTACCTACAAATAGTTTTGTGGAACATAATCACCAAACTTTTCTTATTCTCCTTGTATATTTCACATAAACAATCGTTATTACTCAATAAGCAGTAAACATCAAATTGATCCAATTGCAATACCGTCTTAAAAAGGTCTAAACTGAGTTGTGATTAGTTAATGTAATATTTATTGACATACATGTTGGTCGTTTCAGTATAATTAATTAATTCATTAATTCTTTTGTATACAGAGTGTTCGTTTTAGGAGTGCCTGTACCAAGATCTTGCTTATCTTTAGAGACAAACAGTCGGTTAAATTAGGGCAAAGTTGTGCATTTTTATGTTGAACAATATCTGAAAGAAAATTAGAACTTTCATCGTTTGTTTTTGAATTATCGCAAAAAAATGAAAATTTTGGTTTTCGTTTTTATTTTTTCAAGCAAAAACCATTGCAGCTAGACGTTTTTAACTAAAACATTGTGAAAGCACTTTTTCACAAGTAATCTAAATCTGACATCATAATTTCCATGGCGCAAAGGATACAACATTCAACTTTGTTTTTTCTTATGGGCGCCATTTTGGTCGTTTTTTCTGAATACAATGATGTACCATATATAATAGTTCTGCCTCACATTTACGTTAAAATTTCCAATTTTCCAATTTTTAAAGGTCTGCTTTAGAAAGATATCAACGTTGGATAGTTTTAATGAAAAATTGACACAATTTATTGTGTGTAATTCACGTTTGTGTTCTTGCTGCGAAAATTCCTTTTTCCAATGAAGAAAAAAGAGATATGCTACGAATTTATTATGGTTCGCATCGAAATGCAGTAGTCACTGCGGAAACATGTTTGCAGCGTTATCCAGAGCGACAACAACCGAGATTAAGGTTTTTTTTCAATTTATAGATAGAAATTTTGGTGAATATGGTTCGTTTAATAAACCTAGACAAAATTATGGCGGTAGGACCAATGAACATGAACAGGAAATCTTACAAGCGGTGAAAATTCACATGATTTATATAACGAAATCCAAAATACAAAGTATAAATTTTTTCATTGGGTACAAGACAATCCTTCTGTCTCAAGTTGCAGATCAGCTAGACTTATCACAACAATTTTGTTTGGAGATCACTCAAAAAACATAAGTATCGGCCTTACGCAATTCATGTTTCGCAAGTTCTTCATCCAGGAGACAGTGGTCAACGTGTAGCTTTTTGCACGTTTCTGATAAAATAGCTACAATCAAAATTTCCTTGATAATGTTTAGTTTCAAGAACGGCGACCGCAAATACGCTTTGGCCTTAATGTGTGGGTTGGTTTTTTGGACGATACAGTAATGGGTTCATTCAGCTATGAAGAAAATGTAAATGCTGATCATTCCCCCAAATTCTTAAGGACGTTTTAACGGACTTTATGGACAACAATATTGCTCTTCAGCGTTTAAAAGCAATCTGGTTCCACCAAGATGGGGCGCCGCGGCATAATGCTAGGAGGGTTAGGAATACTTGTCGGAAATGTTATTGCTAATAACGGTGACGTACACTGCCCGATCTGTCTCTAGACTACTATTCCTGGGGGACAATGAAAAATAAAATTTATAAAACGTCACCAGCTGAACTGAATGAACTTCGCGGAAGAATTATTACCACTCTTAGGCATGACCTCAGAAGAAGGGATGTCTTAAGAGCAATAGCTAATCTAAGAAAGCGAGCGGCGTTGTGTCTTGAAATGGAATTATTTTCTTTGGAAACTGTGTTATGTTGTGTCTAAATAATCGTGGAACTGTCCAATTTTTCGTTAAAACGATCGAACGTGGTTACCTTTCCAAAGCACACTTCTCAAAATTAGAAAATTGAAAATTTTGGCGTAAATGTAATGTAGAACTATTATGCGTGATACATCATCGTATTCAGGAAAAAAAAACATGATATAAAAAAGCAAAAATCGTCCAGCTTTAATGGTCTTTGCTAAAAAAAAAAAAATAAAAAAATTTAGGACTTCCAATTTTTTTCAAATAATGTAATAATATACAGGGTGTTATATTTAAGATATGATAGTTGTTTACATTTAAAACAAAAAAATATAAATTGATATTTCTGGTACACCCTGTATACACATTAAACAAGTCATAATATTCCTTAAAAGATCGATGTCTGCAATAATTACATGCGGAGTTACAAATTCATAGATTAGATAGAGTAACCTCAACATAAATTTTGAACTACGACGAAAACTGAAATTTTTTTATCTAAAATACAAATATTTCAAAAACGGTTAAGTTTAGGTATACGACAAGTTTAATAGAAACTGGTTGTTTTTCAGACTAGAAACGAAGTCCGTAGTAAAAACTATATAGAATGTCTAACATTATTTGAAATGGGCAAACTCACAAATTCCGATATCCTGCTGGGGTTTAAGTGAAGTGAAGTGTTCTTGTAGTTATCCTAATCATTTAATCCGATTAAACTGAACAATTTACATTGAAATACAGGTAGTACCTACAGGACCGTATTTAAAATTAAACTTTGTATATTCCGAAAATTGTACAAAAATATTAAGTATTAAGTTGAAAGAATTTATATTACAGATTACATTAAATTAAATTCAGAACCATTAAAAATACATAATTACAACTCTGTATAAAGTGGATTACAAATTATTATGATAAAAACATAATTATAAGTAATTCTACAATCAGTTGAAATTTTAAGACATTTTAAAATGTAAAATTTATTTTAGCAACAGATTTCAGATGCGGACCTGCATTTAACGCAACTGGTTGTGCAATAAGAGAATTATCGTACTTAACTTTTAATTTTAAGTGGTGGGTTTTCCCATTTCAAATAATGTTAGACAGTCTATTCCATTCCGTTTAAGATAGGTTATGTACGGCACTCTGTACATGCGAAAACATTTTAGGTTATAACGTGATTGAATTCTAGCAACTTCTGTATAAAACATTTTTTTTTCTACTATGCACAGTTTAGCCGCAAATTCACTTTGACGCACCAATGAGCAACCCCGTATAACATACTACTATGAAATGTCATTTACATTGATAATAAAAAATGTATGGCCTCCTTCAGTTATAATCAGAACTGAAATTTAAACTTTTCGGAGAGCCAAGCCAATGTATACAGATAGATTCAAAAACATAGTTTTATTACATTTACCGTGCACGAACCCCTGCGAAATGACCATTTACTGGGTGATTCAAAATCCATCTTAAGCATAGGTTTAAATTTGACGCTTTTGCTAAATTTTATGCTAATTAATAATCTGGAAAGAGACTTGAACTACCTTCCTTTGTTTTTGACTTATGGCCAAAAAAATAGGAAACTAGCGACATACGTATTTTGCGTCTACCGACTTTATTATTATAAATTTAAAAAATGTAATAAAACGTTCATAAGGCAGTTTTTCATAACTAATAACCATGTGCTTTCAACAATATCGTCCGACGTTTCGGTTTCGCGGAACGATCATCAAGTTCATTTTTTTATGGGCGCCAGATTTGATATTTACGTCATTATTATTATTAAAAAAAAAACAAGTAGACTACGTTTCTATTCATTCTTAACATAGAAACAGATGAAAAAATAATAAATACTAATAAGAACGTTATTATATTGGCAATTAGAGTCCAAAGATATGTATTGTTTTAACTCTTTAATACTCGTATTTGGTATTGTTTTCAAATTTCAACAAAATTAACATTTAAATTTAAACAAACAACTAAAGTACGTGCTCAAACAATAAACCGTTTTCATTAATACATAATTGACTTTCCCTTTCGCAAATCACCAATTGCTCTTTATATTGTCCTTCCTGGAATGCAATGACTTCATAATCTCTATAATCAGGGATGCTCTTATATAACGTAGTTTTTACGTTGCTCCAAAGGAAATTATCGAGCGGACTTAGATCAGGGATTCTTGCAGTGCTCTGGTTTCCTATCCATTTGTTTGGGAAAACTGTATTTAAATATCCCGTTACGCATCCGCTGTTATGAGGAGGTGTCCCATCCTGCTGCCACCATAAATCTCCTAATATATTGAGCGGAAAGTTTTCTAGATAAACCCATAACTGATTTAAAATATTTAATATTTAAAAACTCGAAATATTTCTGAGCATTTAACTGTCCTGCAATAATATGAGGACCCAGAAGTCTCTTATGCCATATTCCTTGGCTTTTGCTCTCTTTTACAAGATGTCGGTTTTCTGTAACCGAGTAACGTTCTTTATTTCTATTGATCATGCCATTATTTGAAACACTGCACTCGTCCGTCCAGATCACTTTTAGGGTCTTCGTTCACTTTTCCTTAAACCCCGTTACAAAATTATAGTCTCCTCACGTCGTCTCCTTGACGCAATTGCTAGCTTACGTGTATTTTATAAGGTTTGAATTACGTAAAAAATACGTGGTTGATGTTGTACTGGGAATCGCTGCAAATCCATCCTTCTTCTGCGGCATTTCAATGACTTTTATAACAAATATTAAGCGAATAATGCTGTCAATTTTGTGTTGTTATTAACAAGTGCCAAATTTGATTAAATTATTTGTTTATTAGGCCACTTGATTTTTTATACTTATTACCACCACAAATGCTAGTTTACCTTAACTACCTTAATTCTATGAAGGTAACTCTCTCCTCACATGAGATTTTTTCTCAAAAATATCCACAACGCATAAGAATTAAAGCCTAAAATGAACGCTTATTTATTACATATTTTTATTAATATTTTCCTTGTAACTCAAGTTAATTAAGGAGCCATTAAAACATGGCTTAAAATATTCTATCAAATGATGTAAACATCAATTCTGGCGCCCATAAGAAAAAATGAACTTGATGGTTCCGCGAAACCGAAACGTCGGATGGTATTTTTTAAAACACATGGTTATTAGCTATAAAAAAACTGCCTTTAGAATGTTCTATAACATTTTTTAAATTTTTAATAACAAACTAGGTCGACGCAATTTTCCTATTTTTTGGCCGTAAGTCAAAAACAAAAGATGGTATCTCAAGTTTCTTTTCGGACTATTAATCAGCACAAAATTTAGCAATAGTGCCAAATTTAATCCTGTGTTCTATCTCTTATAATAAGCGAAGTTTCCAAGCTTAAGCTGGATTTTGAATCACCCAGTACATTGAGCACTCTATAATTGTTGGAGAATAAATGATCGATACTCGTATAATAATCCGAATTAAATGAGTCATTACCGGCCGAAAATGCAACAGTCTTAATTTAAATCGTTGAATCTGGAAGCGCCTCTGATCTTCAACTATAAAAACAGCAAAAATAAATTCCAGTATTACATGTATAAAAAGAAATAAGAATGTTCTGGATTCCTACTATTATTGGAACAACCAAAATGGTTATATTAACTATAAAAATATCTTAAGCATGTTTTATTACATTTTTTTAATTTTTAATAATAAACTCAGTAGACGCGATTTTCCTATTTTTTGGCAATACGTCAAAAACAAAAGAAGGTAGCTAAAGTTTGTTTTCAGATTTCAGATTTTGAATCACACAGTACATTGAGCACTCTATAATTGCTGGACAATATCAATGATTGATACTCGTATAATAATTCGAATTAAATGTTTTTTTTTTCATTTTTTTAAATTAAATGAGTCAGTACCTGCCGGAAATGGCAACAGGTTTAAATGAAATCGTTGAATTTGGAAGTGCCCCTGCCCCTACAGGATCCTTCATTTCAGCTCCCGTCTTTTGTAGCTTAGTTATTATTTAACTTAAAATTTTAATATTTTGCACCCTTTATCTGTGAGCTAGGGAGCATTTTAGGAAAATGTGATTGATTATACAGGGTGATAAAAAAATGTGTGACCTCATAATGGCATATCTTTTTTAAATCACATACCTTAAATTTTTTGCAGGTTTAATGACTTCCACGATTGTCTATATAACCCTAAAATTGTATAGAAATTGGTTGGATAACATCGACAAAAAAAAATTAAATGTAAAAAAAAAATTAGCTTTACACCAGTGGTTTTAAAAATGGTTAAAAATACAAATAGTGGCCAGGAACACATTAAGTAAGGTTTAACAATCAAGCTGACAAAATTCGGGTAATCTAACTTATACAGGGTGTTTAAAATTTACGGTCAAACTTTTGAGAATTTAAAGATCTTTTTTCTTTCTTATTTTAAATATAACACCTTGTATAATTTGATGGCATTCAATGCAGTATTAAAAAACACAACTTTTTTTAAGACATGTCCCTATCAAAATTCCTAACGCTTTAAAAGATATACGCCAAAAACTCGTTTTATCAACTATTTCATTAGCAATTTTAATAAAAAAATAAGGTGGCTGTTAAATTAATCTAATGTCATGAGTACTATTTTGACAAGTATTGCATGACATTTGTAGCAATTTTAATTTAAATAACTTTATTTTTAACACTTAAGAACAAACCAAAATTTATTTGAGTTACTTAACTAATAAATAAATTACTAAAATAATTTTTTTTATTATAACTTATGTTCAATATCTTCCGTTTTCTTCTAAACACAAACGAAGACGTGTATTGAAAGACCTTGCCACTCTTCTTAATACAACAGGTGTAATTTTTCGAAATGAATTTTGTATTCTTTGTTGCAAGTCCTCAGGGGTGGTTGGAGTTTCATGGTAAACGGTTTCCTTAACGTAGCCCCACAAAAAAAATCTAACTTAGTTAAGTCCGGTGACCGTGGCGGCCAATTACATGGTCCTCCTCTTCCAATCCAGCGATTTGTAAAGGCTCTATCCAGATGGTTCCTGACTTGCATTGAGTAATGTGCTGGAGCTCCATCGTGTTGCAGCCACATTGCATTTCTTATTACAATCGGTTAATATTGACACAAACGGGGCAACTCATTTTGTAAAAACTCTAGATACATGTCCCCGTTTAAATGGCCGTTGAAAAAGTGCGAACCAATGACATGGTCTCCAATGATACCCACCCACACATTAATAGACCATCTATGTTGTCGATCGATCTGCCTGAATATCCTCGGGTTGTAGTCCAAGTAGTAATAAAAATTATGCCGATTAAAAAATCCGTTTTTATGAAAGGTCGGAGAACAAAACCTTATGGAAAAAGTCAAAACTGGACCTTATTTTATCCTGTACCCAATTACAAAATTCCATACGTTTATCAAAGCCTTCTTGTAAAAGTTCTTGGTGAAACTGAATGTGATACGCATGTGACCGATTGTATTTTAAAACACGTTGAACAGTACTTTCACTAACATCTACTGTATCATCTACTGGTTAATGGACGGATTTTCCGTAACCTGTAGTAGCACATCCAATTCCTTTTCTTCTGTTCGAACCCGTTTATTTCGAACTGGTTTGAGGTATTCTACTTTTCCCCGTTTGCGCGAATCCCTCCAATAAATTCTACAGACTACGCTTATCCGGATGTCGTCATTCTGGATAACGCTCTGCATACAGCCGACTCGCCAAAATAAGTTCTTTTGGGACTCTCCCAATATGAAAATCATATCCACAAGTTCTTCCCTGCTGTAATTCATCATAAAAAGGCACAATTAGAAGCAAACCACTTTAAACGAGATCTTACAATAGTAACACATGTCATGCAACACTTATCAAAAGCCACCTTATTTTTTTTGAAATTAAAATTGCTAATGAAATAGTTGATAAAACGAGTTTTTGGCGCATATCTGTTAAAACGTTAGGAATTTTGATAGGGACATATACAAAATACAAACAAATGTTTTAAATAAAAGTTGTTATATTTGCGCAGATACACATTTCTAACATATTTTGAGATATACAGGGTGTTCAGCCTAAGCGAGACAACATGAAGTTTACTTTTTTTTAATAGGACAACCTGTATATTTGTTTACCATCGAATTCAGCGTATGCATCTAGCTCTATCTTTCTTTTCCCATAAATTGCGACGTTGCCAAGCTGGAGCGAAAAATATGAAGATCTGACGAAAATTGGTGCACTATAAATGCTGTCAAATAAACGTTATCAGGTAATAAGCAACTAAACTTATTTAGTAGCTACGAATGTGAAGGATGGCTGAACTGTCTGAACATAGTAGAAGTTTTGTTTGGGGTTCGGAGTGTTTTTGCATAATAAAATATTTTTAAATCATAAACTAAAAATGCAATTTTCTTAAAAACACTCAATTTTAGAGAGTACATTATACAGACATAATTCTAAAGGATAAAATAGTTTTACAAGATGGTAAAATAATATACTGGGTGTTCCATTTAAAAAAATGAAGTTTTTGCTAATTGAAATCTCCTGAATTTAATGCTTATCCAAAAAACACCCCGAACCCCAAACGAAACTTCTACTATTTTCAGACATTTCAGACATCCTTTACCTTCGTACCTACCAAATAAGTTTAGTTGCTTATCACTGATAACGTTTATTTGGCAGTATTTATAGCGCACCAATTTTCGTCAAATCTTCATATTTTTCGCTCCAGCTTGGCAACGTCGCAATTTATGGGAAAAGAAACGATAGGGCTAGATGCAGAATTTTATGCTGAATTCGATGGTAAACAAATATACAGGGTGTCCTATTAAAAAAAGTAAACGTCATGCTGTCTCGCTTAGACTGAACACCCTGTATATCTCAAAATATTTTAGAAATGTGTATCTGCCCAAACATAACTTTTATTTAAAACATTTATTTGTATTTTTGATTCTAAGTAACTTATTGCACTTCAACACACTAATGGGCCACCCTATATGTATAAAAGGAAATGAATATACCTCTATACACAAGTGTACTCAATTTTATACATTTGCCTCGTTTCTAAAGTGCGCGATAAATCCATTTTAATTAACAAACTTGATAAGAGATCATTAATTGATGAAATAAATCAATAAGCTCCACTTACTCACCCAGAAATATTTACTTCCCGTATGTAAACACTAGTAAGAAAGCGGTTTGTGGTGCAAAAATGTGACTCAATGACAACAAAAATGAAAGTAATTTTCATATACAGAAATTAACACGTATGCAAATAACACGTACAAATAGAAATTCATACCAAATCTGTATTTATGACTCATAAAAACGGAACGATTCATTCAGACTAGATTTATCAAGCCTACACTTTTTATAAATCCTGTTTTTTGGATGAGATTTGTCTAATCTAACACACTTTCTCCATAATGAGAAAAAAAAACCTGATCTGTAGCAAAATTTACACATTTAAAAACAAATAAGTGTTTATAATTTTGTTTTCCCTTTATATTACAAGAAAGTTTTTATAACGGTTAATGATGTGCAATATTAAAAAAAAAACCTCATAATCATTTCAGGCACGAATTCAAAAATATGAATATCTAGGTTACATCAAGGCATTGTTAATGTACCTATTGTAACCGTAAGAAACCTAAATTACATGCACGTTATAAGTTACCAAACAGTTATAATACAAACGACAATTATTAATAATAATTTTTTTATTATCAAACATAACTTACCTTTTCGAGTTTCTAGTTGTGCTGACTTCATCTCCATTGACCCCTGAACTTCCGTCCTAGAAAAGAAAGATGATACCTTTTATATCGATATTTCGTTCAAATTTTGTAGTGTTATAATTTGTAAACGACCATTTCTTTGAATAAAGTTAATTACGAAAAAGAAAGAGATAAAGTGCGAAACTTTATAACCAATAAGTGCAAGTTAATGAATGTATTAAAAGTAAATTAGCAACCATATTGTGTAATTATACATGCAATTTCTCGAAATTATCTTGCAATTTGATATCGCAACAAATTGATCGTTATTTCACAATGCGTGAGAAAATTATTACAATTTATTGCAAATTTGCTAATAGTAATTATTATTTATTATTTTAATGAGCGTTAAACTATGATCAATGTACTTTATTAAAATATACATAATATGTAAGATAAATTGAATTTGCAATATACAAGAATATAATGAGGGCAGGTTGTTACCCCCAGCTCGTTCTCATGGAAACGATTTGTTTGTATCAAAACTATTGTTTACCTTATTAACACCTAAAACCTCCATATTGTACGGTATGATCAATAATTAGAATGAATGTATATAAAAGTGTATAAGCCGCACAAGGAGAATCCAAGTAATGAAATATTTTTAATAAAAAAACGAACGTCACTGCTTTCATTGCCCATTTTTTTCATAATTGCCTCCAAGCAAAAATTCATTTGACTTTTTTCCTGCGTTTTTGCGAGCGATGAAACAAAAGGCTACTTTACGTTACGCTCCTGTATGTATTAGCAATACCTCGAAATTTCATGTTGGTGAAGGACATTTCGATTACTTTTTGATTCTGTTCGTTTTTGTGTAGTTAATACGACCAGAAGCACAACAGTAAAATAATTTACTTTGTTATATGAAAACAAAGCATTGAACCGTGACGCACTTTTTCTAGGTGTGTGAAGATAGACGGATCCTTTTTGAATAATATGATTTAAACATGCATATAATAAGGACCTAATTATTCGCTCTTTTGCGCTGTTCAAATGAAATTATGCTCCCCAATAGGAAATAAGTTAGAGCAGAAATTCTATAAAACATTTTTCGTAACCATTCATTAGGAGCCAATTAGGTTAAAATATAAGATTGCGGCCCTTTATGAAACAAGGTATTGTAAAATTACATTGACAAGGCTCTTCACAGTCGTGAAATTCTCCATAAATAATTTTTTTAAACAGTAATTAGACGCCAATTATTATATATTATTATACAGGGTGGGCAACGACGGACGCGACCGAGTTTTATGAGAAAACTAGATATATTTTTATTTTTGTTGCAGGGACATTGTGTAGGTTACATTTTAAAAATAATTTCAAATATACAGGGTGCTTTAAAAAAGAGTGGCATACAAAAGATATGTTTTTTTAAATGGAATGCCCTATATTTTATAACATTTTTGAATTAATTATGAAAAATAAGATAGACCTTCGTTAGGGTTTCCTATACCTAAATACAGAGCGTTTTGATTTATTTTGATTTTAAATTGCAAGGTTTTGGAAAAAATATTTGTTACCAAACGAAACTAATTTTGTCAAAACTGCTTCAGGATCTCGAAAATAGACTGTTTCGTTGATTTATTTGGCAATTTAATTGCGAATAATAGTATACTGGTTGTTCAGACTTTTCGGTTCTATTATTGATACATTCAAACTATATCTTCCTTATCTCAAATGTAACACACTGTATATTTTAGATCTGCCATGTGACCAATTCAATGATCTTACAAAAAGTACTAATGTATCACGTTTCAAAGTTATTCAACAATATTTAACAATATCACGAATATATTAAACAATTTAACATAACTACTATAACAAATGCTCGAAATGACTGCCATCTTTTTCAATGCAGAGTGCGATTCTCTTTTCAAGCGAATATCTTACATTTTGCAACATAACGGTGCCGAATGCATTTTTAATTCGGTCTATCATGTCTTCTGCAGTAGCAGGAGGAGTAGCACACACTAGATTTTTAATATAGTCCATCGGAGTGAGGTCTGGAGATCTAGAAGACCAGTTATGAAATTTTCGGTCTACATATTCCCTTACACGTCGTGAAAAATCTAACCATATTTATTGTCTGATGTGTAATGGAATATTTTCTAAAAGTAGCCAAAAGTCGTTTTTTAAAAAGTTTAAGAATTTGCGACCATTTAAAGTGCCGCCGAAGAAATATGGACCAATAACTTCCTCGCCAATTGTTCCACATTAGTACTCCATCGATTCTGGTGATGTGTCGTATGCTTATTTTCGGTATCATAACAATGGTAGTTATGACGATTATCATGGCCATTATAATGAAACGTTTAATTTAATTTTTGGGTTTTAATTGATTATTATTCTCTGAAATCTTCTTTTTACAACCATATATCACTAAGAATTAAAAAAAAAAATTGCCTTTGAAAAGCTATGAAAAGACTTGGTAAAGCCCGTGTTCGCAAGGCGGAAAGAGATGCGTTAGACTTTGAAAAAAAATCCGACAGATCAGAGAAAGGAAGTGAGAAGGCTTACATGAGGATGAGGAGGACCAGGACAACCCATCCTACAGTTCTGGGCGTTACTAGTATAACTATTCTTGTAAGTATGCTATGCTTACTTTTTGTCAGCCCTCACTGTTTTCTTCGTCTTCTGAAAGTTGGCTTTTTGACAATTTGTGATAGGATCACGATTTTCTAGCGATTTACCGTCAAATTTTGTTGTCAAGTTGAGCTTTATGGATAAATTTGTTTTACGTGTGTTGCGACCTTTAAGGATGGTGTGTTGCGAGCTTAAGTTTTTTTTTTGTTTGTTAATTACTATTTCGTAATTTTACATTTAAAGTTTGAGAGATTGTTTTTTTCTTAATATTCCCCGTTTACTGAATGTTGAGTAACGTTTTATTTGTATATAGTTGTATATAAGTTTAAATAACATTTATTTCGTTTGATTTCCTTAAAATTTAATAGAAAGTTTTGTAAAATTAAGTAACTTGAAGAAAGAATGTAGATTTAAATGCATTTGATGTCGTTCTGGAGACAAGAAGTCGGTTAATTGCAGTGGTTCAGATTAATATTGAGTATGTTGGTTTTAAGTCATAAAGATAGAATGTGGGACTAACTGCTTGAACTTAAATGAAAATATCGAGATACTTTTCACGTTGATTCTGCTGACGTTTGGAATTTTGAAAATTGTCGAGCCCTTACGGTTGAAAACGAAGTTTGTGTGTAGGGGGTATCAAATCTTCTCCTTCCGTTTCTTAATTGGTGGAACTAAATTAAATGAGATTTTTTTGTGAGTGGTGGAATTCAAAATCCAAGATGGATTTTTGGTAACAATTTGCATGAGTCTGAAACTGACAGCGCTCCCGAGTAGCAGTACGGTGACGTTTGTTGTTACGGTTTAAGGGGTGGTTTAGAACGTTGATATATTGGACCTTTTGGTGTTTAACGAACGAACTTTTGGTGTTGTCAGGGTAGTTATCTACTTTTTGAAGAGAACCTGTGAAGGGATTTTAATTAAAATTGTTCAATCAGCAAAGGAATAGACCTAGTGCCTATTTCGATTTTACGTAATCAAGTTACCTGGAGATCACCGTCGTGTTATATTAGTGCTTCTGTGAACTCATTGGTTTATATCGCTTTTGCGGATTTATTAAATTAACGTTCTTGAAGTGCCACTTAATTGCCGTGCAGGGCGTGTTGAAATATAAAGAAACTTTCGCAGAATACTAAAATTATAGTTATTTAAATAAAGTTAATAACCTTTTGGATTGTTAGTGTGAATAAAACTATTTGAAAGATAAAATTTAACAAGTCAGTTGAGCGCACCAATTATTATTTTAGAAGACGTTTTTAATTAATACAGTAACATTTTACCGAGATTCAATCAAAGAATCGTTTGTGTACAAAAGAATAATAGTCAACAATTTCATTCATCATCTTGTCAGAGCAGGGAGATTCCGCTTCCGTACTAGCTGTAATCGACCACCTGGTTCGTTTTCAATTGTTGTAACACAGGAGAGGTGTTAATCTAGGCAGTAAGGTAGTATAACATTGTGTTATTGAGTATTTTCAAGATTTCTTGTGTGTGTACCTCGAATTATTCGTGTTGTTAACGAAGGTTTGAAAGCGGAGGCGTGTACCTTTTTAAATTAAGTTGTTGCTTTGGTTTATTTATTATAATTAATCATAATTCTGACGCTCCGCCTTCACACTTTTCATTTAAGTATTAAAAGGGCACTTGACCCTATAGTAGTGTGGGTAAATAATCCACGATATATATATATATATATATATATATATATATATATATATATATATATATATAGATTAAGCCATTTAGAACGGCGTTACGCAGAATTCTGGCCAGACCGTCTGTCGCCCATTAAGAATTTGTTATCTTATATACGCCTTATCGTGTGTTCACATTTATATTATATTATTTTTTTATCTTATTATAGCTTTGTTAGGTTTTATAAATTTGTTTTAATTCTGTGAAAACCCTTTTGTGTTACATAAAAGTTTTTTTTGCAAATTGCAAGTTTACCGGTAATTTAGAGGCGTAAAGTTTTAACGTAATGAAGTTACAGTTTTATTATTGAGTAATAGGGTTAATGATATTCAGTGTTTTATTTGATTTCTAGTTGATTATTAATCCATTTAATCCATTCAACAAAGGTGATTTTTTTTGTTTTGTTTTGATTATTATATAATGCCTAATTATTTACACTGAGGTGTAGTAACGTAACTTTATTGAGTGATTAACACGCTTTTATTTGACAGGCGTGTAGTGCTATTTTGAAGCCCTATTTCAGGTGGTTGGCTGAGTTGCTGTCCAGCACACCTGGGATTGATTGCGGGTAGGTAAGCGTATGTTTTTTGTATGTTTAGACACGCTATGTACACGTAATTTTGGCACGACATCCCTTATTTTGACTACCAAACATTCTGGCGCCCTAAACCGATCTGATTACGTCTTCATCCCCTATTTTGACTTACGTACGTTTTATTAATCATGTATGTGTAAAATTTATCAACATCATACCCATACCCATACGCTGACTAGTCGGGGCAACAAGGCCAACTTTATCTGCAATCCCGTTCTACCACCCGTTTATATCGTTACAAATTTTGATGTAAGCTGTAGCCAATACTAATAAAGAAGAAATATCGTTGCTAATTACTCGATTCAAAAAATGATTGACAAACATTATTTGTAAATCCCATCAAAAATCAAAATAAGTCAAAACACTCTGTATTTAGGTATAACGAAAGTCTGTCTTATTTTTCATAATTAACTCAAAAATGTGATAAAATATAGGTCATTCCATTAAAAAAAAAAGCAACTTTTATATACCCCCCTTTTTTGAATTACCTTGTATATTTGAAATTATTTTAAAAATGTAGTCTTAATGGACCTACACAATGTCCCTGCAACAAAAATCAAATAAAATATCTAGTTTTCTCATAAAACTGTCGCGTCCGTCGTGACTCACCCTGTATATTGCAAAAATTACATATATACGGGTAACTTCATACTCAGATGAATAAACTAATCGTTTCTTGCGCGAAAATTAGACACCCATTATGTGCCGTTTTGCACCGTTCAAGTTAACTTTTGCGTCCCTATAGGAAAGAAGTTATTGCAAAAATTACGTCGACACGTCTAACTTCACAGCGGTAAATTAACATAAAACGATTTCTCTATTAAGTAATTAGGTGCCAATTATGCACCGCTAAACAGAAAACGCAAACATTAAGAGGTATTTGTTTGCGCTTTCACTTTTTCGTATTTCACAAATTTGTTTCAACAACTTGAACAATTCTAAAACATTTTACTACTACGAGGACGATAACTATAAGTGTTATCGAGGCGTACAAATTTGTGTAAACATAAATATAATAATACACTATTAAAAACCCCAAAAAAAGGTATTTTAAATTAACGCACCGTGAAAGTTAAATTTTGCGCTCCTATAGGAAACAAGTTATTAAACAATTACATATTCACCTCTAACTTCAGAGTCGTGAACTTCTGCATCAATCACTTTTTCTTATGCAATAATTAGGCGCCAATTATGCGACACTAAAATAAAGTTCTGCGCCTCCATAAGAAACAAATTATTACAAAAAGTACTTCGACAAAGTTATCTTTTCTTGCGTAATAATTAGGTAGCCATTACGCGCCGTTAAAATTTAATTTTGCGCCCTATACGAAACAAGTTATTGTAAAAATTACATCCACAGATCGACACGTTTAACTTCAAAGCCGCATAAATCAATTTTCTTATGCAGTAATTAGGCGGCAATTATGCACCGCTAAAACGCTTACTCGATGGCACTCAATATGCGTCGTTAAAGATAAATTGTGTGTCACTATAAGAAACAGGCTATTGCAAACCTTACATTAACACGATTAATCTCAGTAGTGAGTTTTTGCATAAATACATTTTTCTTATGCAATAATTAGACATCAATTACATGACGTTTTACACCGCTAAAATAAAATTTTGGTCCCATATAAGAAACAAATTAGTGCAAAACTTATATCTACAGAGTCGTTAATTTATCTTTTCTTGGGCGTTAATTACGTACCAATTATGAGTGATTTTTGTTAAAACAGCTCATAATTCGTGTCTTATTACTATAATGTGGTGGAAAACATCTTTATAAATTTAAAACGTATGTAAGTAGCTTTATAAATTAAATAGGAATTTGTGTATAAGGATATTTCATAAGTAATTTATACGATAAGCATAAGGTTAAGGTCAGTAAAATAACGTAGAATCGGATTAAGTTATAATCCGGAGCCCGCAAATTCCTCGTTTCCAAATATTTACAGGGTGTTGAAAATATTTTCTTTCTAATTTATTTCAGTTTTGACTTTTAAGGTTAAGTTTATTCTTAACTTTACTTTAGTTGTGAGTTTTAAGGGCAAGTTTACCCTTAATTTTTTAATGTGAATCATATATTTAATGTTCATAATGCCGTATTCAATATTCCTGTTGTCATACAGTAAAATAGCGTTTATGAAAGGTACATCTTTCGAAAACAAAAACCGATGGTGCTTAATCATTAAATATATTTAATTATATCCTGCACAATAAGATTTGTGGGCAAATGTATTTATTATCTCGAAGTCATACGGTAATGTAGCACTGCAATGACGTAGTAATGTGGTAATGTCGTAATGTTATGATGCAGTAATGTGGTAATATAGTAAGGTAGTAATGTGATAATGTAGTCATATGATGATTTGGTAATATGGTAAAAATGCCAATGTAGTAAAGCAGTGATTTGATGTGGTAATGAAGTAGTGATGTAACTAAGTACCGTAGTACCGTAGTACGTAGTGACGTAGCAACGTAGTAGTGTAGTAACGTAGTGACGTAGTAGTGTAGTAATGCGGAAAAGCGGTAATGAGGCAATGTGGCAATGTCGCCATGTAGCGAAGTAGTAACTTAGTAACTTACCAAATCACCAACTCACCAACGTACTAACTTACTAACTTGCTAACTTACTAATTTACTAACTCAGTAACTTAGTAACGTAGTGACGTAGTAACGTAGTAAAGCAGTAACGTAGTAAATTAGTAACGTAGTAACGTAATCAGGTGAGTATGCAACGCAGTCAATCAAACAACACCAATTTATTAAATATGTTTAATTATGTCCTGCACAATCAGATAATATGGTAAAAATGGTAATGTAGTAAAGCAGTGATGTAATAATGAAGTAATGATGTAACTAAGTACCGTAGTAACGAAGTAACGTAGTAACGTAGTACCGTGGTAACGTAGTAACGTAGTAAGGTAGTAACGTAGTAAGGTAGTAAGGTAGTGGCGTAGTGACGTAGTAACGTAGTAACGTAGTAACGTAGTAATGTAGTAATGTAGTAATGTAGTAATGCAATAATGCAGTAATGTAGTAATGTAGTAATGCAGTAATGCAGCAATGTAGTAATGTAGTAACGCAGTAATGCAGCAATGTAGCAATGTAGTAATGCAGTAATGCAGTAATGCAGTAATGTAGTAATGTAGTAATGTAGTAATGTAGTAATGTAGTAATGTAGTAATGTAGTAATGTAGTAATGTAGTAATGTAGTAATGTAGTAATGTAGCAATGCAGTAATGCAGCAATGCAGCAATGTAGCAATGCAGTAATGCAGTAATGCAGTAATGCAGTAATGTAGTAATGTAGTAACGTAGTAACGTAGTAACGTAGTAACGTAGTAACGTAGTAATGTAGTAATGTAGTAATGTAGTAATGTAGTAATGTAGTAATGTAGTAATGTAGTAATGTAGTAATGTAGTAATGTAGTAATGTAGTAATGTAGTAATGTAGTAATGTAGTAATGTAGTAATGTAGTAAGGCAGTAATGTAGTAGTGTAGTAATGTAGTTTTTAGCCCTTGATGCAAATTAATCCTTTTCTTTAACAATATTATATTTGATTCAGTTTTATCACAAACCTGTTACAAAACGTGGAATTTTATCCTAATGAACTATTCTTTTGAGAAAACGTTATTGCTTTTTTTTGGAAGTGCAATTAGAGCAATAAATCAAAATCGGAAATGGGTGCATAAAAAATGACATTTTGTTATTATCACTTATACTAATAAATACTGCACGGTAAAGAAAACGTAATTATTTAAAATTGTTTATAAAAAAATATTCTTCAGTTGAGAATCGAACGAACACGACAATTACTCAAATAAATACAATATAGGTTCAATGCCCGGTATGTGAATAACGTTTTTATTTATTGTAATTTGGATTACCTCAAGATGTTTTCACCAAATTTTACATAAATGTCGGTTACAAATTTACACAATTAAATTTCTACTTTATGAAATTACTAATGTAAACTTCAGTAAGTACTCAACTTGTTAATTACAAATCCGAATTTACCGCACAAGAAAATCAAATTAAAGCTAGTTAGAACGTCAGAAACAGAGGAAACGGAAACGCAAATTGGTTTTGCCCTTTGGGTCATTCGTCAAAACATTCCCCAGATAACAATTTTCTGTAATATTCACTTCATTTGTAAAATAAAAATGTAAAACTAAATAATTTATTTCGCAAACGAATATACATTATAAGCACAACAAAAAAAATTACTTTTTATTTATATACATATATAAGGTAAGTTACTAATTTAACGCATACCTAATTTGTTGTAGAAAGAATTATTGCAACCATATATGGTCATCTAAGAAGTTCCTTCTCCTTGCCAATCCGTGTACGTAGAGAAAGTAAGTACGATACGTTTCATGAATTTTTATAGCGCATATTATAGGCTGCTATTCAATATCACTTATATAAAAGGTAACATAACGAATTATTAAATTTTTAAACATCAGTCAATTGCCAAAACAAAGAAAATTAATGATGCCAATGCTTGGCAGTACGCGTAATACATAGTAAGTAGAATAGAAAACGAAATGTGTATATTGTTTACAAACAGGGAATTAATTTATTTAAATAGCAAACATTTATATAAGTATTATCACAGTTTAATTATGATCTAGTTGAACTTTTGCAAATATTAACATTAGAGATTATGTTATATGGAACGGTTAAGTAAATTAAATCATAAGTGCATCAATATTGATAGAAATGTTACCCTAATTTACGGTTAAGGAATATTCGCGAATTACTTTTAATACACATTCAACGGGGAATCTTTAAACTTCAAACGTATGAATTTTAACAATTTTTTTACGGGAAATTACAATACAAATTAAATTTATTGTTTACCATTACATTAATTGTGTTATATGAGTAACTTCACATTATTAAAGCTTCCCCTACTTCCCGTTTTATCCTACCTTGCTTTAAAGTACAATTTTTCAACCTTTTTTTAAATTTTAAGCATTCGTGATTTATCAAATAAATACACTGCTAATTTAATCGAATTGAAATTTCACAAAAATTGGAAGCTGTAAAAACTTAGAAATTTGCGTTCAACGTCGCGAGCGACGTTTATATTAGTTACGGTAAGGCAAAGGAACAATGTTGCATAACATGCTCTTAAAACCTTTTCTATGTCCATATCTCATAGAAGAGTGCATATATTTTGTTATAATAAAGTTTGTGTAAATCTACATAACAACTTCGTCTTAGAAAAAAATACTATGTTACGCCATTGCTTATGGGACGTTATTTATGTTACGTATTTTCTATTTAAATTAGGATTTTCTGCTTTACTGCGACCAATAATAATTATTTAATACATCTGGATATAATTCTACCTTAAAAATTAATATTCACAAATACAACAGCGCCATCTAGCGGTACAGATAAAAGACCTTCGATGTTTTTTGATAACCCACAAAAATCGCAGAACACATGGTTTTCCATTAATATATCTAAAATATTCTCTTCGTTCAATTTATTAAGCTTCGTCCAATTAATTAAATGTAACTAATTAATTTTTGGATATATAAAAAGAAGCCACTATAATATGAATAAATATTTTTCTTATGGGTTAAATTTCGAAAATAATTTTTTTTTAAATTAGTCTTTTCTCAACGTGGTGGGTATTTATCCTCCAAGTAGACATATTTATATATTTAATTGCTTTAGGACTTTTCTATATGATATATAACATCATCCTCTACAAGTTTCACTGTGATCACATAATTACACTCTTTTGGATATTTACACATATTCACATCCCGTTGTACCGGATTGTATTAATATACATCTAGCTTTTGTCTTACCAACGTATATGTAAATCTTAACAGGTTAGTAAAGTTTACGTTTATTCCATCCGACGTTTATTCAGTTCTCAAGGCTATGTTCGATTAACCCTTTCGAGACTAATGGGTTATAGTTATATCAATTCAGTATTGAGCTCAAAAATAGATTTATTTTATAACAAATAAAAAATTTGATTGTTATATTAAGAAAGGTAAATTGCACCACGGTCTAGCTCAGTGAGGTACGAAACTTACTGTAATTGAGGATTCAATGATTTTCAGGTGTGAGGGATGCAGAGATTTATCCGTAGGTGTAATCAGTTTTTGCTTGTTGTCGGGCGCCACTCAATTTATACGTTTAATAATTAATATACAACAAAAATTGAGAAAGTTGTACCTTATTAAGATAGGTAAACTAAATAACAATGCACAATTGTAGTTATATGTATATTTAAGTAAACCAAATGTCTGAATAATTTCGGCATAAAATAACTCAAACGATATTTCTCGTAACGATTTTAAATAATTACTAAATCAATACAACTATACAAGCTTACCATTTACTTTTACTTAAAATTCAAAATGTAATATGATCAACACAGTATTCAATCATAAAACGTACTGACCTATGTCTACACGTATTACCTTATGATAGGTTATGAACTCAAAATATATTAATCTCGTCTTAAAACGAACTGGAGCTTGAGAATTTTCATTTCCATTTACAAGACAAACATACGATAATGTAAAGGTAATTTCCATTTGTGTTCAACGTACAAATAAACCAACTGTAGCATATATTAACGTAAGGTAATTTTCATAAAATGTTCCACCTACAATAAAGAAAATGTAGATTGAACAACTAACGCAGATTCGAACGACTAAAGCGGCAGATATTAACGATGAATGCAGAATATATATATATATATATATATATATATATATATATATATATATATATATATAACAGCGTGTGCGATTTATGCAAAACAAAGGTATCTCCATTTATACTCGCGAAGAACACATGCATTATCATGCGCTATTTTATGCATTTTCCGTCACGTCGTGCAGCACACCTTCTCAACGATACGAAATTGTTACCATATTGGGGACCTTCCCAATTCTAGGACCTTGCCACTGCCAAGGGATTACCCTATTAAATAAAATATTTACAAAAATGTAATTAAAAGCCTTATATACCTTATAAAAGGGAAGCAAAACTTAAAAAAAAATAACTTAACGAACGGTACGGTAGAAGAAACTGAATTAAGCGTGTTCAGTACGCGTTTGTGCATAAAACAACTAAAATAGATATTACTAAATATACACAGGGATTCGTAATTATATCGAGATATAAAAAAATTAATTATTGAAAGAAAAGAAAAAGAAATGCTGAAAATACTAATGTAATGTAAATATATTTATCATTAATAATGCAAATTTCGAAACTTACTTAAGGTAACGATATCCAAAATTGAAAACAAATTAAGGTAACAATAGCCAAAAATTGGCACGTTACAATTTTCATAAAAAATAATGTATGTACGTATATTACAATACAAATTCCCCGTGAAAAACATAAAAGACACTCTATAACCAAAAAATGACTTGGGAGATGTGTCCCACCAGTGTTTTTCAGTAGGACTTATCTATACCAACCGTAAAAATATAAACTCAAGATATAACATTATAAAATACAAACTTACAATTCAATTCCAAATTCTTGAGAGAATAAAGAAAAAAATGAATAAATCATGCATGATATGGGGTGAAACAATATCGGCATAAAGGCATTGCATATGATTACAAATTGTTGTAAGTTTCTCTATTTTTTGTTGTAAACATCGTTGAAACCTGTGCCTAGGTTTCATTAAGACAGGTAGATGAACATTTGTTGGTCAGTTTTCCACTCTGTCGTTTTAAAGTGATCAAAGGTTTTACTAATTCCATCACAAATGGAAGAAGCTTAATGCTACAGCGCTGTTGTGTCTCTTATATTGACGCCAGCAGTTTATAAAAAAAATTACACCAATTTTAGAACTCGCGATCTACATCACACGGATCAGTTAATTGGCCTGATAAACCCACCTCTCCCATTTACATATTGTAGAATTCTATTGCTTTGGGACACGGGATATCAAGTTTACTACCGCGTTTGGCCTTACGATTTCCTTCAATCTCTGTATTTTGATGGAAATTCTTTGTGCCCATCCATAAACACGCAAGTGTGTTCCCTCTTCATTACAAACACTTTCAATATTACCACGTGGACGTTTTCTCTTTGGAAACTTTGAGATATTATTCTGAGTGGGAATACACGTCCCAACCGCATTAAACGACAAATTATTTAGTTTAGAAGCTGACGTAACAAAACGATCAAAGCAGAATGTGACTTTTTTTGATTTTACTGTACTTGAAAGTTTTTTTACAACTCTCTCTCTCTCTTTCCTCTAAGGTTTCTTCTGTAGCCACTTCTTCTCTTCCACTATAAATTTCAAAGACATAGCCAGTTTAGCTGAACATTAAACTCGTAATCAAACAACGTATTGTCAGAGTTGGTGATGGAAGACTGAATAGGTCAAATTTTCGTTATGTCAGAAGCTTAAATTTGTTCCAGATTTTGCTTTTTCGAAAATCTAGTTGGACAGTCACTAAAATATTTAAGCTTTTGGGTTTTTTAAATGGTATATTTTTATATTTATATTTTACATAAATCTGTACGGTTCGATAACAATTAGAGTTATCGTCCTCAGTAAATCGTAATATCTGTAAGAATTACTTGAGATGTTAGAATAAATTTATGAAAAATGAAAAAGTTGAAAACGTAAACATAAACCTGCTATTAATTGTTATCGAAACGTATAAATTTACATAATATATATATATATATATATATATATATATATATATATATATATATATATATATCAAAAATTCAAAAGCTAAGTATTTTATTATGCATGATAATAGTGAAAGTTTACATTTTCATGCTTGGACATTCACTTCGATTCAGTTTTTTTTTTACTGTTTTATTCTTTAATCTAGAGAACGATGCGTGGGGGAAATTATTTATGTGAAATGTCGTTATAACTATTGTAGAATTGCGACGGATATTAAATGAGTAAATTCCTGAATGGTTCGGTCAATGTTTTCGAAAACGTTTAAAGAAGGAATGGTTTTCGGATATATATTTAGAAATATGTTTTAACTAAAAAAAGTTGTCTGCATTGGAAGTAATCTTGTAGGACTCCGTTAGGGAGGTTGGGAAGGCAATCTACTAAAAGGGTAAAGACAGTGTTTTGTTCGAAGGGCTGTAATAGTACAATACTATTGTTGGTGTTGAAGAAAAGTGCACTGTTGCTCCTACACGCTCAAGGTGTAGAGGTAAAGAAAGTGAGGTGGAAGAATATCGGTTGTGAATTAGTACAGTATAATGCCGGATCAATCGGAGCGCGTCAAACAACTAAAGTGATTACAAATGCAGTAAAAAATAACGACAATTTACAAATACTACTCTACTCAGGATCGTGGGTTTTAGCAAAACGATAATGATCAAAGCATACAGAACGTATATCTACTTTATTAACAATCACATATACATAAATAAATACGTTATCAATATCAGAAAAGCATGAGTAAGTCAAACAATTCATAAATAATAACAGTTAAGGCACATATTGACGTAACCAACGGCACAACTCACACTAAATAATAAATAACCTGCAATAGGGTCATTCCATGTGAAATCAACTCACCCATTTTAGCTCACCATTGCAGATTTTGCAAAATTTGGTATACTCATAGTGGGTGCTGAGACTAAGGAAAATATCAAATTGTTACCTCAAACCGTTTCTGAAACATGGCTATGTAAAATTTTCAAAAACTAGCCAAAAAAAGCAAAATCAGGGTGTCAATTTGCAGCATTCTTTATGCTCTTTCCAGTGATACACAACATAACATTAGGTTCTAATTAAGAAATTTATTCAAAATACAGATTGAAATTTTGATTTTAGTTTTTCCAACAAGTATATAATTTAAAGTTTTCAAAATATTTCCATAAATACTTAGTACTGTTGTAAATCACATGGCAAAATATAAATATGATAAGATGATGACTTCAAGGTTAAAAAAATATTCCTAACTCTTGTTTTCACTAATAGCCCTGTTTTAACCAAACCTACTACTTTTAACAAATAGGAATTTAATTAAAATATACAGAAAGCTAACAAAAGAATACCAGAAATATCAAAATATTATCTTAAAACAAACCAATCGGCATATTCTATAATTAAATTAAGTTGATTGCTTACTTTAATTTTATATAACTTACACTAGTAGCCTATTAATTGGTAAAACAAAATATTGAACATTGGACCTATAACTATAGGTACTAACAATGATAATTTTAAACAACCATCTATAAAATATAAATTAACACTAACTTGAGGATAAATGAGTTTTCAGAAAGCAGTTTCTCAAACAATTATCGCACATAATCTTCTTTAGTGGAATACGGAATACTCTGATAGCGAAAGCTATAGTGACGTATCTAGTAATTACTCCGATTATGAAATTGAACGAGAAAATGAAAATTCTAAGACTGCAGATACTTCAGTTGACATTCCATGGAGTGATTCTGGTGTTCCTCGACCAACGGTTTCCATTTACCGGAAAGTCAGGTATACAGGTTTCTGGTCTCAATAAAGATAATCCATTGCATATATATATATATATATATATATATATATATATATATATATATATATATATATATATATTATATATATATATACAGGTGTCCACTTTTGTGTCATATATAGGGATCTCGGTAACTATAATAGTAACAAGGTCCGTTAAATTACAAAAAGTTGCGATATTTTCTGCTCGTCCAGAATCCATTAAAAATTTGGCCTTATCTTATCCCATTCCTGAAATATCCTTAAAAAACTGAAAACTCGAATTTGGAAAATCGGTCATAACTTCTATATTTCTTAACTGATTGCCATAAAATTTGGTATACTTACATAAGACGTAGATACGAGTACACTGGAATTAATAAAATACTTCCAGGAGTACCAAATTCTGAATGACGATAGTCAACTTTTTTTTTCTTATGGACGCCATATTGGATTTCTGCACGGATAGATAAAGGAAAATATTCTCTTTATAACCATATACCTGATTTCCCAATAATTAATAAAAGTAATTGTTATATGATGAAATATAGAATTTTGGAAAAAAGTAAATTAGTCATAGGCATATCGTTGTGAATAAAATGCTAACGTACAGTCAATGGTTGATTTTTTATTCTAAGAACAAGAAAAAAACATAAACACATAAACAGAGTTTGTCATTTAGTAATTAAAAGAATCAATAGTTATTGAATGTCTAAAATTCAACAAGAAACTGTAAAAAAATTAAACAAATAATAGAATTCATAATAATTGCAGAAAATGCCCATCCTGTTAGATGCACACTTGCACCTGCCTGTTCATTTGTAGAACCGATTTTCTTATAATTTCTGGTGGAATCGAATTACAAGCAACAACTATCCTATCACGTAATTGGTCTATGTCACTACATTGGGTTTTATAGACGGAATCTTTTATGTAACCCCATAAAAAATAATCCAAGGGATTTAAACATGGCGAGCGTGGTGGCCAGCTTATAGGAGATGATTTCCTATCCAGTTATGAAATCTTATTTAAATAATTAGAAACTCTAACTGCGCTGTGAGCAGGTGCACCATCGTGTTGATAATAAACTAAATTTCTTAGGGTTTCTCAAGGAGCTCACCTAAATAATTTTCTAATTCGGTTCTTAAGAAATTTAAGTACATTTCACTATTTAAGTTTTCATCTATAAAATACGGCCCAAGTAACTTATCGTTAATCAACCCACACCACTCATTTACGGAGAATCGTCTCTGATTTCGAACTTCTTTAACCAAATGATGATTATCCACTGCATAATAATGAGTGTTTTTTCTGTTATACATCCCGCTATTTGTAAATTGGGTTTCATCTGTCCATAATATTTTAATAGCGAAATGTTCATCATTTCTTACCTCTTCATTAAACCACTCACAGAATCTAAGTCTCTTTTCAGTATCCCGGATACAACTTTTGTACTGGTAAATATTTATAATCATGAAACTTGAATTTATTTATAATCTTATTTACACAGCTTTTCGAAATGCTACATTCTCGGGCAATTGATCGACATGATTCGTTATAATTAATTTCTATTTGGGCTAGAACATTTATATCATTACCTGTATTTTTTAACTTAGGTACAGAGCTATTTTCTAACATATTTTTAGATATTCTTGAAAACACCATAACAGAAGGTTGTCTTCTTTCTGGAAATGTTTCTTCATATATTCTTGTCGCTGCTACCGCATTTCTATTATTTTTTATGTAAATATCATACATTTCTTTTTTTTCTGTGTTGGTATATCTTACCATTTTAAAAACTATTTGTTACTACTAGGTGTTACACTACAAAACTAACAAATTTACTCTAAAATATTTAATTATTTTAAAACTTTGACAGATACCTACTTGATTATTGATTTAAAATTCAACGGTATTGACAACTATTTAATGTAACAATGCATGCCTACTGGATTTGAAAAACAAAATAAGTTATTCTTGCAATAAAAATCAACATTAGCATTTTATTCACAACAATATGCCTATGACTACTTCATTTTTTCCAAAATTTTATTTTCATCATACAACAATTACTTTTATTAATTATTGGGAAATGAGGTATATGGTTAAAAAGGAATATTTTCTTGTATCTATCCGTGCAGAAATCCAATATGGCGTCCATAAGGAAAAAAAGTTGACTGTCGTCATTCAGAATTTAGTACTCCTGGAAGAATTTTATTAATGCCAGTGTACTCGTAACTATTATAGTTACCGAGATCCCAATATATCACAATCAAAAGTGGACACCCTGTATATATATATATATATATATATATATATATATATATATACCCTTACCAGTCTATGGTCCAGTGGTGGTTACCCTGATACAGTGATCAACCCCAACATAAAACTTACAGACGTAAGAACCGATTGAGCTAGTTCACGGCAGGTTAAAGTAAAATTAATCAGAGTAAGCAAAAGTGGATCACACATACGTACACTGGCTCCAGTAGCTGTGGAAATGTAAAGTACATTTTGATTAATCTGTTTGGACCAGAACTATTACGTCAATACTTACACCTTTTCATATATTATTTAAATTTGTAGTCATAGCTGCCGCATTCAATATTTTTTTATTAATATTAAATTGTATAAAATTAATTTAATTATAGAATATGCTGATTGGTTTGTTTTAAGATGATATTTTGATATTTATGATATTCTTATGTTAGCTTTCTGTATATTTTAATTAAATTTCCTATTTGTTTGGTCAAAAAGGGGCTATTAGTGAAAAATAAGAGTAAGGAATAATTTTTTTTAACCTTGAAGTCATCATCATCCCATATCATATTTTGCCATGTGATTTACAACAGTACTAAGTATTTATGGAAATATTTTGAAAACTTTAAATTATGTACTTTTTGGGAAAAAAATTAAATCAAAATTTCAATCCGTATTGTGAATAAATTTCTTAATTAGAACCTAATGTCATGTTACACATCACTGGAAAGAGCATAAAGAATGCTGCAAATTGACACCCTGCTACCGCTTTTTTGGCTAGTTTTTGAAAATTTTACACAGCCACATTTTCCTTAGTCTCAACACGCACTATGAACATACAAAATTTTAGCAAAATCCAAAATGGTGAGGTAAATTTTTTATTCAAAGTGCGTTGATTCACATGGAACGACCCAATAATATAAATAATATAAAATAAACTACATACTTTTACTTGTAATAAAACCAATTCCATGAAGATTAAATGCTCTATGAAACATTACACAATTATGTTCAATATACAGTGTATCAATTCGTCGTTAATATCATTACACAGTTACAAAATTCTGTCATGGTTAAAACTTCTTACATGTTATACAACTCCTATACTGACTGTTCCAATACTAGCGCATAACGGACATACAACTTCGCGGGCCTTTGCACCAAGGACTCGACGAGATTTTAGTTTAACGACACGACTACACCTCGTTGCTTTGGACCAGATATTAGCTGGCTTGAAAACTTTAATCTCTAATCTCATCGATGCAACAGTACTTGACGTATTACCATACAAAATTCAAAGATACAATCACAATAGAAGCTCTTACATACAAAAAAAAGTGACAATTGAAGGATAGAGAACAAACGAAAAGAGACAGAAAACAAATGATAAGCCAGAGAAGGTAGCCTTTCAAATCTGACTCACGACATCTATATCAATTTTTGTGTATCGCTACTCCATATACTTTACCTACAATCCACCTGAAATCTGGCCACCTGCAGATTTGTGGCTTATAACGACAAGTAACGGTAAATTTGCATTTTTAAGTGAATGTTATCAAAAATGCCTAATCCTTATTTTTTCTAACCTTGATCTTGTTGTACCGGTCGTCTGTCATTTCAAGAATAGAGTATTTACGGTACGTTCACATACACGATTCAACAATTACGAGAAGTTATCGTGAATACCAATAATATAATTTAACACTTTGACGTATATACGTGATTTCGAATAGTGTTGTAATGTAGTAACTTATTTATAAAAATTGTAAAAAATGTCCTGATTAACTTAGACTAAAATGCTTTAAATTCAGCGTTTTATTTGTCTATTGGTGTTCCCTATGCCTACTATGCGGACAATTTACCATTACAATCTTTTACACGAAGTCCAATACACGCAGTAACTAAACTCTAACTAGCCCATAGGATATAATGTGAGTAGTAAAAATAATATAACTGTAACCGCAGACCCGTGGAATGTAATCTAAAGATGACCTTGATAAGACATGGATATTAATATCTTATAAATAAATCTATTAGAATTACAAAAAAACGATGTATAAACAACTAAGACTTCACGTGACAGACGACGAAAATTAAGAAATTAATATTAATTTTATTTGTTCTTATTACCCAAAAATTATTTACTATTAAATTGTGTTAGTATTTCTCAAATATTCACCTCGGCCGAGGTTAACAAGTTTCAATAATATGTTCTACTTTAGTAATGAGCACAATTGTGAGAATTTTCATTCAGATAGTGTGAATGTGTTGTTACATCCAAACATTTTGTAAACGACGCTGGCGATTAGTCCATTTAAACAATTACAATACTGTACCAAAGAAAACGACATGCATTTAACTTTTGAATGACGCATATTTATTAATTTTTTTCAAAAAAAAAAAAAAAATACTGACAACTGCCGTTGTACGCGTACAGCACAATACATCTGTTTCAAACGAGATCGGTACTATTGCTAACATCTTTCCTCTGATTCCAAATGTACTGGATGAATACCAAACTTTTAAAATATCGGAAAAACGACTCTTTTTTAAACAAACCTCTTAATGCTTTTTGAGGGAAATTTAGTTCTAAGAGTCGATTTTTATTTTTAAAAACACACTATGTTCATTTTTTCTACCTTACGCCATCTATCGGTAGCAGCATGCAAATACCATACTTGTTACACTTCAAATGAGAGCTGTAGGGATTCTGAATTCAACACACTTAAAATTTTGCGAATTCTTGAATCACTTTACCAATAATATTTTCGTTTATACTTGAATTTCTTCAGTTATTCCATTTTTTTAAATGTCAATATAATCAGGTATGTCAAGATAAAGTTACGATTTAAGACAGCCCCACAAAAAGTAATCGAGTGGACGGAGGTTGAAAAATCTTGGAAGCCACGTAATGGTTCCGTTCCTGCCAATACACCAATATGGAAAGCACTCCTCTAAATATTGTCGAACATTACGTGCAAAAGTTGGCAGGGCTCCATTTTGTTGAAACCAAACAGTGTTGTTTGGTACATTCCGATTTTCATTATTTGGAAAAATAATAGCAAGTTCAGGAATTCGACCATTTTGTAGTATGTTTCCAGTTAGCGTTTCTTCAAAAAAATATGAACCGATTATCCGCTTCAATTACCCAATGCGGATTTTCGGTACTTCAATACCTTAAATTCATAGAAACAAATTTAATTATTATTATTTTTACGTATTTAAAAGAAAATTATCTTTATTATACTAAAGACAATTTAGTTTACCTGCTGTTCTGTCTATTAGGAGTTTAATTTAGACAAAATGTGGCTTCAGCAGTAAATAAATTATTTTTATGAAAATTAGGTATAGTTTGCCACAATTGCTTATTTTTTCGCAAAATTGGAATCTGCGTGTACAATCGTAAGGGTAAATTTGTTGCATTAATTTATGTCTATAAGGATATCTTTAAAAAATAAATGTTACATTAAATGGAAATCTAATAAATCGGTTGACAGTCATGTAGAATACGTTGGTGCTAGAAATATCTGCAAAAGTGTCATCACTAAAACTAAAAAGTTGTTCGAACAACGAAAATGCAATGAACTAGCTACATCTCCTTTAGGCAGTCGTAAATTTTGGTCTTTAGCAAAAGCCATTAGTAAAAACTTCCGAACATCTTCATTTCCCCCCCTGACATCTATTGACGGATCGGTAGTTGCTGATTCTGTAGACAAAGCCAACGTTTTGTGGATTTGTTTGCATCAAACTCGTGTCTCAATGATTCTGGAAAAGATGTGCCCTAGTCAACTCTTCTTCATACGTTATGAAACCAATTCATTTTCGGTACAAGCTCTTGGAATCGATCATCAGTAGGCTTGATCTCAATAAGGCGACTGGCCCAGACGGTATCCCAGCTATTGTCTTAAAGAAATGTTCCCCCGAACTGGTACCAGTCCTATCTAAGCTTTATACGATCTCTATATCTTCTGGGAATTCCTTCATCATGGAAGTTAGCAAATGTTCAACCTATTCCCAAAAAGGTGATAAGACCGATCCCTCAAATTATAGACCAATTGCCATCACTTCCATTTTGTCTAAAATCATGGAAAAAGCCATCAATCAGCAACTGCTCACGTTTCTTGAAACTAACAAACTCCTTAGTGACCATCAATATGGGTTTAGGCAAAGTCGTTCAACAGGCGATCTTCTTTCATATGTGACCCAAGTTTGGAACAATACAGTAGAGCAGTCCGGTGAAACAATTGTAGTCGCTTTAGATATCTCAAAGGCATTTGACCAAGTTTGGCATAAGTGTTTACTTGCCAAACTCACCTCGTTGGGTTAAATGTTGCGCTCATCAACTGGGTTTCTAGTTTCCTTGATGAAAGACGAATACGTGTCGTAGTTGATGGCTTTTTTCAAAAGAAGTTAGCATTAACGCGGGCGTACCACAGGGATCCGTTATAGCGCCTACACTTTTCTGCTGTACATAAACGACCTTATTTCTTCAACAACTAACCCCATCCATTGCTTTGCTGACGATAGCACTCTTCACTGTAGTTCATCTCAGTCTACTCATAGTGATAATCCACCTTCTATGTCAAATCAAGAAATTAAAGCTGAAATGGCAAATTCAATCAACAAAGACATTCAACGTATTCTCGAATGGGAAGCAATAATCTAGTTAAATTTAATGCTAACAAAACTCAGTGTTGCCTTATGTCCGCCAAAAAGATCGATCATTTCCTGTTGTAAGTATGAATGGCTCAGTTTTTAAGTTTTCAGACTCTATTACTCTGTTGGGTATGACTGTATCTTCAAATCTCTCATGGGTTGACCATCTTCTGTCAGCTATCAAAACAGCTGCTCGTAAAATAGGCTTTTTGTACAGATCTAAGCAGTACTTTACCTCTCGACAACTCCTTTTGCTGTATAAGGCCCAAATTCGGCCTCATCTGGAATATAATTCTCACCTTTGGGTTAGTGCTCCCCAATACGCTCTCGATATCGTTGATCGTATTCAAAAGAGAGCGATTAGGCTTATAAATGACCCGTCTTTAACTTCTCACATACAGTCCCTTGAGCATAGAAGGATGGTTTCAGTTCTTTCTTTGTATTATCGTTATTACAACGTCTATTGTGCTGGTGAATTACATTCTTTGATACCATCTTCGGCTATCTTTGCGAGAAACACTCGGTTCGCTCAATCACATCATCAGTATGCAGTACAAATCTCCACTTGTCGTACCAAACGGGCGCAATCCACATTTTTCTACACGGCTTCTAAACTCTGGGATGATCTCCCTAGTTCCTGTTTTCCTCTCACTTATGATATGAGAAAATTTAAGGTAGCTGTCCATAGGCATCTATTGGCAATTCATTATCCCTCTATCCATCCTCCTAAGTGTTCCTGAGTGCTTTAGCACGATAGGCCTTATTTAGCCTGTTCAGGTCCACAATCATAAAAAAAAAAAAAAAGTTATTGTTCTTCAATATTCTAACTACTGACCGCCCTGGGCAATTCCTTCGCTATAAGCGCGTGGTGCTACGCGAATTTTCTGCGACGTTCAATTTGTGTATTTTCATTCAGTTTCGGACAGAATAATAATTTTTTTTCTTCAATTCTACTATAATATGTCGGAATTTTTAGCGTTAAATACATCGCGAGCTTTGTTACGTATTTAAATTCATGAAATTGTACATGCGTTCCATTTTGGTTGAAATTGTAGGGTATCTCGTTTGCGAGCAAAGATAGAAAGACGCGGTTTTCGCGATCCTGTTCTACTTTTTCGTGAAACGAAAGATGCCACAAACAGAACTGTCATAGTCCTATTAGTATTTGAGAAACAGGACGAAATTTTAAATTTGCACATTTTAAACACCACTCGTAACTGCTTTGCCTTGTAATTTATCAAAATGGTGAAAAGTGGGTGTTTATACAGAATTTTCCGTAGAATTTAGTGGCGTACATAGTTTTCCCCACAAAAAGTCAGTTTCTTCGCAATAAACCAAAGTTTTGTTTTTTTACATGGAACACCCTGTATACTTTTTATTATATAATATAATAGAGTTTACTCTCAGCATTCAAAAAAAATATATTTTGTGGCACTTCTTTTGCGTTATTAACCTCAAAAATGAATATTAAAGTTAATTTGACATTTTGATGATATAGCTGGTCATGAAAAAAACAAGGTTAAGGGTTAGGAAGTTTTATGCAAAAACACAAAATTAAAAACTAAACGTAATACCTACAACTTTACAAGCCTAATATATATTACTAAAAGGGATGTTCGAACTGATGACCGTTCTGTCGTATACATGCTCTATACACTCTTCCAATCCGTTCTATAGCATTAAGCACAATAATAGGGTGAACTTGTAAATGTCTGAATATATATCATATTGAGTTTGGTATGTTTTATTTTGCAAGAAAAAAAGAAATCTGCTAAAATGTGCCCCATCTGACCATATGACATTTCTTCCCAAGTTGGGTACTACATTTAACATGTTTAAGTACCAATTGCAAAATATCAACCTACGTTCAGCATCGCCAGGAACAAGCCTCAACTTATATGGTTTATATTTATGGTGGCGAAGTATTCTTCGGATTCTTGTTTTCGAAACTCCAATACTACTTTCTATAGTTCTGCAAGAACTTATAGATTACCCTCCACACTGGCTAAAACAGTAACCTCGTCATTCTCTCGATTTTCTTTATTATATATTCTTGACCTGGGTTTAGAAAATGATCCATAATTAATTAAATTTCTTTTTAATCTAAATCGTAATTTTATTAAGTTGTCTCCGTTCTGAAACCTACATAGATGTAAAGTTACTTAATTATCAAAATTAATACCAAGGAAACTACAATTACCTGTTAAAATACAAATTTATTGCTGCGTCGGCGTTTTCATTACCCTAACCAAAGCAAATCAGCATATCACATTTTTCAAAGTTTAAAAAATTTTGATTTTCTACCATATTTTGCACAATCAACAAACGATACGATTAGATCAGACTACGTCCAGCCTACTTACAAATTTAGATATAAAGTATTCTTTATAAGTTTTATTGCCAGTAATATTTTTTCCTGAAGCTGTAAGATGCATTTCACCCAATTAATAAAAAATTTGCCAGTTTGAATGTTTCAAGAACTACTTTGCATAATTTTTTGTTATTATTTTTGGATTTCTGCGTACACGTCCTTAGATATATTATAATCGCGTATTTAGATATTTATAATTATAATAAAGCAGTAAGAATCTAGTAGCCCTTTTTTAATACTCAAATATATCTTGAAATAAAATACGCGTTTATACTGAGTTTATAGGTTTCATGGCCAACTATATCATCAAAATGTTAAATTAACGTAACACAATATATATTTTATGAAAGCTGAGAGTAAGCTCTAGTATATAATAAAAAAAGGTACAGGGTGTTCCATTTAAAAAACAAAACTTTGGTTTATTGCGAACAAACTAACTTTTTGTGGGGAAAACTATGCACTCCACTAAATTTTACGGAAAATTCTGTGTATAACCCACTTTTCACTATTTCGATAAATTACAAGGCAAAGCAAAGAGGTGCTTAAAATGTGCAAATTTTGAATCTGCCCTGTATCTCAAATACTAATAGGACTATGACAATTCTGTTTGTGGCACTTTTCGTTTCACGAAAAAGTAGAACAGGACCGCGAAAACCGCATCTTTCTATTTTTGCTCGCAAACGAGATACCCTACAATTTCATCCAAAATTGGACACAGTGTACATACTATAGCAACTGAGTCAAATCCGAAAGTTTGTATTAAATAAAATTTCTTTAACTCTAAAGAATTTGAAAACATTAGAACGATACTTCTACGCAAACAAAAGACTTGCTTTAATCAGTACCAAATGAGATTTCCTATGCCTTTAAATGTAGTTTTTATTTTGCACTGATTTTTAAATTATTTATAATTATTAAAATATGGATCGGAAAACTGAAATAAGAATTATTAATGTTTATTCTTACAAGTAAATGATATTTGATTTTAAAATATTTTTTTGTAATTATTCCTTTTTAATTAAAATTATTTCTGTTTTTCAAGGATAAAAATGTGTTTATTGAATATTGTTTATTTTGTACACAGTTAAAGATTCAAAATTGTTAAAATAAACGTTTTAATTAAAAATCATATAAATTGTTTTTACATCTTCAGCCATAAAAACGGTTGGCGTGAACGGATGTGTAACAAATATGGTCTTTGCATTTAAAAATAAAAAGTTGTATGCTGCTGCCGATAGATGGCATAAGGTAGAAACAAAAATATATGAACATAAGGTGAGTTTTTAAAAATAGAAATCTATCGGTTCGAGGATTTTTGAAAAATAAACTTCGTTTCAATTTAAACGAATTTTTCCGTTACTTTTGGCTTACAGTGCATTATTATATAATAAAACTATACAAAATGCAAAATGCAAAACTGAAACTGAAATATTTTGATTTTATGTTGCCCTTCACCACTTTAATTCTACTATAAAACAAAAATTACAAATATCGTCTTAAGGATTTTCACGTTTAATATATACTTTAATAATAGTGTTTTAAGATACAGTTTTAAATGTAGGTAATATTCATTGCCTTGTATTTAACAAAAATCAAAATACATTTATAAGTAGTTTCTAATGTTTAACGCTTGTACAATATTTTAAATGCATATTAAAATAAAATTCAAAAACAATTTTAACAACAAAAAAAGTAAATTCCTCATCAGGGGTTAGAACTATCATTCTTTGCGTTATCACTCCGAGCACATGACCTCTTCCATTTATATTTAACATATATTGTTTGCATACTATTAAATTGTCACAGATTTTTAATTTGACCATTTTCAATTCGACAATCAAGCTGAAACAATATATATATATATATATATATATATATATATATATATATATATATATGCATTTTTCACGATTTTTATTGATTCGATCGAAAATCTTGGTTATTTCTAACCTAAAGTCTGTCAAAATCTTATATAGTATGCGAGATTGTAAAAAAGTTTTCTATTGTGTTTACTTATTTCTTTCCATTAAAAATCATATTCACCTTCAAAATCATAGATGACTTGATCAATAATCAATATTATAATATAAAAGTTATTTAAGCATTTTGAAGTATAGTACACTTAGTAAGGTCTGTTTAGAATCAGATATCTTTCAATTGTAATTGTAAAAATATTTATCATACATTTGCTATAAAGTCTGAGTATAACAATTACAAGAAAACCTACGATTTTGTGTAAAAGAACTTCCGTTGATTAAAAATTGCTTTATCACAATTTTAAAGTGATTTGATTGTAATGGTATAGATCGTAATTATATATTTAGGTAATAAAATTGGTATTCAATTGATAAATATGTATATATATTTAAAAAAAAATTATTCCATGTGAATAAGTAATGATTGTCATTAATAAACTGTTTTGAGCATTATCATTTATTCAATAACTCTTATGGAAAGCAGTCCCAACTCATGCGGAAGTACTTAGTAACCAACTGGGTTACGAATGCCTATATACAAAATCAAATATCTATGTCAAACGTGTTTCAACTTTTTGAGCTATTGGCAACAGAAGAAAATAAAATCCACTGCCTTCTTATGCCTGAGCTCCTTCACCCCCAAATTACCGGAGTTTAGACATTAAAGTCTTAAACATTTACGTGAAATTTGAATGCAATAGCTACTTAAGTTTTAAACTTGTGTAAAGTTTGGCTGTCATTACCTTCATTAGGATTTTGGTTGTTATTTATAAATTTCTTTACGTTATTTGGGATACATTTAATCATTCTAGTATTTCATTGCTTAATATTTAAATTTTGAGTAAAATAGACATATATTTTTATTACCAGTGTTTGATCATATCCAACTGTCGTCTATGCTCATCGCAATTATAGCTGGAAGGCATGTATACCCCATGCCGCCCGGTGCAATACCACCACCTTTCACATGGGCTCCTTAATATTGGTGCTCCAATTTTCTGAACTCGGTAAGGGCTGCCGGTCACCTTCTCCTTTATTCCTTATGTACTCGCCAACACGCACTTGCCAAGCGTGGAGTTTTAACGGCTAAACCCTTAAAATGACGAAACATTCTGTTTCTATCAGAAACACAAGTCTCCCCTGGAAGCACTGATTCGCCTGACCTGCAATTTCCAAGATAAAACCTCCACTCTAACTTTCGCCTTAAAGGCGGAGTATGTGCGTATACCAAGGACAACGTAGGTTGTAAGAGGATGTCCACTTTGGAAAACAACAAATTTGACGCGATTCGGTTCAAACATTCAGGGCCTCAATTTGTGAAATTCTACTGTTGTTTGTATAGGTATCCCAATGATAACAACTTCCAAGATCTTTTTGATTACCTTAGTCTGAAAATAGACTACCTCTTATCACAGTTTCCATCTTGCGATATTTAAGTTTTGGGAGATTCACAATTCCAATTGGCTTCACTTTTCTTCTACTACTAATCCCGCAGGTCACAGTGCAGAAGCATTTGTTGTATTCTGTGATCTCACACAAATGATTTCCGAACGAACCAGAATCTCTATAACTCTAACCATACTCCACATCTGCTGGACCTACTCCTTACAACTAACCCACTTGTCTATAAAACAAGAGTGCTTTCCCCACTTGGTCAATCAGACCACTGCCTAATCGAAACAACTTCCTCTGTACCCAATCCCACTGTTACTCGAAAAACAGATAGAACTATGTGGTGTTTTAAATCAGCTAATTGGAGCGAACTGCGAGATTTTTTTGCAACCTTCTCCTGGCGTTGGGTATTGCTTTAAATGGCACTCCTCTTCAAACATTACTTTTTCAATAACTGAAGTTATCCTGATGGGTATGGAGTTATACATTCCCAAAAGACATAATCGTGTAGGTCATGCCCGTTCTCAACCCTGGTTTAATAAGGCTTGCACTGGTGCATTATCGTAAAAGCATAAACTCTATACCAAATGAAAATTAAATAAACCTATCGAAAATCACGCCAACTATATTGCCGCAAGAAATAGTTGCAAAAGCATTATGACAAAGGCCAAAAAGATGTTTGAAGAACGTAACTGCAAAGAATTAGTCTCATGTCCTGTGGGTGGTCGTAAATGTTGGTCATTAGCTAAAGCTATCAGTAAAAATTTTAGTACATCTTCCTTTCCTCCTATTACGTCTCGCGACGGAGCTGTAGTAGCTGATCCTGTTGAAATCAAATTCATGTCTCAATGATTCTGGTAAAACTGTGCCGTTGCTTAAATCTACCCCACACGCTATTAAACCAATCCACTTTCGTTACAAGTTCCTGGAATCAATTATTAATAAACTTGACTCAAACAATGCGACTGGCCCGGGCGGTATTCCAGGTATCGTCCTTAAAAAATGCTACCCCGAGCTAGTACCTGTATTGTTCAAACTCTTTTCGACCTCCATGTCATCTGGAGAGTTTCCCTCATCGTGGAAGTTGGCAAATGTCCATGGAGCCTATTCCTAAAAAGGGCGATCCCTCAAACTATCGACCAATAGCTATCACTTCCATTCTGTCGAAAATCATGAAGAAAGCCATCAACCACCAACTACTTTCGTTCGTCGAGTCCAATAAACTCTAAAGCGACCACCAGTATGGGTTTAGACAGAGTCGTTCAACGGGTGATCTTCTCGTATGTCACCCAACTTTGGAATAACACTTTAGAGAGGTCCGGTGAAACAGTCGTAATATCTTTAGATATTTCAAAAGCTTTTGACCAGGTTTGGCACAAGTGCCTACTTGCCAAAAGACGTATACGCATTGCCGGCGATGGCTTCTTTTCGAAAGAAACCACTATTAACGCGGAAGAACCCCAAGGATCAGTGAGCTCCCACACTTTTGGTGCTGTACATAAATGACCTCATTTCCTCAACAACTAACCCTCTACAGCACTCTACATTGTAGTTCTTCCCAGTTTCCCACAACAATAAGTCTAGGCAGGACGTTAAAGTGAAAATGGCAGCCTCAATCAACAGTGACTTAGAACGTGTCCTGGAATGGGGAAGGAATAATCTACTCACGTTCAACGCCGACAAAACGCAGTGTTGCCGTGTGTCCGCCAAGAAAGACCGATCATTTCCTGCTATAAATATGAATGGCTTAGAACTCAAATTTTCAAACTCGATTTCTGTCAGTGATATCCGTATCTTTCATGGGTTGACCACCTTTTGTCAGCCAGCAAAACAGCTGCCCGTAAACTGGGCTTTCTATACAGATCTAAACAGTACTTCACATCGCAAAAACTCCTTTTACTGTATAAGGCTCAAATTCGGCCTTATCTGGAATACAATTCCCACCTCTAGGCCAGCGCGCCCCAATACGCCCTTGATATGGTAAACCGCATCCAAAAAAGAGCTATCAGGCTTATAAATAACCCGTCTCTGACTTCTGACCTACAGTCTCTTGAGCATAGAAGAATAATTTCGGTTCTTTCCGTGACCTATCCTACTACCATGGCAAGTGTGCCTCTGAAATACACTCCTTAATACCTCCGCAGGCCATCTTCGCTAGGAACACTCGGTTTGCCCATTCACATCATAATTACGCCTTCAAAATTCCATCTTGTCACACTAAACGGGCGCAGTCTGCATTTTTCCACACGGCGACCAAATTGTGGAATGCACTATCCAATTCCTGTTTTCCTCCAAACTTTGACTTAAGCAAATTTAAGGTAGCCATTCATAAACATTTCTCGGCAACCTAACAATGTCCCTGAACTCTCCGAGTGTTCCTGAGTGCTTTGGCACGTTAGGCGAATCTTAGCTTATTCGGTAACACTATAAGTAAAAAAAAGTTTAATAGAACGCAATTTCCTTTGTAAACTTCGTTAGAGATGCATTTCTTTTAGCGCATCGAGACTGCGCCTGTGAAGATATGTAATTATCTTCTTTGCGTTCTTGTATTAATTATATGTTTAAAAAAGGATACTTCAAATCCCGCAAATTTGTAAATTTGGAAACCCCCAAACTAGTACCGGTTTTCTGAGTTTGGTATTGAGATCATTTCAGTAAACCAATACCTACAGTTGTATACAAAATAGCGATTATATGGTTGAAATGCAACACGGTGTTTGTAATGGAATAATTTTAAGTAGAATGGCCAAATACCGTTTATTATGCATTCGGTTTAAAACTGAATTATTTTGAAATAATTCTACGTAAAGGATTGGTGGTATCTTGTGCCTAGTTTGAAAATTCTTATTAACAATTCATTTTATTAACATAAAGCTTTACGAACAATAATATTCATGTTTGAACTAAAACGATACCGACCAAGATCTCATCTGAGATTGAAATATGTTATGCTCATACTTTCATTGTAACTATATTAGTTCTTGAGATATTTTGAAAAAAGTAAAAGTTGCATACCTAGTATCGTTTCTTGTAGAATACGCCTATCCATCCGGATTTTAAATCGCATTTCTGAAACCATCACCAATTTCAGTTTTTATTATGGCCGCCATATTTAACTCTAACTGAAGAATTTTCTAGCTTTTCAATGATATATCACACTTATGCAAAATAATTTAAACAAGTCGTAAAAATAACTATATCTTTTATTTCGACCAGTATGGCAAATGCTGCACAAGAAATGAAATGTTATTTTATCTTAGAAATCAAAACTGTTTACTAAAATTCAACTCAAAAACTTCTAATTTGTTTTTGCAGAGTTTAATTTTCGAAAATAAAATCACTTCCAGTTGTTGGGCGAGGTTGCCATATTAATTAAAATGGAAACTATTGTTATTTTTATAGTATTTTATTATGTTACATATGTGATATATGCTTAAAAAGCTAGAAAATATCTCCTTTTGAATCAGTTAAAATCAAATATGGAGTCCATAACAAAAATTGAACCACACAAGTTTCGTGCTTTTTCTATTTTAATTGTTTTAAAAAAACCATGGTGCTCAACAAAAGGAGGCTCAATTTATAGCTGTAAATTTATTTGTGATATCCCTTACAACCTGTTCATAAAGGAAAGAGTACGCAATTTACAGGAAGTATTTTAATTTAGGTCTCCACTGAGTAAGCAACCTGTGCAAAACTGCCTTTCATAATTTATATCCTTGTTTCGATGTGAAAAGTTACAGTCGATTCATTCTTTTGTTATTTATAAGAAGGAATTTAATTTTGTTCTTGTTATACTTACTCCTCTTATTGTTAAGTTTGAATACAATCGCTTTTCAATTTCTTTAGTTTTCCCAACCACAAGAAAATCACAGTTACACATTTTACTGGAGTTTATACACTTAGGCCATTGATGCATATATGAATTTTGAATGGCATCGCTTGTGAAATACATGCACGCACCAACCCTCCTCCACTCGTCGTGGCATCGATTCTAGTAGATGGTGGATGTCCTCTTGAGGTATTGTGTCCCAAGTAACCTGTAATTCGTGCTGTAGAGCTTGTAGAGTATGCGGAGGATGCTACAAGATTCTCAGTCTTCTCCCCATAATGTCCCAAACATGCTCGATGGGCGAAATATCGGGAGATCTAGGTGGAAATGGCAAGAGATTAACGGTATCCCCTGCATATCGGTCCATCTTGCAATATGGGGACGAGCATTATCCTGCTGCAAAAGTAGGTCTTCCAACTGCTGAAGAAATGGAAGAATATGGGGTTCTACTACCTCATCCACATATCGTTGGGCGTTCATATTACCTCGGATGAATAACAAACAAGATCTACTCCCATAAGTTATAGCACCCCATACCATAATCCCTACAGTTATATGCACAAGCCTCGCAACCGAAAATTCAACATTTCGACGTTCCGCACGTCTTCGTCTGATCCTCATACGGCCATCATGCATCCCCAAATAGAATCAGGATTCATCAGTGAACACTACCCTACACCACTCTTGGTTCCAGTGCAGCCGCAAACCGACACCACTCCAAACGTTGCCGTCGATGTTGAGCCGTTAGTGTAACACAAGATGTGGCCGATAGGATTTAAGTCAAAAGCTCTGATTCTGCGATAAACCGTTCGAAGGGTTACAGAACGACCTAGGTTAGCTAACCATTGATCGGCAATTAATCTGGTACTTCAAAATCGGTCTCTTGCTATAAGTTGAAGATGACGCCCCGCACCTCATTTGTTCTTCTTCGCCCCCCGGTTCCTCTTTTGCGGCGTTTCTGACTCTCCCTAGTCCATGCCTGATAACAGCGCATGGTGTTTGGTGTGGTTTGGTTCCGGTTAAGGCGATTTACGATATCTCTAAACGAAAAACCACCTTCGCGCAAACCAACAATACAACCTCTGTCGAATTCGCTTAATTGGCGGTAATTTCCACGTTGTCGCACTCTAGGCAAGGCATGATCACACCCTCAAAGCAGACAATCACAAGCGAAAACAATAAAGAACTGAACACAATATAGCACAATATACACCTGACAAAAATTGTTCGAAAAACCTGAACGAACTGTCAGATAAGCTAATAATACTTGATCCATATCAATGAAATTTTAATCAATTTCTACCTTGTAATAGTTAAAGGTTTCTGTCAAGTTTGGTCAAAAAATTCCTACCCCTTCTTCGTGTTGTAATTTCCATGACACTGAGTATAGATTAAAATTCGCAACAAGCAATTCAACGAACTAGTGTAAGTTTTAGAAAAGTTGGTCATTACCTTGCAAGAACATGCTATTTAGTTAGCAAAAGATAATCAAATCGAGAATTCTCTTGATACCATAGAGCAGCCATTTGGAAATTTAATTACATCTCGCAAGCCTCGATTATTACGTTAAAATCTGTTTAAAACAGTGTTAGCACTTGTACGAACGGATCTGTCATCACTGGTATGATTTAGCATTTTTGATTGTTTTTACTAACTTCGCCCGCGCAGAGTACCTAATGCATGGATAAACATGGAACGATAAACATCAGTGTAACTGTTTCTTATTGATGATACCGCAATTAGAGATTGCTGCCAAGGGTTTTTGCTGTTCAAACTATCGCGTTCTTATTTTTTAGATGTAGAATGATGTATAGATGAATGTGTAGGCCCTAGGGCAGTCACTCAAACTTTCTTGTCATTGCTTGCCGGGTAGGTTATCTGTAAACCCATGTTATCTTTGTTACCTTAACTGTTTTATTTCCACCGTACTTTTGCAAAGCTTTAAAGATTTTCAAGTGAACTTTAGCGACATTGCTTGCCGAGTAGGTTATCGGTAAACCCATGCTCACTTTGTTGCCATAACATTTTATTTTTACAGTAGGGCATATTTAGAATTGTTTGTTGACGAAGTGATTTCTTTATATATGCAGTTTATTGTAATTATACGAATGTATTCATGTATTAGGTGAAAAGATGTTTTTATTTATGACACAATTATGAGTACATTCTTTGTTTTTTTTTTGTTCGTGCCTATGTGTAGTTTCAACTGCATTTTATTATTACGGTTACCTTATTACTATCTATTTAATTATTTGCTTTAGTTTATGTGTAACTTAACCTGCATTATCATTTTTCTTTTACTGTAATGTTAACTACCAGTTGGACATCGGCCACATTTATGGTGACACGATTTTAATTATGATTTATTTTTAAGAAAATTGTGTGTATGTAATTTCATTATTTGTTTTTTATTGTATTTATGTGTAGTTATACTGCTTTTCATTTTGTTTACTTTGATTTATCAATGCAGTTTGTAATTAATAGGTTGAATCATTATTGAATTCTAATTTGAGTAATTGTATGATTTACTTGTCTCACTATGACCCAACACTTAATCTATTTCTGTCTCGTATCTCATAAGCTAAATTTTTCTAAGAATTTGAATATGTGAATAAGGTCAATATTGTGTTCTTTACGATTTTATAGTCTATTAATTATTGACATTAACTTTGATTTACGTTTTTAAGAATAGGAACGCGCGCGCGTACGCACATGGGGACGTGTCTTTCGAAAACCAATTTTTTGGACGCAGGAGACCTTGAAAGAAATAAGAAAATTTTTGACCAATTGCAATAACTTTCCCTGTATGTGGAAAATTTAAACACATATAATATATAAAAAGATGAACTAAAAAATATCTGCAACTATGTATAAAACAAAAACAAAATACGAGATTTTAATTTCTACATTTTTAAAAATGGGACATCCTGTATATCGCTTATAGCTTCGTTTGTTAATGTCGTTTAAGTTTGATTAAGCATTCTCTATCCCTAAATTCAAATATTGCAGGAGATATTTAAAAAAAATAGTTACTTGTATCGCTCGGCTAACGCCTCGGCGCAATTCTACGAATAATCGCAAAAATACGTTTCAGGACTACTGATACACAAAATTTATTGTGCTAACGTTATGAATCGATAAAAAATATTTTTTAAATTTTTTTGAAGGCGACATCATATCTTTAAGTTATATTGCCATCAAAGTAATACCAACGTGTCAAATGGGTCACATGAACGGCAACCACCAGCAAATGTTCAAACTTCAAAGAGACAATTGTTTGATTAAAAACTAAAAAAAAGGTAAAAAGTACTAGTTAAGAAAACTATTTTTGTGGTTCCGTCCGGCAACACTGGTTTTTCAATCCTCGAAATCGTCCAGAAACTCATTGATTCTGGTTTAGGTAGGCAAAACGTAAAATTTATAGATTCGCACCATTGACTTTTTATACATGAAGTTCTGGTCTTGGCCGGCAAAACGTAAAATTTTTAGATTGGCACAACTGACTTTTATACATGAACATTTGCTGGCAGCTGTTATACATATTAAAGCCGTTTGACACGTATAACGCATAACTTAAGATATGATGGCGTCAGCACAAAAAATGTTGTGTATCATACATCCAGAAACTATTTTTGCGAGTACTTATAGTTGTAGGCCTCGGTAACGCATCGGCCCGCAAAGTGATCGATGACAAAAATTAACTCCATTTTTTTTAGGTACTGAGAAAACTGACGATTATCCATCTACTTTTATATCAATTTCCGAATCTTGATTTTTCTTGAGAATGGCCTGAATTAGGGCATTTTTAAAAAGCTCAATGTTTATGACAAAATAAAGTAATTTAAAACCAAAACCTCAAAGAAAGTTAATCCTGAAAATATTAAAGTTTTCAATTAAAACGTGTAGTTGAACGCTATAAACTTTACCATCGCGAACCGCAATCCAGAACAAAACAAACACAAATAGACCGAAATATTTAATGAAAAAACTAAAAATAAAAACAATTAACCTTTTCCGGTACAATAAATCGGTACAAAAAATGACAAGCAAGCATTTAAATAGTGTTAAGCGTGAAACAATAGACACGAGCGACTGTTTTATTATTAACCTTATTCACTGAAATTTAAATTTTAAAAGTTGGATTTACATAAACAATGGACAGCATGTATTAATTGTGGAAATTTTAAGCAACAAAGCAATTATTCTACAAGGTAATGAAATTTAAGATATGGGACAATAACGCACACCTAGTTATTTATACAAACAATCTGGATTCAACCTTCAGTATAGAAGAAAATAGCGGTTAACGTCCTGTAACTTATTTATTTAGTTTTTTTCAGATGATTCACTGGTAAAAACAGTAGCATCTCTTTATGTGTTGTGGAGTTATGCAGTCGTGCACGTGAAGCTTGCGCTATCATTTTTTTAACATAAACCATGAGCGTAAATTAATCTCCGCCTCTTGGATTTGTTATCAATTATTTACATAAAGGTCTAGTAGGCGTTCTAATAAATTACGTAATAATAGTTCGATTTACAATGATGATACAAAGAGACGTTCACTTTAACATATCACGATCATTACAAAATAAGAGGACGAGGTTAAAAACGATTGTCAGGTTCTTGTTTTACTCCGTTATTAGTCCATATTGAAGTGGCAATTACGCAAAAATGTATAAAGACAAAGAATAATAAAATACCTGAAAATTATTTATTGAAAATCAGGATGCTCGGTTTACGGTGTTTTTAATAATACCTACAGCAGGGTACTGTTATTTTGAAATAATAGGTTTCAAAATAACAGCTTATACATTGGTAACATGAACTAATAAAGGTTTTTTGAAATATTAAACCAATCATGATCATCTTATCAGATACTAATGAAGATTAACGGTTCACGACACGTTATTGCTAAAAGGTAATAGCATTAATAAACAAATCGTTGCACGGGGTTTGATAATAATAGAGGGAACTTTAATCAACCAGTTATTTGGAAGAACAGGCGATCACTTTTAAATCTTGTTTACTGAAATTGTTTCTTTTGCAACCATAAAGTAAGTGACAGAAATAACAGACTATTTATGTTACTTTTCCATCGTTGGGAGAAAATCACACGTTGTTTCCATACCAAGAAGAGTGTGTATCTTTTAAGTGCGCTTTACCTCGTATAAAGCAGTATACAAACATGCAATACTAATAATGTACCGGCTAAGAGTCAACGATAGAGTAAAATGAAATGGTGATTAATGGGTAAATTTTGCTAATAAAATGTATTTATCATATTATACAGAGCTAGTCAAAAGTCCCCTCCCCCCCTTGTATCTTTTGAACGGTGTTAATTATACTAATGAAATTTGGGGTGAATATAAACGGATATAAGCTTCTCAACTAGTCATCACAAGTGACGTAATAGTCATATATGACGTCACAGGGCCACAGTGACCAATAATTTTAAATAGTACCTTATGGCAAGTGACATCTCGATTGAAAGGTATTAAAATTACCTATTCAGTAATACCAATTTTGTTAGGGTTTAGGTTGATTTTGATAGAAAAATTAAATAAATACTAAAATTATAGTTTGGCATTTAATTAATCAAGATTCTTATAGTAAATGTTGGAAATTTTCTCCACTTAATTCCTGACAGTAATGCATCCTATTGCTAAACTCTTGTCGTACTAGTTCAAATGTGTCTGCGGAAATTGCTCTACACTCTTCAACAATTCTTTGTTTCAAAATGTGCATACTGCCAGGTGCTGTAGCGTAAACCTTAGATTTTAAGTACCCCCACAGAAAAAATCTAATGGTGTCAGGTCTGGTGACCGAGCTGGCCATTCTATCGGACCTCGTCGTCCAATCGATCTGCCACGATATTCTTCATCCAAGTAACGTCTTACTGCACCATAATAGTGTGCAGGAGCACCATCTTGTTGGAACGTTATCTCCAAGTTGCCGAATTCATCTAGATTATCTTCAAAAATTTCAAGAATTAACGGTTCAATTGCGTTTTGTAACATCTCCAGATGCACTTCACCGGTTAATTTAGCATTGAGAAAAACAGGTCCAACTATGTGGTTTCCCAAAATACCTGCCCAAACATTTACTTTTTCTGGAAATTGAGTATGTTTTTCACGAAAGATTTGAGGATTTGTGTCACTCCAATATCTCACATTTTGTGTGTTAACGTTTCCATTGAGGAAGAAAGTACTTTCGAAACTAAAACAAATTGATTTTATGTAGTCTGGGTGTTGGATAATTTGAATGGACATATTTTCACAGAATTCTAATCTTCGGTCGGGGTCATCATCTGAAAGTTGGTGCACCATTTTTAATTTGTATCGATAAAATTTGTTTTTAGTCAACACCCGATGTACTGTCATTTGACTGATTTGATGCGTCACTAATTGTTGGTCGACCAGATCGTTTGACATCTTGAACACTACCGGTTGCTTCAAACTTCTGAAGAAGTTCCCTCAAATAAGTCCTCGATATAGGGCGATCGGGGTACCTCTCATTGAAAAGACGTTCCGCTGCATGGAAATTGTTTCTACATTCACCAATTATTAAGATAGCTGCTACTTTATCGGCTACCGTACGTACCATTTTGTCTATGTAGACACTTAAACGTCGCGTTAGGGAATAATTAAACTGAATAGTCAAGGTATAAAAACTCATCAAAGTAAAAACAACGAGAGAATTAAAAAACGTCAACTTTTTTGACAATTAACCAGAGGCAGACTTTACAATCTTGATTAATTAAATGCCAAACTATAATTTTAGTATTTATTTAATTTTTCTATCAAAATCAACCTAAACCCTAACAAAATTAGTATTACTGAATAGGTAATTTTAATACCTTTCAAACGAGATGTCACTTGCCATAAGGTACTATTTAAAATTTTTGGTCACTGTGGCCCTGTGACGTCATATATGACTATTACGTCACTTGTAATGACTAGTTGAGAAGCTTATATCCGTTTATATTCACCCTCCAAATTTCGTTAGTATAAGTAAAACCGTTCAGAAGATACAAGGGGGGAGGGGACTTGTGACTAGCTCTGTATAATATGATAAAAAATACATTTTATTAGCAAAATTTACCCAGGAACGACTACGTTTGTGCCCCGGACGTCCTTGTGGCCTGTGGCTCTTCGGGATCGTTTTACATCAAGGGAAATTGGCGGTATATGGAGAGGATTAACTGATCATTAAATCTCCTTACAATCGACGTATCGAAGAATTCGATCGTTTGGGCTCATACCGACCATTGATTTGTTTACCTTTAACTCCACGCCATCGTACTGGACGGCGGCAATGGTGTAACGAAAAGTTGCATTGGAATGTGCAATGGAACCAAGTCATCTTTAGTCACGAATCTCGATTTTGTTTATGGGCTCATGATGATCGCAGATTGGTTAGAAGGTGTCCTGGAGAAAGACGCAATTTGCAGTTTTCTGTACAACCACATACTGCTCTCACTAAAGGTGTGATGATGTGGGAGGCTATCTGCCATGGAAGCAGATCTCCTCTAGTAGTGATTGAGGAACATTAAATGCAACTCGGTACATTAACAACGTTCTTGAACCAGTATTACTGCCATATATGCAAGAAATAGAAAATCCAATTTTTCAGCAAACTAAATACTGCTAATGTTGATCTGCTTCCAAGGCCTTCTCGTTCGCCAGACTTATCACAATCGACCATTTGTGAGGTATGGTAGGACGGAGAATAAATGATCTATAACCACTCCCACAATGTAGATGCCGTTCACCAACGGCTGTTAGAAGCGTGAGATAGTATACCTAGGTTAGCACAGATTCACTCATTTCAACTATGCCTAATCGGCTAGCGGAATATGAGAGAAACAGAGGAGGGTCGACGCATTTATTAGTGCCACCAATACTTGTATCTTGCTAAAATTTTCAACGTATACTAATAGAATAAAATACAAGTTTTCTGAAAATTACCGTTTACTGTGTGTTCATTTATTTATGGCGGTCAGTATAATTCGAATGTTTTCCAAAAAATTGCATTTACAGGTATAACTTTATTATTTTGTACTATCTTCTGTTTTATTGCCAAACTTTTCTATTTAGACCAAGAAAAGACCAAGCTGAAGTCGATGTTCTGAAGAATGAGTATTAGAGATAAATGCTACAGGGTGTTCAAAATATATGTTCAAACCTGCGAAACATGAAACTCAAAAATATCACTTTTCTCAAACAGTGCAACCTGTATTTTTACGGCGTGTTAAAGATAATTCAAAAACCACACAATTCTTCATAAGTACGTCCTATACCTATCTCTCACTGTTTTTCAGTTATTTTGATTTTTCTATATTATTCAATATTTCAATGTTTTTCTTGTGATTATTCGCAGTAGCCATGAAAACAATTTCCCACATGAGAAATATTTGATCTATCAAACTGTTTGGTAGCCATTTAAGATTGTGAAAGCTTTGTGGGTTCAATAGTAAAATAATGGATTACTCTAAATTAATTGATATGGTTTATGTGTTAGGAGAGGCTCAACAAAATTGTCTTTTTGTCCAAAGGTTATGTAGAATGAAGTCTCCTGCTCGACACCAACCCACTTGGCTCATTTTTGAAAATTTGATGGAGAAATTCGATCCTACTAGCAACCAACAAAAAGAAATTGAGATACTGCTTCATAGTGAAGAATACCCGTATGTCAGTAGTCTTCAGATAACGATATCATGTGAAACGTCACAATCAACTGTCAATCGGACAACGAGAAAATATAAGTATCAGCCTTACCATTTTGAATTACATCAGGAATTACGCAATGATGACTAAACGAATAAACTTTTGCCAGTTATTGCTCAACTGACGAGGTTACGTTTAGAAGCAATGGTGCAGTAAATCGTCATAATATGCAATATTACGCATCAGACAATTAATTTCGATTCCGACGAATGCAAAAATCTTTGATATGGCATTCTCCACAATAGAATTATTGGACCGTATTTTTTAACACTCCACTGACTGGTTATATCTACTTTCAATTCCTCCAGCAAGTTTTACCTTGCCTCCTTCACCTGCTTAGCAATAATGAACGACAGAATATGTGGCTGCAACATGACCGTGCCCCGCCGCACTATCACCACGAGGTACGTGAATTTTTAGATGATGATTATCTTCAAAATAGATAGGACGTGGAGATTTTGTCCAGTGGCCCCCAAGGTCGTTATAAGAACTCATTCGCAACTGTTGAATTATCCAATAACTTGAGAATGTTCGTTTATTTTATATCGAGTTCTTATGATAACGTAATATATTTTCTGTTGGAGTTAATTTATATCTATGTTAGTGTTTAGTATTTAATGTAACTGTAATGTATTTAATTTAAAATAAAAATTTTATTGCAAGATACGCATGCGTACTACGCTTATTTAAAAAGGTGCAACAATGCACATTTAGAAACGAGAACTTCGAATTTGAACAGATGCTAAATATTTTAGCTTATTACGTTATTGATTCCCTTTTTTGAAGTGATATTGTTTAATTTGGCGAAACATAATTAGGTTATTGTATACTTAATAAATCATTATAGTTAAATCTCAAACATCCAATTTTTTCATTTCATTTAAAATTTTTACAAAAAAAATACGTTTTGTTATGATGGAGTGTACGAAGGTTGTTTCGTGCGCACTTTATCGCTACATGTTAGTATTTTTTTACCGCAAATATGATAACAAACAGGTTTCTTCTCATTAAGTCATTCTGGTTTGTTAGTTTAAATAAGTAAAAAAAAAATACGGGCTGATGTAAAAATAGTTTTATGGCTTAAAGGAGAAATATTATTAAAAATATGACACTAACGATGAAGATTTTTTTGACACCCCACCGGAAAACAGTGTACTGTAAATTAAGTATATTTAAATTATATATCCACCGAAACACGCTAACAATGTTAATCAATCATAACGCTTATGATCATTTCGTAAAACTGTTTATTGTTTCTTTTTGTATGAACGCAGAAAAAATATTGCATGCAACTCGTGCTAAAAGTTTTCATTGCACTCGACGTGTTGTTCAACTCGACCTTAAGGCCTCGTTGGACACAAGTCTCGTGCAATATGCACTCACTTTTTGCACTTGTTACATATTGTTAACACATAGCCCTATTCTAAACAATAAAAAATACATTGGCTTATGAAAATCGTTTGAAAGCTGTTGTTCGTGTGTTTGTTGTTAATTAAATACAATTTGAAATATAATTTAACGGAATGTGGTTCATTCGTCCAGTCTCAACCTAGAAATTATCAAAATGATACAGTTAGCATTAGAGGGATACCTGAACCAGACAGACGTCATCATTAAACACGTTTGCTCCTGCGCAACCACACGCTCGTTTCTTAATTTTTCTTAGATTTAAGAGTCACTATGGGTAACGTTAGAGTTTTTGCCGTTGCCTCAGTAATTCCATGGCAAATAAACCGCTGTGCTTTGCTGAGTTGTTGTACACTGAAAGTGCTACCAAACCAGTGGTACATAAGTGATGATCGGTTTTATCAACGTAGTATATCTCCAGTGGGTCATTCTTGTAGAGAGGCTCCACTTGCTCTGCAGAAAGTTCGCCCGCAAGCCCACAATGGCTTTATTTGTTATCCTATCTAGGCGTGGATTAATAAAGGTCAACCCTCAGTCTAAAGTAACACAGTAAAGTATTTGAGCTTTCCCTCTACTTGCAGTCTTACAGTGTACATTGCGGCATTCTTTAGCCTCGGCAACTCTTTCCTTCGCGTAAAGATAATGAGGTTGGTTTTGATCAGATTTACCGCTAATCTCTCTTTACACCGGTTCTCAACTATGTTTAAAGCTCGCTCCCTCCATTACCTCTAGATACGGTTTTTTTAATCTACCCCGTACCATAATTCACGATCTGACACGACAGCAGCGATGATACGACGACGCCGTCTTGCGGGCACCCGCGAGCAACATGAACCATTATTTTCAAAATTCGGATATACAAGGTGCTGTTTTGAAGCAAATCGCATTTGCAGCAGTCCGGACCTGGATTCCAATATTTATTTAAATGATATTCGGCCCCATATTGGATGAAGTAAATATGAAAAAAGATAGTGTGGTTTGTAAAGTGTGAAGCAATAAAAAAGCAAAATAGATCAATCACCCTGTATCTTGGTTATAAAGAATCTAAAACCCATTATATATAGGTTATTCAAAACTACCTGAGTGCCCTTATCTACCCTTAACGTATGTGCATTTCCCAATGAAGCACCCTGTATATTTTTATTGCATATTGAAGGAAATATAATTCCAAAGTTTTATGAATATACCAAAATACTAATATGTACTTCAATTAATTTAACGGATTAAAAATCTTATTATAAACTTTGTCCACTATAACCCTATTTCACAATAATAATGCGCCATACATGTCTTATGTGGGGGACTGTCAAATATAATAAAATCACCCACCATAACAATAGCATCACTATTTTTCTAGATGAAAATAATCCATTCAATATAATAAAATGATGATGATGATTCCAAAAAACCTCATAATAGTGCTGCTAAACCAAAAGTAATTTGCTTTCAAAAAAATTGAATTTGAAATACACGTTTATAAAAATTATCCCACCCTAACCGACAACGAATGTTTTGTTCGGAAATTTTATAACCGATTTCTGAAAATTTATAATGATTAACAGTCTCTCAGTATGCAAATATTATTTGACAAATCACTTGCCCCTTAATGTTCTGTTTCAGCTTAACCTGCGATTTCAAAACAATAAAGAACATTTAATAGCACTAATGTTTAAAATACAATATAATTCTAGAATTTCTTTTATATAGGTAATTAGTATAATTGCTTATTTCTCTACGCATTTCAATACAAGCTGTATTTAAACGCGTAGAGGAATAGTGCTATTAAATATGGAATTCCACGAAGTAAGGTTAAAGAGCATAAATTTAATAAAGAACATTGATTAATCAGTCAGGCACACGGAAAACTTGAACAATCGCTTTAGTCTGACAAGTTCCAAATAAAATTTTAATCCTAAACTTACGTAACATCAACTGCGAATTATGTTATTATTCCTATCATAAAATAAAAATGTTGTTAGAAGAAATAGCTGATATGTTTTGTGTATCAAGAATATATCTAAATTTTTTTGCGATATTTCATTTAATTTATATTACAATTTCCCATATGACTAACGGTTCATCGTCGTGATACATTCGTAAACATCGTAAACAAAGAAGCATTGAGGTCTAATTTGTTAAACAAAAAATGGAAACGGAAATACATTAACCTCAGGTTGGTATTTCACGAATATTCGATATGCTTATCATGCCCATTAGCCGAAATTTCGAGAATCTGAAAAAGACCATTAATTAAGCTCAACTCGCCAATGTATCTACAACCGTAAACTTAAGGAAATTAATTATCAGAGAGTCGTATCCGGTTAATGGATTATCGATTGAACATCATTTATCACGATTGAATAAATTTATTTAAAGATCGATTAACAATTATTATAGTAGGACGTCTTTTCACTTTAAGGGTTAGAGACCGGACGACGTGGAACAAAAATTAATGGATGTTATAAATCACAATCTTCAGGTTTTAGGGTTTCCGGTTTATGTAAGTCGTTAATCAAAGGGCAGTCTATAATGCGTGGGAGGTTACATAAAAGTTCTTAACAATAAAATGGAATTACGAATTTCCGAAATGAGTATGAGTAACGCACATATGCTCATCTAAACTTTCACTTTAACTCAGTTTGCTCCAAAAAATAGTTTCGATTGAATGCCATAAAATTCACTAGGTGTGCAATGTTGTAGTTAATGATTATTTTGATTGTAGTAATTGTTTAGGTAACAAAAGAAACAGTTGTGATTATAACAAAAACACAATACCGCGTTATTATTTTTACTCTTTGTTGATGATAGAGAATGAAAATGCTTTCTAAATTACATGTCTTTATCGAAACTTTCAAAGATAGAATTACGTACCTACATTTGATTACATTATAGCATCCGCGCGATTCTAACTTCCGTAACCATTTGTTATTTAATATAATTACGTAATCTATATATAATTTCCACAAAATACATTATATGAAAGTGATATTATTTATAAGTAAAATTAATGATGGAGAGAATATTCTGCATGTATAATAATTAGGTGGGCAATCAAAAATTATGCATAAACACCAGTTATGGTTATTAAATATGTATTTCCTTCTACAAAAAAAAACCTTCCTATAATACACAAAAGGTGATAGCCTTCCTGATGCATAAATTAACGTTAATAACAATATTGCATACAAAAATGGCCCATTGTATTTTATAAATGTTCTTTTCCCAATAATAATAACAAAAAAACTTGAAAAATGTAATACAAAATTTAATTTGTGGGTCAAGAATGTGAAAACTGCTTAATTACATAAATTTAGCACAATTAATTGTTTTTTATATGTAATAATGTAATACAATACGAATATGAATAAAAGCGTTTATTAGTGTAATGAACCTTCGAATTTTATAACTTTTTAGTAAATATTTAATTTGACATTTCAAATCTGATTTAATGCATTGAGTATTTATTGTGTCATTTTAAAGACGAATTAGCCGTTACACTGTCAGTCATTAGTGCTACTATGCCATCGATAACCTCTAGCCATAACAGCAATAGCAAAAGGTTTTATGTACGACTCAGAAACCCTCAAAATTATTTCTATTATACGCCCTACTTTAGTATCAAGCTACATTTGTTAATAATTATTACGATTGCGAAACTCCACAAAATCCTTGTTTTAAAAAATTAAATGCCCATTTACCAAGTGGAATGAAACTGCACATAAAACTAAAGTGTAAAGTAGGTTAATATTCCGATCTTTCGGGTACTAATTAAATGGTGTACTTTTATTTATCTTTAACCCTCCTATTGTGTTCGGGTCAATATGACCCAATCGCGTTCTTCTAATATGCATAATTCGTTAATTTATTTAAATATTTCGTTGTCACAGCATGACTTTTATTTCGTTACTCTAATAACGGTGTACCTAGATTGATATTAGAAAATCATAATTAGTTTTTTTTAAATACATTTGTTACACTCACTGTATTTGGGTCTATAGACACGGTGATTTGTGTGGTTCAAATTAGAAAAACGAGAAGCAGATTATTATCATAGACGCATGCATACACTATACAGGGTATCCCAATAGTGCGTATTCGGTCGATAGCTCCTTAGCCATTAAGCTTAGAAGATAAGTTTAAATACGAAAGTTGTCTATTTTTATAAGCTGCATAATCGAAAAATAGTTTAGTTTCTACAGGGTGCAATATAAAAGCGGTACAATATAGAACTTTTGATTTTAAATATAATATATATATATATATATATATATATATATATATATATGTTTCTATTTAGATTTCCACAAGTATTCATTTAATAAAATTTTTTAATTGTAATAACTAATTATGTTTGAATCTTTGTTCTTGTCAAGAATTTATTAAATAAATTCTTGACAAAGGAACAAAGGACGTTAAACGTTGAATTAATTTTACGTTTATTTACACAAGTTTTAAAGAAAAATCGTCTTATTTAAATATATATATATATATATATATATATATATATATTTTGAGATGTTCAGAAAGAGATAATAGAAGTATCGGACAGCTTACATGACAATTGGGTAATAAAAAAGGGTGATTTCTAGCTCGATACATGTGCAAGACACAATTTTATATAAATCTGGTTCACGATGTAGTTAAAATAAATTTATTTGGTATAAATTAGTCTGAATATCATTTGCTTAGTTTGGTTTTATCATAAAAAGCAATTTGCTGCTAACAAAATTGTCAAGAATGTTAAATATAACCATTTTCGTAAAGTCATTTTAGTATTGCAATTATTGCAATAAAATTCAATTTTTCAAAGGTAATTTGGCAAGTGGACATTTTACAGGTGTTTAAACATGGACTATATAGTTAGGATTATGTTAGGGATAGTGTATATTTAGTATGTGAATGCAGGAAATACAAAAATTTAGTAAAAGGGTTATAATATGGACAGTATAGACATTTTTCGCACATATTTTTGGAAGCGAATTAGTGACAAAAATTATAATACAAGATTCACAATAAGAAAAACATTTAGAACATTATGGCAGACAGACATTTATAGTGCCGTACATTTTATAGTGAAATATTTCAAAAAGAGTGTTAGACGATGAGACTTTTTCAATGCAAGACTATATAACATTATGCATTGCAAATAATTAGTGAGAATAATAAAGACAAGTAGTACAAACCTTAAACATAACATTTTAAGTGTTAAAAACATTTTTAAATATAAATTAATTTCATTTTTAGATTTAAGTTTGGTTACGTTGTAAATTTTAGGTTTTTTAGATAATTTTATACTTTTTCCACATTATTAGACTTAGATTTTGCTCTTAAAGCAAATAATAGATGTTCTTTCTTAATATGACTAAGTTTTTATAAGGATACAGCGCTTTTCTCCGCAAAATTATGCTAAATCTGAGGTGAATTATAGACAAAATTACAAAAGCTTTTAAATTTCTGTAAATTAAATATTTCCTACACTAAAAATATGTATTCTTGTGTAAAATGTTCTCAGAATTCCATTTTTGCAAGTAATTTTAGTATAGATTGTAAGTGTAAATAGTTATAAGCTTATTTTAGTTAGAGTAGGTTACTTCGTTTATTAGTGTTAGGAATTATAGCTTGTTAGGTGTCTTTTTATTCAAAATTTTGCATAGCTTTCATTTCCGTTTTTAATTTTCAATTCCGATCATGTATAAGAAAGTTACGGCCAAAATTCCATTTATGTCCAATTTGTAATTTTGATCCACCAATCATATCCATAGTTACTTTTGCAATATGGCTGTAAAAAAAATGAATTTTTTGTAACAACCAGAAACATATAAAAGCAAGCGCGCAGGAAATCACCCTCTCTCTAGAATTTGTTCAAAAGTGTAAAAGGTTAAAACAGTGTTGTGAAATTTGTGAGTACATAACCTAATTTATTTTCGTCAAGAAGTTTTACGTTACGAAGAATATTTTCGAGAGCACTTGTTTTTGTATCGACGGTTTGAAATAAATAGTTCGGTCTCCGATACCTGTCGTTTTTAAAAAAATAATTTTGTTCGATTAATTGATGTTACGATTTTGTGAAGATTTGTTTTCGTGTTTTCCAATTTAAAATAATTCCTGTTTATCCAAATTAAATTCCATTTTATTTGGTCAAAGTTTGTTTTATTTCTTCGGACAATTCCTTTTAAATAAAAATTATTATCGGTAGCTAAAATAAAAGTGTTATCAACAAAAATCTTGGATATTTAAACATATATTTTAAACGATATCACTCATTAAGCTGTAAAATCATTTAAATAAAAAGTTACCGTAATAAATAAGTGGTTGGAGTTTGCCGTTTTTGGAGAAAACATCTTTAAGTTGAAGTTGGTGTCTTCGACAACCGAGAACCGAGATAGCAGTTTTGGGTATTGGTAACAACTGTAACCGAGTGGACATTGCCTGCATCCAGCTGGAGTATCCAAAGACATCAATCAACCAACAGGGAGGACAGTATATGTGAGTCACAAAATTTAACAACCCTACTTCTTGTGAATATTCATTGATATTTTCCTGCAATTTATATTTGTTACATGTATGTTTTTGGTTAAGAATTTTAAATATTTACTTGTGTAAACACCTGTGAAGATATTAATTTATTTTCTTTTTCTAAATTTTATTTTGGATCTAAACATTAAATTTTCTAAATTAATCATTTGACAACTTTGACAGTTACTTATTTCACTTAAGTTCATTACAACGCATGCGTTGGATAGCAAATTATATTCAGAATTATTTGTATACTTTCAATTCAATTACATAAAGGATTTTTCTTATACACATTTACAGATACAAAATTTTTAACTTCAACTAAATTCCCTGAACTCTATCCCCATATGAGATCTGAGCTAGTCCGGTGCACCAACAATAATAATAAAAAGATTTAAACAATAATATTTCAACCATATTTCAACATTAAAAATTTATATTACCTAAAACTAAATATAATAATTATAATTTCCCACAAAAGTATAAATCGCCATTTTTAATATCATACTCATATTAAACATCCCAATATATATATACAGGGTGAATCTTATCTAATCCGCCAAAATTAAAGAAGTACTAGAACTCATCATTCTAAGCAAAAAAGTCTATATGTACATGGGTCCGGAAATGCGTTTTCTTCAATATCTTTCGACTGTTTCGAAATAGTTTCATGAAATTTCGTTTTTTTGGGATGACAAATTCAAATTTGTGGTCCATTTAGTTGTGGTTTCTAGAGCCAGCAAATTTCGACCACTTTAAATCTTTGCAACTTTTTTGTGCTACACTGTATGCCACTTTGGACTAAAAAATCGATTCTCCTGTCTTTTCTGCTACAAAAAGGTATATCTTAGTGAAGTCGCTAGGAGCAACCCTTTCCGAGAAAAATCCAACATTAAAAAAAGAAAAAGAAAAAAAATTAATATTAAAAGTATACATGTTGTATGCCTAGGCATTCTATCGTATTTAATTATGGATTTTTTATTAAAATTTTATTATCAATGAACGCAAAGAGACAGATAAGTACATAAGTAAACAAGTAAGTTACTTAGTAACAATTAAAAATTCCTATTGATAAACCTGTCAAAAAAATACCCCCCGAAAATGTGCATGCATCATGAGTTTTAAAAGCGTTTTTCTCGGAAAGGGTTGCTCTTAGCGACATCACTAAGATATACCTTTTTTTAGAAGAAAAGATAGGAGAATCGATTTTTCTAGTCCAAAGTGGCATACAGTGTAGCAAAAAAAATTGCTACGATTTAAAGGGTCGAAATCGTTGCGTGGCGCCCTCTAGAAACGACAACCAAATGGACCACAAATTTGAATTTGTCATCCCCAAAAAACCCCGTATACGAAATTTCATGAAACTATTTCGAAACAGTCGAAAGATATTGAAGTAAACGCGATTTATTTTTTCAACTTTGACACCCTGTATCTCGGAAACGAAGCATTTCCGGACCCATGTACATATGAACTTTTTTGCTTAGAATGATGTGTTCTAGTACTTCTTTAATTTTGGTATAGAATTTATTCATACATGAGCTTACTTTAATCTATTGCCAAAATTGGAATTCAATATACACGGTGATCACAAAAATTAATTCAATAACATAAATTTGAAAATGCTATATCTTCATTTTTTTAAATAGCACACCCTATATTTTTTTAATGCCTTGTGTTCGTCTATTAGTCGGCTTTCATTTCTGTTAAATATGTTTTATACCAATCTCTAATAGTTTCGGAGATATTTAAGTTTGTTCAATTTTTTTCGTTGATAACACTGAAGAAGAGTAACATTAGTCGGTCAAAGAAAGCTCTGAATACATAAGAAACTAAAAAACATATTAACTGAAATACAAACACTTAAAATTATAATAAATGTTCAATGTGACCACCATTTTGTTGCTGGCAAACATGAAGTCTTTGAACAAACGACAAATTAACTTTTCGTAACGTGGAAACATTTATATTTTGAATGACGTCTCTAATTCTTGCATTCGCTGTCTGCAAGCAGATCAGTGAGTATCGCGTTTAACATTGTAAACGTACTTTGTTAAAAGTTTTACGTGCGTATGTTCTGCTACCTGCGTCGTTTTCACAATGACAGGTAGAGAGCCACCGTCCCCGCAGAGGAACCTGTACGCTCTTTGGAGTCGTTACGATGCGCCCGTGTTCGTCCCGCTACCCGATGGCTTCTTCGAGATCGAGGAGAGTGCCCCTAACGAGTCCTGGCCCTTCAACGAAGAAGACGTCTTCTAGAGACCGCCCGACCACGCCCACAACGGTTATCAACGCGTTCGAGGCCCTAGCTGACACCATGGACCGCCCAGACGTAGAAGAGCTTCTCGCTGCCAGGGAGAGGGTTCCGCCAGTAATCCTTTGCGAGATGGAGAACTGGGTTGCTTTCTCCCGAGAACTAGATCACCGAAGGATCGCCTTCACACGGGTGAAAGCAATCGCCGAGGGATACCGGATACAGCCTGCCACTGACAGACTAATGCGGTATATGGATAGGCATGGTACACCGTACCATACCTATCAGGCAAAGAGGGAACGTTTGTTCTCCGAGGCTGACGTTACCTCTGAGCATAAAATGCACGACGTTAACATCAGCGCTTGTTTCAGAGTGAAGTAACAAGTCAGACCGATCCCGCTTCTGCTGGTCTAGGTACCAACAGAAGAGGACCTTAAGAAGATCCGGCTAGTGGAGTACGTGGATCGCCTACGTGTCTCCACTGAAGACTTGAGGCGGAGACCAGGCATCGGGCAGTGTCACCGGTGCCAGGGATTCCGTCACGCACAGCGTTGTTGTAGAGCGGAGGCACGCTGTGTCAAGTGGGCGGGACACCACCACTCCAGTGAGTGCACCAAACCCTGTACGGACCGGGCAAGGTGCGTAAACTGTGCTGGTGATCATCCGGCCAACTTCAGGGGTTGCCCGAGGTACCCGCGTCACCCGCAGCGGAAGAAGACGGAAGATGCGCCACAACAGAGATAGAAGAGGACACCGCCCACAGCGGCACCCTCTCTAGTCCGAACCGGCGTTAGTTACGCCAAAGCGACGGCAAGCGGCAGCGCGATGGCTGAAGTAGCGGATGCGGTGAAAGCCGCAGACGTGAAAAAGCCCGCTTCACCCGCTTTAGGATTCGACGCTGTTCTTGGCCTCTTCGGAGGTTTGGATATGGCGAAGGTCCTACCTGTCATCCATCGGGTGGCAGCGGCCTTAGTTTCGGCACAAACTGCGACTGACATGTGGCGAGTAATCCTCACACACAGTCAGGAAGTGTTTGCACTTTTTGTGTAAATATCTACGGAACGGCGATGGGTACGGATGCCGTGATAAGTATAGCTAACTGTATCAATATAATTAACTTTACATATTAACACAATCTACAATTCGCTACACAACTCACTTCAAAACATCACATATATAACTCATAAAATTCAATTAACAATGCAATATTAAAAATACTAATAATTTTCTCCATTCCCAACAGGCAACACCCGCAAGAAGCTATGCAGACCTCCGGTATCCCGAACCATTTTGGTGCTCCGAGGGACCAGCCTCTTGCTTCCAAGGAAACACCGCCCACCCACCCACGAACCAAATGGAAGCCTCTAACTGTTCCAGAATTACAAATTTTCTTTGGACTTCTACTGCATATGGGCACGATACGAATAAACAGGATTCAAGATTATTGGAAAAGGCATCATTTATTTAATTTTCAGTGCTTTTCGGATCACATGGGTAGAGATCGTTTCTTGTCTATCCTTCGTTGCTTGCACTTTTACAGCCCAGATTTGATGGAAAACGCTCAGCCAGATAGAATATCCAAAATCAGACCTGTGGCAGAATTTTTCAATAAGAAAATGTTGGAAATTTATCAGCCGGGGAAAAATTTGTTGTTGGACAAATCGATGGTATTGTGGCGTGGTCGTCTGATTTTCAGACAGTTTATAAAAAACAAGCGCCACAAATACGGGATCAAATTGTACATGCTAACCGAACCCGATGGGCTTGTACTAAATGTCAGCATTTATACAGGAGCACTAGATGCAATTGGTGGAAAAGGCCATGCAAAAAAGGTTGTCCTGCATCTAATGAAAGATAGACTGCATTGTGGCCATTATTTGTACATGGACAATTTTTACAATAGTTTCGAGTTAGCGCAAGAACTGATAAAGAACAAAACTTATTGTACAGGTACTTTGAGGGAAGATAGAAAAGGAAATCCTAAAGACGTTGTGTCTATGAAGCTCAATAAAGGTGACACTAAGGGTAAATACTGTAATGGTGTAATGATAGGAAAATGGAAAGATAAGAGGGATGTTTTATATATATATATCAACGGAGTTCCAAAATGATATGGTTGAATATGAGAACAAGAGAGGCCAAATAAGGAACAAACCCTTGCCAATACTAAAATATAACGGGAACATGAGTGGAATTGACAGACAGGATCAAATGATGGCTTATTATCCTTGCGAACGAAAAACATTACGGTGGTACAAAAAAATTGGTGTGCATTTTGTTCAACTAATGTTACTGAATGCATACTTTTATTCAAGAGAACTCCAGGTAACAAACTTGCTTTTTACGATTTCCGACTGGCCGTAGTGGAAGACCTGCTAAAAACAGAATCCCAAAAAGACAGGGAAAATCAACTTCAAAATCAAACATAGCTGAGCATGTCCCTGTAAAAATTCCGGACACCAACATAAAAGGGAAACTAAACGAAAAGATGCCGAAGCTGTTCGGAAAACCAAATCAGGAAAGATACAATATATTATTGTTATCAGTGTTCAGAAAACCAGGCCTTTGTTTGGGAGACTGTTTTGTTCGTTATCATAACAAGTTGAAGTAAATCACAATTTTTATCATCATCTCTTTAGGTACATTATTTTCTGTTATGCGTTTTATAACATTTTTGTTATGTATCTTCCCATAAGGCATTGTACGTTTTCTAAATAAACGTTTTGTATAGTAAGGTCTAACTTTTAATTCTAAAACAAGCTGGAAAGATGCTAAAAAGTTTTTGACGCGGATCCGCGTCGAATAGCATACCATTATAGATTTCTTGTTATATGCGCACGACGCGGATCCGCGTCAAGCTCATAAAATTATCAAAACTGCTTTCAAGTACCGTTAGTCCCCAAAAATATTCACTCTTCAACCAAAAAATCACATAATCTTTGCAAATATGAAATCAGCTATACACTACGACATTGCACTCACAGCAGCAGTTAACGTGTTAAATACCTCCGAAACTATTAGAGATAGGTATAGAACATATTTAATAGAAATGAAAGCCGATTAATAGACGAAGATAAGGCATTAAAAAAATATAGGGTGTGCCATTTAAGAAAATGAAGATATAACATTTTCAAATTTATGTTATTGAATTAATTTTTGTGATCACCGTGTATATTGAAATCCAATTTTGACAATAGATTAAAGTAAACTCGTGTATGAATAAATTCTATACCAAAGATTATTTTGTTATCTTTAAAAATAACTTAGATACGCCTACTTGGCGTATGTATGTAAGATTTAGCTTGTAAGTAATTCTTATAAAAAAGATGTAAAATTGTAAGGAGAATCGAAAAATAAAATAATATATAGGGTGTTCTATTTAAAAATCAAAAGGTCTATATTGTACCGCTTTTATATGTTACACCCTGTAGAAACCAAATTATTTTTAGATTATGCAGCTTATAAAAATAACAACTTTCGTATTTAAACTTATCTTCTAAGTTTACTGGCTAAGGAGCTATCGACCGAATACGCACTATTGGGACACCCTGTATTTTTATTAGTTTTGTTTTATTTTCATAAATATAAATAACTTACATAACATTGCTGCATTATTGCGCCATATTCCATGCGTTATTTGCGTACCGGTAAACAAGTTTATTTATTCCCGTCTGGGGGCTCCGCGAATAAATGCAGCCAGTGAGCATCTGTGTATTAGTTTCATAGTAAATATCAAACTTGATGCTATACTCTAATAAGAAATACCTAACAATTGAAATTTATTATTGAAAATGTGTAGTGAGAGAGTGCTTACAGATAGAGAAATTTGTGTATATGTTTCTGATAGTGATTATAATGCTTCTGAAGAAGACCATTTGTCCGAAACCGAGATATATAATAGCGAATGGGATGGTGAAGTGGAAGCTACGAGTTCAGATGATGCTGATACGGATAATCACGTAACTTCAAAAGATGGCAATACAGTATGGAATGAAGACACATCAATCGGGAAGGTTATCAGCAGCAAATTCGTTGATTCCTGGGTCAACAAGGTATGCTACGTCGCACATAGGGGTATTTCACGGAAAAACATGGTCAAAATTATTTTCACTCTTATTTAAGATTCTTTAATTTTTAATTGATAAACTATAAAAAACGGTTTTTTGTGCCTAACTTAACAAATATTGTGTATATTAAGAGCTTAAAATAGAACGACAGTTAGTAGATTAAATTTAAAATTTTGTTTTTATTAGAAAAAAAATTAATATGTATAAAATAATCGAGCATCAAAAACATTTTCAGAGGACCAATCAAATCCCTCCTCATTATAATCATGTTGTTCTTCAAGTTCTACAGTTGTTTCTGGAACTTCCCATGGAAGTATCATCTCTAAAGCAGTCTTACTAAAAGGCTTCGATTACTTTTTTGGTCTAGGTCTAATGGAGCTCAAATAGGGATCTGGACGATAAAAAAAGCCTATTTATCACGTCCATATTGCATTGTTCTCGGAAAAATTTTCTGGAATAAAACTTTCCGCGAACTGGCGAAAATGTTTATTACTTGCCTCTGCAGCCTCTTCTGATAAACTTCCTATTGGCAATAAAGCGTGTTCAATTATAATTGGTTCATGGACTAGTATTTTGTGTACTGTAGGAGATATTGGGTGCCATGAATATAAACTGATGTACAATTTCGCCGTATCCAACAACGAAACTAGCAATCAAGTGAAGATTCACGCGAACATAAAAACAAACTAGTTACTCAACATCCAAATGTACACATACGCGAACAGAACACTAGCAAACAAACCTCTAAAAACATCTGAACAGCTGAAAGAAGCCATACAGCGTACTAAAGAAACTAAAACATGCAGAAAAACTAGTATCCAACAAACATATGCAGACAAGTAAACACCCTAAACCATGGAACTAGCAAGCGACTAAACACCCAAACACTAAACATGAAAAATACACCTCTGAAACTAGCAATCAAGTAGCTCCCAAATGTACAAATAAATAAATGAGTAAACATGCAAACATGTAACTCTTGTACGAAACAAGCAAAAAACATACTAAAGAAACTAAAACAAGCATAAAGCACATACTCATTTAAATAGGTACGCGCAAACAAGGAAACTACCAAACAAGTAATCACCCAAGCACAAAACCACGTAAACCGAGAACTGGCAAATAAGTAATCATCCAAACAAAAGAAACTAGCTATCCAGTAAGAGGCCTAAACAAGTAAATCCATAAACAAAAGAGCTCACTCAAATAAAGGAACAAACATACCCTCAAACAGCCAAACAAGAAAACTAGGTAACATACGAAGCAAACAAAGTAACCTGCAAACATGTAAACACAAAATATGCAAACCCCAAATATACATATACATAAATGAAGAAACTGGAAAACACTCAAACTTGACACAAAAAATCAAACGACCTAAAAATTGCTTGGTGACATGTATTTAAAATCTAGGAAAAGCTCTTTTCTTTAAGTCAAAGGCAAAGCATTTAGTAAGCAATCAAATTATCCAACAGGCACATATACAAGATACTCAAACAAGCAAACAAACAAATATATAAAAACATAAACCACCAAACGCCGATCTAGTAGCTAACAACCACATACATAAAACTCTTCAATCAAACTGACGAATAAGGAAACTAGCTAACATACAAACGGGTAAAAGACAAATTAAGAAATCGGTCAAGTAAACGCCCAAACACAAAACACCTTAACCGTAAAACATTCAAACACACCAATAAACATACCAAAAGTTCGTGAAACGTTACAAAGGAACAAGGAAATTAGCAAACACGAAAATTGTCCAAAAAACGCACATTCAATATCAATACTTAAACATAAGACGCGACCTAAACATCTAAATCGAATATGGACCCAAAACACTGAACCAAGTAAACAGACTAGTAAACAAGAAAACTATCCAACAAACACATATACCAAACAGGCATGCAATTTGGTCTTGGAATTTTTCGTGGTTACATAAGTATGAGCCATTTTAATAGTATTGCCCTAAGGCTACATTAAAGCATTGGTCATCAAATTTCAGGCATTAAAACATACAAGACGTTAAAAACACACATCACAAAACATAGAACAAAGCGCAAAACGTAACATGGGAGATAGTTAATAAACAACTAAACAAACCTAGCAAAAGTAGCTACACAAATAATTCAGTGCTAACCGAAGATTATACAACCAATGAGCCGAGCAAAGTAGCTAACTACATTACACGGCTCAAAACAAATTAAATTTGCACATAAGTAAATCGTCTGATTCTTGTACTGTAAGAATTCCTACATTTAATTTATTCTACATGAAGCAAGTTACGACACAAAAAGTTCTGGATGAGATAGTGAAACTTAAGAATGATAATTAATTAATGTGGGTGAAATAATTGCAAAACCGTTATCTCAAATTTTTAATCAGCCTTCAATATTGGATGTTTTCCTAAACAACTTAAAGTAGGTAACGTTATCCCTGTATTTAAAAAGGGCCATTCACTAAATATGGAAAAGTATAGACCAATTAGTGTGTTAAACTGTTTTTCGAAAATTATTGAAAAGCTCGCCGTAAAACGATAAAAAAGCTTTTTGTTTAAGTATAACATAATAAGTAATGTTCAGTTCGGATTTCGTGAGAATTTAGACACTCAGGATGCTACATTTCACTTCGCCCAATCGAAGTCTGGAAATGGGCCTGGAAATTTCTGGAATTTTTTTGACCTTAGCTGTGCTTTCGACACCATCGATCCTGAATTTGTGATAAATAAACTTAATACTAATTAGACGCGTAATGTCACTTGGATACAATCTTATTTCTCTAACAAAACACTTATTGTTAGTGCAAATTGAGCTCAGTCAAACGAAAATCAAATTAAATTAGGTGTGCCCCAAGGTTCAGTGCTAGGACCGATGATATTTATCTTATTTATATTATTTGTTAATGACCTATCAACATATTTCAGCTGATCATATAAGTTTTTGAACATTTTTTTTCTCTTTGTTTTCAAATTTGAAGGTTGATCCAATTTTTGTTTTTGGTACTATATGTGATTTTAATTATAACAGTGCGTTGCATATTGTCTTATACAATATTTTTCCTTGGCTGCAAATTCAAAATTTAAACTGACTTTTACCTTTGTTACTATGTTTGATCTTAATGAATACTAAAAGTAAACAATTAATGCCGGGAAAGCTAACGGAACAATTATCGTTATTTGTTATTATCCTTCAATTGAATAAAAAAAAAGGAAACTTAGACGATGGAAACGTTTAAGTTGTCACAGTTCGCGACAATAACAAAACAGATTTGATAAATAAATATTAAATTAAATAACAAAGAAATAATTATAACTCGGAAATCGTTTGGTAGCAAATAAATAACAGCATCCGGTGACAGGGGCGAGAGCCAGGAATCGCGTAGTGAGAAATCTGGTTGAAACGCGACGTGATTGAAGGGTGTGTAAGTGAAAAACATGTATATGTATATATGTACATTTAGATATCCATACAGTAAGTATACACTCTAGCATTTATATAGCCTATGTCTATATTTCTACTTCTAACTTCCTTACGTGTCGAGGCAATGCATGGTAAAGAATTTGAAATTGCGAATGTAATATACGAAAGACACCTTGATATTCTGTGTGTATCGGAGACAAAGCGCAAAGGAAAGGATGCTGTGGGGATGGAGGATGGCAGCCTAGCACTATAGTCAGCACTTGAGACTGAAGTGCATGGCGCAAAAGAAGTTGGGGTGATCGTAAGCGAAAGATCGAAAAGATGTGTTAAACAGTATGAAAGTGGAGTTTCGAAGAATTTTTCTTATTGCATGTTATGCACCGGTGAATGGAGAAAGAGACCAGGAGCGTGAGAACTTCTGGAATGAAGTAGAGAACGTGTTGAACGTAGAAGAAAGTGTGATGATAGTGGGTGATATGAACAGATGGGTAGGTGTACAGAGAGAACATACTGAACACGTCCTAGGAAAGTTCGGAGACCAAACAGCCAATGAAAATGATGAACGCCTAGTGAACATCTGCGTGGAGAAAAGCCTGTTTGTATCCAATACGTGGTTTAAACATAAAAATGTGCATATGTATACATGGCAAAGAGGTGAATCTAATAGTATGAGAGGCTTGATAGTGTATGATGAATGGCTTAGAAACCTGGTGAAAGACAAAAAAGTAATGCGCAGATCGGAGTGTGGATCGGACCACTTTTTGGTTATATCGAGAGTGTTTAGGGCAAGAGTGGGTATGGAGAAGAAAAGCAAACGTAGAGCGAACGTCCAGAATTAGGATAGATAAACTAGTGGATAATGGCGCGAGAATGAAATACGCAGATGCTGTGAGTAAAGAGTTGAATGTGAATGAAACAGTGTGGAACGAATAAATAAAAGACACTGACGTTGAAAGTGAATGGATAAGCTTCAAAAACTGTGTTGTCAATTGTGCCGTGCGTATATGTGGAAGGGCGAATGTAGGTAGACAGAAAAAATATGCTTAGTGGAATGAGTCGGTAAAAAAGGCAGTATGTAAGAAAAAATATGCATACATGGCAATGATTGCTGTAAAAAAAGCGATTGTATGAGGTGTACAGATTAAGCAACAAAGAAGCGAAAGAAGCAGTGTGAATAAGTAAAGAGGGTGTGATGGCTGTGGAAGGAAAGAAAATGCAAACTGATTTTGAAGAAAACAAAAAACTCTTCTGGAACTGGGTCAAAAATACAAAATGTGACCCAAAACAGAACGCTGCAGGAGTGATGAATACGAGCAACGAAATAGTGAGGAAATGCTGGCAAGAATATTTCGGAAAGCTGTGTGGAAAATAAGACTGCAGGGTTAAATAAGAAGAATGTAGAAGAAATGGTGAATGAAACTGAGAATATTGGGATAAATGAGGTAGAGAAAACGGTAGGAAGGTTGAAAACGGCAAGGGAGCAGGTGTAGATGAAGTCACTGGTGAAATGCTAAAGTATGGGGATGCAAAAATTATACGAAGATAATGTGAATCATTCAATGGATGTCTTATGTGTGGAAAAGTGCTGAGGGATTGGAAGAACGCGATCATTGTACCGCTGTATAAGGGTAAGGGGAACAAGAGCGATTGCAAGAACTACAGAGAGATAAGTTTGCTCAGCGTGCCTGGTAAAGCCTTCAGAAGAATTCTGATTGAGTACGAGAAAATATACAAACTAAGATTTGAGATGTGCAGGGTGGCTTCGTGGCAGGGAGAGGATGTGTCAATCAGATGGTTGCTCTCCAGCAGGTGATACAAAAGTGTTTAAGGGTACAAAGGAAGATGTACTGTGCGTGTGTAGATCTGGAGAAAGCGTACGGCAGAGTGAATAGGAAGCTGTGGGAAATATTAAATGAATATGGCGTAAATAAAGGTCTAATAAATGGAATAAGAGCAGTATACAACGGTAGTCGGGCATGTGTTAGGGTGAGAGGAGGTGTGAGTGAATACTTTAATATTGAGCAAGGAGTGCGACAAGGCTGTGTAATGTTACCGTGGTTGTTCAATGTATACATGGATAAATGTGTTAGACTAGAATGTACCGATACAAATGGTGTAATGGTTGGTGACGTAGATGTACGACTTCTGGTGTATGCAGATGACACAGTCTTATTAAGTGACAGTGCGGATGAGCTACAAATCGCTATGAGTAAGTTTGATACAGTCTGTGAGAGCATGGACCTAAAGATAAACGTGAACAAAACTAACATTATGGTGTTCAATCGGGAAGGTGGAAAGGAGAGTAGAGTATTTATCCTACAAGATGAAATTGTGGAGCAAGTGAACGAGCTGGTATATCTGGGTAGAATGTTTACTGCAGATGGTACAATGGAGGGCGACATTGGACGAAGGATTAATGCTGGAAGGAAAGTGATTGGAAGTATGTAGACCATAATGAGAACCGAAAGCATGAGTCTAGCTGCGATACGAGCAATCTATAATAGCGTGTTTGTCCCATCAGTACTGTATGGAAGTGATAGATGGGTATGTCAAAAAGCACGAAAGAAAAATAAATGCCGTGGATATGAGATTCCTGAGAAGCGCATGTGGTAAAACGAGAAGGGACAAGATAAAGAATTGGTGCATACTGGCGAAGTGTGGCGGGAAAAGGCGATGATGGATTAGATATAAGTAGTGCATTACGTTGGTTTGGTCACATTGAGAGAATGAACAACGCAAGATTAACGAAGCAAATATATGTGGATGAGGTTAGAGGAAAGGCCGTGCCTGGTATGCCGCGTAAAACTTGGTTGAATGCAGAAGATATCTATGATAAAGCAAAGAAAGATAAGGAGTTTTAAAAATAAAAAGGCATGCCAGAGACAATGTATGAATCTTGCGGAAGCTAGGAGGTATGCGGAGATAGGAAAGCATGGTGAAAGAATGTAAATGAAAAATAAATAAGAGGCAGGGATTGTTTTGCCTACCCCGCAAGGAATGGCGTGAAGGTCAAGTTAAGTTAAGTTATTATTTACTGTTATATCCCGGGTCATAATGACCCGAACACAATAAGTGAAACCAAAATGTTAACACAATAGGAGGGTTAATATAAATTTAAACGTTTCGATAACAGTTCCAGTTATCGCCCCCAGTAAATAATAATAGTTTTTAAATTAATTCACAATCCAGCCTCTAACGGTCGAAGGCTAACAATGAAATATGTCATATTAAAAAAAACAAATAATCAAGGCCGTTTAATAATATTTCATTTAAAGATCAAACTGTTACATTAATAGCAGCCTTATATTTCATAAATTTAATTTGACGTTTTCATTAAATTTTTAAGGTTATTATCATTTACCGAGAACGATAACAGTAATTGCTATCGAAACGTTTCAATTTATATAAAAGATAAAAAATACATTATTTAACACCCAAAGGATAAATATTTTAATTATGTGTGATAATCGTCAACGTTTGCATTTTGATGTAGGTTAATATATTCATTTTTGAATATGTAAACTTTCACCATTATTACACATATTTAAAATACTTAGCTTTTTGGGTTTTTAAATGGTGTATTGTTGTATTTATGTTTATACATTCATCAAACTGTTATATTAATAGCAGGCTTATGTTTGCGTTTTCAGTTTCCATATTTCAGAAGTTTGTTTAAAGATTTTATTATTAGTGAGTACGCTAATTGTAAGTGGTATTGAATGGTTTAGATTCGTATAAATATAAATATAGAAATACACCATTAAAAACCCGAAACGCTAAGTATTTTAAATATTCCCTTTTTTTATTTACTTTAGCTAAACTGAAACAAATACATTTAAGTTTCCTGAAATTGAACACCCCATGTTTTATTACACGATTATTGAAAACCAGTGACGGGCCCAAGTCGCAATGTCTAATGTTCACAACACCCACTCGATATAGACAATGTTCATAACGCCCACTTTGTTTATAACAGCTACTTTGAGACATTGAGACTCCGAGGGTTAGCTCAGATGAGGTCATGCGCTTCAAGAAGTGTTAGGAAAACGCATTCCAGTCGACATTTAAAGTTTTTAATTACGATACGGGTTAAAGGTGCTAAATAGAATATAGTTTTGACCCACAGGGGTAGTCGGAGATGATAATGGTGCCTACGTAGCATTCATGAACGAAAAAGGGAGCTGTGTTCTGATCAAATGACGTGGTCAGGTATTGAGGTACCGATGTATTCGAAGAATGCGAGTTCGATACATATGAGAAACGCAATATGGCTCACGACAGATTATTTCCGTTGTTACTGATTCTGTCTCCGAATTGCATGTGGCGGGCATTAAAATCACCTACGATTACAACATTGGGAAGGTTAGATACGTACTGTAAAAGGTCACCAGAAATGGTATTGGGACTGGGGTTAAAATAGAAAAATAACTTATTAGCATCAGCGAAGGGGATTATCGCGACGGTAATTGAAATCGGGAATTTAGAAGACAGCGTGTCAAACTTTGTAAAAAGTGATTAATGGTAAGTAAGTTTGATGTTTGAGTGAGTGTAGTCTCCGGTGTCGGGTTTGAGAAACAGGACACTTCGATTAAGGGATGGATTTACAAGAGTCGACTTGTGACTTTCGCCACAATTGGGGCATCGGTTAGATACTCGATAGCTGTACGCAATCTTCGAAGGGGAACTGGGACGTTCCCGAGGCTTCTGGCATTACAAGGAGTAGGATTAATGTGCTCTCCAAGTTATTACAGTTTGGCCGAGTGATGGATTTACAGGTGGATCCGTGATATCCCCACATTATTATTAGGTAATATGGTGCGAAGACGAACACGCCCAGAGTAGTCTAGGGTGAGAAGGAGGATAAGGGATGTGGGAGTGTTAGTTGCATTTGAGACGATTCGTACTGATCTTTTGCCAAAGGAAAAGCAATTAAATTGAGGATCCCTTTAGTAAGGATATGATTATCAACGTGACGGATCACGCAAAAGAAGGAAGAAAGCCTAGGAGTGCAGAAGTATAGGCGAGGACCGGAAAGTTAAGTGATGGGAGTATCTCTGAAATGATACTGTTACTGTAGCCTAAGTAAGCTGCGTAGCATCCGCTAAGAGAAGTAGTTTTAGAAAGACGTTTTCTGATCCAAAAATACTAATCGTGGCCAAGTTTCAACTCTTAAGTCAATTTTTTAAAAATTAAGTAGAAGACTGAAAAATTAAGTTATACGAAAGCAATCTCCCCCTTGCCGGATCAGACATACAGTGTGTCCAAAATTGGTCTGTGCAGTAGTGCTATCTTGGAAGCTATAAGAGATCGAAAGACGGTTAAATGGAGAAAGTTTTAGAGAATGCCATTCTGAAATCAAGGCTATCTCAAATATTTTTCAAAATATTCGAAAAAAACTGAAAATCGTCAATTTTTATTTTTAGCTATATCTCTTTCATTTTAACAGATATAAAAAAATAAATACACTTTGCCATTGCCACTTTCTATCATCTAATTGATTGGTGACAGAAAAAAATTAATCCGACGTTTCGTCGATTAGCGACCATCATCAACTTTATTTTTTTCATATGAGGTGGAAATTAGCTAATGGTATAAAATGATCGTTGCTCTGTTAACGTGTGGTCATAAATAAATGGATCAATCAGACGATTTCCTGAAATTAATTGGGAATGTTAAAAAAATGAGTCGTAGTTAATTTATTAAATGTTACTCAATTAACTCAAACAAAGATATTATTTACCGATCATTCCGCATCACACATTAAAACCAAATCGTAGTTGAAGTCGGCGTGGAGCGCGAATATGTGGATTTTCACGGGCCCGGTAATGATGATTTTTTTTTATTGAAGACTCCACAGTTGGTACAACGTGTCTCATCTGTCCATACAACTTTATCCGAAAAATCACGATTTTCTTGAAATTTACGATGGTACCAATTACAAAATTCGATTCTCCTGTCAAAGTCACCTTCTTGCAAGCCTTGTACAGGTTGTCCTATTTTCGTATATTTTACGGGGCATCTCGCTTATTTTTTAGGTTAGAACCTTGCGGTTTTCGCGACACCGTGCTATTTTTTAATGAAACCAAAGATGCAAATTTGCTATATCCATCTTAGCTTGTGTGCTACAGGGTGATTTTGGAAAAATTGCATTTTCCGTCATCCCCTGTAACTCTGTTATTGTCAGACATATTAAAAAAGTAAAAACTGATATTAGTAGATTTTTTTACGTAGAATCCAGTGGCGTACTCAGATTTTCTTTAGAGGTCACAGTTTTTGAGATATTGACATAACCTACTTTTTTTTAATGGGACACCCTATATATTTTTTTAAAATCTTTTTCCCCTTTCCAAGAGCTTTTCAAAAATATAGCATAGTCTACATTTATTTTTATAAATAACGAGACAAAATGATTTTTGTCTATAATTTACATTGATAATAGTGGATAGCCGTGGGTAACCATGGTAACGCAAAAAACAAAATAATTAACGTTCTGCCATTACTTAGGTATTTGATTTTTGAAGTTTCTGCTTCTCTCAAATTATTCCTGGTTACATTTTCCCAAATTTAGTACTGATATTTATTGTTATTCGTTGTTTTTGTTTATTGTTATTGTTCTTGTTGTTGTTGTTCTTGTTTAATTATTTTTTAATATGGCTCGAAACCAAAAATTTTGAGAAATATGATATGAATACCTGCTTCATATTATCTAATGAAAACGCAGACCGGGCCTTAGAACTCTATCTGAACAGGTCAGTTAATCTTTACCTTAGAATTTGTATTTATTTTATATACCTATTTTGCCATATAGATATCCCGAAAGAAGACAACCCGACAGAAGAATATTTCAAAAATTAAAATTTAATCTTTGCCAACATGGATGTTTTGACAAACCTCGACCCCGAGTTTACAACAAAAAGAACGAGGAATCAGAGATCAACGTTTTAGCAGTTGGTCAAGCCACTCCTGAAACCTCGTGCAGGAAAGTAGATGAAGAGACCGGTGTGTCTAAAACAACAGTGCAAAGGATTTAAAAAAAAAACATAAATTCAAACCCTACAAGTATAAACTTGTTCATCATCTGCACCCTGGTGATGCTGAACATAGATTGGAGTTCTGCAATTGGTTTATAAATATGAAAACTCAGGATAATAATCTTGAAAAAAAAATAATTTGGTCAGACGAGGCACATTTCACAAGTTCGGGAATCCTTAATAGACACAACTCGCGGTTTTGGAGTCAAGAAAACACCCACGTGATTTTTCCTAGAGAGAAATAGTTTACAAGATTTAAACCTAAACTCTAATGGGTACTTACAAATTCTACAAGAAAAAACTATGAACATTTTAGAAGATATTCCACGGGCTCAACTGAACGATATATTCTTCCAGCAGGATGGGGCTCCAGCCCACAATGCTAGAATAATACAAAACTGGCTAAATGAACGTTTTCCCAGGAGATGAATTGGAACAAATGGACCTGTTCGATGGCCACCACGATCACCGAATCTCTCGGTTTTGGATTTTTTTGTGGGGTATTTAAAGAATAAAATTTATTCAAGGCAATATGTCAACCTGCAACAATTAAAAATTGCAACGGAAAATGCTTTTGCAGAATTACGAAGACAATCACTTATTTTGGAAAATGCTATTAAAAGAATTTATAAACTTTGTGAAACGTGTAAGAGACATAATGGTCTGCAATTTGAACAATATTTGTGATTAATTAATTATTTTGTTTTTTATCAATGCAAATTATAGAAAAAATCATTTTTTCACGTTATTTATAAAAATAAATATAGACTATGCTACATTTTTGAAAAGATCTTGGCAAGGGGAAAAAGATTTTAAAAAAATATAAAGGGTGTCCCATTAAAAAAAAGTAGGTTATCTCAAAAACTGTGACCTCTAAAGAAAATCTGAGTATCGCCACTGGATTCCACGTAAAACAATCTACAAATATCAGTTTTTACTTTTTTAATATGTCTGACAATAACAGAGTTACAGGGGATGACTGAAAATGCAATTTTTCCAAAATCACCCTGTAGCACAAAAACTAAGATGGCTATGGCAAATTTGATTAGTGCATCTTCGATTTCATAAAAAGTAGCACGGTGTCGCGAAAACCGCAAAGTTTTAAGATACCCCGTAAAACAAACGAAAATGGGACAACCTGTACAATTGTTGGCTTGTAAGGATGATATTTAACAACTTTCAAAACGTTCTGTACAGTGGATTTTGGAATATAAAACTCCGTGCCACAATTTCGTACTGAAGATTTCGGATTTTCGTCAAAACTTCCAAATTCTATTAAATTTCTTACTGCATTACTATAATGATTTCTGTCAGGTTGTCTTCTTTCGGGGTACATTTGAAAATAGTCATCACTAGCTCTGGTAGCATTTCTTTCATTTTTGATATAGCACACTAATATATCAAAATTTTCTTCGTTAGAATAATTTAACGCCATTTTCAAACAATATTCATTAAAATGTGAGAAACTATTGTAGTCTTTTGTCAGATAACATTATTGTTATACAATAATTGTTTTAAACTCATCAAGGTCTACTACCAGAAATTTAAAATAATCGAATTCATTATTTAGCTGTAGTTAATTTTTAAGTGTTTTAATAGGATTTTTCACATTTTTTTAAACATTTTCACTCGAAGTAAATGTATTGTTAGGTGTTTACTTAAGTTTAAACTTAATAAAAGAGTTATTTATCTGTCATTGTTTAAACAAGGTTTGGAAAGGCTTTTTCGATATCGTAATAAATAGTTATCTACGAATAGGTAGTTACTGTTCATAAGAGATTACTTGATGATGCTTTTGATGAGTCGAAACGTCCTATTATGAATTATGAGTTGAAATAAATGTACATTTGCAGAATAAATTGCTTAGGTAGTTTTTTTTTTCAAAAATTTTTCATAAAAAAAAGAGATATTTGAAAATGTCAAGAACGAGAGTGGAAACATCGAATTATGATTAAGTGTTATACATCGTTGGATTTAGAATAAAAAAAAAGGAATCATTTTATACCAAAAAATAAAGTTGATGATGGTCTCTAATTGACGAAACGTCAGATTAAATTTTTTCTGTCGCCAATCAATAGAGGATAAAGGTGGCAATGGCAAAGTGTAATTTATTTTTGTATATCTGTTCAAATAAAAGAGATATAGCTAAAAATAAAAATTGTCGATTTACAGTTTTTTTCGAATATTTTGAAAAATATTTGAGAATGGCATTTTAGTGGGCTAAAAATTCTCTAAATCTTTCTCCATTTAACCGTCTTTCGATCTCATAGTTTTCAACATAGCATACTGCACAGACCAATTTTGGACACACTGTATGTAAGTTTTTGTTATGAACGAATAAGTTCAAAGGTAAATATGTAATTAAAATTATTATTAATTTTATTAAATACATAAATAAAAAGTTTGCCTCGAGTAGGATTTGAACCTACGACCTGCACTTTACTAAAGTACCGCGCTAACCAACTGCGCCATCAAGGTTCAAGCCCCAATCGATGTAAATTTTATCTTTATGTATGTATTTAATAAAATTAATAATAATTTTTAATTGTATATACGTTATTTACAGTTGAGTGGATTTTACAGTGCGTCAGCTTCTTTTGAGAAACGAGCCCACAGGTCGAGTTTATCATTAGCTGGAGCAACTATATCGTTAATGCGCGAGACTTGTATTAAATTTATTGGCCGTCTATTTTCACATGTTGAAAATTGTACTATTAATGTAAATGTTTACAATTACAATAACTGCGTTTTTGATAAAGAACCTAAATAAACAAATGAACTGCACTTAACAATGTTCGCTGTAATAGTATTGAATAAAACAATATCAAATTATTTTCTTGTATATTCAACAACTGGTGATATCGATAAACATAACCAACATTCATCAATTGCTAAAATGTCAAACTGTTCTAAGTTATCGAGAGTACCTTACAATTTTAACTAAAAATGTAAAAATAAGGATGTTTTGGACATATTTTTTATTATTTTATACTTCATATATTTTTTCTATGTTTCTGAAGCTTACAATTTACTGACCATTTTACCGCACTGTAGCGGTGTTTTTACAATATTGTGGGTAAAAATGAAGTTACATTTGACGTTCACAAGATTGTAACATCAATTTTACGTTTCAGGAGGCCAAAAAAATAATAAATCATTTTTTAATGGCAACAAAAGAATATCGCACATATTTATTAAGTCAGCAGATACAAATATTCAAAATTTTAAAACTAACTCTTTCATAAATCGATAGTTTCAATTTGTTAATGGACACCCTGTATAAGCATGATTTTATTAACCTTACCAAAACCTTGCATAATAAAAATCAAGTAACCACAATGTTGTAAATCGGTGAGGTTTTACTTTAAACTATATCTTGAACTAAATTACAAAAAAAAGTTACAACAAAAATTGTCGGACTTACCTTTTTTGTTTAAAAAAATAAATAAATAAGTTGCGTTTGGACCATCACTTTTTAAAAAACTACTATTTTGTGAAATTAATTACTTCAAAAATGTTAAAATAGTTTAATTTATTGTATCTGTAACAATACATTATCTCCTAATTACGTTATTGTCTCAAAATATTGTATCAATTGGCATGGATCCATTCATTCATCATAATTGTTTTTAAAATTTTCTTGAAATAATACCATTAGATGGATTTTGTTTTAAACTCACTTTCTAACTATACTTTCTCTTAAACTGTTTTTCTTTAATAGGTACCTATATATCATATTTCACTTACAAAGCAAAATAATTAAATTTTTTTAAACATCACTCGGTTTCAACACGTATAATTCACAAAAAAAGGAGTGCCTCAAGAATCAGTTGTAAGACCTATCTATTATACAATGTTTATAAACGTATAAAAAAGACAAAGTTCATCAGATAGAAAATAAATGCCTTTAAATTCTGATATAATCTCGATTAAAGCAGATGCAAGAGCACGTGTGTTATTTAAATGTTACAAAAGAAGCGTTTCGTTGATATTTCTATTTATCTGCATATAAGATAGACATAAACAAAGAAAGGATGTTCTCACTAACCACATATCAAACATCTGCATGCTTTAAACGTGTGTGCAGCTTATAGGTAAAAAAGAACGTGCAAAGTTCAATAACCGGTTCGATAATTAATTGATGTTGATCATTTTAATCACGATGTTTTTATGTAGGGATTAAAATAGTCCTTATTTGACAAATTATGTGTAAAGTAACCACAATGTTTTGACCAACATCCTCGTTTCTTTGTTCATGCTTAAAAAAATTAATTTGTAAGAAGAGCTTGTAGATAATAAAATTAGTAATTAGTAACTGGCATAATTATTCGTCAAACCTACGTAAAAACTTACATAATTTATAATAACAATAAAGGTGAATCATGCATCTAATTAATTGTTGTAAGAGTTCAGTCAACTTGAACCCTTTGTCAATAATTCTGAAAGATACGAAGAAGAAGCGTAAACATAATAATAGCTTATGACTTTCTATAGTTAGTACATAACGTTACTTGTAATGTGCATAAAAAGTGCACAATAACAACTTGAACAATGGATGTACCGGACGTACACGATTTTTATTATGCAAGAACAGTTGCGTGTTGTTGATTTTTGTTTGAAAATAAAATATATACGTTGTATTAATTGTTAAATCGTAAATTACGTTCTTTACATATTCACTTTCATGGTGAGATGTAAGAAATTCAATTTTCGAAATACAAAACTTCCATTCATAAACCTAATTAGCCTATTCAAAACTTGCAAACAAAACGGCGCTTTTTTTTTACTGGTTTTGCTCATTTAGCAGTTTGTGTTATCCATTCTTGAAATAATATGATGTTTACCTTTTTCCTCCTACGTTTGGTTTATCTTCTATTGCCAATCATGTTTTACTACGTGGGCGAGAAAAATTGGACATCACGTAATTTTTTAAATTTTTATGACCATTATACAGGGTACGTTTTTTTTATGTCTACTATGGGAATATCGAAAACTAGAGCAAATAGAAAGACGGTTAACTGGGGAAACATTTGCAGTTTTATGAGGCAAATTCAGTGCACCATTTGTTTTCTACAAAAAGTTCAAGACTATCTAGATCTTAGGGGGTAGACAAACGTGTTAGTCCGTTTACGTTGAAACGTGTCATTTTCTAGAAAACGGTTAATCCGATCTTAACGAAATTTTGCACACTTCTATTTAGCAATAAAATAAGTAAACTGCGCGAGGGGTTTTTAAAAAATTATAATAGTATGCGTTTAGCAAAGTGTTGAAGTTGTTAAGTTGTACTATTTACTTGGATCAACCTATTTTAAATTCTGAATGGAAAATTAAAAATCCCGCCACTCAGATGACAGCCAGTAATGTCACCTTTCAAAAAAAAAAATGGAATTCGATATCTTTTGTAAGTTTCTGAAAAACGGATAATAAAGTCTAAAAATATGTAAAAAAATCATTTTTCAGGAAAGCCGAAAAACTATTTTCCTCTTATTTTCAATCACTTTTATACATTTTTCGATCACTTTTTATTATTCTAGTAGCGGACCGCGAAAATTTTATTATTGCAACAAACATATTTTAAATCAAAATTGTTACCGCGATAGGAAAGTTATTTAATGGGGTTTAACATATTTTATTAAATATTAAGTCGTCATTTGAGCATGGTTTTCGGGATATTTTATTTTTGTAACTAATATTTGGCTAAGGGTTGAAAAACACGTGTTTGAGGTTTGACTAGTAGGTGTACGCTTAAAAGCTGCTTTACTGAAGGGGCGAAACGAACCATCGGAATTTCTTACATGTAAAAATGTCACTAGCTAGAAATTAATTACGTTGGTACACACTGCAATCAAAGACGTCTTTGTTTGGTAGGTCGAAACTTGAGACCTAAATGTAGCGCTTGTTACGGACGAATGCATATTTTTAAAATTAAGATGTCGTTAAATAATTAATATGAAACTGTTCCAACATAATAATTTTTTCTTTTTTATTACTTTTGAAAAATGAGGATTGATTGCGGAAGTAAATGTAGTAAGTTTGAAATCGGGGGGAAAAGTTAGTGACAGTTAGAGTGTCGACGGAGCCAGATCGAGTTGGTTAATTATATACCTTCAATGTAAACAGTTGTCCTTAAAAGATTTCTTGCGGGTACATTTTCTTTTGAATTAGGCAGCGCTAATTTGTGTTTTCTTTCGGTGTTAGTTTAATGTGGTTTTCAAATATTAATCTATAAATAACAGTCACCCTTTTTGAAGTTAAACCGCGCATGTTAACGATTTGTGTCTGTGATCAATTAAAGGAATATATAGAAGCGCCGGGGAGAGGTGTCTCATGGCGGACTCGAGAATACGGAGATAATTACTACCCCACTTAAAGAAAGACGGGTTATAATATATACGTCTGCTATATATTTTAAATGCAGGACTTAAAAACGTATGTCGATTCTAAAGCCAAAGCGCATGACGCTGTCAGATGTCTTCTTGGCTATTTAACCTCAAATTATTCTTCGTATTTCGTTTCGTAAAATAGCATCGTGTTTTGTAGTTATAATAATTTAACTTTTACTTCGTAATTTATTAGTTTCCATTGCATTTGTAAACAACAGTTTTTTTCAAAACTATTATAATTAATACTCACTATTACGAGGTAAGTTTATAATGCAAAATGTATTTCCAATAGATTGAATGAATTTATTTATTTTGCAGCAAATAATTAAAAGGTAAATCTTTGAAAAGCCCAACTCAAGTAATGTTAATGAATATACTGCATTATTTCGAGATGGAACACGATAACGGGGGGCTAAGTTTACATTTAACTTCCATTATCTAGGTACGCTAATACTTTTCACTATTTAAATTTATACTTATGTAATATTATGTTGCAGCGAACTGCTCTCCCATGCGGCATTTCCGAGAAAACCGTAACTCGGACAAATGCAAGAATGGCTCTCGCTTTAGAATCTGGGAAATCGACGCCGGATTCACCGCAAAAACATAGGCTACATTTGAAGTCCAAGTCAGAGGATGCCGACAAATACGTGAAAGACGTTTTGAAACGAAAAATTTACACAATGCATGCGACTCGTAACTAATTTAGAAATTATTGTTGAAATGGAGTTAATCACTGTTTAATTTTAGGCTCAAGTATTACTATCGAAAAACTCCAAACTGAACTTAAAGAAGATAAAATATTTATCTTCAGTAAAACGAGTTTGAAACAATTGTTACACAAAATTGGTTTTGAATTCAAAGTTGACGATGGAAGAGGGCGTTTAATGGAGCAGGTTCATATTGCTGGTGCTCGAGCATCGTTTTTGCAAAAATATTTTGCTAATAAAAGTTGTGAAATTAGTTACGATCCTGTCTTTTTGGATGAGACGTGGATTTGTAGTCGAGGAAGCGTTCGAAAATCATGGCATAATAATGATTTGAAAAGCACAAAAACAAACCGCTAGGAGAAGGGAAACGGTAATTAAAATAGTCCGATTTGTTAAAAATATTTTTACTCGAATAAATTTTAGTTTTATCGTACTGAGTGTTGGCAACAAGGATGGTTTTATGCCTAATTCATCATAGGTATTTTCCAGTAAAAGTAAGACAGCAGACTACCACGATAATATGATCGCTGATTTATTTCAAAAACGGTTTCAAGAACAGCTTTTACCAAATTAAGAAAAACCAAGTTTGATCATTCTTGACAATGGCAGTTATCATTCTACATTAGTAGAAAAATGACCTTCAAGTAGTTGGAAGAAAGCAGAGCTTCTTCAATTTTTAAGAAAACACAACACTCCTCATTCGAATGATATCCTGAAAATGGAATTATTGCAAATTGCTAAGCATTTACAAGTTCCAAAAATATATGCAATTGATGAAATCGCTCATCAATGGGGACATCAAATTTTACATTTACCTCCGTATCACTGCCAATTCAACCCTATCGAGTTAATATGGGCAAATTGTAAACAGTATTACAACAAAAACGTTGGAAGACAGGGCTTCAGGGATGAGAATGTTTTATTCCTATGGAAGGATTCATTAAACCAAGTAACTGGAGAACTATGGCAAAAGTGTATTTTACATGCTGAAAAGGAAATGAGCCAATAGTGGGATGTTCAAAAAAGAGCTGAGGAAACGGTAAAACCTCTAGTAATCAATGTCATAGAGTCGTGTGAAGATGACTGTGAAATTGAAGGTGATGACTTAATTATATTCATTTTTAACATCCAATACAGTGTATTTATTTATGACAAAATCAGTTATTTATAAGTGGCTTCGATAACCAAATTACAGTCTTGACTCTTTTGACACAGTGAGATCTGTCGGTTAAAAACGATCCTCCGCAATTAACCAAACTTTTCGCACTTCATTCGGGCACTGCCTACTGCTAGCTAATTCGTTTCTTATTGAAAATTATTGATATAATTAATGTGTAAAACTGATCCAAAACGAAATTTTGTTGACTCGGTTTCGGTTCTGATAATCGTTTACACTTGTACAATATATTTTTATCATATGACTACCCACACTCGGTGGACTTTACATGCCAGAATAAGTGGGAACAGACCTTAAACGAAATTCGACTTTATTTATACGAGTGGATGGGGATTTTTATGACCTTTAGGATGCTAAATCCCGAGATATTCGAACAATAAATTTATTTAAATTTGACATCGCGGCTTAAATTTAAAAATAACCTAGAAACATTGACGAAGTTTTGTTGGTATTCAAAATTACTAACTAATTAATAACGACATACGTTTTTAAAATCTTAAACCATGCTTTACTAAAAGGTGAGTCATAAGACACCTCTCGCCGGTCCGAGTTTATATTCAAGTGTAAGTACGTATTTTTATATAAATTAAGGCTGGCAACAAATACAAGCCTATATAACGTATTAAAAATCGAGCTTTGGCTTGCAAAGGTATCTCATTCGCACGCGGGCTCATTAAGCTGAAATCTGCTAAAATAAGACACTACAGGGCTCCCTCACTCTGGTATTTGTGTGAATTAGCGTTGTTGTTTGTTGTTTATATTTATTTTTGTGTAGAGGTGGGCTTGGAGAACGGGTACAGGATAACCCTTGGTTATGATCTATTTATAACTTAACCTTGTAAGGCCTTCTTTTAATGAGTTTTTTTTTTGGTATCAGTTTGTCAAGTAGAATTGCTTGCCTGTGCACTAATTTCTCTTTATATGTAATTCATTGTAATTTTATGTATTTGGGGCTTTAGTAATCACTAAACAATTGTGTACGTGTAAATTCTTTGTCTATTTTCTTTTGCCCTTGCCTTTACCTTATTATCACCTGTGCAATTTTACTGTTGTTGTATTTTATATGTACCGTGATTTGCTTTATTGTTTTATGTGCTTATTTACTTAAAGGACCGGCATGAGTGGTTTTAAAAGGCCGCATGTTTGGTATTACGATTTTTATTCTGTTTTATTTATGTCACAATTGTGGATGTGTCTACATGTTTTTTTTGCGTTTATGTGTAACTAAACTGCTTTTTATTTATTTTTCTCTTAATGTTATAATTTTGTATGCACTTTAACCTGATTTAATGGTGTTTTGTTTTATATTTAACCCTTTCATTCTGTTTTTTGTGTTATTTGATTTATTAATGTACTTGTGCAATTACTTATTTATGAATAAAGTGGGTTTTATTGGTGGTTCTTTCCCACAATAGTACATTAACGGGTTGAATCATCATTGCGCAAAGCTCGTTAATTTTAATTTGAGTAGTTTTATTGTTTACCTACCCCACATGATGCAACACTTAACCTCGTCCAGCCTATCTCGGTCAAATAGCACAACGTACCGACCACTACACGGCCAATTCGTTTGATCAGATCTTTTAATATAGATATCTGAAACTTTTTTAAAAATCTCTGGGTCAATTTCTTCTTTATGCTTTCACATATTAATAACAATTTCGGCCATTCATTTACATAGATCTCAAGACAAACTGAAAGTGTATTCCATCTAACATCTTGAGGTAAGACCAATTTCTTGTCCCCTTTTTCTTTATACCAAGTATTTGGCAAATGGGTATTTCTGAAGTATTTCACAATTTGTACTATATGTTCTTTTACCTGCGATGCTTCTAAATCTTTGGAGAGCAAACTAAGCAATTGCGCCGAACAAACATATGTCCTTAACCCGTTAGCGCCTGGTGTTTCCATATGGGCTCACCATACGCCATGTTTTTCAAGGCGTGGTTTGGGTACTAGTATGCGTTTGTTGACTGCATATTCACGTGGTATTCATTCCGGATACTTCCTCTGGTCTGATTATTTTACGGTGGACTATATTTGTTGTTGTGTGCGACACAAACGACTTCTGTTTTGGCAACGTGTTTTTACTTTTTAAAAATGTCGGACAATCATTTTGTGCAACTATATGAATAACTTTTTTATTAGAGGTTATGTAAATGTTTTTATGTTATAAGGCAAAGTGAAAATAATATTAACGAGGGATAGTCTTAGTGGTTATGTACAGTTACTGGTTATGTGAATTTTAGAAATTTTTTTTTGTAGTGGAATTACGTTACACGAAGCCTTGGTCATTGCTTATGAATGAGAGTCAGATACAGAAGTTGAAGAAATGTTTATAGAACCCCAAGAAAGTCACGTACTTACTGATGAGGACTCTGCTGACGCAGATAGTGGTGGATTAACAGATAATCTAAGCTCACGTCAGCTGTGAGCTGGAGCCGAAATACGTTTTACGAACTCTAGCAGAATTGGCGGAATTACAGATGAGTTAAGTAGTAATTTACAAAATCCCTCCACTAGCAACACAGAACAAACTAAAAAGAATACGTTGAATCTTGAGTCAATCCCGTCTAATTCAAAATATTGTAAGGGGGATTTGTTATTTACTGAGCACGATTTTCCGGAAGAAAACTATGCTACGTATCACAATATGACCTTTTGTGAACTTTTTTTACTGATGAGTTGTTGCAGTTAATTTCTCGCCAGACATCAACTTATGCCCTTTTTCGAAATTGTCCAGATCCACAAGTATCTGTAGAAGAATTAAAGGTTTTTATAGCCATTTTAATAGTGAGTGGCTACAACGAACTTCCCTCAAAACGTAGCTATTGGGAAGTTTCAAAGGATATGCGTAACGATATGATATGTGAGGCAATGCGAAGAGATAGGTTCCTGCAAATTTGTGGCTTTAACCACTTTGCTTATAACACTAGTGTCGACGAAAGAGACAAAATATATAAGCTTAGACCGCTAACGGGTTATTTGAATAAAAAGTTTCTGAAACACTTTGTACCTGAGCCCAACTTGTCGTATGACGAATCTATGATTCGCTATTATGGACGTCACGGATGTAAACAATTTATCCGTGGCAAACCCATCAGATTTGGGTATAAGGTGTGGTGCCTGAATAAGCCTAGTGGCTATTTAGTAAATTTCGAACTATATCAAGGCAAGAATCCAAGGGCAAATAGAGTTTACGAGTCGGTTTTTTGGAAAGTGTTCCGCTCCTCTTGTGGTAATGCTCGACGAGTTGAAAAATATCAATAAATCATTTCGGTACAATATATTTATAGACAATCTGTTTACTGGCACAAATATTCTCTATATCCTAAAACAAAAAGGTTATGGGGTCACAGGTATGATCCGCGAGAATCGCGTTCCTAAGAATATCCAATAACACCCTATAAAATAATTATAGAAAAATTAAAAAATGGAAATATTTTAAAAACTATAAATTTTAGCGGTATCAATGTATTTAGATAAAAGTTAGGTCTTTAAGGGTACTAGTCGCCCATAGTAAAATATACAGGGTGTTTCATTTGAAATAAGAGAATTGATGTAAGTTGAACACTGATCCTTCTCTCCCCTACTATTCAATATATTAATAAAACGTTTACATCTTTTCAACGCCTATACCTAGCTTAATTATATCCCTGAACTAATTTGTCTCAACTTACATAATAAACTAAGAATTAATTATTATTGCTAACCTTACATTCAGGAAAAAATACATTATTGTTAAATAACTTGGCAACATTGCATTTTATATGTACAAATGTATACATTGTTGAAAAGCTTATTCATTAGGCTATCCAAAAATGTAATGATATACAGGGTGTTCCATTTAAAATAAAAAAGTTGATACCCCCACAGCTTTTACGAATCACCCTGTAGGTGCTAAAATATTTTTAAGTTGGGCACGTATTGGAACCATAGAACTTTTGTATAAATGATTTTAATGAAAAATCAACAGCGTGACGGTTTGGACACCCGGTATAAGCCTGCTATTAATCTAACAGTTTGATAAACGTATAAAGCCAACTATGAAATCTAAATCTATTTTACTTTAGTTGTCTTTATATTTCTATTTTTTATTTTATTTTATAGATATTATGTTTAATCGAACCGCTATTGCGTATACACAAAGCGTTTTCATAATTGAATTAAAAATTTTAACCACATGCATCTAATTATTCAAGTTCCATATTTTCAAATCTAATTTGATAGGCGCATTCATTAAACCGTTATTTAACCAATTTAACATTATAATGTACAAAACGATATGTTTTATACTAATTGTTCCGTTTCAAGATAATAAATAAGCCTAGCATGTAATATTTATCAGATTGTTAATAATTCATTTTATTTTTAATTAAAACCAGTATACACTGAGTTTATATATACAAGATACACAGTATTCCGACATCTTTTTGCGTTTGCATATTGATTGAAAGTATACCGAAACCTGTTGTGTAGTATGATGTATAATTACTCCGTTTCCAGATAAAAAATAAGCGCAGCATGTAATATTTAATAGTTCTAGAATTCTATCATAGTTATAGAAATAGTTCTGCTAGATTAATCCCAATAATCAGTTTGGACTTCCAAATTCCCAAAGTGCGATCTCAAAATTGGCGATAACTACTTTATTATTAGAATTGCATCGTTTGACCGTTATTATTATCTATAGAACTCGTATGGTGCCACCGAGACTCTCAAAAAAGTTACACTTTTTACACTTTATCATGCAAGAGTATTTGTAAACTGTGCAAATACATAGGCTCATTTGAAAGTTTTGTATGTACAATGTTACTGTACTTCAACAACAACAAAATTGACTAAGATTAGATATGTCATAAAACAATTATTGCAAGATGGGAGTGTCTTGCGGAACTTGCTGTAAGCAGTACAGTGTGGGAGTTCTGAGTAGCTCTTCTAATAATAACTCTTAATAAGCATGGCTCTCAAAAGATTGAAATTTCATTTGCCTCAAAATGTCCATAAGGGAGAAATTTTTTTGAAAATGTAACTTTCTTGGGAGTTGTGAGTTGCACAAGAGTTTTAATAATAACTCTTAATAAACATAGCTCGAATGGCAATATTATCAAAATCTCGTTTTTCAAATCCACAAAGGCCGTAATTTTTTTTGAAAATTTTACCTTTCTCGATAGCACACCAATAGTTCTAATAATAAAAATTTTGCTTCTCCCATTCAAATTTTTCTGGGTAGCACCATTAAGAGTTCTATAGATAAATAGCTTACTCGTCGCGCGTTGCTGCGTTTCAGAAAAATTCGCTGAAAATAAATGAAAAGATTCAGTTATGAGGACCGATTTTGAAAATGTTTATGTCAGAAACCTTCGCGGGGGTGTACTTAACAACTTCCCAAATATTCATGGCGATCGAGTGAATTGTGTAGTAATGCATAAATGACAAACATAGACATACATTCATGCAATTGTGACAGTAAAGACTATTCATGCTGATTATTTGGATTAATTTAGCACAACTTGCCTTATGTCCTCTAATCCGTTTTTCATTTGTACAGCAGTAACTTTTCTGACCCTGAAAACATTTAGCGCTATAAAGCGATTATCTCGCTCACTAGTACAGGGTGGCCAACTAAGAATGCGAGGTACTGTATCTGGGTTGCGCAAAAAAAAAGTTATTACTAAAGCGGCCAATACAAAAACCTGGAAAATATTTTCAAGTTTCTGAAATGGCCGCTAGGGGGCGTAACTGCAATCTTGAATCTAAAAAAGTGATGTTTCTGTGAATTCTGCTATATTAACCTAATAAAAAAATAATTGATCTTTAAAGTCGAGAATAATCTGAACTTTTTTTGTTTGGTACTTTTTGACGTATGTCTAAAAATAAAGTGGTGGGGGAAATTCAAAGGTTTCCTTAAATAACTCCCTGTACCTTCGAAACGGCTATGCCGACTTTAACAAACTTGGGCGCATTGAAATGCGCTATTCTTGGGCTACAAATATTATAATATTTGAAGTTTTGTTAGTTTCACATGTCGTCGCTAGAGGGCTTTGTTCGACATTCCGATAGAAACGGTTACTTTTCACAAAAAAATTAAATGCATTGCTACGACTTTTTTTCATGAACAAGTAGCTAAATGATGCCTAAACAAGCTCGCGAAAACCGCATCTCGATATCTTGTTCCTAACCTAAAATATCGGCCAAAGAAAACTTTATACGAAAATCCCTTAAATTTTTATTTTTTTTTTTAACTATATTTTTCTGGAATTGTTTCTATTATGTAAGTTGTGGCCCTAAAAAGGACCGATTTAAAGGAGGAAGGTTTTTAATGTCCCCGTAAATGCTCGAAATGCTGACCATCACGCTCTATGCATTGCTGAAGCCTCTCATGACTAGACAAAACTGCAGCTTCAAGTTCGGCTCTCGGTATGTTACGTATTGCGTTACGAATCCGGTTTTCCATATCTTCTCTAGTAGTAGGTTGAGTCCGAAACACGATGTCCTTTAAGCGCCCCCATAAATAAAAATCGAGGCAAGTTTAATCTGGCGATCGCGGATGCCGTGGAAACAGACTTCCTCTTCCAATCCACCGCTGTTGAAATACTGCATTAATATGTTCTCACACATTAATAGCAAAATATGCTGGGCAACCACCCAACTGCAAAAACAATTTTTGCCTTGTTTCCAGAGGCACATCTTCCAACAACAACGATAATTGATTGGCCAGAAGTCAAGAAATACATTGCCATTTAGGGGTTGCTCGGAAAAATATGGTCCAATAATTCTGCTTCCCAGTATGCCACGCCAGACATTTAAACTCCAACGTCCTTGGCGCTGAACTTCACGCAACCAATGAGGATTTTCTGCAGACCAATAATGCATATTATGCAGATTGACTCTCCCGTCACTACTGAAGGTGGCTTCATCGGTCCAAAGAATGTGAAATAAAAATTCTCTATTTTCGCGTATCATGCCTAACATCCAATGGCAATAGTCTAACCTTCAATCAAAATCTTCCTCTTTCAAGGCCAGATGCTAACCGACTGATATGGATGCATTCTTAAAGTGATTAAAAAAGTTTAAACGAATACCTATATATGCTGATGGCCATCAGAACTTACCCATGGTTCTTCAAAATATTTTGAACCGTTGTCCGTGATATGCCCAACTCAGTGGATAATGCTCTTGTGCTAACATGATGATTTCTTTCAATATAGCTCAGTACACGGTTAATATTTTCTTGTGTTCTTCCAATTCTTTGCCGTTGAAATGTAGGCCGAAAATTACCATTGGCTCGTAAGCTCGCCACTAATCGGGGAAAAACTCTCACATCGCAAGGACGCCGATTTGGATATCGAGCCGCGTAAACTCATTTAGCTACTGCGGCATTCTGAAGACATTCAAAATAAACCGCAAGCATATCAACAGCTTCATTATTCGTAAAACGCATTTGGAAAGCACAAAAATTGCTTAAAGTAACGCGAAAGTATTGACAACTATTGACAATTTAAGGATTATGTATGTTTTGTTTAGGTATCTATTTCCATTGCCTGCTTCTATTAATTGTATTTTTCGTATATATCCATAGTGAATATGCATTTAAACAAACAAAAAATAGGCCTTTCGTATAACTTTTAGCATTGCTTACTTCCCCGTAGTAATTTCAAAAAGGATTATTTTATTCTGGTGAATAAATTTACAAACATTTAAAATCGCAATTTCTAGGTAACCTATTCAGAGTCGAAATTGAAGCTGCAGTTTTGTCTACCCATAAGAGGCCTCAGCAAGGCACAGAATGATGGTCAGCCTTTCGAGCATTTACGGGGGCATTAAAAACCTTCCTCCTTTAAATCGGTTCTTTTTAGGGCCACAACTTACATAACAGAAACAATTCCAGAAAAATATAGTTAAAAAAAAATAAAGTTTTCTTTGGCTGATATTTTAGGTTAGGGACAAGATATCAAGATGCGGTATTCGCGAGCTTGTTTAGGAATCATTTAGCTACTTGTTCATGAAAAAAAGTCATACCAATGCATTTAATTTTTTTGCGAAAATTAACCGTTTCTATCGGAATGTCGAACAAAGCCCTGTAGCGACGACATGTGAAACTAACAAAACTTCAATTAATTAACGTTTGTAGCCCAAGAAAAGCTCTTATCAACGCGCCCAAGTTTGTTAAAATCGGATTAGCCGTTTCGAAGATACGGGGGATGATTTAAGGAAACCTTTGAATACCCCCCCCCTCCACTTTATTTTTTTAGATACGTCAAAAAGTGCCAAACAAAAAAAGGTCAGATTATCCTCGACTTCAAAGATCAGTTATTTTTTTTATTAGGTTAATGTAGCAGAATTCACAGAAACATCACTTTTTTAGACTCAAGATTGCAGTTACGCTCCCTAGCGGCCATTTCAGAAACATGAACATATTTTCCAGGTTTTTGTATTGGCCGTTTTAGTAATAACTTTTTTTTGCGCAAGCCTCTTCGATGGATAGTTTTCTAGATTCAGTACCTCGCATTCTTAGTTGGTCACCCCGTACATTTTTTTCGACCACAATGATTTCTTCTTGTGAATACACCAAATTCACGACACCGCATTACATCTCTTGAAACTTCCAACACTCTGGGCACATAATACTGTGACCTACCATCCTGAACCGAAGCAATAGCTCTCGCTGCGTCAGTTACAGAAAGGTCCATATTTTAAATTACTATATTACAAGAAACATATTCAAAAATTTAATTGACAAATTTAGATTTCACAACTGACAGTAATTCCATAGCACTCTATGCAAACAAGTTAAATTTGTAAACTATTGCCACAGGAAAAATGTACAACTGTAACGTTTTTCTTAAACCTTGTATATTTTACAAAAATTAAGCTATTGTAATAAATAAAAAAAGAAATTGTAAAGAAACGATGTGCCTTGATAACAAAATAAGAAATTACAAGGCGGAACAACTCTGTCACTCCACACGTGGTTTTAAAGTTAAGAGTTAAAAAAAACACTTTGCGTGACCCTGTATAATATGACGTACGCCCAATTTTTTTAAAATTCAAAACGTGTTAGATTTCATATAAATTTACCTACAATATGAAAAAAAAAAAAATCAAATCGAATTTAAAATTACAAATTTATGAATGAGCAAATTTCATTAATTTTTTGAGTGGATCGATTATTTTGCCGATGAGTGTAGTTATTAAGATGCGATAAGAACTCCCCTAAAAATGTGCCTTTTTTTTAAATAAGACAAACTGTTTATTAGGAACGATTTCTCGGGGACATATTGAAGCAGTTAATTTAATTTTTCAGAAAAAGTTCAAATCTTGAAGCATACGTTAGCCGTTTGTTGCCTCTACAACTGTTACAAATGGAACTCTATCCCTGTTGCGGTATGGTCATCTAACATAGGAAAGCAACTCTAATTTTTTATTTTTATCAAGTTTAATTTTTTATTACTCTGTTACATGATTATTCGCAAGCAATAATACATTTAAAATTTTATAAATTTTTACCATATTACGTTACTATTACATGCACTATTTCCAAAGTTTAGACTGAAATAGTAATAATGAAGTAGGTATTATTTCACACTTCGTATTGTTTTTATTCGCAACGGTTTATTACCAACGCTGCTAAAATTTGCATTAGGATTATGATAAATAATGAAATATTCTACTTTTTATTTTCATTCATTATATCATTGAAAATCGCTGATTTATATCTAAAAAAGTTACCTCACAACGCCGAAACGCAACTTGTCCTTACTAGGAAGAATTAAAACTGCAATTACTTATCACTATTTCTTTTGTAAATTTCCATAATAAAATCTTTAGCAATAACAAACACAAGTTTAAAAACAAAAGCTTATGTTGAAACCAGTAAATTTAAATATCTGACATTTAACAGTCATTTACCACACGGATTTATATACATAAACCAAATACGTCATCACATTAAATAGATTTTATCTATTCTTTAATTTACACCATTATACGATTACGTAATACCCGATCTAGATCATAAACCTTGCTTATTGTTATTATTATAAACTTTATCTACTTACTCAATGGACTAAAAAAAATTACACACAACATTTACATAAAAACAACTTTCACTTTATTTCTATCACGAAAAACTAATCAAACTCGATCAAATGAAAAAAAAAATTACCAATTAAATTATTGATGACTTTCACGTAATTGCCCTAACCTGAAGGGATGGATTTAAAAAACCATATATCTCAAAACCATTAGTACATTACGGTATCGAATGGTAAGTGAAATTTTAAATTAAAATTTGTTAATGGAAATAAGGATTGCTATTGTTACATATGAACCTAACGGTACCTAAATTACATTTAATGAAAATAATCATCGAATTTATATAACAGATCAATTATGCTTTTATAGCAACCTTTTCTATTTAAAGATAGATGTGACCTTTGCATAAATAATTGATATGGATAACAGTAGTGAGGTTAAAAACCATGTAAATAATATATGGGAAAATTTATAGTGGATGATTTATGTGTTTAAAAGGTTTAAAAGTATATGTGGTAGAACTTGAACTAGCCCGTTATTTGACTTGAAATTAGCAATAACTTTTCGGCAATAATTTATAAAAACTTGACATAAAACTAAACGAAAAGTGTAATTTAAGCCAAAAATAATTTTTTTACAAATTTTTTAAAGTCGGTGAAAGGATACGGTGTTGTAGTAAAGATTTTTCTCTATGGCGGGGTGGTTCGATGTAGATATCGTTAAACCTACAGGGTGGAACAAAGGTATCAAATAACGGTTTTAACTTTGTTCTTTGCAGTTACAAAAAAAAAACGTAAGTTGTTTGGTTTTGAGTTTTTTTTAGTTTGTTGATGTCTTTTTATTTTGTTACCAAGGCAACCAACTTGTTTTTCTAATTGGCACCTATACTTTTCTTTGTCATTTTGAAACAAGCAAGAAAACAAAACTTATTACGACTCAATCACAATTAAATTAATTATTTCACAACACTAAAATTTGGAAAAAATTAAACATTTAAAGAGTAACAAATGCAAAGAAACAGCAATACTGAGCTCCGTTAACTCTAAGCAATGACCTAATCGGCATTTAACACTAGAAGGACGGAGACGGTCAATTACAAGGTTATGCATCTTACAGAATCAATACCTCCATATTTACTTAAGCTGTCCTATTGTATGTTTATGAGTTTTCCTAACTCAAGCATCTGTCCATAATTACAATCTAATTTTTCTTTTTCAACTAAAATGTTCGGGTTTCTGTTATATTATCCCTAGAAGGACGGTAGCGGTCAATTTGACCGTACGTTTTTAAACTTTTGTCATAGTATTATGCTGTGCTTTTGCTAATATAAGAATTGTTGTTAAATGAACAGATCAGATTCTCTGCTTACTAATATATTCCAATTCCAGAATTGGTTATTTTTAAGGTGACTATTTATGTGAAAAGGGAATCCGGAGCATGGATGCATCACCTGAAGAGTCAGAGGAATTCCAAATACTCCTCAGTAAGGGGAAGAAGAGGGATAATTTTTTTAAATTAGATATAAATTTATGAGTTTGTATGTTTTCTAGTCTAAATGGCAATTTTAGTGGTTGTTTATGGCTATGGCATTGAACTTCTACGAAAAATACGGTTCTTTTAAACCCATACCAGATTATTGTTGAAACTCATAAAATAGAACTAACACAAGTATAAAATACAAAAGATGTGACTATGCATGGCAGATCCGTATATGAGTGGTAAGTTGTTGAACATTTTTTCTTAGTTTTCAAATTTGAAGGTTGATCCAACTTTAGGTTCGGTACTATATGTGATTTTAAGTTTAATTATAACATTGTGTTGCATATTGTCTTATACTATATTTTTCCTTGACTGCAAATTCAAAATTTAAGCTAACTTTTACCTTTGTTACCGTTACTGATCTTAATTGTAATTAAGTAATCATAAAAGTATGCAATTAATAACGGAAGAACTAACAGGGCCATTCTCGTTATTGATTGTTATCCTACAATTGAATAAAAGTGAAATTTAGAGGATGGAAACGTTTAAGTTGTCACAGTTCGCGACAATAATAAAATAGATTTGAAAATAAATATCAAATTAAATAACAAAGAACAAACTATAACTCAGAAATCTAAATTAAAAATAATAGAAGCATTTTGTCGCAAATAAATAACAGCAAGTCCGGTGAGTGGCGCGAGAGTCAGGGATCGCAAATGAAGCAATCTGGTTGAACGTGATGTGACAGAAGGGTATGTATGAAAAAAAAAATGTATATGTATATATGTACATTTAGATATCCATACAGTAAGTATACGCTCCATTATTTATATCTTTCTTGAATGTATCTATATTTCTACTTCTTACTACCCTACGTGTTGAGACAGTAGACAAATAACTGTCCGGTAGTAGGACGATACCGTTAGTAGGGAATTCCACATCGTTCGGGACACGATTACAAGGGGCGGTCAAGGTGGAAACCGACAGACCTCGTTGCTGACGACTGTGCAAGGAATGAATGGCGAGTCGGTACGCGGAATGTTAGAGGTATGCATGGTAAAGAATATGAAATTGCGAATGTAATGTACGAAATGCACCTTGATATTCTGTGTGTATCGAAGACGAAGCGCAAAGGAATGAAGTAGAGAACGTGTTGAACGTATATAAACCAAACAAAAGAGTGATGATAGTGGGGGATATGAACGGATGGGTGGGTGTACAGACAGAACATACTGAACGCGTTCTAGGAAAGTTCGCAGACCAAAGGGTCAATGAGAATGGTGAACGCCTGGTAAACATCTGTATGGAGAGAAGCCTGTTTGTATCCAATACGTGGTTTAAACATAAAAATGTGCATATGTATACATGGTAAAGAGGTGAATCTAAAAGTATGATAGACTTGATAGTGCATGATGAACGGCTTAGCAACCTGGTGAAAGACGCAAAAGTAATGCACGGATTAGAGTGTGGATCGGACCGCTTTTTGGTTGTATCGAGTGTGTTTAGTGCAAAAGTGGGTCTGGAGAAGGAAATCAAACGTAGTACAAATGTCTAGAATTAGGGTAGACAAACTAGTGGATAATGGTACGAGAATGAAATACGCAGATGTTGTGAGTAAAGAGTTGAATGTGAATGAAACAGTGTGGAACGAATAAATAAAGTGCGTACATGGCAATAATTGCTGCAAAAAATGAAACTGAGAAAAGGCGACTGTGTGAGGTATACAAATTAAGAAACAAAGAAACGAAAGAGGCAGTGAGAATAAGTAAAGAGAAAGTGATGGCTGTGGAAGGAGACAAAATGCAGAATAATTTTGAAGGAAACAAAAAACTCTTCTGGAACTGGGCCAAAAATATAAAACGTGGCCCAAAACAGAACGCTGCAAGAGCGATGAATATGAGCAACGAAATAGTATAAGACGATTGTGAAGTGAGGAAATGCTGGCAAGAATATTTCGGAAAGCTGTACAGTAGTGAGGAAAGTAAGGCTGAAGGGTTAAATAAGGAGAATATAGAAGGAATGGTGAATGAAACTGAGAAGATTATTGGGATAAATGAGGTAGAGAAAAGGGTAGGAAGGTTGAAAAACGGCAAGGGAGCAAGCGTAAAGCTTATATGAAGATTGTGTGAATTATTCAATGTATGCATTATGTGTGGAAAAGTGCAGAGGGATTTGAAGAGTGCGATCATTGCATTGGGTAAGGGGAACAAAGTGAGTGCAAGAACTACAGAGGTACAAGTTTGCTCGTGCCTGGTAAGGTATTTGCAGGAATACTGATTGATAGAGTACAAGAAACTACACAAACTAAGATTTGGGATGTGCAGAGTGGCTTCCTGGAGAGGATTTTTTTTAAATACAGACAGTGATAACGATCTAGACGAAAATTAATTTCCGTGATCTAGCAGTGACTGTGGTGAAACCAGTAACATTAAAATGTAGAATAAAACTAGTGCCCCAATCCTCTACTATATGTCCCAACTGCTTTAAATGGTCAAAATGACCGTCGCCGTCCATTTAGGTTAAGTATTAACACCCGTCCTTCTAATGTTGAATTCTACTGTAGTAGCTCTGTGTAACACCTCTACAGGTACTCTGCACATATCGCAGTTATTCGCACATAGAAGTCCTCAAAATTACGTGATTTTGGTTTGGCACATTATTTTTTTACATGACCGGAAAAAAATTCTATTGTCATTACGTCCATTTTCACCCGGGATAATGCGGTGATCGCAGGTATGACATGAGTTTGAAGCAGCTAAAGATATCGTTCACCGGTAATCATTAAGAAAAAAATGGTTCTATGATGTGCCCTCTTATAATGCCTACCTACACATTTACTTTTTGCAGATATTGTGTGTGCTACTTGCACCCAGTATGGATTCGTTTTCGACCAAAACCGAAAATTTGTTATTTCAGGTGCCGTTTAGCATATTAACATATAGATCGACTTCATCAGAGAATACAATATTTGAAGCATAATTCTGATCTGCATTACATCGTTCCACCATTTGCTCAAAGCAATCTATTCGTCTATGAAAATCATCTTCAGTCAATTCATGTATTAATTGAAGCTTATAAATATAATTTTTTTTCTCTTTTTTTAATTATAAGCGGGGAAGTACGGTTGAAACTTCTTCAATTGCCAACAGCACATCTAAAGCTTTTTTCTCACTTGTTGCCAATTTAGGTCGGCCAATTTCTTTCTTTCACGTCTTGAACGCTACAGTTTCTCAAAATTTTGTTCAGATTATTTTTTTTTTCAAAAATTGCAAAATTTTCTGACAATAGAGAAAATTATGCTGGTTACAAAATGATAAAAAAAAAGGAATAGGCGCCGGGCGCCACTTAAAAAAACACCAACAAATGGACAAACTCAAAAACTGAAAACATGAACCAAACTTTCATATTTAACATTTTTTTTTTGTAACATTGCAAATAAAAAAATGAAAGCCATTATTTGATACTTCTGTTCCACCGTGTATTAAAGTGTAATTTAAGAACAAAGAAATTGTTACGTATTTTTTATTTTTTTACTGAGGTGAAAAGGGATATGATGATATAGTTGTTTTTTTCAGAAAACATTTTTTTTAATTATGTTTTATAACATGTATACATTAATAAAATTTAACGAAGCATCCTTCCATAGAGAAAACGCGTCACTACCGTATCCTTATGTTTACTTTAAATCGACTTTACTAAAAAATGAAAAATATTTTTTTTTTATAATTAATTGAAGTTCTCACTAAATTTGCACATTTTATCGCTGAACTTTTATTGCTAACTTCCTATCGGTAATTGATTGTGCAAGGATTCTGATAATTATTTGCATAATTTAAGAAATTCTGATTTGAAGAGAGAACGTTTCTTTAAACAGCACATCCATATTTACTTTCTGAACGTATATCATATCTTTCTTCGACATGAGAAATATATCGCATTTCCGGTAATACCGGAAGTCGGTACCAACTTTGTTATTTTAAATGGAAATACCTATTTTTTAATTTCTTATTTGATTTCATATTAAACTTTACATTTTTGCTTAAACTGTTTTTGCCTGTCGTTTCTATAAAAATATTGATAATACAGTACAAATCTTGTTTTTTTAATTTTGAAGACTTATAATACACCGTGTCCACAAATTATTGGCAATTTTGTAACTGACGGACGACGAAGAGGAACAGGGATTCATATTCCAACAAGACGTTGCCCCTCCACATTGGCATACGGACATCCGTAGATACCTCAATCGAATCCTGCCAGGTCGTGCAACACCCGCAGACAACACCTTCTGCACCTGGCCTCCACGTTCACCTAACCTTACTGTGTGTGATTTCTTCCTGTGGGGTTATGTCAAGGATAGTGTTTACAATCCTCCACTTTCAGCGACGTTGGCGGAATTGAGAAGGAGCATTACTGCAGCCATTGACAACATCACACAAGATATGCTTGAGAGGGTTTGGCGTAAATGAGACCACCGGCTGGGCGTCTGCGGTATCACACATGGTGCTCACATCGAGTGCATTTAGACTTCAGACTTCTCTCTTTCAAAGGGTGGTTGTATCGTGCATTTATTTTAAGTATTAGTGAAGCTACAGCGTTATGAAGTCCGCGTATAATTTGTGGGCACGGTGTACTTTATAAAGAAAGGTTACGTAAAATTGGTGTCTGTAAAGTGGCAGCCCCAATAATAATTTTATTACACAAGATTCTTTGTGCCGTAATTGTGAAAATTAGTAACTCAGACATTTAATATATAAGTTACATGCCAACTTCACGCAACCTATCAGCACAATCGGAAAAGAGGGTGACACATTTTATAGCGCTTTATGAGTATGTATTTGTGCTGTTGAGTATTTGCCAGCAACCTCTGAAAAAAACGAAATATTAAATATGAGATGGCGTGCCAACTTGACACCTAGCACGCCACTTTATCACCACAAACGGAAAAAAAAGTGACACATTTTAGTGCTTTAAGAGTACATATTTGTACCGTTGAACATTTATCAGCAATCTCTGACATAATTGAAATAATAAGTATATAAGATGGCGTGGCAACTTCACTTATGCCATGCCACTTAACACAAACGGAAAAGAGGGTAGCACATTTTAATGCTTTCGTATATGTACCGTTAAACATTTAAAGCCAACCTCTGAAATAACCGAAACATGAAATATATGAAATAGTGCGCCAACGTCACACCTGTCACGCCACCGATTAGCCTAAACGGAAGAGGGTGGCACATTTTAATGCTTATGGGTACGTATTTGTGCCGTGAGTACTTACTAGCATTCTCTCAACAAACTGAAATATTGAATATTTACAATGACGTGTCAACTTCACACCAATACACCACTTATCAGCACAAACGCAAAAAGGGTAACACATTTTAGTGCTCTATTGGTACGTATTTGTGCCGACTTACTAGCATCCTCTGAACACATTGAACTATTGAATATTAGAAATAACATGCTGACTTAACACCTGCACGCCACTTGTTACCTAACATAAAGAAACAATTATCAGCAACATCTGAAATAACGGAAGGATTGAATATATCAGAAGGCGTGCCAATTGCACAGTTGACACGCCACTTGTTAGCACAAACGGAAAAGAAGTTGGCACATTTTGTTGCTTTAAATTTAAATTTATAACATGATAACGTCATGAACAAAAATGCAAACTGTTCACTTATCTTAATTTCGTTTAACCCTGAAAATTCGATTTAATTAGCTTACGAAATATGCTCACTTGAATACTTTTCACTTTATCAATAAACCCGTAACTTTGTCTTATAATGTGAAAACTCATTGCCTGCTCAATTTCAGATAATCTGAAGATACTAGAAATGTCACAATATTACTCTAAATTGTAGGTAATGCTCTGATTATATTCCATTAAATAAACTCACTATACCCTGAAAATTACTACTAAATTTAAATCAAACTATTTGAACTATTGAACGTACAATTTACCAAAACGGTTACTTAAAATCTCGTTGTGTAAGATTTCAAACTTACAAACACAACAAATTAATTTAAGGTACTGATTACCCATCACACACAAAAATAAAAAAATAAACAAAAGAAACACCGAATAGCGTTCTTCCTAAATCATCTACAAATTATAATACATACTACGCGACAAGAAATACACCATACCATTACTTCGTATTACACTCAACGATAAACAATAAGATAGGTTAAGATGTCAAACTCTGATTAAACTTGAATTGCAATTAACAGATACCTGAATATTTGTTATAAAATAAAAGACTACAAGTTTATTTGCTCACTTTTAATTTGGAATGATCTGCTTAAGAAAATAAATCCAGAGTAATTAGTCCAAGATAAAAGTATAAATTTCAGTCTTAAAAATTATTAAAAACTTAAAAAATATTTTACCAGTTATTTAAATTCGAATTTAATTAGCTTATCAAATATGCTCATAATACTGTGTATTATCGAATAAACCAATTTGTCTTATAATGTTGAAACTCAAATTTGCCATGACAATTTTTCAGAAATGAAGATACTAGAAATGTCAATATTATCTAAATTGTAGGTAATGCTCTGATTATATTCCATTAAATAAACTCACTATACCCTGAAAATTACTACTAAATTTAAATCAAACTATTTGAACTATTGAATGTAAATTTACCAAAACGGTTACTTAAAATCTCGTTGTAAGATTTCAAACTTACAAACACAATAAATTAATTTAAGGTACTGATTACCCATCACACACAATAAGTATTACAAAAAAAACAAAAAAACAATTAAATAGCGTTCTTCCTAAATCATTTCTACAAATTATCATACTGACAAGAAATAACAACATTATTATCGTGAAAACAATTGATGCTATCGAAAAAGTTTAATTGAAAAACAAATTTCGATACAATGGTTACAAAAAATGGAGTCACGTTACTTTTTCATAAAAATCGTTTTAAATTAGAACTGGCAGGACTGGCGAAAAAACGTTTTCTTTTCGAATTGGGATTTATTTTTTTAGTTAATTGAAAAAATGACTACACCCAGTCCTAGCACAAGGCTTTTTTTTCAAAATCGATAATGGCCATTTATGTATAAAGGTATTCATTTTTGCTGCTAAAATTGTTTATCGACGTATTACCTATCATTTCTACGAGGGTAAATTTTTTTTCAAGGTCCGATCGGTCGCGGAATAAAAACCCGCGCAAAAATGGGATGAACCTTTGCGCATAAGTGTTGCGCAGCATCTCTAGTATGGCCTTCAATCACGCCGCATCACTGTTTAATTCTGAACACACAGCTAGCACCTAAACATGTCTAAACAATATCACGGTACATAGAAACATTTTAAGATTTCAAAATAAGGTAGTATACAGAGTCTTAATTAGAATGGTAACCAACTTTCACGTTTTTAGATAAGAAAAAACAATAACTAAGAGAAGTTACGACTGACATTCTGGATAATGTCATCCATCGACGGACACTTCTAGAAACATATGTACGTTGACGTCTACACAATGCACATGCCAATTTACACGTCATAATTGTTAGTTTCATTGGAACATTTGCAAAGTAAACTTTTGGAATGGTAAATAAGGCTTTCTCTTCAGGCTAAACGGAGTCATTAACAATCAATAGGGTGCATAAAAAAAGTACTACTGTCACTGGAAATAAACAAAATTTTCAGAATAAAGATTTTGTAAATACGAATGCACATCTAACACATAACCGTGGTGCATATTTTTAGCAAGATATTTTTATATATACAGGATCAAATAAATCAAGAATCTTTAGATGTCCCTTTGAGTAACACAACATTAGAGATGTATTTCTCTTGTACAAAAAATAGAAAAGTAAAAACTAGTATACAGGGCGTTTCAAAATGTGTATTACTGCAATCCAAAACCAATGGGAATTTTATTAATAAATAAACACGTTAACATAGTGTTTGCCTCTAGCAACATATTCTTCAAATATACAGGGTGATCAAATAAAGAATTTATCTTTCAATAAATCTCTCGAATAAAACCTATTATTAAAAAAAATTTGGGGATCCTTATTCTTGTAACGAATATAGAGAGCTTAAAAAAGCAATATACAAGGTGTTTCAAAATATGTGCTACTGCAATTCAAAAACACTTAAACAAGTTACGATATTGTTATTTCTAACAAGATATTTTTCATATATACAGGGTGGTCAAATAGTTATTTTTGAAAACGTAATATCCGAATATGTCTAAAGCTATTAGCAGTAAATGATTAACAAAAATTAAAAAATGTAAACAAGAATTAAGTATTTAAAGTTGATAATCGGACACTGTAGACTAGGCGTGAAAGTTATGAGCCATATGCTTTATTCATTTTTTATCTAATAATGCATTAATAATAAGCATGCAGCGATATCATGTTGATTACTACTGCAATATATTTAAGATAATTACTTAAGATATTTGTCTCATTTACGCTCTCTTTAATAATTGTGATCCATAACTTGAATATCCAAGAGGCGTGAAATTAGTAACGTCAACATGTACGACAAACTCTCAATGTTTTAAACAAGGTCTTCAAGGCCATTCAAAATTATAGGATATTCTATATATTTAAAATTCAGGTTTCACGAAATACCTCTTCTTTTTTTTAGATTCAAAGAGACGTTTTGTCCTCTCACGAACTTCCGTTAGCTGATCTACTGGTATTGTAGGGTCGGTTCACACAAAACACTCGCTTTTAGACAAATTCAATTAACTCAGGTACTTTTTATTTTGTTATGTTGGCTACATTGTTAAATGTGGATTAAATTTCATAATTCAATTTTTTATAATTTTTTTTATAATTATAGTACCCACACAGTAAAACTCAATATATTAAAAGTACTGATAAAATTCTTTAATCTTTAATTGTACCATGTATAAAAACAAAAACAAAATAATTAAAACGATCAGCAAAAACATTACGTTTAATACGACAACAATGGCATTTATTACTGCCTTATTTAAACAAATAGTAGACTTAGAAATTGTGATTCACTAATAGAGTTCCGCAGAAATTCTCAACTACGGTCCATCAAGTTACCATGTAATAGCAACACATTTTTAATCAAATTTGTGGCAAGAATATGTTATAGTTCGTTCTGGTGAACACTTTATATATAATACTTTTGCTTCAGTCCCACAACATTGATTTTACAAAGCTCAAAATAGCCCAGAAACTCATTAAAGAACATAAGAAGATATAGTAATGTGGGGCCGATGACAAATTGCGCATGCCTTATCTACATAAATAAGTATTTTTATAAATGGTTTAAATATCACTTTCAATGTCAAACTACTGGAGCGTTGGTGGTGTAGTGGTAGAAGTCGTTTTCCACGCTGTTGGTGCGGGTTCAATTCCCAGCACGTGCACTTTTTTTTCTCTTATGTTACAGTAGTTTTGTTTATCTAATCTACTTTTGTTAGGTTATTGTAGTTTTGTTTATCTAATCTAATTGTTAGGTTACAGTAGTTTTCTTTTGCTTATCTAAAATAGATACTTGCTAGCGAATCGGCACTTCCTATGTCTTCCTACGTTCCCTTGTTTACCGTCTCCTACTAGGTCGACAAAACATTAAAACTTTTAGTTTGGTACCACAGAACACTTGTTGACAACTGTCATATTAGAGCCGTTTCACATGCTGATCTTCAGTGTTGATAACATAACTTAATATATGATGGCGACAACAAACAAATTTTCAAAAATATTTTTAATGAATTAATTACGTCAGCACAAAAAATGTGTATCATACGTCCAGAAACAATACTTTTGCGAGTATGCGCGGACTGCTTATGTTAGTATTGTTTTTTTTTATTGTGGACCACTCAGGAATCTGCTCCCTCAGCCCTGACGATACCTCTGTTGTTGGCGTTGCTTTGTGTTCGTAGTATTGTTGTGACTACAATCATGAGTTTTTTGGTCTTAAAAAAAAAAAAGAAAGTTAGTTGTCATCAGCTAGACGTGGGGATTCGGAGTGCATAAGGGGTATTATCAGGAATTTTTCAATCTTCACGTCCTATTAGCCCAGTTGTAGAAGTTTCGGAAGGTTTTTAAGGTGCTGTGAGGTGAAAAGGCATTTCTTACTTTAATCCGTACTGACCGGTTAGTCAAATATGAGAGCATAGCCCCTTTGGGGAAGTTCCGGTGGGTTTTTGAGATGTTATGGGAAACTGTTGCTCTACTCACAACGCAGTGTCATCCGCAAACTTCGTCATGGAGAATCCAGATTGTGAAACAGTGAATGCCATAAGCAAATATTGTATATAGGATAGAGGATAAGTCAGAACGTCGAGGTGCGCCTGCTGTGGGATGAAAAGACCAGCTCGCACTGACCAGTTAGTCAAGTTCAAGAACAGCATTTCGGAAAAGTCCACTGACTGGCGCAGATTTTGACCATGAGACTCGGTATCAGACTTTGTGAACGTTTGATTAATGTCCAAAAAGCCGAATTGGCTGTTAGGAAGAATATTGTTGATTTGTAAGTAATTTCCGAGTCATCTTGGTAGAACCTGTTAAAAGCATTTTCCAAGATAACTTAGAAGGGAGAGTGGTTAAGGAGGAGTGTAGTTTGGGAAGCATGAGGGTGGGAGCGAATTTCCAGCCCGCCGGGAAGTAGGACAGAGTAATGCATTTGTTGCATATGTTCGGTAGAAGTCTGTAGCTTGGCCTGGAGATATCGTGGAATTTTCCGGTATAGGCTGTCGTGTCCTAAGGTTGGGTTACGTCCTTTTTTACAGTATGGGGTAACTTGGATGGCCGTGATGGAAGTACAGAAAGGATTCCCGTTGTCCGGAAATGTTCAGGTTGTGTAAATGTGCAAGGGACCTTCCAGGAGATCTTTACAGGCATTGTTGAAATAGGGCGATATAAAAGTAAAAGTTGAACATGTGGGCCTTTCCTTGGTCGGAGGAAATAAAGTCGGGTTGAGGATCAATGAGGTGTAATTTGGGTCAGTCTGTTTAACTGTTACCAAAAAAGCGTATTGTTTCGGTAATGAAGTTGAGGTGATTATATTTTGACTTGAAAACCAGATCATTGGATCCAAATTGACGGTAGATTTCTATTTTCTCTTTGATCTAGTTCAGCAGTATTTTGGGACAGGTTTTCTGAATTTATTTATTGTTTTGAGTGGCACTGCAGTCTCGACCCCTTCTTTGAAACGGAAGTTATGTCGGTGATAGCTTTCTCGACATATTGGGGCGTTAGGTAAGATTTCCTAGACAGACAGTTTTCAAATAGATGGATTGGCCGGGAGGTCCAAAAATTGGCCAGGAAGATCACTGGACCAAACAAATCAAGATTTTTTGTGGAATATATTAAGAATTTGTTTATAATGCACCTCCGATTCCAGATGACATGAAACAAAGAATTCAAAACGCATTAATATATGAATCTTTGGTTTTGTATTAGATAAAGTTTATTAGTCTGCGACCTAAGTAATGTGTTCGATTGTGTTTTGCATTCGATATTACCTATCAAATTACATATTCTGAATCTTTATACACATGCAATAAAATTATTAAGTTGTTACCTAAAGGAGAGACATTGTAATGTTCACTTCCATTAAACACCTACCTATTTAATACGGGGTTCCTCAAGGATCAGTTTTAGGCCCGATATTATTCCTAATTTACATCAACGACTTGTGATACCGAGAAAGAACTACAGGAGTCCGTGATATATGGCCAAACGAAGGTTAATTAATGGTTTTTTTTTTTATGATTGTGGACCTGAACAGGCTAAATAAGGCCTATCGTGCTAAAGCACTCAGGAACACTTAGGAGGATGGATAGAGGGATAATGAATTGCCAATAGATGCCTATGAACAGCTACCTTAAATTTTCTCATATCATAAGTGAGAGGAAAACAGGAACTAGGGAGATCATTCCAGAGTTTAGAAGCCGTGTAGAAAAATGTGGATTGCGCCCGTTTGGTACGACAAGTGGAGATTTGTACTGCATACTGATGATGTGAATGAGCGAACCGAGTGTTTCTCGCATAGATAGCCGGAGATGGTATCAAAGAATGTAATTCACCAGCACAATAGCCGTTGTAATAACGATAATACAAAGAAAGAACTGAAACCATCCTTCGATGCTCAAGGGACTGTATGTGAGAAGTTAAGGACGGGTCATTTATAAGCCTAATCGCTCTCTTTTGAATACGATCAACGATATCGAGAGCGTATTGGGGAGCACTAACCCAAAGGTGAGAATTATATTCCAGATGAGGCCGAATTTGGGCCTTATACAGCAAAAGGAGTTGTCGAGAGGTAAAGTACTGCTTAGATCTGTACAAAAAGCCTATTTTACGAGCAGCTGTTTTGGTAGCTGACAGAAAATGGTCAACCCATGAGAGATTTGAAGATACAGTCATACCCAGCAGAGTAATAGAGTCTGAAAACTTAAGAACTGAGTCATTCATACTTACAACAGGAAATGATCGATCTTTTTTGGCGGACATAAGGCAACACTGAGTTTTGTTAGCATTAAATTTAACTAGATTATTGCTTCCCCATTCGAGAATACGTTGAATGTCTTTGTTGATTGAATTTGCCATTTCAGCTTTAATTTCTTGATTTGACATAGAAGGTGGATTATCACTATGAGTAGACTGAGATGAACTACAGTGAAGAGTGCTATCGTCAGCAAAGCAATGGATGGGGTTAGTTGTTGAAGAAATAAGGTCGTTTATGTACAGCAGAAAAAGTGTAGGCGCTATAACGCCTAGCTATTAAGCTTCTAAACAATTCAAAAACGAATAAAGTAACATTTTCAAGTGTCAAAAAGTGTACTAATTATCTATTATCTTGGGAACGGACACTACTTGTCCTTTAACAAGATATTTAAAATGCGAAGAGGCGCTGTTCGTGTAATAGTTGGTTTAAAATATCGTGATGATTGCAAAATGCCTTTATCAACCGAGCGAGCGAGAGAGGAGGAAATATATATATATATATATATATATATATATATATATATACAGGGTGAGTCAATAATCACTCCCCAGCTCTCGGATATGTGTTCTACAATTAAAAATAAGACAAAAATGAAGAATACTAAAATCCAAAAAGCTAGTCGTTTTCAGGTAAAATTGAAATAAAGATAACATTTTTAAATTTTTCGGATATTCTTAAGAAAAAAAATTGAAATATTAAAAAAACAAAAACTATCTGAGTCGACCTAAGCGAAACGAAAATAAACATCTAATTCCTTAACAAATCTTCAAAATTGTTACCATTTTCATTAATGAATGTAACCTACGAGTGAAGTTCCTGGCAACAGAAGCGAAAGTGTCATGATTTATTTCTGCTACTGCTTCGTGAATCCGGGCAATAACGTCATCCACTCCGGCAGGCACAGTAAAATAGACCTTTTCTTTTATGTATCCCCACAGCCAAAAATCTATTGGATTTAAGTCGAGAGACCGGCCTGGCCACGCTATTAGTCCACACCGCCCAATCCATTTATTAGGAAAACGGCGATTCAAAATATCTTGCACTTGTAATGTAGCGTGTGCAGGCGCTCCATCATGTTGAAAAAATATTGTTCAACGTTGTTGTAAAGGAACATCCTCTAACAAACCAGGCAAAGTGTTCTCCAAAAAAGTATGTAATTTTCACCATTCAGCGTTCTTGGTAGAAAAACAAACGCTCGGCAGCACGGGCGTTATTATTGCAAGCGCATACAGCTTTTTTATCATATCGACGTATTCTCATTTTGAATTTAAAAATACTTTTGAAGCTTCCAATATTCATTAAATGGTACAAGTCAAATAAACATAAAAACGTCAAAGTCAAGTAAATTCATGGCAACTACATTTTTTGTCTGGCACCAAATTACTACTTTTTTAATTTGAATTTATAGAAATTAAATGAAAAATTAATAAATGTTAATTCTGCATTTCAATTTTATGCGAAAATGGCTTCGCTTTCGGGATTTTAGTATTCTTCATTTTTGACTTATTTTTAATTGTAGAACACATCCGAGAGCTGGGAGTGATTATTTACTCACTATATATATATATATATATATATATATATATATAATTAAAGAAAGGAGTACTAGAACTCATCATTATAAGCAAAAAAATTCATATGTACATGGGTCCGGAAATGCTTCGTTTCCGAGATACAGGGTGTCAAAGTCTCAAAAAGAAATCGCGTTTTCTTCAATATCTTTCGACTGTTTCGAAATAATTTCATGAAATTTCGTATAGGATGGTTTTTTGAAATGAAATATTCAAATTTGTGGTCCATTTAGTTGTGGTCTCCAGAGGGCGCCAGCGGCAACCATTTCGACCCCTTTAAATCGTTGCAATTTTTTTGTGCTACACTGTATACCATTTTGGACTGGAAAAATCGATTCTCCTATCTTTTCTGCTAAAAAGGTATATTTTAGTGATGTCGCTAGAGCAACCGTTTCTGAGAAAACACATTTAAAACTCACAATGTTTATTTATTTAAAACTGGTAAGGAGCACTAAAATATCCAATATTAAAAAACAAGAAAAGAAATTAATATTAAAAGTAAACATGTTCTTTTGATAACAACTGTTCAAACAACTGTCCCAAAAAAAACCTCGTATACGAAATTTCATGAAATTATTTCGAAACAGTCAAAAAATATTGAATAAAACGCGATTTCTTTTTTCAACACCCTGTATCTCGGAAACGAAGCATTTCCGGACCCATGTACATATGAACTTTTTTGCTTATAATGATGAGTTCTAGTTCTCCTTTAATTTTGGCGGATTAGATAAGATTCACCCTGTATACAACGTGTCCAAGATAAGGAGGGCCAGTACAGGGATCTCGAGAACCGTAAAAGATACGAAGTCGGTTAAATAGGAAGAAAGTTGCGCATTTTGGTGCTTAACAAAATGCTTTTTTGAAATCTAAAAAATTTCGATTGGTTCCGGAGATATCCGCAAAAAACCGAAATTTTGAAAAATCGTTTTAATTTTTTACTGGGTTTGTTTCAAGAGGAATTTTAAAATAAGTGGTACTTTCTCATAGCCACTTTTCCCCCTCTACAAGATGGCGTTATTGAATTTGAAATCCGACGTTTCGTCTTTGACCGACCATCATCAACTTCATTTTTTTTAATACGGCTCTGATTTTCTAATATCAAATTGTTGAAGCTGTTCCAATTCTGAATTCAACAATGTACCACACTTCACGGTTTAGGTATGTTTTAGACCTTATTTGAGTATTATTAAAAGTTTTACTCGAATCGAAGCTGCCTTGTAAAATCTCTCATAAATTTAATTATTTCAGTTATTTCAATTTATCGAAAAAACACTATAAATAAGTTATTAACAATACTTTTTACAAAAGTAAGTATTAACAATAAAGAACAATAAAATTTATTATTTTTTTTATTAAACATTACAAATAAATAAGGCAGACAATCAATAATTATTAATAAGCATTAAACACGCACAGGTATTAACAATAAAAGATATAAAAAGATAATAAAACTAATATCAAGGAGTCGAATTTTGCACCGATCTCAGTAGGTTTCAATGTCTCAGGTATCTATCACATTTCTACATCTATTTGAAAGAAAGTAGGCTTAGAAAAAAAAATTAACATCCCAGAGATGTATTAAATTTGACATTTACCGTGAAATTATTTTCTTTAAAAACGTTTTTCTTGCATTTTGTTTGAAATATGGAACTTTATTCAAATGAAGAGAAATTTGATATGATAACTTGTTTCATTTTAAGTAACCGAAACTGTTATGCAGCGGAACATATGTATTTAAATAAATATCCGGAAAAGAGGCAGTCAAATAAAAGGACATTTATTAAGTTAGTAGTTAAATCTTAAAGAATACGGTGCGTTTAAGAAACCTGTACTTTCTCGACAAAAGCCTAGTAATGAAGAAAAAGTAAACAACGTATTATTATTAGGGAACCATGCATTTAAAAATTCTCTGACGTTTCGTGTAGACTGTGGTGGTGCACCATCATGCATGAAATACATGTTCATTCTAACATCTAAGGGTACGTCTTCAAACAATTCTGGCAAATCTTCTGTAAAAATTTAAATAGAATTCGCCAGTAAGTCTTTGAGGAAAACGGATAGGCCCGATTAGGTGATCGTCTAGTATACCTATCCAAATATTTTCGCTAAATCTATGTTGGTGAGTTGTAACTACACTTGGATGCTGATTTTCATCTAACCATTTGTGGGAATTATGCAAGTTTATTATTCCATTTCGGGAAAAAATACACTCATCAGTGGTCAATAAGTTTCTAACAAATTGTACATCTTCAGCATTTTTATTTAAAAACCATTCGCAAAAATTCATTCGACGAGGATGGTCAGCAGGCAATAATTTTTTGTAGGTGAAAGGGATATAAATTTTGTTCTCGTAAAACTTCAAGATTTGCTATGCGACACACCAAATTCTAAACCTAACTCACGCGTACTTATTGATGAATTTTCATAAACTCTATCTAAAATGTGTTCCTCAATTTCAACTGGTACAAGAGCATTTCGTCCGGAATTTTTCTTTCCTTTTAAATTTCCATACTCTTAACAAGTTACGATGAACGCTTCTAAACGTAGTATGATGTGGATGTTTTCTATTTGGAAATCTTTGTTCATAAAGTCAAGCAGCTGCACGAGCATTGCAATTAGTATTACCATAACATAAATGCATATCGACCAGTTCTCGTTTGGAATAATTCATTTTTTCACAGTAATTAGACACAAGATACGTAACTGTCAAATGCAAATCAATCTCTAATTTATTTAATTTGGTTATTACTGAATAATGTAGTCGTTTATGTTAATGCAAAATATTTCAAAAACGGGTGCCGAATCGAAAAAATACTAAGTGTGCTTTTATTTGCAGAATTAAATGTTGAATTTAACAAAAAAATATTTCTTCAAAAAAAGCAGGGACGTGCGTTTTTTTTTTACTTAAAGTGATTAATTTAACATATTCTACGCCACTAGATGGAGCCAGTTGACTCAAACTCACCTGATTAATTGTACTTAACTAGACATTTAAGTGTACCAAATCTCAGTGTAATACCTTTTGTGGTTTTTGAGGAATCTAAATATATATATATATATATATATATATATATATATATATATATATATATATATAGAGAGAGAGAGAGAGAGAGAAGAGAGAGATCTTTTTAGGCTTAAATAGAATGTGCAATATGCCCCACCCTGTATACACTTTATATCTGAAGAAAATTAAATTTCGTCTAAACATAAACTTTTGTCATTTTTGTGTAACGCGAAATAGTCCCATGCAGAAACATAACAAAAGAAAACGGATTAGAATTTACACAAAAGATGTTGACTTGTTTCCTGCGTTTATCAAATACATTTCCTTTCGTATATATTTTGTCTTCTAAATATACGAATCCTAACAACCCAAAAGAAATTTTGCTTTTACAATTTATATAGATACTGCCCGTTAGGCCGAAGTATTATAAGAACGTGAAAGTGACTTTTATCTCCGGAATATCCGGTAATAATACACATCTCTATTTTTTTTTCTTATCGTATAATAGCGGATGAGGTAAATTGTCTGTGGTCAAAATGATGTGTGACACGTATAAAGGAAAGTATAAACAATAAATCCAAAAACGTGTGTTCAACTTTCTAATTCGGAACTGTTAACCGGCACTTGTCTTTATAATCCGTTATAAATATTTTCGAGTAATCTACAAATTAGGAACATTTTATCCGGTGATTGTCGACTACATAAAGCGTAATACACCAAAGGTCAGTTCACGAGTTTATTAACCTAAGAGATTACTTTTTAACTCAAATTTTTTGAAAAAAAGAAAAGCCACGTTAAATGGATTTAGTCTTTTGTTCAACGTCGCGTGCACAAGAGGTTTTATTATTTGCACCCTCTTGATGAAGACAAGCTCACTTTACAACCCTTTCAATGCACGTATGTATAAAGGGGGAATTTTAAATGAAGTTCGATTAGCGTCAATCCATGAATTATGATAGCTCTGTACATATTTTATGCACTGTCGGTGCAATTACCGGATAATTACGAAAATCTCCACTCTAATTAAGATCACTATACGTGATAAGGATACGTTGTGATCACGAGCTCACTTAAACCTTTCTAACACCTAGACTTTATAGTAAAAACAATTGAAAGTTCAAGGTTTTATAAATACGCGAAGTGATAGTAGTGTGTAGGTGGGCGTCCTGACCCTCTCGTAAGGGGTGATATTGATCGAGAGGCATTGTCGTCTGTTCGTTTTAAACTCGTTGAGTCATACCGGGACATTTCGCAAAAAAACAGTTGCACGTTTGCTACTTTCATTGATTTATTTCGAATGTACACTATGATTGGCTTTGTTATAAAACGGACATGTAAATTTACCTACTTGTAGACCTTGCTATACCTTGAAGTAATTTGTGGTTCGCCGTAGTAAGTTATATGCATAATTTACACCGTCACGTAAAAGGAAAAGTCTACCATTATATTTTTACAGCCGGATAAATATTGCTTATGTATATTATCACGCAACCCTGTAAGTTCTTGATGGCCTTCGAAACTGAAGTTAATTCCTCAATTTATTACACTAGATGAGTTTACCACTCGAAGGAATTTTGTATTTTTATTAATTACTGTTTTATTTATAACGTTTTAATATTTATTATGTATTTGCATATGCTCTTATTCCTGGTTATCTACCTACGCAACAACCTGATCTCAGCCGTAAATGCAAACGTTCCCAATATATAAAAATTATTCTATTCTTTGAAAAATAAAAATAAAGTACCAAGCACTTTTCGAACAACAAATGTAAATATTAACATGCAGGAATTATTTTAAAGCGGAGTTCTTAATTATAAATTATGTAAGTTTCTCCGCTATAATACTTTTCAGATGTAAATACTACCATAGTTTATTATTAATTAATTTCTAGGAAGTATGAAAATGATTACTCTTTAATAAACACAGACTTCACTAGCTTCTATTGACGCATAATAAGTAACCAACAAATAAGTGAAAAGTATTGAAAACTACTCATTTATAGTTTTTCAATACGTATTTTTGACTTACTCTCACTTAAATATATTTGTAAAGTATGTTGATTTATTTAAAAGTTGTTTGCTTTCTTACATTGAATAAGATAGAGCGATATAAAATATTATCAGAGCAAGTATATCAGCAAATATGCCTCGCCTTACTGACATTATATAACTATGAAATAATCTTTACAAATACTAATCCTCGTTAGTATAGGTTTTTATGAAATTATTAAAATAAGTGTTTTATTCAGTACATATGCAGTTTTTTTACTAAGAATCATATGTGCGCGTGTTGCGTGTCTGTAGCCACAACAAAAAAAAATTCGTTACCGATTTTGAATTAAACTGTATATTTAGTTACTTTTAAAATATTTGGGTTTTATCAAATTTTGGTTAAAATTCATACGGTGCTAAAGTAAATTTTGTGAATATCTCGAAAACTGCTACTTTATTGAAAAAAGCGAAGACATTTATAAAATAAAATTAAATATAAAACAACTTTCCTTAATACATGTTTTCTAGAGTAATAACTAATCCCTAAAAAACCAATGGTCCTTAAAATAAATTTTATCTATATCGGAAAAATGTCATTTATAACAAACTCTATAAGTACTTTTTAATGATAAGTCAATTCTAGATAATATGAAAATTTGTTTCAACATCTTAAACATTTCTAAAAGATTTTATTACTACTGAGGACGATAACTATCGAAACGTTTATATATATATATATATATATATATATATATATATATATATATATATATATATATATATATATATATATAGCGTCAGTTTTTGATTAAAATAAATTGAAATAGAATTTGGTATTTGGTATTGAAACGAACGTCGAACCGAAGGTTATGTATATTGTATTACATAAAGACAAAAGTGTATGATAAATAAATAAATTTAGCCAGGTAGGGTGTATATGGAATATATTACTTTTTCACAATACAAAAAATTGGCATACTTGTATAGGTTTAATTGTTTAATTGGGTTAGTCGGCCTATTTCCACAGCTTTGTTCGCTTTTTTAACGCGACGTTTCGGAAGCGGACTCTGCTTTCGTCATCAGACTGTCTTGCGAAGGACTATTTTTCCGCACTTGAGTCGGATTTTTTCTCTCAAGCACTTGACTACTCCCAGATTCGAACTTGGTACCTTTGGGTTGTGACACCTTTACCGCTGAGCCACTGAGTAATCCAATATATATTTTTTTTAGCACTTTATAGATGTTTCAAGCTATTCTGAAAAGTTATAATTCAGGGCCGTACCGAGTTACTAATTCTGTATTGTGTTTTTGTAACTGTGGTTTATATTATATTTGTATTATATTACAAAAACACTTACAATACTATAATAAAAATAACTGATCTTTGAAGTCGAGGATAATCTGAACTCTTTTTGTTTGGCACTTTTTGACGTATCTCTAAAAATAAAGTGGTGGGGGTATTCAAAGGTTTCCTTAAATCACCACCCGTATCTTCGAAACGGCTTATCCAATTTTAACAAACTTGGGCGCGTTGCAAAGAGCTTTTCTTGGGCTACAAATGCTAAAATAATTGAAGTTTTGTTAGTGTCACATGTCGTCGCTAGAGGGCTTTGTTCGACATTCCGACAGAAACAGTTAATTTTCGCAAAAAAATTAAATGCATTGGTATGACTTTTTTTCATGAACAAGTAGCTAAATGATGCCTAAACAAGCTCGCGAAAACCGCATCTCAATATCTTGTTCCTAACCTAAAATATCGGCCAAAGAAAACTTTATACGAAAATCCCTTAAATTTTTTTTTTTTTTGACTATATTTTTCTGGAATTGTTTCTATTATGTAAGTTGTGGCTCTAAAAAGGAGCGATTTAAAGGAGGAAGGTTTTTAATGCCCCCGTAAATGCTCGAAATGCTGACCATCACGCTCTATGCATTGCTGAAGCCTCTCATGAGTAGACAAAACTGCAGCTTCAATTTCGGCTCTCGGTATGTTACGTATTACGTTACGAATCCGGTTTTTCATATCTTCTCTAGTAGTAGGTTGAGTTCGAAATACGATGTCCTTTAAGCGCCCCCATAAATAAAAATCGAGGCAAGTTAACTCTGGCGATCGCGGAGGGCATGGAAACAGACTTCCTCTTCCAATCTACCGCTGTTGAAATACTGCATTAATATGCTCTCGCACATTAATAGCAAAATGTGCTGGGCAACCATCCAACTGCAAAAACAATTTTTGCCTTGTTTCCAGAGGCACATCTTCCAACAACAACGGTAATTGATTGACCAAAAAGTCAAGAAATACATTGCCATTTAGGGGTTGCTCGAAAAAATATGGCCCAATAATTCTGCCTCCCAGTATGCCACACCATACATTTAAACTCCAACGTCCTTGGCGCTGAACTTCACGCAACCAATGGAGATTTTCTGCAGACCAATAACCCATATTGTGCAGATTGACTCTCCCGTTACTACTGAAGGTGGCTTCATCGGTCCAAAGAATTTGAAATAAAAATTCTCTATTTTCGCGTATCATGCCTAACATCCAATGGGAATAGTCTAACCTTCGATCAAAATTTTCCTCTTTCAAAGCCCGATGCAAAACGACATGATATGGGTGCATTCTTAAAGTAATTAAAAAAAGTTTAAACGAATACCTATATATTTTGATGGCCATTAGAACTTAGCTATGGTCCTTCAAAATATTTTGAACCGTTGACCGTGATATACCCAACTCAGTGGATAATGCTCTTGTGCTAACATGAGGATTTCCTTCAATATAGCCCAGTACACGGTTAATATTTTCTTGTGTTCTTCCAATTCTTTGCCGTTGAAACGTAGGCCGAAAACTATCATTGGCTCGTAAGCTCGCCACTAATCGGGGAACAACTCTTACATCGCAAGGACGCCGATTTGGATATCGAGCCGCGTAAACTCTTTTAGCTACTGCGGCATTCTGAAGACATTCAAAATAAACCGCAAGCATATCAACAGCTTCATTATTCGTAAAACGCATTTTGAAAGCACAAAAATTGTTCAAAGTAACGCGAACGTATTGACAACTATTGGAATTTGAGGATTATGAATGTTTTGTTTTGGTATCTGTTTCCATTGCCTGCTTCTTCTATTCGTATATATCCATAGTGAATATGCATTTAAACAAACAACAAATAGGCCTTTCGTATAACTTTTAGCATTGCTTGCTTGTCCGTAGTAATTTCAAAAAGGGTGATTTTATTCTGGTGTATAATTTTACAAACATTTAAAATCGCAATTTCTAGTAATTTCAAAAAGGGTGATTTTATTGTGGTGAATAAATTTACAAACATTTAAAATGTCAATTTCTAGGTAACCTATACAGAGCCGAAATTGAAGCTGCAGTTTTGTCTACCCATAAGAGGACTCAGCATTACACAGAGTGATGGTCAGCATTTCGAGCATTTACGGGGGCCTTAAAAACCTTCCTCCTTTAAATCGGTCCGTTTTAGGGCCACAACTTACATAATAGAAAGAATTCCAGAAAAATATAGTTAAAAAAAAATAGAAGATTTTCGTATAAAGTTTTCTTTGGCCGATATTTTAGGTTAGGAACAAGATATCGAGATGCGGTTTTCGCGAGCTTGTTTAGGCATCATTTGGCTACTTGTTCATGAAAAAAAGTCATACCAATACATTTAATTTTTTTGCGAAAATTAACCGTTTCTGTCGGAATGTCGAACAAAGCCCTCTAGCGACGACTGTGAAACTAACAAAACTTCAATTATTTTAACATTTGTAGCCCAAAAAAAGCTATTTTCAACGCGCCCACGTTTGTTAAAATCGGATTAGCCGTTTCGAAGATACGGGGGGTGATTTAAGGAAACCTTTGAATACCCCCCACCACTTTATTTTTATAGATACGTTAAAAAGGGCCAAACAAAAAAAGGTCAGATTATCCTCGACTTCAAAGATCAGCTATTTTTTTATTAGGTTAATATAGCAGAATTCACAGAAACATCCCTTTTTTAGATTCAAGATTGCAAGTTGCAGAACTTAATTCATTTTCGAGAAAATCAGTAGTATAGCTTGAAAATAAATGGTATTCGATTGCGGATTAGCGCTTATATTTGTACCACTCGTCAGATTGTATATCCTTCCCATTCTAATACATGCCATTTGAGATAGAACGTAGTCATTCACTACTTTACAATAACGCTACAACCGGCAGTTTCTACGTTCTATCTGGAACGGCAAGTGTTAGAACGATAAAGATATATATATATATATATATATATATATATATATATATATATATATATATATATATATATAAAGGTGGTCCAAAAGTCTGGAACAAAATTCATAATTTCCAAAATAATTATTTTTGGAAACTTCTTAACAATGGAAATTCAAATCCCAAAATTTAAAACAATCGATTAAGGTAGAACAAAATGCGACCTTTTCAATGCGTCACTTTTTTCCTTTCTGGAACGCATAACAAATTAAAAAAAACACTTTCGAATTTCAAAAAAGTAAATTTTATTTCTGTAACAAAGTAATCAGACTTATGCTAAGTCAGCTAATGATCACCGGAGATGTTCTAGAAAAGAAAAAAGTGACGCATTGAAAATGTCGCATTTTGTTATACCTTAATCGATTGATTAAAATTTGGGATTTGAATTCCCATTGTTAAGAGCTTTCCAACTATGTGCCCCTTTCCATTTAAATTTATTTTACAAAATGGCGCGTGGCCGGCATCTTGAGTTTTTGGTAAAAATTGTTTATGCTAAAATGTGCCCAACAAAAATAATGATGAACACTGTACATATAAACGCTAATCCGCAACTGAAAGTTATTCATTTTACGAACTATACCTATCTACTCTGTTTTTCTACTAAAAATGCAGTTTTATTTCCAACATAAATGCCACACTTACCTTCAAATATAACCCCCACATCTTTAAGAAATCGCTATATGGATTTGTTCAATATTTTTTCATCTTTAGGGGTCTGAATAGTACGGTATGCTGTTTTTTTAGTACGGTCCGTAAATTGAATTGTGTGAAGGTTTCATTAACGCATTTGGGGATGACAGAGAAAATTTATTGTGTTTCAAATTACTAGTGTAAAATTATGGTATATTTGGGGTTAGATGGAGGGGGGGGGGATTAGCTCATTACGACCTCTACTTTGTTAGAGTAGCGCTCTAACCAACTGAGCTATCGAGATACAAGCCCCAATTGATGTAAATTTTGTCTATGATTTATATGGTTTTAATCCGATTCTATACGTTCGATATGATGAGAGCGGAATTAAACATTGGCCGTTGATAGAAAAACAGGCGACACGCTACATGGTTAGTCTAAAATTATTGTATAATAATTAATTAATACCATGAGCTCAAGTTAGCATCCGATTTTTAACTTTATCCTAGCGCTTTACAGGAGTTGGTCGAAAATATTATTTTTGTGGTTCTCAATTGTCTACAATTAGGCTAACATTATGGTTATAAAATACGTCATTTTATTATTGTTAAAACAAGAAGCTAAAAATGATTTTTATAAAATTTGTCTCCAATTTCTATTGTTTGATTTAATTGGCAAATCCTGTAACAATCACTTACACTTCATTTCATATTGATTGCCCATACCACTTATATCGTTTGACAACCATGATTCCAAACTTGCAAAATTTACGTCAACGTTATTATAGAATCTAGAACTCTCGCGATTTGATAATAAAGGTTGAGCATAGTATGATTGGTTGATGTATTTAGTTGTTTTTTTGCGAATTAATTAATGGGGAGTAATAAGGCCCACTTAAGAATAATATTTTATTTATTTAAAAACTGAACAAGATATGGTCAAAGGCAACATAAGTGAAAACTTAAACATATTTTTATGAAGAATATAAACAAAACAAGTCTTTTTAATATACGTAGTAAAAATAATCCATATAAAAAAAAACAAAAAAAAAACTGAGCCTTATTTTTCGAATAAGCTGATAAGGCCCAAAAAATAATAAATATTTATTTGGAACATCTTGTGCATATGAACTCATCCTCAGCGTCAGAAGTAAAGCAACTACACTCTTCGTGAACCCAAATTCGACACAACGCACAAGAACGCATGTCTAGTTGCTGAGCGGTTTGACACAGGTAAAAAAACCAAGGAGTTCAATTATGCTTTGTAATTATGAGCGCTTTTTCTTACTTTGGATGAGTTTGCAGGTAAATTTAGTGTTTCCAAAAAAAAAAAAAACGTTAAACGATTTATTTTCGTAACCTGAACATTTTTCTTGTCTTTAACGTTGCGGTTGTGGTAAGCCAGATGGCTCAGGTATTGGCGCTTGTTCTTTTGCGTTTTTGTTTCAATTCGACTGAGAAAATCAGTCTTGTGTTTAAACTGATTGTTGCATACATTCTTATCATTTCTTATAAGCGTTTTTTTTTTTTTAAATAAGCTTCAACGTGAAATCAGAAAGAGGCAAACCGCTTTCATCAGAATAAGAATCTCGTTGCGCAGGTCTTCACGAGAGAGTATATGGAGCAAAAGCTTCGTCTGGTATGACAATTAGATTAAATGAGAAAATAAATACTCATAGTTTGGAATCTACTAGTTATATTTGCTACTGTGTTAGACTTTTACCAAACAGGTGCAAATACTACTGAGAATCTGTCCTTATTTAATCCGCAGTCCGGATGTTGGCCCCAAAATTTTAGCAACTCGCCTTTCCAAAAGTGTTCAAATGATCTAAATGTAGCCTTATCGAGACGCTGTAACCCATGAGTCGTGTTGCATGGGCAGCAACTCAATATCAGGTGTTTCTGGATTGCTTGCAATTGAAATGTTCAAATGGCACTTGGCACCATGGACTACCAGTATAATTTTTTCAGCAGGTTTATATTTTGAGAAGTGTTCCAACCATTCACAAAAGTTTTCATGCTTTCTTTTGGACTCATAGAAACTTCCGTTTCCACTGCCATGTTATCCGAGCTGGTGGGCTTTTGACTACATCCCTTAAATAAAATCAATGGATCAATGCAGTTTTCCAACGCATTAACACAAGCCACAATGGTCACATTCTCTCCATGCTCTTATGACACTAAATGCACCCTCTTAGATCCTTTCATGTTGTAGAGTCTGCCTGGTGAATATTTTAGATCAAACTGTTATCATATGGTATTCAATTTTTCAAAGTAATCTTTTACTATTGGTCGGTTTAATTTGGCAGACCTAGCAGGATTCATTGGTGCGCCTTGCGTTTGCTAATGCGAGGATGACGTTTTAGAAGTCTTTTCCATTAACGCCTTTGTCTCCTTTCTTCCGAAATAAATCAACACGAATGATTTTAACAAAATTAAAAACACTTTCTCGGAGAGGTTTTGGGGCACTTTAAAAAGTATTCTTAAAATACGTCGGGGAAAGCCTATTTGCTGTTCGATACTCCTCTGTGAGTAAAAGTCTAGAGATTCCTCCATCATTTCACTGTTCTAATTAGCACGTAAGCCTCGGCATTTATATTTTCCCATTTGCAAAAACAAAAAAACGTAACTTAAGATAAGGAAGGCACAGTAAAGTTTCTAAAAATAAGACCCGGACCTTATTTTCAAAAATTAATGAAATACATAAATAACAAAACCAACTGGAACTGAAATACAATCTAACCTCACATTACTCGAAACCGAAAGCCTACTAGATATACTTACAGCTTTAGAATACGTTAAAGTCCTATATTTTAAGCCATTAACCTTGATATATTTGTTACAATTTAATCACACAACATATGCACACGAAAATGACTGGAAATACAGCACACACGTGCTCCCGTTTTGGTAGCTGTATTTCGTCTGACGTAACAGACAACATACCGCGAGCAAGGCTAATTCGATACATTATAGGCGGGAATTTTAAATGTGGGCCTTATTTTTATCGACGAGCCTTATAACCCTCTTCTACCTTATGTATTTTGTCATTAAATTATATTCTCCAGCTTTTTCCCTATCCTTTAGATGCTTTAAATTAGATTAAGCTCATTTCTCTGAATAACTGTCCTGCCCAGATGGCACTTAGTATTTTCTGGTAACCTCCACTTGTTTTTCAGAATTTTTTGATGTTACCTTTAATGGTCTATTGAGAGGTTTTTTGATCCAAATGAAGTGCAGATTTAATACTAATCTTCTTGACTGCATGACAAAAGTTTTCGAACAGACTTATTACTTATTATTATTATTATTATTATTTCCGCCTACTTTACACCAACACGTATAAGTGTCTGACTACACTATGCGTTTTGCCGGTCCCGTTTAGCGGGAGCGTTTCGGCTGGACGACCAAAACACATGGTTTTAAACGTGATCGTTTACATTATCCGGTGGCGCCGCATCTGTGGGAGGCGACTTCATCATGCTGAGGTCGGCCTGGACGACGGGATGGCCGGACGGCGACAAAAATGCATACATTTAAATACGACTGTTCACACTGTCCTGTCGTACCGCGCGTTTTGTAAAAAATGTTCGACGTTGACAGGTTTATTGAAAACGTGCAAGAGAATACTGCTTTGTGGGACAAAAAGTTGAAAGATTATAGTGATAAGAATGTACGAGATAAATGTTGGACTTGGATACGCGAAAATATGTATGAAATGCGGATGGAAATAAGTGCTGCAGAAAAGCAGGAAAAAGGTGAGGACATCTACTTATTATATTTTTCCAAAAATGTGATAAAAAGCGACGTGTAATGATGCATGGTTTAATTATGTGTTATTGCTATAGTACATATTATTTTGCATGAATTGTGAAACTATTATTAATGTTAGTAATGTACATATATGAATGAGACTTATTAATACATATGATCGTTTTGGAATAGAACAACTCCGATTCCCATGAAATAGTTAGAAAAGAATTATCTAACTGTCGTTCCTTCAGTGTCTTCATAATTTACGCCATCTCTTCTGCGTACGAAATTGTGTAATATACAACAAGCCTTCACAATATCGTCAACAAAATCGAGAACCCCGAACGTGCATTCTACAAATGATCTGCATCTCGATAGTCGGTAATTATAAACCCTACGTTGCGGAGTGAGTCCGCGTTGAGGGTATGGTCGCAAAAGATTCGTATGAAGCTTAAAAGCTTCATCCCCTACCATGACAAAAGGCTGCGCATCTACATTTGTATTTGGTATACATCTAGGTGGTGGTAAATTTAATGTGCTGCTATATAACTTTCTGCCCAATGCACTGTCTCGAAAAACAGCAGAATCTCCTTCTTTGCCATATGTGCCTACGTCAATAGCTATGACGCAAAGGCTTGCATATGCAATGACCATAAGAACAACAGAGAAGAATTTCTTGTAATTGAAAAAGTTCGAGCCGGAGTTCTTCGGTTTTGTGCACCTAATGTGCTTGCCATCTACGGCACCAACACAATTCGGGAACTTCGTTGTCTTATAAAAGGTTTCAGCTATTTCCAGCCACCTTTCTTCTGTTGGTTCAGGCATTTCTAATTTCTTTAGGCAGGACCAAATAGCTTGACAAGTTTCCCTTAATATTGCGGCGATCGTGCATTTCGCGAAGTAAAATTCATACTGCAAAGCAGTGAAGGTTGTTCCAGTTGCCAGATACCTTAAAAGAAATGAACGACAGTATTGTATGCAATATCCTCATCACTTTAGGTCATCACAAAATACTACTTCAAACTTTATACATAGTGTAACATTCAAAATTGCAATTACCTACAAGTATGGCGCATCCCCGGCCAATTAGACAATCTCTGTCGAATTGCCGTGGAATGCTTTGTCAAGTACTTCTGTTAATAATGTCAAACTCCCCCCCCCCCTCCCAACGTTACTCCCAACGTTATTATGACTAAGGACTGTTTCTTTACAGAGACAGCTTTCTCGAGACTCTACATCAGGGAAAAAGTGGCGATGCTGCTCCACAGAGAAGGAAATACATATATGCGGATAGTATGTGTTCTGCAACCTACCTCAATGCCCAGTTTTTTTTTATCTGTTTTGGAAAACACTACAGGAGCTATATCAAAATGAATGTGACCGACGTTTCATTTCAGCACTTCAGGGAACGTAGCCGAATATGAGGGAGAACAACTAAGACAATCTGATCATGACAATACCATTGAAGAAGAGGAACCTATTGTATCGGGACCTCGTAATGAGAATGTTACAGCGAAACGGACTTGCAAGAAATCTGGCATTACAGCTTTCCAAAGCAAATGATGGACAGTGCGAAACGGGAGGAGGAAGATGCAGATAAAGCGTTTTTAATCTCCCTTCTGCCAGATTATAAGGCATTAAATGCAGAACACAAAATAGATTTTCGCCTACAGGCTTTACAGTTTTTGAGAGGAATTAAAAGAAGAGTAGAACATACCCCACAAACTCCGCCACCTCTACGCGACATCATTTCCCACCAAAATTATCAGTTCCATCTTGCCATACCATTCCCTTCGCCATATGAATACACTCCCCAATATCAAGATTTCCGTAATCCTTCACCGACTTCTTCGCAGTATTCGTACCCTTCACAGTATCAATATCCATCAGCTTCCCATACCCCTATACCGACACCCTCACGTCATCCTTCTTCTACATCTCAACAACAAAGCGCATCAACTTCGTCTGCAAATGTATCCGAGTACTCAACCGACTCGCCCAATTGGTGTGAAATGTAACACGTGTATTGATAATGTATAAGCATATGAATAATAAAAAGTAGTTTACAACATACCTAATGTTATTGTCAATCGTTCCGCTGCACTTATGGGAGTTATGGGATTTTCTTGCTTACTAATGTCTGGAAGTATGAAGTTTAACAAGACATCAAATGATGTAATCGACATCCGGTAATATTCAAAAAATGTTGTTACATATTTCCTTATGTTTACGAAAAACTTATTAAATTTTTCGTTTGTTGAGCGCTGTGCGTGAAATGGGTGGACCCAATATGTCCGTTCCACCGGTGTTTTTAACAAGCCCTCGGCTTCAAGGGCACAAATAACTTTTAATTTTGGCAACATTGCGACTGTTTAGTATAGACTGACCCATTTCGCGGGATGATGTACACGGATGACGATTCATCCGGTAAAAATGCTCCCGCTAAACGGGACTGGCAAAAACGCATAGTGTAGTCAGACACTAATGTTCAAAATTAATCGGAAGTGTTATAAAATGGCAATGAACCGTTAGAGTTAAATAAGTAAATTTGAATTTTACAAGAAATTATGCAAATCGACTCAAAATCCTGATGACCTATATAAATCCAGTTTATTTAAAAAATCAAAGGTTAAAATCATTTCCGACAAAACCGAATACGACACGCTGCACTTTCTTATTCACAACTACATGCATACTATTATATATAAACGCGACTTTTATTATTTCCATAATATACAACGTGTTCAGGGAAAGTTGTAATGACAAAAATAGAAAAGATATAGGATTAGTGAAACACACGAAAGGTTTGCGATTACATTGTTTTTATTGTACAAGATGGCGTTTGAAAAACCACGTTTAATAGATTATACGTGAATAGTAGGCGATGGCCGATGATTATGTAACAAGCAACCGTATCAGTAAGTGACGGATATTAAAAACAAATATTCAAAAACGATTTTAGTGTTTTGCATTTACACGTCACCAAATCCCACCACCACCTACTATTTTTAGAAGTAATAGAAAACTATAACTGGTGCACTTACCTTTGCGCAGTTACTCCCCCAACGTGCATAAGTTTGAGGTACACGCTTCAGCAAAACGCAAATATTTGATTATATACTTTTTAATAGGTTAAACACATTTAATTACTAACGTTTCAATGTCAAATCAATATAGCAAGCAAAAACCAGGACGTATGATTTCCTGAAATGGAAGAAGTTTTGCCAGTTAAGTTAATAAGGACACACTCGTTCATTTCCTACGAAGTTGGACAGTTAGTTTAACATCAGAAGTCGATACATGTCGTTTCATCTCTTTTTCTACTACTAAGAACTTGTCTACATCTTATAAATTAACAGCAACGGTATATTATGTAGAAAAAAGATACATATTTTTTGTGAGTAAAAGTGAAGATACCAGCAATATAGGATTTGCTACGATTAATTTCAATAACAAAATTATTATTCTTTACAAGGAAATGATTGGTTGATACAAATCCCCGGTTGAGAATTTATCTTGAATAATGACAAGCAGGCAAGCAGATGTTTCTTTAACCGAGGTTAGGTATTTTTTCTTATGGTTGAAATAAGACCCCCTTCGTCTCTGTTTTTTGTTGTGATGTAGAAAGATCGGTACCTCGACAGATGTTCGATTTTATTGTGTAATTTAATTGAAATGTGATTGATTCAATGTCTGCAAGGCGTATTAAAAACTTTTACTTGACATGATAGAGGCGTAAACATATGTATATTTAAAAAAAAAAAAAGCTGAAAATACATTCTGTTGCTAATTTGTTTAATTTTAATATTAGTAATAATGATCTCGCGAATAAAATGTTCCCAATTTGTTAATTATTAATTGTATAAGGTGCCACTCAAAAGTCTTTAACTAAAACAACCCGATTTAACTAAACTTACCTTAGTCTACTGTTTTTTAGTTTCGACCCTAGATGGCCCTGAAGTAAAAAGTTTTTTGTTCTAAATTTAATACGGCTTATGGCTATTTGGTGTGTTTACATTGTTTTGTGAGATAATAAATCCTATATCAAAAGAATGATTAATATCAATCCATGGGCGGAGGACTAACCGGTGTGAAAAGAACGGTCAGTTAGAGCGGCCAAAATCTCCGAAGATGCACGAAGTATTACTCTCGTGCATTTTAAATTAAATTTATTCATCAGACACAAGCAGACTAAATCATGGAGATTAAAAAGTTAATTTAATTAATAAGCACCGCATTACAAAGGGTTGTTAATTATTACATCTCCAAAACGTTACATATTATCAAGCTGGAATTTAATTTCATCAATGAATCTAGTTTAAAACATGAAAAGAATTGTCCACCGCACTATCGTCTAAAGAGTTGATAGTACAAACCGCCAAATTATATCTCGGAAACAGTACATACTATCAAGTTGAAATTATTATATATATATATATATATATATATATATATATATATATTCAAGTGTAAGTAGGTATTTTTATATAAATTAAGGCTGGCAGCAAATATTTCTACAAGCCTATATAACGTATTAAAAGAAAAGACAGTACAACTCTGGTAGATGTGTGAATTAGCATTGTTGTTTGTTGTTTATATTTATATTTCTGTAGAGGTGGTCGTGAGCGAACGGGTACAGGATACCGCTTGGTTATTAATTGTAAGAGGCAATTGCCAAGTGGGTACATACTCCCGGGTCCAGATGACCTCGAATTTTATTTTTATTGTTTTTATTGTTGTGTAACCTGAGAAAGGGACGCTGAATTTTTCTAACGCACTCAAACTTATACATCGGTCACGATGTTATGAGTTATTTTGGATCAACTTGTTTAAGTAGAATTGTTTGCCTGCGAACTAATTACGATTTATATGTAGTTTATTCTAATTTTACGTATATATTTTGTGCTAAACAATTGTGTATGTGTAAATTCCGTGTCTATTTTCTGTTGTCTTTCCCTTTACCTTATTATCATCTGTGCAATTTTACTATTGTTGTATTTTATATGTACCGTAATTTGTCTTATTGTTTTATGTGCTTATTTACTTAAAGACCGGCATGATTGGTTTTATTGGGCCATTGGTATTACGATTTTTATTCTGATTATTTATGACACAATTGTGGGTGACTACATGGTTTTTTTTATTGTTTATGTTTAACTAAACTGCTCTTTATTTATTTTTCTCTTAATGTTATAATTTTGTACGCACTCTAACCTGATTTAATGGTGTTTTGTTATATATTGAACCCTTTCAGTGTTTTCTTTTACTTTTACTTAATTTTAATTTGAGTAGTTACAATGTTTACCTGCCCCACATGATGCAACACTTAACCTCGTCCAGCCTATCTCGGTCAAATAGCACAACGTACCGACCACTACACGGCCAATTCGTTTGATCAGATTTGAGGTTTGCGAGTAATTAAATATCAGTCCCATATTATATGCCAAAAAGTGAAAGGGGTTAGGGCTTGAATATATCTTTTATTAAACATTTGATACTGACGCAACCTTCTCTCTTCTACAAAACTGTCTGTCAAAAATAGCCTTAACTTAATTTTCCATACGTAAACTGTTCGAGATAAAAATGCAACTTTTTGTTGTATTAAAACTTGTTGGGTTCTTTTGTGATCGTCAAGGTACAAGTGAAAGTAACAATAGATTGTTTGATTTTCTAAGTTGCAGTGGTTTTTGAGTTAAACTTTTCGTATTGCCATTTAGATTTGATTTCCGAAATTGGCAATTATATATTTTGTTGATTAATTAATTGAAAATAGGAAATTTTAAAGTTGAATCTAAATTAGTTTTCCTGTAAATTTTTATAAAAGGTTTCGTTAAAATAAAATACAAGTTGTAGATAAGAAAAGTTCGATTGAAATTGTTGGATGCGATAATTCCTTGGTTTGTTTGTTTAAGCAGGGACTGTTGATGTTAATTTTACTTACCGCGTTTAGTAATTGACGCCGTTTTTCTGCCGTAGTATAGTATCTCAATCCATTTAGTGTTAAATAATTATCGTTATTGTTTAAGGAATAAATCTGTGGACGACAATTTGCACTTGAGTCGTGCACGTCGCAGAGTCAGCAGTTTGTTGTCATGATAAGGTTTAGTTGAGAAAGATGGTGCAATGTTATGGGGAGGGGAAGAAGCTGTTTTTTGAGCGGTTAATTTTCGCGGGGATTCTCGATTTGACTTTCGTGAGTAAGAGATGTGATCTGTGATCTTGGGGGCGTGCCTTTTCGAATACCTGGAGGACCAAACTTTTGGAGAAGTTGTTTGTAACTTAAAGTATCCTCCTGGTTATTTATTTTGAAGTTACGGACCGTGGGATCAATTAACGAACATTTATCCAAGCGATATGCTTATTTAAGTGCATCTTAGTGGTGGATCGTGGTCGCGCTTAAGGCGGATTTATATTACCGAGTAAAACCATTGTGAAGGAACGTTTTGCCCCCCCCCCCATAGGTCAGCTGCAACAGACGAAAGTCTCACAGTAAATAATTTTGTAAATATACCTTTTTTTTCATTTTAATAATTAAACAGACTTGTAAATAGAGCTACCGAATTAATGGGACATTAAGCAGATAGTGTGTAAATATATCTCGTGTGTAAAATCGATTCATTTTGTGGACATAAACTATATAACGTCCTGACCAATTAAGTTCAACGTATCAGATTCAGACTGGGAAACTGCCACATTGGTTTGCCGATCGAGGACAATCTGCTAGTATCCTGAAGCCGTTCCCGTTGCTTTCGTTGCTGCCCGGTGGAGAAGGTAACTCAATATTGCACGTTATTGTGTATATCTTTTGTTCGTAAACTTGGTGAAATTATTTGTTGACGATCGAATAAACGTAGTCGTTTGTTTTGGTGTTATTTTGCGGAATTTGATGCTTTCACGTCGTCAGAATAAAAGTTGACGAACTGCTTTTATTTGCGATATCTTTGGCATCTTGTTTTTTTTATTATTTAATTAAATGTACTGCAAATTTATGTATATGAACATTTCGCATGGTAAAATTGATTTTTAGTGACCAATTGGTAACGTATTGTTTTGAATTTATTCATATTTATATAATTCTATTTCCGTAGTTTAAAATTAAAGGCCACTTGGTAAGCTTACAAGGTTGACCATTTTATGTTCCCGTTTTCTAGTATTTAAGATTTTAAATCAATCCGAAACCAGTGTAAATAAATCTATGTATCTGTGTGCTTTTTGAGATATATTTAGATATAATAGACGAACAATTAATTGAATTTTATGGTGTTAATTTGTGATCTTCTCCCGACCAGTGAAAGCAATAATTTACGAAGAGTAGTAATTTTATTATTCAAACTAAAGAATTAATTGGGAGCTAAATTTTGATTTCAATTTTGTTGATTCATTTTAAAAGTGATCATTGGTAATTTTCCTACCCTTTAAGCATTCAGTGTCATGCAGTTTATTGAGTTTTATTAAATATTTTGTGTTGTTTAACGTAACCGATTAGAAGAATTTTGAATGACGTTTATCTAGTTGATGTCTAATTATCTTAGTTTGGAGTTCAATTTATGACAGAGCTTTGGAATTGAGTAGTATTTAAATTTGAGTTACTGAGATTTAAGCGCAACATTTAACGGCATTGAAACCCAACAGCTGATTTGTGCCCACGCTATTTTGGTATTTGAGCGTGTGCATATTTTTAAGATTTGTTCTAGAGCTAAAGTTTCGAAGCATCTCCGACGTGCTCCTGGAGATAGCCAACGTAAGGTAAATGAGATCCTTTGACTGTTGAAGGGTGATTTATCTACGTGTGCCCAGGTGTATTCTTACCGATTTCGTCTTAATAACAGTCTGGCGCCTCTTTACTTGACTATATTTTAATTACGACGTACCCTCATTTGCGGCTCTCGATAATACGACTAACCACCTTCAGTATTTTTAAATTCAAAAACACACCCACGCCGCCTGTCCCACGGAGCTAGTGCGGTGCACTCTAATTATTTGTTGCCTGCCGTTTTAGTTTCATTTTCGACCGTAACACGATTTAATTAAACTTATCTTAGTACAATGTTTACATGTGTACAATGTGTACATAGATTTGCGATACAACAGATCCGTTATCAAATTATGATTAATATCAATCCATAGGCAGAGAACAGGGGCTTCTTAATAATTTGATATTCCTATTTACTACGCCAATGAAATAGGCTTTTGTATAAAATTTAGATTCAGCAACTTATTTTCTATCAGCCTCATGTAGCTTATACCAAAATAAGCTGAATTAAACTAAACTTATCTTTCCAGCATTTTTTCTTTCAATAATTAAATTTTAGTGTAATATGTTGATGTCTTCTTGTTAGTGTCATACGTCATTTTCTATAGCGCGGAATATTTTAATCATACGTATTGGTATTTAGGCACATCATTTTTGTGTGTAATTATCTTGCTTGCATTTTTGTATTAATTTATTATATTCAAAAGGGAGATTCCTGAATCGGTATGTTAAGAAAAGTTTCTGATTTCGTATGTTCAGAAAACATTCTTAATCCCGTACATCATAATATTTGTAAAGTTGGAAAACTGAACTATTATGGTCTAATTTCGTAATGAAGGAACCCTGCAGCTTGCACAATATGGCGTTCGTTAATTATATGCAGGGCACAAAACGTTGTTTCGTTTCAGAATATTATACTACCTTGTATATTGAATGTGCAAAACGCAAGTGCATATCCTTTTTTGTTCAAGTTACGTTATTAAGCGGACAAATTAGATGAATTGTTATACAAATATTAGTTTTACAACATTTAGGAAACTTGAATACAGTGTTAATAGAACACATGTTATGTTTTAAAATATAAGTACAGGAGTGCATAACCTGCACCATTGTTATTTGTTGACATAAGTCATAAATTTAAGTTATTACATTCAACCTAAATTTTCATTTTAAAATAATTCTACTAAGATAGTCTAATGTTGGTATTAACAATTGACATTACTATCGTAAAGCTTTGCGAGAAGTTAAGCACAATTATCTTTTGTATTTATGCAGAATTTAACCAACAGATATTATTTTGATTTTATTGAATATACAACTATACTGACTTCCATAAAAATTGTAACACCTAGAATTTATTGAACGATTTTATTGAAATTTTCGTGAACGATGGCTTTCATTAGAACAAACCATTAAAATTTGAAAACAAAAGAACAAAAACAAAACTATAGGAGAATTGTTTTAAAATAATCAGAACTCTTGAAAATCGACCAGCGTCTCACCTATATACTTGTAAAATTTCAAAATATCGATGTACAACATGAAGGGTTCCGATAGTTCCCGCAGTAGATTTGGATAGTACTCAGAAAGTTATAAATGAAATTCTAATGACTGAAAGCAATCCGATTAATAATTAATGTGTTAAACAAACAAATTTGGGTTTAGCAACAAAGCTAAAGGCTTAGAATCATTAAAAACTAATTTTTTTTCATAGAAGTTTTGAGCTTAAAATATATATTTTATGAAAATATCTGGTGTGGAACACCACACGACCTTCCAACCTACAAAATGGAAATTAAAAGAAAAGAAATAATTTTAATAACATTTTTTTAGAATAATTATGCAACCTATTTTATAATAAGTTCATTACAGAAATAGGCAACACTGTAAAAACAAAAAGAATAATCTATGTCAAACAGACGTTTAATACTTCATATTAAACAGAGATTAATAAGACATCTTAGATGCTAACTTAGAATATTAAAAGCAATTAAATAATTTTAATTATAATTTTTACCTTCCAACCAACACGTATAGAAGGTTATGCAATAGACTTTTTTTTCACTATTGCTAAATCGACTTATTAGCTCATTTTACAACTTTTGGCCAAGTTTCGCCAAGATCGGCCACCATGATGTCTGGATGTCTGTTTGTGGGGGAGGTTAATAGACCTCTAGATGCTAACTGAAAAAATTAAAAGAAATGAAATAATTTTAATTATAATTTTTTTAGGACAACTATGCACCCCTTTTTCATACGTTCATAACGAGAAAAGGCAACACTGCAAAAACAATCTATGTCAGAAGGACGTTTAAAACTTCATGTCAGATAACAATTAATAGACATAAATACATGTTAACTTAAAAAAATCCAAAGCCGCCCGCTTACTATAAGATATCAATAATACAGTTTAACTATTTTCTTTCATATTTAATTCATTTTTAGACTTTCCTTGCGTTATATTAAGCAACTTTACAAAGAAAAGTTATGTAAAATTAAATTTTCCTTAAAAAATATACACTTCTTCTTATAAAATTATCTAACACTTAAATTCTCACTTAGATATGTTAAGGTCTATATCTAGGTATTTTTACATCCTTGAAATATGCAGCTGTTAAAGAAATATTTGATAAAAAAGCTTAAATACAAAATTTTAAGTACGTACCTAGGTGTTTTCGTTCTGGAGTTATCGTGGATACTAACATACATCCACACACACACACACACACACACACAAACAGACATCCAGACATCATGATGGCCGATCTTGGCGAAACTTGGCCAAAATTTGTAAAATGAGCAAATAAATCGATTTACCTAGAAAATTTACGATACAAATGAGACGCCGCGCCGGTCGATTAAAAAAAAAATTATATTTTGGAACTATTGGAACTCTTCAAAATATTTATCGTCAATACTTAGAAATTTTTTCAAGACGAATAATTCTATTAATATTAATTGGATCACTTTCGAACATTAGAATTTCTTTCGGAATCTTTCGAATACAATCCAAATCTGCTGCGAGAACTATTAGAACTCTATAAAATATTTTTTGTTAACATGTTCTTTTTTTAAGTAAAATGGCTGTAACTTTTTCCTTTCTGATTATAATTTTTTTTTAAATCAGTGAGAATTCTTAGGAATGAATAAAAGAACATCAAAAGTTGATTGGAACTATTGAACTGAATTTTCAAAAAAATTTATTTTTTTTAATTAAAAATTTTTTTTCATATCAGGAACTCTAGAACTTCGCAAAATATAGTAATTTAGCTAGTCAGACCTATTGGATCTCGATTTTATGTGAAGTTAGCACTCCATTTTTCAAATTAAAATTTGGAACCGATAATGAGCGGAACTCTTTTTATTTTTATTCTAAAAATAAGGAAACTAGAACTCTAATCAGAACTATTAGAACTCTTTGTCGGGGTGCTAGCTTCACATGCGTGAAAAGGACCTTGGTTTTCCCTTACAAATGCCTCTCTCAATTCGTGGTATGCGATATAAAGCTACAATGTATTAAAATTTTTAAATAATAGTTTCTAAAATATTCAGTTAGCAGTTTTAAATAAAAATATTTCTAGGTTGTCATCAACGAAAAAACGGTAAGTTTTTAAAATTGCGTAAGAGGGTAACTGATTTTTGACAACGAAAGTTCTCAAATTAAAATTGAATGTTTATACACATTTCAGGGGCGATAGGAAGTATTTTCATTAAACATTTGAGTGTAATTTGTTAAAAAGTATGAGATTTTAATTAAGATGGTAAGATGAATTGACAAACTGACAGCAATGAAGATGCAGTTGAGTAAATATTGACATATATAGATCGATGGTTTTATTATGTAATTATTATTATTATACCTACTTACAACTATACAACTATAAATACTTATCAATGTTAAATGATTTAACTAAAGTGAATTTGAAAATAAATGTATATTAATGCTTCATTAGTGAAAGTAAACGCTATCACAGTACAATGCTACCATTTTTTAATTTCATGATCTGATAATTTTATTTTATTAATAAAGTAATATACCTACTTTAATAGTGCTCGTAAAGGGTCGTCTGTTTTTGTCGTTCATTTTAGTTAATACTTGACCCTTGCAGCAAAATTAACGGTTAATGTGAGTTTTACGCTTTTTCCATAATAAATTATTAGTGACTGTGATTTTTATTTATTGGTATAAAAAATAGTGATCGCTTCAGCATTAAAGACTTAAATAATATTTCTTATTGCAGTTAATTAGTGTTGCAAGAGTGATGAATACTTTATGCAGGGCTTGTGTTTGGGTTCTTTGTTATAGTACGATTTGCTTTAATTAATTCGTTGAATATTACACAAATATTGAAGTAATGAATTTAGTGCTTAAAGTAATACTAAGGCATTAAAATGATCTTAATGGTACATTAAAACAATTTGGAGTAAATAAATGGAAACTACTTTACCGGCAAAATTATTAAAAATACTTATAAATAATAAGTTTTTTTTACTTGTACTTGTAATCAGTCAAAAATAGGAAAAAAATGTAAATTAGGTATGATATATTCCAATCTGGGAAAGGTTAATGCGATTTTAAGAAAGATTCTGTTTATTTTATTATTTTTCGTTAATATTTAGGTTAGTTTAGGTAATGTCAGATTGTAGAAAAATTAACAGTTACTGTCACTTAGTTTTATACTTTTTCTACCAGTATAATTTACTAGTGACAGTGATTTTTAGCAGTTAATTGGTGTTGCAAAAGTGGATTTTTAAACCGGGCTTATTATTTAGGCTGAAAATGACCTTTTTTGCTACTCTTCCTCTTAGGTTTTAGTTACTTCGTCCAATGTAATGTAATCTTTATCAAATTAATATAAGGCATTATTACAGTGACCTTAAAAGCATATTAAAATATTGTCGATTTGGAGTAAATAAACGGGAACTACTTTATCGGCAAAATTATTAATAAATACTTATAAAACAAATCGTGCATAAATTCTAATCTGCGAATTGTTAAAATGCGATTATAGGAACATTTCTAGTACTGCCATATTTGATTTTATTCATAAAGTGATACACCTACCTCATTACTGCCCTGTTTTTGTCATTCATTTTAGTTAATCTTTTACAACATTTAACTTTGAATCTAATTGTAAAATTGCACCAAAATTAACGGTTAATGTCACTTAGTTTTATGCTTTTTCCATAATAAATTATTAGTGACTGTGATTTTTATTTTTTGGCAGACATAAATAATTAGTGATCGGTTTAGCATTTAAAAGGTTAAATAATATTTTCCTATTGCAGTTAATTAGTGTTGCAATTGAGTAGTTATATCTTTATGTTGGTCTTGTTGAGTTAAGTATATATTTTTTTGATACATTTGCGTACATTTGCTCTTTAGTTTCTTCGTCCAAGTTAATTTATAAATTATAACACAAAGTTTGAAGTAGTGAGTTTAGTTACTGAGGCATTAAAATTATATAAAAAGCTTATTAAAATAATTTATCAATTTGAAGTAAATAAAAGGTAGGTAACTACTTTACCAGCAAAATTATTAAAAATATTTCTAAAGCATACGTTTTTTTATTACTTACAATCAGCCAAAAAATAGCAAAAAAAAATGCAAATTGTGTATAGATTCCTATTTTAGAATTGTTAATGCCATTTTGGTTAATGTTTTACAACCTACCTTTGATTCTCACTGTCAAATTGCAGCAAAATTGACGGCTAATGTCTTATAACTTTTCGACCATTATACATTACTAGTGACTGTGATGTTTACTTATTGGCATAAAAATTGGAGATCACCATTGTAAATCATATTTTCTTATTGCAGCTAATTAGTGTGGACTTTTCGGCAGGGCTTGTTATTTGGGTTGAGATGGATTCTTTAACTTGTGGACTTTACTTACTTCGTCCAATAAAATGTCATTTTTATTAATTGCATGTTACTTAAATTAATACAAGGCGTTAAAATTGTCTTATAAACTTATTAAAACAAACTGTCCATTTGTAGCAAACAAATGGTAACTACTTTACCGACTGTTGTTTTTGTCATTTATTATTTTAATAATAAAATCATACACGTAATACTTTATTAGTGCTCGTGATAGGTCTGTTTTTGTCGTTCGTATTAGTTAATCTTTTACACCCTTTACGTTTTACTCTAATTGCACCTTAAATTAACGGTTAATGTCACTTGCATAGTTTTAAGCTTATTTCATAATAAATTATGAGTGACTGATTTTTGGCATAAAAATTAGTAATCGCTTTAGCATTAAAAACTTAACCAATAGGTACTAATACTTTCCTATTAGTTAGTGTGGTTATTAATGTATGCATATTTTTTTGTAAGTACACTTGATCCTCAGCTTTAGTTTTTTTCTTGTCCGTTAATTTAACTTATCAACTGAATGTTACACAAATTTTGAAGTAGTGAGTTTAGTGCTCAAATTAATATTAAGGCATTAAAATTATTATCAAAAGAACTAAATAAATGGTAAGCAAAATTTTTAAAAACATACGTTTCTGTACTTGTAATCAGTCAAAAAACAGCAAAAAAATCCAAATTGTGCATAGATTCCAATCTGACAATTGTTAATGCAATTCTAAGAGTTTTTGATTATGTCATTCCTTTAGTTGATGTTTTACAACCTAGGTACCTAACTTTGATTCTAACTGTCAAATTGCAGCAAAATGAAGGATTAATGGCACTTAGTCAGCTTTATACTTTTTCCAACAACCTAAATGACTAGTGACTGTGATTAATGTCATTTTTATCAAATGAATGTTACTTAAATTAATAAAAGACATTAACGTTATCTTAAAACCTTATTAAAACACTGTCGATTTGGAATACGTAAATAGTAACTACTTTACCGGCAACATTGTTCATAACACTTACAAAGCATACTTTTCCTTTACTCGCTATCAGTTATCTGTTTTTGTTATTGTTGATTATATTAATAAAGACATACCCTACCTCATTAATGCGTAGGGTCTTCTGTTATTCATTTTAGTTAATCTTTTATAACTTTTACCTTTGACTTTAATTGTCAAATTGCGGCAAAATTAACGGGTAATGTCACTTAGTCAGCTTTACGCTTATCCATAATAAATTATTAGTGACTGTAATATTTATTTGTGGCGTAAAAATTAGTGATCACTAACGTAAAACATATTTTCTCATTGCGTTTAATTAGTGCTGAAACCACTGAACTGATGCGGCCAATGGTTGCAACAGTGAGCTTTTTTTTAGACAGGGCTTGTTTTGGCTTCAGAAAGATTTTTGTTTGCTACTCTTATTCCTAGGATTGAGTTAGTTCACCAATTATTTTTATAAAATGAATGTTACGTAAATTAATAAAAGGCATTAAAGTTACCTTAAAAGTTTATTAAAGCACTGTTGATTTGGTAAATGGTAACTACTTAACCGGCAACATTATCAATAACGCTTTACTTGTTATCCGTTAAAAAATAGCAAATTAAAAAAACTCAAATCGCTCATAAATTCTAATCGCATTAATACGATTTTTAGAGAAGTGTCTGTTTTTGTCATTTGAAGATTCACCTACCTTATTAGTGCTTGTAAAGGATATTCTGTTTTTGTCATTCATTTTGATTAATCTTTTACAACTTTTATCTATTTGTCAAATTGCAGCAAAATTAACAGTTCATGTTACTTGGTCAGCTTTATGCTTTTTCCATAATAAATTATTAGTGGTGTAAAAATTACAGTGAATTACTTGCTACTTATTACTTTATGCTTGTTATTTAGATTCAGAATGTACTCTTGCTCTTAGGCTTTAGTTACTTCGCCCAATTTAATGCCATTTTTATCGATTGAATGTTACACAAACTTTAATTATCTAAAAGGTGATTAATACCATTTAGTAAATTTGGAGTAAATAAATGATAACTACTTTACCGGTTAAATTATAGTAAAAACACTTATAGAGCATAATTCCCTTTTACTTAATTGCAATCATTTGAAAAATAGCAAATTAAAAAGGCAAATCGTGCATAGAACCCAATTTGAAAATTGTTAATGCGAATTTAGGAAAGTTGGGTAGGTCATGATTTTTTTGCAATTTAAAAGCCACATTAAAGTTAAACTTTCATTTGATTTTAAAATCTCGTTTCCTCAATTTAGATGATTATTACCGTGACAGTACTGTTATTTACGTTTTCTTCTCCTAATAGCCCCTATTTACTTTAATAAAACGATAATAAACTTTTCCCTCAATACATTTAATCTTTATCTAAAAGTAAATAAGCGAACGTTATATTTATTTATAGTTGCACACATTAAAATTTGAAGTACTAAATTTTTTCCTTATTTCCTTTAACCGCAATACCAATACCGTTTCTAACCTAAATATAAAAAAAAAAAACACAATCGAACGGTTACCAACAAACACTTCATGAATTTATAATAAACCTAACTGGATAAGGTAACTCGGGGTTTCAAATCAATGAATTCAGTTTGATCAAAGAATAAAACCGGTTAAACATCTATCGATTCTTTCAATGCAATCAGTAATTACTTCCCCATAAAACTCAAATTTCAACAATTATCGCTTAAATACATCGATTAGATATAATTGTAAATTAATAAACACAAGATAAGCATTTCAGGAAGTATCTAAACACTAGGCAACATCGCTAATGAAATACACAATATGCACGTGTTTTGAAAAATGTACTACTTACATTCTGTTTAGTTAATTTTAAATTACGAAGTCGTACACGTGGTGGATGTCGTTTATTATTTTTGCTCGAATCCCAGGGAGGTTTTTGTGTATTATTTGTAGGTTCCGTACCTACACCGGACGAACATAAAATACTATCCCATGGAGATGGAGGATTTGGAGCCCTTGGTGGTGGTAGTATATACAACATAGTTTTAAATTAACTAAACACCCTAAACCACAAGCACAACATTCTTTAATAAAAAGCGGTCATTGTTTTTGTAAACACGATATAGTAAATAAATTATTTACAAGACCATTTACTTCTAACAAATATCGAAAGCCAACTAACGAAGTGCATCGTGCTGTTCACTGCTTCGAGTTCGACCCAACCACGTTCTTCTAAAAATTGGGAGAGCAGCGCCACTGGCGGATACTACATTCAACGGTACCGTTAATATTAATATCGAACATACAGAATAAACAGGTTGTAGACTGTAAAGGCTAATAAACTTTTTTTTAATTTGCATATTACACGAAAACAACGCATTTATCCCCCTTTCCCGAAAATATTCCCTTTATCCAACTTTATCCTTATCTTTAATTAATCAAAACAAATGAATGATGATTCATTAAGTACTCATACAAATGTTACCTATTGTTAGCTATGATATTGAATGTGTAAAATTTGACAATGTGAACTTACGAAAATTTCTGGTGCATTATTGGTGCTCGGACTTCTTTGAACGGTCACAAGTGGCATCACTATTATTCAATGAAAACAAAGATCGACGGAAATGCACTCAAACACGTTTTAATTTCACAAATCACAAACTGACACTATCAAACACTACATTATTTTGACAATAATAATATAAAAACGTCATACGAAAGACATGTCAATAATCATTTACTATGTCAAGTTCACAACCATTTAATAAGCAAACGTCGTTTAATTTGGTTGTGTTCTGTACTTTACATACGTTAACTTGATATGTAAGTTGCCTAACCATAAGATGCAAAATTATTTGATTAGACATTTTTATTTTAGGTTTTATTTCTATAACTTATAAATGTTATTGTATTGTGTACAACTTTTAGGATTCTTTCTTAATTATTTTAAGGACAAAAGTAAAATTTGTTAATACTTATTTCCGGAGTTATGGTAGGCAACACATTGCATATTAATACAATTTTCTTCATAATAGCACAGACAACATGTCTGTGATAATAGTAATCTTTAATAATACAAACACAAAAGTTTCATAGAACTCCATAGATGAAATAATTGATTGCTGTAATAAAATACCTGATTTGGCCAGCATATAAGTTTCTTTGTGTTACATTAGCAAAGAGTATATAAGTGCAATAACTGTTTGAGATACGGTTATTTTCAAACTTACTCATATTTTCTCTTAAATGTACAAAAAAAATGTAATTTTTGTACATTATTTACACCTAGTACAAATTTAAAAAATATTCAAGGTCCGCAAAATTATTTATTCTAAAAAAATACAAATTTTATATAGACAACCAACCTGGCACGTTAGTGCTAAATTAACATCTCTATTCTAAAGCATAAATAAATAAAATAACAAAAGTTTTTGGCCGCTTAGATCCAAAAACTGGGGTTTATACAAAAACTACCAGGAGCGTCCACATGTTGCGGATCGTGAAACCACCTCTAGATTAGGGATCAGCTGCGATATAAGCAAATGATTTCATTTAACGATAAACAGTCGCTGACTATAGAGTAAGAACCGAAGAACATCGGGATAAATGTTTAAAATCATTGTAAATGATATGATGTGCATCATTTTGCACGAGGATGAACAGAACAAATCTATTAACGACATAAGGATGAGGAAGAGTCTCTACCGACTATTCCATGTTTAGCAACGATGAATAGAAATGCAAGTATTACGGTTGCTACCGACCATGGTTTTCGACGCCCAAGGTCCGGCATGAGAAGGGTTTCTCAGGTCGTCTTCACACAAAACCCTCCTACACCCAAAATGCGCAGAACATGTCAATAGGGACTTGAAATGTTAGATCTCCAGTAAAAATTAGAAGACTTAAAGAATAAAAAAATATAATGCAGAAAGTTAACATAGTAATAATGTAAGTATGACACGATAGATGAAATAGTGAGTACAGTAAAACATAACGTAGTTTTAATGGGTAACTTCAATGCTATTTTAGGAGAAAACTCAAATCCTAAAAAAAGTCGCAATAATTGTATCAGAAAATTTAGAATCCGTACACGAAATGTGAGAGGAGAAAGATTTAAGATTTTTGTCAGCAACATAACTTGATAGTATTAAATACTTTTTCACAAGTTCCTAAACGAAGAAAATGTACCTGGAAAGCACCAAGAGATACACAAAAGATTACATTCTAGTCAATGAAAGTTATCGTAATCACATTACATCTGGTCTTAGTTACCCAGGTCCTGACAGAGCGTGACCATAACCTAGTCATTGCAAGTGCAATATTAGATTTTAAAAGTTGATTAAAAATAATAAACCAAGCGGAACACAAATAAACTAAAAGAAATAGAAATAAAATTGAAATAAGAAAAAGAAACAAATACTGATATACAAACCGAAAATGAAAAAGTTGAATGTTAAACATAAAGTAAAAGTACGGCGGGCAAGGTTGTAGGAAAACGAAACGACACCCAGAAAGAAATAGATGAATGAAAGTATTTTAGAAACAATCCACCAAAAAAATAAGTTTAGAAAAGTGAAGGACTATGCAATATTAAAACATAAAGTAACACCAATGTGTCGAAAGGCCGAGAAAATTGGGTGAAAGAAGAAACTGAAAAGATTTAGGAATGTTTAAAAAATACCTTACAAAGAACAGGTAAGGCAAAGAGTACAATAACGAAAAATAAAGGTGGAAAATCATTAATAGAAAATGGAGAAATATGTAATAGGTGGAAAGAATATCTGGAAGAGTTATACAAGGTGAAGATCCATTAAATTATTTAAAACAGCTTATAGAAAATTTAGATGAAATTGACGATTTGGAAAATGGTCTGCCAATTATTAAGGATGAATTTGAGAAGGCGCTTCAAGACCTCAAATCAAATAAAGCAACTGATATAGATGACCTCCCAGCACAATTACAAAAAAATTAGGAGATAATACGAAAAATCAGCTGTACCGACTAATCAAAGACAGTTATGAAACAGGTGTCATTTCACAAGACTATAAACAACAGAACTGTGGTAATACTAAAAAAGGGAAATAGAATTGAATGCACTAATTATAGAACTTTTACAATACTGTCCCATGGATCCAAAGTCTTATTAACTATAATAAAAAATAGCAAAATAGTATAATAGAAAGAGAATTAGATCAATATCAGTTTGGTCTCCAAACTGGACGAGGGAATATTATCACATTAGCACTTAGATCAATCGTTGAAAGAAGGTTGGAGATGAATAGGAAAACATATTGCTTTTATACACCCAGAAAAGACTATCGATAAAGTTGAGTGGTCATGCTTATTCAAAAGCATGAAAAAAGTCAGCCTTGACTGGAAGGATTATATTTAATTTAACCAGCACTAAATCCCCCGAGATAAAGATAAATGGATGTAACAAAAAGGCTAAAATCAGAAGAAGAGTAAGACAAGATTGCTCATTATCTCTATATTTATTTAATATGTTTATTGAGTTTTGTATAGCTTATCTAAAACAAAAAACCAAAGGTATAAAGATAAACAGAACAAATATATATTACATAAGACTGCTGATGATATAGCATAAGCTGCAGTCAGAAAAAGACTTACAGAGTATGCTAAATATTCTGGCTTTGGCACTAAAAGATGTAAGTTTGAACAGCAATACCTCTAAACCAAAATTTTAGTAGTAAACAAGAAAAAGATTAGTCTAGAAGGCGTCAAAGTGGAGGAAGAAGATAAGTTCTGCTATCCGGGAAGTATTATCATACACGATAATGAATGTTGTGTAGAAATTCGACAAAGGATTGCTCTGGTAAAGCAAGCTTTTAGAAATAAATGACTTCTTACAATTATATGAGTCTAAGTGTAAGAAAAATTTCATTAAGATTTTCGTATGGAGTGTAATGTTATACAGTAGTGAAAGTTGAACAATGCTGGAAGATGTAAAACATTTGGAAACATTTGAAATGTGGGTGTGAAGAATGATAAAAACAAGTTGGATAGATAAGAAAACTAATTTAGAAATATTACATGAAGCTGGAGAAGAGTGCACGTTATTGAAGGAATTACAAAGAAGAAAACTAAGTTTGATAGGACATACCTTCAGAGACGATGAATTCCTGATAAATATTTTCGAAGATAAAATACAAGGAAAGCCAGGTAGAGGACACCCTATTTTGATTTATTTACCGCAATGGAATTTACCAATTTTGATGGATAAAAAAGAATGGCAGAAGATAGAGAAGTTTGGTTGGAGCGAGTTTATAATGATGAGACAAAAAAACGGGTGAAGTTTTTATGTTGTTTGTTCCCCAATCTTTCCTCACTATATATAAAATAGTAGGAAAATTACAATTTCAAGGTAAGTTAAGAAATACTTGCAGGGAGTATCCCCTTTTTTTATTTTTCGGTGTTTTCCTAATTTTGATAAAAATATAACTGTACAAACATTTGATGCAGTAACGAATCTCCATTAATAATTAGCACACAACAGTAATCAATTACTAGAAAACAATAAACTAATGGTGTCACTTTTAGTACTTAGCCACACTTTAATTGTTAGCAACCATAATACAAGTTGTGGTCCAATCATTTAAGCGTTAAAAATAACCTATTTGCACAATAAATCGTGTAGAAGAAATTCTCATTGGGGCTTCAATATTTTCGTATTAAGAATATGTGAAACAGACGAAGTATAAGTAACACAAGAATTACTTAATATGAAAGTACTTTAACAGTTTGTACTATGGCTATCAATGTTTGCTGTTATAGTCTTGTAAAATCTAGTGATATAAACAAGTTAGCTCACTATTAAACCTGGTTTTTATGTCTATGACAACCATAACCTTTTAACACCTAGTTTCAGTTTTAACCCATGTCCAATTTAGATCTTATCTAACAGCCAATCAAGGTTCCAATGTACAGCTATACGAAATCTGTCACAAAACAGGTCATATAACAGCTATTAATATTGCAAGGGAAATATATGAGTCACTATATTTTTAACTCCTTTAAATTATATTTTTTGTGCTTTATGAGATTTGTGCCATAAGTAATATGTGTAAGTGCATTAAATTTCTCAAATGGGTGTGTTAGAAAAAAAAATGCCATAGTCCCTTTTAAAACGTTTAATTGTTAATTTTCTGCAAATTTGTTATAATTATGAAAAGTTTGTACTATGGTGTATTGTGGGTTGCATATCCAACAAAAATACGTGTAGTCTAAATAAACAAATTTTTGGCAATTTTTAATTTTTATTACCAACAATTCAATAATTCACTTCCGATGAAAAATTATCCGGTCAACGCCTTCCGCTAGCAATTAACATTGATTTATTGGTGGTTTAAGTGACAAGTTTGGTAGTTGCTATTTTTCTTTGATTCGATTTTATTAAAAATCGCTCTATATCTCAGGGGATCTAAAAGATTATTGGCCATAAAAATTAAAATCATTAAGTACTCATTTTGGTTATAATCTCACCTTAATTATTTTCTCGATTGAGGATGTACAACAACCACTTGCAACAAGTTCTTTAATAGGCTAGCATTCCATTGTTGAGGTAAATATCCATTTGAATCCTAACTTCATAGTAAATTATCTACTTTATTTTAGCCTTCTACTACCATACTCCCCAAGGGGAGGGCGGCTGCTTGAGCTTTCCAAGCTCCTTCAGCCACAATCATGGATTCCCAGCATACATATATACATACATACATTACGCATGGTGGGAATAAGGATCGGAAGGAACGGAGTTAGGGTTCTGAGGGCAAAATACTACCCCAGCATTCACCTAAGCAGCCGCACATGGTGTACATATACGCAGTGACCATGCCTGGTACCAAAGATATATATATATATATATATATATATATATATATATATATATATATATATATATATATATATGCAGGGTGAGTCAGTTTTTGTAGACAAACTTTAACAGGAGATAGAACACATGTTTCTAAAAGAAAAGTTCCTATAAACATATGTCGTAGAAGGCTTTGTTTCCGAGATACAGGGTGTTGAATATAATTGTTTTTCTCAAATTTTCATTATAACTCATAAACGAATGCTTAGATTTTTTCATGTTGGGGGATAATGTCTATTAATTAAGGGCATAAAATAAGCGATAAGAATGTTCACAAACTTGCACAGTGGCGGAGTGGAGGTGCTCAACCCCTTTCATAAACAGAACTTCTACGCCAATGACTATTTTTAAAAAAACTGTTATTTTCATTATCTACATACAGTTTAACAAAAATAATGTACTGTAATGTAATGTTCTGGTTCGAAATTCCTGTGCGTTTCCGAGTTATTTTGATTTTTAGTGTTTGATGTGGTACTAAGTTAAGTAATGTGCTTTATGTGAATAATTGAATATAAAGTTTTTAATAAAAAGATATAATAAAACATTTAGAGCCATTTTAGTACCTAACGATCGTTTCTTTAAAATTTCAAATACATTTTCATTTATAAATAGGTAGGTTACCGTTTTTTTAGTATCCATTGTTATTATTCTCGTATAAAAGAAATGCATAATTATTATTGTTATGCGGTCAATACTTTCTATATAATTATGTATGTATCATTTTCGCCATAAACATGTATGTAGTTTTTAAGTGAGATCAAGGGCGTAGCCAGGATTTATAACAGGGGGCAAACCATGGTCCATGGTCGTTCAAAATGTAAAATTTTAGGATAAAAGAAAAGGCAAATGAAAACAAAACTTTGAGATTTTAATTATACTTAAATTAAACTAATACCAGATAACAAAAAATATGCAGAACAGAAAAATATGTATATTTTAGATTTAATTTTGTTTACTAAAATTTAAAAATTATTTAATTTATTTTTGCTTTTCAGGGGGCAGTTGCCTCCCTGTTTAGCTGGCTACGCCCATGAGTGAGATTCTAATAAGTTATAGACCGCTGCTCACTTGCTCTCATTAAAGAGCCGCCACTGTATCAAGCCATACTCAAATACCAGACTTTTGTCTTTTGTAAATTGAAATCTGTTTAATACACTAATTTTAACAATCCTTATTTATTATTGTAACAATACTTAATTAATAATTGTGAAATTAAAAGAATTCTTAGCAATAACGATTTATAAATAAATAACAATAACACTAGTATAATAAAATTAGACACTTTGTTCAAAATGTAAACCGTTCATTTCAATACACATTTCATAGCGACGTACAATAGAACGTCTTAAGTTAATTAAATGATGCACCCTTATTTCATTGCAAGCATCTCTGATGCGATTGTGAAGTTCTTCAAGTGTATTAACCGGAGTGGTATACACTTTTTCCTTCATGAATCCCCACACAAAAAGTCAAGTGGCGTTAAATCGGGGATCTAGGAGGTCACGCCACTGGACTTCCACGACCTATTCACCTCCCCGGTAGTTATTGTTTAGCCAATTTCTTACATTTCTGCCATAATGGGCCGGACATCCATCAAGCTGAAACCAAGAACGTCCTCTTAAATTCAAAGGAATGTTTTCCCACATATTAATATGTTCTTCTTCTAAAAATTGTAGGAAATTTTCTGAATTTACACGTTTTGGCAAGAAATAAGGTCCAAACACGTGGTTGCCGTAAATTCCAATCCAGACATTTGTACTAAATTCATGTTGAAGACTTCTTGGTCGAATGGCATGTGGGTTTTCATGTGCCCATATATGCAGATTGTGAAAGTTTACGATACCACGACGAGTAAAACAGGATTCATCAGTCCACAGTATGTTGGATAAGAAATCTCTATTATTTTGAATGGAGTTAAGAATCCACCTACAATAATTAAGTCTTCGTTCGGCGCCACCTGGACATAAACCATGAACAGGTTGAAAATGATATGGGCGTCTGTGATCCCGTTTTAAAACCCGGGAAAGTTTACTTTGGGAAATACCAAGAGCAACAGCAGTACGTCGAGTACTTGTCGGGGTTCCTATTAAATTCACGCAATATACCCTCTCCAATTCTATCTCGTCCACGGCTGTTCTGTCGGCCCCATTTACATTTTTAAACCCTGGTTAACAAATCGACGATGGATATTCACAACAACGGAATGATGAGGTTGTCGTCTATTTGGAAATCTTCTCCGATACTCCCTAGCTGCGTACCTTGAATTCCCATTTGCGAACCCATAAATAAAATGAATGTCGGCTTGTTCGCTATTTGTAAATGTAAACGGCATGTTACACTAATTAAAAGCTGGCAAATCAAATGAAATAACTTTTAAACTTAAAACAATAATTAATAACAGTGAAATTATTCAAGATGAAGCAAGTGTTTGTAAAAGTCAAACTGTCGTTTCAAAATATAAAATTTAAGGCTTACTTGTTTTCCAAGGAGTATTATATTTTGTTGCAATGAACTAAAGGTGCATCATTTGGTTAACTTAAGACGTTCTATTGTACGTCGCTGTTAAATGTGTATTGAAAAGAACGGTTTACATTTTGAACAAAGTGTCTAATTTTATTATACTAGTGTTATTGTTATTTATTTATAAATCGTTATTGCTAAGAATTCTTATTAATTTCACAATTATTAATTAAGTATTGTTACAATAATAAATAAGGATTGTTAAAATTAGTGTACTAAACAGATTTCAATTTACAAAAGTCTTGTATTTGAGTATGGCTTGATACAGTGGCGGCTCTTTAATGAGAGCAAGTGAGCAGCGGTCTATAACTTATTAGAATCTCACTTAAAAACCACATACATGTTTATGGCGAAATTGATACATACATAATTATACAGAAAGTATTGACCGCATAACAATAATAATTATGCATGGATACTAAAAAAAACCGATAACCTACCTATTTATAAATGAAAATGTATTTGAAATTTTAAAGAAACGATCGTTAGGTACTAAAATGGCTCTAAATGTTTTATTATATCTTTTTTATTAAAAACTTCATATTCAATTATTCACATAAAGCACATTACTTAACTTAGTACCACATCAAACACTAAAAATCAAAATAACTCGGAAACGCACAGGAATTTCGAAACAGAAGAAGGTACATTATTTTTGTTAAACTGTATGTAGATAATGAAAATAACAGTTTTTTTAAAAAATAGTCATTGGCGTAGAAGTTCTGTTTATGAAAGGGGTTGAGCACCCCCTCCACTCCGCCACTGTGCAAGTTTGTGAACATTCTTATAGCTTGTTTTATGCCCCTTAATTAATAGACATTATACCCCAACATGAAAAAATCTAAGCATTCGTTTATGAGTTATAATGAAAATTTGAGAAAAAAATTATATTCAACACCCTGTATCTCGGAAACGAAGCATTCTACGACATATGTTCATAGGAACTTTTCTTTTTAGAAACATGTGTTCTATCTCCTGTTAATGTTTGTCTACAAAAACTGACTCACCCTGTATATGTATATATATATATATATATATATATATATATATATATATATAGGTAAAGTGGGTAAGTGCGACCACTTTTTTGCATAGTGATAGTTTTGGCTTTATTTCAAAGTAGAAACAAATGTATAAAAAGTCCCAAATTGGTGGGTTCAGTTCTTTGTTCATTTGCTTTAAATTCTGTAAAAAGGTTTTCCAAATTAAACGGGATAGAAGAACAGAAAATGATTTTTTAAACACCCCTTGGTGATTGCACTTTCCCGTCAAACGGGGAAAGTGCAGTCACCTCTTTAAATGTCTACTTACACACCTTTTATTTCAAATCGGGAAAGAGCAAAAGGTTCAATTTAAATAATTAAAAAAATAGACCACATTAGAAATTGTCAGATTTATTTCGAAATAGCTTCAAATACAGAAGAATTTATTTACTTAAATTAAAGGAAACATATAAAAACATAAACAACATATCAAAATGTTTTATTTAACTAAGAAATGATAACATACATTGGTAATTGTAGTAGGAAAATAAAGTCGACCTCCTTTTTCGTCTGGAATGGGAAGGACCTTTAATATTTGTTGTTTTAAAATAACTGATGTATCCTCAACATCTGGATAATAAAAATAACTTCTAAAATCTTTGTCTCTTCTAGTTCTTAAAAATGTGTAACAATATTCTGAACTATTATTTTTATCATATCTGACCTTTCCGACATAATTTTTCACAAACTTGCCTTTGCTGAATTCAGCAATGATGTAGTCTCCCACTTTTACGGATTTGTCTTCATTTTTGTTATCTTGATGTACTGGCTGGATAGCTCCAAATTCTTTATTCTTATCGCCTTTTATTCTTATCGCCTGACTGGTAAGGTCCATTTCTCCAACTTGATTTTCTGATTGGCTAGGCTCATTTCCTTCACCTTGATCTAATGACCAGACTAGGAACATTTCTTCTGTACTCTGTGCATTTGAAAAATCTTCTACATCCATATCATCATCTGTTTCTATATAAGGTAGTTCGTTCTCTGCTTCGCTAGTGTCAGTTTCAGAATCTAATAAAATTTGTTTTTTTTGCGTATTTTATTTCAATGTTTCAATACAATGAAATATCTCTTTTCTACTGACGCCGAACCCCCACTTTTCGAGTATTTTCAAATGATGTGCAAGTTTCCTTTCAACCTCAGTGGGCAACGCTTGTGGTCTTCCGCCTGGTAAGCTCTTCTTTCCTCATCTACCATTAATGTAACAGTTTAGCGTACTGTATGGTATATTATAAGTTCGAGCGGCTTGTCTTGTCGTACTGAGGCAATTCTTTAACTGATGTACAGCTACTACAAGGTTTTCCTTTGAATAACTGGAGCCTCGGTTCGACTTCTTCTTATAATTACGAACCGTTGTATTGGACTTCTGAAATAAAAAGTGAAACTAATTTCTCGGGAAAGTGCAATCCCTGTTAAGCATTGTGTTGATTGCACTTAGCCTTTGTGTGTTTTTCTTGGGGTAAGTGCAATCATTACATATTTTTCAACGAAATCCTAAAAAATTGAAAATAGATCATAACATGTATTAAACATACTTATTAATGAATTTGTTCAATCTAAATGACTAACACTCACCTTTATTTTTCACTTTCAATCTGCTAGATTAAAAACGCGCATTACACTTCTCATATGAGTGCAAAGCAACCGCTAAAATGACTTGACAGTTCTGTCGGTAAAGTAGAACACTAGTTTTTCTTTATGTCAACACAAATGGTCAGGGATTCCCAACAAATGGTTTTATGTCAGAAATTACCAAAAGCTCTAGTTATTTCGTGAGTGGTGGCCTGAGATTGCTCTTGCCCCGATTTTGCACTTGCCACTTTACTTATATATATATATATATATATATATATATATATATATATATATATATATATATATATAGTCCTTGCCAGGAGTGTTTACCGCTACGTCATTAATTTATGAGTATAGCTATCCAATTTGTTTGTACTGTCTTCTCATATAAAACAGTGACTTAAATAAGGATGGTGAACATTCGAAGTGCATTTGACGAAATCGACATACAGTATTGAATAAGCAAATGTACTAGAAAGAGAAACCTATAAACGCGAAATCAATGTGTTTTATATGCATATGAATTTAATTCTCATTTGACTAATACTACATAACCTCCATTGTTTGTTTATCCTTTGAGTGTTCCTCATTTCCTACATTTACTTATTTTAATCATCATTTATTACACACTTTAAAGAAAATGGGGGTCCCCTGATATCAGTATCTGTTGTCCAAGAAGTAATTATGACATTAAGTGTTTATATCTTAATTCATTACAATCACGAAATTTATTCGTGGGATGAACTTATTATTAAATTGAAATGCGACTTTTCACCTGAAGGACATGATGAAGTTTTGTTAAATGAAATTAAAAATAGGAAACAGACTTTTGATGAAATTCCAACCATCTTTATTTCCTAAATGATTAATTTATTTTCTCAATTAGACATACCTCCTTCTGAGGTTGAAGAACTTAAAATTGTCATGAAAAATGCACAGCCTTGGTATGCAACGCAATTGGCTCTTGTTAATGTTACCGATATTTTTCATCTTGTTGATTTATGTAAAAAATTAGAACAGGTTAAATTACAAAATTCTAAATTTAAATACAATTCAAATTCAAAACTCAAAAACAACCTGAAAACAAATCAAAATCTTTTACTTCGAATCAAAACAGTAAACCTAAAATTAATTTTGCTGGTGCTAAACCGAAAATTTTAAATTTAACTTTTAAAAATTCTAAAAGCAATACAGCTAAACCAACAACAACTTGTTTCAAATGTAAACAATTAGGACATACCTATCACACCTGTGACAGTAATGTTAATGTTACCTTTTGTTACAAATGTTGCCATTCCGATGTAACTTTTACTAATTGCCCTAAGTGCAAATTTTCAAGAAACCTTTAATTGGGAAGTTTTTTGTTAGTCGGCACATTCCTAACAATTTTACAGAGACTGACAAACGTGTTTGGAAAGAATGGCTAATTACAGTAAATAAATTTTATGGCACTCCAAAAAATTGTTCTAAATTTCTTGAAAAAAGGAATGATGTTAGACCTTTTATTAATGTAAAAATTTTTAATGAGAATTTTGTTACTTTACTGTTACAATCTTAGGTAAGCCCGCTATGTATTTAATTGATAAATATGATTTAAAATTAAATAGAAATTCTCCCTTTTCATCATTAATTATTGCCGATGGTCCCTTACAAACCATTTTAGGAAGTGTTGATTTATCTTTGACTATTAATAATATTACAAAAACGATTTCAGTTATTATTTCGGAATCTATTACTACTGCACTTACTTCGGGAATAGATTTTTGTCACTTATTTGAAATTAAGGCTGATTTTGCTGAAAATTCTTTTGTTGCAAATTCTGCGGAGACAAATTTTTCAATGATTAAAAGTATAGATTTTCTTAATACTGATCAAATTTTTGAATTGAACCAAGTTATTGATCTTTTTAAAACCTTAGCAAATTCAAAATTGGGTAATACTGGTGATGCCATACCAATTAAACAACCCTTTATCTCCTGCTGTGTTGGAACATGCAAATAAGGAAATTGACGAAATGTTAGATCAATTAATTACTAAGAAAGATGCTTACCTACCCCTTACCATTTTTAAATGACATTTTGGATAAATTACAAGATGCTAGGTATTTAACTTCAATAGATTTAAAGAAGGCGTTTTGGCAAATTCCTTTAGACTCAGAAAGTTGTGAAAAAACTGCTTTTACTGTTTCACATGGATTTTTATACGAATACACCGTTATGCCAATGGGACTTACCAACGCTCCCAGTACTTTACAAAGATTTATGGACTCAATTTTGGGTCATTGATTTATCCCAATCGGTTTTTGTTTATTTGGATGACATTATCATATTTTCCAGTACATTTAAAGAACATATTTCTATTTTGAAAGAAGTTTTGGAAAGGTTCAATGATGCTAAATTAAATATTAAACTAGATACATGTGAATTTTGTAAACCACAATTATCATATTTGGGTTTTGTTATTGATAAAAATGGTCTTCATACCGATCCATCAAAAGTGGATGCGATTTCAAAATTTCCCCAACCAAATACTTTTACAAAAGTTAAACGTTTTATGGGAATATGTTCATGGTATAGGCGGTTAATTAATGATTTTTTTACGGTTTTAACTCAAATTAACGATGTACTTAAAGAGAAAAAGAAATCTCAAAAAGTTTCATGGAACAACGAAACTAATGATTCATTTTCAAAAATTAAATCCTTAGGAAGCCCAGATTTTTCAAAAACATTTTACTTACAATGCGATGCCTCCAATTGTGGTGTTGGCTGTGTTTTAACCCAAGTTGAGGGAGAAAACAAAATTGTTATTGCTTACGGTTCTCGAACTTTAAATAAATCCGATCAAAATTATTCTATTACTGAGAGTGAGTTACTTGCTGTTATTTTTGGAATTAAAAGGTTTAGACCTTATATTCAAGGCACCCATTTTAAAGTCATTACTGACGATCATTCACTGATTTGGCTCAATAATTGAAATTAGTCCGATGGAGTGTTAAACTACCACAATTCGATTTTGAAGTCATTCATAGGAAGGGTAAATTAAATGTTGTTCCTCACGCACTTTCAAGAGCATCTTTAGAAGTTAACTCGTTAGAATTTTCAGCTGTAGATTTAGACGATTGGTATAAGAAAATGTTAATTAACGTTTCTAAAAATTCTGGATGATTTCCCGATTGTAGAATTGAAAATGATAAGCTTTACAAATTTATTTTGAATGATTTAAACAATGAACAATTTAGTAGTAGTAGTGCGGCACTTGAACTTTCACTTTTTACGTCACAAATGCCCCAGGTGTGGGGCACTTGACGCCATCTTGGATTTTGACGTCACTTCCGGTTTTACACGCCCACGTGGGAGACCGCATTTTCCACCCTTATTTTTACTCGCTTACGTGTAGGACGTATTTTTTACATACCCACGTGTGAGACCGTATTTTCAAACCCTGCTGGAATTTTCATCCCTAATTATTTTTTACATACATCCACGTGTGAGACCGCATTTTCAACCCTTTCTTTTCGAAGGCCCTTTTCAACCCTAATTATTTTTACTCGCTTACGTATAGGACGCGTATTTTCAACCCTTATGGTTTCTTTTCGAGGTCAACCTTAATTAGAGCCTTTTTGGACATGTTCACGTGAGGGGCTGGGACTGGTCTTGGTGCTGGGGCTGGACCTGTACTTGGACTTGGGGTTGGTCTTAGGGTTATTTTTGATGGTATTAAGGTCCTTCTGGCTATATTAAGAACAGTGCCCCTGGAGGTTAGGCAAATGCACACGCATACAATGTTGGAAATTGCATAATTAATAAGATATTATTATTAAAATTATCGGTCCTATTGATTTAAAATGATCAAATGCTATTGGATGATCTTTTACCTATACGAGAAAACGTTGTATTTCTAATAGAGGTTCTTGTACGACACATGTAGGGCTTCGCAACTTGTTCTCAGGCCCTCGCCCCATGGCCGGAGATGATGTGGGAACCTAACCTTATAAGATAAGTGTAGAGCTTAGCCCCTATCGTGGCCCCCTTGATGCAGTTGTATGTTGTTCTAACTTAATCTTACAGCTGTAGGCCTTCGCCCGTCACACAAAATTGTATTCTAATAAGGAGGTTCTTGTAAGGCAGGACTTGTGTCAGGGTCTGCGTCCTGGCCCCTTTGAGTAAACATTGATTTTAGAGCCATCTAGTGGCGTATAGACTAATGAACATTTTCTGAAGCTGATAATGCACACCTCTCTCTTGCTCTATCTTGTTTCTTCCTCCCCTCTCTCTCTCTCACACACACACACACACACACACACACACACACACACACACACACACACACACACACAAATCAATTAATTAATCAATCTCAAACAAATCACGCTCGATTACCAGATCAATCACAATCAATCAACTGAAATTATGTCTTACAGTTTGCGGAAATCAGATTACAGTTCAAACTGAATACATTAAAGTCTAATTAAATATGACGTGAAATAATAAATAATTTCTACCCTAAATGCAATGATGCTTTATGTATAGGCAGATCCTCTAAACAGTCACCACCTATACATTAGGAACATCGTATTTGATTTACTTGCATGTTCAATTACTTACACACAAAATTGTTTCATTGTAATGTATTCATTAACAGTTGTAAAACCCATTAAAAAGTAATAAGTACTTATATAACATAGAGTTAAATTAAAATAACATGTTTTAAGAATATCAAACTGATATAACGGAAATAAAAGGCAAAAGGTTTTAATGGTTTATTATTATACGTGAATTAACAATAACTACAAGTTTAAAATCCGTGTGTACCTACTATTTTGTAGAGTTGATCATATGACGCCATCCTGCGTAATAATACAGTTATAAAAATCTTTATCGACATTTTTGTCAGCAATATCAGGTAAAAAACATATATTAAAAATAATACGCTTACCTCTAGAGGTTTTTTCCTTCAACTTGAACAGATTGTTTTTTATACAACGTGTCTCACTAAAATACGATCTGTGAATGGCTAGATATAAACAGCCGATTACATACCGAACATTAAACTATTTTAGAAAGTAATACAGAAAACAATCATGTTGTACTTACAAAAAAATTTACATTCAAAACACAAATATTTTAAAAATTTTGCTAACGCGGAAATTACTTTAAAAACAATTGAATCTACAGATTACATAAAAACTATTGTATACTCGATTACGTTCACACACACACACACACACACACACACACACACACACACAAACACACCACACACCACACACACACACACACACACACACACACACACACACACACACACACACACACACACACACACACACACACACACACACACACATGTGATTCACGTTATATGGATTTTTTATCAGTTGGGAATAATAGCAATGTCAACTAAACGTTTTAAAATTTCTGAAATAAGAGTGACGTAATCTAATTTTATTTGAAATTTCATAGAGAGCGTTACAGTCATCAAAATTTGAGATGCACTCCTCTCATCGTCTTCACACTGATAATAATAGTTTATTAACAATCATAAAAAACGTCTAATACCACTAATGTTACATCATAATAAAAACTCATTAAACAGTGATTACACATTAAATACATTTAAAATATGTAACTTTTATACTACGTCTATTATTACATAGAGATGAGCTTATTCTTAAATTTAATTGATTTCGATAAAGCTCTGGAAATACTACAACCGTTCGAAATCTTGCTTCTTCTCTCGATATCAAAAAGCTATACTAGTGATATGTATACATTAAGTAAGCATAATAGCGGATACAGCTACATTGCTAACGATTATTGATGTTTTTGCATGAAATTTTTGAATGAGACAGCGTCGCAGGTATTTTTAAGAAAGCTATACACATCTCATGAGATCAAACGAGATTTTTGAGATACAATCACCTTATCGTCTTCACCTTGAACGATTATATTGTAAAAACCTATAAAAGTAGCTAATAACCCTAATAGTTTTAGCAGATATTATTACATGGACACGAGGTTAGTCCTAAATTAACTGGTTTCAACACGGCTCTGGAAATGCTGCACACGCTTCAAATCTTTCAGAACGTACGCAGAAGTTGTACCGTATTCACTTCCTTCAATTTTTATCTGCATTCTGTTTCGAGGCTGTAGTACGTTTTCTAATACATAAACAGAATCTTCAATACTGTGATACGTGTAGCAGCAAAACACATTAGCTAGTTAGTTTAATCTCTATATTACTTTACATGCATGCCTGATCTTATCATAAATAAATACATCTGTCAAAAAGCTAATTAAACATAACTCCACGGCCTGGGTATAGCAAGCAACGTTTCTAATTATAGTTTTAGTCAACACAATAGTGCCTACAACTACATACAATCGACTAACACTGCTTTAGCACGAGGATCAAACGAAAACACGCATGCACGCACGCACGTACACACGTTCGCACGCACGCAAGTTCGCATGCACGCTCGCACGTACTTGCTTTAAAGATAGAAGGTTTTTTATAAATTGAACTAAATAAGAATCGAAATTAGTAAATGATTTGTATTACAAGACCATGGTAAGAGTGATTATTTTCTCTAATATCAATTAATATCAGTGATAATTGGAAAGTTAACATTACATCACAATCTTGTTATTTAATGTACAGTAAGGTTTCGACCTTACTGTCACCACCTATTTGTGTGATGATTGTATGTGTTGTATGTGTATTTGCGAACATGCCACAGCATATGTTGATAGTTACAGTTTTAGGTTGTTTAGTGGTCCAGAATAACAGTATGGACACCGTCATTGTCACGGCACAAAACGATGCGGCGCCAGGTCCTGTGTGAGATTTTCCGAAGAATAGGCAGGATGATATCCCTGAATGCCTCCCTAACGGCTTCCTTCAATTCTTCAACAGACTGATATCGTTGTTTCAAGACCTTCTGCTTAATTATTCCCCACAGAGAATTGTCGCATGATGTCAGATCTGGACTCCTGGGAGGCCACTCGATCGGCGCTGGCAGATGCTGCGATCCTCTCCTATCCACCTCTAGGGTAGCACTTCATCCCAGAATTCTCGGACACGGAGAGCGTAGTGAGCAGGAGCTCCATCTTGTTGAAGCCAACTGTCATTCAAGAATGTTCAGTCTTTGAAGCTGTGGAATGGACCATTCCTGCAACATTTCAAGTAAGAATGTTGATTGACAGTACTGTCAAAAAAATACGGCCCTATCAGATGCCTACTGGACATTGCTGCCCAGATCATAACATGTGGTGGATTATTCTCTAACTCTTCATAATAATATGGATTTTCTTTGCTCCAAAAGAAAATACCCCTATTCCGAAAAGATCGGTAAATTGCACATTCGTCTGAGAAGAAAACTTTGACTCGCTGAGGGAATGTCACAAACACATTGAGTAATCTTGAGCAAGCTTCATGTCTTCGCCGAATGTCCTCATCACTCAATTCGTTTACGAATGTTGGCTTAAAACATTTTAATTCCAGATCTTTTTCATGTGTGACAGCATAGTCGTTTTGGAATTCCAAGTTCAGAAGATTTTTTCGCAATGATTTCTTGGGAGATCTGGTCACAGAATCCGCCACTGCTGCGCAAGTTTCTTGTCGTGTTGATAGTCGACCTGTCCTCTTTCCATCCAGAATGGATCCAGTTGTGAACAGTTTCTGTTGCCATCGCAGTATCGTTCTTCTCTTGGGTGGCGCTTCTGTATTGAATCGTGCCGCAAAATCCCTTGCACATCTCTCATGGTTTTCCCGGAGTGTGCACGTTCATGAGCCCATGCACTTGCCAAAACACGTTCTTCCACACTATACGTACTTGTGTCCATCTCCTGAAAAGAAAAATTACTTATAAGTATGCATCATAACACAAAAAGGGGAGGGTGACAGGACTTTCGGACCTTACTGTAGAGAGGTCTCTTGATAAGATTTTTGATGTATTTTATTTTGACATTTCATACCTATAATGTAGCATATTTTAAGATCGATGTTCACGTGTAAATGTAGTGGAGACGTAATTCGGCGCTCGGGTAAAAGTGTTATAATGGCCACGTTGGGGAGTTAACCGTTGTAACACTAATATATCTTTATCGTTGGAACACTGTGTGCGTGTCTGGTATGAAATATGTTACATTTTGGTTCATTATTTGTAAATGCAGACCTTTAGCATATTGTGATGTTTTTACTTATACCACAGTTAGCAAACTGTATAACCTGGTCACCATTTTTAAAATACAAGCCTGTATTAAATTATTACCACATTGATTTATTAAGGTTAAAGTAGGGTGATAGCATTTAATCTTGCAATAACAGTAGAATATAAATACACATTGATTTATGTATTTATAATTAATACTTGTATTTTATTTAAGTTGTTATTCTTGTTGTAGTATGCGATAAGGTTTTTCTTTGGTAGTTCTTTTCCTTATATTTAAAAGACAGCAGAACAACATTGCACTTGCTTATAAATTTATATACTGTGTTTTATTGCGTTAACTTTATTGTATCCTCCTTAGATACCCGCAACATACATATTTCGTAACAACTATTTCACACAACGTAAGTGCCCTACTAGGTTTCTCATAACGATCATTTGGCTTATGTAAGTTTGTGTATTAACTTTGTTTTTGCAACTGAATTGTCCAGCCGTTAGACTGGTTTGGGTATACTATATATATATATATATATATATATATATATATATATATATATATATATATATATATATATATATATATATATATAAGTGCCCAAGATAAGGATGAACAGCATGTGGATCTTGAAAACGACAAGAGATACGAAGGCGGTTAAATTAGAGAAAATTTGTATAATTTAGGGCATGTTCACATGTAGTTTGCAAAAGTTCATTATTGTTTATCGTTTACGAGATTTAAAACAAAATGCGATTTTTCGTTTTTCCTTTTTTGTAATTGCTGCATTTATTTTAAAAGATTTTTAAAAATCAAAGATACTTTTTCATTGTCACTTTTTGAATTCTATTAGATCCCACTTTCAAATCTTTTATTCGACGTTTCGTCTCCGAGAAACCATCATCAACTTTATTTTTTATATCGCCGCAACCAACGAAACATCATGTATTCGATAATATTTTTATTACGAATTTAACCATGTATTACACATTATGGTTTTGAAGCTAATTTTAAGAAAAATTCGGATTAATATTAGTCTTTAATAATATTTTTATGTACAAATTTAAAACTCAATCTTTTAAACCTATTTAATTAAAGTTAAATAATTACAATAACTGTTTAAACAGGTTGCCGTTATTTTCTAGACACAGATGAGCTCTCTTTACTGAAGAATTTAAAACACGGTCTAGCATTTCTGGCGAAATTGTACTACCTGCTGCCATAACCGATACTAACAACTGCTCTTCATTTTCAAAACTCCAATAAAACACTTGGTTTTTAGGTTACCCCACAGAAAAAATCCAACGGGTGATCGGGCTGGCCAAGCTACTGTAGTGTAAGTTCTAATCCATTTTCCTGTAAACTGTACTTTCTTGAGTTATGTGCAGGGCACCATCTTGTTGAAACCAAAAGTTGTTAACAAGTGCTAGAGATTATTCATCAAGGCATTTTCCAAATCAATCCTCAGGAAGTTCAGATATCGTTCGGCATTGAAATTGTTGTGGTAACTAAAAGTCCTATTATTCTTCGTCCCAAAATGCCCATCCACATATTAAATCCAAATCTATGTTGATGTCTTGATTCTTTTTAAATAAGGGTTTTGTTTTGCCCAATAATAGTTAATAGTATAATAGAATAATGTTTAATGCTTTCATCAGATCTTCATCACATTTTCTAGTATACCATTCGCAAAAACCTGCTCGCCGCTCCTGATCAGCTGATTTCAGACCCTGACAATCTCCAAAATATGGATGAAACTTATTCTTATTTAAAATGAATTGTGCTGTGGAATTAGCTATACCAGTACGATGTTCAGTTTGTCTTGTCGATATTTCAGGGTTTCCAACAACGGCTTGTAAACCCGTATTATCTTTTCGTCATCAGATTGTTTTTGACGGGATAGAACAAGTTTTGTAAATGAACTAAATTCTTGTAAATTAGATTCCAAACGTCTAAAATTAGATTTACCAGGTTGCCTTCGTTCAGGATATTTATCCAAATACATCAGCTCAGTAACTACACAATTTCTGTGGGACAAGATGTTGCATGTCAACATATCGAACTTCTTCGTTTGTAAAATTTCGTTTTCCATAGCTATTGATTAGACTTATTGATTAATTATAGTTATAAATTAACTAAACAAAACCAAAAACAACCCACAAAGTAATGGTAATACAAACTTAAAATAAGTACATTTCAAATAACAACGATCTCAACGCAAAAAACTACGTTAAACAGTTTTCAACAAATTCTTAAACAAGTGTTTTTGTCAAGGCCTTCTAATATTCACCGATAGCATATGAAAAATGTAAAACGAAAATCCGAATTTATCAGCTTCAAATCCATAATGATTAAATTCGTAATAAAAATACTATCGAATCAGGGTGTTTTGTTGGGGATGGTTTTGAAAACGCCATCTAATATAATTAGAAAATTAGAAAAAGTGACAATGAAGAAGTACCTCTGGTTTTAAAATCCTTTTAAAGTAAATGAAGGAATCGCGAAAAATAAAAACCCAAAAATCACATTTTGTTTTAAATCTCGGAAACGATAAACAATAATGAACTTTTGCAAACTACATGTGATCATGCCCTAAATTATACAACTGTTCTCTAATTTAACATAAGGCAGTAAACAAAGGAACATAGGAAGACATAGTATGTGGTGCCGATGACAAATTGCGCATGCCTCGTCTACGTAAATAGGAATTTTTATAAATGGTTTAAATATCACTTTCAATGTCAAACTGCTAGAGCGCTGGTGGTGTAGTGAGTGTAGTGGTAGGAGTCATCTTCCACGCTTTTGGTGCGGGTTCGAATCCCGGCTCGTGAACTTCTTTTTGTCTTTGGTTACGGTAGTTTTGTTTATCTTATCTACCTTTGTTAGGTTATTGTAGTTTTGTTTATCTAATCTAATTATGTTAGGTTATAGTAGTCTTGTTTATCTTATCTAATTATGTTAGGTCACAGTAGTTTCGTTTTGATATAAAATAGATACCCTAGCGCATCCGCACATCCTATTTCTTCCTATGTTCCTTTGTTTACCGTCTCCTAATTTTACTGCCTTCGTATCTCTTCGCCCTAGTCGATCGCTGATGATGATAGCGTAGCTATCGAAACGCGATCGGTGTTTTTAATGTTGTGTGGTACGTGGTGGGTGTATATATATATATATATATATATATATATATATATATATATATATATATATTATTGTAATAAACGTTTGTTAAAAGTCAAAATTTCTCAGTATAAGACTGTCGCTAGCTGCACTTTAATTCGCTCTGAGGCTTGTGACTTTACTGTAAATGCAATATGTTTGTTATCATTTACTTTCTTCAATTAACAATCTAAAAAGTACAAAATTAAACGTTTCATCCTGCATGGAAACATCAGACTCCTAAGAACATGTAAATCTTGTTAGTCTGTTTCAGTGTAATGTTAGCAAGATGCTTATAATTTTCAAGTGAAGATACTAAGGTCTTGATCATCAGCGTATTATTTGAGATATTTTCTCAATGTATTTTCTGGGTTTCCGAGCTGAGACGCAGTTTGAAATACTTATACTCATACTTCAAACAAAAGAACTATTGTGGAATCAATTCAATTCTTGAAGCCATCCAACTTCAAATATTGTTCATTTGGATCCTTACTTATTCCATTTACTATCTCAAATAGTCCTTCAGATTTAAGGGAAATAGTAGTTTCCAAATTCCACAAATTCTGTTATCTTTTAATATGGTGAAATGTATACTCTGTCACATAAAAATGCAACACCAAGATGGATTTGGAAATTTTGGACCAAAACTTGGCAGAAATGTTTAACTAGTTAAATGTAGTAATTGATTAAAATAAAAGAAATTAAACAAAAGATAAAGGCATTTTTTATTAATAATGTGTTTCACACTCCCGCGCCCTGCTTGGCATGGATTCCAACAGGTGGTTGATTTATTCCTGAGGTATTACATCCCAGGTAATCTGTAATTCATGCCGGAGAGCTTCTAGTGTCTGTGGAGGATTGGATAATTGCTAGAGTCTTCTACCCATTATGTGCCACAGATGTTCGATAGGCGAAAGGTTGGGAGATCTGGGTGGCCATGGCAAGGTATTGACGTTAGCCTCTTCGAAGCGCTCCATAGAATGCCTTGCAATGTGGGGACGGGAATTATCCTGTTGGAAAATTGGGTCCTCCAGCTCCTGGAGGAATAGAAGGATATCGGGTTCTACCACTTCATTAACACATCGGAGGGCATTCATATTACCTCTGATGAATACCAACTGAGACTTGCTTCCATAAACTGCACATTGCGATGTTCTCCACGTCTATGTCTGACCCTCATGCGACCATTGTGCATTCCCAAGCAGAATCGGGATTCGTCACTGAAGACCACCCTATGCCATTGCACGTCCGAGTCCAGTCTCAAGGTACACCACTCCAAACATTGCTGTCGATGACCAGCCGTCAGCGGAAGCACAAGATGTGGTCGATAGGACTACAAGCCAAAAGTTCTAATTCGATGGTTAACTGTGCGAAGAGTGATCTTATACCCGAGAATCGGTCTGTTTATGCCATTAATCGGAAGTGGTGGTCCTGGACCGCATTTGTCTGTCGTGGCCGTCCAATTCCTCTTCTACGACGTTCTTCTACCGCCATCTAGGTGTTGCATTTTTTATGTCACAAAGTAGTATGTATGTAACTGTAATGACCAATAAAGTGTAGAAAATACAGTTATTCACTACAACCTCTAACCATTTCTTTTGAATTCCACCTACATATATACCCTATAGCCACTTAATTGGCAAAAATGTAAAAAAGTACTACTAGTATAAACGGATAATTTAATGGTAAAACATCTCATAAAAATGTAAACATATGGGGTTATTTACGTTGCCTAACCTTCTTTAATCAGTGAAATATTTATGACGTTACAAACACAGTATTTTCAATATATTGAAAAATTTTAAAGTATAAAGTCTCTATGTTTAAACATAAAGTTGTTAGTAGATTATAACACTGAAAACATCCTGTCGATATTGTCAGTACGGTTCCCGTTATCCTTTATATACATTTTACCAGTAAACCAATTATTTCCGAAATTATATTAAATACGAATATTATCTCGGCACACAATCTATTCTATATTTCTTAAAATATCCAACCTCGGACGTTTTTTGAAACGCAGTAATAACACCGGATTTTGTTCAATTCTTTGTTTTATGAAACTTTTCACATTCAGTTAAACCTTATAGGGTAAAGTCGGGCAATTACGGCCCCATGGCTAATACCGGACACTCTCTGTTGTCCTTATTATTTCTCTATGCGCAAGACATGCTACGTCACACCCACGCGGCCGGTTTAGGCAGTCACCCACGAAACTTAGGTGAAGAACGTAGTGATATAAGCGATTCGTCATCGAAAATTTCATTTTGTAACCAATTGATCTATAAATTGAACGTTTTTGGGCCTTAGGAAGCCAGAAGGTAGAAGCTTGCAGAGAATAACTGCTTTTAATCATGAAGAAATGGCTCTACTTTGGTCTAACCTCACTACCATAATGGAAAAATACCAGTTCCCTTCAGAAAGAATATACAACATGGATGAAACGGGCATTACCACGGTACAGCGCCCGGGAAAGGTTTTAGCTGAAAAAGGGCAAAGAGGAGTGGGATTTGTCACTAGTGGTGAGAAGGGCACTACAACCACAGTTGTCTGTTCATTTAGTGCTGTTGGAACTTATTTACCACCCATGTTTATTTATAAACGAAAAAGGATGACTAATGAACTGAAACGAAATGGTCCTCCGTCAGCTTTGTACCGGTGTTCAGAAAATGGATGGATTCACGAGGAGTTGTTTATAGAGTGGCTCCAACATTTTAAAAATTTACCAAGTTGTAACAACCTTTTTGTGGTTGTATTAAAAATACATTAATTTAAGAATCGTTCATTTATTTGGCGTAATATTAGAAAAGTTTTTAATTATTAATATGTAGAATTGAGAATGGCAACTTAATTTGCATTTCCTAGAACATATCTTTTGGGTGTAATATTACATAAATAGTTATAGTCCCCTTTCTTAAAAATTGGATTCATATTATTGTATCCGCGCAACGCGTGAAAACTTTAGGGAATACACTTGAGTTATTCTGAAAGCCTTTTTTAATTCACTTAATGCTGAATGTTACAGCAGTAAGCATGGTTTTTACCTAACTTTTTTATTAGTGCCATCAGATTTTGATGGTAAGTTATTTTCTAATTCATTATATTTTAAAACTAAAACCTTTGCTTTTTTAGGCACTCCTATTTTACTTAGTTTGCACTCCTATTTCGTTTATTTTGCACTTAGTTTGCACTCCTTTTCACTTATTTTGCAATTATTTTACTAATATTTTTTAATGCATACTTTTATATGGCATTTTATAATAATTATTTTTAATGGCACGTATAAGTCAGTAATTTACTATTCTATTATTTTCTGGTTTAAATGGTAATTTTACTTGAATTACATTTTACAACGCAAGTTCTACATACTTTTATAAATAAATTTGGCGAATTAAACTTCAAAGAAATTCAATAAATTTATGGACACAGTATATTAAGGATAAATAAGCAAGACATTGACCTCGCCAAGTTCACCATTCTGCTTCATAGTTACCAGTTATAGTTTATGGACAGAACCGTTCAAAGGTAATGTTTTATATAATTTTAGAATAGTATAAGACTTCTGATTTTTAACCTTTTCAATCAGATATTGAATAAACTTAAGTATATCATGTTATTTTATTTTCATTTTGATAAATTGTTTATTATTATTCATTAACTAGGTTTTGTTGTTCCTATAAAAAAAGACAACATGGCGCTCGAGATTTATCATTTTCATAATTTTTATATAACATTTTTTATGAATTAAGTGAAGTGAAAATAATTAAGCAGATGAGAAGCATGCAGTATTTCAGATATGTTAATTAAACTCAGTATATTAGAACTCTCCTATCTTAATTTACCGATTGAGCCGACGGCAGTGCGATTGATATTTGGTAATATTTTTATTAATTAAAATTATTCGATCAATTACAAATTGTTTATTACATCATCGCTTTTGTTATAATGTTATAAGTTGGCCCAGTTTTAGTGTTTATACTTTGGCAGCCGCTTTTAATGTTACAAAGTGCAGTATAGAAGATCCGGTTTTGCTAGTTATGGACAACCATGCAAGTCACTGCACATTAGAGGCATACAATTTTGTAAGCAGAATGTTATTGTTGTACTTACTCTTCCTCCACATGGAACCGATAAGATTCACTGGATGTAGCTTTTTCACCCTTAAAAGTAGCATACTACGCAGAATGTGAAAAATACTTAAAAAATCATCCAGGTGAATGCATAACAGCATATTAACTTGCAGAACTATTTAACAATGCGTTTATGAGAGTGGCTAATCCAGAAAAGGCTATTAAAGGGTTTAAGACAATTGGACTTTATCCTCAAAATGAACATGCATTTACAGATGAGGGCTTTTTACCCGCCGACTGTCTAGCAGTCAATAATGCAAATGAGACTGTAGACGATCGAGAAGGAAAACGAAACAATTCCAAAAAATGGTATCCAGAACCAATTAGAAAAAACTCCTGAAAATATAGTATATGAAAAGGAAATACAAAATGAAGAACACAGCCATGATGGAAAAGATGAGGGCAGAAAGGAAGCAATATCAACGATTTCTTTTGATGAGTTCCTACCCGTGCCTGGACCCTCGAACGTGAATACAAAAAAAAAGAAAGAATTCAAGAAAACAGCATTCAGTAATTTTTACATCCACACCCCAGAAAAATGTATTAGAAGATAAACAAAAGCGAAGAAATGAGAGAAAATATGACAAAAAACGAAAGATTAAGGATGTGAAAAAAAATTTAATGAGTCCCAGAGCAAAGTCTGGCAGAAAAACAAATACAATAAATTATGCGGAAGAAAATTATGAACAGGAAAACTTGTCTACTGACGATGATATTTAGGATGAAGTTAATGAAGATATTTGTTTGGTATGTGGGGAGTTTGGGAAAAACAATGAACTGTGGCTAAAGTGTAACTTATGCGATCGTTGGACTCATAAACTTTGTACAGACTCCACGAGGAAGCAGTTCATATGTGATTTCTGTATGTGAACTATGAAAGAGGCAAGCTGCGACCACCTGCCGCAATTACCCGCCAAGAGCGGATAATACAAGACACACATACATTTTATTGTTCTGAATCTCATTTTGTAATGTTCATTTTCTTTGTTAATTTCTCATTAAAATTTAGTTGATTGAATCTTTGTCTTTTATTTAAACCCATCTTGAACATATTTGCTTTAATAATTAATGATTGAGTGTCGTTCAACCTTAGGTGTCCGCAATTACCCACCTTTACCCTACTCAGTGGTTACACCTACGTACACAGCGTGAGACAATAAAAAAATATTTTACATATAGTCTATTATAATGGATTTGTATTAACAAAGTGCTTTAAATTAGTAAATATTAATTAATGAACAAATTTAAAATTTTCATTTCAAATTTAAATCATAATTAAAATTTTACCGCCATCTATTGGCAAATATAATACTTACATTCAAGTTCATTTTACCTACACCTCAGTCATACTTCATCCAGTCCATTTTCTCTACGCACCTTTAACCTTTAAAATAATATTTTCAGTTTATAGTAAAAATGCCTAAAATATTCACTCCCACAAACCAAATTCGGTTAACAAACGTTGCAGTGGTGCGTTTAAAAAAAACAGGAAAAAGATTCGAAATTGCTTGTTACCGAAATAAAATTATTTCATGGCGCAATAATGTGTAAGTACGTTTTCACACCGTCATTAAACCCTAAACTTTATATTTTAGCGAAACTGATATAGATGAAGTATTACAAACACACGCAATATTTACAAATGTGTCCAAAGGACAAATTGCAAAAAAAGAAGATCTAGTCAAAGCATTCGGTGATAAAGATGATACGGAAATATGCAAAGAGATCTTATTGAAAGGCGAAATGCAAGTCTCGGATAAAGAACGACAAAGTATGTTAGATGCACAATTTAAAGAAATAGCAACTGAAGTTTCAAGTAGGTGTGTAAATCCTGAAATTAATCGTCCATATCCAGCAGTCGTTATAGAAAAAGCAATGCGTAATGTGCATTATTCAATAAAACCTCATCAAAATGTAAAACAGCAGGCATTAGCAGTTATTAAATTATTAAAAAAAAAAATACCTATCGAAAGAGCGCAAATGAAACTAAAAGTCTCGTTTGTTAACAAAGAAGGTAAAGAGGTTATAAATATACTAAATAATATTGAAACACTGAAGATTGAAGATGAAATAAAAAATGAACATTGTATTACTTTTATTTTTTTAATCGATCCTGGACATTACAAAGAAGTTGAAGAAATAATCAAGAATGAAGCGAAAGGTTCAATGTTAGAAGTTATATCATATAAAGAAATAGCAGCAGGGAATGAATATTTATAGTCAATTGTATATTTTAAACTTGACAGTATTGTTAAAGAATTTTTATAAAACCTACTTCTTTGGTTTTTTTAACTATCCACACTACACATATCTTAATAGGAATTCTTTTAAGAACTATTCTTATGAAACATTTCTAACTAGTTTTAATTGTAACTACAGTATCAACACAAATTAAACAGTAATCATATATAACATTTTTATCAACAATTAACCAATATAATATTTGGATTATAATGAATGAATTGACAGTGAAAGTCTGATATGGTTTCAGATTCCAGTAGCGTACAAAACCCTAAAAAGTAAACGTAAAATCAAACTATAAAAGTAATAGTGTCAGTTAAGGTATTTAGATCCAATGATACCTTAATTAACACTGTCATGAAACTAGTATAAATAAGGGACGAGTAAAATTGACAATTACTGTGCTTGAATTTTTTCATCCGGTTTAGGAATATAAATGCTTTCAGTTCGTTTATCTAACTTGGCAGCTATTCGAGATATAGTAAATAAGAAATCAGAGAGACGATTTAAATATATGCCTGCTTCTTGATCTAAATCACCTTTACGGACTAATGGCACAATGATGCGTTCAGTTTTGCGACAAATGGACCTAGCTACATGAAGTGAAGCAGAGGCAACACCTCCTCCCTAAAATAGTTAACAATGAAAGTTCAGTATACATGATGAAGTAAGTTACCGGGATAATATAGCGCTCTGGTGGAGGTAACCGTTTAGAATAGTGATAAATCCAGTCCTCTAATTCTTTTGTATGCGTAGACGAAATAGGTTTTTTGTTAGTATCGCCACATCTTGATATAGCTGTACTTATATCTATAATCACAGTCTGAATTCTCTTCAATTTGTCACAATATTCATGATCACATTCTTGAGCGTGTTCTCTGGCAATTCTATAACTTCAAAAAATGAGAAAGATCTTTAAATTTTAGTGAATGGAAATTTTACCCAACATATGATAATAATTCTTCTGTTGACCCAATGGCATTAAAAATATTGTGATCCTTTGGTAAAACTTCACCAGTAAGAGTCTTTGAAGTCCCATTATCACCATTTCTACTAAAAGTTTCTACAACTTCTGATGTTTCAACAGGAACTTTTTGGCTGCTAAAAATTAACATTGATTTTTTTTTTCTAGAAATTTATGCAAGCATTAGTAACCTTTTACAATAATTTCTCATAAAATAAATATAACTTGTGTTAATTAAACGTTTAAAAACCATTGTAAATACGAAAAAACTTTATAATTAGAATGTAAAAATATTGACATTAGAGGTTAGAACGTATCATATGACAAAAAGTTCTGATACAGGGGCGGAACTAGCATCTCTTCATTCTGGCTTTTCTAAATCATGGAAGTACGCATAGCTTCTCACTAATTTATTAAAATTACTACATCTTGACTTTTCATATATAACATATTATTTTACATTACAAAGAATTACACAAAAAACCAGTCCTTCGCTCAAAACCGTACTCTCCTCCCCAACAAATCAGAGAATTCCAACAACTCCAAACAGGACTAACTTATGCCTCAGTAACTCAAGAACAACATCAACAAGGCGCCCCACCCACCAACACGTTGCAAAATTCTAATCAATCGCATCAGAAGTTCAATGACATGCAAGAGCTAAAAAGAATGATGAAGGGCCTAATTGAACAAATAGGCACCATGTTAAATGTCCTTACAACCGTGATCGCTAAACTTTCTTAATGGACAACAAACTACTACTCGCCTTGTGGAATGCGAACGGCCTGACACGACATCTACAAGAACTATAAGTATTTATTTTAAATCGTAACATCGATATTATGCTAATATCTGAAACGCATTTTACAGCGAAGTGTTACATAAACATACCCAACTATTCAGTCTACTTTACAAATCACCCAGATGGCACTGTCAGAGGTGGATCAGCTATCATAATCAAAAGCTCTATTAAACATCACTCCCTGAACAGCTACTGCACAGAATTCCTACAAGTAACAAATGTAGTAATAGAAGATGCAGCCGGGGAATTAACCCTCTCGGCCGTTTACTTTCCTTCCAGATATTCAGTGAAGCAGGAAAGCTGTGAAAATTTCTACAGCACCCTTGGACGGCTATTTATCGCTGGAGGGGATTATAATGCCAAACATACCTGTTGGGGCTCCAGGCTTATAACACCCAAAGGTCGAGAATTGTTCAAAACACTTGTAACGAAGAATCCGAAACATCTACCTACAGGTGAACCCACTTATTGGCCGTCTGGCCTGAACAAAGTACCCGATCAGGTAGATTTTTGTATCACCAAAGGAATTCACAAGGCTTTGCCGTTGCTACCTCCTGCTTTAACTTGCCATTTGACCATTCTCCTGTTATCGTCACTTTATCCGTTGAAGCACTAAAAGTGCCAAAACAACTAAGACTAAGTAATAAAGGAGCAGACTGGGACAGATTTAGACAGCTGGTGAGTGAAAAGCTAATGCTACACGTCGCCCTTAAAACTGAACAAGAGATCGAATCAGCTGTCAAGCTCTTAAATGATACATTACAATGGGCGAGCTGGAATGCAACTCCGTAACAAGCGGCAGGGGTCAAAAATTACACCTGCCCCATATCAATCAAGCAAAAACTCACAGAAAAACGACGTCTCCGTAGACAATGGACTAGGCTAGGAACACCGGAAAGCAAACGCGCACTCAATGCAGCCACACATGAACTCGAAACACTTCGGAATAACAGCAAAAACGAATGCATGCAATCATTCCTGCAAGAGCTTACGCCTACCGAAGCCACCGATTATTCTCTGTGGCAAATAACCCGAAAACTAAAACAAGTTACAAAAGCTTCTACACCCATCAAAATACCCCAGAGAAATTGGGGAAGAAGAAAATCAGAAAAAGCGCGAGCATTTTCAGAGCACCTAGCAGAGGTTTTCAAACCTCACCCTTCAGAAAATCAACCTGAAGAAGAAACTGAGTTAATCAAAACTCTAGAAGCACCCTATCAGTTTGATCTGCCAGCTCAACGCTTCAAAATCACAGATGTGCAAAAAGTTATTGCAACGCTACACCAAAAAAAAAGCCGTGATACGATCTTCTAACTGGGAAAATACTCAAGGAACTACCTATTATGGAGGTAAGATATCTCACACAACTCTACAACGCTATTTTGTAAGTTGGGTATTTCCCGGCCCAGTGGAAAGCAGCACAGATCATTCTAATCCTAAAACCTAGGAAGCCACCCGATGATTTAAAATCCTATCGTCCCATTAGCCTCTTGCTCATAGCCTTCAAAGTCGTGAAAAACTACTACTAGACCGACTACTTCCGTTTATTGAAAATGGCGAAACAATCCCTGATCACCAATTTGGGTTTACACAGATGCACTCCATTGTTGAACAAATTCATTGTGTCGTGCAAACAATTACTGAAAGCCATGAAAAAAGCAATACTGCGCTGCAGCGTTTTTGGATATAACTCAGGCCTTCGATAAAGTGTGGCACACTGGTCTTTTATTTAAGTTACGTGTCCTCCTCCCCATAAATTATTTTATTATCCTTAAGTCATTTCTCCATAATAGACACTTTCTGGTCAAGCTTGATACTGAGTACACAGGACTACCCTATAAATGTTAGAGTACCACAAGGTAGCGTCCTGGGGCCACTACTTTATCTGTTATATACCGCAGGCCTACCTATAACAGAAAACGTCACTACAGCAACCTTTGCAGACGACACAGCAGTTGTATCTTCTGATACTGACCTAGTAATTGCTTCTCAGATACTGCAAACCAATCTAAATGAAATTGCTGCAGCCACTTTTTACCTTAATAGGACCCTAAATCGTCACAACTCCAGATATTGGCCACCCGAAACTCATCGCTGGACTGAAGATTACCCCAGTCAACGTCATGGTAAAGTGAATGTATGGATGGGAATACTTGGACGGAGTTTCATAGGTCCTTACGTTTTTCAAGAAAATCTTACAGCCGCAAGTTACCTAAATTTTTTGCATTTGGATGTAGTGCCAACTCTGTGAGTAATTTTTTCAAATAATCGCAAGGCAAATGCGCCCCATCTGGATATTTGGTTTCAATAAATGCTATTTTTTCAAAAAATTTGTTATGCAAGGTACCAATTTTTTTTCATCATCGTTTAAGTAGTGAGCAGGTCTATGGAAAATAGCGAAAAAAGATGGTCGTGATTTATAAAAATATATGATGCCATCACCTTTCAGAAATAAGTGTGATTTAATTTCACATAACTTTTCTATTTAAAGTATTTTAATACGAAGCCAAAGTGGATTAAAAATTAATTAAACAAGATTGAAAATGCTCGATATTTTTATAGAACCTCTATCTGACTTGAAATTTTAAACGTTCATCTGACAGATTATTGCTTTGTTTTTACAATGTTGCCTATTTTCGTTAAGAACGTATTAAAAAAAGATATTGTATAGAGTTTTTTTTTTTGTATTTGTGGGCAGAGATCTTTACACAAATGTGGAAGGTCATGCATTGTTTCACACCAGATATTTACCCTAGATATAACAGAAATATATCCCCAAGATTTTGTTATAATTAGTTCCATAAATTCAGATATTTGGCTGTACAGTTTTCAATCCATGAGATTTGGCATTGATTGTGATTTTTTGTTTTAAAGTGTCACTGAGGTAGGTGCCTCCAACGAGTAAATTTTTGAGTGGAAAGAGTTAAAAGAGCAACTAAAAAGTTTGCAGCAAAAATAATACACACATTTTTTCATAATGGAATAGACTAACCAGTTGAGCAGTAATTTTTCTCCGTTTTTCAATGTTTTCGTAAAATAATGCGCACTGAATTTTCGACCGGTGTTATCAACTGTATACTTATCGTCCTTTTTTACCTCTTTTACTAGAAACATTTTTCAGCGCCTGTCAAACTAGGTGATTAAGATCCTGGATGGGAATCTAAGATAACCACAAATTATGTATTTTCTTTAAAAGTACCCGGAGTTGGTTCTTCTATATTTGTGTCATCGGTTACAGTTACCTGATCAACAGTATCCTTGTAATTTAAATTTGAATCTGCTTCAGCTTGAGACAACTCTATTTTTTTAGTTCCTAGGTAGTTCAGTAAACTTCCAGCCTGTTTATCAATTTGTGATTGCTTTTCGAATCTTTTGCTAACATTCTAAAATATATAACAAATTATTAACAAGGTATTTTAATGCTCAATCACCGTAGATACTGTTAAAGTCAGTAGCTAAATTATGCGCAACTGTTACTTGACTTTGCATCCTAAATACTAAATTGTAGAATGAGTACGTGATCCATAATGAAAAACGCTGATACTTTACACTGTATCCTTGTTTTTGTGGAACTCCCACCTGTTGGAGATAATTTTTTCATTTGAGGTCATCATTTACTTCTTTATAAGATTAAAAATGAAGAAGGAATTACATTTTGAATATTTTTTGAAATAAAAAATTTAATAATATACCAATTTTCACGAGTCAGAGGATTTGCGTCATAACTTACTTTGTTTCATTACCACTTGTAGAACCCGCCTATTGTGCACGAGGATGTAGATAGAACTGATTTAGGTTGGCAATTCTGCCCGCTGTTGTCAAATTTCTGACATTAAACATTTGACATAAATTAACTTAAATTTTATTATTGTGATAAAATAAACATAACCCCTGAAGCTGAGATTTGACAGTCAAACTGTTATTTTTCACAATCTGACAACATCAGCGTCCTCTGACAGTATTAATATTAGTGATGCAACTGGTCTGACTGAAAATTACTATAGCAGTCGCGTTATTACGTGTTACGGATGTAACTTCACCTGCTACGAATTCTGTCACGCGTCAATAATATTTTTAGATTAAAATTCACTTATCAATGCACATTTCAAATTAAATATTTGTTATATCAGTAAACAAAGAATTTGCTACCTAAAATTTCAAATTTTGACAAAAATTAAAAAAAATCGTCATTTAGAGCCAGGCCCGGATTTAAAAACTCCCCCTAGGCACTTAATTGTGTGCAAAATAACCAATGACGTCATTATAGTCAATTGACTGCACAAATTCGGACTCTATGTACAGGGTGGCCAACTAAGAATGCGAGGTACTGTATCTAGGAAACTATCCACCGTAGAGACTTGTGCAAAAAAAAGTTAAACTGAAACGGCCAATACAAAAACCTGGAAAATATTTTTATGTGTCTGAAATGGCCGCTAGAGGGGTAACTGCAATCTTGATTCTAAAAAAGTGACGTTTCTGTGAATTCTGTTATATTAACATAATAAAAAAATAACTGATATTTGAAGTCGAGGATAATCTGAACTTTTTTTGTTTGGCACTTTTTGACGTATCAATAAAAATAAAGTGGTGGGGGGGTATTCAAAGGTTTCCTTAAATCACCCCCCGTATCTTCGAAACGGCTAATCCGATTTTAACAAACTTCGGTGCGTTGAAAAGAGCTTTTCTTGGGCTACAAATCTTAAAATAATTGAAGTTTTGTTAGTTTCACATGTCGTCGCTAGAGGGCTTTGTTCGACATTCCGACAGAAACGGTTAATTTTCGCAAAAAAATTAAAGGCATTGGTAATGACTTTTTTTCATGAACAAGTAGTTAAATGATGCCTAAACAAGCTCGCGAAAACCGCATCTCGATATCTTGTTCCTAACCTAAAATGTCGGTCAAAGAAAACTTTATACGAAATTTCCTTAAATTTTAATTTTTTTTAACTATATTTTTCTGGAATTGTTTCTATTATGTAAGTTGTGGCCCTAAAAAAGACCAATTTAAAGGAGGAAGGTTTTTAATGCCCCTGTAAATATTCGAAATGCTGACCATCACTCTGTGCATTGCTGAGGCACAACTGCAGCTTCAATTTCGGCTCTGAATAGGTTACCTACAAATTGCGATTTTAAATGTTTGTAAATTTATTCACCAGAATAAAATCACCCTTTTTGAAATTACTACGGGCAAGTAAACAATGCTAAAAGTTATACGGAAGGCCTTTTTTTTTGTTTAAATGCATATTCACTATGGATATATTCGAAAAATACGATTAATAGAAGCAGGCAATGGAAACAGATACCTAAACAAAACATACATAATCCTCAAATTGTCAATAGTTGTCAATACTTTCGCGTTACTTTGAGCAATTTTTGTGCTTTCAAAATGCGTTTTACGAATAATGAAGCTGTTGATATGCTTCCGGTTTTTTTTGAATGTCTTCAGAATGTCGTAGTAGCTGAAAGAGTTTACGCGGCTCGATATCCAAATCGGCGTCCTTGCGTTGTAAGAGTTTTTCCCCGATTAGTGGCGAGCTTACGAGCCAGTGGTAGTTTTCGGCCTACGTTTCAACGGCAAAGAATTGCAAGAACAATATTAACCGTGTACTGGGCTATATTGAAGGAAATCCTCATGTTAGCACAAGAGCATTATCCACTGAGTTGGGCATATCACGGACAACGGTTCAAAATATTTTGAAGGACCATAGGCATGTTCTAATGGCCATGCAAATATATAGGTATTCGTTTAAACTTTTTTAATTACTTTAAGAATGCACCCATATCATGTCGTTTTGCATCAGGCCTTGAAAGAGGAAGATTTTGATCGAAGGTTAGACTATTGCCAATGGATGTTAGGCACGCTACGCGAAAATAGAGAATTTTTTTTCAAATTCTTTGGACCGATGAAGCCACCTTCAGTAGTGACGGGAGAGTCAATCTGCACAATATGCATTATTGGTCTGCAGAAAATCCCCATTAGTTGCGTGACGTTCAGCGCCAAGTAGGTTGGAGTTTAAATGTATGGTGTGGCATACTGGGAGGCAGAATTATTGGGCCATATTTTTTCGAGCAACCCCTAAATGGCAATGTATTTCTTGACTTTTTGGTCAATCAATTACGGTTGTTGTTGGAAGATGTGCTGTGTCTGGAAGCAAGGCAAAAATTGTTTTTGCAGTTGGATGGTTGCCCAGCACATTTTGCTATTAATGTGCGAGGGCATATTAATGCAGTATTTCAACAGCGGTGGATTGGAAGAGGAAGTCTGTTTCCATGGCCTACGCGATTGCCACACTTAACCTGCCTCGATTTTTATTTATGGGGGCGCTTAAAGGACATCGTGTTTCGGACTCAACCTACTACTAGAGAAGATATGAAAAACCGGATTCGTAACGCAGTACCTAACATACCGAGAGGCCAAATTGAAGCTGCAGTTTTGTCTAGTCATGTGAGGCTTCAGCAATGCATAGAGCGTGATGGTCAGCATTTCGAGCATTTACGTGGGCATTAAAAACCTTTCTCCTTTAAATCGGTCCTTTTTAGGGCCACAACTTACATAATAGCAACATTTCCAGAAAAATATAGTTAAAGAAAAATTAAAATTTAAGGGATTTTCGTATAAAGTTTTCTTTGGCCGATATTTTAGGTTAGGAACAAGATATTGAGATGCGGTTTTCGCGAGCTTGTTTAGGCATCATTTAGCCACTTGTTCATGAAAAAAAGTTATACCAATGCATTTAATTTATGTGCGAAAATTAACCGTTTCTGTCGGAATGTCGAACAAAGCCCTCTAGCGACGACATGTGAAACTAACAAAACTTCAAATATTATAACATTTGTGGCCCAAGAATAGCTCATTTCAATGCGCTCAAGTTTGTTAAAATCGGCTTAGCCGTTTAGAAGATACAGGGGTTATTTAAGGAAACCTTTGAATACCCCCCACCTCTTTCTTTTTAGACATACGTCAAAAAGTGCCAAACAAAAAAAGCTTAGATTATCCTCGACTTTAAAGATCAGTTATTTTTTTATTAGGTTAATAAAGTAGAATTCACAGAAACATCACTTTTTTAGATTCAAGATTGCAGTTACGCCCCCTAGCGGCCGTTTCAGAAACTTGAAAATATTTTCCAGGTATTTGTATTGGCCGTTTTTTTTACGCAAGCCTCTACGATGGATAGTTTCCCAGATACAGTACCTCGCATTCTTAGTTGGCCACCCTGTACTCTTTATTAATTATTATTATTAATTAATGTTTTGTAAGATAATCTAATTATATACTAATTAGGATGTCAGTCGGTGTACTTAATTTACACTATTTCTTATTAAAATATCTTTTAGTGCTATGTAACTATCATCAAAAATATCACATAGATGGCAGATTCTATTGTGTACATTACAAATCACGTTACACGGCGATTTTGCGGTTGTATTTATTCGTGGTGCATTACAATGAAAAGAGGGTGAGTTGCGAATACCTTGTTTAGGAACAAGTATGTTTATCTTTGCGAGGAGATTAGGACCATATATACCGTTGTGTAATGAATGGTACAAGAATTTTAGACCTGAGACGTTGCGCCTAGGTTCTAATGAGAGAAAACCAAAACGCTTTAAAAGTAGATTGTTTTCTATTCCCTTTGGAGGATAAACTCCATCTAGTTTGTAAACTAAATATTTTAAGAATCTAGATTGCACTTTCTCAGTCATTTCTATTTGATACTGCTATAAAGGGTACCAGATAAGACAGCCATATTCGAGAATTGATCGTACGTATGTAAAGTATAAGTTACACAATGCTCGTATGTTTGAGAAGTCCAGAGTATTAATGAAACCAAGTTGTTTATAAGCCTTGGCGACTATCTTTTCAATATGGCATGTAAATATCATATTATTATCGTATACAATACCCAAGTCTTTGATTACATTACTTCGAGAGATGCGAACAGAGTTCACTCGATAGTCATACGAAAGGGAACATTTTTTTGGGTGAAAGTAATCAATTTACATTTAGAAGTATTAAGAAATAATGTGTTTGGGTAACTGAATATAGTCTGTAATGCTAGTCACTTCAAGGTACAATTATATGTCATCGGCAAATGCTAGTTTAAAACATGGCATGTTTGACAGCAAATCATTAACAAACATTAGAAAAAGCAACGACCCCAAATTGGAGCCCTGAGGGACTCCTGAAGTAATTGTATATGTATGCGACTGAAACCCTTCATAGTAGACATATTGCTTTCGATCAATTAGATACGACCTAGGGAAATTAGTGAGTCAGTAAAGCCAAAATCCTTCATCTCCTGTAACAAAATGTAATGATCTATTTGGTCAAATGCTTTCTGGAAGTCGAGATAGATTACATCTGCTTGACTTGAATTATCTCTCGCACTGTAAATGAACTGATTAATACAGTACATTTTTTCCACAAACACATGCTGATCTGATGATACCCAATTTTTTTATACTTGAATATATATTGTTGTATCACTTCAAATAGTTTCGAAAAAACTTAGAAGTATTTATAATTAAATTGTAAATATATTTCAGAGGAGCGCTTAAAGGTCTGATACAATCTTTAACCACAAAACTAGGAATGCCATCAATGCGCGATGTTAATTTATCTTTTAAATACCGGAAGCATTTATAATTTGATTTTCAGAAAGTTCGATGTTCATGCTTTCATAAAAATGAGTGACATTTGACTAGATAATGCTATGCGGTATTGAAGTTACATACACACTTCTAAATAATTTGCAAAGAGGTTTACAATATCTTGTTGTTTTTCAGTTTCTGTATTCAAAAACTTCATACCGCCTGGTATTCGGGACTGACTCCTCTTAGCATTAAAAAAGAACCAGAAATCTGATGGGTTGGAGCTAATGCTATACTCCGCTTCCCATACGAAGTGTTTTTAGTAACAAACGAAGGTGTTTGAATTTGTCAAGATGATAAGTTGATTCGTAATGTTTGTAATTTTTAAAAGCAATCTCCTTATCTCTAATAATGTTTATAATTTTCTTTCTTTTCTTTTCCGGTTTGTCCCTCATTATTCTTTTGGCGAGTCTCCCATCGTCCATCCGCTCCACGTGGTCCCTCCATCCTCTTCGTCTATCTCTGATCCATTTTCTCACGTCTGCTATTCCACATTCTTCTCTTATCTGTGTGTTCCTGATTCTATCTCTGAGGCTTTTCCCAGTTATCATACGTAAAGTCTTAATTTCCATTGTTCTCATTGCTTATTTCGTTTTATTCGTCTCGCTTCTTGTTTCGGCTCCATAGGTCAGTGTTGGTCTTACACAGGTCTTATAGATTCTTGTCTTGATTTCGATGTTCATGTGTTTATTCTGCCATATTACGTCTCTGAGTTGTCCTGATATCATCGCCGCCTTATTTGTTTGTAATTTCACTTCCTCTGTTGTATCTCTGTTGCTTGTGATATTCACTCCCAGGTATTGGAATTGTAACAAACTTTTTACGTTTGTAATAAAATTTACGTATATGTAGGCAATTAACCGGCATTTCGTGCAGCGTGTGTTGCATATCTAGTTGCATAAAAATATGCATTGAATTATTTTAATTAGAGCTCGTGCGCATATCGTTCGATTTTCAGACTTGTTCATGCGCAAAGGCCTTATCGACGTTTTGGTTGAGTGAAGAAGGTGGATGTAGCATCCATTGTTTCTTTGTTAATTTTTTTATAAAGTGCCATATAATTGTATGGTAAGTTGTAAAAACAACTATTATATTAAAGTTTGAGACGTTTGCTTTTTTCAGGCAGTTTTTATTTTTCAATATTTACTTTAATTTCACCTTTACTGATACTTTTCACACGTTATATACATCTACGCAATTAATTAATTTACTGTTAATGCAATTTACGGTATTAGAACGATTAATGAAGAATTTATCCATTTGGGAATTACAAAGCCTACAAATCCAGATTTGTTTCAACCTGAAGTAATATTATGCATCAATTTTCCAAAACGCTGACTCAGCATATGCATCCATTTCGTTATCTACAGTGTGTCCAATAATAAGGTATTCTGTTTCAATTAATTACTAACAACGTTAATAATTATTCATTAGTTTTTTAACGTTACTAACCCTAGTTTGAAGTATTTCTGTTCAAGTATAGGTTGTGTTAATAAAACTTATTGTTGTAGAAATTTTCTTTTAAATTTATTGTATACTGGTTTATTCCACATTTAAAGAAAAAGTTGGCGTCCGAGTATTTAATAATTATTTTCAGGAAGAAGTAACCCTGATTTTAAAGCAAACATGTAAATATTTTTTGGTTAATAAGGCAAATCGATAATTTTAAGAATCTGGCCCAATTTAATCTATGACTAAGCAAAAGGCACCAAATCTTCTTGTCATTACCCAAACTGTTAAGTAGCTAAAATTTGTAGCCATGGGTGTATAAGTATACGTATAGAATTTAAAGGATCTGCATGGACACTGACTTAAAGGTATTTACAGAATTTACTCACTTGTTCGATAATCCTTTCCTCCACCATAAGCTTGCGACGTACTAGCTCTTTCGCTATTACCATCGTCTTTGTCTTCTCAATTGCTATTTCCATATTGTAATTTTTTGTTGTTTTGTTTAGTTGGAAAAGCAAACGTTGTAAATTCTTTTCGCTGTCGGCTGTCAGCCCTACGTTATCCGCGAAGCACACTATTTGGTAATTACTGCATTGCATTTTATATCACAAGGTTGTTTTTTTACACTGTGATGATTTCGTCCATTATCGCGTTGAAGAGTGTCGGGCTTAAACTGCCCCCCTGTCTTATGCCCACTGCTACCGGTATTTGTTCTGTAAGGTGATTTTATCGTTGTTGTGTTATTGTGGTTTAATTCTTCTATTAGGAAAATTATTGATTTGTCTACTTTTCGTTTTTTCAAGATTCCCACTACGTCACTTAATCTAACACGGTCAAATGCTTGACTGAAGTCCACGAAGCACATATACAGGGGTTTCTCGAATTCGATCGCTTTTTCTATTAATTGTCTAATTATGAATATTCCATCTATCGTGGATCGGTTGTTCCGGAACCCCTGTTGCTCTTCACAACTACCTATAATGTTAACAATACCCTGTAATAGTATTTTTGTTAGTAATTTGGCTGTGCTGCATAGCAAGCTAATTCCTCTGTAGTTTGATGGGTTTTTTCTTGCTCCTTTTTTTTTGAATGGGGATCGTTATGCTTTTACGCCACTCGTCAAGTATTGCCCCTTTTTGATGTATCTTTCTAAATAGAGTAGTAATTTCTTTGACTAGGGCTTTGCCTCCGTATTTAATCATTTCTTTGGTTATCTCATCTACTACCGGGGAATTCCTATTTTATAGTTTTTTAATTGCTTGTTCCACTTCGACTGTGTTGAGGTTCGCTGTGCGTGTTATTTCCTGTCGTTCTTGGTCATCATATGTTTGTTTGTTTGATGTAGTTGTTGACTGATACAGGTTTTTAAAGTGATTTGCCCATTCTTCGCTTTCTATTGCGTTTAACTGGACGTATTCATTAATGGGTTTCTTCCTGTTTCTCAACATATTCCATATTTTCTTCTACCCTCCATATAGATCATGTTCCCTCTCTCTTGTATACCTCTCTCAGTACTCTCTCTTCAGAATTGCTATTATGTTGTTTACTTGGTTTCTTATAACCTTGTATTCTTCGTAATGATTATTGGTTTTTTGTTGTCTATATTTTATGTATGCTAGTCGTTTTTCCTGTTCTAATTCTTTAATCTCCATTGTAAACCATGGTTGTTCGCTAATGGTTTTCCTATTTGTATTAATCGAGCGTGTTCCTATAGCTTCTGTTGCGCTTTCTATCATGTTCTTCTTTAATTTTCTCCATGATTCTTCAACGTTATCGTAATCATTTATTTTGTTGGTTCTGGTTTTCTCTGCGAGTCTTTGTTGGTATAACTGCTGTGTGCTAGTATTAGCAAATGACTTAATGTTATACTTGGTCATTTCTTGTTTCTGTTCCTTTGTTCTTGTTTTCGGAGGCGATTGTGGTCTATATTTGCAAAGTACTAGTCTGTGGTCTTCTTTTGCTAAGCCCGAGGAATTTAGTGTCCTTACATCGAGTATTTCTTCAGGTAGAACTTTTCGATTAGTAATTACGTAATCTATAACTGTTTTCCCATGTTCTTTTGTACTATCATTTGTGCGGGAAGAAAGTGTTGTTTATTCTCAACTCGTTTTTGGCACAGAGTTGTATGAGCAAGTCTCCGTTGTCATTGGTTGCTTCTTCATTGTATTTTTGCATTATTCCTGCTAGTGGTTCGTTGCCAACTCGTGCGTTGAGGTCTCCCATTAATATACATTTTTTTGGGTTGGTATAGTGTTTATCAATTCATGTATTTCGTTGAAGAGGGTTTCTCTAACTTCCTTGGGCTTATTGATATCTGGGACATAAATGCTAATTATATGTGTTATTCCTGATCCAAGATTCAATTCTGTATGTAAAATCCTTCCGCTTATGTAGTGTATCCCTTCAATGGAATTCTGGTATTTCTCGTGGATAAGCAAAGCCACTCTTTCTTGAGCTCTTTTATGTTTAGGTTTGCCACTGTAGGTAAGGATATAATTATATTACATTTTCCGTTTCCTTTGCCTTTCTTTTTGAGTACAAATATCCAGACTATGTCTGTTCATTTCTAAAATAATCTCTTGGTCGTGTTCATTCCATGGTCGTTCCAACATCCTAATCTAATTATGTTCTTTTTCGATCTTTTGTTTTTATTCTGTTTTTGCTTTTGTATTGTTTTGTTTTCATTCTGAGGAAACTTTCGAGGCTTAAATATTTTTTCGGGAACACACTTTCGAATATTAAATTAAGTTTTGTGTACATTACTTCACATACTGCATCCGGATCGTTACACGCGTACATCTCTGACCAATCGGCATTGAATATAAGCCAATACAGTTGATTAAAATTCGCTCTTTTAAAGTTAAACTGCAACTTATTTCTTTTGTCACCACTAAAGATATTATGGTTTTGTGACTTAAAATTAAAAGTGATTAATAGCGGAGGATGGTATTCGTCGATGTTGACGAGGGAAAAATCGTACTCTACCACATTACAAGAATCTGTATCACTTATAACAAGATCTAAACTCCGATACACAGCCGGAAAATATCACTAATCGCAAAGAGAGCTAGCGAAGCGTTAGTCAAAGAACGAATCAGACATCACCAGAAGTAAATATTCGAAGACCAAGGCAATGCACAAGGAAATTCAGCAGAAGAAACTCGAAAAGCTAATGAAAGAGAAGACAGAACCAACCAACATCAATCGAAAAAATACTGTCATAAACATGTCTAAACGACAGTTGAACGAAAACGAAATGCAGGTCCTGGAGAAATGCGATAACACCGAGGTATATTCCGAAAGCAGATTTAATAACCGCAGTCGAAGAAACAGCTATGAAATTAGATCCTGAAAGAGCCGAAGAATACAGAAGTAAGGTTAGATCAGTTCTAGATTCATCTAGGCGAACTAAACCTAACCTCTCTAAACTAGAAAGGAGAGCGGTCATTTCCCTTAAGAATGACCCAACGATCAAAATTCTCCCGGCAGACAAAGGAAACGCGACTGTGGTAATGGATATGGACACTTATAACAGCAAAATCCAAGAACCACTAGATGGGGGCGAGTACAAACAAATACCAAAAGACCCCACACCATCAATCGAAAGGCGGATATACCTGACACTGGCAAAACATAAGGGGGAGTTCTCCGATTACCAGAGAACTAGACTTACCCCACACTACAGCACACCTCCGCATCTGTACGTCCTACCAAAGATTCACAAGAAAGGAATTCCTCTGAGATCAATTATGAGATCGAGAAATTTACCTTGTCACCCATTAGCACACTATCTGCTAAGTATCATCACACCCTTATCGGGAAAAATCGAGTCTATGGTCAAGAATACGCAGCACTTCGTGGAAACCATAGGAACTTCCAACCAACTACGAAGAAATACTGGTAAGCTTCGACGTTGTGAGTCTATCCACAAATGTGCCTACCAATAAGGCACTAACTATCATAAGGGACAAGCTGGAAAAGGGTGAAACGTTAGACAAACGCACGCAACTCTCGGTAAACACAATAATGGAACTTCTGACAATATGCATTAGAACTACATATCCCCAGGTAGAAGACAAATTCTACCAACAAGAGTTTGGATGGCGATAGGTTCCCCACTATCACCCATAGTGAACTATATATATATATATATATATATATATATATATATATATATATATATATATATTATCAATAAAGACATTATTCGGAACAACTTGTGTTTATTAACGTGAAAATATACAATATTCAACGTTTCGGGGACTTACTATGTCCCTTTGTCAAGAATGATATTTAGTAATGAAATATGAAACAAGCTAACTAATTAATTATAATAATTTTGATGAACGAGTTCTGCTTCGATTTGCAGATCAAGGTATGACGTTGAATTTGGAATTGTATTAGATGCCGGAATGTTAACAGAATCTTGAGTATCAGGATTTAGAGGTGATGTAGATGTAATATTGGCCGAGATGTTGGGAAGATTTTGAGTTATTGGTAATTTTGAATTTTGTTTAATAAGGTTCTTCCAAATATGCGGTATCCTAGAACTATCATCACGTTTGTTAAGGCATTAGGCCTCTTCTCAATTTCAATGGCTTCTCTAGTAATCCGTTGTGTAAATTATATAAAGGAGCAAGTAATCGAATATTGTTTGTGTTAATTTCGGTCCAGTATCTAAATAATGATTAAAAGATGACGAAGGATTTTGTTGTTTGATGGCCAGTTTGTGTTCATTAGCTCTCACATGTAATTTTCGATTTGTTTGTCAATATAACTTCTTTGCACCGTTGCAAGGTATCTCGTATACTCCTTGATTTTCATTACAAATTTTGTCTTTCGGATTCTTCAAAAGTTGGTGTAAGGTAAGGTAAGGTTTAAAAACGTCTAAGTTCATGTTTGAAATTTTTACGATTTTATCAGTGATTCCTTTATATATGGTAAAATTACTGGAATTTTATGTTCGGTATCTAATGAGTTAAATTTACAATGGAAATTGAAATAAATAACTCTCCATTTTAGATACACTTATAACAAGACTTGATAATGGCAAATTTTACATAGTGTTTACCGAAACCTACCCATACAAACAGATACCTAAATTCTCTTTCACATCATCACCCCAGTCATTTACATAGCGTTATGAACTCTTTAATATTCCGTTCTTATCATCTATCAGATCAAAATTCTAGAAATGACGAAATGAATACTATTCATAATATTTTAATTCAAAATAATTACAGCCAGAACGAAATAATCAAAATTGTCAATAAAATCAGAAAACCTAAAACCATTCCAACTCATTAGATACCGAACATAAAATTCCAGTAATTTTACCATATATAAAAGGAATCACTGATAAAATCGCTAAAATTTCCCAAACATGAATTTAGACCCGTTTTTAAACCTTACCTTACTACACACTTTTGAAGAATCCGAAGACAAAATTTGTAATGAAAATCAAAGTATACGAGATACCTTGCAACGTGCACAAGAAGTTATATTGGACAAACAAATCGAAAATTACATGGGAGCTAATGAACACAAACTGGCCATCAAACAACAAAATCCTTCGTCATCTTTGGCTAATCATTATAGATACTGGACAAAATTCACAACAATATTCGATTACTTGCTCCTTTATATAATTTACACCAGCGGATTACTAAAACCATTGAAATTGAGAAGAGGCCTAATGCCCTTAACAAACGTGATGATAGTTCTAGATACCGCATATTTGGAAGAACCATTAAACAAAATTCAAAATTACCAATAACTCAAAATCTTTCAACATCTCGGCCAATATTACATCTACATCACTCTAAATCCTGATACTCAAGATTCTGTTAACATTCCGGCATCTAAACAATTCAAATTCAACGTCTACTTGGATCTGCAAATCGAAGCAGAACTCGTTCATCAAAATTATTATAATTAATTAGTTAGCTTGTCATATTTCATTACTAAATATCATTCTTGACAAACATAGTAAGTCCCCAAACGTTGAATATTGTATATTTTCACGTTAATAAACACAAGTTGTTCAATAATGTCTTTATTGAATAATACTACTTGTGGAAACTTAATAATAATATATATATATATATATATATATATATATATATATATGGAAGACTTAGAAGATCAAGCGATATCCGAATTCACAGAGAAACCAAGGATGTGGCTTAGATACGTGGACAATACCTTCGTAGTTTGGCAACACGGCAAGCATAAGATAGATGAATTCCTAGATCATCTAAATAGCCGCGCACCCTCCATCAAATTTACAATGGAATTGGAGTCGGAACAAAAACTGCCATTCCTGGATGTACTTGTACAGGGTGGCCAACTAAGAATGCGAGGTACTGTATCTGGGAAACTATACATCGTAGAGGCTTGCGGAAGAAAAAGTTTTACTAAAACGGCTAATACAAAAACCTGGAAAATATTTTCATGTTTCTGGAATGGCCGCTAAGGGGCGTAACTGCAATCTTGAATCTAAAAAAGTGATGTTTTTGTGAATTCTGCTATATTAACCTAATAAAAAAATAACTGATTTTTGAAGTCGAGGATAATCTGAACTTCTTTGTTTGGCACTTTTTGACGTATCTATAAAAATAAAATGGTGGGAGGTATTCAAAGGTTTCCTTAAATCCCCCGTATCTTCAAAACGGCTAATCCGATTTAAAAAACTTGGGCGCGTTGAAAAGCGCGTTTCTTAGGCTACAAATGTTAAAATAATTGAAGTTTTGTTAGTTTCACATGTCGTCGCTTGAGGGCTTTGTTCGACATTCCGATAGAAACGGTTAATTTTCGCAAAAAAATTAAATGCATTGTTATGACTTTTTCTCATGAGCAAGTAGCTAAATGATGCCTAAATAAGCTCGCGAAAACCGAATCTCGATATCTTGTTCCTAGCCTAAAATATCGGCCAAAGAAAACTTGATACGAAAATCCCTTAAATTTTATTTTTTTTAACTAATATTTTGCTGGAATATTGCGTTACGAATACCTTCTCTAGTAGTAGGTTGAGTCTGAAACACAATGTCCTTTAAGCGCCCCCATAAATAAAAATCGAGGCAAGTTAAGTCTGGCGATCGCGGAGGCCATGGAAACAGACTTCCTCTTTCAATCCACCGCTGTTAAAATACTGCATTAATATGCTCTCGCACATTAATAGCAAAATGTGTTGGGCAACCATCCAACTGCAAAAACAATTTTTGCCTTGTTTCCAGAGGCACATCTTCCAACAACAACGGTAATTGATTGGCCAAAAAGTCAAGAAATACATTGTCATTTAGGGGTTGCTCGAAAAAATATGACCCAATAATTCTGCCTCCCAGTATGCCACACCATACATTTAAACTCCAACGTCCTTGGCGCTGAACTTTACGCAACCAATGGGAATTTTTTGCAGACCAATAATGCATATTGTGCAGATTGACTCTCCCGTCACTACTGAAGGCGGCTTCATCGGTCCAAAGAATTTGAAATAAAATCATGCCTAACATCCAATGGCAATAGTATAACCTTCTATCAAAATCTTCCTCTTTCAAGGCCTGATGCAAAACGACATGATATGGTTGTATTCTTAAAGTAATTAAAAAAAGTTTAAACGAATACCTATATATTTTGATGGCCATTAGAACTTACCTATGGTCCTTCAAAATATTTTAAACCGTTGTACGTGATGTGCCCAACTTAGTGTATAATGCTCTTGTGCTAACATGAAGATTTCCTTCAATATAGCAGTACACGGTTAATATTTTCTTGTGTTCTTCCAATTCTTTGCCGTTGAAACGTAGGCCGAAAACCACCATTGGCTCATAAGCTCGCCACTAATCAGGGAAAAACTCTTACATCGAAAGGACGCCGATTTGGATATCGAGGTCGCGTAAACTCTTTTAGCTACTGCGTCATTTTGAAGACATTAAAAATAATCCGCAAGCATATCAACAGCTTCATTATTCGTAAAACGCATTTTGAAAGCACAAAAATTGCTCAAAGTAACGCGAAAGTATTGACAACTATTGACAATTTGAGGATTATGTATGTTTTGTTTAGGTATCTGTTTCCATTGCCTGCTTCTATTAATTGTATTTTTCGTATATATCCATAGTGAATATGCATTTAAACAAACAAAAAATAGGCCTTTCGTATAACTTTTAGCATTGCTTACTTGCCCGTAGTAATTTCAAAAAGGGTGATTTTGTTCTGGTGAATAAATTTACAAACATTTAAAATCGTAATTTCTAGGTAACCTACTCAGAGCCGAAATTGAAGCTGCAGTTTTGTCTACCCATAAGAGACCTCAGCCATGCACAGAGTGATGGTCAGCATTTCGAGCATTTACGGGGGCATTCCTCCTTTAAATCGGTCCTTTTTAGGGCCACAACTTACATAATAGAAACAATTCCAGAAAAATATAGTTAAAAAAATGAAAATTTAAGGGATTTTCGTATAAAGTTTTCTTTGGCCGATATTTTAGGTTAGGAACAAGATATTGAGATGTGGTTTTCGCGAGCTTGTTTAGACATCATTTAGCTACTTGTTCATAAAAAAAGTCATACCAATGCATTTAATTTTTTTGCGAAAATTAACCGTTTCAAATATTATAATGCTTGTAGTCGAAGAATAGCCCATTTCAACGCGCCCAAGTTTGTTAAAATCGGCTTAACCGTTTCGAAGATACAGGAGGTTATTTAAGGAATCTTTTGAATACCCCCCACCATTTTATTTTTAGATATACGTCAAAATGTGCCAAACAATAAAAGTTCAGATTATCCTCGACTTCAAAGATCAGTTATTTTTTGTTAGGTTAATATAGCAGAATTCACAGAAACATCACTTTTTTAGATTCAAGATTGCAGTTACGCCCCCTAGCGGCCATTTCAGAAACTTGAAAATATTTTCCAGGTTTTTGTATTGGCCGTTTTAGTAATAACTTTTTTTTCCGCAAGCCTCTACGATGGATAGTTTCGCAGATACAGTACCTCGCATTCTTAGTTGGCCACCCTGTACACAGGAATGACAACACTTTCACGACAAGTGTATACAGGAAACCTACCCACACGGGGAGGTACCTATACTACAACTCCAATCATCACAAAAACGTGAAGTTAGGCGTGGCAAAATGTTTGTATGATAGAGCAAAAACCATATGAACCATATAAACAAGAGGACCTGAACAGAGAAAAAGAAAATATCGCTAGAACACTCAAAGAAAATGGCTACCCCGATCTAACACCTAACCTAAACAGGGAAAGGGTAACTAGAAAAGAAAAACCTAAATATACAGCGATAATACCATATATACAAGGTACCTCAGACAAAATACGAAGGATGGGCAGCAAATACAAGATACGCACTGCCTTCCAATCGACCAGGACGCTCAGGGTAATACTAACCAAAACCAAACTATACAATGAAGATCTGAATTCCAAGAATTGTGTATACAACCTACCATGCGAATGCGGTAGAGTATACATAGGAGAGAGCAGTAGACCACTCAAAGTGAGAACGCAGGAACATAGGAACAACGTCCGCAAGGGCGAAACAGAAAGATCAAGAATCGCCGAACATGTCTGGAACGAAGACCACCGCATCTAATGGAATAACATACAGATAGTGGCAAAAGACGAGAACACAACTCGTAGGAAAGTCAAAGAAGCCACATATAGCGCACTAGCAGAAAATCCAATAAGGCAGCAAATACAAGATACGCACTGCCTTCAAATCAACCAGGACGCTCAGGGTAATACTAACCAAAACCAAACCATACAATGAAGACCAGAATTTCAAGAATTGTGTATACAACCTACCATGCGAATGCGGCAGAGCATACATAGGAGAGAGCAGTAGACCACTCAAAGTGAGAACGCAGGAGCATAAGAACAACGTCCGCAAGGGCGAAACAGAAAGATCAAAAATCGCCGAACATGACGAAGACCACCGCGTCCAATGGGATAACATACAGATAGTGGCGAAGGACGAGAACACAACTCGTCGAAACTCAAAGAAGCCACATACATCGCACTAGCAGAAAATCCAATAAGCCAAGCTAGTGTAGAGATGAAACCCATATGGGTTCCAATAATGCGCGAAGAGCTTAAGCGCAATACACCTGAGTTCTAAAAAATATATATTGGATTACTCAGTGGTTCAGCGGTAAAGGTGTCAGGCTAGTAAGTGAAAGGTATCAAGTTCGAATCTGAGAGCAGTCAAGAGCTTGAGAAAAAATTATATATAACATATGAATTCGACTCAAGTGCGAAAACAGTCCTTCTAAGCCTGATGACGGAAGCAGAGTCCGCTTCCGAAACGTCGTGCTCAAAAAGCATAAACTGTGGAAATAGGCCGATCAACTCCACTAATAGGAAACCACAGTTACAAAACACTTATAATAGAGAATCTAGAAGCCTATCATTACAGTTTATAACAGAATTGAATTGCGTTGCTTCTGTAGCTGACATAAAATTGTTAATAATGTTACATTTTATATCTGTTGCATCAGAGTTAAATTTGGGGATATTAGAATCACCTACAATAATAAAATTACCTGTTTGAATGTAGTTAGCGTGTGGGTTATTAATTTCTTTTAATTTCCATTTTGTAGGTTGGAAGGTCGTATGTTGTTCCACACCAGATACTACAGAATTGTAAAAAATCTAAAATTGTGTTAAACATTGTTGGATTCTGTTGACATCATTAATTGCTTTCTTGGCAACCATCCGCTAATTCACGTATCATTTTGCGAAATTGAAAATTAAAGTTAAAAGTAACATTTAACCTGCACTTTTTATCATTACTAAAAAGAACTACATATTAACAAAATTGTTTCGAGGAAATACGTTTGTAAATTAATAGTTGAGAAATAACATTTGTACACGACATTGGGTACAAGGTTGAATTCAATTGGAGACGTATGGCTTTAATGAATATCTATATTATTCCACCGCCTTATATTTCACTTATTTACATACAGTTCCTATACATTTATGATATGGGTATGTCTGCGAAAGTTGATTTATATTTGAAAACATGGGTCATCGTTATTGGTGTCGTACGTAATTGGAAAACTACTTGTAAATAGTTCAACCTTTGTTAGTATTAAATAGTTAAAATGTGTTTTTAAATAAATGATTCTCAAAATAATTCGTAGATATTACATTCTTTACAAATTTGATTAATTTTGTGTAATGTCCACTAATTACATATGCATAGTTAATACGACCTCAGACACAAAATTAAATTTATAATGTCAGAAGAATTTAACCGGTTCCAAAAAATTAATGAATCATTGTAGTTTTTGAATTGCAATATTTATGGCCTTTGAACTACACTAATTTAACACCGACTATCAACTCAGTAATTAATAAGGGCACTGCGGGTGCGCGTGTGTAATTGTAAATTGTAATGATATTTGTAACTTAAAATAATAACTAACGACACAAGCGTCAAAACTATCAATTTTTGACGCTTACAATAACTTGAAAAATCAAAATTAACGTAAATAATAGCAGATGGCGTGATTAATAGTTAACCAAGCTTACTAAAATCGTTACTTCCCCTATGGTTTCACTATTGGATAAAAGTAGATAAATTGTAATTTCACGGGTAAGTGAAACCCCCCTTGCAAAGGTACATTTCCTGTATGAATCACACTTAACTATTAGGTACATCTACTTACACTAAATTATCCATTGTTAATTCTACCTAAATGAGTGAAGTTAGTAATATAACGCATTTTCCGAAACCGTACAATACAGAATCAAGCCCTTATAGACAATGTGATTTTGATTATGTAACAGAACAAAAACTTAATGGTAGCGATGACTTAAACAAAGTGTTCAAAATAATTATAATAGGCGATGTGTCAGTTGGAAAAACCTGTATTGTTAACAGGTAAATATATTCTGTAGAATTAATTTGGTGTCAATTAATCCTTTCCAGATTCTGTCATCAGTTGTTTAATAATAATTACAAAGCTACAATTGGTGTTGATTTTGAAGTACAGCTATTATCGATATTTGGAGTAGCGGTTACTTTACAGATGTAAGCATTATACCTGAATTATACTAAACATTGTAATAAAAACTTACATGCAGATGGGATACAGCAGGTCAAGAAAAATTTAAATGCATTGCTCAGTCGTACTACAGAGGCGCACATGGTATAATATACTTTAATATTTTTGTTAATTTAGTTTATTGTTCATTTTAGCTGTCATTGTGGTTTTTGATTTTTCGAGCATTTCAACTTTATCCAATTGTAAACTATGGTTAAATGAAGCTCTAGGTACAAATACGAACGATGACGTTTTAATATTCATCGTAGGAAATAAAGTTGATCTTCTGGTGGTAGCTACATCGTAAATAGGTATGTTGTTAAATTTTGTATTTTTAGTCCCCGGCAGCTTATGCCAATATGGAAGATATCGGAATAGACATTGCCAAAGATTTACCTGCTGAGTATTGGCCAGTTTCAGCAAAAAGTGGCCTTAATATAGATAAACTTTTCGTAAGGATAGCAACATTGCTTTTGAACTCTCACTTTGTCAACGAAAAAGAAAGTATTGCTAGCGATAGTGTACGTATCGGCACTAATTTAGTTAGTGAGTATCTAAATATATCCTATGATCGCAAATTATATTAAATTTATTACAGCCAATAAGAAAAAGGATAAAAAGAAAATCTCACTATGCGCATGTAATGTTTAACATAACTATTATTTTTGTAATACGTAATAAAATTTATATTTATTTACTGTTGTTTTGGACAACCTACGAAGCCGCAAACTTATTGATACGTGATGTAAAGATTTCCAGATTGGTCCTTTTGGAAAATTTAATAATGAGGAGTGTTTGTTTAAGACTTGTTGCCTACGTTCGTTTCAGTTAAAATAAACGGTCGGTTAAGTGTATAAGGTACAACAGTCATTACAAAGTATATATTGTCGTAATGTGGGTATTAGATTACATCAGGAACCGTAAACCTAATAGGACTGTTGGATTCTCCAAATCTGTCTCCTAGTGCATTGCGAGAACTCTCGCTGACTGTGACGTAGGTTGCATTCCTTTCTTGGCGCGATCGTGCCTTTACTTAAATGGACAGGACAGAAAATTTCTTATTTGTAGCGTCCCCTAGGTACCCTAGTTTGAAAAGCGTAATTTGAACTTCTTTGCAAGAATGCAAATTCAAGAACAAAACAATCGCTTGACTTTACTGACAATAATGTTACTATTACTCAAATTAATTGCTTGCCTTACTGGCAATAATAAAAATATTAAAATTTATTTACAAGTCTAATATTTGATTACTCGCAAACCTCAAATCTGATCAAAAGAATTGGCCGTCTAGCGGTAGGTACGTTGTGCTATTTGAATTAGATAGGCTGGACAAGGTTGTGTTGCATCGTGTAGGGCAGGTAAAAAAAATGAAACTACTCAAATTAAAATTAACGAGCTTTGCACAATGATGGTTCAACCCGTTAATGGACTATTGTGGCACAATTACATTAATAAATCAAATAACACAAAAAAACAATGAAAAGGTTAAATATAAAACAAAACACCATTAAACCATGCCAGTCTTTAAGTAAATAAGCAAATAAAGCAATAAGGCAAATTTCGGTACATATAAATTTAATAACAGTAAAATTGCACAGGTGATAATAAGGTAAATGCAAGGACAAAAAAAATAGGTGAGAAATTTACCATACACAATTGTTTAGTGACTAATAAAGCACAAAACACATACGTAAAATTACAATAAATTACATATAAAGAGAAATCAGTTCGCAAGCAAATAATTCTACTTGAACAAACTGACACAAAAAAACCTCATTAAAACAAAGCCTTACAAAGGTAAATTGTAAATAAATCATAACATCGTGGCCGATATATAAGTTTGAGCGCGTTAGAAAAATACAGCGCCCCTTTCTCAGGCAATACAATAATATACAATAATAAAAACAATAAAAATAAAATTCAAGGTGTTTAATGGACATCTGCACACGCGAGTATGTAAACACTCGACAATTGGCCATTACAATCTTAACCAAGGTCTATCCTGTATCCGCTCGCCAGGCCCACCTCTACACAAATATAAATATGAACAACAAACAACAATGCTAATTCACCCATATACAAGAATGAGAGAACCCTGTACTGTCTTTTATTTTAGCAAGACAATGTTTAATTTTTAATACGTTACATAGGCTTGTAAAGTTATTTGCTGCGAGCTTTCATTTATATAAAAATACCTACTTAGACTTGAATATATTCCGTTTAGTTAAACACTTTACCACCAACACGACGTGTTAAAATACGCGCTTTAAAGCGCGGCGCCGCGACAATTAATTATAGATTAATTTTTGGAAAAATTTACATTAAAACATACACTAAAAAAAAAGAACGAATTAGCGTTTTAGTTTTGCTAGAAGGTACAAGACAAAATATTTATAGACCGAACGATTTACAACGGAGTTTCTAATTAAAACAATAAAAGCAACCGGCTCAATCAAACCTTCAAATGCAACTCCCTTTTCTCTGATTTCCAAAGCTACAATTGGTGTTGATTTTGAAGTACAGCTATTATCGATATTTGGAGTAGCGGTTACTTTACAGATGTAAGCATTAAATTCAAATTAATACTAAACATTGTAATAAAAACTTACATGCAGATGGGATACAGCAGGTCAAGAAAAATTTAAATGCATTGCTCAGTCGTACTACAGAGGCGCACATGGTATAATATACTTTAATATTTTTGTTAATTTAGTTTATTGTTCATTTTAGCTGTCATTGTGGTTTTTGATTTTTCGAGCATTTCAACTTTATCCAATTGTAAACTATGGTTAAATGAAGCTCTAGGTACAAATACGAACGATGACGTTTTAATATTCATCGTAGGAAATAAAGTTGATCTTCTGGTGGTAGCTACATCGTAAATAGGTATGTTGTTAAATTTTGTATTTTTAGTCCCCGGCAGCTTATGCAAATATGGAAGATATCGAATAAACATTGCCAAAGATTTACCTGCTGAGTATTGGCCAGTTTCAGCAAAAGTGGCCTTAATATAGATAAACTTTTCATAAGGATAGCAACATTGTTTTGAACTCTCACTTTGTCAACGAAAAAGAAAGTATTGCTAGCGATAGTGTACGTATCGGTACTAATTTAGTTAGTGAGTATCTAAATATATCCTATGACCGCAAATTATGTTAAATTTATTACAGCCAATAAGAAAAAGGATAAAAGAAAATCTCACTATGCGCATGTAATTTTAACGTAACTATTATTTTGTAATACGTAATAAAATTTATATTTATTTACTGTTGTTTTGGACAACCTACGAAGCCGCAAACTTATTGATACGTGTTGTAAAGATTTCCAGATTTATTATAAGTTTTGTTATAAACGAATAAGTTCAAAAGTAAATATGTAATTAAAAATTATTAATTTTATTAAATACATAAATAAAAGTTTACCTCGAGTAGGATTTAAACCTACGACCTGTACTTTGCTAGAGTACGCGCTAACCAACTGTGCCATCAAGGTTAAATCTGATTATCAATAACTGCTACCATCAGGAGATGCTGTCCATTCCTGTATATCGCTCCAGGAATGATATTGCTGCTTGCATTATAATGACTTTACTTGCTCGCAATTGTACTAGGACTAAATACTGTTGAGGAAATGATTCATCTGTAATTTACACATGGTGGGGTTGTAGTATGACCTTGGTCTACTTTTAGCATAGACCTTTCATTCTTTTGTTTCCATGAACTGATTCTATTTTATATTAATAAGAAATGTAATATGATACACCTGCAGGTCATTAATTACTCTTTGACCTTGAAAACCTATATTTAGATTTCTAAAATTGTAGTATGATGGCCTAGCAATTTCTATTTTAGCTTTAAATTGTGATCGAAATGTGTCCTTGATTTGAGTACCTCTTACATGTTTAAACTTGTTAAATACCCACCTTGTCCTACTTTTAGTTTAGAAACACTAAGAAGTCTCATACGATACTACAGGTCAATAAACTTTGACCTTGACCACTCTATTTTTAGACTTCTAAAATTGTAATATGATGATAACATTGCAATTTCTATTCACACCTCCTGTGGTTTATATCACAAAATTGTGTCCTTGACTTAAGTACCTATGACAACATGTTTAAACTTGTTAAATACACACCTACTTTTAGTTTAGTAAATTATTTCACCTTGACCCAATTTAGTCAATATAAGCACCATTTGACCTTGGTCTACTTTTTAGCATAGACAACGCATTCTTCTTGTTTCCATGAATTGATTCTATTTTTATACTTGTAAGAAATGTCATACGATACCCTACAGGTCAATGACCTTGACACACTATTTTTAGACTTCTAAAATTGTAATATGATAATGACATTGCAATTTCTATTTTTAGCTTCTGACCTTGACATACAAATTTCTCCAAAACGTTTGACCTCGTAATGAGGATGGTGACATTGCAATTTTAGCGAGCTCCTAAGATTTAAATTTCCAAAAGTTTGACCTTGAAGAGATCCAAAAGCTTACATTTCTCACCACCAGAGGGCGAGTGACCTTGAACTGGTCCAGAACCGGTTAATCACTACTGCCCCAATCGATGTAAATTTTGTCTTTATGTAAATAGAACTAAATTTTAATTTCAGATTTGTCCTTTGGAAAATTTAATAATGAGGAGCATTTGTTTAAGAATTGTTGCCTATGTTCGTTTCAGTTAAAATAAACACTCGGTTAAGTGTATAAGCTACAACAGTCATTAAAAAGTATATATTGTCTTAACGTATGAATTATATTACATCAGGAACCGTAAACCTAATAGGACTGTTAGATTAAATCTGTCTGCCAGTGCATTGCGAAAACTCTCGCTGGTTGCGACGTAGGTTGCATTCCTTTCTTGGCGCGATCGTGCCTTTACTTAAATGAACAGGATAGAAAATTTCTATTTGTAGCGTCCCCAGGTACCCTATTATGAAAAGCGTAATTTGAACTTTTTGCAAGAATGCAAATTCAAGAACAAAACAATCGCTTGACTTTACTGACAATAATGTTACTATTACTCAAATTAGAAGTTAGACTTTATTGACAAGTCTGGTATTTAATTACTCGTAAACATCAAATCTGATCAAAAGAATTGGCCGTCTAGTGGTAGGTACGTTGTGCTTTTGAATTAGATAGGCTGGATGAGGTTAAGCGTTGCATCATGTGGGGCAGGTAAAAAATGAAACTACTCAAATTAAAATTAACGAGCTTTGCACAATGATGGTTCAACCGTTAATGGACTATTGTGGAAAGAACCACCAATAAAACCCACTTTATTCATAAATAAGTAATGGCACAAGTACATTAAGAAATCAAATAACATAAAAAACAATGAAAAGGTTAAATATATAACAAAACACCATTAAATTATGCCGGCCTTTAAGTAAATAAGCAAATAAAACAATAAGGCAAACTTCGGTACATATAAAATATAATAACAGTAAAATTGCACAGGTGATAATAAGGTAAATGCAAGGACAAGCAAAAAAAATAGGTAAGAAATTTACACATACACAATTGTTTAGTGACTAAATAAGCACAAAATACATACGTAAAATTACAATAAATTACATATAAGAGAAATCAGTTCGCAAGCAAACAATTCTACTCGAACAAACTGACACAAAAGAACCTCATTAAAACAAAGCCTTATAAAGGTAAATTGTAAATAAATCATAACATCGTGACCGATATATAAGTTTGAGTGCGTTAGAAAAATACAGCGCCCTTTCTCAGGTAATCCATTCATCTATACAATAATAAAAACAATAAAAATAAAATTGAGGTGTTTAATGGACATCTGCACACGGGAGTATGTAAACACTCGACAATTATTACCATTTTAACCAAGGTCTATCCTGTATCCGCTCGCCAGGTCCAACCTCTACACAAATATAAATATGAACAACTGTCTTTTATTTTAGCAGATTTCAGCTTAATGAACCGCGTGCGAATGAGATACCTATGCAAGACAATGTTTAATTTTTAATACGTTACATAGGCTTGTAAAGTTATTTGCTGCGAGCTTTCATTTATATAAAAATACCTACTTAGACTTGAATATATTCCGTTTAGTTAAACACTTTACCACCAACACGACGTGTTAAAATACGCGCTTTAAAGGGCGACAATTAATTATAGATTAATCTTTGGAAAAATTTACATTAAAACATACACTAAAAAAAAAGAACGAATTAGCGTTTTAGTTTTGCTAGAAGGTACAAGACAAAATATTTATAGACCGAACGGTTTACAACGGGAGTTTCTAATTAAAACAATGAAAGCAATCCGGCTCAACCAAACCTCCGATTTCAAACTAACTATATTTACCCCCGAAAATCAAACCCCGTTATTGCAAGTAATAATAAAAAAACAAGAAATTATTTCGTGAAACATTTTTCGCATCTAACAGAACGAAATCTTAAATCAAGATATTACAAATCCACTAATTATCTTTCCTATCGCGATAACAATGGCGATTTGACAAACGTTTATTACAATAATAACATTTTGTGGTCCGCTACCTACAGAACGCCCTTTGAAAACTCGACGCTGTCTGCTCGAAACATCGAGAGTTTTCAACATAACATCCTTCGCTTCGGATCTGGTCCTTCGCTACCTTCCGCTATGAACTAGAGCCATTAGTACTAAAATAAAACTTAATAGGAACCAGCTTAACTAGGCAACCTAAAATAATATGAATAATAAATAGAAAATAAATAAAAAAAATGGGTATATACAACCAGGCTTCTACTTATTTTGTTACACGCTAGATGCCTAGGTACAGCTAATATTCCTAGATTTATTCGGGCCTATGATAAAACTTCAGGTTAGTAATGTTATAATTTCTCTTGATAGAATCCATCTCTTCATCCAACAAACGGTACACGTTCGGGTAGTTTGGCTCTAATACGAAACCGGAATGTAGAGAGAAACTTTGATATTTGTTTCCTGGAGGCGTCCGAAATATTACTTTCCTTAAGTAAAACGTAGTCGTCGATACACAGTCTGTCACCTTGATGTTTGAAACCTCGTACGAACTTTATTCCAAATCACCGCCGGCGATTCAGTGGCGGAGATGGATAACATTTTCTCAGGCAAGTGGCAAACCGATCCCTCGAACGCGAACATTTACAATATCACAAGTAACCGTGCTCAAATGGGGCACGATATGAAATAGACATTCTATATATTTAACGTGATTAGCTCAAAATTAGCATACGGTATTTCTTCAATCCTAAAATAATAGCAACAATTCATTTCTTGTGACCGTATGTAGTAATTCTGACACGTGACGGACCCGACTTGAAAACCCTATGCCCTGTTCGTTCTTCGCTAAGTTGGTACAATTCAATCCCGACGGCCAACTGTAACTATCGAACTGTATAGAAGGTTTAAAAAATCTGGACGTGATAGCATCACAGTATTCAAAAATAATCTTTTGGTTTATTCAAATTTTGCTGTTCCCATCTAAGGAACTGTCGTAGTAAAGACAATTTCTCGGGATCAGATTTAACACCTAGCAGTTATAATATGTCCCAACAATCTCTTTAAAAAATCTGTTTTTTAATATTTATGGCCATACCGCCCTCCTGGAATTGAATAAAAAGTTTCCTAAGACGTTGTATATGATCACCAAACTATTCAGATACAACCAAAAGATCATCAACGTAAGTGAATACCAACTGGCGTAATTGATTCTCTAAAGTCACATCCCTAGCTCTTGAGAAAAAAACCTAGTTTCCCCTAGGGTCGGTTCCCGAAGAACGAGGAGAGGGCGCATTAGGGATCCAAAATGGCGTAGGTACGCTAAAAGAAGGTAAACGTGCGGATAACTCACTAGCAAAATTGACAGCCTGAACTTGCAGAACGTCATTTCTCGGTTTCTTTGCTTCAATACACGATAACCGTTCAAGCTCCGGTCTGAACATACTCCCCATAATGATTGGGTGGCAAGAGGATATTGACGCATAATCTCGTGCAAAATAACTACCTCGGAGATGGGAGGATCAAAAAGCCCATAGTCATTAATTTGTTTCAGAAAATATTCGGATAACGACAACCTTCCTTCCGGGTGATGACGCATGTTATAGAGTTTATTGCGTTCAATGACCTGTTTCTCGGGTGACCAAAAATGCGCCAAAAAGCTTCTCTTAAACGAACCGTAATCTCGCCAATCGACCTCATTTATCAACGACTAACTTTGAGCACTGGCTTCTAAACACGTTTTTGCCTCTCTCAAGTAATCCTCACCCGACAAATGCAAGATTCCGCAAACTGCTCAAATTTACACAAGAAAACAATAGGGTGCAACCAATAGTTACCGCGAAAAATTGGCCGCGAAGGCTCACTAAACTGAAATCTGCCAAAATAAAGGACAGTACAGCGCTCTCTCACTCTTGTATTTGGGTGAATTAGCATTGTTGTTTGTTGTTTATGTTTATATTTGTCTAGAGGTGGGTCTATCCAGCGGGTACAGGATAGACCTTGGTTAAAATTGTAATAGGCAGTTGCCAAGTGTTTACATACTCCCGTGTCTAGATGACCATTAAACACCTTATTTTTATTGTTTTTATTGTTATATAGATGAATGAGTTACCTGAGAAAGGAGCTCTATATTTTTCTAACGCACTTAAACTTATATATCAGTCACGATGTTATGATTTATTTACAACTTACCTTTGCAAGGCTTTGTTTTAATGAGGTTTTTTTGTGTCTGTTTGTTCAAGTAGAATTGTTTGCCTGCGAACTGATTTCTCTGTATATGTAATTTGTTGTAATTTTACGTGTAAATTTGTCACCTATTTTTTTTTTGTCATTGCATTTACCTTATTATCACCTGTGCAATTTTACTGTTGTTCTGTTTTATATGTACCTAAATTTGCATTTTATTGTTTTATTTGCCTATTTACTTAAAGCCCGGCATGATTGGATTTAGAGGGCCACATGTTTGGTATTACAATTTTTATTCTGATTTATTTATGACACAATTGTGGGAGTGACTACATAGTTTTTTTTTTAAATTGTGTTTATGTGTAGCTAAAATGCTTTTTATTTATTATTTTTCTAAATGTTATAATTTTGTATGCACTTTAACCTGATTTAATGGTGTTTTGTTATATATTTAACCCTTTCATTGTTTTTTTTTGTATTTGATTTATTAATGTACTTGTTCCATTACTTATTTATGAATAATGTGGGTTTTATTGGTGATTTTTTCCTACAATAGTACATTAACGGGTTGAACCATCATTGCGCAAAGCTCGTTAATTTTAATTTGAGTAATGCATTGCAGCTATCTTGTCTACTGTGAATCTCAAGCCAGTTTTTTCAGCTAGTGCCACAATTTCATTAATTGGTTCTTGAAGTGATTCTTGTATATAATGGATTGTGTTGTTTTGACAAAATATTATTAGGTCATCTACATAAATACATTTATAAACTAATGGTTGCTTTAATAACACTAAATGGTTGATTCCGATTATAAATAGTACAGCTTAATACGGAACCTTGCGTTATATATATTTAATAAGTGCTGTTTTTTAGGTAATGGGAGTTTTTGAAGCATTACATACGCGACTGAATCTGGTCCAGGAGCAGTATTTTTACATCTTACAAGTGCGTTATTTAACTCGGTGAGGGTAAATGGTACGTTATAGTCACACTTTTCATTTATGTCGAAGTTTAGTTCTTCCTCATTTTGCAGTTTGGTTTTTTAAAAGCTTCTGTATAGTTTTCTGAGCTGCTGTTATTTGCGAATTGTTGCCCTAGCTCTTCTACAATGTTTTCATCCTTTGTAATTTTTTTTCCTTCTACTATTAACAACGAGGACAAATTTTCGTTTTGCTGGCCAATTATTGATTTGACTTTTTTCCAAACTGCACTGCTATTCGTTTGAATATTGATAGTGGTCACGTATTTTTGCTAAGAATTTCTTTTTGCAATCAGTATCTTTCTGCGTACTTTAGCACGTGCTTTTTTAAAATTGATCATGTTATCAGTAGTTGGCTTTCGTTTGCATATAGTGAATAATTTTCTTTTCTGTTTGATTAAATTTTTTATTTCTTCTGACCACCAAGGTACAGTAACGGGTTTTCGTTCTGTGCCAGACTGTGGAATTGTTTCTGTTGCGGCGTTTAAAACAGTTTGAGTGAAAAATGTCACTTGTTCTGTTTCCAATGATTCATCGTATTGATTTAAATTTAACACAGTTTCGTATTTTTCCCAGTCTGCTTTTTTAATCAACCACTTTTTCTGTATTGCCCTCTTATTTATTTCATGGTGAGTGGAAATGAATGATCACTACCATAATAATCGGTATGTGCTAGCCATGCTATTTTTAATGCTATAGTTGATGAGGCAAATGTGAGGTCTATTGCGGTGAAATTGCGTGACTTAGCATTAAAATGTGTGGAACCACCTGTATTAAGTAGCACTAAGTCGTTATTTTCGATTAGTTGTTCTACTGAACGAGCTCAGTCTGTCTGTGCGATCCCCAGACCTTAGAATGTGAGTTAAAGTCTCCTACAATAATGAAGGGCGGTGTTAGTTGTGCTATTATATTTTCAAGATCTTGCAATGTCCAGTTAAACGATGGTAAGTATACATTGCCGATAGTTATGCTAACTGGATATTCAATTTTAATTGCAACAGCTTGTATATGTGTATTTAGTTTATAAACGTTATGTGGTATGTTGTTTTTATGTAAGTTGCTACACCTCCACTAGCCCTTTCGTTGCCAACGAAATTTTGTTGTAAGAATGGTACCTTTAGATGAAATTTTCGTTTCCTTTAAGATGTGTTTCTTGTAAACACAAGCAGAAGGGTTGATATTCGCATATAATCATTTTTAATTGACAATAGTGGTATTTTAACCCGTTGAAATTCCATTGCAGGATGTTTTCTTTGTTATCGAATGTTAGTGTTAAGGTATTGTAGTATTTTTTTTTTATGATTGTGGACCTGAACAGGCTAAATAAGGCCTATCGTGCTAAAGCACTCAGGAACACTTAGGAGGATGGATAGAGGGATAATGAATTGCCAATAGATGCCTATGAACAGCTACCTTAAATTTTCTCATATCATAAGTGAGAGGAAAACAGGAACTAGGGAGATCATTCCAGAGTTTAGAAGCCGTGTAGAAATATGTGGATTGCGCCCGTTTGGTACGACAAGTGGAGATTTGTACTGCATACTGATGATGTGAATGAGCGAACCGACTGTTTCTCGCAAAGATAGCCGGAGATGGTATCAAAGAATGTAATTCACCAGCACAATAGCCGTTGTAATAACGATAATACAAAGAAAGAACTGAAACCATCCTTCTATGCTCAAGGGACTGTATGTGAGAAGTTAAGGACGGGTCATTTATAAGCCTAATCGCTCTCTTTTGAATACGATCAACGATATCGAGAGCGTATTGGGGAGCACTAACCCAAAGGTGAGAATTATATTCCAGATGAGGCCGAATTTGGGCCTTATGCAGCAGAAGGAGTTGTCGAGAGGTAAAGTACTGCTTAGATCTGTACAAAAGCCTATTTTACGAGCAGCTGTTTTGGTAGCTGACAGAAGATGGTCAACCCATGAGAGATTTGAAGATACAGTCATACCCAACAGAGTAATAGAGTCTGAAAACTTAAGAACTGAGCCATTCATACTTACAACAGGAAATGATCGATCTTTTTGGCGGACATAAGGCAACACTGAGTTTTGTTAGCATTAAATTTAACTAGATTATTGCTTCCCCATTCGAGAATACGTTGAATGTCTTTGTTGATTGAATTTGCCATTTCAGCTTTAATTTCCTGATTTGACGTATAACTATGAGTAGACTGAGATGAACTACAGTGAAGAGTGCTATCGTCAGCAAAGCAATGGATGGGGTTAGTTGTTGAAGAAATAAGGTCATTTATGTACAGCAGAAAAGTGTAGGCGCTATAACGGATCCCTGTGGTACGCCCGCGTTAATGCTAACTTCTTAAAAAAAAGCCATCAACTGCGACACGTATTCGTCTTTTATCAAGGAAACTAGAAACCCAGTTGATGAGCGTATCATTTAACCCAAACGAGGTGAGTTTGGCAAGTAAACACTTATGCCAAACTTGGTCAAATGCCTTTGAGATATCTAAAGCGACTACAACTGTTTCACCGGACTGCTCTACTGTATTGTTCCAAACTTGGGTCACATATGAAAGAAGATCGCCTGTTGAACGACTTTGCCTAAACCCATATTGGTGGTCACTAAGGAGTTTGTTAGTTTCAAGGAACGTGAGCAGTTGCTGATTGATGGCTTTTCCATGATTTTAGACAAAATGGAAGTGATGGCAATTGGTCTGTAATTTGAGGATCGGTCTTATCACCTTTTTGGGAATAGGTTGAACATTTGCTAACTTCCATGATGAAGGGAATTCCCAGAAGATATAGAGATCGTATAGAGCTTAGATAGGACTGGTACTAGTTCGGGGAACATTTCTTTAAGACAATAGCTGGGATACCGTCTGGGCCAGTCGCCTTATTGAGATCAAGCCTACTGATGATCGATTCCAAGAGCTTGTACCGAAAATGAATTGGTTTCATAACGTATGAAGAAGAGTTGACTAGGGGCACATCTTTTCCAGAATCATTGAGACACGAGTTTGATGCAAACAAATCCACAAAACGTTGGCTTTGTCTACAGAATCAGCAACTACCGATCCGTCAATAGATGTCAGGGGGAAATGAAGATGTTCGAAAGTTTTACTAATGGCTTTTGCTAAAGACCAAAATTTACGACTGCCTAAAGGAGATGTAGCTAGTTCATTGCATTTTCGTTGTTCGAACAACTTTTAGTTTTAGTGATGACACTTTTGCAGATATTTCTAGCACCAACGTATTCTACATGACTGTCAACCGATTTATTAGATTTCCATTTAATGTAACATTTATTTTTAAAGATATTGCATCAGAACAAGCCTTATTGAACCAGGGTTGGGAACGTGAATGACCTACACGGTACTGTTTTTTCGGAATGTATAACTCCATTCCCATGAGGATGACTTCAGATACTGAAAGAGCGATGTCCGAAGAAGAGGACGACTTAAAACAATATTCACGCCATGGAAAGGTTGCAAAGAAATCCCGTAAATCACTCCATCGAGCTGACTTAAAACACCACAAGGTTCTATCGGTTTTGCGAACAACAGTGGAATTAGGTACAGTAGAAATGATTTTTATTAGACAATGGTCGGAAAGACCTAAAGGCGAAAGAACGGAAGTTTTATAAACAAGAGGGTTTGATGTAAGAAAGAGATCTAGAAGATGTGGAGTATGGTTAGGGTTATCAGGATTCTTGTGGGTTCAGAAATCATTTGTGTGAGATCACATGAAATAGCAAATGTTTCTGCACTATGACCAGCGGGATTTGTAGTAGATGAAAATTGAAGCCAATTAGAGTTATGAACATTGAAATCGCCTACAAATGAGATATCGCAAGATGGAAACTGAGACAGGAGATAGTCAACTTTCATACTAAGGTAATCGAAGAAGTCTTGAAAGTTGCTGTCATTAGGAAACCTATAAATGCAACAGTAGAATTTCACAAAATTAGGACCAGAATGTTTAAACCAAATCACGTCAAAATTTTTATTTTCTAAGGAAGAAACCCTCTTGCAAGCAATTCTGTCCTTGATGTACGTACGTATTGAGGAAATTGCAAGTCGGGTGACTCGGAGCTTTCCGAGGAGACTTGTGTTTCAGATAGAAACAATATATCAGGTTGTAATTGTTCAAGATGTTGGCGAATAGCATTAAGATTAGACCTGATACCGCGGATGTTTCAGTAGTGAATCAGAAAGTTGATACTTTCGATGACCGAGGTCGCTTGGGCCCTGACCTCCCGGACATCCGAATGGGGCAGGATTTTACGTCCGGAATTTATAACCCTAGAAACCACAGCCATCTTATTTTTTAATTTGGGACTTTTAATCCGATAGGAAGACAGCGAGGGCGAGAAGGAAGAATAAGGATGAGAATACATTAAGGATGATGGAAAAGGTAACCGGCAGTTCTTACCGAGCTCAGAAAATCGGAGACCCAATATTAAGGAGCCCATGGTAAGGGTGGTGGTACCTCCCCGGCTGGCATGGAGTATACATGCCTACCACCTATAATAATATGCCGAATATCAACATTTAAAATAATTAAATTCTTATTATTATTATTATTATTATTATTATTATTATTATCATTTCGGTCTCTACTGAAATATTAAGACATTGACCATGATATTTACTTAAATTTAGTAATTAATGGAGTACTCCAGGTTCACAGAGTTCTTTTGTTTTTGTTTTTTTTTTTTTTTTCTCATCAGTCTGACAATATTTAGTTATTTATACCACTTTAATTATTGTAATGGTTTCTTTTATTTTCTTTTTAAAATTGTTTCCTATTTCTTTTTATGACAAAAATTCATTATATTTTATTTTTAAAATTACATTATTACATTTTTTAACTCATTGCTAAATTAGTTTTAATTTTGTATCCGTATGATCAAACATTTTTGCCATATTTCCAACTTTAACCTCTTTTTCTTTTTTCTTAGTAATGCCCCATACCAACTCAATTGGATTGAAATGGCAATGATACGGGGCAGGCGCAAAACTTCATGTCCATATGATAGAGCTAGCTCATCGATTACATATTTTCGCATTGGTCTACTTTGTTTCTTTTGGCCAATTCCACTAACTCTGCCTTTGTCATAAAATTTTCCCACGCTATTTTTAGCGGTTAACCATTGCTGTATTTCTTCTTTTTCCAAGAAACTTTGACTGCCTTCTCGGAGAATGATAACTCGCATTGTCAAGGACAATTATTGATGGTTCCTCTAATTTTTGTAAAAGTGATTCCTCAAACCATTTTTCGAACAATTCTGCGTTCATATTATCGTGATAATCTAATGATTTATTTTTGTACCGAAAATTAATTGACTTCCGTCGATAAAACCGTTTCTGTTACCTGCTTCAATGATAATAAATCGTTTTCCATCTGATGATTTGTTCGGTTGATGTAAACTCTTTGCACTGTTATCTTGCCAAGTACATTTTGACGTACTACCTTTACTAAATATCCACGTTTCGTCTGTAAAACAAACTGTCTCGAACTTTCGGAGTTAAGATTTTTGAGATACTTTCTCAGAAAACGTTTCTTTTGGCGACAATGTTTTGTTCACACAAACCGCGTCTATTGTTGGTTTTTGGAATTTAAAGCCCATATTTTTAACACTAGAGCCAAACTGGTTTTTCCTATTTCATACGGGTTCTCAATTTTAAAAGTTTAATAATGAATTTAACGTTACGTGTTCCTTCTTCGCGTACATCTCGTATATTAATGCACGAATTGTTTGTTTTCCATTTTCTGGAAAATCTGTAGGCAAAGTTTGACACGCTGTTTTTCACTGGAGGTTCCAACTCGCCGCCATTTTTTTTAAAGCACAGATTTTCCCCACCGTCGAAACCGAAAGTTTTAACGCGTTTGTTGTTCTTTGTTGAACAGAAAATGTAGATAATAGTGGACCACCATTTTCTTTTCTTCTTTAAAATAATCGACTGTATTTAAAACTAATTCCGAATTTCTTTACTCAACTTTTTCGGCATTATATTAATGGTTAGTTTATATAAACGCTTACTCAAAGAATAATGATAATATAGATATTGCAGTTGTTTTATTTATACCTATATGTACCTACTAAATGGTATAATAATCTATTATTAATTACTTATTGTTACAGTATTGCATATTTATTTGGATTCTTTTGTAATTGGAGTACACTAAAACGTTTCCATACTTAGGTATACAATGAACTTTCTAAATGTAAATTGAAATACCTATACTTAATCGAATATTCATTATTATGAATGGCTTTTATAAATGTTTTTAAAAAACTTGCATTCTTCCATAAATTTTAAATGTAATGTTAAAGCAGTGTTGAGAACCACTGGCATTTTATTATACCTATTGAATTTCTATTCTACCTGCATCTGATTCTTATTGCCTTGTCATTATGTGTGAAAGTTGCAAACGCTTTTGTTCGGCAGAAATAGAGGCATTATTCATAATATATCCATCTTTCTTTGTCACGTACAATAAGTACGAGACAGCAAAGCATTAAGGCGGTTTCAAGCACAATAGAACCATATATTGACAATCCTCCTTGTTAATCCGATACCCGTTCAGTTCTACCGGACAGGCTTTAGTGTACTGTTTTTTTTTTGCTACTAAAAATGTTGTAGTTTTTTTTATATTAAGTTGTTTTATTAAAAAAATAGTAGACTTCGACAGAAACAATTAAATATGACGACTCAAAACGTGTCAAATGAAAAAAAAATTTCAAAAATGTTTGACCCAAGGGCCACAAAATTTTGTTTCCAGAAATCGTCCCAAATGGCTAGAAATTGCTCAAAATGTGTAAAAAAAAATTTTTGTCAGAAATGTCTCAAAACGTGTAAAAATGCAAAAAAATGTTTTTCAAAATGCACCAAAGGGCCAGCAACCTTTTTTTTCAAAAAGTCGCCTCAAATGGCCAGAAATGGCCCAAAACGTGTAAAAATGTGAAAAAATTTTCGAAAATTTTTCGTCTGACTAAAAAAATTTGTTTCCAAAAATCATCTGAAATGGTCAGAAATGTTTCAAAACGTGTAAAAAAGCAAAAAAAATGTTTTCCAAAATGTACCAAAAGGCCAACAAATTTTTTTTTCCAAAAGTCGTTTCAAATGGTCAGAACTGGCCCAAAACGTGTAAAAATGCGAAAAAAAATTTCGAAAATTTTGCATCTAACTACAAAAATTTGTTTCCAAAAATCATCTGAAATGGTCAGAAATGTCTCAAAACGTGTAAAGATGCAACAATGTTTTCCAAAATGTGCCAAAGGGCCAAAAATTTTTTTTTCCAAAAGTCGATTCAAATGGTCAGAAATGGTTTAAAAAATTTCGAAAATTTTTCATCCAACCCAAAAATTTTTTTTTTCCAAAAATTATCTGAAATGGTCAGAAATAGCTAAAAATGTGTAAAAATACAAAAAAAATTTCAAAAATTATTGACCTGTGCCAAAAATTTTTTTTTTCCACTGCCCTGCTGGAGGAATTTACGAACAAACAAACAACTTGGTAGATATTCAATTCTAGGATGGTTCACTTAGTGAAAAGTACTACGTAAAGACGTTTCGGTTTGCTACGAAAAGCAGTTCGTATTAATACACTTTATAATAGTCGAAATCTGGAGTTCCGCCATTATTACTGGACTGATTTCGCTCAAAAGTTCACTATTCCCTTTACTCATGGATCAGAACCTGGGTACCAAATTTCATGACGATCGGATTATCTTTGTGGGCGCTATCTCACTGGAACACATACAGACAGACCGACATACATTTTGAAACTTTCATGCTTGAACCTATTTTTTCCAACTTCCGGTGGAGCAATTTTTAAGTATGGTAGCTTATTTTAAAGGTAATTTAACCCTCTTTAATAATACGCTGGGACCCACTTTCTATCTATTTTCTATTTTGCGATAATTCACATAAACTAAAGTGCTGTCCTCGAAATTTCGCCGACCGATTACAGTACCTCCCAATATCTTCGTATTGTGAGGTAAAATACTTTCGTATTGTAAGGTAAAAAGCTTTCCATTTCGCTTAGAGTAACGGTTAAATAAAAACTGTTCCTATAAATAGCCTTTATTTCAACTTCGGTTGAAGTTCAAGGCATTTTGGTATCTGAATAGTTAAAAATGATAATAATAACTAATAAAATGAATTACAAAATAGAAATTGTGTAACTTAAATTTTATTTAAGATTATGTAACAACAATTTGGTAATTCTTTACCTTTTCTTATTATTGCGGGTAACATCTTTTTTAAGTTTGATGTAGTTGATGTCATAGTTTAAACTGAATAACATCTTTAATATAAATAAATATTATGTACAATCTTATCTGAAATACACATACGTTGCACTAATCAAGAATAATTGTTTTCTCTGCATTATTCTAAAATTACATTTGGTAACCTTTGCTTTATATCATTTTGATAAAACGATTAACGATATAAATAAGAATGTTTATAACTGTAAACATTTAGATTTACAAAATATAAAATAATGAAAGCCGTTTGTTTTATAATTTTCCTTTCTTGTGCAGTTTTTTCAAAAAAAGTGCGTATTTATTAATAACAATAGTTTATATCGGTCTATATATTTGCAGATTACACCAGAGCACTTTAATACTTGGATTCAAATAACTACACCATTTCAAGAAGAATGTGGAAGAGATTCAGACATATCATACGAATATGTAAATGAAATTATACTAAATGGACCCATTCCCAACGAACCGAAAATAAAAAAATATATACTGTGTGCTTATAAAAGATTGAATTATTTTCAGGAAGATGGAGAATTTTCTAAAGAAAACATTGCAGCACCATGTTTACCTGTGAAATTAGCAAATAGCTGTATTCAGGAAGCAACTGTAGAAAAGAATCAGTTAGAAAAGCCTACATTCTGGCGAATTGTCTTGGGGTTGGATTGAGCTCTTAAACATTTACAGTAATGCCTGCCTTACCTACAAACTCTGTCAAGTAATGAAAATTTATTTTAATAATTATGATTTTGTACATGTAAACTAGTTAAACCCCCTATACTTTGCTTCTCAATATCCATAGTAACACATATCTATTTCTCATGCCCTGCACATATAGGGCGTTTAATCAACTCAATGTGAGGGTAATTAGTACAAAATTATACGATGTGCTTCAACATATGTGTTTATATATTTGAGTATTTTGTTGTTTTGCCTTTTGTTAAATTTTACACCATTATCCGTATATTTTGAATTAAAAAATGTGGATTATAATAATATTAAAACAATGTAACAAAAAATTGGTTTTTTTAATTAGTCTTTTCTTTCGTAAAAGTAAATACGTTGGCATAATATTTGTACAGACAATACGAAAATGTGAAACTACCATTGTAGTACATTTGCTGTGCATGGTTCTGTTTGCCACTCATTTACCAGAGAATCACCCAATTGGAGGTTGTTGGTAATGGTCTAGTGATGGTAAAAAACTTGGGTGTCAGTCTCAGAGAGTGGCCATTTTGGAGAATCGACGCCGTCTTTAATTTCAGTATTTCATATAAGTGTGTCCGAGATTCAGCATGCATATATTGCTATATTCGTTAATATTGAAGATAGAATGTGGGTTAAATGGGGAAAGTTTTAGAGAATTTTATGGCTATCATCATGGTAAAGTCAGATTTGAAGTAACTTTTTTTGTTTTTGAAATAATTGTAGAAAACAAAAATTGTGCATTTTCTACTACCCCCTGTAGCTCTTTTATTTGAAGTCTGACAACATTTTGATTTGTACATTATTATGACACTTTTAAAAGACAATTTTAAAAAAAGTACCAAAATTTATCTACAGTCATTTGTTTTTGAAATAAATACACTAACTATTGTTATTCATATGGACGCCATCTTGGATTTTTATATTATCGAATAGTATTTTTTATCACCTTTTCAGCGATGATACGAGAACTATCAAAAATTTAAACCCTTGCTAATTTATCTGTTTTTACTTACAAAATTTAATACATTTCTAACTTTTGTTTTTGGACGCTATTTTTTACATTATCGAATAGTGTATTTTAACACCTCTTCTACAATGTATCACATGATATGAAAATCTAGAAAATGTGTGGAGTGTAGAGGGGGACATATCGAGCATGTTTTATGATGGTTACTATTATCGGTTTTGTTTTTATTTTAGTTATTAGAAATTACAATAATTAAGAATCTAATTGTATAAATTTTTCATTTATTAATCCATGCCTTCTCAAGGCCTACTATTTCAATTTTATATTTTTTAAATTTTTGATAGTTGGAAGTAAATTCTCGTATCATGTGATACATCGCTGAAAAGGTGATAAAAAATACTATTCGATAATGTAAAAATCCATATGAAAAACAACAGTTAGTGTATGTATTTCAAAAACAAATGACTGTAGAAAAATGTTGGTACTTTTTTTAAAATTGTCTTTTAAAAGTGTCATAATAATGTACAAATCAAAATATTGTCAGACTTCAAATAAAAGAGCTACAGGATAGTAGAAATGCACAATTTTGTTTTCTTCAATTATTTAAAAACAAAAAGTGACTTCAAATCTGACTTTACCATGATGATAGCCATAAAATTCTCTAAAACTTTCCCCATTTAACCGACATTCTATCTTCAATATTAACGAATATAGCAATACATGCATGCTGAATCTCGGACACACTGTATAGTGAATTTTGAAAATGCATCAGGTAGGCATGTAAGGTGTTATTTTATATGTTTTTGAGGGTGTTAAAGACGTTACGCATAGTATAAACACTGGAAAGTGGTTACCAGTGGCGTAATCAGCACCAGAGATTAGGGGGAGCAGCGGATCTATGAAAAATGTGGGTTTATTTGTGCTGGGACATACAAATAGGGTATTCTTGTTGCATATTGACCTGAACTTGATTTTACACAACTTTACATCTTAGAATGTGTCATATGCGCTGAAAATATGAAAATTGTTTAGCTCATGTCACCCTGGGCCATCAAAATTAAACACTTGCATTGTAGTTTTGGAACACTGTTAGCTAAAAATTATTACTTTTTTTACAATGTTTGTTATGTCATCTTTTTACATTTTATTAGGTCTACTGTATTATCTGATAGCGAGGCAGTCTCCATAGTTACAATAGTCTGCCGGTTACTAATCTTTATCTTTAAGACAGACGCTGAAGACGTTTAAGGGGAATCAGTACAGGCCTAAAAGTAGGGGTTTCGTAGTTCGGTAATTGAGCGCGTTGTGTTCATGTTACATAGATGAATGTATCGTAAATAATTTAGCTCGTGAGTTTTCCGTACTAATGACTGAAATTTTTTTTCGCCCATCATGATTTCCTTTGTGTCTTATATCGTACAGACGTCCCATGAAGAATGGTAAAGACATTTTTCAGAGAGGCAACATTTTAGGTTAGATAGGCTATTTAGGACTATGCAAAATAATGCTTTTTAAGAGCGGACGGCAGTCAGCATTCGATTGTTGGGTTTCTTACTTGTTCTTATTGTTTAGGGTGCTGAACGCGTAAAACACATTTTAACAAAATTTTAAATATATAAAACTGAAACCATACCCATTATATTACGTCAAATAATTATTAGAGTAATTATTATTTACAAACAACAACACCTTTTCCTGTACAAAAAGACAAATTTTGGTGTTCTAGTTCCAACAAAGTCAAACTTCAAGAATGTTTCCAATCGTATGTACTAGAAAAATGCAACACTATATGGCCAAATATGCAGGTCTTCTGTAGTGCAACATATTTTCCTAACTCAACCACATGCATGTCCACACAGCAAACCGGTTTAAGACAATCCTACGAAGAACTACAATTTGCCGTGTTAGAGGAGGCAGATCTCCGTATTATGCCCCATATTAAACATGCAAAAACAGAGGGTATGAAAGAGTGATGGTATTATCGAATGATACAGACGTTCTGGTTCTTCTGTTATATCATTGGCCTACCTTCAAGAATCTTGGCTTGAAGGAATTGTGGATTCATCTAGGTGTTGGAGCTACGACACGCCAAGTTCCCATTCATTTAATAGCGGAACGAATTGAAATATGTCATGTACTTCCTGCTTTACACTTCCTAACAGGGTCAGACTGCACTAGCAAAGTAGGTACTAAACATGCCGAAATGCAAGTACACCCGAAGCATTTCTCACAAACTTCGGAATTCCTGCAAGTGAAGTTATAATGGAGCAGTTGATACAATTAGCAGAAGAATATCTCGTACAAGTTTTGAAAAAGGGATCTAATTGTAAAACAATGGACGCATTAGGAATGTTTCTTTACACACATTTCCATAGAACATCTCTCACCGACCAGTGCATTAATTAGATCCCACATTTTAGGGGCCTACTACAACACACATTTGTATGTAACATGTTTAAATGATGCCATCACGCAACTTGATCCTATACAGTTTGGTTACGAAGATATAGGTGATCGTCTACAGCCCTCACGTATAACTTCACTGTTTCCTCCCAGCAACAAACTTGTGCCTAGTTGCTCACGTCTAAAGTGTGCAAGAGATTCATGTTTGTGTTTTTCAGCTGGAATATCTTGTTGCATTTACTGCCATTGTAGAAGTGTAGCCATTACTGATTGTCGTAATAAGTATACTAATATTGCAACGTACATTTTTACCTCTGCTGTTTAAAATTTTAGATATAAGGAGTCAGAATATATTGTTTTTTTGTTATAGATTAGTCATGTCCTATACTTAAACTACTTAGCGATGTCATTGATTTAGTCATTTTATGTTACTTCGTGTTTTATGAAACAATGTATATCTGAATAGTACAGAAATAAAAGATGTGGATTTGTATCTGTCTTACTAAATAAACTAGTAACCACTTTTCAGTATTTATTCCATCGGGAACGTGTTCAGCACCCTAAGAAACATATAAAACGACACCTCACATGCCTATGCTGTGAATTTTCAATTCGCATCAAAGATGGCGTCCATTTTCCAAAATGGCCACTCGCACAGACTATCACCCAAGTTTTTTTCAGTCACTGCACTATTACCAACAATATCCAAATGGGTGAATCTCTGGTAAATGAATGACATACAGAGGTATGCTTAGGTAAAGGATTGTGTACATATTGCTTATAGCCTGCATTGCTTGTATATATATATATATATATATATATATATATATATATATATATATATATACTGTGTCTCTTGAATTTCTGGACATAGGGAATTCCCATGTTAAAATAAACTATTGTAAATATTGGCTCCCCTAATTATTTTACAGTAAAATGTCAAATGTAAAACTTCTTAAGGAAAAAAGGCTGCTTCTTATGTTACAATTGCATTTACATTTGGTTCATCCGTTTTCGAGAAATTTAGGAAAAACTTAAGGGCTTTTTCGTAACCGGTAACGTTAATAAGCCATGTAAGTGTCAGGATAAATACAATAAGGAGCACAAATAAAATAAGTCTGTTACGAACAAGAAGATGATATTCTAAATAAACAAATTAATTATGAAAATTGGAAAATAAATAACAAAAAATCATCATGTCTACTATAAGTGTTCAAATAAATCTCCGTTTGCAGCTAAACAATATCCAAGTCGATCATAGAACTCTCGCCGAACGTTTGCGAGCATGTACTGGGAGACTTCGTGGCTGTATGCTAAGATTGCTTCTTTTAAGTCGACCAGACTGTTAAACGAATTTTCACTGTTGTATAATTTGTTTTTTAAATAACCCCAGAGGAAAAAGTCACAGGGAGCCAAATCAGGGGAGCGTGCAGGCCAGTTTATGGTACCACCTCGACATTTTACTGTAAAATAATTAGGGGAGCCAATATTTACAACACTTTATTTTAACATGGGAATTCCCTATGTCCCGAAATTCAAGAGACACAGTGTGTATATATATATATATATATATATATATATATATATATATATATATATATATATATAGCGTGACATGAGCTAAACAATTTTCATATTTTCAGCGCATATGACACATTCTAAAATGTATAAGTTGTGTAAAATCAAGTTCAGGTCAATATACCCTATTTGTAAGTCCCAGCACAAATAAACTCACTTTTTTCATAGATCCGCTGCAGCCCCTAATTTCTGGTGCTGATTACGCCACTGGTAACCACTTTCCAGTGTTTATACTATGCATAACGTCTTCAGCACCCTCAAAAACATATAAAATAACACCTTACATACCTACCTGATGCATTTTCAAAATTCGCTACATATTGAGATACTGAAATTAAAGATGCGTCGGTTCTCCAAAATGGCCACTCTCTGAGAATGACACCCAAGTTTTTTACTATCACTAGACCATTACCAACAACCTCCAATTGGGTGATTCTCTGGTAAATGTGTGACATACAGAAGTATGCCCAGCTGTTGTATTATTGTTCCCTTTGCTTGATTGAATTTGAGAGATTTCATATTTCGCATTTCACTTTACTCTTAAAAATTAAGACCTGTTCTCTGACCAATAAAAAAAAAGGCTGTGCTATACTTTTCTTTTGTGATATTTTCACTTTTCAGATCATTATATTTATCAATACATGCACAAACACATAATAGTATATTATGAAATTGGTAATAATGCAAGGGATTATGGCAGGAGTTCCCTTAATGCTTGAGTGGAGCGAAAGCAATAATGGAAACGAATGCCGTAATTCCGCATTATGAACGAATTTTATATGCTATTTTGTCGTCGAACTAGCCACTTTGAGGCACAATTTAAATGAAATAATAATATCAGATCGTTACAAAAAATATCATTTCACAGGAGTTCATGAACGGTCTTATTATAGTTGCCATAGTTTTGCATTATAAGTGTTATTTATTTTTTGTAAATAAACAAATTTTGCAAAAATGGATTTAGGCGTGGATGAAGAAATCCTTAAAAAAGCCGAAGAAGCTGAGTTGAGTCTTATACCTAAAAAATCCGAAATCATTTATAAGAAAGAGTTCGACAGATTTATTGAGTGGATGCGATCATTTATTAAAGGTAATCATTCTTTGTATTTATTTTATTAATCGAAAAACTACAAATCGTCTTCATTATGGTGCATGTACTATAAATTAAAATGTATGTTACGTCTCAAAAAGATGTGGACATCAGTAAGTTTTCAAAACTTTCAGCATTATTGAAAAACTGTTCTTTTGGGTACATACCAGAGAAGCCATTAGCGTTTTCAAAAGAGCACTTACCTAATTTATTTCTTGAAGCACACAACGACAAATACTTACTTATGAAGGTAAATTTTTACTTTTAAGATTATTCTTAATAAATATTATTCCATTTTAGGTAGTTGCAATATTTGGTGTGAGTAGAAGGGGGACACCTTCCCCTACCCTCTTTTTACGGTGGAAGCTCCCCCGCCACCCACACCCTATTTTATATGCCAACGTGGGGGCCGGATTTTCCACCCTTATTTTTACTCGCTTACGTGTAGGACGTATCTTTTCACCCCTATTTTTACACACCCACGTGTGAGACCGTATTTTCAACCCTAATTATTTACATGTACCTGCGTGTGAGTCCGTATTTTTCAGCCCTCTGCATTCCTATTTTTACATATACCTACGTGTGAGTCCGTATTTTTCAACCCACTGCATACCTAATTATTTTTACTCGCTTACGCATAGGAGGTGTATTTTCACCCCCTATTTTATGACGCATGTAGGACATATTTTATATTTTTTCTGATATTAAAAGAAACTAATCAAGGTAAAGATAACGTATACATTTGATTTTAAAATACACTATTAAATTCTATAATGACAAAAACAGTTAATGGTATTGCATAATCAGTTAATTACCCTGTTATACAATGTGAATGTACGGTTTAGCGACTATTTAAAATGTGTTTATTAATATTTATTAGGATTCAGTTTTTTGTCAAAAAGAGATTGCATAATTGTTGTTATTAAATTATTAGGTTCCTTTTAATCCCCATCTATAGATTGTGGTCCTCTTGTGGTGAAAATTCATTTGAATATATTTTAAAATAAAATTGATTTAAAAATAAAACGTGTAATTAACTAATTGATTAACCTGCTTACAGCAATAGTAATTATTGAAAATTAAGGAATGTCGCTTTTATTTATTTACCTTTTTTAATACGTATCATTTACATGAAATATATTTTGGTTTTAAATATGAGTCACAATGTGTCGCAATCCTTTTTGCCTTAATTATGGGTCATAATTAAATCTAGTTGTCGCTCAAGGTAATCACTACCAAATTAATCTCATGTACAACAAGAAACTTAATATCAATAATGTATAACAAAGTATTTTTTATAACGCCATTTTTCGCATAGTTTAATGTCCATGTATGAGTCGTATTTTAGCCTTGGGAGATCGGATTTGGTCTGGGTCAGACTAGGGGTTGGTCCAGTATCGGAGATTGTATTCTAAATTGTCTCCTGTGAAAGTTAGCTTTACAAAAACACAAACACAACCACAAGCACGAGCACGAGCACAAGCATAAACACAAGCACAGGAACAATTACAAGCCCAAGAACCAGCACATGCACAAACACAAGCACAGGAATAAACACAAGCACAAGAACCAGTACGAGCGCAAGCACAAACACAAGCACAGGAACAAGCACAAACACAAGAATCAACACAAGCACAATCACAAGTACAAGCACAAGCACAGGTACATACAAACACACAAACACACAAACACGAAAAACGAAAAATCGCAAACACGAAAAACGAAAACGAAAAATTCGCAAACACGAAAATCGCAAACACGAAAATGAAACGAAAATTCGCAAACACGAAAACGAATAATCGCAAACACGAAAACGAAAACGAAAATTCAAACACGAAAATCGCACACGAAAATGAAAACGAAAATTTCGCAAACACGAAAATGAAAACGAGAATTTCGCAAACACGAAAATGAAAACGAAAAATTCAAACACGAAAACGAAAATCGCGAACACGAAAGTCGAAAACGAAAATTCGCAAACACGAAAAATCGTAAACACGAAAACGAAAACGAAAATTCGCAAACACAAAAACGAAAACGAAAATTCGCAAACACAAAATGAAAAGAAATTCGCAAACACGAAAATGAAAACGAAATTGCAAACACGAGAAATCGTAAACTATTCACAACACGAAAATTCTCAAACACGAGAAATAACAACCACATAAACTCGCAAAGCATAAACACAAGCACAATCACAAGCACAAGCACAAATACAAGCACTAGTACAAGAACAATCACAAGCACATGCACAAACACAAGCACAGGAACAAACACAAGCACAAGAATCAGCACAGTACAAGCACAAACACAGGAACCAGCACAAACACAAGAATCAACACAAGCACAATCACAAGTACAAGCACAAGCGCAAGCACATACATACAAAACACAAACACTAATGCGAAATCATACAAACACCGTCAACACGGAAAGAAAAGCAAATACGAAAACAGTAAAACCTCAAACACAAACTCAAATAGAAAGTCGAGAGAATGAAAATTTGATACCCATCGGAAAACCAAAAATACAAACGATAAACAAAGAAAACATTTATTAAACGTTTAATCATTGAGCTGTTTTCAGTAATGATTTATAAACGTTTGTGTTTGAATTATAAATATGATTTTCTTTGTTTATTCTGTTTTATTTTTGTCCTTATTCCGAATGGAAGGTATCAAAGTTTTCAATTGTCCGTGCTTGAGTATACTTTTCTATTTGTTTAGATTGAGTGTCTTACTGTACACTTGTAACGATTCTCTGTCATGCTTAACTGAGATGAGCTGTGATGGAGAGTAGAGAAGAGTTTCAGTGTTGATATCTAATTGTCTTCGAATTGTTGATTAGTATCTGAATATTTTTTCGTGTTTTGATTTATTTTCGTGAATTTTCATTGTTGATTTTGCTTGATTTTGTTGATTTTCGTTTCGATTTGTTTTCATTTTGTTTTCGTTTTGTCGATTTTCGTTGATTTCGTTTTTTGTTTTGATTTTCGTTTTCATGTTTTCTGTGATTTGTTTCGATTTTCTGTGATTTGTTTCGTGATTTCGTTTTCGTTCTGTTTGATTTTGTTTCGTGTTTTTTGTGTTAATTTTTCATTTGTCATTTCGTGTTTGCATTGTTTTCGATTTTCGTAATTTTTCGTTTTCTTTTTCTTTTCGAATTTGATTCGTGTTTGATTTCGTATTGGTACGTTTTCGTTTGAATTTTCGTTCATTTTCGTGTTTCGAATTTTCGTTTTCGTTTTGTGTTTCGATTGTTTTTGCAATTTTCGTTTTATTTTCGGTTTATTTTCGTTTTCATTTGCGTGTTTGAATTTGATTTTACGATTTTCTTTCATTTTCGTGTTTGCGAATTTCGTTTTCATTTTCGATGTTTGCGAATTTTGCGAATTTTCGGTTTCATTTTCTTTTTTGGAATTTTCGTTTTCGTTTTTTATTTTCGAATTTTTCGTTTGTTTTCGTTTATTTGCATTTACATTTCTAGTTTCGAAATTATCGTTTTCATTTCGTGTTTCGAATTTTTCGTTCATTTTACGTGTTTGCGATATTTTCAGTTTTCAATTTCGTGTTTGCGAAATTTTCGTGTTTCATTATTCGTTCGTATTGCGAATTTTCGTTTTCATTTTCGTGTTTACGATTTTCGTATTTGCGAATTTTCGTTTTCGTGTTTGCGATTTTAGTTTTTCGCGTTTGTGTGTTTGTTAAAGATGTAGTAAACAATTTTGTCAAATTTGAAAAATTCAAACATAAACATAAGGCTTATGTTTATGTTTGAATTTTTCACATTTGACAAAATTGTTTACTACATCTTTAACAATTTTTAACAAACATTACTACTGACGAAGATAACTGTAAGTGTTATCGAAACGTTTAGATTGTATAATTTAAAGTACACCATTAAAAAATCCCAAAAAAGATAAGTATTTTAATAATTTCTTTAAATTACATTAATTACAGATGATATTCTAATTGTAGTATTAATATAAATAAATAATTTGTTCAATTTCTTTGTTTGTATTTCGTCGTCAAAACGACTTTATGGCCAACATTACAGCACGCATGCCATAAAGTGACAAATTATTAACGATTTTGACATTAATAACGAAGGCATTGTAATGCTAGTCGACGACAAATGTATTTCATTACTAACTAAAGTCTGTTTACCCAACAGAAATAGTTAAGCTCTCCCCACTAAATTTTGGCCAATGTAAGCACCGAGCAGTTTTTACCCAACAAAGTTATAAAAACCGGGAAATTAAAAAACCACAAATTGAAATGTCACTTTGTCAAGCTAAATTACAAAACGTCATGTTTTTAGTATTAGCACTTTAACACGTAGCAGAAGTTTCAAATTATTTATTGCTTGTAAAAATACGACGTAAGAACATATCAAAGAAGGTACAAGAGACTGCAAATCATTACAGTAAATCAAAGTTTGGGAATTACAAGTGGACTTGGGTATAAACAAAGATTCTTCACATACTATTTTTTTTCAAATTGTTTTCAATTATATAAAATAAAGTAACACAAACATAGTTTAAAACCTTTTGAAGTTTTGGATTAGGCCAAAATAGGGCGCCCTTTTATAAGGACGATAGGGTTATATGCTACGTTCAGAATAAGACACGGTTGCAAAACGCACTTTACTTCATTCTAAAAAACAGAGAACGTAAACAGTTAAACTGTATGATATTGAATAAAATAGAATTAGGGACGTTTCTTCTGTTAGGTACGCCAACTACAACAGTTGAAAGTAAGTAATTGCTTATATTCCGGGTTTTAAAAATACGACCAATAACAAAGTTGCATTTAAATATTGCGGGAATTTTTGGGGAGGAGCTTAACTATTTCTGTTCGATGAACGGAGTGTAGTATAGTTTACTGTCATAAACACTTAAACTACAATATATTCAATTAAATATTTGGTGTTTTTTACTTATAGTATTCTTGAACAGGCTAAGATTTGTCTAACGTGTTAAAGCACTCAGGAACACTGGGAGAGTTTAGGGATATTGTTAGGCTGCCGAGAAATGTTTATGAATGACTACATTAAATTTGCTTAAGTCAAAGTCTGGAGGAAAACAGGAATTGGGTAGTTTCACAATTTGGTAGCCGTGTAGAGAAATGTAGATTGAGCCCGTTTAGTGTGACAAAATGGAATTTTGAGTGCGTAATTATGGTGTGAATGGGAAAAAACGAGTGTGCCTTGAATTTAAGCCTTACACAGTGGCATGAGTTGTTGCGATGTGAAGTACTGTTTAAATCTGTATAGAAAACCCAGTTTACGGCAGCTGTTTTGCTGGCGGACAAAAGGTGGCCAACCCATGAAAGGTTCGATGATACGGAGATTCCTAACATAGAAATAGAGTTTGAAAACTTGAGATCTAAGCCATTCATATTTACAGCAGGAAATGATCGGTCTTTCTTGACGGACACAAGGCAAGGCTGAGTTTTGTCGGCGATTATTTCTTCCCCATTCAAAGACACGTTCTAAATCACTGTGCATTGAGGCTGCTATTTTCACTTTAACGTCCTGTCTAGACTTATTGTTGAGGGAAAACTGAGAAGAACTACAATGCGGATTATGTAGAGTGTTGTCGTCTGCAAAGTAATGGATCGGGCTAGTTGGTGAGGAAATGAGGTAATTTATGTATAGCAAGAAAAGCGTGGGAGCATCACTGATCCTTGGGGTTACGCCCGCGTTGATAGTAGTTTCCTTCGAAAAGAAGCCATCGACGACAATGGATATGCGTCTTTTGTCAAGAAAGCTGGAGTTCCAATTGATGAGCTTATCGGATAATCCGAACGAAGTGAGCTTGGCAAATAGGTACTTGTGTCAAACCTGGTCAAAAGCCTTTGAAATATCTAAAGCTACACCACTGTTTCACCGAACCTCTCTAATGTGTTATTCCAAAGTTGGGTAACATATGAAAGAAGATCAGCGGTTGAACGACGACTTTGTCTGACCCATACTGGAGTTTATTGGACTCGAGGAACAAAAGTAGTTGGTGTTTGATGGTTTCTTCTATGATTTTCGACAGAATAAAAGTGACAGCTATTGATCTATAGTTTGAGGGATCGGTTTTATCGCCTTTTCAGGAATAGCTTTCCAGATGACATAGAGATCGAAAAGAGTTTGGACAATACAGGTACTAGCTCGGGGTAGCATTTTTTAACGACGAAAGTAGATTAGTTTCATAACGTATGGGGTAGATTTTGGCGACGGCACCATTTTACCAGAATCACTGAGACATGAATTTGAGCAAAGTAATCGATAAAGAGGTTGGCTTTGTCAGCAGGATCACCTACTACAGCTCTATCGCGGGGCGTCACGGGAGGAATGGACGGTGTATTAAAGTTTTTTACTGACAGCTTTAGCTAATGAGACTAATTCTGTGCATTTATGTTCTTCAAACATCTTTTTGGCCTTGGTAACGATGCTTTTGAAACTATTCCCTCCGGCAATATAGTCGGCGTAATTTTCCATTTGGTATAGAGTTTATGCTTTTGCGATAATGCATCAGTGCAAGCCCTATTAAACCAGGGTTGGGAACGGGCAAGACCTACACGATTATGTTTTTTTGGGAATGTATAACCCTGTACCCATCAAGATAACTTCAGTTATTGAAAGAGCATTGTTTGAAGAGGAGGACCGTTTAAAGCAATACTCACGCCAGGGAAGGTTGCAAAAAATCTCGCAGTTTACTCCAGTTAGCTGATAAAACACCACATAGTTTTGTCTGTTTTTCGAGTAACAGTGGGATTGGGTACAGATGAAGTTATTTCCATTAGGCAGTAGTCTCATTGACCAAGTGGGGAAAGGACTCTTGTTTTATAGACAAGTGGGTTAGTTGTAAAGAATAGGCCCAGGAGATGTGGAGTATGGTTAGGGTTGTCAGGGATTCTGGTTGGTTCGCAAATCATTTGTGTGAGATCACAGGATACAGCAAATGCTTCTGCACTGTGATCTGCGGGATTAGTGGTAGATAAAAATTGAAGCCAATTGAAGTTGTGGGCATTAAAATTTCCCATAATTAAAATGTCGCAAGATGGAAACTGTGATAAGAGGTAGTCTATTTTCAGATCAAAAAGACCTAGGAGGTTATCATTGGGAGACCTATGCAAACAACAGTAGTTTCACAAATTGGGGCCCAGACTGTTTGAACCAAATCGCGTCATATTTGTCATTTTCCAAAGTGGACATCCCCTTACAACCTACGTTGTCCTTGGTATACGCACATACCTCGCCTTTAAGCCGAAAGTTAGAGTGGAGGTTGTGTCTGGGAATTGTTTCAGGTCAGGCGAATCAGTGATTCCAGGGGAGATTTGTGTTTCTGATAGAAACAGAATGTCCGGTTGGACTTGTTCAAGGTCTAGGTGAACAGCATTAAGATTCGACCTGATACCACGTATGTTACAGTAATATATCCGAATGTTGGTACTTTCGATGACCGAGGTCGCTTGAGCCCTGCCCTCCCGGGCATCCGAATGGGGCAGAATTTTATTCCTGGCAGATCTTGCTCTTCTTAGTTTCGAGTCCCAGAATCCTTGGGACGAAACGATGTGCGAGTGTGGGCGTCTCGCCCGACTTACCTGGAGTATAGGGTCTGTTTTAAAACTCGTCAGTTTAAGGGTTTAGCCATTAAAACGCCACGCTTGACTAGTACGTGTTGGCAAGTACATAAGGAGTATAGGAGATAGTGACCGGCAGCCCTTACCGAACTTAGAAAATTTGAGCACCAATATCAAGGGGCCCATGGTAAAGGTGGTGGTATTGCACCGGACGGCATGGGGTATACATGCTTTCCATCTATGAAGTTGTGGAATATTAGAGCTGAAAAGGAAACATTAATTAGTTTAAATTGCATCATACAAGAAAAAACAATCTTTTTGTACGATTGTTGAATATAGTAACTGCACCAAAAACAAAATAGGATATTCATTAACCTAATTAAAAAAAGGTCATACATAATTTATATAGCAACCCAATCTCTTTATGGTTAGTTTCGCAGGTGTTGACAGAATTAAGATTGAAATAAATTGTTTATTTTGGTTTATAATTTAGGTTTCAACTTGCTTATTATTGTCATTTTAAACTAATCAAGTGTGTTTTATTATTGTCGTGAATTGTGATAACTTAACGTTTCTACTTTTTAAATTTCATTTTTATCTAATTGAAGGGTAATAATAAATAACGATAATGGCCCTATTAGCCCTCCCTCTACTTTTAGGATCAGTTAATTAACATTAAGATTAAATACAGTAACCAAGGTAAAAGTTAGATTAAATTTAAAATTTGCTGTCAAAGAAAAATATAATGTAAAATAATATAGAATATAATGTTATAATTAAACCTAAAATGTAATACAGTACCAAAACAGAAAGGAATAACTTTTAAGTTTGAAATTAAAGAAAAATGTAAAAAAAAATGAACTACCCGGGAATTGTGTGGCGGTTAAGAATAACGTATCATTCGATGCAGTTAGACAAGCCACCCTCATTTTTTAGTAAGAAAAATCAGCTGAAGGAGTGGTTATTTACGCACGGGGTTGAAATTGATGGCAAAATTACAAGAAAGCAAGTGCGGAACAATATTCAAACTTTTACGCTACGAGCGAAAAATTATATAGTTGATAATATTTTGATTAAGCATTGTCCATATAACCGTATTGAAATAGCATGGGGGTCTTGTGAAAAGTATTACAATAAGCAAATAAATTCTAAACTTCCATCGGAGGATAAGGTTCAGAAATTATGGCTTGAGCTTTATCCAAGTGTTACACTACTGTGGCAAAATTTCTGTTCGCACACGGAGAAGATTATTTCAAATAATTGGGAGAAATATATGGACAACTTTTCGATTGAAATATCCCACCTATTATTATACCACTAGGAGAATCCGATTCAGATTCAGATAGTGGTATTGATCTAAATTTTTCAGGTGATGTAATGCAGTTGGAATTGAACCCCACTGTTTGGTATCAAAATTTTAGTAAACATGCATTTAAATAATTGGTTTTCGTCATATCTTGTCCGTGGATACAAAAGCAGCAATCTTGTGGTCAATTCCATTTACCTATGATTTCAATTGATACATTTCTGGGTATTTACTTTCATGCGTAAGTAACAGTGAAGAAGAGAACGACGCAATAAATTTCATCACGAAAGAAATCTTCACATTGGATTACTTATGAAAAACTCCTGTGAATTTCCTGGATAGGTTAAATTAAATAGATTCGTATTGATGTTCTAGCTACTGTAACGGGTGCCTGAGAAATTCAAATTTCGCGCTAAGTTATATGATATTTTACAGTTTATGTGTTATTTTATAGAATGAGAAATGTTGTTCGTTGTTCATATACAGTGAGGACGGTTAGGTTGGAATAAATTCAATATCTCGTAAAGCACAATTTTTTTCAAAAATCGCTCGGACCCGTCGATTTTATATTTTTTCGGGGCATATTTTGCGAGAAAAAAAATGTTATACAGGGTGTCTCAAAAAAGATTTGCTAAACAAAATTTTTTTTTTTCAAATTGCAACCCAATTTTTTTATTGCATTTTTGGATTGCCCTTACAATTCTAAACATTTGTCATGTAGCATGTGCTATACCTAAGTCCAAGCGTTTTGCAGTTATTCGCATTCAAAATTTAAAAATTGAAAAAAGATCATGAAGAAAACGAAAAATAAAATAATTTTTATAACGTTTTATTATATCGAAAACAAAGATTCGTAAACTTAAAAATAATTTTATTTTAGCAAATGTTTGAAATGTCCTCCGTTAGTCAACTGACAATAGCCTAATCGATCTACAAATTCATGCTGCACATTTCGAACCATTTCGGGCGTTAGTTGACTAACGGAGGACATTTCGAACATTTGCTGAAATAAAATTATTTTTAATTATTTTTCGCACTGTTGCGCGATTGTTTGCTCGCGTTTATTCGGGTCTTCTTGACCTCGAATCTTCGCGTTTTTTCACTTTTTTGCGATTTATCACGTTTTTTCGCGTGTCGTGTTTTTTCGTGTTTTCGCGTCCGTGTTCTATAGCGTTTTCTGCACGAATTCGCATCTTCGCGTCTCAGTGTTTTCGTATTATCGCGTTTTCGCGTTTCTGTGAATTTTTTTCGCGTTTTCACACGCTCTTTCGCATTTTTTCGCTTTTTTTCGCGTCGTCGCGTTTTCGCTTTTTCTGCGTTTTCTTTGCGTCTTCGTGTCCTCGCGTCATTTCTAACTTTTCTCGCGTTCTGCGAGTCTGAGCTTTTTTGCGGTCTTTCGCGTTTTATTCGCAAATTCGTGCTTTCGCGTCTTCTCGTTTTTTCGCACACACGCACAAACGTGCACGCAAGCGCTCGCACGCGAACGCACGCGAATACACGCGCGCACCCGCACACGCCAACGTACGCACACACGCACACACGCACACCACACGCACACGCACACGCACACGCACACGCACACGCACACGCGCACAGGCACACACGCACAAACGCCACACACGCACACACGCACACACGCACCGCACACACGCACACACGCACGCACGCACACCGCACGCACACCACGCACACCGCACACCCGCACGCACACCCGCACGCACACCGCAGCACCCGCACGCACACCCGCATGCACACGCACACACATACACACGCACGCACGCACGCACGCACGCACGCATGCACGTACGCATACGCACACACATACACACGCACGCACGCGCGCACGTACGCACGCACGCACATACGCACGCAGCGTACGCACGCACGCACTACACGCACGCCCGCACGCACGCCGCACGTCACGCACACACACACACACACACACACACACACACACACACACACCAAAGGTTAAATTCAAATCTAGACGTACCGCTTTGTATTTTTTTAATTATAAGATGCCAAATCCTGTTTGAACGTATATCTTCTTCTGGTTCTTTAAAATGATTATGGTTTTTATATATCTCAATAGCTTCACGTTGTAAACGAACATAATAATGAGTTTGTTTTGATAATTTTTCCATATTATCAAATTTAATGTTATGATATAAGTTATTCAAGGCATGTTCTCTACTGTAGACTTCTCTTGATGATCTAATTTACAAAATCTCATATGTTCTTTACGTCTTGTATCAAAGCTACGTTTTGTAGTTCCAATGTATACTTTTGCACATTAATAAGATAAATGTTCTGTAAATACAGTCGGAATGCCATAGTTAATTATGATTTTTTCAATTCTGTCTGTAGCATTAGTTATAAAAGAAAGAAAAGCAGTACCAACGTTAAGAACTGGTTTTTCTTTAACGTTAGAACTACAAGAAAAATTAAAGAACATTTAAGGTCATCTAAAGATGATTCAAACCCATTATGATCATCCGCAATATAAGGTATCTTGTTCTTTTGGAAAAGTATACATTGGGACCACAAAATGTAGCTTTTATACCAGACGTAAAGAATTGTAGATGTTGTAGATTAGGTCAACCAGAGAAGTCTGCAGTACCTGACCATACCTTGAATAATCTAAATCATGACATTCAATTTGATAATATGGAAATATTATCAAAACAAACTCATTATTATGTTCGTTTACAACGTGAAGCTATTGAAATATATAAACACCCTAATAATTTTAATAGACATCTTATAATTATTTAACAGTATGTCTGGATTTTAATTTTAATTTTAGCTTTTGGTATGTCTAGCTTTTTGCTGTGTTTTTTCCTAGGTTTTGAAGTAAATACTTTACCAATTATATGCTAATTACCACAACACCACAATTTAACATAAGTAGTTGAAATTAGAATTAAAATAAAAAATTACATAAAACGTTCATGTGCGGATTCTTAGGCGAATGCTGGGGTAGTATTTTCCCCCTCAGAACCCTAACTCCGTTCCTTCCGATCCTATCCTGTCCACACCGATCCCTGATCTCACCATGCATAGATACTTAATGTATGTATGCTGGGAATCCATGATTGTGGCTGAAGGAGCTTGGATGAAATACGTGACTTTTCCTTTTTTCCTTTTAGACGGTGTTCTGATTTGTAACCTTCAAGGCAGTTTAACAGTATTTAGTTTTTTAATGATCTAGTTATTCTTTACTAAAATTGTATTCCATAGTTGGCTTTATACGTTTATCAAACTGTTGTATTAATACAGACTTATGTTGATATTTTCAATTTTTCAAATTTCACAAAATTGTTGCAACATCTTTAACAATTTTAATAGGTAATATTACTAATGACCAAGATAACTATAAGTGTTATCGAAACGTTTAGATTGTATAACTTTAATATATAAATACACCATTAAAAAACCTAAAAAAGATAAGTATTTTAAATAAATTGTAAAATTTATACGATAAAATATGTTGTGAATAAATAAATTATGTATTATGTTTAAATACGGTAGTATAACATAAGAAAAACCGATAATTTTAATAAAGTAAGGGGTTAATAAACCAATTTTGGTAAAAACTTGACTGAAACAATAAGACAAAGGAAATTAAAATAATAATCTTAATCATATATCTTGTAACAATTAATGTTATCGGTTTTAAAGATTAATTAACCGCATATAAAGAGATAGGCATAATTAATTGAAAACGGAAGGAAACTGTTGCTTGTTTATTGAACATTATTTACTATGAAATGTTTTTGGACATAAATACAAAAGAATTTTCGAAACGCAATTTTAATTTGGGAGTTATAAAGATGTTTGAATTTGTTTAGTAATTTAACACAAATCAATAAAATTGAATCAAATGCTTTAAAATCAAGACAAAACGCTTTCTCTGCTGAGTTGTAGATACAATTTTTTTTTCAAGCGTTGTATTTAATTTAAATAAAACAACTTTTTAGGTTATGTAGGTACTTTAAGAAACACGTTCACACAAATTTAGTTAGGTTAGGTTAACAATTTATTTACAGACACGTTCATGTATGGAAGGACGCTTCTTATGGAATTCCAATATGTTTTCATTATTGTACGGCGTACAATTATAATTTGATTTTTGTACTGTTCTCAAAAAGTCTTTCTATATAGGGTTAAGAGCGTTATAATACGAACATTTTAATACGCTTAAAAAAAATTTGTAATTGTTTCTTTAGAATCTTGTGCTTTTACGTTTATTTATTGAATAGTTTTGTCACATTTTTCAATAAGAACTATCAAAAATTACTCCAGAAAATAAATAATGTTAAGAATGCCCCGAAATTGTAAAATTTTGTTTACTTAACCATGAAAACTCTCAACAAGTTAAAACTTAGTTTTTGCATAAAAGAAATGCCTAATTTTCATCATATATATATATATATATATATATATATATATATTCCACTTAAGCGGATTGCTCCATAACTCCCTTACTATTACAAATACGAAAAAATGTCTTATGTAAAAGTTGTCCACAGTCATAAACTACACGTTTTAAAATTATTTTCAGAAATGGCGGACTTCCGGGTGTACCGGAAACTCATGCCAACTTCGTTATTTTAAATAGAACAACCTATATATTATTACATTTTTGAATTCCTCGTTGAATTTAAAGGTCACTTTAATAACTATACTATGGGTCTACGTCACATTGCTTCTGAGTTATTTGACATTTTGTAGAAAAAATGACGTTCGCAGTGCCTCCGTAAACTTTCAATATCTCGAAGACGGATACAGGTAGAGAGATGTGGCTTTCGTTTTTTACTTCCGAAAAGGGTACCGCATCATTCTAATTTATTGCCAAAAATCTTGCTTTTAGAATTCAATAATTTCTATCGCTCCGAAAATAATTCTTTTCAAACATGGATAACTTGATTTTTTAAATGGAACCACCCATATTTTCTTGCATCAGCGGATAGGAAATTAAATTTCCTTTCCATTGATCACGATATTTTGGAGTGATAGTTTTCGAGATATTCACATTTTTATCTAATTTCAGTTTTTATTGCGCATTGCCGCGGTGCTTTGGAAAGCGTTTGTCAATTGTTTTAAACAACTGATAAGAAACGTCATTTTCTCGAGCTTTTGTTGTGCTTTGTTGTCTTGTGTATCAGTTCAAGTGTTTCTACAAGACATTTCCATTAAAATGTTGTTGTCCGACGCAGAGTTGATCGACATGACTTTCATTCTTGGAGAATGCCAAAGAAATGCGTTATTGACGTCAAGGATTTATGCGGTACGGTATCCTGAACGAAATCTTCCCCGAGAAACAGCCTTTCAAAAGTTGTTACAACGTTTTACAAACACCGGACACGTGCAGTATCAAACGAAGGAACGTATCAACAGGATAACCTGTATTTCTTGTGCATTCCTTTTGTGTGTCTTCTGTAATCGTTAAGTAATTGTCTTTATGTATTTATTGATCGTTCCTTATGTATTTATTGTGTATTTCTGTGCATTTCTTCTCTATTTCTTGTGTAAGCCTTAAGTAATTATTTTGTATTACTTGTGCAATCCTTATGTATTTATTGTTCATTCCTTATGTATTTCTTGTGTATTTCTTTTGAGTATTGTGTTCTTAATTCTTGAGTATTTATTGTTTATTTCTTGTGCATCAAAAAAATCAAGTTATCCATGTTTGAAAAAAGTTATTTTCGGAGCGATAGAAATGATTGAATTCTAAAAGCAAGACGGTGCAACAACTTTTGAAAGGTTGTTTCTCGGGGAAGTCTTTGTTCGGGATACCGTACCGCATAAATCCTTGACGCCAATAACGCATTTCTTTGGCATTCTCCAAGAATGAAAGTCATGTCGATCAACTCTGCGTCGGACAACAACATGTTAATGGAAATGTCTTGTAGAAACACTTAAACTGATACACAAGAAAGAAAAGCACAACAGAAACTCGAGAAAATGACGTTTCTTATCAGTTGTTTAAAACAATTGACAAACGCTTTTCAAAGCACCGCGGCAATGCGCAATAAAAACTGAAATGAGATAAATATGTGAATATCTCGAAAACTATCACTCCAAAATATCGATAATGTTACATCAATGGAAAGTAAATTTAATTTCCTATCCGCTGATGTAAGAAAATATGGGTGGTTCCATTTAAAGAAATCAAGTTATCTATGTTTGAAACAAATTATTTTCGGAGCGATAAAAATGATTGAATTCTAAAAGCAAGATTTTTGGCAATGAATGAGAATGATGCGGTACCTCCTTCGGAAGTAAAAAACGAAACCCACATCTCTCTCCCTGTATCCGTCTTCGAGATATTGAAAGTTTTCGGAGACACTGCAAACGTCATTTTTCCTACAAAATGTCAAATAACTCAGAAGCAATGTGACGTAGACCCATAGTATGGTTATTAAAGTGACCTTTAAATTCAACGAGGAATTCAAAAATGTAATAATATATAGGTTGTTCTATTTAATATATATATATATATATATATATATATATATATATATATATATATAGATGATTAAATGGAGAAAAAGTTGCGTCATTATATGCCCAAGAAGTAACCATGGTTACATGTCAAAAATCCCTTCCATTTACTAGACACAGGGTGATAACTGAAAATATGCGTTTTCTAAAATCGCTATGTCTTGTTTCTTGCAAGAGATACATCCACGATTTTTGCAGGTTGGGGTAACAGGTAGCGAGGATTTCAAAAATGATTTTGAAAAAATCTAGGCCTACTAGATTTTGAGATAATGCACAACTTTCGATTTTCTTATGGACGCCATATTGGATTTTGCATTTTGAATTCTTCATAAAAATGCTTTTCAACCATATATCGGATGTTTATAATCTGCCAATGAGAAAGTGTCAAATTACACAATTAAATTTATATCAAACTAGGCCTTTGCCAATCAACCATCTATTCAATTATTGCAAGAGAATGGAGGTTTATTCGAGCATTTGATTAATTAATAGTAAAATTCAGTATAATATTAAATTTTATTTTTTTGTTTTTGTCACTTTTATTATTATGATTTATGTTAATAATCAATAATATTGTTCTCAATAGTTTAATTTGTAGATTAATTTTCATTTAATTAAAATACATAATATGTCAAGGTTGCTTTGATATAAATTTAATTGTGTAATTTGACACTTTCTCATTGGCAGATTATAAACATATGATATATGGTTGAAAAGCATTTTTATGAAGAATTCAAAATGCAAAAATCAATATGGCGTCCATAAGAAAATCGAAAGTTGCGTGCATTATCTCAAAATCTAGTAGGCCTAGATTTTTCAAAATCATTTTTGAAATCTCGCTACATGTTACCCCATCCTGCAAAAATCGTGGATGTATCTCTTGCAAGAAACAAGATATAGCGATTTTAGAAAACGCATATTTTCAGTTATCACCGTGTCTAGTAAATGGAAGGATTTTTGACATGTAACCATGGTTATCTTGGGCATATAATGACGCAACTTTTCTCCATTTAACCATCTTCGTATCTCTAACGGTTTCCAATATCCCCATGCATTTCATCTTAAACTGGACACCTAATATATATATATATATATATATATATATATATATATATATATATATATATATATATATACACACATATAACGGACTGTAGCGCTTAGATGCCACCGATTTTCAAAATTCTTTCAATCACAATGCTCATATTTTAAAATTATTGTCATTTATGTAGGATGTACCAAAAAATAGTGGCCACCAAAGTAATGTTTTTTTTAATGGAACACTGTATATTTTTGCATATTCGAATTGTACGAGTAAAATAAACCGAAGTTACTGTTATACTGTGTATATGTAAACCTTACCTTTTTCGAAATATTTGAGATTTTTCAAAATTGTAAAGTAAATTTTATCTATTGATACCCCGTACTATAGTACAATGATAAAATAACTATTGGTCACTATGAATAGTCAATATAATCAGCTATCAAATCCCATATGACTGGTTGGAGGAAATCTATACAGGGTGTTTAAAAAAGTTAATCCATTTCATTATTATTTAAATATAATTAACTTGCTTAGTTCAAACGGAACACCATGTATATTTTTCTTTCCATTAATGGAGAGTTTAATTATATTTCTAAGTGTATTAGGTTTTCCTATACCTAAAATCAATGGTTTTGCAGTTATTCCCATTCAATTGAAATATTTACAAAAATTACGTATTTTGAAAGAAAGGATATATCCAGGAGGCAATGATTGTTCTAGGATTGACATTTGCAAACTGTCATTATCATTCTGTATTTAAAGTGTAATACTGTCTTTAACTGTGCTTGAAGTAATTACAAAAAGTCGAAAATGAAAATGTATTCCATCCAGAGCGGGTCGATATTAATTTGTTGATCGCCGAAGAATGCGAAGAAAACTGTCTGTTAGTTACAAGAATTTACGCTCAAAAATACCCAAACCGCAACCATCCTAGTAAAGCTGTTTTCAAAATATTTCTACAGAGATTCAAAAACACTGGATAAGTTACGCAAAAGTGCAAAAAAAGAAACCAGTTACAGAAAATGAAGAAAACGAATTTCCAATATTTCAAGCCGTTATTGAAAATCCAAATACCAGTTTAAGTGAACTTCAAAACGAAACAGGGATAAGTAAAACTAGTGCTCATGGAATACTAAAAAAGTATCGCTACCATCCCTATCATATTCAAATGCACCAACATTTAGAAGAAACCGATTTCCCACGAAGAATCGAATTTTGTTTGTGGGCAATGGAAAAGTTTAGTAGTGATAAAAAATGTTTGAGTACGTCTTCTTTTCGGATGAAGCGACATTCCACAATAACGGTTTGGTAAATCGTCATAATTTTCATTATTATAGCACCAAGAATCGTAATTTATATCGAACAATAGATAGGCAGTATAGGTGGTCTTTTAATGTGTGGGGATGGAATTACTAACGATTATGTTATCGGGCCTTATTTTTTTATGCTCATTTAAATGCTCAGCAGTTTTTACAATTTCTTTAGAACTACCGGCATTATTAGAAGACGTCCTCTTGAATGTCATAAAGCGTATGTGGTTTCAGTCGGATGATGCTCCTGCGCACTTTGGACATGGTGTAATAAATCATTTAATTGAACGATTGCCCTATAAGTGAATTGGAAGAGGTGGCTCCCACAAGATCCCCCGATTTGTCGTAGCTCGACTATTTTTTATGGGGCTACATCAAAGATATTGTTTACGTTACTTCCCCGACGACAAAAGAGGACATGATAGGACGTATCCGGGACGCTTTTCTATTGTAACTCCGTTCTACTTGCAAATGTGCGAAGTAACTTCGAAGGAAGGGTATGTTTGTGTATCGTCGAAGATGGGAAACAATTTGAACATTTAATGAAGAAAGCTCACGTATAGTTTATTTTCCTCCTGGATGTCCTTTCTTTCAGAACAGTTAATTCATGTAAATATTTCAATTAAATGCAAATAACTACAAAACCATTGATTTTAGGTATAGGAAAACTTAATACAGTTTGGTAGATAATTAAATTCTCCATTAATGGAAAGAAAAATAAACAGAGTGTTCCATTTGAACTAAGCAAGTTAATTATATTTAAATAAGAATGAAAAGGATTAACTTTTTTAAACACCCTGCATAGATTTCCTCCAACCAGTCATATAGGATTTGATAGCTCATTATATTGACTATTCATGGTGACCAATAGTATAACAACAGCAACTTAGGTTTATTTTACTCGTACAATTCGAATATGCAAAAATATACAGTGTTCCATTAAAAAAAAAACGTAACTTTGATGCGCCACTATTTTTTGGTACACCCTGTATAAATGGAAATAATTTTAAAATTTGGGAATTATGATCCTATATAATATTGCATTGAAAGAATTTTGAAATTAGTGGCGTCTAAGCACTACAGTCCGTGTCGTTCGTTGTGAAATACCCGGTATTTCCACGAGTGTTTTATCCATTTACATTATTAATTACATTCTTCTTGGATTTATCTCCTCGTGTATCGTTGAAGTTCTCATAAGTACTATGACAACGTTTCGGCAATAGCATACTTGCCATCCTCAGGTCGCTAGTACTTTAACTCTGCTTCTCGTTACACGAACTGAACTCACATACGATGTAGTATCCTGATTATACACCCTTTTGATGGGTTTCTCTGCTTTCGCTTTCTTCGATTTCCCTTTTCTAAAAGTAATCGTTTAGAAATGATGTACATAAAAATTAACAGTGATACAGTATGTAATAGTAAAATCGATTTGGAAAAGTTACCTCAGTGTTATAATTATATTTTAGAAAATTTGTAGTAGGTGTATAGTAATGTGTAACGTTTTTGGCATTTATATTGTAGCGTTAATTAGTTTCTTGTAAAAAGTTTATGTGATTTTTCTTCTTGTAATTTGTACTGAAGAAGATCAAACATATGATCGAAATATATGCAAGTTTAAAAATAGTGTTTTAACGTACCATAAATTAAGATTCATTATATATATACATATATATATATATATATATATATATATATATATATATATATATATATATATATATATAATAAGTTTATTGGGTATCGGCTTAGAAAATTTTTTTTATTGAGTTTTTGTCAAATTTTCGTCTGTGATTACAGGCTTCATCAGGACTAAAAATCTTAAAAGTAAATTTTGTTGAATGATGTATAGTATAATTTTGAGGTGTAATATATATATATATATATATATATATATATATATATGTGTGTAGTACACTGCACTTTTTGTTTTCTTCAAAAAGTCCAAAGGTAATTAGATACTTCAAAGAAAAAGATTTTTCTGTAATTTCTTTAAATCCTTATAATTCCGTTACTTCCAATTTAAGAAAAAGTGTCAAGGAAAAGGTTGTAGTAATTTATATTCTTTATAATGCAGTTAAATCGATTTTTGAGTTACGACATAAACATTGATTTTCTTTTAAATAGAAGCAATAGTTGGTTATGACTTTTTAAGAAAAGGTGTTTTCTGGCCTTTCTAATGGTATAACGTATGTCATAGTTATTGTGAGAAACTAAAGAGATACGGACGTTTTTCCGGTTTCATTTTAGAATTATTAGTATGGTAAGCCATGGAAAGCGTTTTTGATTGACAAATACTACTCATATGATGTTTAGTGCTCTTCAGTTTGGTTAGTGTTTTTAGTCGCTATAAAGCATTTTTCTAATTTAGAAGGCGTTATATGGTTTAATGTTATACTCATTAAATAAATTACTATTTACAGTTGTCATAATTACAATAATATTGAATTTAATTGTGTTTGAAGATTGTATTTTCCAAGTTTATATTTGCTTTTAATTCTGGGCTAACTATAATTAATACTTGTATATCTGTTAATTAAAATGGCATCCGTTAACCATTTTGTATACTATATAATTCATCATGTAAATAAATATATTACTTCGCATATAATGCAGTTTGAGAGGACTCCGGGGTTAACCACCGCTGGCAAAAAGGTAGCAGGCCGCCTTCGGCAAGGTATTGACAGATAAGTTGTGTGTAATATAAAAGAAGGACCGAGCTGGTAGCGTAGTGGTGACACGACCTGCTTAGCATTCGGGAGGTAATGGGTTCGATTCCCGTTACCGTCTACTTTGTATGAGGTTTTTTCAGGGGGTTTTCCTCATACACATGTTAGCGTCGTGGTCACTGCGTATATGCACACCATGTGCGGCTACTTAGGCGAATGCTGGAGTAGTATTTTCTCCCTCAGAACCCTAACTCCGTTCCTTCCGATCCTATCATGACCACACGCATCCCTGATACTTAATGTATGTATGTATGCTGGGTATCCATGATTGTGGCTGAAGGAGCTCGAGCAGCCCGCCCTCCCCATGGAGAGGGGATGAAATACGTGGCCTTTTCCTTTTCCTTTCCTAAAAGAAGGATTGTAATGCTGTAGCCCATATACGGTACACTGTAAAGTTAGGCTGAAACCCACTATAGATTTTAGGTTTATAATTTTACAGCTTCAGATCAGTTCAGTATAATCATTTAAAAATTGTACTTTAATAAAATGAATTAATATACATAATTTGTTATTATTGGAACTGTATTTTTGTTGGCACAACAAATCGGGACAATGCAATACATTTTAAAACATTGGTTTAATATTTATTATTCAATATAAAATCAATTCTAAAAGCATTTTTAGCAAATATTGGAATACTACATAGGATCAATATTCTTAAATGCTGATTTTAATTAATAGGCCCAACGTTGTATTACTGTGATTGTTTAAATGTGAGTAACTTATATTTGGTCAATATTAAAATACTATAGTGGTTCAATATTGCAAATTGTTAGAGCTAGGTACCAAAGTGGCGTAATATTGAACTATTATATTGGTCCATTTTTATTAGTCATTGATTTAATATGGATAATATATGTATAGGCAATGTTAAATAACTTTATTGGACCATTGTAGCGTAAAATTGGTCCAACATTTTACCACCCAATATTTGTCCAATAATATACAACGTTGATCCTATATGTTACCAATATTTATGTTCCTACTTGGGACCTTAATGAAAGCCAAATTTACTAGTGTACCTAGTGAATTTGCCTGCCAATTTTGAAATAAACATTAAGATGGGCAATTTTATTGCCCATTTACAGTATTGGTTGTTTAAAAATATTGATTCGCCGCTAATACAGCTAAATTGGTGGCGTAATACTTTTTATACTATCCTAAGTAATCCATTTTCCACCAATCATAATTAAAAAAAAATACTATAACCTTAACAACGGGTAAGGTTATGTGATGTAAGTAAATGCTAACTGTCAAATTAATTAGTAGATCAAATTTTGGCAAACGTTTTGACTTGTTTATTAAATAGTTCTGGTTTCAGAAAAAGTAGTGTATGCATCTCGGCAATAAAGTGTTTTATTTGCCTCGGTCTACAGGGTCTTAGCAACAAAACTCCACAATCGTTTTAAAAAATCTAATTTATTCCCTTGATACATAAAAATTACTATAATTAATACTTAATTAATAGCAATGAAAATACATCAAAAGGGTAAAATCTACATCTAATCTGGAATTGTGGTTAATTATATTATAAATGTAATATTTTAAAAGATTTGTTCAGAGTCATAACTTTTCATTTGTTATTCCATTATCGTAAAATGTATGTAAAATTTATCACTTTTTTGGTTTTTGCTATCCTACTTGTAAACGTAGAAGGCCTTTTTGGACTTATGGGTACGTATTTTTTTCCTTTCTTATAAGAAATAACGAGGTGTATAATGAAATATGTATAGATATATGTTATTTAACTAAATATGCGTAGACTAACGGTCTTTTGAAGACCAGAAGAGCTGCGCCGATCAACACCCGAGAAACCAGCAGTACATACAATAGCCGCCGCGAAAACCTAAAGATCTATATATATATATATATATATATATATATATATATATATATATATATATATATACAGGTGGCCCACTTAAGCGGGATTGCTCCATAAATGTCTCATATAAAAGTCGTCCACAGTCATAAAATACAATAAAATTATTTTCAGAAATGGCGGACTTCCGGTTATACCGGAAACTTATGCCAACTTCGTTATTTTAAATAGAACAACCTATATATTATTACATTTTTGAATTCCCCGTTGAATTTAAAAGTCAGTTTAATAACCATACTATAGGTTTACGTCGCATTGCTTCTGAGTTACTTGACGTTTTGTAGAAAAAATGATGTTAGCAGTGCCTCCGAAAACTTTCAATATCTCGAAAACGGATACAGGTAGAGCGATGTGGCTTTCGTTTTTTACTTCCAAAAAGGGTACCGCATCATTCTAATTTATTGCCAAAAACCTTGCTTTTAGAATTCAACAATTTCTATCGCTCCGAAAATAATTTTTTTCAAACTTAGATAACTTGATTTTTTTAAATGGAACCACCCATATTTTCTTACATCAGCAGATAGAAAATTAAATTTCCTTTCCATTGATGTAACATTATCGATATTTTGGAGTGATAGTTTTCGAGATATTCACATTTTTATCTAATTTCAGTTTTTATTGCGCATTGCCGCGGTGCTTTGGAAAACGTTTGTCAATTGTTTTAAACAACTGATAAGAAACGTCAGTTTCTCGAGCTTCTGTTGTGATTTGCTGTCTTGTGTATCAGTTTAAATGTTTCTACAAGACGTTTCCATTAAAATGTTGTTGTCCGAAGCAGAGTTGATCGACATGACTTTCATTCTTGGAGAATGCCAAAGAAATGCGTTACTGGCGTCAAGGATTTATGCGATACAGTATCCTGAACGAAGACTTCCCCGAGAAACAGCCTTTCAAAAGTTGTTACAACGATTTACAAACACCGGACGCGTGCAGTATCCAACGGGGGAACGTGTCAACGGAATAACCTTTATTTCTTGTGCATTCCTTTTGTAATCGTTAAGTAATTGTCCTTATGTATTTATTGATCGTTCCTTATGTATTTATAGCGTATTTCTTGTGCATTTCCTGTGTAAGCCTTAAGTAATTATATTGTATTACTTGTGCAATCCTTAAGTATTTATTGTTCATTCCTTATGTATTTCGTGTGTATTTCTTTAGAGTTTTGTGTTCTTAATTCTTGAGTATTTATTGTTAATTTCTTGTGCATTACAAAAATCAAGTTATCCATGTTTGAAAACCGTTATTTTCGGAGCGATAGAAATGATTGAATTCTAAAAGCAAGACGTTGAAAGGCTGTTTCTAGGGGAAATTTTCGTTCAGGATACCATACCGCATAAATCCTTGACGCCAGCAACGCATTTCTTTACCATTCTCCAAGAATGAAAGTCATGTCGATCAACTCTGCGTCGGACAACAACATTTTAATGGAAATGTCTTGTAGAAACACTTAAACTGATACACAAGACAGCAAAGCACAACATAAGCTCGAGAAACTGACATTTCATATCAGTTGTTTAAAACAATTAACAAACGTTTTCCAAAGCATCGCGGCAATGCGCAATAAAAACTGAAATTTGATAAAAATGTGAATATCTTGAAAACTATCACTCCAAAATATCGATAATGTTACATCAATGGAAAGGAAATTTAATTTTCTATCCGCTGATGTAAGAAAAATCAAGTTATCCATGTTTGAAAAACAATATTTTCGGAGCGATAGAAATTATTGAATTCTAAAAGCAAGATTTTTGGCAATGAATAAGAATGATGCGGTACCCTTTTCGGAAGTAAAAAACGAAAGCCACATCTCTCTACCGGTATCCCTCTTCGAGACATTGAAAGTTTTCGGAGGCACTGCAAACGTCATTTTTTGTACAAAATGTCAAATAACTCAAAAGCAATGCGACGGTATGGTTATTAAAGTGACCTTTAAATTCAACGAGGAATTCAGAAATGTAATAATATATAGGTTGTTCTATTTAAAATAACGAAGTTTGCATGAGTTTCCGGTATAACCGGAAGTCCGCCATTTCTGAAAATACTAAAACTAAACTAAAACGTGTAGTTTATGACTGTGGACATTTTTTCATATTTGTAATAGTAAGGGAGTTATGGAGCAATCCCGCTTATTTTTCCCCCTTATTTTTCAAGCTCTATCACCTAAAATTACTGTCATGTATACAGGGTGTTCCATTTTTGCTGCACAGCACTCTACTCTTTTATTTTAAATGGAACACCCTGTATATTATTACATTTTTGAATTTCCGTTGAAATTGAGGGGCACTTTGTTAAGCATACACTTACAGTCCACCGTTTCGGCGTTATCTCATGAGTTTTGAAAAAAGAAATGACGACGTACTCAAAAATGGCCAATATCTCGCAAAGTAAAATAGGTAGGGAAATGCAGATTTCACTATTCGATAAAGCATGAAAAAGTCAATACAAACTTATGAAAAGAATAATTTTTGAGATACAGATTCTTTGCGGGTAAATTTTTGATTTTCTAGACGTTTTTACAAAATTGGCGATTTTCTATTTTTTTATTTTCCTTTTTGCTATATCGCAGTAGCCACGTAACAGAAAAACAAGGAAAAGCACGCAAAATAATAATTCACTTTAATTTTATGTTAATGCTATTCCATTTAACAAAAAACAAAGAAAAAACCAAAAGGAAGCAATTAAAAGCATTTTAATTCAATAAGTTTCAACCGATGTTTGGAATTTCTAAATAATGTGTTACCTGAATTACTCGAAAATGTTCCTGGCAACATAAAACAATATCATGTGGTATCAGCGTGATGGTGCGCCTTGCACTAAGCTAGCAATGTGTAGAAGAAGTCCCGTGTCATGGCCTGCAACATCGTGGACCTACCCATGATGGATTTTTTTTTGTGGGGGTTTGTCAAAAATTTCGTATATGAAGAAGAACCTACAACACAAGAAGTAATGAAAAACAGAATGACGTAACTCCAGAAATGGTATTATATATGCGTCAATCTCTGCAGCAAAGGCTTGAAAAGTGTTTAGAATTAAACGGACAGAATTTTGAGCACCTTTTGAGTTAAAATGTTTGTTATTGTTTATTTTTATTTTTTGCTAATAGCTTTAGTTTGTTAAATGGAATATGATTAACATAAAATTAAAATGTATTAATGTTTTGCGTTCTTTTCCTTGTTTTTCTGTTACATGACTGTTCGATATAGCAAAAAAGAAAATAAAAAATAGAAAATGGCAAATTCTGTAAAAAACAGCTAAAGATAGTTCCATACGTGTATTAACAAAATCGAAAGAGAAAAAAAATCCGCGTCTGTCTATCTAAAAAAATATTTACCTTTCTATTTAAAAAAATCAAGTTATCCATGATTCCATTTTTCTAAAATCAAAAATTTGCCCGTAAAAATCTGTATCTCAAAAATTATTCTTTTCGTAAGTTTCTATTGGCTTGTTCATGCTGTATCGAATGGTGAAAACCGCATGTCCCTACCTATTTCACTTTGGGGGATATTAGTCAGTTTTGAGTATGCCGCAAACGTCATTTTTTTTCAAAAAACGTGAGATAACGCCGAAACTGTAGGTGACATGTATGCTTAACAAAGTGTCCCTTAATTTCAACAGGAAATTCAAAAATGTAATAATATACAGGGTGTTCCATTTAAAATAAAAGAGTAATGCAGTGCAGCAAAAGAGAAACACCCTATATACATGAAAATCTTTTTAGGTTATAGAGCTTTTTATACTTTTTCTTTACAACAAATAATAAAGATGCTAAAAGGAATGCCAGAGCGATGGCAAACCCTATATATATATATATATATATATATATATATATATATATATATATATATATATATATATATATATATTCTATTTAGATTTAGTATTCATGTTTAAATAAGACAATTTTTCTTTAAAACTTGTGTAAATAAACGTAAATTAATTCAACGTTTAACGTCCTTTGTTCCTTTGGATATTATTATATATATAATATTGTTATTTGCCAAATCTTGACAGAAGTGATTGGTGTAATACCGGAAATAGTCATAGTAAAAATGTACATTTAGTAGTGCGTGTGCGTATGTGCAAAATGTGACAGCTGTCAAAATTATCCGTAAAAAAAAAAATAAATTTTCTTATTAAATAAATACAAAAAAATATGTGTAGAATGCGTGAATAGTCACTTCTTTCTGTCTCGAGACTTAGTCATGAAAATCGATTTATTGTCTAAAAAGTCTAAGATTATATTGTTATAATTTACTATTCATAATTCTTGTTTTCAGGTAGACTTTGCTGGACAAATATTGACTGCAAAACTGCATTGCAATGTGAGAACACTGACGCAGAATGCATCCTTTTCTCTTGCGTTTGTTAATTTTTGTGCATTGTAATCCTTATATTATTTTGTAATTATGTAAAAATAAATGCATTTAAAATACTAACAGATTTATACGGTTGACATCCCTTTCACTTTTTTGACGTAGGTTGGATGTGTTTAAAAGGGCATTTATTTCAGCTTAATCATTTGATAGTCTATTCAACAATTACTGAAAATGGGATTTAGAATTGATAAATAAACCATGGTCTTTAAAATTAATGATTTTCAATTTGGGTTTGTCTCTTATATTTGCACAACAACGTTCTCTTGTCATTTAAGCTAGAAAGTAGTAACTATCTAGTTTTTATCACCGCGGGCGGTGAATTATGAAAACATACGATTCGTTAGGGGCATTGTAATTGATTTAGACCTGCAACAAAAAAAGACAGGTATGTCATATTGAAGCGCAATGAAAATAATTCCACTTAAAATGGTTAAGTAGCGACACTCAAAATGCTCTGATATTTTTAAAACAATACAAATACATTTATAACATTATATTAAATGGTTTTATAATTCTATCAAGCATGTACATTATTACTTACCAACTGCTTATCATTGCTTATATTAAGTTGTCATTTTCATATATAATGCCATAAATGTAAGGAAATTATTGGACAATTTAATTTCTAATTACGAGTGCTTGATAAAGTCGATTCGCGCACGGATGTTTTTGTGAGATTTATCAAGCACAAGTGTTAGTCACTTTTTGGGTCGTTGAACACGAATATGAAAAGAGCATACTTTGCAAAATTAAAGCAGATAATATTTACTACAAGTTTCATATCTTAATCTTAATTTAATTTGTATAGTTTATAGTTCAATAATAATTATTTTCATAATTCTTAATTTAAGAATACAATATAAGTTTTAAGTTATATTTATTGTTTTTTGCATAATTCTTTCTACGACTAAAAAATGGTCAGAATTCCCAAAAATTAAAAAAAATGTTAAATACTGCCGTTTTACTGATTAGGTTGGTAACATGCAAGTGCACTGAAATCTGTACACAAAACTGCAGCTGCACAAAGAGGGGGGCTAAGTTGCACTGATCTATGTATAAACTGCGTTCACAGATCCTGCAACAACGCATCGGTGACCCTTGACCAAGTGGACGATGCTGAAGATTTGGATCTCCAAGAGGAGCTTGGTCTTCAGTTTCCTGCCTTTGAGGAAGCCTTAGCAGCACAGGAGGGGGAAGAAGCAGCTGCCTATCTCCTCTCGGGCCCACTTACAAAAAAGGGGCAGAGGGAATGTCGACCTTCAACCTGAAGAGATTGAATTACATGATCCTACCAACCTATTCATGAGATTATTACCATTATCAAAACAACTTCTTGTACATTTCATTATACTGTTTCTGTATGTATCAAGTAATTTTAATTTAAATATAACTGTAAGTAATTATACGTTTTTTTGACTCTGCTTGTCTCCAATTTTTTTCCGATTTGATTCCAGACAGATATTTCTTTCACGTGAGACTTGTGGTCAACGGACACACTAGTTTGTTTTTTTTATGTGTGTTTCATTAAGCTTATTATCTGAATAGTCAAAATCATAGGTCGTTTTTGAGAATTCTGGCCATTATTTAGTGCGCTTTAGCGGCGTAACGGTTGGTCGTGTAAAAAATTATTGTGTATGAATTCAGCACAAAAACCTAAACAATTGACCACATTTGGACGTTTTTCGCAAAAAAAGACACTGTTCCGGGCATAATACCTATCAGCAAATCTCAGATTCGTGTTCAGCGACCCAAGAAAAATAAAGAATAAATGTGATTAACGGCCAGTTTCATAGTCAACTTAAAGTGACTTTAAAGTCCAAAGGAAGTTTAAAGGAGAAAACCCTGTCCTATATTCCCACTTTAATTAAATTCATCTTAAAGTGAACTTTAAGATGTAGTCGTATTTCCAGCAGTTCAAAGCAGCTTTAACCTATAAACTCAACGTCAAATCGGTCAAACATCCCAAATACATAGTAGACACGTGGTAGACACTTTCAACAATTTAATAGGAGGAACGTTGTGGCAAAATTAAAATGCAGCGCTTTTTGGAAAGGTCTACAAGCTCGGATACTACTTCCGACTCAAAAACAGAAGAAATTTCTGTAAACGGAAAGTTTAGAGGAAAAGAAAAAGTTGGATGGAGAGTGACGATACAGAGTTTTTTGAGCGATTTATACTCAATAAGCTCACAGTTGCTCATTTACTGGAACAAATACAGCACATGCTGAGCTACAATACAAACAGGTAAATATAAGATTAATTATTAAATAATATAATGTCACTGTTTTTTTCTTTTCAAGGGTACTTGTATACAGGCCATTTACCAGTTATTACTGGATTTACGGTTTTATGCCACCGGCAATTGTCTGATTTCAGCTGGCGATTTTATTGGAGTTTCGAAAAGCTCAGCACCTTCGATCGTGACGCCAGTTTCGAAAGCCACTGTGACTTTGAGACCAATGTATATTAATATGTACGATGACGAAAATGAAACAAGAGAGGGAGCAGAAAGATTCTATTCGATTGCTCTCTAATTAAAATCCAATCCCCTGGAGGAGAGGATGCCGAAATATTTCGTTGCCGGAAAGGTTTTTTTGCGTTAAATGTACAGTCTGTGGCAAACGCACAACTAAAACTTAAAGACATTGTAGTTGATGGCCTGGCTCCTGCCATGATCAAACGATTTTTAATAATAGTAGACTAAAACAGAACTTTGAAGAGGGACAATATAGATGTTATCTATTACTTGGCGATAGTGGTTATAATTTGGAACCATACATCACGACAAAGTTACAAAATACATTTACCCCTGCAGAGAATCTACATAATTAGTCACTTATTAGCACTAGGAATGTGGTGGAAAGGCAGTATGGAGTCTGCAAAAGAAGATTTGAGGTTGTAACACTAGATTAAGGCTTAAAGCACATAATCATAATCCAGTACGTGATAATGTCGAACACAACGCCAGAAATATAAGAAGACTACTAATTGATGAACATTTTGCAAGGTTGTAAGATGAGAAATGATTTAGTTCCATCTATCCTAGTCTATCCTAGATCTTAATTTAATTTGTATAGTTTATAGTTCAATAATTATTTTCATAATTTTTAATTTAAGAATACAATATAAGTTTTAACTTATATTTATTGTTTTTTGCAATTACTATTATTTTTCAACATGATTTCTTTTTCCAGAATTTCAAAATCTAATAATTTCATTTTCTTGCCATGTAACTGTTTTGCACGTCGACCTTCCATTTCGAGGCATTCTATTTTTTTAATAATATTTTCCTTTTGCAAGCAATGACGGTTAGCCTCAGTTTGTGGCTGCCTTTTCTTTTCAAATTATTTGGGGTGTAGGAACTCCAATTATTAGTATTAGGTACTAATATCTTTTGAAGAACTTTCTTCTCTTGGTGCTATTTCAACCAAACGAATTGCTTCTAAAGGTTGAGCTGTCACATTATTAAAGTTACACCAAGTATAGAACCGCCACGGAACCTCATGTTTTAGTACACCTAAAACAACACAAAAGACAATTACACTTTCTTAAATTGTCATAAAATAAACAACATACACTTGTAAACTTATTTAATAACATAAATGCTAATAAATTATGTGACAATGACAACATATTTACTTAACAATATTTATGTATTAATAGTTGACAAGCGTCTTTAAAAAGACGATTTAGTAGGCAACAGATGAAACTGAAAGCAAAATGAAATACAAACAAACAAATTAGAGAAACTAAAAAGCGCGAACTGACAAACGAATTTTTTAAAATATGTATTTTACACAGTGTACACTAAGTAAATCACAACCGCTGATTGGTTATTGGCGTTTGTTATTGAAATTAGTTGACATATTTTCCGGGTCGTTTCTAAGCTTGGTGGCACTGTATTTGTGGATACCACATTAATATCGCCTAAAAAGAAACTGCATGAAAAATAAAATGGTCAAAAGCATACTTCCTGTTGAATTCCAAAACTGTCGAAAAATAAATGTTGTTGATAAATATTAAAGGTGATATTGTGATTCTGCAGTATATTAAAAATCCATTCATTTTAAATAGAGATGTAAGCCTGAAATTAGATTAAAACCTACTAAAACTAAAACGGCCTACGTTTCAACGGCAAAGAATTGGAAGAACACAAGAAAATATTAACCGAGTACTGGGATATATTGAAGGAAATCTTCATGTTAGCACAAGAGCATTATCCACTGAGTTGGGCATAACACGGACAACGGTTCAAAATATTTTGAAGGATCATAGGTAAGTTCTAATGGTCATCAAAATATATGGGTATCCGTTTAAACTTTTTTTAATTACCTTAAGAATGCACCCATATCATGTCGTTTTGCATTAGGCCTTGAAAGTGGAAGATTTTGATCGAATGTTAGATGTTAGGCATGATACGCTAAAATAGAGAATTTTTATTTCAGATTTTTGGGCCCGATGAAGCCACCTTCAGTAGTGACGGGAGAGTCAATATGCATTATTGGTCTGCAGAAAATCCCGATTGATTGCGTGAAGTTCAGCGCCAAGGACGCTGGAGTTTAAATGTGGGGTGTGGCATACTAGGAGGCATAATTATTGGACTATATTTTTTCGAGCATTTAAGGGATTTTCGTATAAAGTTTTCTTTGGCCGATATTTCAGGTTAGGAACAAGATATCGAGATGCGGTTTTCGCGAGCTTGTTTAGGCATCATTTAGCTACTTGTTCATGAAAAAAAGTCATACCAATACACTTAATTTTTTGCGAAAATTAACCGTTTCTGTCGGAATGTCGAACAAAGCCCTCTAGCGACGACTTGTGAAACTAACAAACCTTCAATTATTTTAACATTTGTAGCCCAAGAACAGCTCTTTTCAACGCGCCCAAGTTTGTTAAAATCGGATTAGCCGTTTCGAAGATACGGGGGGTGATTTAAGGAAACGTTTGAATACCCCCCACCACTTTATTTTTATAGATACGTCAAAAAGTGCCAAACAAAAAAAGTTCAGATTATCCTCGACTTCAAAGATCAGTTATTTTTTTATTAGGTTAATATAGCAGAATTCACAGAAACTACACTTTTTTTAGATTCAAGATTGCAGTTACGCCCTCTAGCGGCCATTTCAGAAACATGAAAACATTTTCCAGGTTTTTGTATTGGCCGTTTTAGTAATAACTTTTTTTTGAGCAAGCCTCAATGATGGATAGTTACCCAGATACAGTACTTCGCATTCTTAGTTGGCCACCCTGTACATGTTTTTATAGAAGATACTATGATATCCCAGTAAATTATCATATGAAACACACATACGATAACACTGGTATCCTTAAAAATAATTCGTTCCAGTAACGTATCGTTAGCACCGAATTTAAACCGTATGCAAATAATTCTTGTTTTTTTTTCGGCATCGATTGCTTAGATCATTAGCCCTTACCATTATTGACTCACGTATCTCCTTATATGAATGTATTTGCTTTAAAAAATTTATTAACGTGATCGATGAGTTTTCCGTTAGGGCTAAAATATCTGGTAAACTATGAGGTAAGTTGTTAACTATTCTTTGTTGGCTATATAGTGCACATTCTAGTAAGATATGTTTAATAGTAGTAACATTCCGTTACAGTTTTCGCAAATAGGTAGGAGTCTTCTGTCCACTCCTGGGGATAAGAGATATCCAAATGTTAGACGACAATGACCAATTCTTAAACGGGTAATTATTACTTGTTCGCGTCTACTTAGCAACGTCGGGTATACCGTTTTTTCAACTGTTGTTTTGATTTCTAGTAGTTTGTTGTTAGATCTTTTCCATTAATTTTACCACATTTTATGTATCTGTTGTCTATAATATCTTTTTTAGTCAGTGATACGTATTGGGGTCACATCTGGTTCAGAGGAGTTTACTGATAATCGTGCAGCTTGGTCTGCTTGTTCGTTTTCTGTGACTTGGTACCCACATAATTAAGACGTTGTATTGTTCTTCCATTAGATGGGCAATTAATGATTATCAAATCATCGTTTTCTTTCCTTCGACGTATTGCTTCCACAGCGCTTCTAGAATCTGTGCATATAATGTAGTTTTTATGCTGCTTATTAGACTCGCAAAAAAGTAGTGCTTGCTTGATTGCCAAGAATTCGGCTGTGTATACACTTACCCAAGGCAGTAAGGATAACGTAGATACAATCTCTTCAGTGACAAATGCAGATCCTGTTCCACTACTGGTTTTTGACCCATCTGTGAATATGAATTTGTAGTTCTTGTATAAATCTTGAGTTTTTAGGAGGTTTCGGTGGTATATTGTTGGATGGGTTTCTTCTTTAGGATATAGTGTCATAGAATCTAGTATAATGTTTTGTGCTCCAAACCATGGTGGACTTTCCCTTATTCGACATTGGAAGCAGTTTGGTGCTTTGTTTCCATAACGTTTTAACTCTTCATGGTACCTTATTGTAGCTGGTCGTGTAATGGTTGGTCTATTCACAAATATAGTATCTACTGGTACGTTAAACAGGATGCTGTATAAAGGATGGTCTGGTTGGGTGTAGATTCCGGCACCATAGTATAGTATCAGACTGCTCATTCTTAATGGAAGTGGTTCATACCCTGTTTCGCAGCCTATGGATGTATGCGGACTGGTGCGGAAAGCACCAATGACCAATCTTATGCTTTGGTAGTAAAGAGCCTCTAATTTACTGAGTATGGTTTTGCATGCTGAATAGAACATAATTGCTCCATATTCTAAACGTGATATGATTAACACGTTATTGTTAATTTCTCGTATTCAAATTGTCACATACAAAGTTTCATATCAAATCGGATTGTAAATAACTTCGGTATTGAAAAACCTCCGCCATGTAAAATTTTTTGTATGTAACATACGATGTTTTGCCTGTAAGCAATATTCTGGTAAACATGGAAAATCTGAGTTTTGTGATTCCACCTTTCGGGCAGATCTACAACGACTAATTTGACAATTTAATTCGAAAAATAAATATTTTACTTTGGACAAATTGTATCATCACGTTAAAACAGATCTTGATATTAGTAGAAGTCGAACGACATTATTTAGAATTTTTAAATCAAACAGAAAATTTTATGTGAAATAAGACACGTCCTTGTAGTTAAAATTAGGCTTTGGGAAAATTTCTGCAGTTGCAAAGTTGAGGACAAAATGTCAGATTTGTATGTATAGACGAAACGAGGATATATTAAAATTGTTCTAATATCCATCGTTGGGTGCACGATCATGACATCAAAAGTAATCCATCCAAAATTAAAAGTGAAGGTAAAGGGATACCATTTACTCGCGGGGTGTAACTTAGGAGTTTGGTAAACTGCGACTATTTACTCGGTTCGGGGAACGAGAATCGGGATTATGATAAAACTGTGAGTGGGGACGGGTTTCGAAATAGATTGATTAAGCAGCTGATTCCTGTGCTGTCCAAACTACCCGGAAATGGTGTGATGGTTATGGATAACGCACCACATCATTCGGTGCAGTTAGACAAGTCACTCTTATTTTCTAGTAAGAAAGATCAGCTGCAGGAATGATTGGCTACGCACGGGGTCGAAATTGAGGACAAAATTACAAAAAACGCAACTGTGGAACAACTCAACCTTTTAAAATTTATGTAGTTGATAATATTTTGATTAAGCATGGGTATGAAGTTTCACCATGGTCAATATAACCTCATTGAAATGGAAAGGGGTTTTTGTAAAAATTATTACAATAAGCAAATACGTTCTGCACCTCCATCAAAAGATAGGGTTTAGAAATTATGGCTTGAGGCTTTATTCAAACGTTCTCCTACAATGTGGCTAAGTTTTTGTTCACACACGGGAATGATTATTTCAAATGATTAGGAGAAACGTATGGGAAAAGTTTAAATTGAAAACATCTCACCCGTTATTATAACACTAGTAGAATTCGATTCAGATTGAGGTGGTGATATAGATTCGGATTCTTCTGGTGATATAATCCAGTTGCAATATAACTCCTCTATTTAATATTAAAATTTTTAGTAAAAATATATTTAAATATTTGGTTTTTATTCAGTTCGTGGATACGATAGCAGCCAGGGCCCGCTCTAGCCTTCATGTCATCCCGGACAAACAGACAATTTGCCGCCAGTTTTTTTTAAATAAAATAAAAATTATGTAATATGTAATTATTATTTAAAAAAATATATGTAATACATTACATAATAAACATTTAAAAAGGGCAAAACTTAAAAGTACTGGTACATATAAGGTACTATACTTATATTCTATTAAGAAAGTACAAAAAATATTGCATAACCAAACAGAAATTTTAGATTCTATAAAAATATAACTATAAAATAAAGCAACCTAAAAGAAATTTTTCTTTCTAACTTTGATTTCCGCAAATGTTTTTATTACATCTTTTAAGTTAACTTGATCAGCAATTTCATGCTCAATCGCTAAAATGGCCAACCCATTAAGACGATTTTGCGTTGTAGTTGAACGTATACAATTCTTAATCAATTTTAATTTGGAAAAACTTCTTTCTCAACTTGCAACAGTTATTGGTATACACAGCAATACTCTTAAGGAAACACTTAGGTTTGGGGCACAATTTAACATTGTTATTAATTTTAGAACAGTGCTTGGGCTTTCTTTTTTGCCCATAAGCCCAGATACTGCACAAATTTCTTCTGCTAATTCTACCTCATTAATATCAACAGAATCACCGTGAGTTAAAATACTTACTAGATCGTTGCAACGTTTCAAAAGATTTTCTTTAGACATGCCCTTTAAATCATATATATTATACAAAAATTGAAAATAATTACTATGGTGACTAAGTTGTTTAAATCTAGTGCATTTAGTGCCTGGTCAATTGTAAAATAAAAAAGATCTACCTTTAATTTCCTTTAGGATTCTCGATCGGTTCATCTCGAGCTTCGTATGAGAAATTCTTTTTTTTTTCTTCTTACGCGGTGTCGTGGTATTGTTGATTCAAAATTGGCTTCAACGTCAATTTCATCAGCCAGTTCTCTCGCATCAACAATAGTTTCATTAAAAGATTTATCCGATCGAAGATCCTGAAAAAACTTTTTGCAATTTTGCAAAAGATCAAGAGCAGATGCTAGATCATAATCTTTTGTCTGCAACATTTTGCTTATTGGATTAATACAGTTTAAAATTTTATACCAAAGAACTATTGAACACAAAAATTTAAATTGTTTAATACAACTTAATAAACCCGAGGCTTCGTCCCTTATTAAATTATCAATTTCTTCATTTTCATAAATGCTTAGCAAGGCGTCGTATACGCCTCCGATATAAAATCTTAAAGGATTTAAAGCCTCTATCCTACTCTCCCATCTAGTATCACTTAATGGTTTTAAAGTCAAACCCTGGATATGTTTTAGAAGATTTTCACAGCGAAAAGTAGATGCTGAAAAAAAATACATATTTTTTTTGAATCATATTAAAGAAATTAGCGCCTTCCAAAGATGCTTTTACCATATCGTTAACTACTAGATTAAGAGAGTGACTACTACATGGAACGTAGAAAGTTCGCGGATTTAGGTTCTTAATCCTAGATTGCACTCCTGATTTATCGCCCCGCATATTAGACCCGTTGTCATATCCCTGTCCTCTTATATCCTGTAAATTTAAACCCAAATTATTAAGTTCTGCAATTATAATTTCAGACATTTGCTTCCCTGTAGACCTTTCAACTGGAAGAAAACCCTTAATTTTAATTTCAACCTCATCCTGATTGGAACCAGTTTTATTGATTGAAACATACCTGATTACAAGAGTCATTTGTTCCACCTTAGAAATATCAGGAGTGCATTCTAAAATTGTCGAATAATATTTGGCTTTTTTTTATTTCATTAATAATATAAGATTTCACACTTTGATGCAACAGGTCTATTATCTCGTTTTGAATATTTTTCCCAAGATAGTGAGCTTTCGTTTCTTCTTTTTTAAGCACCCTACGTACGTGTTCTTCCATGACGGGATCAAATTCAGATAGCAGCTCAACTATTTTTAAGAAGTTACCGTTACCTTGAAAAGCCAGACAACTTTTACCAAGCATTTTAGTGATTGCAACGATTCTTAAAAGCACTTCTTGTCAATGGTTTATTTCAGCGTTAACAAGTCTTTGGGAATCCGCATCTATAGTTTTACAACGCTTTAATCTTAGGTTCAGTTGTAGAAAAGATTTTTGGGACTGAATATGATGTTTAGAAATTTCGTGGTCTTTTAGAGTTTGATTCAGATGCTTCCAACTTTTAAACTCCTCCTTTGAAAGGGAACTAAGTACACAGCCAAAAATTTTGCAGCAAAAGCAATATACGCAATTCTTTGAGACAGAGTACACTAGCCAGTCTCTTAAAATTTGCTCTCCATTACTTAAAATTCTTTTATAATAATTAGGGCTAAATTTTCTACCAGTCTCATCGTATGGAAATCTATAATTGTACAATGGTTTAGGTGGACCTTGCCTTACCAAAAAGATTCTTTCGGCGTCTGGTAGTATCATTGACCAGAGTGCTGGATCTGTACTTAAAAGTTGTTGAGCGCTTTCTGTTGGTGCCACGTTGGTATCAATAGTGCTCTCATTTGGCGACGGAGGGCTGCCACTGTCAGTTGCAAGTATTAGTTCAGGTATATCGTTCATTTGTTGATCCTTATTTTTCACAGGTGACTATCTGTTGTCAGTGTCTTTCAATGCTGTCTTTGATGTAGAACATTTTGAGTCGTCATTTGTTTTGGTACTGCCCGGCGTACTCTGTAAATAATTTAGTAAAGTGCCAGTTTGCCTTTGCCTTTGCATTTCCTTTTCCACCCTTCGTTTTTTATATTCGCAACCAGATAGTTTTTTGCGTCCCTCGGACATTCTGGAAGATACACAAAATATCTGAAATAAAACAAAGCAAATTATAAGGAAATTGTCTTACAATAGACTTAGTTAAATTAGACAAGTACTGCACTTTTTATGCTCATTTAAGATCTAGGGGAACGATTAAGCAGTTTTATATGTTTTTTATATTTATAAATTATGTAATAGTAGTAAAATAGTAACGAACCTACCACATCTGATACCTTTCAAATTAGAAAAAGTATAAGCGCTTGCATTTTACACAATTTTGCTTTAAAATCTAAAATGGTATAAAATAGAGCAATTTTTCTTGTCCAATCAGGGTCTATTGGTCAGTAAAAGGCAGGAATTATTAAAAAAATCAAGCTTTAGGGTACTCCGTATATTTCATAACCTTTTTTAAGGTATTTGAAAAAGCTCCTTCGCAGATGAAAATTAAATTTCAAAGACGGTTTTTTAACGAAACAAACAAATTTCAGTCCTTTTAAAATTATCAAAACAAGCCTTTTAACTTTTTAATTAATTTATTTGTTTTGTTCAAAAATCGTTTTCAAAATTTAATTTTCATCTGAGAAGGAGCTTCTTCAAATACCTACCTTGAAGAAGATTATGAAATTTAAATGAGTTTGTTTTTAACACGCTTATATTAGCTTCACCTATATGTTTGTTTGCTTGTCTGTCTGTTTGTAACCGACTTCTTTGGACAAGCATGCGCGCGATCGGCGATACAAGATACGGTGCATTTGGGATCCAATGCCTATCCTCCAGACCGAGTAAGTTCTTTCCAATTTTAGCTCCAAATAAACTGTCATGTTATTTTTGCAAGGAAAACCATCTCATTTTTGATTGTGACGAATTCAAGGCATTAGATATTTCAAGTAGAACAAGACAATTATTTGAAGCTATGTAATAACTGTTTCGATCCTACACATTCTACAGCTCAATGTAAATAAATATAGTTTAAAAAAACTAAAAAACACGCTTTAATGATCAATCGAACTAAGAATCGTTTTTTAGTTCGATTGATCATTAAAGCGTGTTTTTTAGTTTTTTTAAACTATATTTATTTTTTAATAATTTTTGCCTTTTACTGATCAAAATATCCTAATTTCGTAGATTCGCTAAGTTAACGGTTAACTTACCTTACAAATCACACTGATTATTGAACCAGAATAGTATATACAATTGAGAGTTGCACTTGTTATCACCACCGACGAATGAGCAAAAATAATGCTATGCTGTAATAAGACAGCCCTTTTATAATTGAAGACAATAAACAAGTCATTTCTTGTCTATTCCTAATTCAGACAAGTTCATGTGGCACCCTGCTTGCTGATTTATATGGTATATATGCGATGCGCGGTTATATTAGGTAGTGTATACAAATAACACCCGTGTTCCTTATTTAATAATTATTATTGAATAATTAATTATTTTTTCGTAATTATACCTATTTTCTTTACAACTACAGTAGAATCCGGTTATAACGAACCACAAGGGATTTGAAAAATGTTTGTTATATCCGAAGTTCGTAATAAACTATGAAAGAAAAAAGTTACATACAAATTTTATTTTTACGATACATTAATAAATCACTACATTACACAATATTTACACATTTATGAGTTAGTTTTTATTAAAAAAGTCTGTAATTTTCGATTGTTTATTATATTTCGTAGACCAAAACAGTTTATCCACACAATTTTCGATTTACATTTTTGAAACACCGTGGCTTGAGTGATTTGCTTTCGTTTTTCTGTCCCGGTTAAATTAGCACACACAAAAACTGCTACCCGCTATTTTGATAATTTGCCGCCTACACATTTTTCACCTTTAAATTTTAGTGTTTTATTTGGGTTCTTTAATTTAAAAAAATCGCCCAGTTTTGTGGCCATTATCACTAAAATTACCTTTGATAATATGCCACTTATTGTTTAACTAGTCTGTTAATTGATTTATTTGATTGACAAGTTGATTAGGAAAAACCCTGCAATGTCAGCGTGTACAGTATTGTTAAAATACATAATTACCCTCTAGGATTAAAGATTTAAACACCAATTAGGAAAGTATTTAGGCAGGCATTTCTAAGAAAAGGATTACAGAAACCTTATCTTTGCACATCAAATAATCTACGTACCTGTTATTTATTTTACTGGCAGAATACTTGCTTACTTTGGTGTAAAATTTAACGGACGGAAACAATTTTTCTGAACGTTATATCCGAAAGTTCGTTGTTTACGGGTTTATTATAATTATAACAAACAATATTTATAAGTGATCTTATGGGTAGTGTGACGGGACTTTTAAAACTAGTACGTTATACCCGGAAGTTCGTTATAAGCGGGTTCGCTATAAGCAGCTTTGACTTTTGATAAGAAATGTTTTTACAAATAAAAGGCGGCATGTTATTATTATTAATATTTTAATTTTAATATTTTCTCACATTCTGAAAGTAAAAATGTCGCCCCTAAGATTTGCCGCCCCGGACAAATGTCCGGGTTGTCCGGTCTTGGAGCGGGCCTTGTAGCAGCTATCTTGTGGTCAATTCCATTTAGCTACGAATTAAATGAATCAACTTCTGGTTATTTTGTTTCATGTGTACGTAACAGTCGAGAAAAGAACCACGCACTAAACGCTGTGAGCTTCCTGGATAAGTTAAATTAAACGGATCCATATTGCTGTCCTGGTTACCTTTTGATTTTGCGACCAAAGGACTAAGTTTGCATATAAACATGCCTTTACATCTACATTCTTTATGAATGGATTTCCTGCATATGTTTCCCCTGTTTCTTATTTTGGAAGAGTGACAAAAAGAGAAGGCATTCTTGTTAGTTTTTAGGTAGATTTGCATTAGATAATGTTATAAGTTTTGTTATGAATGAATAAGTTCAAAAGTAAATATGTAATTAAAAATTTAACATACATGAAGGAAAAATTTACATCGATTGGGGCTTGCATCTCGATAGTGCAGTTGATTAGCGCGGTACTTCAACAAAGTACAGATCGTAGGTTCGAATCCTACTCGAAGTAATCTTTTTATGTATGTATTTTAACCGTGCATCAGTCGTAACCTAAAAACGTTACGATTCGGTCGCAATGTATCAAAATGATACATTGCATAATTATCAATTACAACGTTGTTCTTGGCACAGTTTACGTAGATTGTTTTGTTTATTTTCAGTTTAACACTATTAAAATATTATATTTTGTTGAATTAACTGTTACTTTATTTTATTAACAAATTACTATGCAATATTAGACAGTTAATATTTTTATTATTGTTCAATAAGGGCATTCAACAAATATTTAGGATTGTTAATTAAAATACTGATTCTGTATTACAATGTTTTGTAACTGTGGTTTCGTATTAGTGAAGTTGATCGGCCTATTTCCATAGATTATAAGTGTTTTGTAACTGTGGTTCTAATAACAAAGTGAAATTTAAATACAAACAACCGAAAAATCAAGCACGTGTAAAAATAACAACGATATTTTCAGGTTGGTCTGTATTATAGTTGGTGATGTCAGAGGCATATTTTGGTCTATTTGCGCAGGATCATCAGATTTGGCAAGTACTCTAAATGACATAATTTAGATCACGTGACGTGACGTTACGATGTACTGCCGGTCGCTGTCGGACATACGATATTTTAGCGAGGTATATATAATTTTTTGGTAAAAATAATGTCGCTTACGTTCGGATAAAACAGCTGTTTTCATTATTATTGTAAGCTATTTCGGATACGATCATTTGCCGACATAATCTTATACAAAAGGAAGTTACGATTATCCAAAAATATAGATTTCTACAAAATGGTCGCTTACGATGTTTTGCCGGTAAGGTATCGATATGTCGACTTTAAATTTTGAGACCTTGTCGTTATGATGTCTTGGATTGTTCGTTGTGAAACCTAAAATCAAATAAACATTTAATGGGCACACGAAAAGGTGATTTTAAGTTCTTACGTACTTGAAATATATCCGACACCACTACGATAAGCACCTCATTACTTTTCCACGTGCTTGTAGCACATTAAAATTTGCAACTTTGTAATATTTGCGTTGACTTTTGACACTTTCTCAACAAATTATTATTAATTCAATATGAGACTTGATCGTCATATTCGTTACTTAAGTAGGCAACACAACTCGATTACTTTTGACAGAACGGCGTCAATTCATTTCTTGTCATTTTGACAAATAGGAATACCACTACAGAAAAAAATATCATGGCCTGATCTAATGCAAAATAAGATGGAACAGAGTATATATTCCTTTTTCACAATACAAAAACTTGCATATGTGAATATGATTAATTAATTACATGTGTTTTTCTACGTGCGAGCCAATATGAATAAATTAAAAAATATCCGTGTTGCGACTGATTAACTATTTACTAATAAACCACGACATATGCATAAGAAAATAATGTGCTGGCCTCATCAGATTTTTTATTTTTTCAATGTACATGTTGGTTAGTAAGTTTTTTGGGTTAGACTCATCCTTTTGTAAAGACAGGCTGGTTTAGTACAATAAAATTTTATGAAATAAGCAACAAACAATATGTTTAAATGACTTTTGAGTACATCATTTGACAAGTTCGAATTTTAAATCTATGTAAAACAACAGGAAATAAAGAAATAAACATTACAAAATAATAGACATTGTTAATTTTTTATCAAAGGCAGTTAAAACCACACTGATAAATTTTATTGTAGGAAAACTTCAATGGACCATTAACAAAATAAATATAATACCTTTTTATACAATTTACATTGTTACTAAAACTTAAATTAAAACCAAATCTGTGGTTATAACAATAACATTGTGGAGATGTAGGCATTGCCGGATTTAGGTGTTTTCCGCTTACGCATCAAATTGTATACGCGTTTTAACTAGAGTACTTATGATTATAACCTAGTAATTACTATACGTCAACGTCACACCTAGGAATGTAATTTTTACGCTAAACGCTAGGGTATAGATTGTAGCGCAAGATAATTTATTATGTATAATATACATTTTAAAATAATAAAACTTAGTATTTCACAATTGTTTTCGACGTGATTTTTTTGCAACAAAGTCTGTATAGTCCAGTCATTTGGTAATTTTACTTGGAAAGTTTTCTGGGAGTTTTGAAAATTGGCAATTTTATAGATTTCGACGTGCTCTTTCAGAATTTCAACTTTGCCACCTCGTATCTTTGCCGCTCGCGCCGCCATATTGGAAAAATGGCGCCTAAAAGCAGTTTTTTGATAATAACTCCTTTTCGACTCATTTTACAGTAAAAACACACATATACAAAACAAAACTAGAGAAAATTTCCTACAATTTATGCTATAACATTTTTTTTCTAAAATCAATAGTTTCGGCGTACGTGCGCCGAAAAGTGTAATTCAACACACGTTTCGGCAGAAATACTCATTTCCACACCACCATGAGGTAGAGTAAGCGGCGCGTTTTTTTTATCGTGGTATCCCCAGTAGGCCTAATCTACATCTGACCCACTATTTTAAAATTTAGGTCAATCTCCGTCGCTTCACTGCTCTTGACGGACCAGGCGTTGTGATTTCTTCGTCTTCAGTACCGATTGAAACATCAAAGACTGAGATTTCTTCCGTATCATCTGCGATGGGATCATCAGTTGCATCGCAATCCTCTTCGTTCTCGATTTCGTCATATATTTGCTCGAGAATAGTGTCCGTTTCTTCTTCTTCACTGCTATATTGTGATGGAAATTGCGAGTTATCACAGGAACCACCACAGTTTGTGCACACAACGAAGCACTTTAGCCCTGCCTTTCTGCATCCGCAAGCTTTTTGACAACCTTTTTTGCATTTGCAAGAAATAAGCTTCAACAAGCTTTCTGAAGCAGGGGGCTCGAGTGTAGTGACAGGAATTAGCCCGTTCTTATCTTTTTTCCATCCCCATTACTCTACATTTTGTTCGTTCCCATACCACTGCTGAACCTGGTGATAGGGTCGAAACGAATGTTGTCGTGCTGCTCCTTTTGTTGGTGGTAGCGACGCAATATTAAATTTTCTTTTATATGCTGATGCTGTGAAGCATGCATATCTATAATTATTTAAAGAGGTACTTTTATTACTTTTCACATTACTGTAGCTGTATAATTCAATAAGGAAACGTTCTCCAGCTTTAGCAATCACTTCTGGGTCAGCATTTGGATTTTTAAATACTTTGATAACCTCGTTTAAATCTGGATTTTTTCGGAGTACTTTAATAAATTTCATTTTTTCTTGATAAAATAATGCTGATGTGGTATCAAAACCACTAAAGGCATGCAAAAATAAAATATGATCTGCAGCTGTTTTATCTTTCATACTATTTATAGAATATATTCGTCGTGAAATTTTTCCTTTTTCTGGTTTGAGGATATATATGTTTGAATGCGTAGATAGCGCCGTCAAAAGAATAAGCAGATCTACATGTTCACTGACAACTACTACAAAATCAAATGCCGATGAAACGCTTATTGCGGTATTGATTATTAATGTATCCGCATCTTCGGTGGCTTGTTTAACCATGAAGTGTTCAGCTTCAAATTTTGTCTTCAACATTCCAATGAGGCGGTTCTTGTTTACATCATTACCCACGAATTTACTTTGAGACACAGTTGGCGTCATTGTTTCGTCAAAAATTATGTCTACTGAAGCAGTTTTTCGTGATCGTCGGGATCGTTCCGCATGTTTGGTACTACGGGTTGCTACATCTTCTGGATATCCGTCAAATACGATAATGGCATTGGATGTATAATGCGATCGGACGTAGGTAATGTATTTATTGCAAATAGATGAAAACGATTCACCCTGTTGCCAAACGACTTGGTGTAATAAGTATCCTCCATCGATGATATACATCGTATTTTCAAAATTTATATCACTAGAATGTTGCTCAAATGCCTGATACATAGTGGATTTAATACATTTGCGCATACCTTCATCATTCAAAAGGGATAACGGAAATGGTGCTAGTTCGTACGTAAGGAAATTTTCAAGTTCTTTTTCAGATTTTTTAGCGATGCACATTCTTTGGAAAATTAACATTAACAATAATCGGGACAATGTCGTTCTCAACCCGAATACCTGTATTCATAACACAGATTTTACTCTGTCATTTCGTTTAAATTTTACGGTATAGAAATCACTGCCAATGATTTTAGAAATGCCAGCACTACCAATTTCTTGAGATATGTGACAGTTTATTTTTTCATCTCCTATAATTCCAGTGCTTATTGACATGATTCCCTTAAAGTCTGGAAAAGGTGGATGATTGGACAACCAATCCATCAATTTTTTTGCGTCATCATTGTTACGTTTAACCCGCGAACTTCTTATTTCGACATGCTGCTCGGAACTGGAAAAAGCTACGTTGCAAAATTTCTCAACTTCGTCATAAATATTGTGCAGGAATACCATTCCTAAAGTCCACTTGGATAGCACGCTTTCCTTGACTCCTCGACCATGTGTAAGCCCGCCAAGACATTTCATCGTCCTCATTAACGATTGCTCAATTGTCATATCTGACCACGTACCACACCAAAATTTGTCAGAACGTCTAATTGTGAAATATTCTTTACTTGTAAATAGTTCGTATTCTTCAGCTGTCATTCTTTCCTTCAAATTAAGCATGTCTTGCAAATATAAATGACAAGATTTTGCATATAAGAAATGGCCACTGGAATAAAAATAAGGTATCATTTTCTGGACGGTGTCAAGATGTAAATTCCAGTTGCCCATTCTTTCTGACTCAATGAATTGTTTTAGAAGTGTAACCATCCGAAAATATTGCACCCATAATTTCGCTGTAGCACCACGTTGTTCAAGTTTAATCAATTCATTCTCAAATTTATCAGCAAGTTCTTTGCAGCATTCTTCCTGGTCCGCTTCAAGTATCACTGACCTATCGAAATTATATAAACTTCTATCTAATTCTGCACTGAGATCGGGTATGAAATCGATAAATTGTAGGACAATTTTAGCAATTGAAAGATGAGTCAGCATATGTGCTCTTACCGCACGTGAATACGCATGTCCTGCCATAATTTTTTCAATTGAATTCAATGCGTAAATAGTCTTAAAGAGCTCTTTTAATCCACTTCCGGTCATTATGTATCCGATAGATCCCATGAACGACATTAACAAATGGAATCCACCGAATCTTACGACAATATTATTCAATTTGGAATTTTCATCATACAAAGAAATGATTTCCCGCGCTTTAAAATACAAGAGCTGGTCAAAAGTGACGAAACAAGTATGCTGATGTAATGGCTCACATTTTTCAGAAGCGGATAAGAGAGCAGTCAAGATTGTGTCATAATCCCCCGGTGGAGCATTAATAAAGGGCAAGCACCCTATAAATGATTTTTCGAAGGGCAGTTCTGCTGTCGCTTGTTCCATGAACCCACTCCATTCAAGTATTTTAGTCAGATCAACCCATTTTCTATATAGTCACAATAAGTCAGATACTGACGGTATAATCATCTCCGAAACCGCACGAATGCTACCAAGGTTTTGAATCTTTATTGTTTTCAAGCCCGTATCGTTTTTCTTCGTAAATGTTTTTAATTCAATGACACCAAAACTACCTACGACTTTTGCAGACGGCATTTGCTTCAATCGTTCAATATTTTGGTCGGGAGGAATAGCATTTTTAGGTGTTATACAATGGATACCACCCATAGCATGAAAAGTGTTGTGTCCATCTAATGTCTGCGTGTTGAAATCAGCGTTGTCGAAAACAAACTGTGAAAATGACTGATAATCGATATTCAATGGTGAGCGCATTATAGCTGAAACTTCGAACAGCATTGCTTCGGTGTACGAAGAGCAAAATCCGAGAGATGATAATGTATCTATCAATCGTCGAGATCCATATTTTTGAAACAAAAATGCTGCTACTCCGACCTGAACTGATGATATAAAAGATTTCGGCCTTGCTGCGGCAATTACAGAATGTGCGAGAGCAATGCTTTTTTTCTTCCATTTGTCAAGCGAGCCGCGTTTATTTTTCAAAATTACACCATCCAGGAAAATTCGTAAAGTTTCATATATATCTGACTCGAGATCTTGAAAAAAATTGTCTGATGGAGGATAATGTTTTGTCTCGTACACCCTAGACCGAATATCCTCTGTAACGATTACTTCGAAAACAAACCACAGGCGCCTTATTGGAAGTGACAGCAATTAAAATATCATCACCATATTTTTTTAGTAATTGTGCTTTCACTGTTTTTATGTGTGGACGGTAATCACCTTCAATTTTCGTCATTAGTTCGTCCAGAGAAAACTGACATTCTTCGGAATTCTCTTCGAGATATGAAAAAATGTACTGCATCGCAGAATCAATCTAGTTTGCATACGGACCTCTTTTTTTTCTTTCTTCAGTCGGGGGCGTTTGGTACAATTTTTTCATGCAATAATTGTGATACTGTGCACCGGCTGCGACTAAATCATTAACCTGCTCGAGACGCTCAAGAATTGCTTGGCCCCAATCATCATTACGAGCTTGAGCAAGTTCTAAAATACGGTTTTTCATCGATAATTTACGTACACTATACACAATATAACGATCATGCAAACGCGTCTGTTTTTGTTTCGATATAAACTCTGCTGTCATCTCAGCAGCACATAAAAAACAATGATTCCTGAATGAGAAAGTTGGACGCGTAGTTCGCAGTTGTAGTTGAAAAGTCGTAGCATCGCGTCCCCTACGCAAAGATGCAGCGATTAACTTCTCATTATTGTATCGTTTTCGACACACATGGTGAACCACTATCGATCTCAATCCCACCAAAAGTTTATATTTATTGTCTTTTCTTTTAACACTTGACTTACGAAAAGTTTCCAATCCTTTTTCCTTCACTTCAATAACTTCACTTTCTTGCAATATATTACCACAAATAAAACAGTTTACTTCATTAGAAGCCATGGCTCTATAAATGCAAACGACACTGTGAAATGATAAACATGTACTGATGACTCAGACTAAATATTTATATTGAACTCTGCTGCCAGATGTTTCTTAGAAGGGAGAGAAGGGGCCCGACACAGAGGGGACGCATTCCTTTATACCTGCGGAGACAGACCATAGTGAGCCGGGTTTTCAATCTATAGTACAATATTTAACGTTAGTATAATTTTTAGATTTTAGAATTCTATTCACAAATATGAGCAGTTTAAATTAAATATTGCGCGTTGACGTAGATGTATAATTGTTTGCGACGCTCGTACGCCGGAACTATTGATTTTAGGAAAAAAAAAGGTTATAACATAAATTGTAGGAAATTTTCTCTAGTTTTATTTTGTATTTATATGTTTTTACTGTAAAATGAGTCGGAAAGGAGTTATTATCAAAAAACTGCTTTTAGGCGACATTTTTCCAATATGGCGGCGCGCGCGGCAAAGATACGAGGTGGTAAAGTTGAAATTCTGAAAGAGCACATCGAAATCTATAAAATTGCCAATTTTCAAAACTCCCGGAAAACTTTCCAAGTAACCTCTATTTTTTCAACCAAATGACTGTACTAGTAATCAGTTTATCATAATTTAAACTTTCAGTTAAATCACTTTCTATTTCTATAGTCAAAATCGTCAATGAATTTAACCGATTTTCTTCCATACTTGACCGTAAATAAGTTTTATGTCGCTTTAACCCTTTATAGGACCAATTATGGCATTTTCTAATTTTAGGTTTTTTTCGTGTGGTTTATGTTCAGTTGTAGATAACATAGTAGTTAATAACTTCAGAAACATAAAAAAGCCATATTTTAGCTTTTATAGGGTGGTAAATTGTTATACCATAGTACATTGAGTGCAACGACTTAAACAAACAAAACCTGGTAAAATAATTTACCACAAATCGAAACAAATTTTCTGAAATACAAACAAATGTTCTAATTGAAATAAACATAAAATTTATAATATACATATATTTACACTTAAATAAACATAATCTATTTAGATTTATTTGACCTGTTTTGGTGAAACGGGTTAAAACAATTTTTACATAAAGCAACATTACAGGCTTTACAAACCAAATTGCTACGTTTTTGTTTCTCCCGGGTGCTGCAGAATGCACATCTTCTGTACGTGGAAACTATTGGTAAGTGACTTCCTACATCCTGTAGTCGAATAGAGTTGTGTACAGTACCTCTTTCATGTTTATTATTATTTTTTCGGCGAGTTCCTTCTTGATCGGCTGGTCTACCTCTTCGTAGAGTACTAGAAAAAGTACCAATAAGCTGATCTAACAGACAGTTCCTGAACTGCAAGTGTGTCATGCACTTACAGGTGTGATTTTCACTTATATATTTTGTTTTATATAAGATATAAGAATTTACCACTGCTGCATCCGTGAAATAAAAAAACAGCTTCATCCACCATCTGCGTGACTTCCATGCAATATTATGTGTTGAATGCAGTTGGTCAAAATGGTCAACACCACCCATGTGCAAGTTATAGTCTTGGACAGCCCTGGGACAAATCACATTTTCTTTCTCTCCTTTCTTATTGCGCCTTTGAACAACAGCTTTGTCAGAAGGATCATGCATATTACTGGCAACGATAACAGGTTTGGGACTTCTTAAATAATCCAAAATACTTACTGATTTTGCTGAAATTCGTGAATTCTGAACCGCTTTAAATGTCAGTAACACACATTGACACAAATACGTAACGTCATATGACAACTTGGTAAATATTTTGACCACTAAATTTAATTTTAGCCACTGTTACCAATATACAAACATTAAATGGTAAATATTTGTACCAGGGTGTTTTATTTTACCTATAGAAAGCACTGTAATGCATAAAGATCATTTCTAGTGGTAAATTTCCTATATTTTGAACCATATGTCATGCGGTAAATTATTATACCACAGTCCTATAACGGGTTAAAGTAGAAAATGACCGTTCAGCTGAACATATAGTATCTGCCATTGACACAAAAATTCGTAACACAATTTCTGTATTGGGAAACATTGTTTGTAGATTTTGGGAAATTAAATATAATAAGTCGGATATTTTCTTTTTTCTGAAGTATCTTCTTTTAAAAATTCACAAAAGAAAAAACATTCCATTGAAAAGGAATTTTCCAAATCATTGTAAATTTCTTGGATATAATCGTATTTCTGAATTCACGTTTGTTGTGAACATTCATTTAAACAGAAGAGAAATGAAAATTCCTGAAAAACATTTTCATATGCCGTAGCCCTTTTCTCTAGTTCCATCATAATTCGATGCAAAATACCATAAAATGTCTCAGTTCTTAATTTTTCCTTTCCAATTAGAGTACTTTCACCATCTCGGTTTTCATCTGAAAAGAGTTTTCGTTTTCGACTTCATTGCTGTTCATCTTCATATGATTCTTATGCAAGTTTTTTTGCCTTGTTAATAACAGTTGTAAACATGTCTTCAGATCTTAAGGACTTTACAAACCGAATTAGAGGAAGAGAGCTGCGTTGTATCGCCCGTATCGATAACAACGGATTGAAGACTTTTATTGATTTTGTGAAAACGTTCTAGGAAAGGAAAGGTCACGTATTTCATTCCCTCCCCAAGGGGGAGGGCGGGCTGTTTGAGCTTTCCAAGCTCCTTCGGCCACACTATATATGTATTGTGGGAGTAAGGATGGGTGTGTCAGGATAAGATCGGCAAGAACGTAGTTAGGGTTCTGAGGGGGAAAATACTACCCCAGCATTCGTCTAAGTAGCCGCACATGGTGTGCATATACGCAGTGGCCATGCCGCTACATGTGTACGATGAAAACCCCCTGAAAAAACCTCATACAAGATAGACGGTAACGGGAATCAAACCCACTACCTCCCGAATGCTTAGCAGGTTGTGTCACCACTACATTACCAGCTCGGTAAACGTTCTAATAACACTTGCCAAAATACACTCATAGATACGCATTCGAAACGGTGTAGTTGTCGTTTTGTTTATACGTGTGGTTGGCTTTTCAGATAAATTTTCCATAATTTCTGTTAAAGTTTGCAAACATTCATCCAATTTTCACACAAACTAATTACGGCATCATGTCGTGAAGACCAACGTATCCCATCAACTCGTTTTGGAACTTTGGCATTATTTTTTAAGTTTGATTGTAAAGCTTCCCATCGACAACTAGAAGCTGAGAAAAAAGTATATAAATGCTGCAAAGCATCGAAAAATGTAACAGCTTCTTTAACGTATTCCGGTGCACACACCCCTACTAAATTCTAAGAGTGTGCTGCGCAAGGAAGATAGTAAGCAAGTGAATTACGTTTCAGAATGCGAGCTTGTAAGCCGGTGTAAACCCCTGACTAATGTTTATTTGTTCTGAATTATGACCCACGTTTGGCAAAAATCTAATAAACCGCTCCACAGGTTTTCCGTTTATCTGAACATATCGTATAATGATGGATAATTGGTCGATGTGGGCAATGTCAGGTGTAGGTTCGACAATAATACTGTAATATTTTGAATTATGTAATTTAAAGCTTCACGTGACATCAATTCAATAAAGCCATTACAGATTGTTGACGATAAATAAGACATTTTGCGACTACCAGGGTGTCCACATTCAGATATGTGTTTTGCTAAAGCGGGGTCGAATTCTAACATAAGTTCTAAATATATCATGTAATTTTCATTTTTCTGAGCCTCAAACTTTTCTACGCTTCCCCTAAAAGCTAAACCTCTAGGTGACAACTTTTTTACTACAGCAGCTACCCTTTGCAATACATTTTTCCAATACTCAGTTTGACTTTTCATTTGTTCACAAAGTAATGAGTCTATTCTGTCCGTACCAGCACTATTTTTTCTATGTAATAACAAAATTTTACATTTGGAGTGTTCGTGAGATGCTTAGTGAAGATTTAATATTTTATTTACACTGCTCCAGTCATTGATACCTTCTGTTGAAATTTTTGAAGTTCCACGAAAAAGACGGCATGGGATACAAAATAACTTTTGTTTCGAAGTTTGCGTAAAAAGCATAAGAGATAGGCATAGGGAACCCTAATATAGTTTTAAAGAGAATCTAATTCTGCGTCGAAATAAGCCACTAAATACGGGGTGTTCTATTTAACTTTAAGAAGTTATTCAATAAAATATGTGCCTAAACTTTGGAGCAACTTTTTCACCACTCTGTATAATTTTGAAATAAAACTTTTATACTAGTATACCTTAACCTTTCAGCTAACCAGTAGATTTAATTTTGAGCAGCTCGTTCTATGTTACAGGGTGTAAGCAATTTTTAAATTACAATATGTATTTTTATATTTCTCAAAATTTCTCAGAAACGATCAGTTTTAGGTATAGGAAGTGTAACAGAAACTTACCTTTATTTGGTCTATAGTATCTAAAAATATAAAAAATTATAGGGTGTTCCATAAGAAAAAATATAACTTTGATATGTACTTTATTTTGTGCCACCCGTATATTCAAAAATAATTTTGGAATATGCTCCTCAAGAACCCACATATGACTGCGCTAAAAATTATTTCCCAACACTTTTCATTTCTCATAGAAAAACCGAGGCGAATGTGGTATATATATATATATATATATATATATATATATTATATGTATATATATATATATATATATATATATATATAGTGGTTCACCTCTCCAGGAAGTGTATAGAATTTTCGAACGCCTGGTGTCGTTTACGTACGTTGCATATCAGGGGTTGTGTTTTGTTAAGTGCATCCCAGTAGTGAATTAAATCAACGGAATTTTGCGGATTGACATTATCGATTAAAAATTGTTGTGAAGGCGTTTAATAGCAATCGTACATCACAGACGAAGGTCTCCTTGTACATAAATTTGTAAGTACTTACATTAATAAAGCTACCTATTTAATTCAACATTGTATAAATAATTCCGTGTGCAAATCTTTTGTGTACATAAACCTTATCACGGCGTTATTCAGTCAATTAAAAACGCAACGTTATCCAATTGGCTATCTGGGAGTTGGTACATTTGGTTGCCGCTTAAAGCTAATACAAATTTTGCTGACGAGAGTATCGCCCAGGAAGCCGTGCATGTCCAGCTTGTTTCCGCTATAACCTGGAAGAGAAAGTTCGATTATTACGTCTAGAAGATAATTTAGCTTTCTATATCTATGGTATTTGTGTTATTTTACAATTGACAGTTTTTGCCAAATTATAGATTCATACGCAGGTGACCGTAGTCTTCGTAGTTGAAGTGTTAGTCCCTAGAGGTCATTTTAAGTAAGTTTGACAAACTACTTTCACCTGCGTTTTTAATACTTTAAGATTGATTATTATTTGAATGTACTCCAGATTTATGTGTATAAAAGTTTCACGCTGTAGAATTGGTAAATTTGAGTGTACAACTGTTTACGTAAATGTTTTGAATTTTAACGATATTTAGGTAACATTATCTTCAAAAGATAAGCTAAGATTAGAGGGCGAACCTGCAAGTTGGACCGATTAAGAAATAGGCGCAGTATATTCTCTCCTAACCCAAGTTTTAAGATAACCGGCACAAGTTAGTACGGCTTTAAGCTTAGCAGATGTATCGTCCTTGTGTTTTATTATTTGTGTTTGTTTAATAGATGAATAATTAATTGAATTTACTAGCATTATTTGTAATCTCCTCCAGAACAGTGGAAGCAATAATTAACGAAAGTTGGTATTTTAGAGATTTAAAATTAAGAAATTTGTGTAAAGGTTAATTTTATTGATTGAATTTCGTAGAGTTGATATGACCTGGTAGCAAACTCCCGCTTTGACGTATTTAATTTCATGTAATTTTTTATTAATTAGTTTTTTTTTTGTTAACGTAACAAAACTAGAGAATTTCGAACGACGTTTGTTTAGTTTACGTTCAATTATTTTTGAGTGCAACTGATATAGAATTTCGTAGATTAGCATTTGGATTTGGTCTTGTCAGTAAATAAGCGAAATATTTAGTGTTGTTTTTTTATGTATTTTTTTCTACAAGAGTTGGGTGTAACAAGGTAAAATTTAGGCTAAAGGAAGCCATTGAACCCCAACAGCTGATTTGCTCGCACGATTCATATTATTCGAAGGCGTGTGGATCTTCTGAGATTTGTTTTAGAACTAAAGTTCCCGAAGCACCACTTACGTGCACTTGGAGGTAGCCATCGTAAAGTTAAATGAGAACACTTTTCTGTTTGAGGCTGCTACGTGTGCTCAGGTGTATTCTTACTGACTTTGTTTTAACAACAGACTGGCGTACATTAACTACTTTCGACAATACGACAAACCACCTTTAGTCTTTTAAATTAAAAAATACGCCCACGGCCATCTGTCCCACTGAGCTAGAGTGGTGCACTTTAATTATCAGTTACCTTCCGTGCTACTTTCATTTTCGACTGTAACACAGTTGATGTATTAATGGCACTAAAACAATTTACAAAATCTTCCCTTGAACAATAATTTAATGTAATTATAATAAGCCTTGATGTTAAAGGAGCATTTGATGCTGCCTGGTGGTCCTCAATTTTAACTGCGCTAAGAGGTTTTCGTTTTAGTGGAGTTGATCAGCGCATTTCCACAGTTTATGCTTTTTGAGCGCGACATTTCCTTAGGTTTGTTATTAAGATGAATTAATTTCTTCTAATTTCCATTTTGCAGGTTGGAAGGTAGTGTACGAATGTTGAGTCATGAGATACAATAGCACGATACCGAGAACTTAGATTAGATAATAACATTAATCGTATGTGTTAAATTAGTATTGATTTTCCAAAGTATTGCGACGACAAAAACCGATCAGGTTGCAATTTCTTTGCGTGTAGCCTGATTTTGTAGCACTGGTGCCGATGGCGTATTGTCTAGATCGTGTTTACGAAAATTGTTTTGGTTTCAACGTGAATACGGTTTGAATGAAGTTTATCTTAGTGATAGGTCATGTTTCGTTTAAAATAGCGAAATCTGGAAGAATCGTCAAAGGAGATAATTAATTAAGTTCGAGGTTCAGTTAGCCTCCCTTATGTTATTGTATACCTGAGCGACGTGTAAAGTAAAGTATAGAGGAGTTGCTATCCCGTTACGCACATACACGCACGCACTAGCACGCACACGCACACACGCACCGCACGCACACCACGCACAGCACGCACACGCACACGCACACGCACACGCACACAGCTCACTCACGCACACTCACACACACACACACACACACACACACACACACACACACACACACACACACACACACACACACACACACAGACACACACACACATATGTATATACACACATATACACACACACAGACACACACATGTATATACACACACAGACACACACACACACAACACACACACACACACACACACACACACACACACACACACACACACACCCACACACATTATGACGGATATTGGCGAAACTTGGCCAAACGCTGTAAAGTTGATTTAGCGACAATGAAAAAAGGTCAATTGCATAACCTACATATGTACATGCAGGTTGGAAGGTAAAAATACATTGAAGAAATTCTCACAAACAGTTTATTGGTACACCTTAGCACTTGCCCGACTACAAAAGCCATAACATGAGACACAGCCCTTTTGGCTAATTCTGGAGCAAGTGTAGAACGTGAAAAAAGATTGGGGATAGGGTGTAATAAATCTACCGTAGTTGCTGGTAGTTATGTTATAAATATTCACCATCATTTAAACACTCTCACTTAGAAATCGGACGAACTTATTCGTTTACGTAATTTCGTTAATTGTAAACATCTATATATATATATATATATATATATATATATATATATATATATATATATATATACACATATATAAGTAACCATTTATAATTAACTTTCATTTGTCATTTGTACACAATCTTTAATTTTAATTCCAGTGTGATTAATAGCTATTTAACCGTCAAGTGTATTAATAAAGGCGATTAACGATGAGACGTTTTAACGCGGTCGTTACGGTCACACGTTAAAAAGTCAAGATCGTTAATCGCGCATTAATACACGAGTTGGTTACAATACTTTTTAGAGAACTGCTTTCCAAAGTGAAAATTTTACGTCGACCAGGCTGCCATCTCGTAGTGAAGGTACAGAACGCCTGACAGTCCTCATTCCTTGACACAATACATTAATTGTTAGATGTTTCATACAAATCAATGCAGCGCATCCTATCAACTTCATTTAAATCGTATATTAATGGATCCTATTAATCCATGATTTGGAGTTGCCTAATAATTCCCATTAATAAACGATTTTCTGAAAATAATATACACCAGAGTACCACCTTTAACGGTTGTCAAAATGTCATTACATTAAAAAGTAGTTTATTTTATACCATGTCGCATTAGTAGCACCTGACAGATCTACCAACTACAATTTTTTCTACTTAGTGTTGCAAACCTATCCTATATCAATAAATATTTTTGTGTGTACTTTTGGGCTGAGATCTAAACACAAACGGAAATATCAGGCATCTATGTGCGCATCAACTATTAATAATTATTAGCACTATCCGTCACTAGAATTTTGCCCTACTAAAGGAATTACACCTTTAGTAAGAGATCTTTATCGTGTCAAACATCATATTGCCACGGGACCTACAGTTTTACTTCCTATCTAAAAAGAAGAACTGATTTGGTTGTTCTCCGTTTTAGAAAAACGGCTATTCGGCCAGGTTTGAATCCGCTCGGATGAAAGGCAAGTACTCTAACCATTCCACCACTGAGTTAAATACGTTACAAAGTAATGAAATTTTTACTGCACGTTTAGTGTATTTTTTAACTTGTTTTTCATTATACTACCAGTACACTATCCGGTTTCATTATAGTCCTAATGATATAACCAACAGTCTTATACAACTCAAATACAGTACCATAACACATGAAAAAGATGTGTGACCTTAATGTATTTATTGCAGTACACCATCAGATAAAGATATAAAATATTCTAAAATTATACACATTCTTTATTTTTCCTTTCCAACCCACGCGTGTAGGTACAGAAGGTTATGCAATTTACTTTCTCTCACCAACACTAAATCGACTAATTAAGATCGGCCATGATTGTGTGTGTGTGTGTGTGTGTGTGTGTGTGTGTGTGTGTGTGTGTGTGTGTGTGTGTGTGTGTGTGTGTGTGTGTGTGTGTGTGTGTGTGTGTGTGTGTGTGTGTGTGTGTGTGTGTGTGTGTGTGTGTGTGTGTGTGTGTGTGTGTGTGTGTGTGTGTGTGTGTGTGTGTGTGTGTGTGTGTGTGTGTGTGTGTGTGTGTGTGTGTGTGTGTGTGTGTGTGTGTGTGTGTGTGTGTGTGTGTGTGTGTGTGTGTGTGTGTGTGTGTGTGTGTGTGTGTGTGTGTGTGTGTGTGTGTGTGTGTGTGTGTGTGTGTGTGTGTGTGTGTGTGTGTGTGTGTGTGTGTGTGTGTGTGTGTGTGTGTGTGTGTATGTGTAGTGTGTATGATATATATATATATATATATATATATATATATATATATATATATATATATATATATATATATATATATATATATATATATATATATATATATATATATATATATATATATATATATATATATATATATATATATATATATATATATATATATATATATATATATATATATATATATATATATATATATATATATATATATATATATATATATATATATATATATATATATATATATATATATATATATATATATATATATATATATATATATATATATATATATATATATATATATATATATATATATATATATATATATATATATATATATATATATATATATATATATATATATATATATATATATATATATATATATATATATATATATATATATATATATATATATATATATATATATATATATATATATATATATATATATATATATATATATATATATATATATATATATATATATATATATATATATATATATATATATATATATATATATATATATATATATATATATATATATATATATATATATATATATATATATATATATATATATATATATATATATATATATATATATATATATATATATATATATATATATATATATATATATATATATATATATATATATATATATATATATATATATATATATATATATATATATATATATATATATATATATATATATATATATATATATATATATATATATATATATATATATATATATATATATATATATATATATATATATATATATATATATATATATATATATATATATATATATATATATATATATATATATATATATATATATATATATATATATATATATATATATATATATATATATATATATATATATATATATATATATATATATATATATATATATATATATATATATATATATATATATATATATATATATATATATATATATATATATATATATATATATATATATATATATATATATATATATATATATATATATATATATATATATATATATATATATATATATATATATATATATATATATATATATATATATATATATATATATATATATATATATATATATATATATATATATATATATATATATATATATATATATATATATATATATATATATATATATATATATATATATATATATATATATATATATATATATATATATATATATATATATATATATATATATATATATATATATATATATATATATATATATATATATATATATATATATATATATATATATATATATATATATATATATATATATATATATATATATATATATATATATATATATATATATATATATATATATATATATATATATATATATGATTTATATATATATATTATGTTATATTATAGTGTTATGTATATATATTATGTGTTGTTTTGTGTATAGTGTGTGTGTGTTGGTGCGTGCGTGCGTGCGTGCGTGCGTGCGTGCTGTGCTGCGTGCGTGCGTGCGTGCGTGCGTGTGTTTGCAACCATAATCATGAACCTTTTGTTTATTTACACTCACCACAAAAGAATAAAAATTATGGCTTTTACTATTTTTAATAATTTCAAATCTTTTAATATAAATTCGTATTGTTTTAGTGAAAACTCAAAATGTTTATCTTTCGATTTAGTCTGGGTAGTTTCAACTCGCAAAGATAGCATTCAACAATTTACTTTTAAATAGCTTTCTAATAAGTTTCCGTCCGCATAAATGAAACCTAATAGTTGCTTAATAATTTCCTTTTTTATCTGGTTGCGCCGGCTAACTTACTTATTAAACGAAATGATTATTGTTATCAATTATCAAAAATACCTTCAAATTGATTTCTTAAATGTATATGGAATTTGTACTTTCCTTGAGAATACGTCAATTAGCATTAAATCTTTCAAGGTTCATACTGGTCAATAATAAAATTAAATGAAAAGTTACGCTTATTTAATTCAATTAAACTCAAAAATGCACAAATGATTTGTTTATAATAATGAAACAAAAACAATCCGTTATACTAACCCTTATTGATCATTATGATTTTTCGTATACCTTATCATCTAACATGCACATATGAATTCCATATCAACAGTGAATGAAAATGGATTCATTCAGTGTTGATTGTTAAAAACCTTATATTAAGGAAAAATAAAACACACAAAAGGTTTTCATTATTACACAAATTCAGCTATCTTAATTGTTATTTTAGACAGCGAGGAGTGATTACTTCGCTGATATGCTGACGTGTCTTTGGAAATCCGTCGCCTTATTCTGCACAATTTTAGTCCATTCTTATCTGGTTATACCTATAAGTTCTAATTTTCACAACAAAAAGCATGCAATAACAAAGGTAGCTCCGCGATATGGCCCGCTTGCCTACACAATCTAGATAGGTTAAAAAGGATTTACTTAATTTAACCCGTAATCTTCATGGCGATGGTTTTTCGTTCACTAATTTACCCCACTAATTCGATTGTCGTGTTTTCTATCGTTCATTCACTATTTAAAGATAGGCGTTGGTAACCTCCGTTATTTTAAATTATTGCGTCACCTTTCTTTTTATCACTGATTTAACAATATTCGCACTCTTATTCACTTTAACCTTTTATCTTTTGATACGGACAGTATTCTTATTGCTTTCGTATTACAAACTAACTAACTTTTTCTTTATTTCCTAATTTTAGAGGGCAGCGTGACTATATTCAGGCGTCACCTGAGCCTCTACTTTTACCAACTCCAAACGTCACCGCATTAACAACTCATCAACTAAAAATTGCAAGTTGTTCAATCTTCTCCTTCCTTCTACAACTTATTTGTGCAATCGTAATTTGCCGCGAACTTTAATTGTTTTATAACTAATTATGTACACAACATTTTGAAGTAAATTTAAGATTCTCATATCAATATTAATTACACTTATAAAATAACAATTAATCATTCTATAAAATACCGTATAACTATAATGTCATTTCACACCGTGCAAAATTTGAAGATTCTCAAGCACCCATCACAGTACCCCCTCCTTGGTTTTGAATTAATAACATTAATTAGAAAACAAACATTTAGCAAGCTTCAAACTAAAAATAAAGGTTTTCCATTCAAACGTAACAATTACGATGGGATTTGAGAAAGGTGAATCCGATCTTTCTATTTTCCAGCATTCGTCCAATTTCTCTTTCAACAGTTTCTCTTTTAGAAAGTAGGATTGGGTAAACTTCTACGAAAAAATGGTGTGCTATCCTTTATTCTTAATTCGCACACAAAGTCTCTTACTCTTCCTGGTTTATCAGAAAAAGGCATCTTCATATTCATTAAGTAATTCTTAGATTAGTTCTTTTTCTTCGCTAGTTTTATTTTCCATATTATACATTTTAATGTTCGCCGGTGTTCTGCTCGTTTTTTCTCCTTCCATAAATTTGACCTGATAATCAGTTGCATTATCCCTAAATGTTATCTCCTTCCTGGCTACGTCCATTTGGGCTAATTTGTCGCACTTCCAATCCATTCCTAGTATTGCTTCTGGTTCTAACTTTCTAACCACTAAGAACTTATGATCATGTCTACTTTCTTCTAGTTTCATATATATTAGTAGTTGCTGTGATACTTTGACGACCTTTCCCGTCTGCTTGTATGGTAATTCATTGGACAATTTAGGATTCTTTTCTTTTAACTTAATAAACACATTTTACGAAATAACGCTTATTTGACTTTCGGTATATATCCCCTCCAATTCTCCTTTCAAAATTGGTAGTAAGTCGCTTCCTCTTCTTCATTTTACGCATTTGAATTTTCCTCCGGATAATTTATTTCTTCACTCTGTGGTCCAATTCGGTGATGTGCCTCTTCATTATATACTCAACATTTTAAAATAAATTTAAGATTCTCATATCAATATTAATTACACTGATAAAATAAACAATAATTAATCATTTCTTGTTCTATAAAATACCATATAACTATATCATTTAACATAGCGGGAAATTTGAAAATTCTCAGGCACCCGTTACTGTGTGTGGGTGTGTGTGTATGTATTGTAGTATCCACGACGGCTTCAAAACGACAACACGTTCGTACTTAAAATTTCATATTTAAGATAGTTTTTATTTTTCCTGGAGCTGATTAGATTTTGGGAGAAATTCAGCGGCGGAGTTTGGGGTTCATTAGGAACAGTTTTTGGTTTTTATCAAATATTTCCAAAACAGGTGTATATTTCTAAGATATAAAAATATTGGCATGCAGACCTTAGCATATCGATTAATTATGTTCTGTGCAAGTTATTGATACGACCCGTAATTTAACGGCAAAACTTTTATGCTACAATTTAAGTGTGGTCAATATCTGAATATAGGAAAAAGTGTTAACATATGTTTTAAAGTAAATTTAATTTTATATAACTTTTTTTATAAAAGTTCTCAATACACAGCCAAATAATTCTAAAAATTAATTAAATATGTTTGAAAATGCTTAAATTGTATTACGGGGCACGACTTGGCCAGTAACCGGTCTGCTCGCTATGGTATTACTAAAGAGAACAATACAATTGCCTCAGATCGACCTGGCTACAAGGGGCGGTCAAGGTCGAAACAGATAGGCCCCGTTGCTGACAACTGTGCAAGGAATGTATGGCGAGGCGGTACGTGGAATGTTAGAGGTATGCGTGGTAAAGAATTTGAAATTGCGAATGTAATGTACTAAAGACACTTTCATATTCTGTGTGTGTCGAAGACAAAGCGCCGTGGGTATGAGATTCCTGATAAGCGCATGTGGTAAAACGAGAAGGGACAAGATAAAGAATGAATGCATAATGAAGGAGTGTGGCGAGGAAAAGATTTTACTGCGGAATGCGAGTAACTAAGCTGATTTTTTGTAAATACCTTTGTTGTAAAGCTGAAAAAAAAATGCACCGTTGTTATCAGTGGAGCTTCTTGAGATATTAAAGGTCAAAGGTCACTTTTTTCAGTTTTTTCTTTATAACTCGCTTATTATGCATCGTGTGATTAAAAGTCAGGAGATAAAAATTCTAGCTAAGAAAATTCTCCATAATTTTGGTGCATTTTTTTGTATGATGTATAGTTTTTGAGATACAGCGAGGTGAAGGGGGAGCGCGCGGGCAATTATGGAAATAACGCATTAGGAATCTAGCGCGAGGCGATTTATCCACTCTTAAATGTTATTTTGCTGCAATAAAATTATTATTATTAATATTACTACGAAAAAAGAAAAATAACTAAACTTGTAAAAATGTATTTTACAAAATAATCAAAATATTTTTTTTCAACAACAAAAATGCAAAAACGTTTTATTTAAGTTTGAAATGGTTAAAAGTTCCGGATACCAGGAAGAAGGGTAAGAAAGCAAGAATATAGATCAAACAAAATGAATTTAATCTATATTCTCTTCTTCACTTTCTTCTAGATATAGAGCTTCCATTGTTTCTTGTTCTTCTTCGGCGGTTTCTTCAGCAGTCAGAAGAAATTCTTCAATTATTGGTTCGGCGTTGCTCTCCTCATCGTCCTCAACCACAGGGGAAGAATTGAGGCACGCTTGACCCTGACATTGCCCACATGAGCATCAAGTTTCCTGCAACCACACATAGCCCCACATCCCTTCTTGCAATTGCAAAAAATTGCATTTAGCAGTTCCTCTGTAGCTGGAGGTAATAAAGTGGTTGTGGGTTGCAGGATTTCGTTGTCAGTATGCCAGCCCCACTGATCAGGTTGCAGGTCTTCTCCAAGTCAAGTCTGTACCTGGAAGAAAATGCTTAGTTTAGCATTTTTTTTTAATCACAGCTGTACTTACTTGATAGTAGACCCGATAAATATGCTGTCGAGCTGCTTCGCTTGTGGGCGGAAGATTGGCCAGCTGGACAGGACACTTTGTCTAGTAGACATAATAAAATTTGTATACCTAAACATATAAATATCATTAGAAAAATAAGTACTTAGTAGGTTAATTTTTCATAATAAATTTTTACCTGAAATCATCGATTTTTTCTTCGTGCATTGGGGCATTATACACCGCAAGAAGGAAACGTATTCTGTTTTGGAAAATTTCTTCCGGTGTGCTCTCTCTTTTTTTAAATGATTCTGCGTACTCATGCAGATTGTTTTTTTTCTCAAACATTTTTAAAACGGCCACTTTTCCTTTGCGGAACAACGCAGAAGTTGTATCACAACCAGTAAAGGCGTACAAAAACAGAATATGTTCTTTGCAGTGTGGGTATTTGTCTAAACTTTTTGAAGAAAAAATTCGAGATTGCACATTCCAAGTTTTTTTTTTAATTTCATTTTTGTGAATATGCGCCCGTCCTATTAAAATAGCCATGAGATCGACATCTTCACCTATAATAACGGCGGCTTTCAGTGTAGATTTTTCTGATACTTCTTGCGTAAGCATGTCCATCTAACATTTTTTCGACAGAATTAGGTGCATATATGGTGTGTAAAGCTTCTTTTATTCCACTTCTATCCATTGTATAGCCTATACATCCAAGAAAAGACATCAGCAAATGGAAGCCTCCCAGTCTTACCACTATTTTAGAAATAGGTGAATTAATGTCAGAAGCAGCTACGATTTTTCGTGCTTTTATAAAAAGTGGTTGGTCGAATGTTATAATGCAAGATTTCTGCTGGTGTGTTCTGGCTGCTTTGACAGCGCAATGCAACGTTGTGTAAATAGTATTCATGTCACTTGCAGGATGGTGAATGAACGGCAAAAATAAAACCAAAGAAGTTGAAAAATTGGTGATGTTTTTCGTAATTTTTTCAAGAAACCCATTCCATCCTGGCAACGGTGTTAAACCTCGAAATTTCCCGTACAACCATAACAAATCAATTTTGATGTACGTGTCTTCAGTTGACAAATCTTCATTATTGCAATCCTGCACTGTAATTTTACTCAAACCAGAAACGTTACGGTTGTCATAAGTTTGAATAGGAATGTGTGATACTTCTGCCAAATCTTTTGCGCTAGGCTGTTTTGTGACTTTTTGGATACGTTTGTCCGCTACAACAGCGTTTTTTGGAGTAACAATTTTAATAATTCCCATTATATGTATGGAGTTGTGTCCATCAAGTGTGTAAACATTTATATCGGCATTATCGGCAACATATTGTACTAGACCATTAGGATTAGGAATAATGTGCGGCTGAGGGTGAAAAACAGTTGAGGCCTCATATGTTAAAGTTTGGCTGTATGAAGCGGCAAATCCCAAACTTGACAGAATATCGATCAGTCTTCTTGAACCACATCTCCTATGAAGAAATACGGACAGCCCAAGTAATAACTGGGACGAAAACGGTCGTTCACGAATGGAAGCCATTATAGAATGGCACATGGCAGTATATTTTGTTTGTAGATGATCTGTCTTTCCTTTTCTGTTTTTTAATATCAATTCGTTAATGAAGTGCAATAAAGTTGATGGAATTTCTTTATTAATATTTTCCAACATTCTATTTGGGGGTGGATATGATTTGGTTTCAACGATGCATGATTTTATGTCATCTCTAATTATTGCTGCGGCAGCTTCAATTACCCTGAGACGTTCTTCTTGCAGGTTTGCCTTTTTAGCCTCATACCAAGCTTTCGATAGAATATTTGAGCTTAAATCACGAAAAGATATAATAGTAAATGATCTTTCCTTCTTAGTAATTACAATTCGAGCTCCGTAACGGTCATTTAATTATGAAAGAATTGTCTTATCGCTTGGCACATAATCGTTACAAACATTTTTCAACTCTTGCAACGTAAATTGCGAATCTTCATTATTTTCAATGTAATACATAATTTCATCTATCGCTGCTGATACATTTTCTTCTAGTTCTTTCTGTTTTGATTTTGAATCGACTTTTCATACCTTTAAATATTTATTAAAACAATAAGCGTGATATCTAGCTTCCGAAGCAACCAAATCATGTTCACATTCAACCCGATCTTTGATCAATTGTCCAAACGAATCTCCACGTTCATCTGCTTTATCTATAACAGTTTGTTTAAATTCAAGAGTGCATACGAGGCTTATTTTACGTCTTTTTGATAGTGATTTTTTCGTCTCTGCGACTATGTCTGCTGGTTCACTGCAGAAAAGACATAAATCTTTAAAAGCAAAACTAGCCCACTTCGTACGAGATCCCGATGCCTCTCCTTCTTCTAGGGGACGCTTTGCAGCTGCAATGCATATATCAGAAGTGTACCTAGTAAATGATTTTAAAAAGTTGAAAGGATTAAAAGTTTAAATCAAACAAAAATTATTACCTTTTGCGGCAGTCATCGTGCACATCAATGGAAGTCAGATTACTTAAACGCTCTCTGTGGTCATCGTTTCTTAAAAGGCTGGCACGTTTAAAAGTTTCTAAACCACGAGCACTAACAGTCACTTTACGGCCTTCACATAACGGTTTATTACATATAAAATAAATATTCTCATCTACATTCATATTGCGTTTTATCTTTCGTACCTCTTCTTTCGCCGGAAAAAAAAATTCGACTGAATCTGATTTGAATTGGTACCGACTGAATCATCTGACACTAGAACTAGTCAGAAAGGGGGGTTGAGATAAATGCTGGCAAGGTCAAGCAGGTAAAAAACGAACGAGACGTTTATATAAGACGGCACTTATTTTACAAGAACAGCTGCTTTTAGAATGTGTTCACATTAGGGAGAAACAGTTTTGTTGAATAAATACTTAAAACTTTTCTATAAAACATATTATACTTGCATTACAACAATAAAACATTGTTATTTCAATAAAATCAACATTGCACAGTTAAACAACCACTTTGGGTTGCCATTTAAACCACGTTAATCATAATGTAAAGTGCGCGCTCTTTTCTACGCGCTGTATCTCAAAAACTATACATCATCCAAAAAAATGCATATGATCAAAAATATAGAGAATTTTCTTATCTAGAATTTTGATCTCCTGACTTTTTATCACACGCTGCATAATAAGCGAGTTATAAAGAAAAAAAACTGAAAAAAGTGACCTTTGACCTTTAATATCTCAAGAAGCTCCACTGATAACAACGGTGCATTTTTTTCTCAGCTTTACAATGCCAAAACAAAGGTGTTTACAAAAAATCAGCTTAGTTACTTGCATTCCGCAGATTGACTCTTTTTACGCCTGTTTACTGGACTATTTGGTCGCATTGAGAGAATGAACAACGCAAGATTAACGAAACAAGTATATGTGGATGAGGTTAGAGGAAAGGCTGAGCCTGGTAGGACACCTGAAACTTGGCTGAATGTATGATAAAGGAAAGAAAGATAAGGAGTTTTAAAAATAAAAGGGCATGTCAGAGACAATGTATGAACCTTGCGAAGCTAGGGAATGTGAATGAAACATAAATAAGAGGCAGGGATTGTTTTGCCTACCCCGCATGGCGTGAAGGTTAAGTTAAATTAAGTTAAGTTATCGATATTTATTAGCGTCTATTAAACCATTCTATCTGGCATTAAGTTTTAAACGTTCATCTGACGTATGTTATTATTTTTACAATGTTGTTTATTTTCGTTATGAACGCATTACAAAAGAGCATAATTATTCTGAAAATTATTATTTTTCTTTTAATTTCCACTTTGTAGGTTGGAAGGTCATGTGTTGTCTCCCACTAGATATTTATCAATGAATTTAAAATCTATTAGGGAATGGTAGAAAGTTTCAGAGGGGGGAGATTTACAAAAAAAAATGTATGCAATCTTACGATTAAAATTGTGGTTTAATTAATTTGATAACTTTTAAATTTAAACATTGATTTGTGTGGTTACCGAAGCATAATTAAAATCAAGTTTGTAGTTATTAGTACTACCCTTGAGTATTAACAGGTACCACAATAGTGTACGTGTCTACAGATAAAGACATTTTTGAAATATTGTAGGAAGTAATTCTGGTACAAAATGAAATCTGTTACACTCTGTTTTGCGCTTTTATTGGTACTGGCTACATTCTTCTCCATTTCGGAAGGTTTAAGAACTTTTTTAGGTAACGTATTGTTTTCTTTATGTCTTTAATTTCAACTCCACTCCACAAACTTTGTAATTTTTCAATTCACAAAATAAATGCATTTTAACACTGACAATTTTTTTCTTCTTCTCTTTATAAGGCACATCGCTTAAAATTTTTTGAGTATTTTTTTGGGAATAATTTAAACATTTGTTTTGGTTTTTCCATTCATAAAAGATTTAATGTGAATTCATTAGTTTGTCACTAATTACAATAAAAGTAACTAGAGTGTTTATTATTTATTAATTAGTAAATGTTTTATAATTTTTAGGTGAGCATTGTGATAACGACCAATACTGCTTGTACAACATAGACTGTGGAAACAGTGTTCCCAAATGTTTCTTCTGGACTTGCATGTGTTGATAATTTACAACTAACACAAAACATGCCATCAAACATATATCTTAAATTTCAAAACTCCTACTGTTAAATACACATTTAAAGCTTCTAATATACCTATGTATTTTTTCATGCATCTAATTATCTAACACTATGTCAAATACTTATTGCTTCTAAATAAATAAAAATAATACACTTATGCATTGTATGACACTACTATTTTGGATCCCCGTGACATTCGAGCTAGTAAGAGTGACCTGATCAACGTCAAAATGAGAGGTTTACATATTTAGTCAGTTAACGAAACCAGATTTGAAGAATGTTGAAAGGTTTATCTAGTAATCGGGGACACAGACTGTGACCTGTGTTCAGGTAAATGAAGTGAAAATTTGCAATCTCCACGAAAAATGTTTCGAATGGCATTCAGGGGCCCCTAATGCATGGGTGCTCTGGATGCATAAGCACCCATGCGGTTATTGTTAAAATTTAAATGTATTTTTCGAGATAAAGCTAAAAAAATTTAAAGTATTTTAAAACCTTACAACAACCAATAATCATACCTAATGTATCATTAGTTACGAATTTACAGTAAACCCCTATTGAGTTCTGCTTAGCTATTATCGCACGACGCGTCCACGATACTCGGTTTACTATTAAAATAAAGGATGTTTGGACACAGCCACTTTTCTGCACACTTGCAGTTTTGTTGATAAGATTTAACAATGGTAACAGTATATGCTTATATGGCTTATCCAGTTTAAAAATGAAAATCGGTATATCGTTCTGAAGTAAAGCCGACAATGAAATTAATAAATTTAGGTGAAGGAGGTGACAAGTGTTTTTGGATTTTTTTAAAATTTTAATTAAATAGATATTTTAAAGACATTGTTTGTTAATAATTGCTATTACTCATTAATTTGTTAACTAGTCTTTTGGCTTTTAGTATTTCAGAAGAGTATAAGTGCAAATTAACCTTAATTAAATATATATATATATATATATATATATATATATATATATGCATATATGTATATATACAGGGTAGCGCATTAGTGTGACAAAGTCCCATATCTCCTTTATTTAAAGAGATACAAAAAAAATTAAATACAAAAGTTGTAAGATATGTTCTGGTGCATATTCCAAAAATATTTTTAATTATACAGGGTAGATCATAAAAGCTTAGAAGTAATTTTAAATTTTTTTTTAAATAGAAAACCTTGTATATTGTTACATATTTAGATTCTACATACAATTTTAGACACATTTTATGTATAATGTCCTATACCTAAGTCTAACCGTCTTTGACAAATTTCAAATTTTTTGTCAAAAATGACGTTTGCAAGCCAAAACATAGGTGGAAATCTTTTCTAAACGAAGCCTTTATCAATTAGTTATGGTTGGATTCCTTGGAAATGGGGACCTACTCTAATGGGCTGTATTGATATTTTTGTAATACATTCATACAGGGTGATCAAAAATGGACAATAAAAAGTAGATCCAAAAAAACCTATAAAGTCATTTTTTTTTTAATGGAAACCCTCTATTTTTTTAAAAATATCTTATTTAGCATTAAAAATAAGGGTGACTTTGTATAAGAGTGTATATTCTAAAAAATTGTAGTTTTTGAAATAATGACAATTTAACATATTTTATTGTAAAAAGGCTATACGGCTTTCAAGTTTTGAAACAATTCGTCCAATTAAAAATCTGATATCACCATCGTGTAGAGAATGTCCTGAAACATATTACTGCCAAATAGTTTGAAAGTACAGTGGCCGGCGTGTAAGAAGACGAGCCCGCCTATGCGCGAAAGACGACTTTATGATGTTGTTCAAATTCGTTCAAATTCCCGCGTTCGTTTACCTCAGAGGCGTCACATGGTGCATAATGTATATTTTAATGGTATATTAAAAGCAATTCAAAGAACCATATTTTATGTACATACGCAATTTATTATAATTAAAAGCTACACTGGAAGTAATACTATAATTAAATTAATAAAATCAGTATAATTGTACCATTATTTTTTGCGGACGATTCCTTGGCTTCCTTTATGATTCGTTCTATTGTTGTGACTGATACTTTTGTTGGATTTGAAGTTTTTTCCTTGATGCTCCGTAAGGTTTCGGTTTCTTCTTCTTGTGTTAAAAAGTATTGAAACACGTTATGCACTATTTCTCGCGTTTGACCGTTTAAGATTTTTTAAAACCGATTACAAATCAGTAAATGTTGACACCGTATAATCAATTTTCAAAAACTAATATGCATATGTACCAAGAATCCGGATATTTATATATCAAACCTCTAATTGCTGTCATTATGTTAACTGCTTATAAATTTATTATTTAGATAAGTATGTTTTTCCCCTCTAATCGTCTATAAGACAATTTTCTAATGGGTACCTAATGCTTTCATTATTTCATTTTTATTAGTGTATATTAAAAATACATTCAAAACTACCTATTAGACAAATGGGAGAGATGCCTATATACTTTCAGGGATAGATGCCTATTATGCAAACATGAAAAACCAAATGTTAAAAAAAACGCGTCACCAATGGAAATATTGGAATTATTCATCTTCATACGCATTCTTCCAATATACATATAATTAAACATACAAATGTGATACGCCACTGCTTAGTATTTTTATTATAATCGGCAACCGCCGTAGTTCTTCGCGATGCGCCGGCTCCTCGTCTTCTTACACGCCGGTCACTATAGTACCCATAGTGTGGCTATATATATATATATATATATATATATATATATATATATATATATATGTATAAACAGGGTGTGGCGCGAAGAGTTTTCATTAAAAGTAATGGCGGATACTGTTCTGTTAAAAATCTGAAATTACAAAGCTGTAGGTTTTGGATGACGCTGAGTTCAAATATAATATTGTCCTGAATATGGCACTTCCGGTTATACCGGAAGTAGACGTCAACTTTGTTATTTTAAATGGAACCTAATATTTTTTATTTTATTTTCGAATTCTACATGAAATTCTAGATAAAATTTGTGCACAATATCCTATACCAAAAATGAAGTATTTTCGAGATATTTCGATTTTTTTTAAATTTTGAAAAATCCTAGTCTACATTGAATAACGATATCTCCATTAATAACGAAGCTAGTGACGTGAAATTGTAACCAATAAACAACAAGCGCTTGCCTGTTAACTCCATATATATCCATCTCATTGATATTTCATACAGGGTGTTTTAAACTTAGCCGCCAACATGCACAATTTAAATCATTTATAAGTTGCTTACTTTAAATAGAACAATCTGTATTTTATTACATTTTCCGCTGTATTTTTTTAAGTCAATTCGTTTGGTATCAGTATTCCCTACACCTAAATCCAACCACTTTTGGGATAGGCCATGGTTTCCATTATTTAAGGTGATATTTTGTTATTAATGCTGAAATGTAACCAATAGCCTGAAAGGATTATTAATTGTGGATATCATTAAAAACGTTGATTAGGTATTTTGTATTAATTTAATTAGATAACTTACAAACAAAAATAACTAAATGTAATATTAAACAAATAAAGTTTTATAATAAGTGTTCAAAATTAGCACCATCTACTTCTAAATATTTATGAATCTTTTTCATTAAGTTATGTCTTGTAATTTTGGAAATATGGTCGGGTGTTAGAGAATTAAAAGACTCTCTGCATCATATCTTCCTTCGTCGTGACATTTTCCGCTGTATTTTTTTAAGCCAATTCGTTTGGTATCGGTATTTCCTACACCTAAATCCAACCACTTTTGAGATATTTCATTATCTTAGTTAAAACATAACAACACTTAATTATTTCAACATTAGTAAAGGGTAGGCCATGGCTGTCAAAGATTTGATAGAACGTTAATTGTTTATGTTGTTTTGACAGTTTTCTTCACCAGTTTGTATTTCATAGTAAATAATGGAAAATTTAGGATTTACTAATGATGATTTTTTAAATCTTATTATTATTTACGGTGAGTGTAATAGAACTGTTGAACGGACTTGCTGTGTTTTTGCAGAAAGATATCCAAATCGACCAAATGCAACTGGTGACATTGTAAGAGGATTGCTTAAATACTGCCGTCAGTTTGGTCAATTTAAGACAAAAATTAATAAAAATAAACCACTAGTGAACAGTGACATAAACGAAATTAATGTTTTGGGTTATTTTACGGCCTCTCCAAATGCCTCCATTAGAGATTGTGAGAAAGATATTACTTTGTCGACGAGAACAATTCATCACATTTTAAAAAAAGACAAATGGAAACCATTTTCATATCATTTGGTGCAACACTTACAATTAGGTAATCTTCCTCAAAGGGTAGAATTCTGTTAATGGCTTTTAATGAAGACCCAAGAGGATGAAAACTTCATAAAAAAAGTTATATGGTGTGATGAAGCAATGTTTAGCAAACATGGATTATTTAATCGACATAATTCCCATTTTTGGTGCAATGAAAATCCACATGTTAGTAGAAAACGTTATTTCCAAGATAGTTGGAGTTTTAATGTTTTTTGTGCATTAAAAGACGATAAAATTTTGTGATGAAAATTTAAATGGTACAGTTGGGGCAACAAAAAATGGGACACTATGGTTTTACAAGTTCAATGGGCATATCTACAAGTAGTACTTGACCTTCGTACATAACAATTGCAGTTCAGTCAAACATTAATGCAATGCATCGATGACATAAGTAGAATGCTCTGATCAATTTTGATCTTATTATATTATGCTTTAGAATATACAACAAAAAAAACTTTGGTCTGATATTTCAAGGTAACTAAAATCTAAAAAGAAAAAGAACAAAATTTGAAAAACTACATTTAAAAAAATCTAATTATAATACTTTGGTGATTAGGTCAGAAATTGTTAAAACAAAAATTAATAAAGAAATACTTTTAGAGTAATTTAGTGATTAATGCAGTAACATGAAATTAATAATGTGTATGACCGCCCTCGTTGTCAATGCACTCCTGCAATCGTCTAGGCATTGACGCTACTAAATGCTGCAGATAATCGATTCCAACAGCCTCCCATGCATTTTCAATCGCCGCAATTAACTGGTCACGGTTTTGGGCAATGAAACGTAGTCCTCGTTGGTCTTGAATTGTCTTTGTGACCAAAGCCCAAACGTTTTCATTGATATTGAGCTCTGGGCTTTTTGCTGGCCACTAACAAACGAACGTTGTTTTCCTGAAGCCAATTTCGGACTCTCCGTGACGTGTGTATAGGTGCATTATCCTTGTAACAATAAATTCATTATAACCACAGTAAAAATTCAAAAATTAAATAAGATAATATTTATAGCTTAATTTACTTGTTGGAAAATGTAGTCTTCTTCACCATATAAAACTTGAACAGAAGGAGTCATGATAGTTTACAGTATGTCTAAATATGCTTCGGAACTCATGCGCCCGTCAATTATCCAGCAAATTCCAGGCCCGCTATGGCTTACCCAACCCCAAACATTTACAGAAAAACGACCAATACGTTTTTTAAAATTAACATATTCTGTTTCACATCGGGTTCTAGCCGGTCGAAATACTTTTAGAGGTCGATTGTTAGAGCTACTGAAAGTTTTTTCATCGCTGAAAATAACTCGACTCCAAAACTCCAAGGGCTCGTTGATATATCGCCTGGCAAATTCTAAACGACATCCTTTGTTATCATTTGTTAATAGTTCTTATTTTTCCATATATATATATATATATAGGGAACTACAAACCCACACGGTTGGCGACAGTTTGCGACGTACATTAAAGAAATAAGTATAACACGAGATTTTATCGGAAATACTCGAAGACGTGATGCTGCTGCTGTATCACCTAACATTGAACGGACCCTCACAACTATAGGTGAGAATTACGATGCTGATAGTGAATCGGGGGAAACCCAAGAAGATCCTCTCGAAGAAGAAGAATTTCACTAGATTGGGATACGTGGCGGACATACATGGTTACTCCATACTATGATCCCGCGCACCCGGCAGAGTTTTCGTGCATAACACCTTTAACTAAGGTGTACACGTGAAGTGAAAAATTGACTGCATGCTCAGGAAGCTTATACGGTTTATAAATCAGCCAGGAAAAAGTTTTCCCGCAATAGGTATATTGTGAGCAACATTTACGAGCTGTGGAAAGCGGATTTTTGCAATATGCAAACTTTAAATAAACACAATAGTGGCTACAATTACATACTAACGGTTATTGATGTGTTTAGCAAGAGGGCTTGGGCGAAAGCACTTGAAACGAAAACAGCCGCATCTGTAATTGAAGCATTCACCGATATTTTTAAAGAAAGTGATAATACACGGGCACATCTACAGACGGATAAAGTCAAGGGGTTTGTAGCGGTCAGTGTACACAACTTTTTCAAGAAACAAAATATCAATTTCTATGTAACAAATAACACCGATGCAAAAGCATCAGAAGTTGAAAGATTTAATGAAACATTGAAAACAAAGATGCGGCGCTATTTCACCTAAAAAAATTCCTACAGGCATGTTGATGTACTCCAAAAACTTGTGATTGCTTACAACAATAGTCCTCATCCAAGTATAAAGATGGCCCCTGCGACTATAAACTATGAAAACATTTGGGAAGTGTGGAATAACCTGTACGCGAAAGGTTTAGGAACAGCACGTCATGCTAAATATAAAGTCGGTAAACTGAGTACACTTTTAGGAAGGGATAAAACGAATTGGAGCAAGGAAATTTTTACAATTAGTGCAGTGATAAAAAGAAGACCGCCAGTTAACCGCAAAAGCAATCTTAATAACGCCCCTATTGTGGGTACCTTTTACGAGGAGAAATTGCAGGTTGTTACGGTTGATAAAGACACCCTATTCAAAGACGGTAATATTTTAACAGAGTAGGGTCGTGGACGACATAAACAATACCTGGTCAAGTGGTGTGGATGCAGTGACAAATTTAATAGTTGAGAATTAACTCCGCAGCTGACAGATATATAAAAATGTAGTTTTATCTTACCTTATTGAGTAATAGTTCTATAACGTATTTTCCTGACAACATGACGTCAAGTTTTATTACACAACTGCCAAAACGAATAAGATTAACAGGCTCATGGGTTGTAGGTATATAGAAAATGCAGTACCCTTGCTTTTTTGCTGCTGTAAGTGCGACAGACAATTTAATTTATTATAGAATTGATTCACCTGCGGGGTAAGAGGACGTGCTAGAGACGATATTAAAAAGCCTGCATCTCATCCTCAATACGCCAACGATAAAATCATTTATATTGAGGACGGATGGTGTGTGTTCGTTTCGCCTCGGGGAATTATGCCAACATAGAAGAAATTGCCAGCGAGCTAAATAACCACGAGCTAATAAGTAAATTGTTAACAATCTAATACCATAATCTAATTAAGGGCGTCACTACGAAATTAAAAACCTCCCTCTCGCTATTCGAATTCTCACAACGTTTAGCCTTACAATTGGGTTATCGGCCGTATCAAAACATAGCTATGGAACCAATACCACCGCACCCCACTAGTATATGGATAGGATTACTAACGCAGATGTTTGTTTATTGCCACATTGTTGAACCGCAAATTGTGGGTGATGTTTTATCTCGGCGTATGCATATAATAAATATTACTTCAGAAAACTACGCTCATAGAGCATCGACCTGTTAAGGAATCGTCTCAAGAAAGATTTCACGAGGCAGGTAGAAATCTTAAACGTAAAGCCGATGAGAAAATCGATAAAATGGTGGAGGGTTCGGACTACAAGAGAGTACGTCTGACCGCTAATAACCAGTCTCTACCGAGAGCTGTTGCTGCTAAGTAGAAGAAGAAACCTAATTACGACGATATATTTTCAAGATAATAATAATAGCTTTCTACATCCCCACTCATGTGAATGCGTCAAGTCAAAATTGGATTTGTTCGCTTTACGGTAGATGCAGGTAAGTATCGAGAGTGGTGAATGGAATGGTGAATGTAGTGTCCGGAATCGGAAAATCTTACATCCATTTAAGCCAGACCATGTTGTACATCACAGCTGAAGTTCTAAAGCAAGGATATTGTAGCACCGGTAAACAATTAGATGCATTCGCTTTTCTCACAAATGGAGGTTTACTTAAATCAGAAGATGGTGTCACAACCAAACAACACCTACGCCTACCGCTCATATATCGAAAGGTTGCTAAATTATGGAAAGGAGGCCTAGAGTTCACATCTAGGTTGTACCTTATGGCACAATGATACAGCGGGGCAGATGAATACACTGGGACGCGCAAATAACGGTTTCTCAAAACGTCAGTACTTGCAGCGACCAGCAAAGAGATTGAGATGATTGGTCACGTGCACTCGGATTTGTTTAATCAAGAAAAGTTTCTCATAAGTGGTGTTGAATTAAAAGCTAAATTTGTACTATCAAGAAATATCTTTAGTCAAATGGCGGCGCACGGTTCAACTTACAAGACGAGAACTACGGACCCTAGTTTACTGGTGAGACGTATGCGAATCAATCCCCCATTCTAACTGCTCACGCTAAAACTTTAGAAACAGCTGCAGAAAAATACCCTGTTACAAGAACAGATGTAAAAGTGTTAACTACACCTGCATTCATACAACAAAAATCATTGGATAATGTTTTCATGGGTCAGTTACCTAAACGATACATTGTAGTTTTTGTCGAAAATAAAGCCTTCAAAGGGAATACTCATCAAATCCATTCAATTTTGATCACAGCGATATTAACTACAAGTCGTTATATATTGACCGTCAACAAATTCCTTAAAAGGCCTTACAATCAGACTTTACAGCTAATGGTTTATATGTAAGGTCATATTCCTTCCTTATTATATGGTACAGGTATTCATTTTCTGAATGAGGGAAACGAAATATCGAGAAGCGGTTACACCAACGGCTACTGTTTATTCGCCTTCGACCTAAATCCTGGCTAGTCTGCAAACGCTAGCACGCACTGGAATTTGGTTAGAAACTGTTCCCATCGTCTAGAAGTCGGCTTTGAAGAAGCTCGTAGAAACCGATAACTGTTTGGTATACGAAATTGTCGTGATTACGGATCATGGTTCGTTACTGCTGATGCTGATAAAGTCGCCTCGAAAATATTTTATATCAAAACCCATGTCAAGACAGATAAGCTATTTAGAGGATAAATATCACGGTTTGAAATGGCGGTCAGGGTATGTGCCCTACGATGATTTCAAAGAGGAGTTGATAAGAACGCTGCTGCCGTTTAACAAAATTCACGTTAAAGGTAGTGAAAAGCAACAGTTTTTAAGATTCCTTAACAAACCAAACAAGGCGTATAGCTGTTTAAACCATAACATCGAGGAGCCTATGTGCGCTCTGGAAAACGCATTACTATTGCAAGACTGGGCGCTTACGAACTCCAAAGATGTATGCGGTACAAGTGTTGAAATGTTTGAAATCGATCCCCAGGCACAAGAATGTGTTTCGACTTGTATGTACTTCTAATCAGCTACCGAGGCACACACCTAGACCGTGTGCAATTATAGTGAACACGGATCCAGCAAACAAACCAGGTCAGGATTGGAACGCTATCTACATTGACGAGAATGGTAACGGCGAATATTTTAATTCCATTGGACGACCCCCGCTCGGTTACCATTTACGTTTTCTTGAGAAGTATTCTAGATGGTTCCGTTACAACAAAACGACGCTGCAGGATTACCACTCAGATGCGTGTTGACTTTATACGATAATGTTTTTGTATTTTAGAATAAATAATTTACCAATACTTGATTTTGTAAACAAGTTTTCACTACATGTTTAGTTATGAATGATGAGATAATCAAATTACTGTAAAATGCTTGTTTTTCAACAATTCTACTCTGATAAATAAAAGCGTTTTTAGTAGTTTAGCTGTTTTAATTCCGTAACAAAAGCCCAGAGGGGAGAGGGGGAGGGAGAGAGGGGAGGGAGAGGGAGAGGGAGGGAGAGGGAGAGGGAGGAGAGGGAGAGGAGAGGAGAGGGAGAGGGAGGGAGGAGAGGAGAGGAGAGAGGAGAGGGAGAGGAGAGGGAGAGGGGGAGAGGAGAGGGAGAGGGAGAGGGAGAGGAGAGGGAGAGGAGAGGGAGAGGGAGAGGGAGAGGGAGAGGGAGTTAGAGAGAGACTAATTTAAAAATATACCAAAACAAATTTAAAATTTCGCGACAAGGGGCTACGACAAGAGGAGCGCAGACCCTAACGGAAGGTCCTACATTCGTCTTCTGATATAGTATGGTGGCCTCTTATTAGAGTACTATTTCCAACCATGAGGGGCACGACAAGGTGGCGAAGGTCGGGAGAAGTTCCTATATCTGTCTTGTTTGATTAACATTTAAAAATTCCATAACGATGATGATGCTATTCAAACAGAACCAAATTAACTAAACTTAAGTGTATGTATTTATAGTATCTTTCCAAGACCAAATTAAGCCACTGAAAATTCTCATGGCCGACTCCAAGGCCAGGTCCATGGCCAGCTTCAAGATTAGTTGAAGGTGACTTTTTCTCAAGGTGAAAAATTTCCAAGGCCAGATTACATTTAAAGCATGTTGTAAAACAAATTAATTAGGTAACTAATTACTAAATTTATATGTATAATGTTGAAGGTGACTTTTCCTTAAGGTGAAATCGTTTTATAAAAAAAAATCCAAGGCCAAATTACGTCACCGAAAATTTCCAAGGTCAAACTCGAGGCCCGCCACGTGGGCTGACTTGGGAGTTCCCAAGGTCAAAAGTGAAAGGTGAAGTGCCCCTATACTACTTTCGTGTGATAGAATTACCAGATATTTAGAATATAGGTTGGTGTTTTGGATCGTAGACTGATGTACATAACTACTTTTATTAATTTTACTTTAGCCTTCTGTTTTATTGTTTTCAATGTAAATATTTATTATCATTTTAAAGCTTAATTGACATGCATAAGCATAGCTATTATGAAAGGGCTACAATTTAATAAATAGGTTTTATTGCTCTGTTGTTATTAAATATTAAAATATTAAAATATTAAAAAAAAATTGTAGTACACAAATTATTATTATTATTCTTATTATTATTTAGCTAATTCGGTTTACAATAATTCTTGTACAACAGCTGTAAAGTAAGGTTTATACAATATTTATAAAGACTAACTAAATAATATAATATCATGCAGAAATATCTTCTAATATTGACGTATTGATAATTACTGGTTTTGTAAACGTAAATGTATATATATATATATATATATATATATATATATATATATATATATATATATATATATATATATATATATATATATATATATATATCCGGTGTCGTAAAGTAAGGAATAAATTTAATATCTTTTAAAGCACAATTTTTTTCAAAAATCGCTCGGACCCGTCGATTTTATATTTTTTCGGGGCATATTTTGCGAAAAAAAAATTTTATACAGGGTGTCTCAAAAAAGATTTGCCAAAATTTTTTTTTTTTCAAATTGCAACACTATTTTTTTATTGCATTTTTGGATTGCCCTTACAATTCTAAACATTTGTCATGCAGCATGTGCTATACCTAAGTCCAAGCGTTTTGGAGTTACTCGCATTCAAAATTTAAAAATTGAAAAAAATATATATAGGGTGCGATATTAAAGAAGATATCAAAGAAAGTTACTTACAAAAATTATAGGCAACTTCAATCTTCACATTATAAAATTATTTTCATATTTTCAGGGTGTTACATATTACCAGGGTGAACTAACTATACTTTTTTTTTAAATGGGACACCCTATATAATATTTTAAATTTAGATTAAGCTCATCTCCCTCATACTTCCAATAGAGGGTTTCATTACGTTATACAGGGTATTTCAAAGGTTATGGTCAATTGTACACGAAAATCATTCTCATTTCAACGTCCTGTACACTCTAGACAGAACAACCTAACAATAATTTGTTCCAGGCATAACTTTTTGACATTGGTACAGTGTTACGAGAAGGGGCAATTTCTTTATTATTGCACCAATTGAATATAGAGCGTGCCAAAACACGAACACATGATTTTGGCAATTTTTTCAGATTAATCACCCAGTATTTTATTTTAAAAAGTGAAAATACACTTTATGTTCTTTCATTTTTATTAAGCACTTCCTATAGCTAAAATCGTTAATTTCTGAGATATTTTCAATTTAATAACAGAAAGAGATTTTTTTAAATTTCTTTTATAACGTGAACAAATAAAAGTATGACAAATTATTATAAAAAATTCAAAAAACATCAGTTATTAAGACAAAATTCTTATAAAATTAATTAAATTCATAATAAATGTTCAAAATGTCCACCGAAAACATCAATACAGCATTGCAGTCGATCTTTAAATTCTCGGCGCTGACATTTCTTAACATTTCTACATTAGTACTCTGGAATACTTCTCGTATTCTATTCTTCATATCATCTGGTGTGGTTTTAGGTATTTGATACACACGGTTTTTGACATAACCCCTCTTGAAGAAGTCAATTTTGCTTAACTCTGTTGAACGAGCTGGCCATGCAATGGGTCCTACTCTTCCCATCCATCTTCCAGGAAAATGGGTATTAAGAATTAATTTAGTGTGATGTACCGAAGCTCCATCGTGTAACAACCACATTCTTTGACGAATGTTAAGATGAACGTTTGCTAACAGTAATGGTAAATGATTTTCTGAAAATTCCAAATAAACCTTACCATCCATCGAAAAAATGTGGTCCAATTACATAATCTCCAACTACACCACCCCAAATATTCAAAGACTACCTAGTTTGACTATGAATTGCTATAAGATGGGGGTTACTTGTCGAATAATACTGGAAATTGTGTCTATGCACAGTTTCATTTTTATGAAACGTGGCTTCATCTCCAAAGAGGACAAAATCAAATAAATCCGCCTGATTGTGGATTTGTTGTTGAGCCCATTCACAAAAAGCAACCCTTCTCGGAGAGTCATCTTCAAGTAACTCTTCATGCAACTGGATATGGTGTGGATGCATCTTATTTTTACGCAGTATTCTTCGGGCGGACCAGTCTCTAATGTCATGCTGACGCGAGATTTCACGTGTACTAACATGTGGATTATGCGTAACTTCAAGTATCACGTTAAATTCACTTTTCTCGTTAAGTACAGGTTTTGTCCTTTCCTTTTTCATAAATTACTAAACCTGTACGATTAAAACGATCTACTAACCGTTCCCACGTTATTTTCTTGGGTTGTCTTCGTGCGGGATATCACTCTTTGTAAATTCTTTGTGCTAATAAATAATTTTTCATACATTCTCCCACTACCCATCCCATGTCTGTTAATTCCTCAACAGGAAAGTTCATTTCAAACAGTATTTCAGTGTTTACAAATTAATAAACACTACACAATCTCAAAGAAGTTTGTTAAATGACAAGCTACTAATTATTACTGAATAATATCTATGTCATTTGTTCACGGCCAACTTGTTATATATACTAACAGAAATTGTTAAAGAAATCTCTTTCTGTTATTAAACTGAGAATATAATTCACATGTCTCTTGGTACATTTTTGATTACTTTCATTGGTTAAAATACAAAAACAAAATCGCAGAATAGGCTATCAAATCGGTGATAATTTTATCACCGCATGTTGCCTGTCGCATTATTCTAATGAATAAAATTGTTTACTGTCAAAGTGACAAAAAGTTTCAAAGAAATAAATAATTGTATTGATTATCTTGCAACTGTAATATTTACTATCAAAGTGACAGATCGTTTAAAATTGTAAACTTTAAAAAATATGTTTTCTAGTAACGTTCATAATATTCTCTTACCAAATATAACACGTGTTATGACTAATAATCGATGATACCACTCGTTAAAACCTGTAGAGAATTGAACGAGTGCTTGGCACTTGTTCAATTTTCTACATCGATTTTAACTCGAGCTATCACCGATGATAATCATACCAGTAATTATATTATCTCCGAAAATATCTCAAAAATTAACGATTTTAGCTATAGGGAGTGCTTAATAAAAATGAAAGAACATAAAGTGTATTTTCACTTTTTAAAATAAAATACAAGGTGACTCATTTGAAAAAATTGACAAAAGCATGTGTTCGAGTTTTTGCTCGCTCTATATTCAATTGGTGCAATAATAAACAAATAGCACTTTCTCCTAACACTGTACCAATGTCAAAAAGTTATGCCTGGAAAAAATTATTGTTAGGTTGTTCTGCCTAGGGTATACAGGACGTTGAAGTGAGAATGATTTTCGTGTACAATTACCCATAACTTTTGAAATACCCTGTATAACGTAATGAAACCCTATATTAGAAGTATGGAGGAGATGAGCTTAATCTAAATTTGAAATAATATATAGGGTGTCCCATTTAAAAAAAATTATGTTTGGTTCATCCTGGTAATATGTAACACCCTATAAGTACGAAAATAATTTTATAATGTGAAGTTTGAAGTTGCCTATAATTTTTGCAAATAACTTTTTTGATATCTCCATTAATAACGGATATATCGTACCTACTTCGACGCACTAATGCCGCACCCTGTATATATATATATATATATATATATATATATATATATATATATATATATATATATATATTAGGGTTGTTATTGTTATCATTATTTTATTATTGTACTTACTGCTGTTAATATAGTATAGTATTTTAATCAATCTTACAAATTTTACTTTACAATTCAATTTCATAATAAAACTTTCCTGTGTATGTTGCCAAAACAAAATGTTGATGAATTAATAATATAAATTATATTTCAAAATCAATCAATGTTGCACTGCTTTTAGAAATCATTTGCAAAAATGATTGAAATTCGTTTTAAAAACATTTTGGTGTATTATTCTATTGAGCAACGGAAAATCGTTTAAAAAAATTTCTAAAAACACAAAAAAACACCCACACATATGATTTGGTGAATCATTCTATTCAGCAACGAAAAAACGTCTTAACCGGTTTCTTGTAACACTATAAAAGTGGATTGGTTTCACTTTTAAAACGCCACAGAAATGATTCGAATATGTTTCAGAGAATCATTCATCGGTGCAATTCTATTATATTTAAAAATATTTTCAAATAAGGTTTTTGGAAATGATTATAGGGCGGACATTTGACAGACTTGCGAAAGGAGATCAAGTTTCTGTGATGTTTATATGCTCCTAAGAATCGTTTTAAAAACGCTAGAGGCTTAAAAAGTTCTACTAGGGTTGTCTATTAATCTCTATCTGACATGAAGTTTTAAACGTCATTCTGACATAGATTATTGTTTTTGTTTCTATGATGTTGTAAATTTAATTTTAATCATAAAATTTTGGGTGAGAAATACTCGTTATGATTAAAATTATTTTATTTGGCATCTAGATGTCTATTAACCTCTGTCTGACAAGCTTTAAATGTCTGTTCGACATAGATTATTGTTTTTGTTTTTACAACGTTGCCTAACTTACTATAAAAGAGGTTGCATAATTATCCTAAAAAATATTAAATTATTTGTTTTGTTTTAATTTCCATTTTGTAGTTTAGAAGGTCGTGTGGTGTTCTATCAATGAGGATTAAGGTTAATCATCATTGTGTTCCACCAGATATTTTACTGATTGGTTTTAGAACTTTGATTATAAATTTTTCCAAATACCCATTTATTTACTTGACCACCCAGTATATATATAAAAATATCTGGCTAGAAATAAACTGTTGTAAGGTGTTTATAAACGTATTTACAAATTCTCCATTTGCAAAAATCTATAAATTTCTAAACAACAGTAGTAAAATATATTTAAACACTCTGTACACTAATTTTTTGTACATTTCATTATAACAGACCAATTGAATTTAATGGTCTACCCTTTCATACTCCTGATCATGTCCAAAACATCTTAATTTCTGAAATTTTCATCAAGTTTCTATTGTTCTATACGTATATGTACAAATAAATTCGAAAAAAATGTGTGAAACTATAATAAAATTTATTTTAAACGAAAACTACTCTACTTATGTGATCATGCATAACAAAGTGAAAAGACTATTAAAATACTGTTTAGGCTGATTTATTTGGAGTTGTTTAACACATTGTACTTCAAATAAAAAATGTTGAAAATGTGTAAAAATATAACAACTCAACACTTTTTTTTTATGTGGTCATGGATAAGAAAGTGAAAAGAATACTAAAACACTCTGTTTAGATTTATTAAAAAATTTATTTGGAGTAGTTAACATAAATAAATATAATTTTACTATTACTAAACATATCAGATCATAATATTTGTGATTAAATTAAAATTATATACAATGTTGCAAAAACAAATTTACATTACATATATTAAAAATATTATTAGAAAGTTGTAATTGAGTAACATTGCATACATCAAACATGCATACATACACACTATTCTGATATAGTATAAAACTTTATACCAAATATAATCATCTGCTTGAACAAGTAGGTATATAATTATTATGAAATACTGAGCATCATAAAAAATTCAAAAACGAATACACACATTGTACAAAACTATTAATGTAAAATGAACATTTTCCAACGATTGGACGTATAATATATCTTACAAATGCACTCTAGGCCCCTGTGTCTTAACAGCAATATTTCAACTAACCCATCTTGATTTTTGCAAATCTATTTGTCCTTCTAATGTTTTTGCAAGGTAAATCACAAACAATTGAGATAACGCTATACCTAAAGCCACACCGGCAATAAAATATAAATTTCTTTCAGTCCAAGATCTAACAATTTCAATACAACCCGATGTCCAAACTTTTTTACTTGCTTCAGCAACCTTTAACAAACAAATTAGAAATTAAAGCATTACAAAAGTATTAACTTACTGAAAGTGTTTGAACACCATAACCGCACATGATATTAACAAGGCCAGAACTAATACTAGTTGCATTCATGCAGCAAGAATATGGTACACCACAACGTTCACCACTCGGGGATGAGCAGTTAAAGTACTCATTTTTAGCCCAATCCTTATATCCCTCGGAACTAAGACCACAGCAGCGAAACTAAAATGGTAATTATTAACAAAGAGCTATAGTTTACAGACCTTACTTCTTGTTGAGCAAAATCTACAAAATTTTGTAAGTCAGGATCATCTCGATATGTATGAATAATTTTATCAGTAAAATTTTCTTCCAACATGGCTTGCATTGTGTGCGGAAATACAAAACCAATTATCGCAACTGCCATTTCTAATAAGAAGAAAATAAGCAAACACAAAGAGTACTGAAATTAGACAATGAGTAATTATTGATGTGTTCAGTGATAATTACAAATTTAAGAAGACACGTATTTTCACGTAGTGCTCCAACACACCCTGCAAAACTAACTATAAAGACGACACCTCCCATCATCACCATTACTAATGATATATTTAAAATAACGTCATAAACTGTTTCTAGTTTTACCCATCCTGTTAATTGCCATTTATCGACAAATGCGTACAAACCAATACCTATTAGTAAACCACCAAATAGCTACAATAAAAATAATTTTAGTACAGTAAGTTTAGTAATTGATACGGAATCTACCCAGAATATAAAATTCAATATAAATATCAGATATTTAACGCAGGAACTGACGTAACTAAAATTACTGTGGTGAGGTCGACGGCGATGCATTTTTCAAGAATTATTTTATTGGCACAAGACTAAATGTGAAGGTCTATATATATAAACTAAGAACTAATTAGTACAACTATTTATTTTTATATTAATTAGTCATTTAAAATGACTAAAATGCACTTTTAGAATATAGTAACGATTACATTAGTATTTATAAAAACACTTTGTGTCTGCAATCTGCACCTTTATTTTTATTTATGACCAAATTTAAGTTGTCATAACAAAGAAAATTGCCAACTTTAAGACAATACCCTCCCAGTGTAACCAACCTTTACAGCAAATTTGAACATTTAAATACAGTGGAGTTCACATTTTTTTACACTTAGAAAGGTGATAATCTGGCACAGACCATAAACCAATGGCGTATCCACAAGGTATCTCAATTGGTATAGTGGGATAGGCGTATCGTATGGGTTTAATTATTGTTATTCCCAATTCATATTTGACTCGTGACTCGTTCATTGTATCAGTAATAAGTTAAAATAATTTACAATGCCTGTTAACGAAATAATAATGTATTATTACCAGTGGTGGGAAGATACTTCTACAAAAGCATCTTAAGATAAGATAAGAAATTAGACTGAAATAAGTATCTTTTTGAAGGTAAGATACCTATTTTAAAACAATGCCTCAGTAAGATACTAAATCCCAATGTAAAGTATCGAAGATACTATGAAGATACCTACTAAAAAACTACATTTTTTTTAAATTTATATATTTAAGGATCCTTTCAATAAAATACAATCGATGGATATGTATTTATTTGTGATGCACAACTTGCACTTTACTTTAAACTTAGAGTTCGTAGAAAAGTCCTTTTCAGAAATATAAAAATAGTTTGATAAATACACCCACGGTAAAAAAAATGTCTCTTCCATTGTTAAGTTAACAAGACAGAAGGCCTCCGTATTCTTAAAATAATAAATAATTACTTCTTTACTCACCTAAATTAGTAAAGAAACTGTGCGTCAACTTCCGAAAAACGTTTTAAAGTAAATTACATCACAGTATATATTCCTGTGATTGGTTGAATCATCAATCAGTTGAATGAAATCTGACCAATGGGGTAAAGTAACTATTGACTTTAACACTAAAGTCAATGGTATAACATTGTACTGCTTATTATTTAACTATAGGTACTATATTGAAATCATTTTGTTAAAATTCGCAAAAAGGTGAATCATCACCGTTTTATATCGCTTTCCTGTAATCTGCTTAATGGCGTTTATTTTTACACAGTAGCCAATTTTTACATACTTGGAACGAAGTTTTAAAAGGGATGTGAACCCATTATTTTATTAAGAACTTTAGTTTTTTCCTTTTTGATTGTGTAAGAACGTGAATTTTTTTGCGAACTTTTCCTAATTACAACGTTTTTCTACAATTACATAAGTTTTCAATATTCATATTTTTTATATATAAATATTCATTTTGTGTCCCTAAAAACTAAACACTATTGTAAAGATGGACATAGATAATAAAATAAATAACGGGAAATTGAATTATTGCATGACAATATAAGTACATTGCTGGTATTTATTATGACAGCCTTGCAGCGGCTTTGTTAAAATCTCAAAGATATACATCTTGTAATTTTAATCTCTTTGCGGAATCTGTATTAGATATTCAATTTTATTACAGACTAAAGGTGTTATGTACTTCCTACTATAACAGGTATTTACTATTTACCTGATTAAATTGTAGTGGGTATACATTGCTTGTATTATTAAAATTTATAAACGAATATGTTTTCAACATTCGGTACCTTAGAAGTATGATTTATTTGACTCAGACATTACGTGGCACAGGATTTCGTTCCGTCCTTAAGACATACACCATTTTATTAACTTCCTAATTCAAAGTTACTGGAGGTTCAGAACACACGTGGCTGGGGCAAGGAAGAAAGCAAAATTATGACACAAAATCATGTTGCTGATTTGTAAAAATGAAACAATGCAACAAAGTCCCCCCTACATTGAAAATTCATTTAGAGTTGTGGTAAAAGAAAAGCACCAAATTTACTTCCAAACTATGTAATCATCTAAGAGCTCAGAATTACAAATAAGTGCGGTTGCTACTACATTCTAAAACATGCTTTTTAAAGAATCAAAACATTGAGTTTGTATGCAATTAAGCATAATCTTACTTTTTAATGTAATAATAAAATTATTTCTCGTCAAAGCACTTTAGTTTATGTGCAGAATAATATAAATTTGCTGTAGTGTCAATCTACAATTTTCATTTGTTGAACTCAAAGTTCCTTTCTTTGTAGATTATTCATAGGGAATCTATAATAAAACATAAATCATCAATTATAATAATATTAAATAAGTCGTATTGTATTTTAAAATTAATATAGTAAACAAGGTAAAAAAAAATGCTACAGACGCCACTGGACGCCAATGGTTCAATGGGAGCCTTTGAAGCAAATTATTTAACTAACAGGATCAGAAGATGCTATTCAAACCGTCAGCAATATTTGTTTCGGTCTTCTTCCAGCTGATATTAGCGAAATCAAACGGATTAACGATGTTAGAACGGAAATATGTTAATTATCAGTCACACTATAATTTATTCCACTCGTTACCTGTGAAATGAGATTCCGGAGTGATTTCTGTCACTACGACTCTTGCAACCATAAGCAGAACAAACCACCATTCTTCTGTGATAATAATATCGCGGCTTTCGTTCAATTTTAACGCACAAGCACATAAAATAAGCTTGGTGACACCACCGATGTTTGGCACCAGAAAATGGCGTCGGCTAGAATTATTACCACACTTTACTGCGATTGTCCGAATATCGTGTTACGCGTCCCCACTCTTACCTTGTCTAAGTTTTTACATATTAATACTTATTTATGTATTATGGACCGCAACATGTAAGAGCCTGAGCGGTTAGGCGAAGGCTCAAGTTGTTTGAATTTTATATCTTGATGTTATCAAAACTCGTCTTGTACAAATAATCCACCAAATAATTTGTATTCGTTGTAGAGAAAATAGTTACTCTTAATGTGAGTAAAATAACAAAACAGTAATCTGTATACATACATTCGTGTTGCCATAGCATTTAAGTCAATAAGACTGGAACTTAGACAAGGAAACCTAATCTAAGGATTGGAATAGGTAATCGCCATCTTTATCTAATTACTAACTAAATGTGAATTCTGAAAACAAGAAATAAGACATTTACTTTACCGGCCGCGGGCGTTGAAGTAATTTGCGGGCGCTAAAGTAGCATTTACTTACGCTCGCTAATGGATTCATAAAATGTACTTTATAAAATAAATTAAAACTTCATCTCTTTTATGAATTTAATTTTTGTAGAATACCTTGCTTCTTTCCAATTCCAAGAATACTCAGTCTGTATAATGGCGCCAACTTTAATTAATTTCAAGGTGGGCCCAATCTAATAATTGATTATCCTTGTAGTTGCAATTGCAAAACTAGTACTATAACGGAGTAACGTCATTGTTATCAAGCGCAAAAGCGTTTTCAAGCTATGTAACAGCAGTTATCTACTTTCCAATGAATTATACACCGAGGGTACTAGTAGTCATATTATGCCAGTTTTCAAACAGTTCAAGATCAGTCACCATCTGATGGCGACTTTATTGATCCACGATATTTCATCCAATCCCCACCACTTCACGAATAACTTATTATTCTTGAAGCGAAGTACTTTTTCTACCAGGTACACGTCAGGATACTTTGCTTTCTGTAATTCGTGTTCATAAAACCCTCCTTGTACAGGTGTTCCTTCTACGTCTTTCAACATGTACGTAATGAGATTAGTAATGCGAACTTTCACAATCTTAAATACTTTACTATTCTAATTGGGTGCGTATCCTTTAATAAAAGTACTTTTAAATCTGCTGATTCGTACGATGTCGTCACCACAATATAGATTCTTATCGAATGTTTTTATGTATGTGTAAGACTCTATCTTCATCTGTTTATCGACATCATTTGGCTTCATTCCGGTAGTTGCATGCTTACAGATATTATAGTCCGTTACAGTACCAATTATATCAATCCATTTGCATTTACCTTGTAGGCTAAACGTTTTATATAGAGCACGCTTAATGGTTCTGATAACACGTTCCGCATTTGCAACCTTGTGTGCTATAGGTAGAGTAATGATTGACTCTATACCGCTGCATTGGTGCAGTAAAATACTCATTATATAATTCTTTTCCTGCATCTGACTACAAATTGTATTACATTCGGTGGTTTCCAAAGGTCATCAAAACCTTTAATTATTGCTCGTCTTCGTTTAAAATGTTATCGTGCAGGTTTGTGCAATTCGTTGACGAGTTATAATTTAGACACTAGAAAAGGTTTGTGAACCGCTTGTAGACAAAATCAAGATATCCTTTACTTATAGTATCACCATCTTCTGCTAGGTCTGCCAACTGTGCCAAACGATTTCCATCCAAATTGAAGCTTGTTGATAAATAGTATTGCTTATTGATGACATCTGGAAGATCTATGGGATTGGCAACTTCTTTAAAAAATGGAAGCTGCGCGTGCGTGTACGTGTGCGCGTGCGTGCGTGCGTGGATGTGTGTCAGCTTTCTGTAAACCTTAAAAGATAGCGAGTTATTGGTTTAGACATTAGTATGTCAAGAAATGGTAAACTGCCATTAGTTTTCTTTTCCATGGTAAACTGGATGCTAGGATATATACCATTTATAAACATTAAAAATTGGTGTAGTGCATCTTCTCGATGCTTCCAAATAACAAATGTGTCATCTACATATCTATACCAAACTAAAGGTTTCTTTAGGTGCATCTTGTAACGCTGTTTCAAAATTTTCCATGTAAAAATTAGCTATAACAGGGCTAAGAGGGCTATCCATTGCTGCATCATCAAGCTATTCACAGAATTTATTATTCCACTGAAAATAAGCCAGTGCTGAAAAAGAATGGTTAAATCCTTTGGAAAAATATGAGTAATATATTCAATAATTTCTTTTAGAGGAACTTTTATAAAAATGAAACAACATCAAAATTGATCATTATATCATTTTGTTCAATTTTGAAACTACGTATTTTTTCAATGAAATTTGCAGAATTTAATGGGGTGTTTTACCTATATGAGGTTGTAACAGAAATGTAAGATGTTTTGCAAGATTATATACAAGAGAACCAATTTCACTAACAATAGGTATTAAAGAAACATTGGATTTATGGATTTTTTGTAGACGCATAGTTTTGGCGAAAGAGCTTCAGAGTTAGTTACTTTTTTATTTTTTCAAAACTAGATAATTTAATAAGTTCTTCAGTTTTCAAAAGAAGCAATTTTTTTGTACGATCTTTTGGTAGTTCACGATAAGTCTAGGATTTCAACAGTTGTTTTTCGTTAATGTTATAGTCGTTCGTATTTAATATAAACGTTTCATTACCTTTATCTCATTGTGATATTATATTTTCATTACATTTACATAAGATCAAATAAAACACGGCGCTGACGAAAGTATAAGTTGCTCCTTGGAGGTTTTACTTTACGTAATATGTTAACGGTTTATATCTAATCTCATTCGCAGCATCAAATCGTAACGATTTAATAGAATTCTCAATATTGGAAATTATATCTTCAAAAGGTATTTTTCTTGGTGTTAGCGCAAAACTTCCGTCCTTAGAAAGCGCTTCAATAACATCATCTGTTTAATAGATGCAATGTGAATCAATTTTATCCAAATCCGCTCTATTTAATATAGATGAAATGTCTAAATGTAAAAATAGAAGATCTCTGTCAGATGAATATAAATATTTAACAAAATCGCTATAAGGTAATGGATATTCACTTAAAGATATTAATAGTGTTACTACACCTGCTGGATATAACCATAAAGAAAAAACAGTACTTAATGTTGGTACTGATTTTCTTCCGTTTATAACTAATGTTACAGATAGAAATTGAAAAGAATCAAATTAATCATGGTATTAGAACTTTTTAAACCTACAAGAACAATTAAAGGATATTTAAGGTCACTTAAGGATGTTTCAAACCCATTATCATCTTCTGGAGTGTATAAGGTATCTTGGTAAAAAGTCTACATTGAAACCACAAAACGTAGCTTTGATACAAGCCGTAAAGAACATATGATATTAGGTCAACAAGAGAAGTCTGCGGTAGCCGAACATGCTTTAAATAATTTAAATCATGACATTCAATTTGATAATATAAAAATTGCAAAACATACTTATTATTATGTTCGTTTAGAACGTGAAACTATTCAGATATATAAACATCCTAATAACTTCAATAAGCAAGAAGTAAGGAAAAGGAAAGGAAAGCAACGTGTTTCATTCCCTCCCCCAAGGGAAGATCGGGCTGCTCGTGCTTTCCGTGCTCCTTGAGACACAGCCAGGAATTCCCAGAAAACATGTAGATTAGGATTCTAACAGAGAAGATGCTATTCCAGCATTCGCCTAAATAGCCGCACATGACGTATACGTAGTGATCATGCCGCTAGATGTGTATGAGGAAAACCACCTGAGATAACCTCATACAAGGGAGACGGTAACCGGGATCGAACCCATTGTCTCTCGAATGCTGAGCAGACTGTGTTACCACAGAACCAACCAGCTTGGTATAGTCAAGAAGATAATCTCCGTATAAATAGGTTTTGGCATCTTATAATTTAAAAAAAGGCACAATGGTACGTCCTAATTTTAATTTGAGCTTTTTGCTGTTTTTTCCTGGGTCTTAAAGTAAATGCTTTACCAATTATATATTAAGTTACCACAGCACTATAATAATTTTTAACATATGTAGTTGAAATTAAAATAAAAAATTATATTAAACGCACTACATTGTGTTTTTACTGTAAAGTGACAATTACAATTATTTAAAAAAACTCTTTCTTTGTTAAATTTGAATAGATCTTTAATTGACTTCTCAAGTTTTTATTCCTGAATGCTTTATCAATTGTAAATTAAACTTTTTTATAACTTTACACTTACATCATAATTTGAATAAATTTGCTCTTTGATTATGACATTTTTCACTGTTAGCCTTCGACCGTTAGAGGGTGTTCTGATTTGTTAGATTAACAATATTTAATTTATTAACGATAAATATAAACATAAAGATACACAACTTAAACCCATTAATTATATGTAATAATGGTGAAAGTTTACATTTTCATAATCAATAACTTATTAAGTAACCCCATACAATAATGTTTGTTCTGATCTCTTAACACATAGTCTTTATCGGTTTACGTTTAAAACTGCTGCATGCCGAATTCAGTAGCTTATGTATAAAGCTTTGTGACATTATCAATTTAAACAGTTGATAACGCTCTTAATTAGCTTAATTAGTGGTATATTTTTGTAGCGAAAATTTGTATCGCTAGAAAAATAGAACTTTATAGGATATCTACCCGAGATATCTATAAATGTGGATAAATAAACTGGACAAAATATATAAGAAAAATAAGCAACAAGTTCATGCCACTATTAGATGTGGAGGGCTAGGCAACATAAGTATGATCATCCATATTGCACATGTTCTGCTCAGAATCTTATGATTGATGAGAAGAACACAACTCTTACAAAATAACACAGTGGAGCGAATGGATAAGTGATAAACGAAAAAACTAATGCAAAAATTCAATTTAATGCAAAAATACACAATAAGGTATCTACAGTACCTACTAAAAAAAGGCAGAAAATATGTTATAGCACAGTAAGAACAAAGAGAAAGACAAAAATCGTACCAATAAACTTAGTACCAATTACCGAAAGAAGTCACTAATGCAAGAACTTCTAAAATATTTACATCAAGACTAAATATCTAGTGTGGAACAACAGAGGACCTTCCAACCTACGAGGACGTGGCAGGTTTAAATGTTGTTCAAGAATAATTGTTTTATTTATTTTTTGTTTAATAAAGAATAATTATTCTAGTGTCTTCCATAACTATTTGACTCAGAAATTAAAATAATGACCTATAGTTTCTGTACTTGTCGCTTTTATGCTACGAATCGCACGAGGCTCCACATTGCATTCACGTTATTCAATCAGTTTTTGTAGTATAACTTTTCTGAGAATGAAAAAAATACAATGAAATTATTCTAAAACATAAATCAAAATCAAAATCTTATCAAGTTTATTTATTTCTTTCGTGGCGTTGCCATTTTCTCAAAACTGTACAGTGCATCCCATTTTGGTTGAGACAGCCAGATATCTCAGTTGTTGAAGATAGAACCTTGCGGTTTTCGCGGTCCTGTGCCACTTTTTTGTGAAACTCAAGATGTCCTGAACGAAATTATTCGGTAACGTATTCATTGAATTGTTCAAATTGATGTCCATTTTTCCTAACACACAATTGACATAATTTCTTAATACGTCTTAATGCATTTAAAATTATGAAAGGCCGATTTTGTAAATTCTGGAAAACTGCCTCTGTTGTTGCACGAAGTTCTTCAATATTATTGTGCCTTTTACCGTATATTTTATTTTTCAAAAAACCCCAGAAAAAAGTCCAACACTGACAAATCAGGTAACCTTGGAGGCCACCGAATGGGTCTATTTGTTCCAATCCAATGGTCCTAGAAAGTTTCTTCTAATAACGGCACAATCAACCTCGAATTGTGGGCAGGGGCACCCTCTTGTTGGAAGTAAATGGCATTAAGATAGGCGAGGGGAACATTCTCCAGGAATTCTGGTATTACTTCTTCTAAAATTGTCAAGTACCTATTCGCGTTGAGAGCCCCTTCAAAAATGCGGTATTTTATTGATGTCCCCAATAAGAAACAGGCTACATTAAAACCGAATCGACTCTGTTGTTGTTGCTCAAAAATTAGGTGTTGGTTTTCATCATACCAGTGCCTTGTATTTTGCCTGTTAAATAAACCGGCACTGCTTATATGGGCTTCGTCTGACCATATGACTTTACTCGCAAAATTATTGTCCCTTCGAGTTTGGTTCAAAAACCAATTACAGAAATTCACACGCCTCGCTGCATCACCAGGGTATAAATGCTGGACAATATTCACTTTGTAGGGTTTCAATTTGTGTTTTTTTTTAAATCCTTTGTACCCGTAATCGGGGAACGCCAGTGTCATTTTCTAACTTTGTACAAGAAGTCTGAGGAGAGACACGGACGCTGGCTAAGACATTTATTTCATCCACTTCATTATTTTCCTTGTTATACGTCTTGGATCGGGGTTTAGAATACGCACCATAATTTAGTAGATTATTCTTTAGTCGAAATACCGTTGCTCGACTAGGTTGACGCCTCTCTGGATATCTAACGTTTTAAAAACAATATGTCATATAATGTTTTATTGTAAATTACTAGTACCTGTTAAAATATAGTTCTAATGCTTCGTCAACATTTTCATGGCATTGATTGAAACATTGTATATCATACTTTTCGTTGTTCTGAAAAAATCTGTCAGCCATTAGAAAATTTCAGAAATTAACAAAATCGCCAAACACAAACACAATAAAACGCATCAAAATTTATCATGATGACAGCAGATGTGTTAATTTCTCCACAGTCACTTGATAAAACAATGCTCCAAAAGTCAACAACAGTGTTTGTAGCATCCATGACCTACAATAAAAAAATCACAAATAATAATCCCTGTAGTAAAACTTTGAAATCCATGGCACTCTATCAAAATTCAATGTTTTAGTAATTTTGGAGCATTTTTTAAAACTTCATGTTTATATATTATATATTACTTCGAAGGAAAAAAAATAAGTAATTTAATGAGATAATAAAATACAGGGTGTTGCATTGAAAAAATCATAAGTTTGAGTCTTATCTCCATAACGATACCCCGAAAAAAAAATTGAGTGCGCCCCTGGATTCTACGTGAAATTCTCTATGGGACAAGTTTTCAATTTGACATTATCGCTGAGAAACTTCTTAGATATGGAGGGGATCCAAAAAGTGTGGATTTTTAAAAACACCCTGTAATTTATAAACGAAAGAAGTTAGGCAAAATCCGTTTAGGCCATCTTGAGTTTCACAAAAAAGTGGCACAGCACCGCGGAAACCGCAAGGTTCTATCTTCAACAACAACCGAGATCTCTGGCTGTCTCAACCAAAATGGGATGCACTGTACATGCAGCAGTTGCCGCCTTTTTAATACTGACGGCAGAGTAATTTTTGCGAATAGTTGAAAAGAAGACATTATCCATATCAAGAAAATAATTCGGCCTCACGTTATGTTCTCTTGACTATCGGTACTATAACTAACACGTGTACGTCGTCTCCTATGAATATTTCATTTTCGAATTCCTGAGTGTTGACAATTTTGAAACGTACAAAAGGGTAAGTTAGATCTTCTGACAAACGCAATGAAACAACTTAAAACGCAAAAATTCTATGATTAAAGTGTGATTAATCCATTTGATACTGTACAGGGCCACTTTCGATGGTTTTACAGGGTATCTCGGTTATCTGAAGAGATGAAAAGTTGCGGTTTTCACGTCACTGTGCCACTTTTTGGTAAAAAAAATGATGGTGCAAATAGATTTTGCCTAGCATTATTTGTTTCTTGATTTCCATGGAAACCAAGAAAGTTTCCAAATCTATCTTAATTAAAAGGGATAAAATAAAAATTCGATTTTCTTGAATAAATAAAATTTGCCATAAAAATTATATATATATATATATATATATATATATATATATATACATATTTGAAAGACTACACAAAAGCATTTGATTTCAATTAGAATATATAGGGTGTTCGATTAAAAAAGCATAAGTTTGTGGTATAGCTCAAAAACCACAATCATTAGAAATAATCTAGCTACGCCATAGAATTATACGTAAAAACATCTATAAGCAACAGTTTTTACTTTAAAAAAATTAATAAATAAGTGAGTAACCAGGGGGGTCACAAATGTGCAATTTTTCGCAATCGCCCTGTAACTCAGAAACAAATACAGGCATAAAAGTACTCCGCGGTAAGGGGAAGGAGAGGGAGAAATTTCATTTAAATTAGATACAAAATTATGAGTTTTTATGCTCTCTAGTCTAACGGACAAATGTTATGGTTGTTTATAGTAAGTTTTGAGGCGCCCATGTCATAATGCAATAGTGTCAAAAATAGCTATTTATTAAAAAATAAGTTTCACAAGACAAGTCTTGAAGCACGAATTCAATTTTAAAAAACCAGTAGCGTAGCCATCAGTTTTTTAAAGAGTAAGTTCTTCAAGTTCTTATGAAACACGTTTTTTATGCTATTTTTTGTAATTTGCCCTTTTTATGTCGTTTTTATACAAACATTTTTACTTTAGTTGATTTAGGGATTATTGTGGCGGTTGGTAATGTCTTAATTTTAAAAATAAAAATTGTATCTGGTCGCCTTTTGATTTATCCAAATTCTGTCACAAAACACGAAAATGGAAGATAATCAAGATAATAGTGCCAAAAATACGATCTCGAATTTGCTCACATCAAAGTTTTCCCCTGGACGCAACCTGTTTTGTAAGAGTGGCAATTACGGATCAAGCTTTTCTAACCTAAACATTTTCGTAAAATGTTCCATGAATTAATCGCTATAATGAGATCGGAGATGATAACGTCGCGTTTCTTAAACTTGTAATTATACCCATTTGTAGTTACGTCATCTAGGTAAGAAAAAACGTATGGCGTAGATATTGTTGCCAATCAATACTAGATTTGAAAATGAATAGTCTGTTATGTATTTTTATACGTTCAGAAATTAATAAATGATAATTTAGCAGCATATTATATTTTTCAGAAATGGACCATATTTCCTTATTACAAATCCTAAAGAAAACTATCTCTTTTCTTTATAGCAACCATTTCTTTATAGTAACCATTTCATTATAAAGAATTATTAATTATTTATTGGAATAAATATTAAACATACGACTATTAACGTTAGAAAAACTTATGCTTGTACAATGTTTTAACTGTAAATCATTAAATGGTAGTGATGATTTTGATTAAACCTCCTGATGAACTCATCTATTTGACGTATAAAATGATGAATCGCTACATCCAGGAGCCAACTGTAATTCAGTACGTTCTAGGACAACATCTGATGGATTCTGTACTGCTGGGCGATGATGCTGATTAAAAAATGACTTTCGAAGTTGCTATTTTATGGTTAATGCTTTCTTCTATATGTTCTTCTGGAGTCGTGTTTGATCGCCACCCTCCATGGTTTTTGAGCCTCCTGGTATCAGCTCCACCTTCAGCAAGAAAAGTAGTTGACGTTCGACGTAGACAGTGTTCAGTGTAACTGTCTGGGTTGGGTAATTTGAAATAATGGGCAATTTTCTTCGGTATCTTGTAGAAACTGTGGATCTCCACAGGTTGTACTGTACGTACGTCAGGAGGTTCTGTCAAAGATTTTGACACATCACCCTGCGATAGAATTTTTGATTTTTTTGCTTCATATCCCTCAGTTTGGTGCTTGAAATATAACTGTAACTTCCCATAATAAACTAGCAACAGCTTCAAGCGCTAATGCCCATATTTCCAGATGATTTTCATTATTTATTTCAATTTCACACGATAACACTTGACAAATTTTTTTTTACCTATTTTTTAGTTGCTGCAATGATGGAAACGGCAATTTGATTCTCGAGCTTGACATGATGAATCGCTACATGCAGAAGCCAACTGTAATTTAGTACGTTCTAATCTAGGACAACATCTGATGGATTCTGGCATCCACTGCTGGGCGATGATGGCTGATTGAAAATCATTTTCGAAGTCGCCATTTTATTGTTAATGCTTTCTTCTATATATCCTTCTAGAGTCGTGTTTGACCGCCATCCTCCATGATTTTTGAGCCTCCTGTATCCGCTCCACTCTCAGCAAGGCAAGTAGTTGACGTTCGACGTAGACAGCGTCCAGTGTAACCGTCTGGGTTGGGTAATTTCAAATAATGGGCAACTTTCTTCGGCATCTTGTAGAAACTGTGGATCCCCACAGATTGCAATGTACATTTATTATCTTGAGTAATTGATATGTGTTGGACGGAAACTTACATATCTACTGTACAACTCAATCTTATTAATTCCTCTCATTTCCGGTGAATATACGCTTCTTCCTTGTCTTAGTGCTATGGAGGGTGACAACCAAAACAGAGCCGATATACTCGATATCCTTCTCCTTTAACTTTCTTAGCTCCTCACTACGACATGTCCCATACAGACCGAAAATTAACGCCACTTTTATCACAAGAAAAGTATCGTCAGGAGCTTCTGTCAAAGATTTCGTCACATCATCCTACGATAGAATTTTTGATTTTTTGCTTCATATTCCTCATTTTAAATATAACTGCAACTTACCATAATTCGATATATCGACGTTTTCTTTCACTCTCAACGTACTTTTCAACATGAAATATGTCGACCACAGCATGGAAAATTTCAGTCTTTCAGCCTGCAATCTAATATAAAGATTAAACTTAATATAAATAAATAAATGTGTTCAGGGAAACTTCCTTTTCATGAAAAAAACAAGTACAACTTCTTTGTCGACGTCCCTTACATTCTTCGAAGTCCTTCAAGAATTGAAAATATTGTAGGTCTTCTCATATTTATCTCGTGATATCAAGGGTAATAAACTACCAACAGCTTTAAACGCTAATGCCGATATTTCAGGATGCTTTTCATTATTTATTTTCACGCGATAACACTTGTCAAAATTTTTGTTTACGTATTTTTGTTTAGTTGCTGCAATTGATGGAAACGGTAATTTGATTCTCGCGCTTTGTTGCGTCCACGCAGTCCGGCTTAGTATTCGTTTTTAGTAGTAGTTTTTTGTTGCGTTCAAAATTCAATATTTTCGTATTTATTATCAATCTTTTTTTATTATATTATCAATTTTCAATGGTATGGCATTTAATATTACCTCTTTTGGTTATCTGCGCATGTGTGGTTCGCCTTTAGGACACACTTGTTCGCGTGGACGTTATTATAAACACTAAAGATATAATCGCTAGCGAGTACGTTAGTTTATGTAGCGTTACTTAAAAAATTTAGAAATAAATTTCGTAGATATCACGGCACATTTTTACGCATTTCGTTGTGGTGTCCTTTACAGTGTTATGGATAATTATTAGTATGACAGCTTTAGTGTGAGCTTAATTACGCGTACCCGGGCGCGTGGCTGGCCAACGAAAAAAACGTAAGGTGATTCGCGGTATATTGTTCACTAAAGGTAAGTCCATAAGACGACCGTTGTGTTTAAAATAACTGCCTAGGTCCATTTTTAAATCTTTCCATGTTGAGTTTTCAAAGGTTTTTCTGTAATTTTGCATGAATAAAAATTAATTTAAAAATCGTGTGTATAAACAAAAAAAGAAACACGCTTGTCATGTATTTTTTAAATAATTTCTTATGAAATGTAAATCATTTCCATTTAGTGCCAGAAAAAATGTTATGTATTATTCTTAAAGAAAAGTAGTTTCTTCTTTACTGATCGCGTTTCGAACCTCAGAAAGATCGCGATTCGTAAAGAAAAACAATAATTTTCTTTACTTATAGTATAAATAACTATTTTTTGATTGACAGTGACGGATACTTCACATAACCAGATATATAAAAAATGAATAATCACCGACACCAACTTTTCCTAAAAATTTTTTGTCACCGTTGTTTGGAATATACTAAACAAAGATAAACAAAAATGACGTCATTTTAAATGAGTATAATTCCAAGTATATTAAAGAACCAAAATGGAAGCAAATTCCAAAAAATTTCTTTATTCACGTGTATCATACAATATTTTTTTCACTTTCTTTGACGTTTCAGTTAAAAGCATGGTGGTCTTAAATGTGGTATTTAGTGTTGTAAAAGAACTGTATTAGGTTCTCACTTAGGTACTGTTTGTAAGGATTTACTATGTTTTTTTAATCAAAAATCGGAGCATATCATTAATTTTTTTGAATTTTCTTTGTTCTTGTTCAATAAAAGTATTAGAAAAAAATCTACCTATTTTATTATAACAAAATGAAGTAATACATTCGTACCAAAGTAATAAGTTTGCTACAAAGTATTAATATATCATTAGTTTCAGTCAGTTGAATTTGATGGAGCAAAGTTACCTGCCCAATTGGTTGTTTTTACTTAAATAAATTGAAATGTTTAAAAATATTTTTTTTTCAAAATTTTTACAAAAACCTGTTTTACGAACTTGTCCCCACCATTTGTTACAGTTTTAAAATTTTATCTAATTTATTTCGATTTTTTCAATCCATTTTGTTTAAAATCTTTCTAAAAGTGGAGCCAAGTAACCCCACTTTACGGTACTCATTGTGTATACCGCTTTGTCACAATCGGTTAGTTTTGATAGCGGTATTATAGTTAGTGAGGACGTGCACGTGCACGTTGTGCTAACAGGGATTCCTAATCAAACCCAGAACAATGTATACCTTCTTACACCAGGAAGGGGGTCAAACGTGATATACAGTGTGTCCGAGATTCAGCATGCTATATTCGTTAATATTGAAGATAGAATGTCGGTTAAATGGGGAAAGTTTTAGAGAATTTTATGGCTATCATCATGGTAAAGTCAGATTTGAAGAAACTTTTTTTGTTTTTGAAATAATTGAAGAAAACAAAATTGTGCATTTTCTACTACCCCTGTAGCTCTTTTATTTGAAGTCTGACAACATTTTGATTTGTACATTATTATGACACTTTTAAAAGACAATATTGTTTTTCATATGGACGCCATCTTGGATTTTTACATTATCGAATAGTATTTTTATCACCTTTTCAGCGATGTATCACATGATACGAGAATTTACTTCAACTATCAAAAATTTAAAAATATAAAATTGAAATAGTAGGCCTTGAGAAAGCATGGATTAAGAAATGAAAATTTATACAATTAGATTCCTAATTATTGTAATTTCTAATAACTAAAATAAAAACAAAACCGATAATAGTAACTATCATAAAACATGCTCGATATGCCCCCCTCTACACTCCACACATTTTCTACATTTTCATATTATGTAATACATTGTAGAAGAGGTGTTAAAATCCACTATTCGATAATGTAAAAATCCAAATAGCGTCCAAAAACAAAAGTTAGAAATGTATTAAATTTTGTAAGTAAAACAGATAAATTAGCAAGGGTTTAAATTTTTGATTGTTCTCGTATCATGTGATACATCGCTGAAAAGGTGATAAAAATACTATTCGATAATGTAAAAATCCAAGATGGCGTCCATATGAAAACAATAGTTAGTGTATGTATTTCAAAAACAAATGACTGTAGATAAATTTTGGTACTTTTTTTTAAAATTGTCTTTTAAAAGTGTCATAATAATGTACAAATCAAAATGTTGTCAGACTTCAAATAAAAGAGCTACAGGGGGTAGTAGAAAATGCGAAATTTTTGTTTTCTTCAATTATTTCAAAAACAAAAAAAGTTACTTCAAATCTGACTTTACCATGATGATAGCCATAAAATTCTCTAAAACTTTCCCCATTTAACCGACATTCTATCTTCAATATTAACGAATATAGCAATACATGCATGCTGAATCTCGGACACACTGTATACTTATCTACCTATTCGTATAGATATGATCCTGACTACATTTTATTTGTTCATGCTTCCTCTGGGTGCGTCACGACATTGTCTCTTTTTGGATATGGAAAAACAAAACTATGTGCCCTCTTTGAAAAAACCCTGATCTAAAGGAGGCAGCGTGTGTATTTTACAAGGCATCAGCGACAACGACACAAATCAGCAGAGCAGGAAAGAAGATTTTCATTGCACTGTATGGCGCTAGAGCGGCCACAATTCAATCAATAAAGGAGTTGAGATACTACCTAGTCGTCAAAATGTCTACTAAGGCAAAGTTAAGCTGGCAAAGATTGCCGCCAACCTTCGATGCAGCTGCTAATCACTGTTTCAGAACGTTTGTACACGTTCAGTGCTGGCTTGGAATCAGCTTAAACCCACACAAATGGGGGTGGAAACGGGGCAGCCTTGTTACAACCCCAGCCATTGCTACAATTTGTATTTTTTACCTGCAAGAAAGGGTGCACTAGGTGCATGCACTAGGAAATCTGGCTTACATTGCACAACAATGTGCAAACACTGCTCAGGAACTTATTGCTTCCATGTCCCACCTATAGATATGGAGGATAAACTTGACGGGTAAGTCGGAGAGGTTGGAAACGTAAATAATGAAGACTTCAATGGCGAGGAAGGGCTAAGTATTATATGTATTGATAATTATCTTAAATTTAAATTTTTATTTACTTTTCAGTTATCAGTATTAATTCACTCACTTCAATAACGTTATACGTACCTACTTACAATTATATTACATTAAAATACTACATCTATTTTCAGTTATAAATACTACTTCACTCACTTTAATAACCATAATCATTTCATTTTCATTTTAATTTATCATTATCACTTTTTAGTTCATGAGGAAGAAGTGGAAGAGAAAGATTGTAAAGCCGATATTTCCAGATGATGAATAACCTCAGCAAGGTTTGTTCAAACGAAGGAAAAGATTGTTATAATATGTAAATAAACATTTTACAGTAATATTTTCTTCTGATTACCTTTACAACATAAATACAGTAAAAATTATACGATAGGAAGCATCGGTCATTCATTGCGAACAAATGTAATGGGCACCATTATAGATCAAAATCGAAACCAACTCAAAGCAAATAATTGCATTTAAAGATGTATTGGCAAATTTCAACAGTTTTCAAAACTCTTTAGATTCCAAACCAGACCATATAAAAAGAACTTTGTCCCATGGATTTTGTAGAAAATTTCGTCTACTCTAATTCTTGTAAGGACACGAATTTCTGTAGGAGGCGTCGTTTTTAAGTTAAAATGAAAAAACTGTAAAAAATGCGGAAATTTTGAGGTTTTTCATCCACCAAAACTTCTCCCTAAGGTCGAAAATTTAGATTCAAACATCCACTAACATAGGAAACAATCCTAAATTATTGCTGCAATAATTGCAGTAAAGTCGGTGATTACACTGTGCAATTTATTGCATGAATTTTAGTGTTGCCAATATAAGCAATTTATGTTGGGTGCAATCCTAAAGTATGTAACTTCAAGACAGTTTATTTCCATCAATCTCCAAAGAAGTGAAATTAAATAACGTTCGATTATAATAACCGTCCTGTGGTCACGCCAAAGTTTTCATTGCAAAATGTGGACTAAAGAGGTATTTAGTAAGCTCTGTAGATTACAAAAACAAAATTAAAAGGTAGAAAGCAATTCAATGCATCATTGAAAGCTTTAAGGAAGCCGGGGTTACTGCTACCATAGACGATGTGAAAAAGAAAATACATGGACTTAAAACCCAATACTCGGGTGAAATAAAGAAAATTAAAGCATCCAAGTCGAGTGGGGCCAGGGAAAATGATGTTCATAAACCAACCCTTTGGTGCTTTGATTTACTTGGTTTTTTAAACAACACTTCGTTTCCCCAACGAATTGGGGAGAACAACATTGATATGATATAGGTATGTACAATACAAAGCATGTAAGATAATACTAATTATATCCCTTTCAAGGATGAACTTGTGGAAGATGAAACACTAATATTTGAAGGAACACTGCAAGAGTTTCAAAATAGTGCGATATCACAAGATATGGTTCCCTCTCCATCCACGTCAGTGGGAAGTGTGCCAACTGAGCGAGCAGCACATAAAAGTAAAAGAAAACGCACTACTAGTAATCAGGGCGACGATGCATTGGGAGGACTCATTGCAGATGCTTCTAAAATTCTAGCATCTGTTGCTAATAAGAATGCCGTAGACAATTTGGAAGCACCTCATGCTTTTTGTTTGTAAGTTTCATACCTGATATTTTGAAACAGCTAATTTGGTTCATATTCAGGTCTGTAGATCAAGAGTTACGAGTAATAAAACATGACCGGATTTTGCAAAGAACAAAAAGAAAGATAATGAATGTAATTTTTGACGCACAAGAGGAGTATCTGGAATACCAGGATGCACTAAATTAGCATTATCTATATATGTTTTGTATTTTATTATATAAACTATTTATAACAACTGTATAATCTTCTATAATTAATTATCATATTGCCATGATACACTTCCAACACCGTTAAAATATTTGGAAAATTCCTTTCGGATATCTTGCGCATCATTTGTTGTTCTATTGCCCCCTTGTTGGCTAAGTCCATATTTAAAACTTGCATTCTTATCATAATCCTCTAATCCTCGATAATTGTTTTTACATTCAGTGCTTAAAAAATTATGAAGTGTGCAGCATGCAAGAACAATTTCTTGAACTTTATCCACATCTAAATTAATCGTTGTAAGTAGAATGCGAAAACGATTTGCTAAAATGCCAAATGCATTTTCAACAACTCTTCTTGCTCTGCTCAACCTATAATTAAAAATTCGCATTTCTTCTGACAGATTCCTAAATGGATATGGTTTGATTAAATTAGGCAACAAGGGGAATGCTGCATCAGCTACAATGACATAAGGTACATATTTTGTGCCGCCTGGTAAAATAGCCTCTTCAGGAAAACAAAATATTTCTTTGCAATGTGCGATATAATTCGCTACTTCTAAACACACCCCCATCCGATACTCTACCATTAGTACCTACATCAATGTACAAAAAATTGTAGTGTGCATCTACGAGGGCTAGTAGCACTATACTATTACTGCCTTTATAATTATAGTATGTAGATCCAGCATTTCTGGGTGCTCTAAATTCTATGTTTACCATCCAGCGCACCTAAGCATTGAGGAAAATTCCAAATATCTTTAAACTCTCCTGCCACATTTAGCCAATCAACTACTCTATTAGGAACCTTTAAAAAAGGTTCTATTAGACTATATATTGGATTGTCAAAAGCTTAAGACTCACCCGTAAGTAATTATGCTTTAAACTTTTATAAATTGCTCGGCAAACATATGTACTATTTGGGAAATTACAGATTCTGAGACTCTAAAGTCATCCATCAAACTCCTGTATGAACTCCCTGTTGCTAAAAAGCGCAATGTGATTATTAAACGATGTTTTGCTGAAATCGCTTCCCTCATCACTGTGTTTTCTTTTTCAATATCTAGTCTTATTAGCTGTAGGAGCTTTTCAAAAGTTGTTTCATCCATCCGTACATAATTAAGATAAATCTCGGGTTCTTGAAATTCGTTTAATAAATTTAAGTTTCCCTTTGAGGGATCACCATTAGCCAGCCATTGTCTAACCCAACAGCGTCGTTGTCTCCTTCGTTTCTTTTTTTCTATGGCAACAACACTAGACGCAATGATTAACGATGTTGCACTTGCGATAATAATTTCAGAGTTGGACATTTTCAAAATGAAATTGAAATGCTAAATTAATTTTTACTAATTAATTTAATAAATAAACCTGATATTATTAGTAAAGTAGGTCCTTAAACATACAGTTGGTAAAAATGAAATGTTACCAAAAAATTGCAGAAAAATTTCTCCAAAAATAGCAAGCTCTAATCCGAAAAATTGCAGCAATAAATTGCATATGCAATTTTATAAATACACGATGCAATTATTCTTGCAGCAAGAAATAGCTGCAATAATTGCACGAAAAAGTGCATCGTCTAATACTGGCTTTAGCGTTATATTATATTGCAAGCATAGACAAATATAGTGGACGTATAATGCAGCGTACGCATCTGTTACCATTTGGGACCAATGCCACGTTGTCAGTGGCGTAGCAGAGGATCTCTTCTACGACATATGGCTAAATGAAAGACGGCATACGAAGACCTGGAGGAGGACTTCCTTAAAAAATGGAAGCTGCGCGTGCGTGTACGTGTGCGCGTGCGTTCATGCGTGCGTGGATGTGTGTATGTGTGTGTCAGCTTTCTGTAAACCTTAAAAGATAGCAAGTTATTGGTTTAGACATTAGTATGTCAAGAAATGGTAAACTGTCATTAGTTTCCTTTTCCATGATAAACTGGATGCTAGGATCTATACCATTTATAAACATTAAAAACTGATGTAGTGCATCTTCTCCATGCCTTCAAATAACAAATGTCTCATCTACATATCTATACCAAACTAAAGGTTTCTTTAGGTGCATCTTGTAAGGCTAATGTTTCAAATTTTTCCACGTAAAAATTAGCCATAACAGGACAAAGAGGGTTATCCATTGCTACATTATCAAGCTATTCACAGAATTTATTATTCCACTGAAAATAATCCAGTACTGAAAAAGAATGGTTATATTCTTTGAAAAAATATGAGCAATACATTTAATAGTTTTTTTAGAGGAACTTTTGTAAAAATGAAACATCAAAATTTACCATTATATCATTTTCTTCAATTTCTGAAATTACGTATTTTTTCAATGCAATCTGCAGAATTTTTAATATAATGGGGTGTTTTACCTATATGAGGTTGTAACAGAAATGTAAGATGTTTTGCAAGATTGTATACAAGAGAACCAATTTCACTAATAATAGGTATTAAAAAAACATTAGGTTTATGGATTTTTGGTAGACCGCATAGTTTTGGTGAAACAGCTTCAGAGTTAGTTACTTTTTTATTTTTTCAGAACTAAATAATTTAATAAGTTCTTCAGTTTTCAAAAGAAACATTTTTTTTGTAGGATCTTTTGGTAGTTCACGATAAGTCTAGGATTTCAACAGTTGTTTTTCGTTAATGTTATAGTCGTTCGTATTTAATATAAACGTTTCATTACCTTTATCTCATTGTAATGTTATATTTTCATTACATTTAAGATCAAATAAAACACGGCGCTGACGAAAGTATAAAGTTGCTACTTGGAGGTTTTACTTTACGTAATATATTAACGGTTTTATATCTAAATTCATTCGCAGCATCAAATCGTAACGATTTAATAGAATTCTCAATATTGGAAATTATATCTTTAAAAGGTGTTTTTCTTGGTGTTATTGCAAAAACTTCCGACCTTAGAAAGCGCTTCAATAGCATCATCTGAAAAATATGATCAGAAAGATTTTTAACTGTTTAATAAGTACAATGTGAATCAATTTGATCCAAATCCGCTCTATTTAGTATAGATGAAATGTCTAAATGTAAAAATAGAAGATCTCTGTCAGATGAATATAAATATTTAACAAAATCGCTATAGTGTAATGGATATTCACTTAAAGATATTAATAGTGTTAGTTACTACACCTGCTGGATAGAACCATAAAGAAAAAACAGTACTTAATGTTGTTACTGACTTTCTTCCGTTTATAACTAATGTTACAGATAGAAATTGAAAAGAATCGAATTAATCATGGCATTAGAACTTTTTAAACCTACAAGAACAATTAAAGAATATTTAAGGTCACTTAAGGATGTTTCAAGCCCATTATCATCTTCTGGAGTATATAAGGTATCTTGTTCTTTTGAAAAAGTCTACATTGAAAACACAAAATGTAGCTTTGATACAATCCGTAAAGAACATATGAGATTAGGCCAACAAGAGAACTCTGCGGTAGCCGAACATGCTTTAAATAATTTATATCATGACATTCAATTTGATAATATAGAAATTAAAAAACGAACTTATTATTATGTTCGTTTAGAACGTGAAACTATTGAGATATATAAACATCCTAATAACTTCAATAAGCAAGAAGTAAGGAAAAAGAAAGCAACGTATTTCATTCCCTCCCCCAAGGAGAGATAGGGCTGCTCGTGCCTTCCGGGCTCCTTCAGACACAGCCAAGAATTCCCAGCATACATATGTACATTAGGATTCTGACGGAGAAGATACTATTCCAGCATTCGCCTAAATAGCTGCACATGACGTATACGTGTATGAGGAAAACCACCTGAGTTAACCTCATGCAAGGGAGACGGTAACCGGGATAGAACCCATTGTCTCTCGAATGCTGAGCAGACTGTGTTACCACAGAACCAACCAGCTCGGTATAGTCAAGAAAATAATCTCCGTATAAATAGGTTTTGGCATCTTATAATTTAAAAAAGGCACAATGGTATGTCCTAATTTTAATTTGAGCCTTTGGTATGTCCAGGTTTTTGCTGTTTTTTCCTAGGTCTTGAAGTAAATGCTTTACCAATTATGTATTAAGTTACCACAGCACTAGAATAATTTTTAACATATGTAGTTGAAATTAAAATCAAAAATTATTTTAAACGTACTACATTGTGTTTTTACTGTAAAGTGACAATTACAAGTATTTAAAAAACTCTTTCTTTGTTAGATTTGACTAGATCTTTAATTGACTTCTCAAGTTTTTGTTCCTGAATGCTTTATCAATTGTAAAGTAAAGCTTTTTACAACTTTACAATTACATCATAATTTGATTAAATTTGCTCTTTGATTATATTTTTCACTGTTAGCCTTCGACCGTTAGAGGGTGTTATGATTTGTCATCTTCAAGGTAGAATAACAATATTTAGTTTATTAAGAATCTAGTTATTCTTCACTAAAATTTTATTTCCTAGTTGACTTTATGCGTTTATCAAACTGTTATATTAATAGCAGGCTTATGTTTACGTTTTCACTTTTTCATATTTCATAAATCTTTCTAACACCTTAAACAATTCTAAATGATATTTCCTTCTACTGAGGAAGATAAGTGTTATCGAAACCAATTAATTATATGTAATAATGGTGAAAGTTTACATTTTCATAATCAATAACTTATTAACACTGCTGTTCTCCTCGACAAGACTATACACTTGTACTCCTTCGGGTCATAATGACCCGAACTCCTGAAATATGAATTAAAACCAAAATAACAACAATTTTTATACATTTATTAGCTTTATTTCTCTAATGCAATGTTTTTTTATATGAAACGTGAAACTTACAATAAATTCAACCAAATTTAAATAAAAAAAAGAAAATGGAATAAAAAATGTCTAATAATTGATATGATCCACTACCTCTTACAGTCGGGACAATAATAGGTCACGTGTTCTTTACACAAATATTTTTTACACTTAATGCAGGTAATGTTAGTTTTGTTATCACATTTAGAAGGGCAAAATTTGCAGCGTGCTCGTTTGTTTTGGTTTCTAGTTCCAGGAAGAGGTGCGGTAGAATTTTCCACCAATGGTTGTTGAATAGCTGTTACAATTGCAGCTGCTTGTTCATTACGGGGAAGATGTTTTCTGGAAAAAATGTAAGGATTTACCAATTGTTTGCCCAGTTGTTCCAAAAACAGTCTTCTTTTGAACAAAACATTTTTATTTCAGTCTGGATTTATTTCGCGCCATAAGACGAAAGCTTTATAGGCACTGGTATCTAAACTGTTGTAAAATAAGATTATGGGCCATCGATTTGTTTTTCGTTTGCATGTGTATGCACCGATTAGCTGACCTAATGTATCAACTGCTCCTTTTGTAGAATTATAATCAAGTATAATTTGTGGTTTTTTGTCTTCTCTGTCGCTTATTTGTTTCTGGCTATGAAACGTACTCATTAGAATGACCTGCTTGTATTTTTTTGGAATATAAAACACAACTGCAGCATCTTTAGTCAAATAAAACTTGGAACTATGCACAACATTATTTACTTCCATGATAGATAGCTCAGGCTTGCTTTTCTTGACAGTCCCTAATATAGTAAGATTTCTTTTGAGAAGCATTTGACCCAATTTATACGATGTAAAGAAATTGTCACAAGTTACATTCTGACCTCTTAGTCCATAAGTAAGGTCTAAAACTACTCTCAGCCCCTGATCCTTCGCAGGTTTTCCCCCAGGTGGTTTTCCCGTATATACTTGAACTAAGAACTTGCACTATCACAAAGCGTCCATATTTTGATGCCATATTTTGCTGGCTTGCTTGGTGTATACTGCTTGAATGGACAAAGATCTCTAAATGCAACCAGATGCTTGTTCACAGTTACGTTTTGCCCAGGATTGTACAATTTTGGAAGTATTTCAGCCCATTTGTCCCAAAATTCTCCAATAGGAACCAACTTATCCCGTAGCCTTATTTCTTGACGATCTTCTTTATTATCAAACCGTAACACGCGTGATATATAATAAAATCGTTTCAACGGCATTGTTCCACAAACTTCTGGTAGATTCATCAGGCGATCTGTAAACTCCTCCTAACAGTAACAAACCTATGTACGCCTGCAACGTAATGTCATCTAATTCTTGCCACTTGTCACTGTACACTCTACGACCTTTGATGTTAGTCATTTTCAAAACTATATTTTCCAGAGAACTATTGAAAAATAGCTGAAATGTAGGTTTTACATCCTGGACTCGTGGATTGCTGTATCTAGTTGGAACTGGAGCGACTTTTATGATATTTGCACTAGTTGCACGCTCGGATTGAGGAAATGGATCTAACATCCAAGTTATGGCATTATCTTTAGATTGAACCGATTGAGCAGGTGGCATCAATTGCGTAGGATTTGTCCGTCCAGCATTGTCGTAAAAATGATCATCTGACTGTTCATAATCACTATCTTCACTGATATGATTTTCCTCTTCAGAAGCTTCATCGTCGCTAATGTCACTAAAATTATCAATAAGTTTTTCTGTCTTCACCACTAAGATATTTTTTTGCCATTATTGTTATTTCATCACTTTAGAAGAACTAGTAGTACGTACAACAAACCGCACTTTACTCTGCAACGTAACAAACAAAACTGTCGGTTGCATACGGCGATATGATATTTATACCTGCTGCAAGTTGCAAGTCTGTTCCTGTTTCCACTTGCACACGCGGTTACATACCTGCCGAAAATGCTGTAGTAACGCGCATAGGTAGGTACATTTGAACAAGCATGTGATGATATCACAGAGTACTTCTAAGTACTCTGTGATGATATGCATATTATCTATCCTCAAATTTCAACATAAAATCATTGGAAATACAAATTTATACGTCTTATTAATGTATTACAGCCTAGGGTCATAATGACCCGAGGAACATCAATGTAACAATCATGTTTCAAAAAATTAGGAAAAAAAATTTATTAAAACAAACAAGCCACCTCATTCTTCAATGGATTAGAAACAATGTCATTAACTACGAAGTTTAGATATTAATAAAGAAAAAAGTTATCTAAACAACAATTTGATTTCGGGCGTTGACTGATACCACATTCGTTCAGTCAACGTTTCGGGTCATATAGACCCGAAGGTAACAGCAGGGTTAAGTAACCCCATACAATAATGTTTGTTCTGATCTCTTAACACATAATCTTTATCGGTTTACGTTTAAAACTGCTGCAGGCCGAATTCAGTAGGTTATGTACAAAGCTTTGTGACATTATCAATTTAAACAGTTGATAACTCTCTTAATTAGCTTAATTAGTGGTATATTTTTGTAGCGAAAATTTGTATCGCTAGAAAAATAGGATATCTACTCCAGGTATCTATAAATGTAGATAAATAAACTGGACAGAATATGTAAGAAAAATAAACAACAAAATCATGCCACTATTAGATGTGGAGGGCTAGGTAACGTAAATATAATCATCCATATTGCACATGTTCTACTCAGAATCTTATGACTAATGAAAAGAACACAACTCTTACAAAATAACACAGTGGAGCGAATGTATAAGTGATAAACGAAAAAACTAATGCAAAAATTCAATTTAACGCAAAAATACACAATAAGGTATCTACAGTACCTACTAAAAAAGGCAGAAAATATGTTATAGCACAGTAAGAACAAAGAGAAAGACAAAAATCGTACCAATAAACATAGTACCAATTACCGAAAGAAGTCACTAATGCAAGGACTTCTAAAATATTTCCATCAAGACTAAATATCTAGTGTGAAACAACACAGGACCTTCTAACCTAAGAGAACGTGACAGGTTTAAATGTTGTTCAAGAATAATTGTTTTATTTATTTTTTGTTTAATAATGAATAATTATTCTAGTGTCTTCCATAACTATTTGACTCAGAAATTAAAATAATGATCTATAGTTTCTGTACTTGTCGCTTTTATGCTACAAATCGCACGAGGTTCCAAATTGCACTCCCGTTATTCAATCAGTTTTTCTGAGAATGGAAAAAATGCAATGAAATTATTCTATAACATAAATCAAAATCAAAATTTTATCAAGTTTGTTTATTTCTTTTGTGGCGTTGCACAAGATAGTTTTTTGCCATTTTCTCAAAACTGTACAGTGCACCCCATTTTGGTTGAGACAGCCAGATATCTCAGTTGTTGAAGATAGAACCTTGCGGTTTTCGCGGTCCTGTGCCACTTTTTTATGAAACTCAAGATGTCCTGAACGAAATTATTCGGTAACTTATTCATTGAATTGTTCAAATTGATGTCCATTTTCCCTAACACACAATTGACACAATTTCTTAATACGTCTTAATGCATTTAAAATTATGAAAGGCCGATTTTGTAAATTCTGGAAAACTACCTCTGTTGTTGCACGAAGTTCTTCAATATTATTGTGCCTCTTACTGTATATTTTATTTAAAAAAAAAAACCCACAAAAAAAGTCCAACACTGACAAATCAGGTGACCTTGCAGGCCACCTAATGGGTCCATTTGTTCCAATCCAATGGTCCTGGAAAGTTTCTTCTAAAAACAGCACAATCAACTTCGAATTGTGGGCAGGGGCGCCGTCTTGTTGGAAGTAAATGGCACTAAGATAGACGAGGGGAACATTCTCCAGGAATTCTAGTATTACATCTTCTAAAACTGCCAAGTACCAATTCGCGTTGAGAGTCACTTCAAAAATGGGGTATTTTATTGATGTCCCCAATAAGAAACGGGCTACATTAAAACCGAATCGACCATGTTGTTGTTGCTCAAAAATTAGGTGTTGGTTATCATCATACCAGTGCCTTGTATCTTGCCTGTTAAATAAACCGGCGCTGCTTATATGGGCTTCGTCTGACCATATGACTTTACTCGCAAAATTATTGTCCCTTCGAGTTTGGTTCAAAAACCAATTACAGAAATTCACACGTCTCGCTGAATCACCAGGGTATAAATGCTGGACAGTATTCACTTTGTAGGGTTTCAATTTGTGTTTTTTTTTAAATCCTTTGTACCCGTGATCGGGGAACGCCAGTGTCATTTTCTAACTTCGTACAAGAAGTCTGAGGAGAGACACGGACGCTGGCTAAGACAATTATTTCATCCACTTCATTATTTTTATTGTTATACGTCTTGGGTCGGGGTTTAGAATACGCACCATAATTTAGTAGATTATTCTTTAGTCGAAATATCGTTGCTCAACTATTGACGCCTCTCTGGATATCTAACGTTTTAAAAACAATATGTCATATAATGTCTTATTGTAAATTACTAGTTTACCTGTTTAAATATAATTCTAATGCTTCGTCAACATTTTCATGGCATTGATTGAAACATTGTATGATATACTTTTCGTTGTTCTGAAAAAATCTTTCAGCCATTATAAAATTTCAGCAATTAACAAAATCGCCAAACACAAACACAATAAAACGCATCAAAATTTATCATCATGACAGCAGATGTGGTGATTTCTCCACAGTCACTTGATAAAACAATGCTCCAAAAGTCAACAACATTGTTTGTAGCATCCATGACCTACTATAAAAAAATCACAAATAATAATCCCTGTAGTAAAACTTTGAAATCCATGGCTCTCTATTAAAATTCGATGGTTTAGTAATTTTGGAGCATTTTTTAAAACTTCATGTTTATATATATATATATATATATATATATATATATATATATATATATATATATATATATATATATATATATATATATATATATATCATTTCGAAGGAAAAAAATAAGTAATTTAATGAGATAATAAAATACAGGGTGTTGCATTGAAAAAATCATAAGTTTGAGTCTTATCTCCATAACGATACTGCGAAAAAAAAATTGAGTGCGCCCCTGGATTCTACGTAAAATTCGCTATGGGGCAAGTTTTCAATTTGACATTATCGCTGAGAAACTTCTTAGATATGGAGGGGATCCAAAAAGTGTGGATTTTCAAAAACACCCTGTAATGTATAAACGAAAGAAGTTAGGAAAAATCCGTTCAGGCCATCTTAAGTTTCACAAAAAAGTGCCACAGGACCACGGAAACCGAAAGGTTCTATCTTCAACAACAACCGAGATATCTGGCTGTCTCAACCAAAATGGGATGCACTGTACACGCAGCAGTTGCCGCCTTTTTAATACTGACGGCAGAGTAATTTTTACGAATAGTTGAAAAGAAGACATTATCCATATCAAGAAAATAATTCGGCCTCACGTTATGTTCTCTTGGCTATCGGTACTATAACCAACACGTGTACGCCGTCTCCTATGAATATTTCATTTTCGAATTCCTGAGTGTTGATAATTTTGAAACGTACAAAAAGGTAAGTTAGACCTTCTGACAAACGCAATGAAACAACTTAAAACGCAAAAATTCTATGATTAAAGTGTGATTAAACCATTTGATACTGTACAGGGTGGCCCACTATCGATGGTTTTCCAGGGTATCTCGGTTATCTGAAGAGATAAAAAGTTGTGGTTTTCACGTCACTGTGCTACTTTTTTGTAAAAAAATGATGGTGCAAATAGATTTTGCCTAGCATTATTTGTTTCTTGATTTCCATGGAAACCAAGAAAGTTTCCAAATCTATCTTAATTAAAAGGGATAAAATAAAAATTCGATTTTCCTTGAATAAATAAAATTTGCCATAAAATTATATATATATATATATATATATATATATATATATATATATATATATATATTTGAAAGACCACACAAAAAGCATTCGATTTCAATCAGAATATACAGGGTGTAAAAAGCATAAGTTTGTGGTGTAGCTCAAAAACCACACTCATTAGAAATAATCTAGCTACGCCATTCAATTATACGTAAAAACATCTATAAGCAACAGTTTTTACTTTAAAAAAATTAATGAATAAGTGAGTTACCAGGGGAGTCACAAATGTGCAATTTTTCGCAATCGCCCTGTAACTCAGAAACAAATACAGGCATAAAAGTTTTTGATATTATTATATATTTATTTTATGTATTTTTTGAGGTAGTATTAAAGTCATCATTTATCTAAAAAGGAAATACGGGACATGGACGCATCACCTGAAGAGTCTGAATACTCAAATACTTAACTCAAATACTCCGCAGTAAGGGGAAACAGAGGAAGAAATTTCATTTAAATTAGATACAAAATTATGAGTTTTTATGCTCTCTAGTCTAACGGACAAATGGTATGGTTGTTTATGGTAAGTTTTGAGGCGCCCATGTCATAATGCAATAGTGTCAAAAATAGCTATTTATGGTATAAGCAAAGAGTATGTAATAATACTCTTTGGTATAAGCGAATAAAGACAAATTTTATCCACGAAAAAATAGATAATGTTTTTGAGTTTATTAAAAAATAAGTTTCACATGACAAGTCTTGAAGCACGAATTCAAGTTTAAAAAACCAGTTGCGTAGCCATGAGTTTTTTAAAGAATGAGTTCTCAAGGTCTTATGAAACACGTTTTTTATGCTATTTTTTGTAATTTGCCCTTTTTATGCCGTTTTTAAACAAACATTTTTACTTTAGTTGATTTAGGGATTGTTGTGGCGGTTGGTTTAAAAATAAAATTTGAATCTGGCCGCCTTTTGATTTATCCAAATTCTGTCACAAAACACGAAAATGGAAGATAATCAAGATAATATTGCATGTACGCCCCCTGAAATACGTGAAAATACGGTCGCGAATTTGCTCACATCAAAGTTTTCCCCTGGACGCATCCTGTTTTGTAAGAGTGACATACATGACAATTCCGGATCAAGCTTTTCTAACCTAAACATTTTCGTAAAACGTTCCATGAATTAATCGCTATAATGAGATCGGAGATGATGACGTCGCGTTTCTTAATACTTGTAATTATACCCATTTGTAGTTACGTCAGCTAGGTGAGAAAAAACGTATGGTGTAGATATTGTTACCAATCAATATTAGATTTGAAAATTAACAGTGTGTTATGTATTTTTATACGTTCAGAAATTAATAAATGATAATTTAGTAGCATATTATATTTGTCGGAAATGGACCATATTTCCTTATTACAAATCCTAAAGAAAAATATCCCTTTTCTTTATAGCAACCATTTCTTTATAAAGAATTATTAATTATTTATTGGAAGAAATATTAAACATACGACTATTAACGTTTGAAAAACTTATGCTTGTACAATGTTTTATCTGTAAATCATTAAATGATAGTGACGATTTTGATAAATCCTCCTGATGAACTCCTCCATTTGACGTAGAAAATGATGAATCGCTACATCCAGGAGCCAACTGTAATTCAATACTTCTAGGACAACATCTGATGGATTCTGCACTGCTGGGCGATGATGGCTGATTAAAAAATGATTTTCGAAGTCGCCATTTTATTGGTAATGCTTGCTTCAATATGTTCTTCTAGAGTCGTGTTTGATCGCCACCCTCCATGGTTTTTGAGCCTCCTGGTATCAGCTCCACCTTCAGCACGAAAAGTAGTTGACGTTCGACATAGACAGTGTCCAGTATAACTGTCTGGGTTGGGTACGTAAGTACGTTCTAGTCTAGGACAACATCTGATGGATTCTGGCATCCACTGCTGGGCGATGATGGCTGATTAAAAATCATTTTTGAAGTCGCCATTTTATTGTCAATGCTTTCTTCTATATATTCTTATAGAGTCGTGTTTGATCGCCATCCTCCATGATTTTTGAGCCTCCTGTATCCGCTCCACTCTCAGCAAGGAAAGTAGTTGACATTCGACGTAGACAGTTTCCAGTGTAACCGTCTGGGTTGGGTAATTTCAAATAATGGGCAATTTTCTTTGGCATCTTGTAGAAACTGTGGATCCCCACAGGTTGCAATATACAGGTTGTCCCATTTTCGTGTGTTTTACGGGGTATCTCGCTTATTTTTTAGGTTTGAACCTTGCGGTTTTCGCGACACCGTGCTACTTTTTAATGAAACCGAAGATGCACTAATCAAATTTGCCATAGCCATCTTACTTTTTGTGCTACAGGGTGATTTTTGCATTTTCAGTCATTATCTGTAACTCTGTTATTGTCAGACATATTAAAAAAGTTAAAACTGATATTTGTAGATTTTTTACGTAGAATCCAGTGGCGATACTCAGATTTTCTTTAGAGGTCACAGTTTTTGAGATATTGACATAACCTACTTTTTTTAATGGGACACCCTATATATATTTTAAAATCTTTTCCCTTGCCAAGAGCTTTTCAAAAATATAGCACAGGCTATATTTATTTTATAAATAACATGACAAAATGATTTTTTCTATAATTTACATTGATAAAAAACAAAATAATTAATTAATCACAAATATTGTTCAAATTGCAGACTATTATGTCTCCTACAAGTTTCACAAAGTTTACAAATTCTTTTAATAGCATTTTCCAAAATAAATGATTGTCTTCGTAATTCTGCAAAAGCATTTTCCGTTGCAATTTTTAATTGTTGCATGTTGGCATATTGCCTTGAATAAATTTTATTCTTTAAATACCCCGACAAACAAAATCCAAAACCGAGAGATCCGGTGATCGTGGTGGCCATCGAACTGGTCCATTTGTTCCAATCCATCTCCTGGGAAAACGTTCATTTAGCCAGTTTTGTATTATTCTAGCATTGTGAGCTGGAGCCCCATCCTGCTGAAAGAATATATCGTTCAGTTGAGCCAGTGGAATATCTTCTAAAATGTTCATAGTTGTAGAATTTGTAAGTACCCATTAGAGTTTAGGTTTTCTTCATAAATCCTGTAAACTATTTTTCGATAAAAATAAAGCAGGATACATTCAATTCGAACATGCCTTGACGCTCTCTAGGAAAAATCACGTGGGCGTTTTCTTGACTCCAAAACCGCGAGTTGTGTCTATTAAGAATTCCCGAACTTGTGAAATGTGCCTCGTCTGACCAAATTATTTCTTTTTCAAAATTATTGTCCGGAGTTTTCATATTTATAAACCAATTGCAGAACTCCAATCTACGTTTAGCATCACCAAGGTGCAGATGATGAACAAGTTTATACTTGTAGGGTTTGAATTTATGTTTTTTTTAAATCCTTTGCACTGTTGTTTTAGACACACCGGTCTCTTCACCTGTTTTCCTGCACGAGCTTTCAGGAGTGGCTTGAACAACTGCTAAAACGTTGATCTCTGATTTCTCGTTCTCTTTGTTGTAAACTCGATGTCGAGGTTTGTCAAAACATCCATGTTGGCAAAGATTAAATTTTAATTTTTGATATATTCTTCTGTCGGGTTGTCTTCTTTCGGGATATCTATATGACAAATAAGGTATATAAAATAAACACAAATTCTAAGGTAAAGATTAACTGACCTGTTCAGATAGAGTTTTAAGGCCTGGTCTGCGTTTTTATTAGATAATATGAAGCAGGTATTCATATCATGTTTCTCAAAGTTTTAAAATGTTTGGTTTCGAGCCATATTAAAAAATAATTAAACAACAACAAGAACAACGATAACAATAACAAAAACAACGAATAACAATAAATATCAGCACTAAATTTGGGAAAATGTAACCAGGAATAATTTGAGAGAAGCCGAAACTTCAAAAATCAAATACCTAAGTAATGGCAGAACGTTAATTATTTTGTTTTTTTACGTTACCATGGTTACCCACGGCTATCCACTATTATCAATGTAAATTATAGAAAAAAATTATTTTGTCACGTTATTTATAAAAATAAATATAGACTATGCTATATTTTTGAGAAGCTCTTGGCAAGGGGAAAAAGATTTTTAAAAAATATACAGAGTGTCCCATAAAAAAGGTAGGTTATGTCAATATCTCAAAATCTGTGACCTCTAAAGAAAATCTGAGTACGTCACTGGATTCTACGTAAAAAATCTACAAATATCAGTTTTTACTTTTCTAATATGTCTGACAATAACAGATTTTTCCAAAATCACCCTGTAGTACACAAACTAAGATGGCTATGGCAAATTTGATTAGTGCATCTTTGGTTTCATTAAAAAATAGCATGGTGTCGCGAAAACCGCAAGGTTCTAACCAAAAAAATAAGCGAGATACCCGGTAAAACATACGAAAATGGGACAACCTGTACATTTATTATCTTGAGTAATTGATATGTTTTGGACGGAAGCTTACATATCTCCTGTACAACTCAATCTCATTAATTCCTCTCATTTCCGGTGAATATACGCTTCTTCCTTGTCTTAGTGCCATGGAGGGTGACAACCAAAATAGAGCCGGTATCCTCGATATCCTTCTCATTTAACTTTCTTAGCTCCTCACTACATGCTCCATACAGACCGAAAATTAACGCCACTTTTATCACAAGAAAAGTATCGTCAGGAGCTTCTGTCCATCCTACGATGGAATTTTTGATTTTTTTGCTTCATATTCCTCACTTTAAATATAACTGTAACTTCCCATAATTCGATATATCGACATTTTCTTTCACTTCAACGTACTTTTCAACATGAAATAAGTCGACCACAGCATGGAAAATCTCAGTCTTTCAGCCTGCGATCTAATATAAGTTAAAACTTAGTATAAATAAATAAATGTGTTCAGGGAAACTATCCTTTTCATGAAAAAAAACAAGTATAACTTCTTCGTCGACATCCCTTACATTCTTTGAAGTCCTTCAGGAATTGAAAATATTGTAGGTCTTCTCATATTTATCAGGGTAATAAACTACCAACAGCTTTAAACGCTAATGCCAACATTTCAGGATGCTTTTCATTATTTATTTTCACGCGATAACACTTGACAAAATCTTTGTTTACGTATTTTTGTTTAGTTGCTGCAGTGATGGAAACGGAAATTTGATTCTCGCGCATTGTTGCGTCCACGCAGTCCGGCTTAGTATTCGTTTTTTGTATTTTAGTATTTTCGTATTTATTATCAATCTTTTTTTTTATCACTTTTCAATGGTATGGCATTAAACTTAATATTACCTCTTTTGGTTATCTGCGCATGTGTGGTTCGCCTTTAGGACGCACTTGTTCGCGTGGACGTTATTATAAACACTAAATATAGATATATAATCGCTAGCGAGTACGCTAGCTTATGTAGTGTTACTTAAAAAATTTTGAAATAAATTTCGCAGATATCACGGCACATTTTTACGCATTTCGTTGTGGTGTCCTTTAGTGTGTTATGGGTAATTATTAGTGTGACAGCTTTGGTGTGAGCTTACTTACGCGTACCCGGGCGCGTGGCTGGCCAACGAAAAGAACGTAAGGACAGGGTGATTCGCGGTATATTGTTCACTAAAGGTAAGTCCATAAGGCGAACGTTGTGTTTAAAATAACTGCCTAGGTCCATTTTTAAACCTTTCCATTTTGAGTTTTCAAAGGTTTTTCTGTAATTTTGCACGAATAAAAATTAATTTAAAAATCGCGTGTATAAACAAAAAAAGAAACACGCTTGTCATGTATTTTTTAAATAATTTCTTGTGAAATGTAAATCATTTCCATTTAGTGTCCGAAAAAAGGTTATGTATTATTCTTAAAGAAAAGCAGTTTCTTCTTTACTCATCGCGTTTCGAACCTCATAAAGATCGTGATTCGTAAAGAAAAAGAATAATTTTCTTTACTTATAGTATAAATAACTATTTTTTTTTTATTGACAGTGACGGATACTTCACATAACCAGGTATATAAAAAATGAACAATCACCGACACCAACTTTTCCTAAAAATTTTTTGTCATCGTTGTTTGGAATATACTAAACAAAGATAAACAAAAATGACGACATTTCAAATGAGTATAATTCCGAGTATGTTAAAGAACCAAAATAGAAGCATCATACAATATTTTTTCCAATTTCTTTGACGTTTCACAATTAAAAGCATGGTGGTCTTAAATGTGGTATTTAGTGTTGTAAAAGAACTGTATTAGGTTCTCACTTAGGTACTGTTTGTAAAGATTTGCTATGTTTTTTTAATCAAAAATCGGAGCATATTTTTAATTTTTTTGAATTTTCTTTGTTATTCTTCAATAAAAGTATTGAAAGAAAATCTACCTGTTTTATTATAACAAAATGAAGTAATGCATTCGCACCAAAGTAATAAGTTTGCTTCAAAGTATTAATATATCATTAGTTTTGGTCAGTTGAATTTGATGGAGCAAAGTTACCTGCCCAATTGGTTGTTTTTGTGCCACTTTTAATTAAAGAAATTGAAATGTTTAAAAATATTTTTTTTTCAAAATTTTTACAAACACCTGATTTACGAACTTGTCCCCACCATTTGTTACAGTTTTAAAATTTTATCTAATTTCTTTCGATTTTTTCAATCCATTTTGTTTAAAAAATCTTTCTAAAAGTGGAGCAAAGTAACCCCACTTTAGGGTACTCATTGTGTACACCGCTTTGTCACAATCGGTTAGTTTTGATAGCGGTATTATAGTTAGTGAGGATGTACCCGTGTTCGTTGTGCTAACAGGGATTCCTCATCAAACCCGAAACAATGTATACCTTCTTACACCAGGAAGGGGTCAAAGGTGATACATACTTATCTACCTATTCGTATAGATATGATCCTGCCTACATTTTATTTGTTCATGCTTTCTCTGAGTGCGTCAGGACATCGTCTCCTTTGGATATGGAAAAACAAAACTATGTGCCCTCTTTGAAAAAACCCTGATCTGAAAGAGGCAAAGTCTGTATTTTACAAGGCACCAGCGACAACGACACAAATCAGCAGAGCAGGAGAGAAGATTTTCATTGCACTGTACGGCGCTAGAGCGGCCACAATTCAATCAATAAAGGAGTTGAGACACTACCTATTCGCCAAAGTGTCTACTAAGGCAAAGTTAAACTGGCAAAGATTACCGCCAACCGTCGATGCAGCTGATAATCACTGTTTCAGAACGTTTGTACACGTTCAGTACTGGCTTGAAATTAGCTTGAACCCACTCAAATGGGGGTGGAAACGAGGCAGCCTTGGTTACAACCCCAGCCATTGCTACAATTGGTGTTTCTTACCTGCAAGAAAGGGCGCACTAGTGCATGTACCTGTCAGAAATCTGGCCTACATTGCACAACAATGTGCAAACAGTCTGCTCAGAAACTTATTGCTTCCATGTCCCACCTACAGATATGGAGGATGAACTTGACGGGCATGTCGGAGAGGTGGGAGATGTAAATAATGAAGACTTCAATGGCGAGGAAGGGCTAAGTATTATATGTATTTATAATTATCTTAAATTTAAATTTTTATTCACTTTTCAGTTATTAATTCACTCACTTCAACTTACTTACAACTATATTACATTAAAATACTACATCTATTTTCAGTTATACTCACTCACTTTAATAACCATAATCATTTCATTTTCACTTTTAATTTATCATTATCACTTTTTAGTCCATAAGGAAGAAGTGGAAGAGAAAGAATGTAAAGCCGATTTATTTCGGCTGATGATGAATAACCTCAGCAAGGTTTGTTCAAACGAAGGAAAAGATTGTTATATGTAAATAAACATTTTTTAAACAGTAATATTTTCTTCTGATTACCTTTACAACATAAATACAGTAAAAATTATACGATAGGAAGCATTGATCATTCATTGCGAACAAATGTAATGGGCACCATTATAGATCAAAGTCAAAACCAACTCAAAGCAAATAATTGCATTTAAAGATGTATCAGCAAATTTCAACAGTTTTCAAAACTCTTTAGATTCCAAACCAGACCATATAAAAATAACTTGGACCCATGGATTTTGTAGAGAATTTCATCTACTCTAATTCTTGTAAGGACACGAATTTCTGTAGGAGGCGTCGTTTTTAAGTTAAAATGAAAAAACTGCAAAAAATGCGGAAATTTTGAGGTTTTTCGCCCACCAAAACTTCAAGATAGTTTATTTCCATTAACCTCCAAAGATGTGAAATTAAATAACGTTCGATTATAATAACCGTAAAAAACCGTCCTGTGGTCACGCCAAAGTTTTCATTGCGAAATGTGGACTAAAGAGGTAGTTCGTAATTTAATTAACGAATATGAGAAATATCCGTGCTTGTATTTAGTAAGCTCTTTAGATTACAAAAACCAAATTAAAAAATACAAAGCAATTCAATGCATCATTGAAAGCTTAAAGGAAGCCGGGGTTACTGCTACCATAGACGATGTGAAAAAGAAGATACATGGGCTTAAAACCCAATACTCGGGTGAAATGAAGAAAATTAAAGCATCCAAGTCGAGTGGGGCCGGGGAAAGTGATGTTTATAAACCAACCCTTTGCTGCTTTGATTTACTAGGTTTTTTAAATGACACTTCGTTTCCCCAACGAATTGGGGAGAACAACATTGATATGATACAGGTATGTAGGTACAATACAAAGCATGTAAGATAATACTGATTATCTCCCTTTCAAGGATGAACTTGTGGAAGATGAAACACTAATATTTGAAGGAACACTGGACGAGTTTCAAAATAGTGCGATATCACAAGATATGGTTCCCTCTCCATCCACGTCAGTGGGAAGTGTGCCAACTGAACGAGCAGCACATAAAAGTAAAAGAAAACGCTCTACTAGTAATCAAGGCGACGATGCATTGGGAGGACTCATTGCAGATGCTTCTAAAATTCTAGCATCTGTTGCTAATAAGAATGCCGTAGACAATTTGGAAGCACCTCATGCTTTTTGTTTGTAAGTTTCATACCTGATATTTTAAAACAGCTAATTTGGTTCATATTCAGGTCTGTAGATCAAGAGTTACGAGTAATAAAACATGACCGGATTTTGCAAAGAACAAAAAGAAAGATAATGAATGTAATTTTTGACGCACAAGAGGAGTATCTGGAATACCAGGATGCACTAAATTAGCATTATCTATATATGTTTTGTATTTTATTATATAAACTATTTATAACAACTGTATAATCTTCTATAATTATCATATTGCCATGATACACTTCCAACATCATTAAAATATTTGGAAAATTCCTTTCGGATATCTTGCGCATCATTTGTTGTTCTATTGCCCCCTTGTTGGCTAAGTCCATATTTAAAACTTGCATTCTTATCATAATTCTCTGATCCTCGATAATTGTTTTTACATTCAGTGCTTAAAAAATTATGAAGTGTGCAGCATGCAAGAACAATTTCTTGAACTTTGTCCATCCACATCAAAGTTAATCGTTGTAAGTAGAATGCGAAAACGATTTGCTAAAATGCCAAATGCATTTTCAACAACTCGTCTTGCTTTGCTCAACCTATAATTAAAAATTCGCATTTCTTCTGACAGATTCCTAAATGGATATGGTTTGAGTAAATTAGGCAACAAGGGGAATGCTGCATCAGCTACTATGACATAAGGTACACATTTTGTGCCGCCTGGTAAAATAGCCTCTTCAGTAAAACTTAAAATATTTCTTTGCAATGTGCGATATAATTCGCTACTTCTAAACACACTCCCATCCGATACTCTACCATTAGTACCTACATCAATGTACAAAAAATTGTAGTGTGCATCTACGAGTGCTAGTAGCACTATACTGTTACTGCCTTTATAATTATAGTATGTAGATCCAGCATTTCTGGGTGCTCTAAATTCTATATGTTTACCATCCAGCGCACCTAAGCATTGAGGAAAATTCCAAATATCTTTAAACTCTCCTGCCACATTTATCCAATCAACTACTTTATTAGGAACCTTTAAAAAAGGTTCTATTAGACTATATATTGGATTGTCAAAAGCTTAAGACTCACCCGTAAGTAATTATGCTTTAAACTTTATAAATTGCTCGGCAAACATATGTACTATTTGGGAAATTACAGATTCTGAGACTCTAAAGTCATCCATCAAACTCCTGTATGAACTCCCTGTTGCTAAAAAGCGCAATGTGATTATTAAACGATGTTTTGCTTCCCTCATCACTGTGCGTTTTCTTTTCCAATATCTAGTCTTATTAGCTGTAGTAGCTTTTCAAAAGCGTCGTTGTCTCCTTCGTTTCTTTTTTTCTATGGCAACAACACTAAACGCAATGATTAACGATGTTGCACTTGCGATAATAATTTCAGAGTTGGACATTTTCAAAATGAAATTGAAATGCTAAATTAATTTTTACTAATTAATTTAATAAATAAATATTAGTAAAGTAGGTCCTTAAACATACAGTTGGTAAAAATGAAATGTTACCAAAAAATTGCAGAAAAATTTCTCCAAAAGTAGCACAAGTTCTAATCCGAAAAATTGCATGTGCTGGCAACAACACTAAACGCAATGATTAACGATGTTCCACTTGCGATAATAATTTCAGAGTTGGACATTTTCAAAATGAAATTGAAATGCTAAATTAATTTTTACTAATTAATTTAATAAATAAATATTAGTAAAGTAGGTCCTTAAACATACAGTTGGTAAAAATGAAATGTTACCAAAAAATTGCAGAAAAATTTCTCCAAAAGTAGCACAAGTTCTAATCCGAAAAATTGCATGTGCAATTGCAGCAATAAATTGCATATGCAATTTTATAAAAACACGATGCAATTATTCTTGCAATTTCTTGTAGCAAGAAATAGCTGCAATAATTGCACGAAAAATTGCATCGTCTAATACTGGCTTTAGCGTTATATTATATTGCAAGCATAGAGAAATAACTTACTGTAAGTCGGACTTCATAAAAGACAATTATTTGTCATTATCATCCTTGTGTGAATAAAATTAACCTTTGACAAGGAAATAGAGGGGACTCGTAACATGCGTTTTCAGACTTGCGTAAAAAATTGAGACCAAATAGTCGGCCACCATTGATTTGGTGCCAAACTTCAGCGTCGTTCGTACATTTTGAGTTTTTGCTTATAAAAAGTGAATTACACACAGTTTTATTTTTACGTTGTTACAATTGTAGTGGGTTCCTCGTATGGCTGTACAAGCCATAGTGTAAAAAAAAAGTAAAATATATGAGTAAACTAAACGGCACGTCTGTAAATCTTAAAATATTTTTCAACTGGGTGATATTTTACGAGAATTATTTCATGTTTTGATAGTAACATGATATAATTAATGATTCATCAATATTTTGAATTAAGCGGTTCGGATTTTCATTGAATAATCTGAATATATTTACCTTTTTTACTTTTATGTATTTTCATTCACTAATATGACAGAAAAAGAGGATATATTTATCTCTTCTTTCAACATTTTGGTGCCGAATAGTCACAAATCCGGAATTACGCGTCCCCTCTCTTTCCTTGTCAAAGAAATTAACCTTAACTTTATCGCAACTTTCAAACTACACTGGTAGTTCAAATATCTAGAGCACATCTGAATAGTAGGTACAATGTACTTATCTTATCTCGCCGTTAGAGGATGTGGCCTAAGATAAAAGGTTATAGGTTATGTTTCCTATTTATACGTTTTAATTTTTTAGACAGTAAATGAGTAAACATATATATTTAAGCTGTGTCATGGTATATTAGAATTAAAGAAGTATGCACATGTGGAAATCGCTAATTATTTTATTCCTTAATAGCTGTACAACGTATGCATTAGGTACAATCATTTAAAACATTTATAAAAACATGTTTACCATATTTTTTTATTTAGATGATTCTTGGGCTGGCCAATGGTTCCCTAATCCACCCAATGTCCTTGTTGATAATAATCCAACACTAGAATACAAGCCACAGGATGTAAATAAAAATGAACACGTACAAATGGGTGTTGTTTCTGATCAGTGTGATGACGGCAAGGTATCCCGCATATATGTCACAAGTTCTTACTAAAATAATTTTGTTGCAGACAAACTTAACTATAGATTGGGACGATTCTCCTATTAATTACACATGTTTTGATAATAAATTTCTTTATCTTCCAGATCCGAATGTGGAACCTATAGAAATTACTTATAATATACCTAAGGAATATTCTGTATGTTTAAAAATATTAATAAAATCAAATTTACTATATGTTTTAGGCACTTCATTCTTGTATGGACAAACCAATTTCCTATCAATATACAATACCAACCTAGTATGTGGACATTAAATGATTATTTTAAACTTCTTTTTTCTTTTCTTAGTGGAACACATCGCCCACTTTGGCCAAAATATGGTGAATATTTGTTTGTTCCTGTACAAAGATGGTTGCATAATTTAGAACATGGTGCAATTGTAATGCTATATCATCCATGTGCGAATTCAGGCGAGGTGCAATATTTGAAAAAAATTGTCAAAGGTTGTTTATACAGACACATAATTACGCCATACACATTATTAAGTTCAAAACGTGTAAGCTATAAAAAGTGTTTAACCCTTTTTTACATAATAATTTTTTCAGCCTTTAGCTTTAGTAGCTTGGGGCCATTCACTTGAAATGTCAAAAGTTGATATCTCTGTTGCGTATAATTTTATTAAGAAGAGAGCTTTGCAAGGACCAGAAAAGAATTCAAAAGATGGACAGTATGATTATAAACTTATAAAACCTGCTCGTGTAGTGTCAGATAAAGATGATACAAATTTATGTCCAAATAACAACTGGTTTTAATAAATTTAATATGCATTACGTAAATTTTTAATTGAAAACATACCTTATCCTTTTCACCTTTCTAAATTTTAAGTAAGTAAAAATTATAAAATAATGGTAATTGGAAGATATTTATATTTTAACCTCCCAGTTCGGAATGTACATCATACAGAATTTGTATTGAGTCTTCTAATTTACAGTAAGTACAACTCTGTAAGATAACTATTTTTTTTTAAACAATTATTTATCTGAACAAATTGTTTACAGCTACAAATAAAATTCATACGCTATATTATTGTCTAATATATTAATGCATACACATGTACGAATGAAGAATTAGATTACAGTTTTATATACAAGAGAAGTTATGTAGTATGGAAAGGTGATCTTACAGAGTTAGTGCACGTTAAATTTTTACATATAACAAGGAGCAAACACGTACACAAGGGTGCATCTAGCTAAGTGGTCACAACATATGAGTGAGGGTTCTTGTAACACTCAATATTAGCAAAAGACCAACATTGGGAATTACAATTTTTAACAGTATCAATTTGGTTAGTGTACAATTATTTCTAGTTCTTATAACAACATTTACAACTGCAATGTGAATGAAGAATTTGAGTTACACAAGCATCTCCTTTAATCATTAGGCTCTGTGTAATTAATTATATCAAGGCAGAATATCAAAATTGGTTCCTCTCAGAATAAAATTATTAAACACAAATTTTTAATTGGCAGTGAAGAAATACATTAACCAGAATCTGTTTTGAAAATCAATTTTTGGGAAGATATGCAGTGAATTTCAATGGAATTAGGTATTTAGGAAATACCAAAAATACTCTAGATCTTTGTGATTTAATGATTATAGGAGACTTTAGTAAAGTAAATAATTTTTCACTATAAATGTATAACACCACTATAACAGCCTAATTTTCTACAATTTTAACCTCTATAATTAAAAAATTTAACTACATTATAACAGTAAATCTCACTTTGTCACATCAGCATTCAGCGATGCAAGAAATATAATTAGGTACATATTATAATTTTTTAAGAGTTCCAATTGAATTGACATGTACAAGTTATTTGAAAGTTACGGGTGCTAGTAATCCAGATGGCTCATGGAACTATCTACATTTAAGTCCAGTAGTACAAAATTATCTACATACATAAATACATTTATGACGAAAGACTTATTTTTTACTCACTTTATAAGAGATCTTTGAAAGCCTTATTAATTTCAAACATAATATTAACAAATCATATCGTTTGCTTTCTTACATAAGTTATTAAGCGGAAGACAGGGAGGTGTCGGCACAAATTAATTTTTATCAAAAAAAAACCACGATAGTAAGCATTGGGTAGGGAAATCTAGTCCGTAACAAGGCTTTTTCGATACTAAACATAGAAATATAATAAAAAATAGATCAGGCCATTTGATGTCTACTGATTGTGCACCTCTCTATCGTAAGACAGTATTAATTATTGCCTATATATGCTACTTTTCTACTTTTAAACTTACTGTAATTTACATTTTTTCAATCTGATAGCTACATATTGCAATTGGTTTGCAAATAAAATGTAGACCTTCATCACATCAAGATTTTTCAATACTTAAGTATATGAAATAAATAGAATTTTATCTAATAATTGTACACTATTTACTTAGTAAATTATAACACACAGTAAATATTATACTTAAAGAAAACATAACAGTATATATCACACATTTCCGAACCCAACTCGATAACATTATTGCTACATTATTTAAATAAAGCTATTTATTTGTTTTCTAACTTCAGCTATACTATTAGAATCAAAATATCTCAAAGATGAGATATTCGAATAAAATCAAAATTGTACCATAACAATTATATAAATTATTTGAGTAAAGCCATCAAATTCCATGTGTTGAAATTTTGTTGGTACCTACGAAAAATAGCTTATATCAAATTTTTATAATAAAAAAATATGTGACCACCTCAAAAATTAGGTGGTTTTATCAGTTTAAATAGAAGATAAAAGTATTTTAGATGAGGATCAGTTTCAGAAATAAAGAATTATTAATTGTCTGATTAAACTCTACGTTAAGAGGTTCTCTGTCTTATACCAAAATTGATTTTCAATTCTTTCTTTGACGGTTAAAAACTTTTCACCTTCACTTTGCGTATTTTTAGAAAAATTTCCAAAACATTAAAAATGTTATTGAGAGGGACAATTTTTGAGGATATTTTGGGCTACTAGGCTTATTTCGCTCTATTCTCTACCATGCTGTATATATAAAGTATCTTTCGAGTTGTGTACGAGAGTAGTTGTACACGGAAATTTTTTTTAGTGCATTCTGCAAATGTGACCCAGTTATAATGTCATTATTAGAGATATTTGAACATAATAATGAAATTGGAAAATGTAAACTTTCACCATTAACACTCATAATAAAATACTTATCTTTTTTGGGATTTTTTAATGGTGTACTTTAAATTATACAATCTAAACGTTTCAATAACACTTACAGTTATCTTCGTCAGTAGTAATGTTTGTTAAAAATTGTTAAAGATGTAGTAAACAATTTTGTCAAATTTGAAAAATTAAAACATAAACATAAGCCTGCTATTAGTATAACAGTTTGGGAAACATAAAACCAACTATAAAATTTTTAGTAAAGAATAACTAGGTCATAAAATTAAATATTATTAAACTGCCTCAAAGATGACAAACCAGAACACTCTCTACGACGAAAGCTAACAATGAAATTTGCCAGCCAAAAAACACATTTATCAAAATTTAATCGAGTTATGATGTAAGTGTAAAGTTGTGAAAAACTTCAATTTTAAAATGATAGAAGCATTCACAAATCCAAACATTACATCAAATAAAATCACCCAGTTAAATCTAACAAAGAGATATCTTTATCAATAATTGGAAGTGTTATTAACAATGAAAAGCACAATGCAGAACGTTCTTTGTAATTTTTAATTTTAATTTTATTTCAACTACATATATTAAATTATAGTGCTGTGGTAATTTAACATATAATTGGTAAAGCATTTGCTTCAAGGTCCAGGAAAAACACAGCAAAAAACCTAGACATACCAAAAGTTGAAAACAAATTAAAATCAAGACGTATCATTATGCTCTTTTTTAATTATAAGATGCCAAAACCTATTTAAACGGAGATTTTCTTCTTGTCTATTAAAATTATTCGGGTGTTTAAGTATTTCAATAGCTTCACGTTGCAAACGAACATAATAATGGGTTTGTCTTGACAATATTTCCATATTGTCAAATTGAATGTCATGATTTAGATTATTCAGGGCATGGTCAGCCACAGCAGACCTCTCTGGTTGACCCAATCTACAAAATCTCATATGTTCTTTGCGTCTTGTATCAAAGCTACGTTTTGTGGTCCCGATGTATACTTTTCCACATGAACAAGATAACTTATACACTCCGGAAGATGATAAAGGGTTTGACACATCTTTAGGTGATCTTAAATGTTCTTTAATTTTTCTTGTAGGTTTAAAGGAGGAAATTTCGCGATAACACCAAGAGTAATACCTTTTGAAGATATAATTTCCAACATCGAAAACTCCATTAGATTATTACCTTTTGATGCTGCTAATGAAGTTAGATATAACACCGTTAACATATTACGTAAAACAAAACCTCCAAAGAGCAACTTATCCTTTCGTCAACGACATGCTTTACTTGATCTTAAACGCAATGAAAGTATTATAATATTAAAATCAGATAAAGGTAATGCAACTGTTATATTAAATATGAACGATTATAACACTAAGATAGAACAATTGTTGGGACCAGAAACTTATCGTGAAATACCAAAAGATCCAACAAAAAAGTTTCTTTTAAAAACTAAAGAGCTGATTAAATTATCATCTATTCCTGAAGAAATAAAAAAGAAACTACCTAACTCTAAAGCTATTTCACCAAAACTATATGGTTTACCAAAAATTCATAAACCTAATATTCCTTTAAGGCCTATTGTTAGTGCAATTGGTTCTCCTACATATAACCTTGCAAAACATCTTACATTGTTATTACAACCTCATATAGGAAAAACACCCCATTATATTAAAAATTCTGCCGACTTTGTTGAAAAAATGCATAGTTTCAACATTGAAGAGGGTGATATAATGGTTAGTTTTGATGTTGTTTCACTTTTTACAAAAGTACCTCTAAAAGAAACTATTGAATACATTGATTATCTTTTTCCAAAGGACATAACCATTTCTTTTTCAGCACTGTCTTACTACAACTTATTTTCAGTGGAATAGTAAATTTTATGAACAGATTGAAGGTGTAGCAATGGGTAGTTCCCTTAGTCCTGTTATAGCTAATTTTTATATGGAAAAATTTGAAACATTAACGTTAGAAAAGGCACCTAAAAAACCTTCAGTTTGGTATAGATATGTAGATGACACATTTGTTATTTGGAGACATGGAGAAGAAGCACTGCATGAGTTTTTGGTTTTTATAAATGGTATACATCCTAGTATTCAGTTTACCATGGAAAAAGAAACTAATGGAAGTTTACCATTTCTTGACATATTAATATCTAAAAATCATAATTCACTATCTTTTAAGGTTTACAGAAAGCCGGCACACACTGATAGATACCTTCATAAATTATCCAACCACCATCCACGTCAAAAAATTAGTGTAATTAAATCTTTAGTAGATCGAGCAAAACGAATTTGTGACCCTGAATTCTTGAATGATGAATATAAATATTTAAGAAAATCCTTACAAGATAATGGATATTCACTTACAGTAATTAATAATGTTATTACACCTTCTAGGCGTAACCTTGAAGAAAAACCAGTTCTTAATGTTGGTACTGCTTTTCTTCCTTTTATAGCTAATGTTACAAATAGAATTGAAATAATCCTAATCAAATATGGCATTAGGACTATTTTTAAACCTACAAGAAAAATTAAAGAACATTTAAGATCACCTAAAGATGTGTCAAACCCTTTATCATCTTCCGGAGTGTATAAGTTATCTTGTTCATGTGGAAAAGTATACATCGGGACCACAAAACGTAGCTTTGATACCAGACGCAAAGAACATATGAGATTTTGTAGATTGGGTCAACCAGAGAGGTCTGCTGTGGCTGACCATGCCCTGAATAATCTAAATCATGACATTCAATTTGACAATATGGAAATATTGTCAAGACAAACCTATTATTATGTTCGTTTGCAACGTGAAGCTATTGAAATATATAAACACCCGAATAATTTTAATAGACAAGAAGAAAATCTCCGTTTAAATAGGTTTTGGCATCTTATAATTAAAAAAGAGCATAATGATACGCCTTGATTTTAATTTGTTTTCAACTTTTGGTATGTCTAGGTTTTTTGCTGTGTTTTTCCTAGACCTTGAAGCAAATGCTTTACCAATTATATGTTAAATTACCACAGCACTATAATTTAACATAAGTAGTTGAAATTAAATTGAAATTAAAAATTACAAAGAACGTTCTGCATTGTGCTTTTCATTGTTAATAACACTTCCAATTATTGATAAAGATATCTCTTTGTTAGATTTAACTGGGTTATTTTATTTGATGTAATGTTTGGATTTGTGAATGCTTCTATCATTTTAAAATTGAAGTTTTTCACAACTTTACACTTACATCATAACTCGATTAAATTTTGTTAAATGTGTTTTTTGGCTGGCAAATTTCATTGTTAGCTTTCGTCGTAGAGAGTGTTTTGGTTTGTCATCTTTGAGGCAGTTTAATAATATTTAATTTTATGACCTAGTTATTCTTTACTAAAAATTTTATAGTTGGCTTTATGTTTCCCAAACTGTTATACTAATAGCAGGCTTATGTTTATGTTTTAATTTTTAAAATTTGACAAAATTGTTTACTACATCTTTAACAATTTTTAACAAACATTACTACTGACGAAGATAACTGTAAGTGTTATCGAAACGTTCAGATTGTATAATTTAAAGTACACCATTAAAAAATCCCAAAAAAGATAAGTATTTTAATATAATGAAATTATTTGACCGTTTAAAAAATTATCGTTAAGCGAAAAATTAATTGTGAAAATGGACAGGGGAAGTCAGGGCAGAGTGAAATGACGGGGCAGAGTGAAAAATGTATTTATCTCTTTTTAAATTTGGCGGGTAAATATTCTATGGATAGGAATATGTTTTTGTTTCAATAGTTATGGGCACAATCGAATGATTTCAACAATCGAAACTTCACCTCTCGAGTGAAATTTACCTTCAAATGATCATTTGAATGATTTCATTTCGAAAAATGACGTCATTTAGGCCAATCTCGCCTTTCTCAGGAGAACGAGTTCTCAAGCGTCGCATTGCCAAGTCGGCTCGGTACAATGGGCAAACGCCATCTGGGATAATCTAATCGCTTTCCCCTCTGCAGGTATGGCTGCCGCCAAAGGAGTCGGCAGCGGTAAAGCCATACATAAATAATGATTATTATGATATTTCAATAAAACTGTTTTGACGAGGTGGTTGCAATTTTTGTTCTTCCTTATCTTTCCATTTTCATTTGCGTTAAGTTTAGCTTCACTGAAGTCAAATTATTCGTGCAACAAGTCGACTTCGAAAATTAAAATGAGTCGCCGTATTGGTAGGATAGACCGGGGACAATCGAAACAGGGGACAATTGAAACAAGCGCCATATTGGACAGATTTCGCGGTTAAAATCGCGCGGGCCTTCGTTAGAAGATGTGGCTCTAGATGCTTCCCGTAACCATCTATTATCCACTACCGGCAGTTGAGAGTGTAGATCACGCCTCGTACTAACGTATTTTGTGTGACACAGGAAATCAAAACGTAAGTATCCAGCTTCGACATTTTTTATATATTTGTTTAGTATATCTCCTTTAGTAGGAACAGTTCAGATTATTACTGAGGTTAACAGAATATTTTCGTGTTTACTTAAAAGTGTGTTGTGGGGACAATTGAAACAAATAACATGGGGGACGGTTGAAACATGTTTCAATTGTCCCCATCGTGAATTATTATTATGATCAATAAGCAATAGAATTGGCCGATTGGCTGAATATTTTGTTTTCAAAGCCCCCCCTTATTTAAAATCTTGTTGATCATGCTGTATTATAGGTTGTGTTACCTAGTGTATCTTAAGGTATTTAGGTATTTTATTTTAGGATGCCTCGAGTAAGAGTGAGAAAAACGGAGAGAGGTTTGAAATCTATTTCGACCTATGAAGAAGCCTGTAAAGAGGTTATTGAGAATAAGACATCGATAAGGTCTGCGGCAGTGAAGTTTTAACTACACTACTTGTCTTTGAGCAGATTTATTAAGAAAAAAAAGCAAGCAATTGAGCAACGATCAGGTATTCAAGTCACCATGGGTTATCATTGTGTAAGACAAGTATTTGATGTAAACCAGGAGAAAACCATAGTTGGATATGTTATTAAAGCAGCCCACATATTCTACGGATTACCGCCGAAAGAAATTCGCAAATTAGCCTTTCAGTTGGCTATGAAGAACTCGTTGAACATGCCTGATACATGGAGACAGAAATCCATGGCAGGGGAGAACTGGTTCTCTGCTTTTATGAAGCGCAATCCAGAACTCTCAATCCGCTGCGCTCAAGCGACAAGTCTTTCCAGAGCAACCAGTTTCAACGTCACGAACGTGAACCATTTTTATGACAACCTGGCTAATGTAATGGACAGGTACCAATTTCAACCGAAGGATATTTACAACAATGATGAAACAGGGGTCACGACGGTCCAAAAGCCTGTTAAAGTTGTAGCCAAAAAGGGAACCAAACAGGTGGGCGCATTAACATCAGGAGAAAGAGGAACGTTGGTAACCGTCGCTTTAGCTGTTGATGCTATCGGTAACAGTGTGTCTCCCATTTTTATTTTTCCACGGTTGAGGTACAAGGATCACTTCGTCCGTGACGGTCCCGTGAGGTGTATTGGAGCAGGAAATGCGAGTGGCTGGATGCAATAAGATGAGTTCTTGATATACATGAACCAATTTAAAAAGCATACTAACTGTTCAGTCGAGAATAAAGTATTGCTTTTACTCGACAATCATCAGTCGCACATAGGTATACGATGCTTAGACTTCTGTAAAGAGAATGGTATAGTCATCTTGTCATTTCCGCCGCACTGCTTCCACAAGCTGCAGCCCCTAGATCGATCTGTCTACGGTCCTTTCAAAAAGGCTGTAAATTCAACTTGTGACGCCTGGATGAGAAATAACCCAGGAAAGACAATGACAATCTACGACATCCCCAACATAGTCAAGCAAGCTCTGCCATTGGCTATCACACAATCAAACGTTGTGGCTGGATTTGTTTGTACCTGAATATGTCCTTTTAATAAAGACGTATTTACGGAACTGGATTTTGCTCCTTCCTATGTCACGGATAGACCAGTTCCTAATGACAAAACTCCGAACAGGACTGAAGTTGTACCAGAAGCAAGCTGCACCAGTGAAGCAACTCTGCCATCTCCTAGCATCAGCCCTGACCCCATCCCACTCTCAACAAGCACTCAAATTCCGCCAACATCACCGGGTATTATTGGTATCAACAAAAATATACCAGAAATCAGTGGCGGTGATGCAGGACCAAGCAACTCAACGGCTGTATTTTCACCAGAAATCGTTAGACCGTTGCCGAAAGCGCTTCCTAGAAAAACAGCTGGTAAACGAAAAACTAGGAAGTCTGCAATTTATACCGACACTCCTGAGAAAAACGCTATTAAAGAGGAATATGAAGCGAAGAAGAAAAGGGAAGTTAAGAAAAAACTTAAAGAGTTAGAAGTCACACCGATACCAGTTCGCCAGTCAAAGAATACCAAACGACGCCAGAACAATCAAAAAGAGAGTGACAGCGAAGAAGAGGATTCTTTCTGCCTGGTTTGCCTAGAGCCTTATGGTAATCGCCGCCCTGGGGAGGATTGGGTGCAGTGCATTGATTGTCGACGTTGGTCCCACGAAGAATGTACTCGTCAAGAAGATCTTTATATTTGTCACAATTGCATCTCAGAATGAATCATTTTTCATTGTTTCTATGTCACGATTTTCAATATATTAATCACTTTTGTCTTACATGAGAATGAAGCTTTTATTGACCTAAAATACTAGCTGTTTCAATCGTCCCAGGTATATGTTTCATTCAACAGTTTGACAAGATGAAGATTTTTCTAAATACCTCATCCATATATCATTATAGGGTAATGAAATTATATGAATGGAAACCTAACTGAATATGCTCCCTTTTGCTTGCTTCACAATTTAGAAATATTCAATAGTCGCGGAGAAAAAAATCAAGAAGGAGAAATGTTAGTAGTAATGAGACACCTTCCGCCGCCATCTTGGATTTTGACGTCACAAGCCCGCCCACGTGGGGACCGGTTTTCCACCCTTATTTTTACACGCTTACGTGTGAGACAGGATTTTCCACCCTATTTTTACACATCCACGTGTGAGACCGGATTTTCCACCCTTATTTTATATACCCTCGTGTGAGACCGGATTTTCCACCCTTATTTTTATATATTCACGTGTGAGACAGGATTTTCATCCCTAATTATTTTTACACATCCACGTGTGAGACCGGATTTTCCACCCTTATTTTCGCACATCCACGTGTGAGACCGGATTTTCCACCCTTATTTTTATATACTCCCGTGTGAGACCATATTTTCGTCCCTAATTATTTTTACACATCCACGTGTGAGACCGTGTTTTCAACCCTAATTATTTTTACTCGCTTACGTATAGGACATGTATTACCCTAATTTTATTATTTCTTTTGGGGAGTCTTATGGTTGTATTAAGGACCTTTTTGACGGATAGGACTTTTGTTAACGTGAGGAACTGGTCCTGGTCTTGGTGCTGGAGCTAGGGATAAGTCTTAGAGTTTGGCCTTGGTGGTGGAGCTAGGGTTGGAGTCAGGTCTTGGTGGTGGAGCTAGGGTTTAGAACTGTATTTAGGGTTGGACCTGGGGCAGGACTTGGACTTGGTCTTAGAGTTATTTCTAGTAATTATCTTCAACCTTAATTAAGGTCCTTTTGGTTGTAACCCCTGGAGGCTGCACACGCGTACAATGTTAGAAATTGTACAAAGATTATTATTGGAGAAAACGTTTCTAATAATGATGTAAAATAGCAGTTGTATTAGGATTAATCATACTTGGGGGAATTTGAATGACAGTAAAATTTAATTATAGAACACTTATTTTATTGTAAATTAGCCCCTGGGGCTATGTTAGAGTGTGGTTAGGTCAATACTTCAGACATCCCCGAATATGTCCGATTATACCCTAACATTGACGAGTACGCTTGCGCACAAGACCCAAAGCTAGCTGCGTTCTCGTTTCTCGTGTGTTTTGCTCTTTAAAGTGTAACTGTCATCGAGTGAGCATTACTATAATGTATTCTCCTGTTTATGAGCCAACATCAGCGGACATTAGAGATTTTACTGACTTGTTAATAAACTATTACAACATAACCGTTCAAGATAATGATGAAAGCGATGACGTGGTTGAGCTGGATGTATCTCACATCCAAGATGATGATTCACAGAAGAGAAAGAAGAGCAATGAGGTAGGGGGGAAGGGCAAATCTCAAAATCATGATGATGATGATGAGGACGACTCACGGGTCAAGAAGAAGAAGAAAACCGATAAAGCATGTTATTAAATAGTAATGATGTATTGTTGTTTATAATAATAATAATAATAATATATTTTCAAAACGTTAAGCTTTCCTTCGGTTTTGTTAATAAACCTGTTTTTTTCCTAGCGGTGCTCCACCGTCTTGATTCATGTTTGCAAGTTTACAAGTTTTTCGCTTTAGCGTGTTTTCGCTCTCTCGTGTGTGTGTGTGTGTGTGTGTGTGTGTGTGTGTGTGTGCATACGTGCGTGCGTGCGAGCGTACGTACGGGCGTGCGAACGCTCGTACGTGTGAGCTTGCGAGCGTGCGTACGTTCGTGCGTACGTGCAAGCGTGCAGGCGTACGTACGAGCGTTCGCACGTGCGTGCGACTGCGAGCGTACGTGCGAGCCTGCGTGCGTGCGTGCGTGCGCGTTTTTTCGTCTGATCCTCGTGCTAAAGCAGTGCTAGTCGATTGTATGTAGTTGTAGGCCCTATTGTGTTGACTAAGAGCTATAATTGGAAGCGTTGCTTGCTATACCTGGCCGTGGAGTTATGTTTAATCAGCTTTTTTGTTTTGACAGATGTATTTATTTATGATAAGATCAGGCTTGCATGTAAAGTAATATAGAGGTGAAACTAGCTAGCTCATGTGTTTTGCTGCTACACGTATCACAGTATTGAAGATTCTGTTTATGTATTAGAAAAACGTATTACAGCTTCGAAACAGAGTGCAAATAAAAAATTGAAGAAAGTGAATACGGTACAACTTCGGCGAGCAGACTTAAAGGTTTTAAGTGCGTACAGCATTCCCAGAGCAGCGTTGAAACCATTTAATTTAGGACTAACCTCATGTCCATGTAATAATGTCTGATAAACTATTAGGGTTATTAGCTTGCTTTTATAGGTTACAATATAATCGTTCAAGGTGAAGACGATGAGATGGTAGTATCTCAAAAGTTCGATGATGATGATACTCTCCATGAAATTTCAAATAAAATTAGCTTACGTCACTCTTATTTTCAAATTAGAAATTTTTTAAAACGTTTAGTTGACATTGCTATTAATCCCATCTGATAAAAAATCCACAAAGATATATGCGGCAGAAGTGTTGAGATGCTTGAAATCGACCCCAGCCACAATAAGAATGTGTTTTCGACTTGTATGTGCTTCTAATCAACTAGCCAGACACGCACCTCGACCGAGTGCGATTATCGTAAACACGGACCCTGCAGACAAACCAGACCAGCATTGGACCTCTACCTACATTGACGAGAGTGGTAACAGAGGGTTGTTTGAGTTTCAAACCTACTTGTTTCTCTAGGTTAACAATTTTCTCAAGGTAGAATGAGTATGCTGTTGTGAAATAAAATTTCGTATATAGATAAAACATATAGTCTACAAAGGTTAATTAATAGAAAACATTTTTAATAACATTTTTCTTAGAATAATAAAATATTCATAAACCAATATACGTCAACTTAAACTCAGGTGTACATTTTTATAAAAGTTTAAATTCTTTGTGTTTAAAACTGATTCCTTGTCTGAATGTAGATTTATAAACCTTCATGTTAACTATACTAGTACTTTTGAAATATCATTCGTATATAAGAATAATACAGGGTTTGCTTCAAACGATCTTCATCGTATACTTTAACAGTAAACCTTTTTCAGATAGTTGATCACCCTATTAAAATGGAGCGTTAATAGTTTATAGAAGTACGAGTGTAGATAAAAAAATACGCTACATTGCGATTGTGTTATAAACTAGTGGAGGTCGTTATTAATTCGTGTATAAGTTGATTTTATGTAAGTAGAAGTAACAATAATACAGGTCCACTTACACATTTTATATATATTGAAAACAATTACTTGAAATAAAACGGCGTATCAACTCTAATAATATTTTTAGAAAATATATTAACCATTTTATATTGGTTTTAGACTATTAAATTAAACAAAGTTATATAATTACACGGTAATTAGTAAATGTGAGCAGTAATTTCTTACTACAAAATGTTATGGAATTTTAAACATTCCAAACACTTAATATGGTTTTTATAAAACACGTTGTGTGTCCGTATACGAATATTTTCAAACAATTTATTTTAAGAGAAAGGTAAATGTATGTTGCTGCAAGTGTAATAAAGACAATGAGGTTGTTTGTATATTTTACATTCTAATGATGGAAAATCAATAGCTAGTTTTACACAACTAGAAAGTTTAGTTGACAAGTAAACACAAAGCGGTGACCATCACTCAGTGCCTTAAAACGTTACAGATCTGGTATGTGTTGTGTTAATCCTTTTATTTATTTACAGATTTTTTAATTACAGTTAACATCTAAGCATTAAGTTTCTTTAAAAAATATTAAGGCGTACAACATTCTTAGCGGACGGATAGATATTATTTCAATGCAGGTAAACTATGTTTTTAATATGCGTTTTAGAAAACACAAACTGTTAATGTGATTAATTAACTTAATAAAAATGTTTTGTTTCATTAGGAATGCCAGTAATTTTTATAGTTCACTGAGGATAAGTACGCAATTTACAATAAAAATAAGTGTTCTATAATTAAATTTTACTGTCATTCAAATTCCCCCAAGTATGATTAATCCTAATACAACTGCTATTTTACATCATTATTAGAAACGTTTTCTCCAATAATAATCTTTGTACAATTTCTAACATTGTACGCGTGTGCAGCCTCCAGGGGTTACAACCAAAAGGACCTTAATTAAGGTTGAAGATAATTACTAGAAATAACTCTAAGACCAAGTCCAAGTCCTGCCCCAGGTCCAACCCTAAATACAGTTCTAAACCCTAGCTCCACCACCAAGACCTGACTCCAACCCTAGCTCCACCACCAAGGCCAAACTCTAAGACTTATCCCTAGCTCCAGCACCAAGACCAGGACCAGTTCCTCACGTTAACAAAAGTCCTATCCGTCAAAAGGTCCTTAATACAACCATAAGACTCCCAAAAGAAATAATAAAATTAGGGTAATACATGTCCTATACGTAAGCGAGTAAAATAATTAGGGTTGAAAACACGGTCTCACACGTGGATGTGTAAAAATAATTAGGGACGAAAATATGGTCTCACACGGGAGTATATAAAAATAAGGGTGGAAAATCCGGACTCACACGTGGATGTGCGAAAATAAGGGTGGAAAATCCGGTCTCACACGTGGATGTGTAAAAATAATTAGGGATGAAAATCCTGTCTCACACGTGAATATATAAAAATAAGGGTGGAAAATCCGGTCTCACACGAGGGTATATAAAAATAAGGGTGGAAAATCCGGTCTCACACGTGGATGTGTAAAAATAGGGGTGGAAAATCCTGTCTCACACGTAAGCGTGTAAAAATAAGGGTGGAAAAACCGGTCCCCCACGTGGGCGGGCTTGTGACGTCAAAATCCAAGATGGCGGCGGAAGGTGTCTCATTACTACTAATGTTTCAATTGTCCCCGGTCTACCCTAATAAAAAATCTATAGTTTGGAAGTTTTTTTTTATAAAATCAACGGATCAGTCCAGTGTGAAATGTAAACTGTGTAAGAAACGTTTTCTTTTCATTTTGTACATAATATTTTGTTTAGTCATATATACTGAACCAGACACATAATTTAAGAATTTGTTGTACTTAGAATTGTGCTACGTATCCTTTCAAACATTAAAACTTGAATTATAATTATTTTTAATGTTCCTTGGTGTCGAATGGATGATTAAAATTTAAATAAATCGAAATGTACGCTTTGATATTTCCAAACTAAACACAGTGCAAGCAAAAAGACCCGTATGGCAGGTTACAAAACCTGCGATAGGTTTGTAAGTAACCCAAATGTGGCGTTCTCGATTCCGACCGAAGCTGCAGTGTAATAAATAATTCGATCTGATCGCTGGAGTCTGAAAGCGAGAAGAAAGAAGAACGAATGAATGCGATGATGTGTGACGCGACGGAGTGAGTGCTGATTTCGATAAACAAATTATTCGAATGATTTTCGCTTGACCACTCGAAATATCTTGAGGTATCCGTACAATCGAATGAGCGATTATTTTTCATCCGAGAGGTCCCATCACTAGTTAGCACCACTCACGTTCATAAACGGCGCATCAGCTGCGTAATTATCGTGCTGTCAAATTTTCTGTGTTTCATCATTAAAAACTGTAAGTATGGGCGTTATAAATTAAGGAATTTGATTTTTTTTAGCAAGATACATTTGTAGTAATATGTATGATGTAAAGGAGCGTCTTCTGAGCACAAATTGATAAAGAAACTGAATTGTTTACATTTTAATTTTTAGAGGATGCTGCTTCAGTAAAGTGCTGTTTGTTGGGGCAAAGCGAAAAATATGAATGGGGCATAGGAAAAATATTTTTACTTCGCCCCAATAATTAACAATTAATAAAGAATTAGCATATTTTGAAGACATGACAACTTTGTGATACCATGTAAAACAGATTAAAAAGTCATAAGCCAAGGATTAATAAGGTATATTTTTACAACGTAAAAAACTACAAATGTAAATTGGTAGATTCAATACGGTGCAAGTTTACAAAAGAAGATTTAAGCAACACAGCTGGAGTGAAGAACACATGGTAACAGCATAGAGGGCAGTCCGTGAAGACAATGTGCGTTTGAGCACTGCAGCCAAAGACCATGGTATTCCGATTGCTACGTTGTTCAGGAAACTGAAGAAATACGGAAATATGAATGCAATCGCCGAAAAGAAGTTAGGAAGTTTTAAAACAGTATTCACCAAGCAACAAGAGAAGAAATTATCTGCTCCTAATGAGAATGTTTGGTTTGTCTATCAATGAACTCAGGTCTCTGGCATATCAATATGCAGAAATAACCAACATCAACATTCATTCAACAACGAAACAAAAAAGTCGATAGAGAGAGGGGGGAGGGGTGCGAGAGAGAGAGAGAGAGGGGGAGGGTGGGAGAGAGTGTGTGTGTTAAGAGAAACAAATAAATATCTCTTCGTTTAGCCGAGAAAACGTCCGCAGTAAGAACGTCGGCTTTCAACATGGAAAATGTAAAGAAATTTTACAACCTACTGGATATTGTTCTGAATGAACACAACCTCCCTGCTAATAGAATTTATAACTTTGACAATAACAGGAATATCCACAGTTCGTAACAATCCCTTAAAAATTATTTCAAACGGAGGAAAAAACAAGTTGGGTGTTTGACCTCCGCATAGAAGGGGGATATTAGTAACTGCTGTTAAATGTTTGGAAAAACTCACAAGTATTTCAAATGGCCCAATAAAAACGACTTGCTCTTTTATGAGTGGGATAATGTAAAACAGCGAATAAGAGAACCAATCACGTTGCGCCGAGAGTTTTATCATGTGCCAGAACTTTCAACATATGTTCAACCGTAGTTTATAATATCTTAAAGTTTGTATTATTTGATTTCATGGGACCGTTTACTAATTACTTTTTCAATAAAATTTTCAAAAATAAATATTTATATAATCTATTACCTTATAAAAACACAATAATAAGCCATCCCCCTACAGGTGGGTCAAAATGATAAAAACGCAGCTTTTAATTAAGTCATTTTTGAAAAAAGATTTAAGGAAGAGCAAAACTGTTTATACCCGAATTGGGGGGGGGGGGGGTAAGTATGGGTAATCATATTGAGAGAAGAAGCAGAACTTTAGTAATGAAAATAGAGCAGTAGGGATGGTTGAAAGATTAACCGTTTTACTTTGCCCCGACTTCCTCTACGCTACCAGTCTTTGTGTTAAACTGTTAAGCGTCAAACAGTAGCATTACAGGTTAGGGAGTGGATGTATTCACGTGGGAGCATAGAGTAACTTGTTAAGTGAATTTTCGTACATGCATGCATCTAAAAACGAAATAATAAAAAAAACGTAATGCTTTTCAATTTTTCAAAAAATTAAATCCATAATATCGAGCACAAAATTATCACGATAATTATCGTTGAAGTATAGAGAAAATCTTGGCAATTATAATGAGTTGGAATAAGTTTTGCTTTACAGATAAAATCAATGTATTTCGTAAAATTTTGAAGAGGACTACATGAATACTCTTGATGATGGGTGACGCACATAAGTCATATTCGCGCCGAACCTAAAAAAATTCTGAGTGGTAGTTTTAAATTTAGCGGGATGAACGTCATTACATTTCATGACGTTAACAAAAGATTATAACATGTGAATAAGAGGTGGAGTTGAGGATTTGATAGTTAGACGTGAGTCACGCTACATGTGTGAACCTTAACATTTAAATTTACGTAAGGGCAATAATGCCAAACCGAGAACTATCGTAACATTTCAATTTTAATAAAATTGTGCCTAAGACAATTTTAAATAAGAGCGACCGTGGCTGTGAAAGAAATAAGTGTAACTTAAAGCAAATAACGTGTTTAGAAAATTCGTTACATCGTGAGTAAAAAAGAAAAGGGAGTTTAAATCTTAACCCTTTAGTAATTTATAGTATAATTAAGCGTATTTAACAAACCGTACTGGATATATTTTCGGTAATCAACTTTTATAAGTGAATGATTGTGGCGTGGATACTTAATATAAAGTATCAATCGGTGGTGTAAATCATATCGAGCGACGGAGTGGTGTTCGATCCTGTTTTATTACATCACCGGGAATCGGTGGTAGCGCAATTTGGATATTGGACAACTCGAGAAATCTTTAAGATGGGTTCTTAGCTAAATTGAATTGTTTTACAGTTGACTGGCCATTGATATAAGCACTTAACGTGATTAATTATTGATGAATATCAAATTTAACGATTGGTTGATAAACATTCAGTGAATTAAACCGTGTTTTCAATTAACAGAAATATATTAAAGAGTATTTTATTTTTTGGAATTATACAAAAGGGATTGTTAAATTATTTAACGTTTTCAGACGAATTCTAAATATTACGTCAGTAAAAACCGTATTGATTTTGAGCAATGAAAACAAAGCTTGATTCATACATTTAACTAATGGATTATAAACAAACATTTACCTAATTAAAAATTTTGAACATGGGGTAAATGCTATTTAATTTATATTGCTCGTGGAGTAATGACGAATGTGTACATAAAATGTACAAGGTGAATAAAAAAGTTTTAGTAATTATATGTCACATAAGTATTTATTGATAAAGATATTGAGTAATGATGATATTCTTTTTAATGAATTTTTTACGCTTTGCCAAACTAATTAACGAGAGGTTGTTTATTTTAAATTTAGTGAGACAAATTTAAGAAGATTGTGGAGATTTAAAATGAATATTTTAAAAAGTGAAAGGACTTTATTAAATTTTATTACCTCATGCGAATATTAGGTTGTTAAACTTTTACGTTTTCAAAATTTCTTTAAGCAATGGTATTAATTATTTCGATAGATTAAGGTTAAGTTTAGCTAACCATATTTTAACGTACTTTATACATTTAAAATGGATTTTAAAAATGTATCTTTGAACTACAGTTAGTTATTTACCGAGTGGGCCTTTATATTGATTTCTACCATCAGTCTGGATCTTTAGCACTGCGCCAAGGACGTGACCGACAAATTATGATCACAGTGGGGCCAGTGACCTTTACTACCGATTTTGAGTTTTATTTTATGGTAAGTGTAATGTTTTCCCTGTTAGTTCGGCTACTTCACGCCTTACTACTCCGACCGTCTTCAGCGAGTACCTACAGCTGCCAATTCGTTCATTTTAATAAGTATAAGCACAACTTAGTGCAAATTGACCATGTAACAAATCTTTGACTTCCGATTTACACTTTCGATGAGTACTCTGTATGTACAAATCATTTTTGATGACACTGTAACGCATTGAAATTTGTTTCTGTTTACTTTCGAAAATAATTAATACCACATATACTTCTTTCTCAATTAGGTTATAGGAACACCTCGTATGTTTGCAATCAGTACACAAAAGATCGGCGTTATTTCCCGCTATCACTAGAAACACTGTTAACATTAAATTAGCTTGAAACTGTAATAATTCAGTACAATTTTAAAACGATTGCATATACTTAAATAATATTATATCGAATGTCCCAAATCAAAGTAATGGATCCTAAACATAAACGCACACATTGTAATTGGCCCCAAAAGATGAGATTTTCCACAAACAATTTTTTTCTCAAAAACTTTCTTCCTAGCTTAGCCGCGATTATTTTCCATGATTATAGAGTAACTAGGTTATTTAAATGGAACAAAACCCTGTATATTTCCCATAAACTGGATAAAAACTTGAATATTTCTTGTAGTTGATTTTAAACCTAACCAAAAATGACTCCACCACTAAAGGAGCAAAACCGAATCAATTAAACATTTAGAAAGTAAAGAAATTGTACTTTTTACCTTCTTACAAACTACAGTGTTCATTGTTTCATTATATTTATTTGTTTGTGATTATACATCTGCATATACACACACAAGCGCACGCCCGCTCATCAGTGGCACTGGTTGTTTGTGTAATTTAACTTTGTTTCGTGTACACATTTGTGCGCACCGTGAGCTAAGCATCGAATTTTTATAAATAAATAATGAAAATTTAGGTGCATCCGATTCGTTGTCTCGTCACAGACGAAGAACTCACCGTATGGAAGAGGAACTACTAAATATAGAAAATCTGTCAGATATCTCCTATATGTCTGATCAAGGTAACGCTGCCGAAGACCATGTATGGGAGAATATTGTTGAATGTATGTTCACAAGATAATAAATGATGTGAGATGTTATACTAGACGAGGAAGAAGCAATAGAAACAAGTGATCCTATCTTGGAGTCTACACACACTGCTAAATTTGTTGGAACTGCAGAATCTGTCGACGCTGCAGCCACCATCGAGCAAGTGGAAGAAACCCAAAGAGACCGGATTGCGACATTATTTGCTAATACTAATTTGAACCAGAAGGTACACATTGGGTGGCAAAGCAATTCTACGTATGTTAAAACCCTCTATAGATTGGTATAAAGGAGATCCGGAAAATGTGATCAGTTTGGTCCCCCATTCAGTTTCTTGAAAATTACTTCAATCTGCAGATATATGCAACGATGGCTGAATTTACAAATTTGCGTGCGTTTTGAACCCACACTTGCAGCCGAAATGAAGGTTCCCGCCGGTCTTTTTATTTTGATGGGGAACCTCCATTACCCCCGAGTACGGAATTATTGGGAATCTATATTGACAATTCCGTTGATTGCCAACAATATGACGGTCAACAGATTTTTCAAGTTGAGGCAAAACTTACATTTTGTGAATGTACAAAGCCGACCAGTAAACGATCGATTTTGGTAGGAACCACTGCTAAATAATTTGCTGGGGAGAAGATGTCTGGCTCTTCCCTTAGAAGCAAATTTGTGTATTGGCGAGCAGATGGTGCCATTCAAAGGAAATTTAAATGTAAAGTAGTAAATTGGAGGTGAATAAAATCCTTGCTGTACAAAAATATTTGCTCTGTCTGGTAGTAGTGGCATTATGTACGATTTTCTACTGTACCAGGGATCGACAGCAGAGTATCGACGTGAATTTGTTGATGTGTTCGGTGTTGGGGCTGCAGTCGTTGCACATCTGACTGATTACGTGGCCACTGGTACACCAAATATGTGAAAGCATTGGGACAAAAAGAATACATACAAATTCGTGAACACTATCTGAACATGGGAGGTGTTGGTAAAATGGACTTCCTAATTACTATGAACATTCATACGTTCGAGAAAGTGTACACTTCGAATGTTTACTCATACTATTGACATCGCCTTGGTAAAGGGCGACTATAATATAAAGTCAACGCCATGATTTGGGCATCCCACAAAAAGGACATTATGGACATGTTGTACTTCAGGTCATATGTAGCAGAGGGGTTTAGTCAAGAAAGTAACCTCTACGAAAAAGGCGACGGACGTCACCTTCCACATGTCGGGAATGAACCCCTACTTCAACAAAAATCAGACGCGCGATTCCACCAATTGCCGAAGTGAGGTATCACGGAATCGACATTGACCAGAAATTGACGATAAGAACTTTGCGTCTCGTACGTGTAAAACCAAACAATCCCAACCTCGACAGCTTACGCAAGAAGGGACAACTTGGCGTACGAGGATAATAAATGCAGTCGGGCATGAGCAACCAGCGAAATTTGGATATAGCAAATTAGCTGCTAAACATTTACTAAAAGCTAAGGACGATGCGGAAAGAGAAAAGTTTTATCCAACTAAATCAAGAGTACGATCCGGCGTCAGAAGGGCTAATGACATAGAGGGTAAGTGCATCCGAACTCGCATGAAAGATAAAGGAGATAACAAACTTAAGAGTGCGGCTGTCCAGCAGTACTCTAGCTTGAGACACGAAACCGACAGTACAATCACCTCAAGAGTTACAAGGTCTAGATTAACTCAGTCGCTACTTATAGATACTACGGTGGCAGAGATGTGTGGCTTACGTCAGTTCTGAAACACACCAAGAAGTCATCCGCCTTATGACAGAGTAAAGATGAATGTTCCTCAAAAACTATAAGGTTTTACTTATTTTTTCCGTAATAAATAATAAAGTATAACAGTTCAGAAACTTCTCGAGAATATACGAATATACCGTCATAAAAATTTAAACGCTAAACATAAGAGTCAGGGGTAGGTGATACTCATAAAAATGTGTAATTAACGATAAAATACAACCAAAGTGTTCGAATATCAATATATCAATGGGTAACACAAAGTTAATCTGTTTCCATTACGATTTAATGCTGCAATAGCTATAATCCTTACATTTGCATACTATCTCATTACTTACTGCAGTCACAGGTACGGGAGCATCTAAGAATAACGAAGCAGACATGAGGTACAAAGATATTGCTTGAACGAGCCTAATTCCGTATAAATGTTTGAAATAAATCCGCTGGTATCTTCATGATCCAACACTGACGCTAGGCAATACAGGCTAACCTGGGTTTCAAGCTATTGACGAAGGACGGCCCGGTAATGGAAGCATCTGTACAGGGTTAACATCGTAGATCTTTTAGAACTTGACTTGCTAATGTCATGCAACCAAATTGCATTTCTTAGGGCACTAAAGGGTGGCCGTAAGTACAATACCATACATCAAAGCCGACATAACCTCTATATGGTGGGAGTTCAGAAAAAGTTTCTACAAATTCTGCATCATGGAAAAAAGTTCAGAACACTACAGGGAGCGGTAGAGGCAGCTTCGGTGAAGGAATGTTAAAAAACGTATCTGTGCTTGATAGGTATAACCATACAAGAACTGCAATATGATATGGTGCATTTAAAACTACGATATCGCATTATCCGGGTATTCTATGGTAATTAACCTGGCGGAGGACTAGAAGGTTTCTATGACACGATAGAAAAACATACAACAATCATAAGGAATTCACCTTAATATGCGTGCCAATGAAGTTATACAGTTGGATTCTCGAAAAGAAGTTGCCTGAGAACATCAAATTGATCCAAAAAAATTGATGTTACTGAACCGGTGCACGGCAAAAGGGGGAGAGTGTTAAATCCACTATTTAATAGACGCTGTTTCTGAATCCTGCTTCAGATGTAAAAATTGAACCAGTGGAGCAGCATTAATTTCTGTATATGAGGTTTTGCAAGTTCCCGTTGCAGCTATTTATTTAACCGCACCAAAGATAGTAAACATCCAGCCCTTGTGTGGACGATTAACAAGAAAAAAATAGTAGGGAATGAAGTTGAGTAAGTACAGCAGCGTTATGTACCACAATGTATGGAATTCGGCAGCGATGACTCTAGATGGGCGAACATGAGTTATTTTAATGAAGCATTTTTTCTTTTTTAAATTGACAGTACTATGGACCCGTCACAATGTTTCATTTTTCCAAAGACTCCATGAGAATTATTCCCTTCGAACCCAAAAAAATGGCAGCTCTCACGTGAAGAAGCACGAAAAAATGAGAGTTGTCATTTTCTTCCAAATTAATTGCAATGCCATTTTTCATATATGATAACCAAAATGGTAGCTACAAACGTGCTACTAATCGATATTTCTCTTTTCGATTTTATTATAAAACACCAAGCACTTACAATAAAACAAGTGTTAATTAAATCAGTATTAAGCTATGAGTCAACCTGAAATTTGGTACGATGCCGTTTGAAAGTTGGCAGCATTATTCCAAATTCACTCAACAGTTCTGTCTGCAAACACGTGACTAACAAATACTTCCATGACATTAATGCTACAAATGTGAATCTGGCAAGCACGGTTATTCATCAGTTTCGAAAGGTTACGAATGATAACGAAGTTATTAACCAACAGATGTGTTAAAATCTGATTGGTGGAAACAAAACACCTGCAGTAAGCAGATGTTCGAGAAATAATTGAGTGCGTCGGAAAGAATTGTACAGTGAAATGCAAAATACGTCAAAACGAGCAGGTTACAAATATTTTGAAAAATATTAATGAGGTTTGCAGTGAAGTCAGAACTTAAATTGATTTTACCGGTTGTATAATTTCGGAAATTTTACTTGCGGAAAGTAAGAACTCACATCTTTAAAACTAACACTTCAATAGCGAAAGTGACAAAACGTTAAAAATCACTTAAGCTTCAGTAAAAGAAACTGTGATAGACGTATGATGAAGAACATAAGGAACAGCAACACGTTCATCGATTACACATAATGACCTTTAAAATAAGTACTGAGAAAATTTAACTATAAATTAAGGAAACTCGCAATTGATGTTAGGTTAAGATAGTTGTGAAAAAAAATTTCATAATGGAACTTTAATACCGATGAAAATTAGTTTAAGAGAGTTGAACTTACTTGATCTGGTAAATTTGAACATTCAAAGCACAGGTTATTAATTTACAAAGGGTTACTGAATACACCAAAGCGTACAAACGTTGATGCCAGAACGGGTATCAGACAGTGAAAAACTCGTGACATAAAACCATAACTTTAATGTTGTCTTTAATTGTTTAAACTACTTGGTTTTCAGATCCAACAATTTGATTAAATTTAGTTGTAAATTTAGAAAGTATCTTAGCTTAAGGTTTTTTAAAAGTTAGAGTTCTACTGTTTACCCCCGCTCATGCTAAACCGATGAACGTCAGACTAGTAGCCGTTATGGGCCACGACGCGCTTGTGTTAAACCGAAAGACGCGCTAACAGAAGTGGAGTTTGTCCTAAAGACTGCGACATCGGGGCTCTCTCCGTAGGCATATTAAACGTACAGGACAAAGTAATTTAAAGCAACCGTCCCAGATCCTGCTATTTTCGGTCATAAAAACTCCTGATATAAAATCAGGTTGCAGAAGTGAACATTAAAATTTGTTTCGTTTTCAGGTAATACACGAAAGCGCAATAAAAAACCTAGTTTATATTAACCGCTATCTCAGACGTAAATATTCCAAGTATTTACTTAAAGGAATTTTTCTGATTGGTAAATAGTTTTTTATCACCGGAACATATTAAATCCAAAGTTATCACCGCCAGTCCTACAGTGACTCCTGTATATTTACGTAAAAGTAATTTTCTGTTTCCTGAAGATCTGAATAGCTCTGTTAAACTTTAATTAAACTATAATCTTTTGTTTGTTTTAATTAAGATCCGCCGCCGTTGAACGCGTTTCCCGTTTTGTACAGATTGTTGCTGCCCAGATACCCCGGAAATTAATTCTAAACGCCGTTCCTACAATGGTCAGTCCTGTTAGACGATATCTAATTAACCGTCTCCTGTTTTGTTTTTATTGAAAACCCGTTATCTAATAACTTGTAGTGTTCCCACAACCCTATACTTCAACTTTGATCCGGTTACCGAAAACATCAAAGATTCCGTAGTGGTTCATCATTTATTAGGAAAGGCCCCAATCAATTTACGCCGTTAACGTAAATCACATTCCTCAATGAACACCAATGTTCTGTTAACGTAATCTAACAATCAAAGAGGCCAATGCGTAACCCAGCAAGCCTGACTATTTTATAGGAAGTGAATCTTAATCTGTTTCACTCCTGATCCGAGGCCTAATTAAATATAATCATACCTCTGGCATCACGATGCCATTTTTCAGGTAACTTTTCGTATCCAAACTTAAGTTTTATACATACTTTCATAATCACTATACTTATACAATTACGATACTACCAGTAATTAGAATTTCGAAGTCTAGATTATCCTGTAAATATTATAATGAAATGTCCTCGTTAATATTATAGTTCAGAAACTAAGCATAGTTTAACTCTGTGGGTGGTAAAATATAAATTTATCAATTTTTGTTTCTAAATAAAACTTGACCTAGTACAAAATTTGTATAGAAAAGATAAGGACATGAATATGAGTTGGTAACATACAAAATAATAAACCTTTGAAATTTTTAAAGAGACGAATAAAACCGCTAGCCTACAATTTTCTCGTTCCCAAAACCGTTATTTGAGTATCTTTATTAGACAGGACCGTAACCCAAAAGTTTAAATAAGCTTTGCACGTCTCGTATTTCGATTCATAAATATCCATAACTTAATTACAATGTTCTTCCCTATACTAATAAAATTGATCCAGTAACCAAATGTGCCCAGAAAAATAAGAGGTATTCGATCTCCAGTGCAACCATACTAGCAAGGAACCAGAAGTACCATTTCACTTTTAGTAATTTATTAATGTAAAGTTTAATTTATGTTTTGTACCGTTTCTTTTACTGTTTATGTAATCTAAAAAGTTAAATTTTGATTTGAATTAAAGTTTAGTTCCACGTTTGCAGTCCAGTTAAATGTTTATTATTTAGAGCTGTAAACAATAAGCAAATACGTATTAAAATCTCTTGTGTACGAGATTAGAGCTGAATTTATTGACAATACGAAAATATCATAAGCGGAGAAAGACAAGTCACACGGTGTAATTTAGAGCAATTCTTTACTTGTCATTTGAAGTTTTACTGTTGAAGTTACTTTCGTTATAATTCAAGTTATTAATTAAAAAAAAAAAAAAGTTTATACGTTTAAGAGTGCAAACGAATTCTATTCGGTGCCAAAAAAGAAGTAGGGAGTCCTCCTAAGGCTGTTACCGGCGAAAACTGCTGTTAAAAAAAGAATTCAAGAGGGCAGTAAGACCACTTATGCGGAAATAGAGCATCAACTCAAGATTAGATCCTCGTCTGTTAAAACAATCATATACGAATCATATACACGTAAAAAAGTGGTTAGCTGTTTTGTTTCAACTCTCAGGCTTCCAGAAAGCAGAGCATGTAAAAATTCACCGTGGAACTTTAAATTTCATAAATTATGACGGACACTAATTTTTCCCAAAATAGTGACAGGTGTGGTGAAACATATTTCCTTCCTCACCGTACATACCCGCCAACAGAGTCGTGCATGGATTCACAAAAATGCGTAAACTTGACCAAGAGGCAGCAAGCTATGAAAAAGTTATAAATGCGGTATTCTTCAGAAGTACAGGCTAGTAAAGGCCATTAAGATGTAATGAAGAAGACAGTTGCAGCTAAATGGTCCACTGAAAAATGTTTGCCTGAAAGCTTCAGTAGAGTTCCAAAGGGAATTATACTGCACCATTATAATGTAACATCCCTTACACCAGCATTGACTCTCCAGTTTTTTGTTGTAATAGATGTTTATGTATCAAGGGAGTTATGAGGATGTTAATTACAGAGGTCAACAGATTGTAAGTTGCCCGAGGTTATTAACATACATAACTCACGTGATAGGTAAATAATTTTATTCCATACTAATACATTATAAATGAAATATGAAAACGAAATATTGTTGGTTATTAAAATTAAACGAACGTTGTTTAAAAATTAAGTAGGCATGGTTACCATGGATGTATCAACTGACAAGTTTGCAAATATTTGGCAAAATACATTAGAAATACACTAGAGGGAGTTTTAGATTTATAACTGCCTAGTAGGGAGTTATAAAGATGTTTACAGTTATGGTAACTAAGGGTTTATTTGTTTATAATGTATTAGTATGAAATAAGAAATAGAACATCCACCGGATTCGCCTGATTTAGCAATTTGCGGCTTTTGACTATTCATGGGGTTAAAAGGAATTTGCGAGATAAAAAGTTTTTGTCTAAATAACAGATTGATGCCACACTCTTATAGTTGAAGGTATTCCGAACGATTGTTAAAGAGTTTTTAAGCAGTAGAAACAAAGAATGGTAAAGTCTATCCTTCGTATCAATATTACTGTGATACCCCTTTACACAACTTTCAAGTCAAAACTTTGACAGTTTATATCATTGTTGGCATTTTTACAGATGAACCCTCCACAATGTACAAATTTCGTATTCAAGATTTATCAACAAGGCAAGCTATAGGACAATAAAAATCACATCAAAACGATTTTTTTTTAAATTAAACGCTGGTACTTTGAGTACCTATATATAATTATTATGTTGTGTTTGTAGTCATAAGATTAATAGGCAAACAATAGAAAAGGCGGTAAACAGAGGAACATAGGAACACATGCGGTGAGGTGCCAATGACAAATTGCGCATTCGTTATCGACATAAATAAGAATTTTTATAAATGGTGTAAATATCACTTTCAATGTCAAACTGCTAGAGCGGTGGTAGTCAGCGTTGCCACTGCTAGCCAAACCGGGCTAGTTCTAGCCCTTTTTGCATAAATTTAGCACGCTAGCCACTTTTTGAGAAAATCTAGCCCTTTTTTGAAATAATCGTTTAAATACTAATTCAAAGCAAGTTGATTTTAATAAGTTTAAATATTTATTGTGATTGCAGTGAAATTTAAAATAGCCTGGCCCATGTCTGACCGCACCTGTTTGTACACGAGTACACTAGTTCGTATGGCATTAACAAGTAGTTGCCATAAACTTGAACTGCAAGCTAGTGCAAACCAACTACCACTGTTGTGAGGTGTGTGTGTGTGTGTGTGTGTTTATCAAATATCAGGGTTATACTAAGGTTATGTTTAGGTCACGTTGTATGTAATGTTACGTTATTTAGTCTAAAAATCTGGGAATAGTGAGTACATACGTACAATCGTGAAGTAGCGAAAAAACAATAGACAGGTTTGTACATCTTATGTTTTTCATATTTTAATATTTTGTTTCGGTAAATTCCAGGTTTGTAACCAGAACACAAATTAAACTTAATTAAACAAAGAATAATGTGGTTAAACAATAGCTTAAATTGAAACTGAAATACTGTACTTTTAGTTACTTTAGTCTATGTATATTGTTAGTATTATTTTGTTTTTTCTTACAAATGTATTTTCACTTGTTTTTTATTACACAAATTACAACAAATCTAGCTTTTTTATTATTTGAAACTAACCCAAAATAAAAATCTAAACTGACAGTGGTAGGAGTCCTTCCACAATGTTGGTGTGGGTTCGAATCCCGGCCCAAGCAATTTTTTTTTAGGTTACTGTAGTATTGTTTATCTAACCTACTTTTGTTAGGTTACAGTAGTTTTGTTTATCTAATCTAATTATGTTAGGTTACAGTCATTTTGTTTATCTTATCTAAAATAGATACTCGCACCACATCGGTACGACATTGTACATCTTCCTCTGTTTACCACTTCCCCATACAACAGTGACTCATGGCCAACTGTCACAAAATGTAACAGATGTCAAGCTCGAAATCCAGGAAACAATATGATATTTTGCATAACCTGTTATATCATTGATAAATTCAATTATTGGTAAGAATGATACATAGCCAAAATAAAACACCGGCTTGCATGCTAAAAGTAAGTTCCAAAGACACATTGAACTTCTAAAAGAAGAAAATAACACTGTTGAACTTCTTTGGAAATACAGTAATATTTAGGTAATATGTCTCCGAAAATTGAAAAGCTCTTAAATCTAATGTCAAATGTTTAACGTGATTTGGATTAATATGGATAGAAATTTCATTAAATACGCACAGAATTTTATGGTTAAACTATAAGGTTTAAAAAAAGTTTTATTTTGGGAATTTACTAAGAGTATATTTTAAAATTCGTTTCATAGTGTATAATGGTGGAAGCATATTAATGCTTTTTTTTAAGCGGAGTACCCTATATATCATTTGCCTTTTGGCTTGTACGACCAGAATAATGGTAAGCTTCATTAAAGTTTACCCCAGCTACACCTTACGATTTTCGAAATTATTTTGTGTTTTGTGAAAATACAGGAAAAATTTGAATGAATTTCAGAACAAGTGCTTTTTTTTTTACAATATTTATAGTGGAGCGCACACACATTGGAGAGTTAGGTATAGGTACCTAATACAGTTAGAAAGACAATCCAATTTTACATTTATCAGTTACATCAAATACAGGGTATTTAAATTAAACAAATTAGTGCCTGTCATTATTCAATCTTAATTGTATAAAACAGTTACTTTTTTTGTACTTTAATGAATTAGTGCACTCCAGTATAAATTTTGATAAATAAAGAAAACACATTAAAATTTTTCTTGTATTTTCACAAAATTTCGAAAATCTTACAGTTTGGGCGGGATAAACTTGCCATTATTTTGACCATAAAAGTCAAATAATATACAGGGAGTTCCATTATAAAAAAACAACCTTTTTCGGAACTTTGTTTTCTTAAATAAAATCTTTGTTTCACAGTTCTGAGTTAATGGACACCCCTAGAAACACAAGAATCAGCACATATGATAAAACAACAATAATGTAATTGTAATTATATAGGTATCTAGAAACAAAAAATCGTTTCATTATAAAATCGTCAAGCAACTAATTTTTTTATGATTCACTTGAGGTGAACGAACCCAGTGATGTCTATAAAATAAGTGACAAAGTTTTACACTACAAATTGTCAACAACCCTGCGGTTGGGTTAGATGATTGATATTAGTGATTATATATACTCTATAACAATACAACATTTGAATTGTTTTTAATTGTCTTAGTGACTAATAACAGAATGTTAGGATTACATTCATAATTGACATAGAGCATTTTCCCAGCCAGAAACCTGATATGATAGTTATCGTTATCAGAACATATGACTGCTACAAAAGTAATGTAGTGTAATGATCAGAGAACCACAAAGCGTTTTTATAAATGCAACTACTTTTTTCTGCAACTGATCCATATGTAAATAATAGTTCGTACCTAAGTTTAGAAGCCGAAGTATCCGGCAACTGTGCTTACGAGTATGACGATCAGAATGGAAACGCAGATTAAGATCATAATTTTCTTCTGTGAATTAAAGAATATATTAAAATACAAAATTAACATCACATAAATGAATTATCACTGTAAAACTTCTTGTAATGCCATTTGTCACTTCTTAACATAAGGAAATATAAAGAAAAAAAAGCATAAATAAAATCATAGAAAAATAATAATTTAATAACTTATAAATACATGTTACAACTGTAAATTAAGAATCAACAAACTATACAAAAGGACGTTTTGAATACACTGCTATTTCACATACCAATAATTACTCATGGTAGAAACGTGTTCTTTGGCATTGTGTAGTATGTTGCTTTGCAACAATTATATATTAAAAGTAATAATTTTCTATAACAAGCGTAAAATAAAGCATTACTTAACAACAAAATATTACATTCGTCAGACCTAAACAGGAAAATTGTGTATAGAAGAGTATTGCAGTAAACAATTACCATAACAGCCTAATTCGTTAATGAAAATATTGATTAATGAGATCCTAATAAAAATAATTTGGAATTATAACATAACAAATGGATAATTTTCGATCTGTAATCCTAGCTCAAATTTGAGTGCTACTTTGAAAAATTATATACAATTCAATTTACATTTTGACTAAAACTGCAAACTTAATTGTAAATACTAATTCGTACTAGGCGAAAACTAAACTAATTAAGTGTTGCAGTTAATTACAATATACTTACAATATAATATGTATGTACAACTGTAGCACTTATTCTAAACTTGGTTACATATTTTACAATTTTTAATATTATACACAAACAACAAATTCCTAAAGTAAATAAAATAAAATCCGATAAGCTTACAAATTTATTGCTTAATAGACCTTTTCGTTTTCTATAAGTGTGTTGTGTTTTTCTACACACATTTTTGTAACAAAATTCGTAAACTTATATCGATTAAAAATATGTCGGAGTTACCTACACCTCAATAATGAAATAAACTCACTTAAAAGTACTGTATCGAAATTATACAAAAACATTAGTAAAAAACTATAAAAAGTGAATTTATCAAAATTTCCTAAATAACATACAGATATTTTCAGATTTCACTATAATGGAACATTTTTTGAAACATGTAGGACGTATTGGAACTATTTGTAGAAATGAACAAATATTAACTAACTACTTCACTAACGTAAGGTGACTCCCAAAATAATAATTAAAATGACGATTGCTACTATGAGGCAGATAATAATCAATATCTTTTTCTGAAAACAAAAACAAGAAAAAAACAAAAATTAATGAATGTACTAAGATGTTATGTAAAAGCAAGCAACAGCAAAATTAAACATTTATACAACATATAAATGAAAAATAGTAATATGAAAGAAAGCATATGCCACTTGTACAATATAGACTCACATCAATACTTCTGTTAAGTTGGATGTTTAGATATTCTTCAAGCAATTACCTCTTTTCGAATGACACTCTTAACATTTACCGAGACATGCACCAAAAAGATGAGTAGGTTATAAATGCAATCAATATGAGAAAATGAAAAATATACATTTTGTATTACATCGAGCCATTTTAAAATATTTAAATAGTCAATTAATTACACATCACTTGTTGAAATCTAGATAGTTGTGTTTGGTGATACATACTAATTTTGCACTTTTGCTATTTAAATTTATTTAGTACACTTAAAAATAGCTTGTCGTTAATAAGACTTGACTGAAGCATGGAAAACATTTTGAATGACTTTTGTATTTGTGATTCTACAAAAATGTTTTATGCCACTGCTTATTTGAGTGGACGGAAAGAGTATTTAACTCTTTATTTTTTTGAGCAAATTAGGTTAAAAGCAGAAAGTATATCGTTTTTAAGCACTTCAAGATTGTGTTTTACTTTAGAATTGAAAAATAAGATCTATTGATATGTGATCAATATCCTGAATTGAAAAACTGAAGCAAATCAAGTGTCCATATGTCAGGCTAATGGCGTCCCATTCTTCAGTGTGACATCACCACGGGACAACTTTAAATTTGAAGCAGATACATTTAAGTGGGTTAACAAGAGTTGTTGGTTCTGTGCTTTGCTTCTGTCATATTAATTTGTTCTATTTAAACTATAAGAACATAACATGGTATATTGTGCTGTAGCCCAAGTGTTAAGAATAACATTCGAAAAAAGCAGTAATGATAACACGTGCTAGTATTTGGTATTTCCTAAGACAAATAGTGTGCTTTGACAAGGGATTGACAAGAGTTATGAAAACAAAATTTAATATAAAGACTACTGGAATGTGTTCCAAACATTTTAACGACAGTGATACTGTCTAAAAGGAAGACTTTTAAATCCACCAAGAAATGAATGGAAATTAAAACCAGCAGCAGTGCCGTCAACAACTTTGGCAAAGAAAGTAATAACTAACCCATAATAAACGCGCGGAGAGAGCTAAAAAACGCCATCTATTACAGAACATTAATGAGTAAGTGTGGAGCAAATTAATTATAAAATTATATTATTTAAATTATATGTTAGATATAATTAGACCAAACGACAAGTCGTGGTTGCCAAAGAAAAATATGTTTCAGTGTGATTTACCATGTTGCCATCACACAATGTGAAGATTGATTCCTCATTTGGTTTGGTTAATTTAATGCATATTTATGAATGCCACTTTATAGAGACATGTTCAAGTTAAGGAGACTGAATCTTGGGATACTGAAATAACTGAGATAGATTGAGGTGAAATGGAAAAACTTGAGCTTATGAAAATTAGTGTGGACGTTCATACTGAAGTCATTGAGTGAGTATATACAATTAATGTTTAGCTAATAAGTCCATTATATTCTAGTTCAGAAGATCCTGTTTTAGAAAAGTTAAAAGGCCTTGAAAGAGAATGTTCAGAGTTAAGGAAAACTGTAAAAAAGCAAGAATTGCTATAATCACTTATTTACAAAAGACCAGTTAAAAAAAAAACCATCTGACAAGTAAATAAAACAGACTTGTGAAGACATTGCCTCCGTTATATTTTTATATATAGTCGGTATCGTTTATTAATAAAAAGACGGTATCCACTTCGTGGGGTATCTACTTTAAAAGGATGGAAATGTGAAATAGATATTCAGCCAGGTATATTCCGTTTGTATAATCAGATCTATTAAGTACCTATAATGATATACGATAACTTCATTACTGACGGTTTTTGTTTTTTTTTACGAATTTTGAATTGTGTGTTGCCCTAATGAAGTGCAGAGCTTCCAAACATGGAAAAAGTACACATATTATTGTTTGATGAAATGAAAATTCAGTGAAGTTTTGAGTATGACAGAAAAGTAGATAGAACTTTAGGTCCATCAGAATTTGTACAGGTTGTCATGGCTCGAAACATAAGCGCATCATGGAAGTAACCTATGTTATAATTATGACTGTAAACTTACACAAAGAATATTGCTTGAAATCATCTAGGTCTTAGAAAGCATTAGTTTTCCAGTTTACGCTATAAATTGCGACGTTGGAGGTTGAAATACAGGCCTGTGGTCAGATCTCAGTATTTCTACAGAAAAACAGTTTTTCACTAATTCGGTAATAAAAATATTTATGCATTTGCTGACATGCCACATGTGATTAACCTGATCGCAAATCTTTTCATTGATGCAAATTTTATTATTAATGGAAAAATAATAACATGTAAAACTGTTATTGAACTTCTCAAGGCAACGAAGAATAACGAATTAAATATAGCACTTAAAATAAATGAACATTTTTTAAGAGTTACAGGTCCAGAAAGACAAAAAGTAAAACTTGCAGTTAAATTATTTTCACATACAATTTCAAGGGCTGTCATGTATGGGCATGCTTGATTTATATAATACAAATAACAACTAGAATGTTCCCAACCTTCAAAATGGTCAACACTTTATTTTTAATTCGAAGGTACCTGAAAGCGATTCACCGAATCGTGTTAAAAGTTTACGGCTTGGCCGTTGAAGAACAAGATAAAATTTTAGATGATATGATTAATCTAATGAAATCAATAAGGAAAACTAATTCAGGGGTTCTGTTACCTTCTCAAAAAGGTATTATTATCACTTGTATTCCTCTGAAACATCTATTTGTAACTTTAAGAATTGATTGTATATATATATATATATATATATATATATATATATATATATATATATATATATATATATATACACTAACGCATCATTTGAACCAGGAGGTTCTGGAAGGTTTTTTTTTCAATTGAAGACACAAGTTTTTTTTCTAAAAGATAAACAGATCATGTGTCATACCAGGGTACCATCTGTAATGGATAAAGAGGGCAAGATAACATGACCCCCTTATCTACGAGAGAAACTTACTTTTGCTCTAGGTTCCATTTGACTCGACACCTTCATTTGTGGTTATATTACAATTGTTTATCACTGATGTGAGAATAACGTGTATTGATTTTTGTTATTTTTATTGTTTAAAATAATGCCAATATTGTATTCGTTCTTTAGTAAAAGGGCAAGCAAAAACATGTTTGGAACAAGAAGGTAGGTAAAAATATTATTTTTATAGTTAAGTGAAGTATATTGAGGTTATGTTGAATGAGAATTCAATAAGTTAGTTATATTAAACATAAATAAAATTACACTTTACAGTAACTGTAAGTTACAACGCAGGTTAAATTTTGATTTTTATATTCTAACAAGTAGGTAGTTAAGTTCTAATGTTTAATATTGTAGATTCTAATTATTAACAATATTTCGTAAAGTTGTTGCTAATAATTAGTCCCTCTTGTTGAAGGAATGTATTATGTTGATATTAATTTATTTTATTTATACTGCATATAAAACGTGCAGCCATCAAGTAGCAATGTATTCAGCAATGTGGATGATGAGTTAATCCAAAACGGTTTGACGGAGAGGCTGGGGCGTTCAAAACTATTATAGGTAATTTTCAAAACACTTCTTTCTACATTTTATTAAGGGTAAAAATACAGTTGTAGATACTTCTGGTCAGCCTGGTACCAGCAAAAACAAGACAATATTTAGTACGTTACGTCTGGCGATAACGGTAAGTAATCTATACTAATACCGTTCATAAACAACATTTTTTTTATGACGAGTACTCATTATCAAACGACTCCCTAAATGATGAAGATATACGCTCTGGTATTGAGTATGACCCTTAAAGTAGTGAGTGTGACCCTGAAACAAGTGGACGTGAATCGTCAAACGAATCAGATGAACCGTTAAGTCACATCACTGCAGATAGTTCGATTCAACAAGATATTGAAGAACGTATTTTTGAACAAAAAAGGGAAATCGTAAAGAAGAAACTATTTGAATTAAAGGAAAAAATGTCGAAAACTCGTCCGCGAAATCCTGACCAATGGAAAAAAAAAATCGGCAATTGCAAGAGAAGGGAGAAGAATTCATATCTCAAAATATCTGATGACTTCATAATACATAATTTAAACAAGCGCAAGTAAAATTGAAAGAATTTGATGTGTTTTATATACAGTGTACTGTGTTTTTTTTGCTACTAAAAATGTTGTACAGTTTTTTCATATCATTAAATTGTGAAACTGTTTTATTAAAAAAATCGTAAGACTTCGCCAGAAACAGTTAAATATGACGACCAAAACACATTATCCTAAATTTAAGTTATTATTTAAATAATACCTATAAAGCTTGACGTACTAAACAAAAATGATCACGATCGAAAAAGTTGATCAGAGAAAGTAAATAATCATAATCACCTAGTATACATTTATTTAGTTCTTAAATTGAAAACGTGTTAAATATGTGCATAATAAATATTTATGTATTAAGGGCATAATCAGAAGATTATGGTTCGAGGGAATGTTAAAAGCCCGACGCGAAGCGCAGGGCTTTTATATTCCTGAGAGCCATAATCTACAATTATGCCCGTGGTACATACAATGTTTTATTTTATTTTGCACCATGAAACTGGAACAAAATATTAAAAAGATTCAGTATTTTCGGCAAGTTTTTAAATGCAAATGCAGTGAAATAAAGTCGACAGTAGGTTAGTTTGTTGTTACTAAGATACTGTGAAAACGCAAAAACTTATTCACAAGAAATTTTAGATGAATTTGAGGCCGCCCAGGCAAAAATAATTCGAATCGAAATATTTATACATAAAAGAGTACGAAAAGTTTTCCGCGTGGCGGAGCACAAAAAATGTGTCCACAAAATGTGATGAAAAGGTTGTGATGGCATACTTGTCTCAAATGGTAAGGGATTGTATATATTACATTAGTCAATTATCTCTATTCAATAAATATCTATTTTTGCTGTCAAAGATCTATAAGCCGTCGTCACTGTGGTGTTTATATTGGCTCATCTGGAGTTACAATTTCAAATCCATCCAACTGTATTTTCAATTTTTATAAAGAATAAGTTTCATTACTATTATTTTTATTAATAAAGGTTGGATAGTAAGGTTGTTGTTTCAATAATTCTTTCAACTTACGTGACATATCATGTCATGTGTTTGCTGTCAATCATGCTGCTTAGCAACAATGACATTTCCGTGCTATAAAGACCACATTACGCCCGCATTTGGGGGCGTATAAAGAACATTATGGTGGCAAAATAAAATAAAAGTACAATGTTTCTATTGATGTTGGTTATCTTTTTTACATATATTCCATAGTTAACTTTCGTTGTTGCGAAAAACAGTTGTTAAGTATATTTAAGGGCGACTTTTGAGGGGGTTGTTGCTGGTGGGGTTCTAGAGGGAATGTTTTTGAAGTGTTTGTAGGAATTGGTGGAAATATTGAGATAAACGATCACCATAAATGTTTCAATTTAAATCATTGACACCACATCTACAAAAAATTCTACGAACTGGTATATTAGAACAATTTCCATCATTATAATTGTTTATTAATTTTAATTTTTTTATAAAATTGTGTGTATAATTATTTTTTGAATATTTATTGTTTCACAGATGGGCTTCAAAATAAAAGATATATATTTCCTTCTTCAAGTATTTAAATATATTTATTGTAAGTATAAATTTTAAGAAGTTAGAATATAATTCCTAAATGACATAAATTCTACTTAGTAATAAAAAAAAGTAATTAGAATTCTGACATTTTAAAATTCATCATAACGTGTAAAAATGCAAAAAAAAAATGCGAAAATGTTTGACCAAAGGGCCAAAAAAGTTTTTCCCAAAAATCATCTCAAATGGTCGCAAATAGCTCAAAACGTGCAAAAAAGCAAAAAAATTTCGAAAATTTTTGCTCTAAGGCCCAAATTTTTTTTTCCAAAAATCATCTCAAATGGTCAAAAATGTCTCAAAATGTGTAAAAAAAAGCAAAAAAATTTCGAACATTTTTTAGCAAAGGACCAAAAAAGGTTTTTCCAAAAAATCGTCTCAAATGGCCAGAAATGGCCCAAAACGTGTAAAAATGAAAAAAATCTCGAAAATTTTTGACCAAAGGGAAATTTTTTTTTCATAAATCGTTTCAAATGGCCATAAATGCCTTAACACGTCTAATAAGATAAAAAAACCTCGTACATTGTGCGCCTTGAACCAAAGGAATTCACGAACAAACGAAAAACTTGCTTGATATTGAATTCTAGGATGGTACACTTAGTTGCCTATGTAAAGACAAGGTTTACTACGAATAGCCGTTTTTATACACTCTATAATAGTCGAAATCTGGAATTCCGCCATTTTGACTGGACAGATTTCCAAATTTTGCCAACTATAATTTTTTCAAAAAATTATCATACTTGGCAAAATTTTAAAATTGAAACCAATTTTAACATGTGACAAATCTAAACATTTCTTATCAATCATAAATTCTAAATAACTGAAGAATTATAAATGATGTTAATAAAAGCAAGAAACAATTTTAAAAGAAATTAATGTGATGTACAATTTTAGCGAGACATATCTTAATCATAACCTCACATATTGTTAGCCCTGAAGAAGGCATCTGAATATATGCCGAAAGCTTGGCAAGCAAGTAAAGAGTATTCTTTATCTCCAGTGTCGTAATTCCCCTAACAAGTGTATTATCTTTAATATCAACAAGTTTACGACCGTTTACTTCTTGTTATATTATATATATATATATATATATATATATATATATATATATATATATATATATATATATATATATATATATATATATATATAAAAATTAAACATTTTACTTAAATATTCTGTTTTTTAACTTACATTGGCAACACATTCAAAATAAAACAACTGAAAATGAGAATTCCTCCCTCCACGTGAGTAGTAATGAACATATTGGCAATGTTGTGTTTAGTTTTTTCGAATTTGTAGATGACGCCTTACTGCTTTAAAATAACATCGTTAAGATAGTTAGGTTTAGTCTAGGATGAACTGGTAACTAAGACAATATACTAAAATTCTCCCACCTTAAATTAAGTAACTAAAATAAACATTAATATTATTGTAGCAGATTTATTTGCAGCAATTTCCATAATTATCTAAGGATACTGATTTTTTTTCTTCAAATAGATGACCTTGTACTATGTCCTCAATAATATACATATCTCTTAATATAAAATTCAAATCTGAATTACCAAACACATTGAGCAGCCAAATATCTCATTCTTGTGGCCCATTCTTTGCTGGATTCACTTTCACTTTTCCTAGTATAAAATTTATATCGATTAGATCGCTAGATTTATAATACTCAGAAATAAGGTTACTTAAAGTACAAATTTATCTGCTTCTTTATTTAAAACATTTAATAATATTGCCCCTTTCCTTTTCTCTTCTGTAAAACTATTATCTACAAAGCAATTGTCCAATTGCATCTAAAAAATGGACCATTCTAAATTTTCTGGGTTAAATTCTCATAGGTGCCTTATAGACTCCATAACAGCAGCCTTTAAATGACGTTTTACCGTCGTCGCCAATTGTAATGTACTTATATATACAAATAATTTAATTATTAGAATGAAAAATATTTTATTTTAACTTTATTGATTCATCAACTAGTAACTAAGACAATATACTACAGGATAATTACCCTTAAGGGTCCCCCCTATGTACATCCAATTAGATGCTTTCTGTTGTACACAGTAAAACACATAGAAGAAATAGGTCAATGTTATATACTCTGATCGAACACCATTGCGTGCAGATTTTGGAGTTTCAAGTGTTAATTCAAACAAGACGGTTTTTTTGGAATTTTATAAAGATAATTTTAGTTGTCTAAATAATCTTTGTATGTTCCCATTTCATGCCCAATCGACATTTGTGCACTGATCCTAATAACGTAATGAGCATGAACATATCCAGAATCAGTGCACTGTGCGATTATAAGTGATTATTTTCTAATTCTACATTTAAATATTAGAATTTTACAAACATTAAGAAAAGACTTTTGTTCACAATTTTTATTGCAAAATAGTAGTACCCGGTGCGCTTTGCTGCGCTCAAATATAAAACACATTCTGCCTCTCCTCGCCCTTTCATGGCGATCAGATGAATGGTGTAGTATTCATGTTATTTACTCGCGCCTAGTGCGTTCGCGGTAAGACAAGATAGTCGGTGTGCCAACGTGAAAGTATTCGAATGCTTGGGCGCGCGCGCCGTGTTACATTAATTAAAAAGAAAAATGAGGTTATCAGGTTTTTCCGGGAGATTTTTCCAACTTCATAAAAATCTTCCTCAGACTTCAGCAATTATTTGAAAAAAATTAGCAGAATTGGTCCAGCCGTTCTCGAGTTTTGCGCATAGTAACACATTTGGCGATTTATTGTTCTTTATAGAAATAACGGTTTTTTGTAAAATACTACTTGACTCAATTTTTCCATAATCCAATTCTTGCTGATTACTGTATAACTGTGTCTACAATAAATGGTTTAGTTCATTGGCAATTAAACATTTATTTGTTTTGAAAATTAAGATAAAGCGCAGTGATAGATGATATTTTAGAAAATTCACATCTGGATAAACTCAATCTTCTTATTTTTTAATTAAATAGTGAAATAACGCAAAGTAATAAAAATAGGAGCTTGATTGTAAAATATTACTAAAACTTTACCTGGCTCGTTAATACAAATGTCATATTAAACTTTTTCTCACATACTTTTCATAAATTTAAATACAATGGAGATATTTAATTTACAATTTTATAGCTCAAATACAAAATTATAATGCAATAATACAACTGATACTAATACAAAAGATTTATTTATTTAATGTATTGTATATATGCATATTCCTTTAAGTTATAATCGAGAATTAAAACAAATGTATCTGAAAATAAATTAATAAAATACTATATTTTGAAGAGAGGTAATTAAAGAGAATTAGGTTAAAATGGTACAGATTGAATAGATATTTCCGCACCTACCTGTCGTGCTTTACTTTGATATTGTTGTGCTTTTTTCATTTCCTCTCGGCCTGCGTGTACTGCAGTAGTTGTTTGCGATACATGATATTCAACACGATCTACCATTTCTCCCTAAGGTAAATTTGGGATAGGGACCAGGATAATAGGAATAAGATAAGGTAATGCAGATATACCAAACACCGATGCAAACAGCAAGAGCGCATTTATATGTATGTACAACATTAAACAGTATAAAAAGTGACAAAAGGCACATAGAGTTAATTTGCCAGTTAGTAGTTTCAATACAAATATAGTGCATAAAACCAAACAAACGCAGAGGAATGTTACATATTAACAAACAAAAAGGAAATGCAAGGTAAATGGTTTTATCCAAAGGGAAAAAAAAAAAACAAAAAGAAATTAAAAGCGAGAAAAACACTGTGCTTTATATAATAGTCTAAGGAACAACTCACCCGTCTAGCTTTACTTTGATACTTCAAAGCTTTCTTGGTGTCTTGTGTGGCTGTTTGAACATAATCCACTGCATGTTCTACGTGGTATTCAATGCGATCTATCATTTCACCCTAAATATCCCAGCAGGAATGAAATTATTTGTTATGATAGTGAAAGGAAATTTTGCAGACGCCAAGCATACAAACAAGTAGTAAATTTCAGTATTGAATGTTAGTAAACATGCACTATTAGATCCCCAAGCTATCACACATACATTTAAAATTTTGTTACAATTACGAGATGTTAAGAATAATGTTAGGAATCCTGCTGGGTGTATATTTTTGATCGCTTAACCATTACATACATCATATATAATACCTACACAGGATGTCCCGTAAATAAGCACCGAAAATTAGAGGAATGGTAGATCGTTAAGAAATATTTAAAATATATAAATACAATTTTTCTCTAACCTTGTCAGTTTGTGAGATACAGGCTGATAAAGGATGCAGAAGAAATACACATTTTATTGCATATCTTCTCGGGAGATAGAAATACAAATTCAAAATTTTTTATTTCACATCAACTGCATTAATTTTTTCAAATTCTAATAAGCCAGTGGGGTGGTACCAGGGGTTCGGAAACTTTTATTGTACCATACTCTTGAAACACCTTATATTTCAAACTAAAGACAATGGCAATTCTTCACCAAATGTTCAACATAAAAGATACTATTTGTTGAACTCGCTACAACACCCCATTTTAATTGCAAGGGCCGATAATTTAATTTTGTTCAAAAGCATAGTTACCTATGCATTGTCTTAAAGCTGTCAACGTCATCTAATGCATAATTACTTGTGAAAATATTTAATGAGTATATTTACAGTTATTAAGTACATATTACTAGTAATTAACATGGTGCTTTACAGTTTTGCGGAATATTCTGACATACATTTAGTACTAGGAGAATGTCATAGTAATTCTGAAGTTGCAGTAAAAATATCCTGGCCGGAATATTCCTAATCGCTCAACATTCATTGGTGTGGATCAACGTTTAAGAAAAACTGGTAGTTTGAAACCTGCAGTTAATAACCGTGGAGGAATCAGAAGAACTCGGACTGTTAGAAATGAGGTAAATGACCTTAACACAGTAGAAGCCTTCTATCAGTGTTCGCAGATGCGCATTGCAAACTGGAATTTCCAGAATGTCAACATGGAGAGTTTTAAAAGAAATGCAGCTGTACCCTTATCATTTGCAAAAGGTGCAAGATCATTTAGATAATGATTATGAACCTAGAGTAGAATTATGTGAATGGTTTCTTAGACAAACAAGAAGGGATAGGGATTTTTGTTTTTATGTATTATTTACCGATCAAGCAACATTTACACGAAGTGGTATTTTTAATGTGCACAATGAGCTCATTTGGTCTCACGAAAACCCGCACGCCGTGAAAGTTACACATCATCAGCACAGGTTTAAAATTAATGTTTGGGTTGCAATAATTGGGGACCAGTTTATCAGACATTTTATTCTACCGGAATATTTAAATGGACCTAGATATGTAAATTTTCTTGGGAATAATTTAATAGATCTTCTTGATGATGTACCTTATTAACGTGGTTTATGCACGATTTTACACTGCAAGCAAGGGAATGGCTAAATGAAAACGGATAAACCATGGAGTAGATCAAGTGGCCAGCACGGTCTCCTGAATGTAATCCAATGGATTATGCCGTAATATTGGGATTATTAAATAATGGGAATATTAACACAAAAAGTATATTCGACACAAGTCAATACAATGGGGGAACTCAGTTTTTGTTATGAACGAATAAGTTCAAAGGTAAATATGTAATTAAAAATTATTATTAATTTTATTAAATACATAAATAAAAAGTTTACCTCGAGCAAGATTTGAACCTACGACCTGTACTTTGCTAGAGTACCGCGCTGACCAACTGCGTCATCAAGGTTCAAGCCCCAATCGATGTAAATTTTGTCTTTATGTATACAGAACTGATGTATATTCTAAATGTAATGAGATAACAATCAAATTACTTATATTAATGGAATGTCAGCCTACAATATCGCAAAGATTCACACATACCAAAGCAACTTGACTAATATTATATTATTATAAGTTTTTGTTTTGAACGAATAAGTTCAAAGGTACACTAGCAAAGTACAGGTTGTAGGTTCAAATCCTACTCGAGGTAAACTTTTTATTTATGTATTTAATAAAATTAATAATAATTTTTAAAAACGTATGTGTTTAAATTATTTGGAAATCGTCTGCAACTATTACAAATTTATTGTTTAAAAAACTTACAATGTAAAAAATTGTCTTATTGCAATAAAAAGTAAAAAATCTTGAAAATGGAGTGTTGTAGCGAATTCAACAAAGAGTACCTTTTGTGTCGAAAATTTAGTGAAGAATTGCAGATAAAAGTCTTTATCTAGAAATACAGGGTGTTTCAAAAATATGGTACAATAAAAGTTTACGAACCCCTAGTACCACGCCATTGGCTTATTAGAATTTGACAAAATTAATACTGTTGGTGTGTTTTGAAGAGACTATAACCTATAAAAAATTTTAAATTTATACTTCTATCCCCTGAGAAGATATGCAATAAAATGTGTTTTTCTTCTGCACCCTTTATTAGCCTGTATCTCACAAACTAACAAGAATAGAGAAAAATTGTATTTAGGTGTTTTAAATATTCCTTAACAATCTACCATTCCTCAAATTTACGGTACTTATTTACAGGATACCCTGTATAAGATTAGGTACATTTTCATATTTTTCTTATAATTAAATAAATCAAAGTACTTAAATTCATTAAACTAGCTAACCCTCCAAATAATAAAATGATGGTATTAAAATTTAATGTGGGCTTAAAAAAAGAATCTTAACTACAGAATTGAATCTTAAACCACCATCTATATTTTTGAAAGTTAATTATGGCTTGGTACAATGTGTATCATAATGATTGATACAGGTGATGTCATATCTCTATGTGAATGTTATCCAAAATGTTAAACCTAATCTTCAGATTAATATTTTTCATCAATTTGTAAATTACAGCATTCAGAGATTATCCGCAAAACAAAGCTTTTGTTTGTACAGACTGGAAACACTTATTGCTTCATAAGTGCAAGTGTGAAATCACTCATATCAGCAGATATAACTCCATTACTTTACTCAAAGATTAAAAAAATGTTCCTTATATACATTCAAGAATTACGAGACACTACAGGATTATTCACATTATAAGATTGTGGCTAAACTTTTTGATCGATCAGAAAGATTTTTTTATGGATAAATACCTAATAACGCTGCATTTTAAAAATATCTTCACTATATACCGGGTGGTCTATAAACACGAAACGTTATTTTTTAAATGGAATGCCCTGTATGTTATTTAATTAATATCTACGGGTCAAATACAGCGCCGTTTTATTAAGGTTTACCACGCCTAAAGTTTTTTAAATATTTCATATTTATTGAAAATGTAGTGACCTTGTTAATATGTAACTCTGAACGTGCGTGTCAATTGTTTTTAACGAATTTGGTCGTAGAGGCTACTAATTGGTGAAGTTTCTTGTTGCACTTGAGAAACTTCTCCCAACTCATACAGGGGCTGCAAAAATTTAGGTTAAGTTTAATTGTCTATCAAATATTATTAGGCAATTCCACAGCTGTTGAGTCACGTTTTTTTTTTATAAAAAACACAGATTTTCATAATGCAAACTGATTTTAACAAAAATTCACATGTATTCAGTTATCCATGAAAATTTGACATCAGTCATCATTTGTATTCTGTATTATAAGTGTTTTGTAACTGTGGTTTCATATTAGTGGAGTTGATCGGCCTATTTCCACAGTTTATGCTTTTTGAGCGCGACGTTTCGGAAGCGGACTCTGCTTCCGTCATCAGGCTTAGTCCTGAGAAGGACTGTTTTCGCACTTGAGTCGAATTCATATGTTATATATAATTTTTTCCCAAGCACTTGACTACTCTTAGATTCGAACCTGGTACCTTTCACTTAGTAGTCTGACACCTTTGCCACTGAGCCATGGAGTAATCCAATATATATATTTTAGAACTTATATACATTAAACTTTTTCGTGGTTGCGCAGAAGTTTATTGCGCATGTTGCGCAGTAACTTCTTGCGCAGGTGTATTGCGCTTAAGCTCTTCGCGCATTATTGGAATCCATATGGGTTTCATTTCTACACTAGCTTGGCTTATTGGATTTTCTGCTAGTGCGATGTATGTGGCTTCTTTGAGTTTTCGACGAGTTGTGTTCTCGTCCTTTGCCACTATCTGTATGTTATCCCATTGGATGTGGTGGTCTTCGTTCCAGACATGTTCGGCGATTCTTGATCTTTCTATTTCGCCCTTGCGGACGTTGTTCTTGTGTTCCTGTGTTCTCACTTTGAGTGGTCTACTGCTTTCTCCTATGTATGCTCTGCCGCATTCGCATGGTAGGTTATATACACAATTCTTGGAATTCTGATCTTCATTGTATAGTTTGGTTTTGGTTAGTATTCCCTTGAGCGTTCTGGTCGATTTGAAGGCAGTGCGAACGCACCGCGAATGCGGCAGAGCACACATAGGAGAGAGCAATAAAATAAATTTTATTCAACGTACAAATAAACGAAAGGTGACTGCAACAGCAGGTGTTATTGATACAAAACAAAGGTATCTCCATTTATAATTCTTGAAGATGAAATTGCATTATCATCTACGCCATTTTATGACATCATCCACCAAGCTTTCCTACACCACCAATTATTACAACGAAATTCATTAACACATGGAGATTTTCTTAATCCATGGGGTTTGCTTAATGTAGGGGCTTTTCTTTGTTCCCTATTAAGTATAATATATACAAAATGTAATTAAAAACCTTGTGCAGGGAAGAAACTTAAGATACGACATGCATTGAAACGCAGAAGGAACGGAAATTAATTAAGTTCAGTTCGCGTTTACGCAAAGAACAAAAATTGATGTGGGTAAAATAGCCCTTATAGACCATAACACTATGTACACGGACGTGCGTAATTATTTACACTAAAGAGAAAATATCGACATATACCAAAATTTAATAATTGAAAGAAAAAAGAAATGCTTAAAGATACCAACATAATGTAAATATATTTACCAATAATAACACAAATTCGAAACTTAAATTAAGTAACGATAGCCAAGAATTGGCCCAGTACAATCTTTCTGAAAATGATTACAGAAAATGAATTTTTTATGTGGATTTTAAACAAACGGAGAAAATTGAAACTTTTCTAATATTATTTTGTTTGCCGATGAATGCACGTTTCACAACAACGCATGCGTAAACAGACACAATTACTACTTATTATTCCGATTCCAAGTCACAACAATCTCGAATAATAAAAAATTTGCACAAATGGTTATTAAATTTGTAGGTCAACATTTAAACAGTTGAATATTTTTTTGATTTTTTAATATATCAATTTCCAAACATTCCTTTAGACGCGAAAAGATCTATGCAGATAGACGGAGTTGCTCCACATTTCTATAGTGCAGTACGTGATGGTGCATAAAAGAAATGGTTATAACGACTGGTCCCTTAGATTCCCGGATGACTCTGCCGGACTTCTTCCTTTGGGGATACGTTAAAGGAATTGTATATGATACACCTCCAACCACACCAGAAAATATAAAAAAGCGTATAAGAGGAGCATCTCAAAACATAAGCCCCTGAAATGTTAGCAAATGTTACGGAAGGAATTCAAAATCGATTTTGAGGGTGTTTACCAGTCAGACGGTCGTCATTTTGAACACTTGTTATAAATATTTCTTGTATAAATTTTCACATTTATTTTATTTTCTTTGCCATTTACCCTAATACCTATTAGTTAATTTACATTGTTTCTGCTTTTATTGATAATCTATTGATGATCCCTATGTACAAAATGTCAAATTTCCATGGATGAATAAATGTGAATTTTTATTAAACTCAATTTTTTCACTAAATATGAAATATTTCAAAAATTTTAAGATTAAGGCCTCATAAACCTGAATAAAACGCTGCTTTATTTTGCACATACAATCTATTAATTAAATAATATATAGGGTATTCCGTTAAAAAATATTACTTTGATACGTTTCATGCTTATCGACTATCCTGTATACGGTGAAAATATTTAAAAATGTAGCGTTATTAGGCATCCATCCACCAAAAAAAATCTGATCTGTAAAAAACGTTTAGCCACAATCTTCTGTGTTGTATAACATGAATAACCTTATATGTATAATGAATGCTGTTAATAATTGAACGCCTTTTCAATGAATAACATTTTTTAGAATATGAAAGGATATGTAAATTGTTTACAAATAATGATCAACATTACATTAGTATTGCAAATTTGTAAACATAATAAACTATAATAATTACATCACAACATCGAAATGTTTCAAGTTTGGTATTTTTATTCAGATAGCTACAAAGTTATATTCATTATACCTAGTATGCGGATAACAGACACATATCAATCATTCTGGTACACAGAGTGTATTTAATTAGGTTAATTAATCTATGTTAGATTTTTTGTGGTAGACAAAAAAATGGAACGAAAACCAGATTTAAAGTGAGATAAAAATTTTGGATCAGCATAAAAATCTAATCCATAAATACGGAATAAGTAAGTTTAATCTAGTGATCTGTGATTTTATTAAATTAAATTGGACTGTACCATAAAAATTTCTTTATAGATTAATAATAGTAGTATAATAATACCTGATTTTCAACTAGCATCGCCATATCCATAAACATGTCATGAAGCTCCCTTATGGAATTTTCTAATTTAATTATATCGGCATGTCGTGCTTCAATATCAGCTAATGTCTGTTTCGCTTGTTGCGTTTCCATAATAATCTAAAAATAATTTAAACCTCATATCTATTCATATAGTTAAATAATAAAAAATACAATTTATTGTAACGTGTAAAGTAAACATCAACATTTCTTGTTTTATGCCTTTTGTATTTTGTGAAGTATTTAAAAAACGACTCACGTTACAATGTACTTAGCATGTCCAGTTTAAGCTTATTCTATATATACGAGAAACAATAATCTTAAATCAATTCCATAAAAAAAAATCATTATAACCTACACCATCATGTGCAATGGTCTGTCCAAAACAGTTTTGTATGACATTACTTAGAAACTTCATATACTTTCCGCAGTTTGATTTTAATCAAGCAATGTTCGTTTTATGCATCCACCGTTGCTTAATACAACACTTACATTCTATGGAAAAGTTTAATAATAATAGTAGTAGTGATAATGGAACTTTATTGTACTCACATAAAAAGTTCGATTAATACAGAACATAAGCTACAGATGTCACAAAATAAGTCAACAGGGATAATCATGCACTTAGATTAAATTAAAACAATTAGGTAACACCAATAAAACATAAATTGGTAATAATAAAAAAATTCTTTTTAATGGTAAAAAAATCAAACAGACAAATTCGCATTTCCCCGTTTAAATTCACACAAAACGGTGTCAAACATGAATGCAATAAAATATTTAAAGTGACATACATCGTGAACGTAATCACTGTTACTGTTATTATTTATTGAATTTTACTTAAAATATATTGATGTAATATACTTTTAAATGTATAGTTCTGGTTAGAGGCCCAAATCCCAGAACCCTTTAGGACCAGTTGCCACTGATAATTAGGTACTTGTTGACTGCACTTCCATCACGTTTGTTTGTCAGGTTTTAATTTTAGTTGGCGTTTAAGTTACCCGCTGTTCTGTGGTTTGTTATGCAATACTAATCAGGAGAAAAACCCTCATTCTTCCTAACTCGATTATTGTCCAGCCGGGGTCTTAACTTCATTCAAAACTGCCACTTGTAAACATGTCATTGAAAGAAGAAGCAGTATCACATTACTTACTGTATTGGAGACCAGCCGACATGATCTCCAATTGTCAGAATGAAAACCAATACCTGGTTAGAGGTCCTGTCCTGAACCACACACACAGGTTACATAGCTAAGAACTTCCCTCTTGTCATTAAGTTATTACGAATTGCTGCTTATCTCTTTACTTCCACGATATTTCATTTACTTCAGTGTTTAAAAAGCTTTAATTTGTCTATTTAAAAAATGTGAGAACTTTTAACAGTTGATTTCGCTATAAAATTTAGCAAGCTTGGTGTGATGGTAGTTGTGTGTTGTAAACTTTTATGTGTGCCGCTGTTCAACCAATTTATTTTATTTTGCAATCAAAAAATCTGGTTGTTAGCACGTTATATTTACAAACATGTTTATTTCACAAGACTTACACTTTCTAAGGGAAGCATCTAGCATTTAGGTTCACAAGTTAACAGTTTACTTTTTTAATATTTGCAGCAAAATTGAGAACTGACTGAATGCTTGATCTTTCGACTTAGTGCCGGTATTGTGTACTGTGACTTACATAGACTACTAGCCTACGCCCATTATATTTACATTACCTTCGCGCTAGTGCAGATTTATCTCGTAATGGTTTATTTTTGAGTGTGTGAAGTTTAGTATTACTACAGTATTTCGGTTCTAATTTTTTTAAACAAAAGGGCACTATACATTTTGTGAGATGCAGTTTTCACAATACTGTGCTACTTTTTTGTCAAAATGAACGATGCCATTTCTAAAATTGTCACAGCCTCTTTCGTTTTTGAGATATTGGAGAAAAATGTTTTTTTCCACTTTGGCACTCCTGTATCTCGATTATTTTAAAAGCTATCAAAAAGGTAAAAATTAGATAGAAAAAAAGAAAATATATGTTTACATTTTGAGATATCAACCAGAGATATTTTTTATGGAACATATATATGTATATAATACAAACAATATTTTTATCTCATTGGGTGTGCCTGTTTTAAAGCTTTTCGCCAATATATAACACTTAGGCTCTTTTTAGACAACTGGAGAATTTGTATTTTTCTGAAAATATTATCGCTTTTAAAACGTTGGCTTTGAATTCAAAGTCTCCCTACCTCTCATAAAAGAAGCAGGCTATTACAATTATGAAAACTATATTCATTTGACAAAAAAGTAATACAGTACTGCGAAAATTGCAATCTTCTATCTTCGCTTATAACCGAGATACCTTGAAAACCAACCAAAGGTAAGGCACACCGTGCATAGAGCTTTTTAAAAATAGTACAGTTTTCAGGACATTATTACATCCATAAGTTCAATTTTTAATTTCGGAAATGAACTTTTGTTTTCTCATATATGTACGTATAAAGAGGCTATGTAGCCGGTTTAATTTTCAGAACTCTTTTTTTTTACATTTCTCGACGTTTTGTGGCCTAAACAATAAAAAACACACTTTTAGAAAAGAAAATCTCGTGTCTGATTGTGTGTCTGTGTATGTGTGTGTGATATCTTTTGAAACATTAAAGCTATCGATAAAATACAAGTTTTTAGAAAAAAAATTTTGTTTCTCTCTGAGTGTCTGTTTGTGTGTGTGCGGGATATCTTTTGAACCATTAAAGCTATCGATATGAAATTAGGTACAAAATTTTTTTTCCATAAAATCTAGGTCAAGTTCGTTAACACATTCTCGACGGAGCTGATTTTGTACATCTGGCAATTCTCACTTTACCAAACCTCTAAATATGGTAAGAGTGATCACAGTTGGTATCATACCAGATGTATACGTTTGGCAGACATGTTTGGTATTCTTCCCTATCTATGACGTTATGTTTACAATGCACTGAAATCTAACAAACCCATTCAGTTGTTGCAATAGTGTGAAAGCAAAATTTTCTCGAAACTGAAGAAATGGAATTGTTTTATCAGTATTTATGCCGTTAAACACAATCCAGTCCCAAATATGAGTTCAAGTGCCACCGTACGATACCATTTATTCCCTTTACATAAGGAGGTATAATAAGTTGACATTTTATCGCTATAGTCAACACCTTTTTTAGCTACATTATAGTCATGAACAACCCATGGTCTAACAATGTAGGCGCTTGGTTCTCCATTGTTTTTAGGTCTGCTTTTCTTGCTTGTATTATAGAAGTTTGTTGAATGTTTGGGTTTTGTTGATAGCATTAAAACCGATCTCTTGTCCTACCACCTTATTATTTTTATTCCAACTCTGTTTTTTAGAGAGGGGATCTGGTTTTTTTTCATTTTCATTTTGATTATTTCTTTAGGAACCCCTTATCGATTATTTCGGAGAGTACCACAATAAAATGTTTTTCTGTCTAAGAGTTCTTGCGCAAGTGGAACTCCTGAATAAAAATTGTCTGTGTATAGTTCTTCCAGTCTATTAAGCTAGACTTTAACTAATGACAACTTTATGTGAATGACCCTTACTTTGTATTAAATCCTCCTTACTACAATACATCTTTACATTATAAGTATAACCCCCCAATGGTACATACTTTGTAAAGCTTAACGCCATACTTGAGGCGCTTGTTTTTGATATACTCTCTCATTCCTAAACGACCACGCCAAGTGCAAGCGCAAGTGTACTTTCATCGATTACTATATTGGGTCCTTGAGCATAACTAAAATTTGGGCATATTCGGTACAGTCCATCATTACTTTGAGGTGCACCATCATTATTGTTATAATGTAGATATAGCAGTATTAATAGAAAGCTATCTCTAGTCATCAGAGATGTGATAAACTCATTACATAAAAGGTGTTTGGACCAATACAGACAAATGTTGAGAAAATTAACCAAGCCCATAGCAATAATGATACTAAAAAATTTTGTTTATTTCTTCCTTATTAGTTGGAATCCAGTTGTTTGATACAGATGCCCGATGATGGAAATCAATTTCCTGTTGAGCATATCTGTTCGTTTCTCCAACAATTAGTTTCAAAATGTCTTCTGTGTTTCAATGTCGATCCATTCATTTTCAACGGTGTCTCCTACTAAAAATAAATAAATAAGATACACTTACCACAGGATGTTTTCATAACTTACAATCATCATTTACAACATCAGTAACTGGACCTTCATCTTCCAGTTCTTGTGCATCAGAATTTATGGAAGAGTCTGTGCTATTCTCACTAGGACTGTAGTTTGGATCTTTGTCCAATGAATTTTTATAAGGATCTATTTCACTTCCACTGTCACTGGATAGAATACTTGGAGATACTCGGAAGGTTCATACAGATTTTGTTTTCGTTTGTCTCCTCTTCCGGAACGTCACTGTATGCCCCACCATTGCCTTTATACACAACTTCAAATAAACAATCATTGTTTATCTGTTCAATTCCTGATTGTACGTTACAATCTATATTTATTCATGATGTGTGAATATCATCCAATACCTTTTAAACTATTTTTTCGCCTCTAGATGCCATAATTTCACAAAAACAACGCGAAAATCACACACGTGTACAATGTTGACGTTTAAAAACGTTACCAGACAATTGTATCTGGTAAGTCCCAGAACGAATAAATTTTTACTGTGGGTCGAAACCAGGTCCTGCGATCTGGTAACGAAAAGCAGAACTAACCAATAGTGTACGAGACGATCACGTAGATTCCTATATCATTTTAAAATCTTTACGGATACCTGTTTTATGAACCTCGGCGGGACAAGAAGTTTTACGTAATTCTCGTCCGCCCCAACGGAAAAACACTTACCAGATCTAGGTGACTGGTGCGTCGCGAATGTGTTAATGAGCAAAATCCAAACCAGTGGCGAGGAATTTTGAGGGGATTAGAGAATTAAAAAATTCATTGCTTCAAATTTTAAACAGTTACAAAATTAAAAAAAGAAACTAATATTTTTTTATATAATTTCAAAATAAAAAAAATAAACAGGGCGCACCATTTTTAGCGTGCAAAATAGTGCATTTATTTATTTATAAACCGATTTTTTTGAAATTCGGGTATTGTTGTCAAGTATAATCATTTGTCAAAATTAATAAATTCAAAATGTCGGATCGATAATGGGGGATCTTCGTGTTTAAAAACTGATATGACTCAAATTCACGTATTGGGAGCTTTAAGTTTAAGCTTATTACAAATTGTAGGTCAAAATTTGTTTACATATATGAGAAAGCAATATGGCAGATAATTTGGCAGTGGTTTTTTTAACCATAATCCATTCCAATTGAGGTCAATTTATATTTAATATTTTTATTTTTTAATATGTTAATAATTTTCCGACTCAAATAATTTAGCATTTTTGAAGTAATGATTTTTTGTTAAACCATTCAATCTGTTCTGGCCTGCGTGGTGATTTGAAAATTGAAATTGGTCCGTTGATGAAAGAAGTTGCCCACCACTGTCTACATGCTCAGATGTCACATGACCTGACATCACAAACAGTAGGTAACTAGTTTACATGATTTACGTAAACGTAAAGTAACGACAATGTTATGAAACGTTTTAAATGTTAAATGCTACTAGTGTGAATAATAAAATCCATTTCAAGTATTGACATTGCTAAGTACCAAGGAGGGCATTACACCTAAAATTACATTTATGAAACAAATATTCAAACGGGTAGCTAATCATTTATAACAAAATAAGAAAAGTTAATTTCTTTAAAAACAAACGAAAAATGTTGGAGACTGTGGCTTAAACTGGACACACTGTATATACGTGATGTAAAAAGTAAGTAATGAAACTTACACCTTGAGTAAAAACAGCTGGATTTCCTTGCTCTAACATCTCTTCAAGTTCTTCATTTGTAGTTTGTCTACCAGCTACAGAAAGTGATATTTTTAAATACATTCGCAATAATATTATACTCACTAATTTCTAATTGTCTTTGTATCCTTCCTTTACATCGCTCTCTATAATCAGTTTGTGTTCGATTGTATTCAGTCATAACCTCTACAAACTTTCGGGATAATGTTGAGTGTTGAGTTTTTCGTATTCGCAAATCCGCAGATGATTTATTAGTCTGTTCCTCTTGTTCTATACTCTGTTCTATCACTAAAATGATGAGAAAAGTTCTAACAGATCTTCTTTAGTATTAATAATTACACTTACCCTTTAACTTGGCACGGACTTTGTTGGCAGTTTTTTTAATATCGGCCATAAGGTCTTCCAATTCTTGCTTAGTCTCTACACAAAAAAAAAACAATGTAATGAGTAAAAATAGGATACCATGAAATAAAACATATCAGATTTGTGGAGACATTATTCTCAGTAAAGATAGCTTGAGTAAACTGTAGAACGTTTGAGGGAAAAAAGAAAATATAGTTTGAAAGTGGTTGGAGCAGGTTAACCCGATAACGAGAGCAAATTTAAATCGTGATGCAAAACATGTGTTCAGAAAGGAATGGCAATAGGAAACAAATAACTATAAGAAGAATGTACTTATGGTCAAGTAGATGAATAAAGTTTGTAAAACATGAGTACCCAGAATTGGGAAAAACAAATAAGAACAATAAAAGGAAATATTTAACGTTAATTCCAAAAGCAAATTAATATTTCTTTGTTTTTCCGCCGGTCAACATTGATTTTTCAATTTGTTTCTAGCCTAAATTGGCAAAATGTTAACATTTTTAGTTTGGCAGCACTGATCTCTCATACATGAACATTTGCTGATAGTTGCCATACGCATTAGAGTTAGAGTTGGTGCTGTAAATTTAAATGTGATGGTTTCACAACACAATCACTTTTAATGAATTAACGTCAGCACAAAATTGTTTTTATCACAAGTCCAGAAATGATAGTTTTGTGATTATTCGCAGTTGTGAGTGCTCGCAAACTGTTGTTTCTGTCCTCGTGATACAAATAACTATTGCTAAAATGATGTATTGGAATTTGACAAAATTTTACCAAAATTGTGGTACAGTAAACAAAATCTCATCAATATTAAACACTTGGGGTGTTTGCATGCTGTGGTATACATTTAGTGAACTAGGATATTTAAGTTTCAGATTCCACTTGCAGTGTAGAAGCTTGTGAGTGAAGAAACCATAGCCAAATTTAAAAAAAAAATTGTTTTTAAAACGATTAACAATCGGGGACATTTTTCTTGAGAGAGAAAATAACTCTGTAACGCTTTTTACACGTTTTTAATATTCTTTCTATTGAAGGTAACAACGCTAACCATCTGGTTTTAGTGTATCCCAACAGTTTTTGGTATTCAACACTGACAAACTCAGAAAATTCTTTTAACTGTTCAACGAACAGTATAAATGCAGAAATACCCGTAGATTTTCACAATATTGGCTTTGATGTCAATAGGCAAACAGTCTACTGATGTTTGAATACAGTTATGAAGGATACGAGAAGCTCAGTTCACCCCAACTAAAGGTATTTTAGGTTGCGGCTGAACTTTATGAAAGACGTTATTTTGCTCATGTCATGCTGCTGCTACAAAATTGCAATTTGGGATCGCGTACATTACAATTACTTTTGTTGTTAATTCGTATTTGTCAACCGTTTTAATAATATATCCGGATATAATGGCTGAAGTTTCACCTGAAAGATCTTGAACTTCCAAAAGTTTTACTTGAATGCCCTTGTCTTAACTGTATTTATTTAAAATTAAGACTTGAACCCACAACCTCCACTTTACTACAGTGGGACTCTTCCAACTGAGCTATCGAGGAGGCAAGTCACAATCGTTTCAAACTTAAATAAATGTAGTTAATGATTATTACATTAAACTTCTATTCGTTCATTAAAAACCTTTCCTATAGTTATATAATATTGAAAAAAATTTACAATCAGTCACGTGTTGTCATGTACGAAACCTTAGCGAATTGCGGGTTCACATGACATACACAAAAGTTGACTGTGATTCCTTCATTGTGTATAAAAATTATAATACGTCGTAACTAGGGAAGTACATACAGTTTGTTGGAATCTATTGTGACGCGCCTCCTCGATACCTCAGTTGAAACAGCCCCACTGTAGCAAAGTGGAGGTTGTGGGTTCAGGTCTCACTCGAGTTAATCTTTTACTGTATGTACTTTAAAAGATAATTTTAAATAAATACAGTTAATGATTATTATATTGCACTACTGTTCATTCATTAAAAACCATTCCCATACATACATACATACACACATACATACATACAGGGTGTCTAGAATCTACCCACGTTCTGTGGCTATCTTTGTTATTATAAGAGATACAGAGTTGGTTAAATTAGCAAAGTTGGGTAGAATTACATGATAATTCAAATACCGATAAGAAAATTCAACATAGTTGCCAACTTTCTAAGATATCTGAAAATAACTAAAAATCGTACAAATTTTCAAACGGCCATATCTTTTTTAATATTCAAACTACGAAAACATTATAAGAGAGAGTTTTGATAGCTATTTTTACGCAAAATGGGAAAATACGAATAAAAAAATTTTTTTAGTAATTATTTTTCCACCAAAATTCTTGGGCCGTTTTTTTAATGAATCCAATTTAAATTCCGAAAGATATCTAACTTTTTTCCGAAACGAATTTGAAGAAATTTTGGACCTTCCGTTGAACGTAATTCAAAATTTCAATTATTTTCAACACGACGGGGCACCAACACACAATGGATTACTTGTGTTAACTATTTACAGGAACGTTTTAATAATTGGATAGGAAATCGAGGTCCAATAGCTTGGCGCTTTGAAACTCAAAATTAAAAATTTACATCAAATAAAAATAGGTATTTACAAAAATAGCTCGAAATGTTTTAGTTCTTTTTCAATACATAAATTGAAACGTCGTCCAATGGAGGCAATAGATTGAAGGATAATTTCCGGAGAAATTTCGTTTATGCAAGTACGAATTCTCTCTTGCACATTTTCAATAGTTGTTGGTTCAACGATGTACACCAGGGATTTTACATACCTCCAGAGAAAAAAGTCCAGTGGTGACATATCAGGTGACCTACGTGACCAACCAACTGCTCTTCCACGACCAATCCAACGGTTCTCGTATTGATTATTTAAAAACTTCATAACTGGAAGGGCATAATGTGCTGGAGCGCCATCTTGTTGCCAACACAAATTATTTGATATTTTGTGGGAGTTCATTTACATGATTTTGAATTTCATTTTCTAATAAATTAAGGTAATTCTCTCCAGTTAGTCTATTAATAAATATTGGGCCAACAATATACTGTCCTATAATTCCACACCACACGTTTAAACTTCGATGTTGACAACGTCGCTCACGGGTCCAGTGTGGATTTACATTATCGTAACAATGCATGTTATGTCTTACAATAACAGCATCATTTCGAAAACTTGCTTCGTCCGAAAATAAAACATACTTAACAGAAAATCATTTTCGATTAATTCTTGGTGAAGAGTCATTTTGAATGGGTGAAATTTATTTTTTTTTTATTATCCTCTAAATCGAACTATGCGATATCCCAACTAAATTTGCAATCCCCTAGTACTCACATGGGAATTCTCAATAATGTGTAGCATTACCTGGTTTTCGTTGTCGTCACTGCAAGCAGGTGGGTTTTCATGTACCGGTTTCTTATAATCCACAGTTCCCGTTCTCTCCAATAATTTAGTAAATGTTCGTCTCTCGTATAACTTAACGGCATTTTAAAACCGTATCAATTAATTTTAAATTAACAATTATAATCTTCAATAATACAATTGTTATTAACAAGCACTAACAACTAAATTGCATTGATTGACGTTTGACTCCTAGATTAAAATTTAATTGTTTCTTTTGTGTCTACGGCTACTTGATATTTGGACAAAAATAACATTGAGTGTAAAACATTCGTGCGCTACTAGATTAAAATGTTAGTTTGCTTTTTGATAGGGAAAGAATTGAATTTTTAAGAAAAACGAAATACTATCGTAAAAAGAATGTTTTTAGGATCTCAATAAAAAAAAATTATTGCATTCCATTAAAAAAAAAAGTTGAAAGTCGCCATTTTGAAATAATTCGTCCAATTGAAAATCTGATATCACCATCGTGTAGAGAATGTCCTGAAACATATTACTGCCAAATATTTTGAAAGTAGTACCCATACTGTGGCTAAAAAAAAATAAGGCGCTTACTCTGAAACAGGCTGTATATATATATATATATATATATATATATATATATATATATATATATATATATATATATATATATATATATTACAGGGTGATTTATAATAGGTGTACAAAACATCGTGTTCGGGAAGTCCACCAGAAAAAACTTCTCAATCGCGCTACCTCTTGAAAATTCTAAATTGAGAATAATAAATAATTGGAAAATTTTACATTTTGTGTTCAAAATGACAACTGTTTCTTATACAAGCCTGAGCCCTCTTTCTTATTTCTTGACAGGTAATTTTTTTTTTCAAAATGAGCTATACTAACATCTCCCTGAAGGTTGGCATCTAATTTGGAATCACCCTGAAAATTTGTCGGGTCGTCAAAGCGACACGACGTGTTTGGGGTGGCTCCAGCTTCTACCTTCGATTAGTGAAACAAATTCGGATTAAAATAGCAGTTTCTAAATCAATAAGTTACTGTACGGTAGGGGTGAGTTTTTGAACAGATTTTTATACCCAGTGGTTTGAATTAATAATGGACAAAAACAATAATAATCTAACCAGTACATTTTGTAACGTGTAAAAAAGGCGTGTAAATAACATTGGGATTGCTATAGGATTGAATTTCTACGAAAAATACGGCTCTTTTAAACCCATACCAGATGTGATTGTCAAACTCGTAGAATTGTAAAGTAAATTTAAAGCGCAAATACCACCCTTTTGTCTTGAACTCAAACATGTAAACATTTTTGCAATAGCAATTAATTATAGAGAACTAATAAAATATTTTATTTTTATTCCGCGGTAACTATAGAGTATATAAAGCAATCATAAATACGTATTTGTAACAGTAGGACAAAGAACCAGGCAAGTCAGATGTGAATCATAAAAATGCACAGCTCAACATTAAAGCAAGCGGTCAGTACATGCTTAATGTATCTACCTGCAATAAATCCATTTCAATCACAAACATAATCACATAATCATTGTCATAAGAATATTCATTTTATTAGCTTAAATAATAAAAATAAATAACTAGATTGAATCCGTAATCTAAAGTATAAATAAGAAAAACAAATTAAAATAAATAATTAAACGAATAACTAGCTCTAATTCGTAATCAAAAATCTAAATTAAAAATGATTAAATCATTTTCTTTCTCAAATTAATACCACTGCCTTTAAAACCCATGCCAGATGGATGTTGAAATTCATAAAATCGTACTGACACAAATAAAAAAAATACAAAGATGTGACTATGCAAGACAGATCCGTAAATAAGTGGTAAGTTTTTGAACATTTTTTCTTTGTTTTCAAATCTGAAGGTTGATCCAACTTTTATTTTCGGTACTATATGTGATTTTAAGTTTAATTATAACATTGTTGCATATTGTCTTATACTATATTTCTCCTCGACTGCAAATTCAAAATTTAAGCTAATTTTTACCTTTGTTACTATGTTTGATCTTAATTGTAATTAATTAATCCCAAAAGTAAGCAATTAATGATGGGTGAGCTAACAGGGCCAATATCGTTTATTTATTGTGATAAAAGTGAAACTTGGAGGATGGAAACGTTTAAGTTGTCACGGTTCGCGACAATAATAAAACAGATTTGGTAAATAAATATTACATTAAATAGAAAATAACTAACTATAACTCGGAAAGCTAATTGAAACATTTGGTGGCAAATAAATAACAGCAAGTCCGGTGAGTGGCGCGAGAGCCAGGAATCGCGAGGGAGCAATCTAATTGAAACTTGATGTGATTGAAGGGTAAGTGAAAAAATGTATATGTATATATGTACATTTAGATATTCATACAGTAAGTATACGATCTATTATTCATATCTTTCTTGACTCTTGTCTATATTTCTATTTGCTTCCTTACATGTCGAGGCAGTAAACAAATAACTGTCCGGCAGTAGGACGATACCGTTAGTATGGAATGCTACACGGGGGGGGGGGCACCATATGGCCAGTAACCGGTCTGTTCGCTATGGTATTACTCAAGAGAACAATACCCCGTTGCTGACGACTGTGCAAGGAATTGAATGGCGAGCCGGTAAGTGGAATGTTAGAAGTATGCATGGTAAAGAATTTGAAATTACGAATGTAATGTACGAAGGGCACCTTGATATTCTGTATGTATCGGAGACAAAGCGCAAAGGAAAAGATGCTGTGGAGATGGAGGATGGGAGCCTAGCACTATGGTCAGAAGTTGAGACTGAAGTGCATGGAGCAAAAGGGGTTGGGGTGATCGTAAGTGAAAGAGCGAAAAGATGTGTTAAACAGTACGAATTGGTATCTCCCCGGGTAAAGTGGGTTAGAATGAAAGTGGAGTTTCAAAGAATATTTCTTATTGCATGCTATACACCGGTGAATGGAGAAAGACCAGGAGCGTGAGAACTTCTGGAATGAAGTAGAGAACGTGTTGAACGTATGTAAGCCAAACGAAAGAGTGATTATAGTGGGGGATATGAACGGATGGGTGGGTGTACCGAGAGAACATACCGAACTCGGTCTAGGAAAGATCGGAGACCAAATGAGCATGGTGAACGCCTGGTGAACATCTGTGTGGAGAGAAGCCTGCGTGGTTTAAACATAAAACTGTGCATATGTATACATGGTAAGAGGTGAATCTAAAAGTATGATAGGCTTGATAATGTATGATGAACGGTTTAGAAACCTGGTGAAAGACACAAAAGTAATGTGCGGATCGGAGTGTGGATTGGACCACTTTTTGGTTGTATCGAGAGTGTGTTTGGGGCAAAAGTGGGTCTGGAGAAGGAAAGCAAACGTCCAGAATTAGGGTAGACAAACAAGTGGTTAATGGTGTGAGAATGAAGTACGCACATGCTGTGAGAGTTGAATGTGAATGAAACAATGTGGAACGAACAAATAAAAGGCACTGACGTTGAAAGTGCACGGTAGGTGGGCAGAAAAAATGTGCTTGGTGGAGTGAGGCGGTAAAAAAGGCAGTATGTAAGAAAAAAAGATGCGTACATGGCAATGATTGCTGCAACAAACGAGACTGAGAAAAAGCGATTGTATGAGGTGTACATATTAAGAAACAAACAAGCGAAGGAGGCAGTGAGAATAAGTAAAGATGAAGTGATGGCTGTAGAAGGAGAGAAAATGCAGAATGATTTTTAGGGAAACAAAAAAGTCTTCTGGAAGTAAGTCAAACATACAAAACGTGGCCCAAAACAGACCGCTGCAGGAGTGATGAATATGACCAACGAAATAGTAAGGTATGATTGTCAAGTGAGGAAATGCTGGCAAGAATATTTCTGAAAGCTGTACAGTAGTGGGGAAAGTAAGACTGAAGGGTTAAATAAGGACAATGTAGAAGGAATGGTGAATGAAACTGAGAAGGATAAATGAAGTAGACAAAACGGTAGCAAGGTTGAAAAACGGCAAGAAAGCAGGCGTAGATAAAATCACTGGTGAAAAACGGAATAAGGGCTCTATACAACGGTAGTCGAGCATGTGTTAGTGTGAGAGGAGGTGTGAGTGAATACTTTAATATTGAGCAAGGAGTGTAATAAGACCGTGTGATGTCACCGTGGTTGTTCAATGTATACATGGATAAACGTGTTAAACTTCTGGTGTATGCAGATGACAGTCTTATAAAGTGACAGTGCGGATGAGCTACAAACTGCTCTGAGGAAGCTTGATACAGTCTGTGAGAGCATGGGCCTAAAGGTAACCTTGAAAAAACGATCTAAATCAATTCCAAATTCAGCTATTTTTCAACATAAAATTGAAAACGATCATAACATTGACCATAAAGATTTTTCTATTATTGGAAGGGCAAATTCTAATTCGGAACTAGCCATTAAAGAAGCTCTTCATATATTTTTGTCAAAGCCGACATTAAATATACAACAAGACATGACTTGCTTGGAATTACTTAGATAATATAATTTTTCTAAAACTGACAGTCAGGTCATGTCATTGTTGTCATATAATTTTATTTCAACTTTGATGTGTTTTATAAATTCGTTTTAATTTTACTTTTTGTCTTTTGCACACATGTTAAGTTCAGACGATGATTTTAGAATAAATCGAAACGTTAACAATTTAATAATTGCTTTTATTTTCAAGTTTATTGTATTCATTACAATAATTATTGAAGAAAATACAAAAAAAAATCATTAATAATATAAATTAACAATACAAAGTTAAACAATTAAATTGCATTATTATCAACCAAAAGCTAAATAAAAATTAAAAACATAAAATTATGTTATAACATTATAACAAACAGAGAAATACACCCCAGAAATATATTAGACGTACGCACATTATCATCAGCGGAACTAGGATCGGGACATGGACTCATATTAGGAAAAATAAATATAACAATCAAACCTGCAAAAATAAAGAACCCAATAACAGAAGAAAGACTAAATATAGAAAGCCTAGAAAACAACGGAACCAAAACTCTACACTGCAATAGACCAGAAGAAAAACTAAACATACATAAGCTAGAAACGATTGCAGATACGGAAGAATGTTGGAAAATAATAAAAGAAAGTATCAAACAAGCAGCAAAAGAGGCCTTAGGCAAAAGAAAGGTAAACAGAAACAAAAAAGAATATAAAACACCCTGGTTTGATGAGAGAGTCAAAAGCCTAACAAAGGAAAAAAAACAAGCGTTTTTAAGATACAAACAGGAAAATACAAACGAAAAAGGAGAAGAATATGTAAGAATAAGAAATAGAGTTAATCAACAGACAACATCAAAAAAGAATATTGGGACAAGTTCACGAAATATATGGAACATGACCAATATGAATCGCAAAGAAAAATGTGGAAAATGATAAAAAGGCAAAGAAAAGATATGAATGAATTCATACGAATAACCGAAATCACAGAAGAACAGTGGACCGAGCACCTCACAAAAATATATGGAAGAGAAGCAGAAGAAGAAGAACAAGAAGGTAGTGGTAGAGGAAATAACAGTGAGAATAGAGATAATACATACATATCAAAGGAAGAGACAAATACGCGAATAAAGCAACTAAAGAATAGAAAGGCTCCAGGCCCGGATGGAATACATAACGAGCTCGTAAAATACGGGGGCGACACTATGCACATGGATACAGAAATTATTCAACAATATAATTAACAGTGGAAAGATACCGCAAGAGTGGAAAGAAAGTATTTTAATACCCATACTAATGAAAGGAGATAGAAAAAACCCAGAAAACTACCGAGGCATCAGCCTAATGAATAGTACGCTCAAGCTGCTAACACAACAATAAAAGGTAAAATAGAAAGAAGACTAAACATAGCCGAAGAACAACAAGGCTTCAGAAAGAATCGCAGTACCATAGACGCCACTTTTATCATTCGTCAGATAATAGAAAAATCAATTGAATATAATAAACCCGCATACATGTGCTTCGTAGACCTAAAAAGTGCATTTGATAAAGTAAAACGGAAACATTATAAAACTACTAGATGCAAAAGAAATAGAAGGCAGGATAATAAAAATTATTAAAGACATAAATACGAACAATAAAATGAAAGTACGAATGACTAGAGGAGAAACAGAATACATAACTATAAACGGATGAATAAGACAAGGGGACTCTCTTAGCCCGCTACTGTTCAACCTGATAATGAATCAAATCATTAAAGAAGTAAAGAAGAGAGAGAAGGATACAGAATGGGCGCATACAAAATCAACATAGTATGTTATGCTGATGACGCGGTACTCATAGCAGATAATGAAGACGACCTACAAAGACAACTCCACTCATTCAACTTCAAGGCAAAAGAATACAACATGCAAATCTCGACAGAAAAGACAAAGTGCATGGCTATAAGTAAGGAACCACGCAGATGTAAGCTGGAAGTAGAAGGGCAAATCATAGAACAGGTAATGAAATATAAATACCTGGGAACGGAAATTACCAGCGAAAGAAACTTGAACACAGAAGCGACAAAACAAACGATAAAAGCAACAAAAGTGAGCAGCTGTTTAAGAGAAACCATAAGGAGAAACAAATACATGAACGTCGATAGCAAAATGAAAATATATAAGACAACGGTGCGACCGGTATTAACTTATGCATCAGAGACAAGAGCCGACACCAAAAACACAAAACAGAAAATAAACAACGTAGAGATGAAGGTACTAAGATCGATAAAAGGCATAACACTAAGAGATAGACAAAGAAATAGCACCACACAAGAACAATGTGACATACAAGAAGTTAATAAATGGATAAAACTCAGAAAGAAAAAGTGGAACGACCATGTAGATAGGATGAGTCCAAATCAATTACCGAATATAGTGAAGGACAATAAGCCATATAGCAAGAGACCAGTTGGAAGACCAAAGAAAAGATGGAAAGACAACATACAGTCAACAACAACAGAAACAGAATAAGGGACAGACAAACAGGAAATATCCTAGTCATGCGAAGAAAAAGAAAATTATGTTATGTAAATTTTGTGTTAACAAGTGCAATTGATGGACGTTTCTGGAAGGTATTTAATTTGCTAATTCAACAAATGTTCAAAATTTCCATTTTCCTGCATACACAAGTTAATTCTTTTTCAAAAATTACATTGTACTCTGGACAATACTTCAGGACTATTCTTCAATAAATTGTCTTCATGAATTATTCTTGTCAACAGTTCTTCTTGCGTATTAACTAGGGATGCATAAACTTTTGATTTCAAGGCAACCCACAAAAAAAAACGCAGGGATATACCTCATTTAAATATCGTCTTACATTTAAAGTAAAATGAGGAGGTGCGCCATCATGCATTCAGCCGATTTGGCAGTACAAAGGGACCAATAATAAAAGTGTCTACAATTCCAACCCAGATATTTACTTGAAATTGATGATAATGAGATACTCTCGTTCAACAGCACAAACATGTTCATTATGAACATTGAAAATACCGCATCTAGTAAAAGTAGCTTCGTCCGTGAACAAAATTTTTTTACTAAAATTTGTATTTTCGATTCTTCTATAAATATTAAATCGACAGAAAGCTAAACGTTGATCAGGATCCACGGGTAATATGTCTTGAACTTTTCGAATATGAAAGGGGTGCCATAATTGATGATTTCAAAATTCCCAATTGCAATACTACACGTCGTGTGCTGCTCTTTGGATTTATTACAACAGCGTCCAAAATCTCTTCTTCTATTTCCACCGTCCTTATGGTTCGTCTGCGTCCAGAATTTACACGGCTTGGTTGAAACTTGCCATTTTGGCAGAGACGTCTTTCGATATTAGCAAAAGTGTGCTGATTGGGAGTTCTACGGAAAGGATATTTTTCCCTGTAACTTCGTACACTTCTTCGACCGTTGAAATGGCAAAGTCTATAGACTAAAAGCATATCCACCATTCCAGAATTAGTGAAACTGTGAGCCATAATTATGGATCTTTATCAACGGAAATGCGACAGAAAAAAAATTAACGTTTGATAAATAAATTCAACTGTTGATATGGTAACTAAAAAGCAAAGGCGACTAAAGTTTTTTACCTAAATCAAGGCGCTTCTACAAATGTGCAATGCATTAGAAAATATTTTTTCCTGGCTGAACTGTTCGTCTTATCCAAATTTTTCACACAGAAAAAAGATTCAAAATTAATTAAAACTAATTGTTATTGCGGAAAAAAAATAGGATAGTCAAATAAGTTATTTTGATACTGTTGTATAATTTGCATGCATCATGAGCTTTAGATGCGTTTTTCTCGGAAACCGGTGCTCTTAGCGATATCAAGAAGGTAAACCTTTTATAAGTAGAAAAGGTAGGGAAAACTATTATTCCATACTAAAAGTGTAGCACAAAATAGTTGTAGCGGTTTAAACATTTTCTAATGGTCGCTTGTGGGGCCCTCTAGGAAATACACCGACATCGATGATAAATTTGAATTTCTCATCTCAAGAAACCCCCATATAAAAAATTTTATAAGACTAGCTCAAAGCAGTCGAAAAATATGAAAGAAAATGTGATTTACTTTGTCAACTTTGACACCCTGTAGCTTCGTTATTATCAGCTTTTGGACTAAGGCAAGTTTAGTTAAATCGGCTTATTTTTATGTAAGTAATCTTCCTTATACTTTTGGCTATGCACTTTAGAGACACCCTGTATAAACTTTGAAGTACACATTTCTTTTAAATATACAAAGTGTGTCATTGTAAACATAAGCACAATGAAACAAACACGAACACAGTTTGGTATTTGGATGTAATCGCAAAACCTGCATATTCAATTGTCTTTAGTTATCAATTATAGATACCACCAACTTACAGAAATATTGCACATAAATTTCCTCTAATTTTGATAAACCCGCTGTATTTTGTTGATTATAGCATAAAGTAAATACCGGGTGATTCACGTCGATGGTACCTTAGACGTTTACGGAAAACGAAATATGAGATCTTTTTGAAAATTTGGTCACTTGCATGGCTGGCTCGGATCTATCGATCTAAAACATTTTCAGCGTTGCGACATTGTCGCTTATGTGGAAAAGTGGCATCACCTTTGATATTTTTAATGAGACACCCTGTATATTATTACATTTTTGGGTTCGCTATTACTTTTAAATTATTTTTGCCTCACACATTCCTATGCCATATCATATCATATCAAACAATAACTAACAAAACTAGAAAGCATTTACAATAAATTTTCAAAATGACGACCGTTGGTTTCCAAACATTTCGAATAATCGTTGATGAAATTGTGGCCCACCTTATCTCTGTGGGATCTAGCTCTTCAATGCTCCTGATAACTCGTTGACGCAGGTCTTGTTTCGTGAGTACCGGTGTCATATAAACCTTCCTCCTCAAATTACCCCACAAGTAAAAATCAAGAGGTGTGAGGTCAGGTGATCTGTTTAGGTATAGGAACATGATACATTATTTTAAAGGGACTTCAATTGTCTATCAGAATATTCGATAATATACAGGGTGTCCCATTTGAAATAATGAACCTTTCTGTATTTTTGTACCTTGCGGAAACGTAACGAATTTCGAACGACCCTGTACAATATGGAACCAATTTCGTTACGCAAAACTGATGAAAAGCTTATTTATAGAGTACATCCAGAATTTCAACTTTCTACAAATTCAAACACCACAATAATGAACATTCGATTGGAACCATGTTTTGGCTAAAAAATAAGAACGGTTGAAGATAGGCATAGGGATGTGTGATGCAAAAATAATTTAAAAATAATAGCGAACCCAACAATGTAATAATATACAGGGCGTTTCATTAAAATATCAAAGGTGATACCACTTTTCCACATAAGCGGCAACGTCACAACGCTGAAAATATTTTAGATCGATAGATCCGAGCCAGCCATGCAAGTGACCAAATTTTCAAAAAGATCCCATGCCTCGTTTTCCGTAAATGTCTAAGGTACCATCGACGTGAATCACCCGGTATAACTTATTTATTCTATGTACCTACTTGCAAATTATAACTAGCCTACAAAAATAATAAAGATTGAATACTTGTTTGTATGCTCCCCATTGTCGTTAATATGTTAATTATAATCAAGCATGTTCTTCGCTTTTCACAAAATAAGCATTACAATTTCATTTGTGTCCTTTGACGGTTTATGCAAATAGTAAATACTGTTCATTTCATTTATGTAAACAACAAAAACCTATAACAACACTATCGTCATCTCAGCAAAAAGTAATTAATGAAAGAGTATTATTATTATGGACTCTAATTTGACCCTGTTTTAAAATAATAAACGGTACGATTGTAATTGATCACGCAGGGTTATTCTGGCAAGAACAGTATGGTTGTCATTCCATGTATTTCGAAACATTAACAGAAATTGATACATAAAGTGACACACATACTTATTAAAGAGACATTCAAAACCAAGGTTTACAATATTTTAAATACAATGTCTGGTATGAGTTTGTTCTTGAATTAGAATTTTTTATTAGCATTTCATTAGCATTAATTAATTTTCAGGCAATATTGACTTAGTATCAACTAATTAACACATAATAGCAGCAATAACGTATAATTTTTGTGTTCAAATAAACATTAATAATTTTAGCATAGCCGTTTCTACACACAAATGGGTTGATGAAGCAATGTGTACATTTTAATAATATGCATTCCTTCTAAATTGCATTTTTCATACATTGCTGAATTTGTGTGATGATATTTGGTGTTTTAATTCACATCAACAAAACCAATAACACATTTATTACAGAATTCTATTAAAAAACTAACACACGATACAATTATGGAAATTGTTTCACTTAAAAATACAAATTAAGTAATTCATACGCAGATAAAAGCTTATTAAAGGTAGTTGATAAAAATAATTAAATGTGTTATGTTCCGACACTAAAATTGTCTTCTTCAAACATTCTAATCTGAAAATAAATGGAATTATGTTATTTATTCTTGTAAAATTAATAATATTCATTAAGTATTAAATAAGTGCTAGAAATTAACAAATACCATTTTTAAACGATAATAAATGAAAATTGTGATGCCAAGGATTTATGAATTTTCGACTTCAAAAATTAATGGTAAAAATAAATTCTAATAAAGTTGTCAACCCTTTTTAAAACACAGAGTTCGCAATAATTTCCGACGTATCTAAAGTTTTTAATTATTAAAAAAAAATGTTTTGACAAATATTACATTTTCAGGCCAGTTATTTCTCCATTTCATTAATTATAATCAGGATTAAAATACTTAGCTCTTATATACAGGGTAATTAATTAATTAAGGACGAATATGGAAAACTGCTCACATTAGAATTATGATAATTTGCATTTCTCAATTTTCCATGATGTTCTTTCTTTTAAAAATATTTTCAAACGTTTCGCACTTCCGGTTATACCGGAAGTAGTCATTTACTTCCGTATTTTAAATGGAATACTATATTTGGATTGCTAATTAAATTTTAAGGTACATTTTATTAAACATCCCTATACCTAACTTTTATAGTTTTTAATTAAAATGAGTTTTTTTTTTAATTTTTCGCCTGATAATTAAAATTATGCATTTACAAACCGAGTAAAGTCAAAGCTACGCAATTTTACCAGTTTATATTACAGACACTACTCTTTCCGAAAATAACAAAACATCCTGTATGTAAATAGATATTTTGATACAGAATTTAATCCTGCTTCGATTTGCATAAGCATTCCCTATCTCTGTTGGTTTTTGTCCTATTAATCATTTTTGAAATTTGTTACAAATTTTAGTTTTTCATCACAAACGAATAGACTTTGTTAACAAAAGTCCTTGATTGTCGTCAGCGACAATTAATTAGTAATATTGTCTCGTGTTTTCGCATTTTGTTGTTCTAAATGGCAAATTATTCTAATCAAGATATTTTAAATTTGTTTTACATTCACAGCGAATGCAAAAAATTGTAAGCCGAACTTGTCGGATTTTCAATGACAGATATCCACATTTTCCACCAATGTCTAAAAAAAATTCAGAAAACTCGAAGCAAAGTTTTTGGCTGCCAGCTCTGTCAAACTACCCAAAATGAGAAGCAAACGAACAATTAGAAGTGAAAACAATAAGATTGATGTATTAGCTTATTCTGAGGCCAATCCGTATTCATCTATCTAAGTCAAGCATGAGTATAATAGTATTTTAAATACTGTTCAAGAAGACCCTAATTTTTTTTTAAATATTATTTGGACCGATGAAGCAAAGTTTTCATAAGATGGTGTATTTAATAGACAATAGTCATTTTTGGAATCGTGAAAATCCTGACGCTATTTGAGAAAGAGGATTTCAAATTAAATTTAGTTTTAACGTGTTCGCCCTTCTCATGGTCAACCAACTGCATTTTTTTGAGTATGATGAGCATTTGAATCCGCAACGCAATTCAGCAATTTTGCAAAATGTTGTTAGTAATTATGTGGATATTAGAATTTGTCATATCAAATGGATGGGGCCCCAGTACACAGTTCTTATGAAGTAGCTGAACAGTTAAACCAGATGTTTGGAAATAAGTGGATGGGGCGAAATGGTCCATTATGTTGGCCTCCAAGATCACCTTATCTTACCCCTGCTGATTTTTATTTATGGAGGAAAATTAAAACTCAAGTTTATTCTACACCAGTGCATATACAACTAGATTTATTAAATCGTTTGAATATTGCTTTTCAAGAGCTTAGTCCCAGTGAAATAAGACGTGCTACCACTGAATCAATGCTAAACCGAATTCAATATTGTTTGGCCGTGAACGGACATCATTTTGTCTGTATTATAAACTGGTAAAATTGCGTAGCTTAGACTTGACACGGTTTGTAAATGCATAATTTTAGATATCAGGCTGTATAGGGATGTTTAATAAAATATACTTAAAATTTAATTAACAATCCAAATCTACAAGAAAAAATATAGCATTCCATTTAAAATAAGTAAATGACTACTTCCGGTACCACCAGAATTGCCAAACGTTTGAAAACATTTTTAAAAGAAAGATCACGAATAATTGAGAAAAGCAAATTTTCAGAATTCTAATGAGTAGTTTTCCATACTTGTCTAATAGGCCATTCTTAATGAATCACCCAGTATAAGTCTCAGTAGTGGTAAAATCTTTTAAAACCAGTCAGATTTTTCTTATTCAAATTGGATTTATTGATTTAAATCGGACTTTTTTATTAATAGTTATTTGTATTACTAGTCCAAACACCATCATTTTGCGAGTATGAGTAGAACTGCCGGTCGAGGCGTTGCAGAGTCCTGCAACCACGAATACTCACAAAAATATTTTCTGTGCTACTCTTCAAATGGACATGTAGGGTCATTCCGCATCAAATCAACCAGTTAAAAAATAATCTTGAACATGAAGGTCTCGGATTTTGATAATTTTGTTGTTATTGGTTAATGTAAAGAAAAATACAAAAGTTTAGATTTTTCGGACTTTTTGAGTTATAAATTTTTAAAGTTTTAAAAAAAGTGTTTTTGAAATAGTTGATTGGCTATTTCCCAAAAAGTGTTGGGGCTATAAAGCTGGAACAGGTGTCATCTTTTTCAGTTTTTTGATATACCACCTGGCCATATTCTAAAAATACAATATTTAAAAAAAAAAAAAGTAAAAATTCTTTTTTGAATTTAGAAAAAACACCCCTTTTGAATTTTATTAAAGATTACACATATGTTCGATAAAAATCATGTAATAGATAAGGTATCCTTAAACAAACATGTTAGTAATAAGCACAAACTTGATAGGAAAGTTTAGAAATTTTCAAAAACAAACAAATTTTCTTTAGCTTGTCCTAGTCGACCGCTGATGATGATAGCTTAGCTATTGAAACGCGTTAGGTGTTTTTTAATTTTGTATGGTACGTGGGTGTATTTTGTTTGTTACAGATCCTAGTGTTCCAGATTTTTCAAAGATTATATGTTATTCTAACACTCGCTGGCTCAAGGTGTGCCAAATTTATAAATAGAGAAACAATGAGTTTATGACGTAATGTTAAGCAACAAGTACTCAAAAAACGATGCCAAGGTCTGCCAATATTAGAATATACAGGTCTAAAGAATAATAATAAAGTATCTTAAAAATATATAGTTTCTGGTAGGCTTATAAATAAGATATAATAAACCTAGATACATGTTTACAATTAAAATGTTCTTTAAATACACAAAGAAAAAGATTACCTTGAGTGGGATTTGAACCTACGATATGTACTTTGCTAGAGTACCGCTCTACCAACTGAGCTATCGAGATACAAGCCCGAATCGATGCGGTATTGTAGCAAAGTACACGTCGTAGGTTCAAGTAGCACTCGAGGTAATCAATCTTTTCTGTATGTACTTAAAACACATTTTAATTACATAATTTACATGTGAACGTGTACATGTTCGTTAAAAAACAAATAACTCACAATTATAAATAATTACAATAATATGACGAATATACAACACTAATTTTGTTTGATTAATTTAACCATTAAAAAAAGATGGACCTGTCTAGCTTATTACGAAAAATAATAATTTAAAAAACGATTACGATTAAGTTTAATTATAGTTTTTAGATATTATTGTTCAAACAAGAGTATCAATTTTGCACACTTTTCGGAGATGAATTTATTTAGTGTTTTATTGTGTACTAGATTAAATGAAGAAAATCGCCTTTCCATTCCTGTAGAAGATGCTTAATTATTTCCAGTTCCTTATCAGTAATGCAGCCTTTCAAATTATTCAGTGATAGCCACCAATCAAGGGGATCATTTGAAATCATGACTCATGTAAAAAGTGGTGCCTTGGAATGTAATTTAATAATTGTATTCATTAGAACAGTTTCGTAATAATTTTGCAAAAACCGTATGGCTTCCTCTTTTCCATTACTTGTTAACTTATTATGAGGCAGTTGTACGTTTAACATACAGGTACATATTATTAGTTTTTAATAAAAATCACTTAATTTAAGTAGCGATTAAAATCACTGATTCAAATCGACTGATTTAAACCATCTCAACCCTTAGAATGTTATTTTACAAAAAATATAATAGTTAAGTTTTAAATATACAATTTTAATAGAATTTATTTTGAATATAAATTTTTGTGTCAAAAATTAATAAAATTATTAATTCTTAGAATCACAATTTTCATTTATGTACTTCTAGTTCTTATTTAATACTTTTAATTTTACAACAATAAAGTACACAATTGTGTTTGTTTCAAATTATGTTTGCAAAAGACAATTTTATTGCCAAAACATAACAAATTTAAGATGTTATTCCATAATAAAAACCTTATACAATTATCTGCTAATATTTTTATCATGTTAAGTAATATTGATTATTTTTAACATGTCAAATCATACGCATTGGGAAACATACATGATGAATGGGAATTTCATGGTTAAAAAGTTTTTCTTTTGACATGTAAGACAACTAAAAATGGTGAGTGGCAGGGTTCGATGTGTTACATTAAACAATATAAAATGACTTTATACTAAATAACAAATCTTGAGAAGTTGAACATATGCAACTAGTGGTTGGCAGCAAATATTAAAAACTTTCATTCATACACACATACAAATGTGAATGAATTCAAAAACAAAAATTGATGTGAAACTTGTATAATTTACATGTGTTGTCCATCGGTAAGACTTCGTGATCTACTAAAGTCTTAATTACTTATTACTGTTAAATCGGGCAACAAGTAAATACTCACATAGAACCAAATAAATAAATTTAAAAGCCTGACCTGTTGCTTTAGGGTTAAATACTCTCGTGTAATTCGGATAATTATTAAATTTTTTAAGTACGGAATTGGGCAATTAAATTAGAAACTTTTATAATAACATTTGCCTGATTTAATATAGACGTACTTACTTTCATCACTTTGAGGTGCAGACAGAATTGCACTATGCTTTTTCTTAACTTCTTCTACATTTGCTTGAATTTTATCTATCATCTCCCTAATTTCTTCCACCTATAAATTGTAAATGTTCAAAAATTTCTTTATTTTACTCTAAACGTACCTCTGCAAAAAATGCATCCATAAAGCCATCTCGACCCTCAACGTTAACAGACACATCGTCAGGCCCAACATCATCATCATCACTTTGGGCCTAATAAAAATCAAGATTATTAATTAACCATTATAATTATTATTACAATTACTTGTCAGTTATAAAAAGGGGTGGGGCAATAGTGAAATTGAGTGACATTTGGTCAGCTTACCTAACCTAATCTTCTGATTCAAAAGTGATTTAAAAAGCTAAATGATAATTAAGCAAAATTTCGAGCAGTATAAGTAGTCAGGGGAAAGGCTAACGCTTAAATTATTTACGTTATTAAAATGATTTAAAAGTCCATTCAAACATACTTATCATCCTGAATTTTTTTTACAAAAAAGGAATACTTACTGCGACTAAGGCCGCCAATCTATCCTTCGTCATATTCAACAACTACAATCACAGACCGATAAAAAATTTAATTTTAATAATAATCCCATTCAAAACGCTTTACATGAATCACCACTAAAACTAAGGAACGTATACTACAATCGCAAAAATCGATACATCTTGGCGACTGGTACTCTGCAGTGCCGTTCGTGCATTGCGCAAACTCCAAGTACGTCAACGTTCACTGTGACGTCACATATAATTTTGTACTAAAACAATTAATATTTCACTTATTAAAAAGCGAAATTTCGAGTTGGCATTATAAATCGTATTCTAGTAAATTTATACGCTATATTACAATAAAATTTTATTTAAGTTTGCTCTCTTAAATAGTTTCAATTCGGTACATGAATCATTGCCTTTAGGTAGAAGGAACGCCATTGTGAGCTCTAACGACTTTGTAAGGTTGAAAGTGTCATCCAACAATACCGCATCCATCTACCTTGCAAACAAATTTTTAATCTTAAGGTAAGCTTCATTTTTAATAATCTTTGTGATGGTACTTATAGTTTTGTTAAGTAATCGTTATTTACTTAGATATATATTAACAAAGTCGGCATTAGAATATCAAAATCCTATGATACGATTTTATAGCGTCAGTCCGCCTAAAATTAAAAGTGGAAGAAACGTGCTTTATTGTGTACATTTAGTATTAGTTATTATAGTGTTTATTACTTTTAGATTCTTACAATAAATAAAAATGGCTCAAGAACCTGATATGCCCACATTCAAATGTGTACTTGTGGGTGATGGAGGCACAGGAAAAACAACTTTTGTTAAACGCCATTTGACTGGTGAATTTGAAAAAAAATATGTAGCAACATTAGGTGTAGAAGTACACCCTTTAGTATTTCATACTAATAGAGGTCCAATTCGTTTCAATGTTTGGGATACTGCCGGACAAGAAAAATTTGGTGGTCTTCGCGATGGATATTACATTCAGGGTCAATGTGCCATTATTATGTTTGATGTTACTTCTCGTGTTACTTATAAAAATGTACCAAATTGGCATCGAGATCTTGTTAGAGTATGTGAAAATATTCCTATAGTGTTATGTGGTAATAAAGTTGATATTAAAGATAGGAAGGTTAAGGCAAAAAGTATTGTATTCCACAGAAAAAAAAATTTACAAGTACGTATTTTATTTTTATTATAAAATATATGTCACATTAGGTTTTTAGTATTACGACGTATCGGCTAAAAGCAATTATAATTTTGAAAAACCCTTCTTATGGCTTGCACGTAAATTAATCGGTGATCCAAATCTCGAATTTGTGGCGATGGTTGCTTTGGTACCTCCTGAAGTTCAAATGGATCCTACTTGGCAACAACAAATTGAAAAAGATCTCAAAGAAGCTCAAGAAACAGCTTTACCAGAAGATGATGATGATTTGTAACTCTGTATTTTCATTTATGATTTTGTGAATAAAGAATTTTGTTAGAATTAAATTATATTTAAACATTCTATTTTATTGTTTAATAGATAGAACTTAATTTTCAAATTGCAGTGTTATTGGAATGATTTGCCAAAATTTATCTCGTAATATTTCAATAAAGTGTAATTTCTTATCCTGTCTAAAAATTTATTTTATAACAAAATTAGAAGAAATTTTTAATTTATCCTGAAATAATTTATATGCAGTAATTTATGGAAATAAAAGTGCACTTATCTGAAATTGCTGGTAAAAATAGGCATTCTGATAATTATACAACCATTATGTAATCAAATGTACTAATTCCATGTAATTATTTTGGTTTAATTATTTGACGCGATAATTACAAAATTGTTCAATATTAAATCTATTTATTTTTCCTACATTGTAACATGATTGTGAAAGTTAAACATGACAGAAAAAGTGGAAAACGCCTTCACTACTTTGAACAAAATTTCTTAAAAGGAAGGTATCGTTAATATATGTAAGGTGTGCTACCTACTGTAGTGTTTATTGTATTTGCCGAAGTATACTATAGATTTATTCAACTTTGTTTTATGTGCTAGTTTTTTTTTTTTTAATGTCAATGTTTTCATTGTCACTCAACAATTTTTTAATTTGATTAACCGTTTGCCTAGTTATCTGTAATGTTTAACCACTTTCTCTGAAAAATTGTTGAATTTGGTTAAGTAGTTTAAATTTGTTTTTATGTTTATTTCGAGTCTGGACTATACTTTATGTCTACAAAAGTAGCATATCTTTTAAATAACTCCTCATACTTTATAAATGTATAAACTTTATATGGAAAAGATTTGAAGATGTTTTTAAAATTGGAAAAGAATTCTTAAACATAATGATCCCTATAACATGATTTTGTATGTTAATTATAGGTCAGAATACTGAGTCATGAGCTGCTCTTAACCATGCTATTCTGTATTGCAACCTTAAATGAATAACACAATAGTAGACAGATTTCAAAGCATCAAAAAAAGATTTCACGGGTAGAACTTTTTTATCATAATGTACAGTGTATTTTTTATGCTCAGTCCATCTCAGTGCACTATCTATAATTACATTATAGGTACTTTTGATTATTAGTTTGAGTTATAATTTCACACTTGCAATTCTCTTCATTACAATTATTGATGTGACACCTTATATCTGTAATTCTTTCATTATGCCCTTTTCTTGTAAGATTAACACACCATTATATTTTAGATTTAGCAATATTTGTATTAAGTTTGTTTGCATTAAACCAATGTTGAATTTTTCTGCCATCATCTTGAATTAAATTGGCCAGAGTCGCACATTCAATGGCACTGTATGCAAGAACGTTGTCTTTTGTAAAATCAGTTAACTTTCCTGCAAAGTTGCCATGACGAAGATTATTAACATAAATTAAGAATAAACTCGCTGATATGTACCTATCCATGTGGAACGCCAAAACTAATTAACATTCAATCGCCAACAGAATACCTAACCCTGACTGCTTGTATCCTATCAACCAAGTATAGCTTCTAAACCATTGACTGATTACTCCTCTAATACCAGCATGTTGCATTTTTTGTAGAAGGATACTTATAACTAATGTATCGAATGTTTTTTTCATATCTAAACCAACACAGTTATTACCACTATTAATGATATAATATACACTAGACATAAATTCAATAATCACTTTTGTACCAAGTCCTTTAATGAATCCAAATTGTTGTTCTGAGAAAAATTTCATACCATTCAAGTAATCTATAACAGACATGTATTTGTAGCATTTATCTTTGATATTATAGATATCAAATAGTATAGATTTATAATTTATTGTATCATGTAGATTGCCAGATTTAAAAATTGGTATAACAATTGATTTTTTCAAACCAGATGGAAATATACCCCCTATATAACTAAGATTAAATATGTGACATTACAGGGGCTAGTCCAGTTGATTTCTTATTAGCTTGTGATTATTGTCTTAATTGCCAGGTGTTTGAAACATACTTCCGTCTGCTTTGAACAATATAAATTCACTCTCATCCATTAAAGTATTACTATTTTTAAAAACAGCAACAAGATTTTTTGGAATTTCTGTGAATAGCTACTTTATTAAATATATTGCAAATTTCAATAGGAAATTAATATGTACAGTGTCATCATAAATCATTGATTTAATGCCCTGTTCGTTGTTTGTTCCTAAGAATTAATTTATAATTTTTCAACTGTTTTATACACTTCAATCGTTCTATTAAATTCACTTTGAACTATTTTTAACTCATTAGTTAGGTAATGTAATGTTAAATGGCTGTTGAGTTACAATTTTATTTAGTTTATTACGATACTTAAGTTTTTTAACAATAACATTTGACCAAGACCTTGATATTCTGTAATCTAATTTTCTTGTCCTTTAGTTCTGTTGTTTGCATTATACACTTTTCCATATAGTAAATTCAGTTATTAGTTGCAGATTCAACACTTATCCTCTAATATAAAATCCATGTTACTATTTTTTATTACATTAATCTGATTATAATCAATCGATTGACAACCATGTTGATTCCGAAACAAGTGTTTTTCTTCGCAATAGGGTATTTAATCACAGTCAAGCTATGGTCAGCAATATTTATGTGGCATATTGCAGATCGTATTAAATTACACTTTCCTTTAACGTAATTGTGACCCAATGTTACAGGTGAAAACGGAATTAACATCGGATGTAGCAGATAACAGAAGAGTGTCGACAGCTCAGTGGGAAATAAAGGTCGCAGGGCTTGTTGCAAAATTTAAATATTTAGGGTAGCAAGCCGTATTATCATAGGTCGCAAAAGGGGTTGTCACACTTTAATAATATAATATATTTATTCCGTCGTACTTAATTAAAGATTGTGCACAAACATTAGCAAAACCATTAGCATTTTTGTACAATCTGTCTATTAAATATTGTAGCTACCCGGGAGACTGGAAGATTGCTAAGGTTTGTCCCATTTTAAAATCTGGTAATCCTTCTCACGTAGTAAATTACAGACCGATATCTATAGTATGCAATTTTTCCAAAGTGTTTCAGTATATCTTATATGATAAACTTTTCTATCAATTTAAATCAAAGCTATCCGAGTCTCAACATGGCTTTGTTCCGAAAAGGTCAACAATTACTAACCTGGCATGTTTTTCACAATATTCGTGCAGTATTTTAGATAAAAAAAGGGCAAATTGACGTGATTTACACCGACTTCCAAAAAGTTTTTGATCAAATTGATCACTATATTATCCTAAAAAAATTATCTGAATATGGATTTAGCCTTTCCGTAGTAGAACTGATTAAATCTTATCTTACAGATCGCTCACACTTCGTATCGTATAATGGTCACGATTCCAAATTATTCGTTCCTACATCTGGGGTTCCTCAAGGTTCAACATTGGGGCCGTTTCTATTATTGATATTTATCAATGATCTTCCTACGCATATCTCTTCTCAGAAATTATTATATGCGGATGACCTAAAAATCTTCAATGAAATATGTTATGAGGAGGATTGTGTTACACTTCAAAAGGACATTAACAGTTTACAATCATGGTGTAAGCTGAACAAACTTGACTTAAACATTACTAAATGTAAATCTATGACATTTTCGAGAAAACGTAATACTATTCCGTTTAATTATTGTATTTCTGACACACCCTTAATAAAGGTACTCTCCCATAGAGATTTAGGAGTTATGTTTGAGAAAGCGTTCACTTTTTCGTTGCATATTAATGAAGGTGTTAAACAATCTTTTAAAGTACTAGGTTTTATTATTGGCACATGTGTAGATTTCAAGAACATCTCTACCATCAAATCACTCTACTTATCTTTAGTAAGGTCTATTCTAGAATAAGGTGCACTGATCTGGGACCCTTTCTACAAAAAGTATGAGGCGGTAATTGAACGTATACAACGACGTTTTCTGAAATATATGCACTTTCGTACAGAAGGTTTTTACCCTGAGAGAGGCTACCCGCAAAATATGTTACTTCAAAGGTACGACTTATCTTCACTTACTACAAGAAGGAAACGTATTATAATGGCATATTTGTACAAACTTCTATATGATTATATAGACTGCACAATGTTGCATAATCAATTATTGTTTGTTGTTCCCCGTATTGTAGCTAAGCAAACAGTGACATTTTATGTACCTAAATGCAGAACTAATGTTTTAAAGAACGCTCCTGTGTACAAAATTAGCTATACTTATAACTCCCTAGCCAGTGTAGTAGACATTTTTAACTGCCCTCTAAAACACCTGCTTGACGCAATTAACTAATCATACTATTGTTAACTTTACTTATTCAGTTGTCTGGTAAGCTTGTAATATTTTGTTTTTGTCGATTTGTTTGTTAAGCATATTTAACCCAATTAAGTTAGTCTTGTAGATTACAGTAGAATAGATTTATTAGGTGGCAGAATTATCTTGTTTTTTCTAATATCTGAATTATTTGTTATTAATTTGAATTTGTTCTGTTTGGGTTCTTGACCTGTGTGAACATTAAACGTTATTATTATTATTATTATTATAATCAAATAGTCATTAGTAACGGGCGCCAGATTTGTTATAATCAAAATCGGGAAATAACACCTGGGTGCACGCAAAGTACAGCCAGTTTAAACAGTCAAATACTCACCCTACGCGCCCTCCAACTCCAGGTGTACGATAATTAAGGTCCAGGACCTCTAGCAGTAAAATCTTTAGAATATCTACACGCCTTCAGAGCGATAAAGAGTGTTACCAAGACAGCTGTTGGGTCAACGGCCTCCTTTAATCTATTTTTACGCTAATGCAAACCCAAACGCACTAAACAAATAATTCGCATAAACAAACTAAATATTTCGCTAATTATTGCAACTTAAACACTCGCGAACAAACTATCTAATTTAACTTCATACCTTAAACCAACTTAAAAAAAAACACCAAGTTAAACAATCTCTATCGATAAACTTTCGCAATTTATTACGTTAAACAAAAGCTTTGATTAAAAGCGCATCAGATAAATTTATGAATTTGCCACTGCAAACACATTCGGTAACCAAAAATCTAACCTTAACTAAAATCGTATTCTTTTTATATTTTTAAATTTCGAATTCCGTCGTAATTGCCTTCACTATGATAAGTTATGAGATTGCAAATAATTCTTTAAATTCAGTCCACTTCAAATATATTGAGCTAATAAAATTAGGTAATAACACAAAGAATTTACACCAGGGTCAATTAAAACGCATAACGCCCTGAATAAGTGAATCTAAGGTAATCTTGCAAGATCGACTTCCCCTAAATCTAAAGGTTATCTTAAATTTTCAATATTGAATTGCTTATTAAATCTCGAAAGTTCTGATCGCTTTAAAGTTAACAATTTTGTAACGTGAAATTTTGGATGCAATGTACAGACAAATCAGCACAAGAAAGTAACAATAAATCGTTCAGTACTCGGATGAAAGCATTTCATTACCTAGCAGACTGGCTTGACAAGCTTTTCTACAGAAATGCCCTTACGGAACAAATTGCGTTCATCCGCTTATGTTATATATTTTTGCAAGTAAAATATTAATTTCGTAAATTCACCACAAAATAAATAGTCAAAACAAGTGGTTTACCTCCTCAATACACCTTCAGGACTTCTCGAACCTTCCACAAGGAACGACGGCTTGGCGGAACCAACCCCACGTTAGCGGTCCGACGGGAGGAGGTCTCTCGTTGTACCTTTCACTCGGAAATCTATCCCAAAATGGCAAGTTCACTGACTTTAAGGTTTTAAATAGCTGGTTAACAGGTTTATGAAGTATAGTTACACATAACTAAGGTGAAAACCGATAGTTCGACTTCTTGGTGACATTAACTATTTCACCTGATATTATGTATACAAAATACTATTGTTATATTTACAAAGGGACTATATACAGTGAGCTTTGTCTACTCAAACGGCTGCTTGCGTGCGCGGATGACCGGTGCTTCTTCATCAATTAAATCGCGATAAACTTGATCTGCTATAAAGCGTTAAAATCTTCACGATCAGGGTGCACTTTGTCAAACACACCCCCTTTCGCGTTTACAAATCCCAGGTCCGATGCTTAGCGCAAGCAAGCGTGACCGCGCGAGCTCACGTCTCTTAACTCTCCGCTGTCCAATTTAAACCTGATTAATTATCCGCCAAAAAACCGTTCTTCCCCCCTGTACTTACATCATCTCTTGCGTGACTTGTGTCATATTTTTAACATCAATCTTCCACATGGGAACTATACAGTCTGCACTACCACAATCAAAACAGATTTATTCCATGAACTGATATCGCACGCTTATTTTCAGAACAGGACACTTTGCTGCAGCTCAAATGAACTTTTTACACTCTACGAACGGTAAATATTAACCAAAACGAACCGGTGAACTTTAAGAAAGCTCGCGGCACCCATTTCCGAACTGTGCCTCAAGCAACCTAATATTTGCATCTTATGTTTCTCCAAACCCTTTTTAATTTACTCAACAAGAATTATGCTTTTAATTTTAAAACTCTACTCTAACTAGCTAAATCTTGGAAAACTTTTACAACAATTTCAATTCCAACTGAATTAACACCAACAAAAAAACATTTTTGATCTGAACGGAATTTGATTCGAACTACTAAGCTTTACAATGAGCTCAACAAAAATCTACGGCAAAAGACGCGTTCATTTAATTTTTAATTTATAACCCTTTCTAACACCAAAAATTCGATAAAGTGAAAGAGAGAGAATAGAAATATAACACTCAAAGCATCCACACGTGACACCAAACATGATATATGTGATTCTCGTATCTACAGATATGCAGCTATCATAACCTGCAGCAGTCATACATAATACACAATCTTCAATTTCATGTGGAATTGTATCATTATTGATGCTATCCTCGCCATCAAAGAATAAACCTGCGTCATCACTTACAATAGTAGGAGTTCATATTAAAAAAACAGATTCAAATTATTCCCGTAATAATTTCTTTTAATTAATTACTGTTATCCGAGATGGTGGTAGTGCAGTTACAGGTTTTCGTATTATTATAAATACTGTTTATTGTAACATTTACGCCGTAAAACAAAGCAATCTTTACTTTGTGAAAATCGAAAAAAATTGTTCGTTAAAATTCACGTTTTAATGAACATGGTGAGCAATAAATAGGGCTCTAGCAGATATTTTATCTTAATGGATTTTGTAGGTTATAAGTTATGAGTACTATATTCAACAGAATAATAATTGCGGCAAGTTCACGTAAGTAGTTAGAGAATATTTATGTCCAATATCATGTTAAGTTGGTGGTAAACATTTACACATAATTTATAACTAAAGATAATCGAATTGGTAGGTTTCCCTATTTGAACTTCCGAACGTTGCTGCAACTTCATTATGTTCATCTTTATAAATATATACTTTGTATATTTTAAATAGAAGTGTGAGCTTGTTTACAGATAAACATGGAAATAAGACTTCCGATTAAAATAAAGAAACATTGTTGTTAAAAAGTTTAATTTGCTTACAACTCTGCGGTCAGGTACAATAGGGGGATAAGTCTATATACATGTATATATATATATATATATACATACATACATAGGGGTCAAGGGTCAAAGGTTACCACGATATATAACACCTCGTGACTGTTTTTCTCTGTGGATATGTCAAAAATTATATTTACCGACACAATATTGAAAATGACAATCAATTTCGGAACTTAGTTCTCGAACCATTTGAAAGTATTACGCCTCAAATGCTTCGCAATGTTTTGAGATCAACTGTAAGACGGTGTTATTTGTGTTTGGAAAACAATGGAAAACTTTTTGAACAACTATTATAAGTCTTACAAGTAAGTAATTCTTACTTTAGTTTACACTAAAAACAAAATCAATTAGTAATTTTTCCTTTTACCGTCAATTTGTGTGTTGATATTAACTTCTAATATTAAGAAACTTTATTATGGTGTGTGTAATAATCATACGGGAAACTTACTGCATCAACTTCTTGAAAATACAGGTCTTTATTCAAAAATTTCGTGATGATGGTCCATACATAAAAGGTTCAAAACGCGATCAGACCATCAAATGTGATACATTGTTGAATTTGTAAAAAATCAGTTTTCAAAATATCAGGACCGTATTTAAAAAAAATAAGTTGATGATGGCTATAAAAATAGGAAACGTCCGATTGAAAAACTGACTATCCCTTGTTAAAGCCCGCAAAGCCATGAAGAAGTGTTTGTATTTTTGCTCTAGTATTTATAATAACGCCAGAAAAAAATAAAATAGAAATTTCAAAAATTCAATTGTTTTCAAATATCTCAAAAACAAAAAATCACACCGTCGATTTTTTATGTTATTTTATTGGTCCCCTAATTACACAGCTTTTTTCCCATTTAACCGGAGTTATCTATTACCTAGGGAGGTGTAATTGTAATATATAACTGGAATGGCATCCCAAATTCAGTAACGTTAAAACCGGTGAGATCGGTGCAGCTATACATAGACATGTGTTCATTTGTAGCGATTTGTCGCTACACAAGGGCGTAGCCAGGATTTATAACAGGGGGGCAAACCATGGTCCATGGTCGTTCAAAATGTAAAATTTTAGGATAAAAAGAAAAGGCAAATGAAAACAAAACTTTGAGATTTTAATTATACTTAAATTAAACTAATAACAGATAACAAAAAAAATATGCAGAACAGAAAAATATGTATATTTTAGATTTAATTGTTTGTTTATTAAAATTTAAAAATTATTTAATTTATTTTTGCTCTTCCAGGGGGGGGGCAGTTGCCCCTCCCTGCCCTTATCTGGCTACGCCCATGTCGCTACACATAGCGGCTTTCATTTAAAACGCGACGTAGCGGCGATTTGGCAAAAAAAGGGCAAGACATAACGGTATTTTTCTGAGTCATTCACGGATTCAGCCTTGGGATGCAAAATGCAAATACAACACGTATATCTTTATGTATGCACAATTTATTGACACGACCTAACAATGATAAACAGAGTTGGTGTCGGTTTCGAATGACTCATACATTTTATTCCGATGTGTGCATTTATGCCAAAGTGGCGTTTTTAATTTTTTTATTACTTCAGTCGAATACACGCGTTACAAGTTTTAAATTGTAATTTAATAACCTTCAAAAGGAAAGACGGCAATGTGGAATATGTCTAGCAAGGTCTTCTTCAGGGGAGCCAGGGGTCAATTTTGGTAAAAATTGACGTTTTTTTTATTTGCTTATATTGTTATACATATCTTCACCATTATTTAGGTGCCAAAATTATTAATTTTTGATGACAGTAACTATAGTTACAGGCGTTTCTATCATGCATGTCGTTACAGAAATTACCTACGCGTGACTGGGAATAAAGCTACAACCACTTGCCACTTTTCTGTTTTTGTTATAGTACTGCTATATATTTGATTCAGTCTTTTCCTTATTACTGTTGGTAGCACTGCCACGTTGGTGACACTGTGCTTTGATTTCTACTTTTATCAGCTGAAATATTTTGTTTGTTTGTGTTTACAATTATTTATGTATGTTGTGACAGCTAAATACAAACTTGTTGAGATTGTGAATGATATTTTAGCATTTTCATAAAAATGCCTGGGTCTATCCTAAAAGTGTATAATCCTGTGTTTAGTGGTGTGCAAAAATGAAGAACAAGTTATTATCAGGTTGAGGTTAGTGAATCAAGTGCCTCAGAGCGTAATGAATCTGAGCCTAGGTCTATGTCACCTGGAGAGAAGGAAAGCTCACCAAAGAAAAAGGTAGGGGTCTATGATATAGAAATATGATTTGTACACTATTGAAGATGAAAAAAATAATATGTATGACATAGTAAATTTTCAAAACATAGAAGTTTTGTACAACAAAACCGCTGTGTGCTCGCGCTGTCAGGGCTCGCTCTCAACGTTGCCAAGTAATAGAAAAGGACTTGAATTGTACAGTAAATATTATTTGTAATGGTTGTAAATACACAGTATCTATGAGTATCAGTAAAAAAATACCCAAAAAACAAGTAGGAGTAAATGTTAGGTTAGCTGCCAAAGATGCCCGAGCAATTCTTAGAATCAAAGTTCATTGAACTTCTGACGTCTAGGAGGCGTCGAAAACAGTATTAATTTATTTTTTAACTAATGTAAGGCCGATCCTAACTCAACGTGCACGTATGCGCCCCCCGCTTCTAGGTCAATGTTTATTGACCCTTAAAAGTGGGTCAAATGACATTAGTAATAACTAAAATAAGGTCAATCCTAAATCCAAAAGTCACCAGAAAAGTCACTAGATTTTCAAGGTGACCTTGTGGCAAAAGCAACATAAAATATCACTAAAAAATTACTAAAAATGGGGTCAGATCATTGCTAAACATAGCTGATTCGCGTCCTCGCTAAAAGATGGTTACATCATAGCTAAAAATAGCCGGTTCATCTCCTCTCTAAAAGGTGGTCGTCTTGGCTAAAAATTATAAAATATTATAGTGACAGCATCATCACTAAAAATAGCCGATGCGCATCATTATTAGAAATATCGCTAAACCAGATATGTGTGGTAACTAAATATATGGTTCATATCTGCACTAACGTAACATAGTGTGCAGTTTAGAGTAACAATATAAGAAAATAGTGCAATGTGTAGTGAGTGTTGTGGATTGCATACGTTCAAGAGCAATGGACCAAAGCAACCGATCTGATACCAACGGTGGAATGCTTTGAAACAAGAATTTTCGACATTAGTATTCGATGCCCAACATGAGGCGGGTTTCGGGCGTGGTGATTATAGTGAAGAGAACTGCAACTTCTTAGCAAAAAGTATGAAACAGGATATGTGAAAAGTTTTTAAATTTAAAGAAAATGTGTGAAACATGTTTTGTTGAAGAACTAAAAGCTGCGCAATTGCATCAGTTCTGCAACGATATAAAAAAATGGACAGCATCTCCTGATGCTAGCAGTTCTTCATCATAAGATGCAGATTAGCCTACTGATCCAATTCTCAAAGTACACTTTCCTCCCTACCATCAAAGTCGTGATGCAGTTCCGGTGTCAACAATAATTCAACAGTGTTCTCCAATCAGTAGGTAAAGGTAGATCTATCTGAATTGAACAGCATCACTTTCTGCAAATCCTTCAAGAACGTGAAAGAGTTGTAGGCGGGTGCAAAATATAAAGTGATTCATATGAATACTATCGACACGAAGCATGGAAAGCATATTATGATTGAAACTGAAAACTTTAAGTGCACACTTCCCTTACGATTGTATGAATACGTCAAAAAAGAAGATCGCATTAAAACTATTAAACAATATCTGGCTGAGAAAGAAGTCACCAGCGCCGGAACTGCAGGAAAGACAACTAATTTAACATTTCTGTAAAAAAAAAATAGTAATAATAATTTATATGCATGTATAACTGTGTGGAAATAATCTATACATTTTTTATTGCAAAAATGTCTTTTATTTCTTGATTAAATGAAGAGAGTTGCTATTGATGAGACTAACAGTGTAGTCTATAATATGGTAGTGAGGGCCTTTGCTTATCGTAATGCAAGAAGAGGGTTGTGGGAAAGTTTGGGGTTGGATAGATTACGTTTCCGTCATAAAATAAATCAATTGGAACGTATTTTATCACCCGTACTACAAGAGCAACATCGTGCTAAGGTATATTATGATAGATTCCAAGAACTATTCTCCCCTCTACCATCATAATCATGTTATGAGGTGTGGAAAAACGATATATATTTGCGGTTACAAATTCATCAGTTGTTGTCGTTAATGCAAATCCATTCGAATGAATTTGAAAAGATTCTACATGGATAACAAGAATAGCTGTAATAACTTCTTCACATGTTCGTGTTGGTGTTGTAATGATGGGGATAGTTTTACCACAGCAGCTACATATACGGAGTGCTCTTCCCCAACTGAAAATGTGCATAACAGCGCTACTGATGAAAGTTTAATTGATTGTAGCTCATATGATTTATTCAAAGTTAGTTCTCCAAAAAAATACGTTGAAGTTGGATACAGTGCGTACCTACATCTTGCGCCAGTTATACGAACCATATGTAAAGATAGGATACTCGTTATGAAAAGAGAAGATTGGGAGACGCAACTCAAGTGTCGAACATATCTGGAAATGAAGTTTTTTTGTTCCCAAGAGACCGAAAACTACATTGATTGGTCAAATATCAACGAGGAGACGGACATTGAATACGAGCAAAGTTCGGAATTGCTTGGTAGCAAGTTTGCCATTTGTTACAATTGAGAAGTAGTGAAAGATGCCTCATCATCATCAGAAAGACTATTACAAAGTGTAACAATTCGGCAAAAGTACGCCGTTTCTGTACGTTGAACAAGAACGACACTGAAGAGCTTTTCAACTTAAGGGATATAATTAACTATGGATTGGAATTACTGGAATTAGTATACGGTCTTCCCTGTTTCTTTCGTTTGTCGCGACTTTAAAACTGTGTTGAATTAAAAATACGATATAAATTCTTACAATACAGTTTGTATGATGGAGCTGTTGCATTATCCAAGTAGCTATTTAGTGTATCACTTATATGAATAAATGAAATATTAGTAAAACATCTGTCTAAGCTTGATCGTTACCTATGCATATACCGCTAGTAGAGATCAAGCGGATCATATTTTGGAAAGAAAGGCTTGGGATCCTGTTAAGGGATCTGACAAAGTTAGGTGAACAAACAGCCGCTTATCTGTAGCAGGTATAATGATGGCAAAAAAAAAGTTATGAATGGGTGTTAACAGAACAAAACAATCACGTAGCAGTCTGTTGAAATTAAGTATAATAATTGCTAAGAAAATGAAAAACAGTCATAATACTATAAAGGCTATAAAATCAGCTGTTACAGCAGCAAAATTGGCTGTGAAAAGTTTAAGTGGGAAGGGAAAGGTAAGCGTTCCCGGCCTAAAGAGGTGGGTTTCTACCATTTCTTATACACTTATTTCCAAAATTATATCCTGTTGGCGCTTTAGATGGAGGAGCAGCGGGTATTACAAAAGCCGTTAATGTCTCAAGTAATGCAAGGAAAATGCTAAATGAAACTTCACGCCATAATCGTACAATGGAGTCGATCGCTATTGGAAATAAAAACGGTAGAGCAATATTTTTGAAACCCTATCGGTCAGGAGGAAATATGGCTTTACATTTGAAACAAAAAAAAAGTTCAAAAATTACCAGATAGGTCGTTGACTGATGTAAAGCTAATAAAACATGCGAAGGGTGTACCACAATATACCCAAGTTACCCTGGAATAACGAGGCCTGTATTATTAATTTAGATAGTCAAAAGGGATGTGGTACCCATTGGGTTTCTTACAAGAGACGTGATGGGAGCGTATGGTATTATGATAGTTTCGAAAATACTCGGCCACCGATAGAAGTTATCAACTACTTTCGTAATTGCAAAATATACTATAACTACGCTCAAGAGCAACAATTTGGTACCACTAATTGTGGATACCTCTGTTCAAAGTTTCTATATAAATAACATGCAGTAGTTGCGGGTGCATAGTTACTATGTCAATCACCTTCAGTGTAGACGGTGTTGGTAACATAGCGAGTAACAACTTCTATCCTCCAATCGAGCTTAATTCTAATAAAAACTAAGTAATCGGTGTCGTTGGGTTTTAGGGTTGTAATAGCATACGAAATATACACGAGGGAAACGATACGTTTTATTATACATATAAAAGCGGCAGAAATTAACGTCATTACAAGTCCACATGGTGCATACGAGTTGGAAGAACTGAGCATATATAAAAACACATGTCACTTTAGTTTAAGACAAAATAATACAATTATTTGCGGACACCTATGCCTACGATTTTTATATAAATAATCAATACCTCAAATTTTCTGTTATGTCAATAACATTCAGTTTAGAAGGTGTTGGTAACACAGCTAGCTACAACTTCTATCCATTGATATAACTATATTTGAGGACGAAATACGTTATCGGATTGATTAGATTTTACGGCTACAACAGCATTGGAAACATTTACACAGGCAACGATAGATTTTCTTTTAGAAGAAACCCGTCTCGTTTGCAAGTGTAAGTAATATTCCACATGGTGCACATGAGTTAGATGAAATTAGCGATTATCTAAAAATCTAAGATATCCACAGAAAAGTTTATCATTAGAGCAAACAACAATACACTTAAATGTGAGATAAACAGTTCATCTGAGATTGATTTTACTAAAGAAAATAACATTGGTCGCATGATAGGGTTTGAGTCTGAAATGTTAGAACGAAATATTTTGCATGCGTCTGCGTTAGACATCCCAATACTTAAACGTACTAATCTACACGTAGAGTGCAACATTATAAAAGGATCTTATCGAAACGGGAAACCTGCGAAAGTATTATATGAGATTGACGTTTCAGTTCCACCAGGTTATCGTCTAGATAAAACTCACAGTAATACTCAATATTTAGAAGTAAATACCGACATAATTGGTAATATAACAATTAGCTTGACTAATCAAAAGGGTGAATTAATAGACTTTGGTGAAAGTGAGCCATTCACAGTACGCCTAGTACTAAAAGAACATGGGCCTGAGAAGTACTCAAGGACCAATTCCATCTTTCAAAAATTCATGTAAAAGACATCATCCCTACAGTAAGTCATTAATTAATCATCAATCTTCATTGCGGTTAACATCTGCAGAGAAATACTTTTTAACGTCAATTGGTTTAAAAGTTCTCACCGACAATGGTCGAATCATTAAACGTCTTTCAAAACGTACATTTTGAAAGTCAAGATCTAATTACCGCTACCTACGATAGTTTTCTGTATATAGCATAGGCGCTGACTATTTGGGTGTTCCGGGGCTCGAGCACCCACAGTGAAAATTTAGCGGCTGCTAGAGACTCAGTGCTAAAACAATTTATTTCTGTACTTACAGTACCTTTAGATGCAAATCTCAGGCTCGATAAGCGGATTTAAAAAACGAAATGCATCGAACAAAACAGTTTAAGTAAAGTACCTGAAATATCTGCTTAGTGCTTACAGCGCAAACATTTTGTGAAATCGTAAACTAGTCGCTGCACTAACCATATTGTCCCTATTTCCTAGTAATCCGTAATCCTCCTATTATATTTAGCACCGTCCGGAAAAAATGCTTATTTTTGTTATTTTAGGTTGTACAGAAACAAATACTTCTACAACTGCTTTGCTGATTTAATAAAATTTTAAAATGCTGAGACGAAGAAACAAAGTTTTTACTTACGATATTCAGTTACAGCCTCACGTTGTACGTCAACGGTCGACAGTGGTTATTTTCGCGTGCACTTCCCTAAAACCCGAAGTCAAATTTTTATTAAGTAAACTGTGTGCCTGGCTAACTGGGTGTGTATAATACATTTTAAGTGTAAATATGGATAAAGTTGTGATTCGAAAAGCAAAAACTAAAGGTAAAACTGACCTGCATGTTAGTAAAGAAAGTGCATTTAATTAGTTAATTATACTTCTTCTTAAGGAACAATTCTGAAAACGATAACGTCTCTATCCCTTGTGCTAGTTCCAGTGCTGAATTTCCAAATAGAAATAATTTAAAAAAAAAATAAAGAAAAATAAAAAATGGGCGGGTATACCAACCAAAATGGAAGTTAACATATCCGTGGGTAAATTACGATGGTTTAATAAATAAAATATTTTGCTCCGTGTGTGTAGAAGCTACACTACAAAAATTTCCTTTGCCGTTAACTTACAGAGATGAGACCATAAAACCATTTGTTCAGAACGGCTTTTGTTCTTGGAATAAAGCTCTAGAAAGGTTTTCCGCATATAAGAAATCGTCTGTTCGCCGAGCAGCATTGACAGCGTATTCTGCTATCAAAAGCGGAACCAACGTTTCGAAGTCGATGATAACAGGGAAAGAAAAACAAATGCAAACAGCAAGAATTGCACTAATAACAATAATCTCTTACGAGTGCTATTTGGCCAAGCGGGGGTTATCCATACGAGGTCACGAAGACGAAAATTCCAATATTTTAAATCTTTTTTACAAGGGAGCGGAGGATGTACCAACATTGCAAGAATGACTGAACAGAAAAGAGTACCATCGGCTTTCCCATAATGTGTTAAACCAATATATAGAATTATTAGCTTCCAAAATTTTGGAAAACGTAAATAAAATGTTAGAAGAAGCTAAATATCGTGCAATCATTGTCGACGAAACCAGTGACATTTCTGTAAAAGAACAAATGCCCTTTTATGAAAATGTAAACTTTCACCATTAACACTCATAATAAAATACTTATCTTTTTTGGGGTTTTTTAATGGTGTACTTTAAATTATACAATTTAAACGTTTCGATAACACTTACAGTTATCTTCGTCAGTAGTAATGTTTGTTAAAAATTGTTAAAGATGTTGTAAACAATTTTGTCAAATTTTTCAAATTTGACAAAATTGTGATCCAGAGGTACTGTGGGTAGAAAAATTGGCGGGAAACAAGTGTCGTAAATAACATAATATTAATTGTATAAGAACTATATGAGGATCGATACATTGAAAAACCAAACAGCCGTTTTTCAGCAGTATAAATGAGAATGTATTGATGTCGACATATCATAAATAAAATGCCCCTTGAGAAATATGAACGTTCACATGTCCAGTATCAATTCAAGAAATTAACGCCTCAGTTTAAACTGATTGGTGATAATCAATTTGATATCAAGAACAGGAAACTCAGCAATGTTGCCAATCCCATAGATCCTCAAGATATCATCCCTAAGCAATACTATTTATCAACAAGGTTCAATTTGGATGGAAACCGTTTGGCTCAGTTGGCAGACCCGGAAGAAGATGTTGATGTTATAAGTAAAGGATATCTTGATTTTTGTCTACAAGCAGCTCAGAAAGCTTTGAAAGGAGACTAACGCTTATCTAGCATTAGAGCAAAAACTATATCAACTTAAAGAAATCCTGGATAAATAAGTACCATATTCAAACTACAACTCGTCCACGCATTGCACACACCTGCGAGAAAAAAATTTAAATGAAGGCGAACAATAATTAAAGGTTTTGACTGTTTCATGATATGCGAACTAAAGGATATCAAATATTACAAGAAAATAAAAAACAAATAATGCCATAGAAGTTGCCAATGCATCGCAAACTACAGGCGGAAAAATTGCAATTCAATACAGGATAAGAACCATAAACTTTTACTAAACTAATGCAGCATTATGTAGTCAATCATTACTCAAACTATAGCATAAAAAGCAGCAATTGCAGAACGTGTTATCAGAACCTTTAAACGTGCTCTGTGTAAGAAGCTTAGCCTACAAGGTAAATATAAATCGATTGACAAAATTGATAATACAATTAATACCGTAACGATGGATTATAAATAATCGTAAGCATAGAACTACCGGAATGAAGCCTAAAGATTTTGGTAATCAAATAAAGCTAGAGGATTACACTCACATAAGAACAATCGATAGGAATCTATATTGTGTGGGTGGCAGTACCAATCAGTAAATTTAAAAGTATTACTGCCAAGGGATACACACCAATTGGTACAGCGAACCATTTTAGATTGTGAAGGTTCGCATCATTAATTCCACTACGTACATGTTGGAAGAAATGAACGGAAGACCTGTACTGGAGCTTTATGGACACGAATTACAGAAAACAAAGTATCCTGATGTGTACCTGGTGGAAAAACAGCTTCGCTGCAAGAATAATAAGTTATTCGTAAAGTGGTGCGGATTGAATGAGAAATCATGGATCAATAAAGACGATATAGATTTATAAGTAGACATTTAACGGACGCGCGACACGCAGTCACACTAACAACACAAACACGCACAGCACGACGAGGACCACGAACACTACACACACACACACACACACAACACAGCACCAGACACAAGACACACACGACACAACAGGCAACACTAAGACACAACACACAACACACACACACACACACACACAACAGCAACACACACACACACACACACACACACACACACCACACACACACACACAACACAACAACACAACATACACACACACATACACACACACACACACACACACACCACACACATACAACACACACACACACAATACACACACACACACAACACACACACACACACATCACACACACACACACACACACACACACACTACACACACACAACACACACACCACACACACACACACACACACACACACAACACACCACACATACACACACTTACACACACACACACACACACACATCACAACACACACTCACACAACCACACACATACACACACTCACACACCACACACTCACACACATGACACACACACTGAACACATACATCACACACCACACACGCATACACACACACACACAACACACACACCACGCACGCACCCACACACACAGGAACTAGTACTCACACAGTCATACGCATGTACGCGCGCACACATACAGACACGCACACATAATCACTCACACCTATAACTATGCACGCACGTTACTTCCCACGCCTACGGCCACAAACAACTCACGGGCAATTCACGCACTCACATAGAAACGCACACATACAGAAAACTTTTACATACACACCCAAACACAATCACAGAAAATACACACACACATACGAAGTATACTCACACACAAATGCTTATGCATATACATATACAGGAAACACACCAAGTTAAGTGTCACGGAAACGCTAATGAAAAAGACAAAACCAACATTTTGGTATGAAAACACAGAACAAAACAATAAACAGTGCAACAATGATGTGAAGAAAAAAATTATATATGCCAAACAAACCTTTTCAAATTATTAGAAGTGTAGCGGCATAATAGGTGCCTCAATGTAAAGAATTAGTTAAAAAGTGGTACTAACTCCACTCATTACAAACATGAAAAGTCATTGAATATGCATAATCATACAAAAAAAAGTTGGTAAATAAAAAGTATATTTAAACACAACACTAAGATACATTTAGATTAATACAGAGTAATTATTTGCTGGCTTCAGCAGCTAATCGCTTTTCACGAGCTTTCTTGCCTTCCGTAAGTGTTTCCCTTTCATGTTCAGAAAGTGGTGGTAAAATCTTTGTAACCACACCAGTACCTAATGTCAAATTACCATCTCTTAATGTAAATCTTTGTCCTTGCTCAAGAACCATTGGTCGAAGCATTTTTAACAGTAACCTATAACATCACATATAATTTTCTAAAAACACTTCTACAACTTACCTTGAATCTTCACCTGGCATAATCATTTCTTTATCAGGTACTGTAACTTGACATGAACAGTCCCAAGTTCGGCAAAACATTTGTAATTGAATGTATGAGTAAATGGTTTTGGACGTCCACCTTCTTCTTTACTGAGTATATAAACTTGTGCTTCGAAATGATCATTACTCTTAACAGATCCAGGTTTACACATAACCATTCCTGTGAATTGTGACTACAAATAGATGAATACCATACTTAACACTTACCTCTACGAACATCATCACGTTTAACTCCCCTTACTAATGCACCTAATTGATCACCAGCTTGTGCTTCTTCTAGAATTTGATGAAACATTTCAATACCAGAAATAGTACTTTTAAAAACTTTGCTATATCCTATAAATTCACAGTCTGCACCTTTTTTTACTACACCACGCTCTAAACGTCCTGTTACCACAGTACCTCGACCGGGAATAGAATACACATGTTCAACAGGTAACAAAAATGGCTTATCTAATTCACGAATAGGTGTAGGAATGTATTTATCTACTTCATCCAGCAATTTTAAAATAGATTTGGAGCCTATTTCGGGGTCTTTACCATCTAATGCATATAAAGCTGAACCACTTATAACTGGTACGTTATCACCATCAAATCCCATCTCTGACATTAGTTCTCTTACTTCCATTTCGACTAATTCAACCATTTCAGTGTCAGCCGCATCTACTTTATTAATAAAAACAACTATGTGATTTACACCGATTTGTTTAGCTAATAACAAATGTTCTCGAGTTTGAGGCATTACACCATCGGTAGCTGCAACTACTAATATGGCTCCATCCATTTGAGCAGCTCCGGTTATCATATTTTTAATATAATCAGCATGTCCAGGGCAATCAGTATGACCATAATGTCGTAATGATGTTTGATATTCAATGTGAGCAACGTTAATTGTAATTCCTCTTGCTTTTTCTTCTGGAGCATTATCAATATCGGCATATTTTTTTGCTTCCGCTAATTTGTGATCAGACAGGACCTTAGTAATAGCGGCAGTGAGAGTCGTTTTACCATGATCTACATGACCAATAGTTCCAACATTACAGTGTGGTTTTGTTCTTTGGTACACTTTCTTTTCTGTAGCGTAGAAACATTTAGGAATGTTTCTTAATGCTACAAGTTGTATTATATTTGTTTTATGTTTCAAAGCGGTTGATTCTGAATTAAGAATGTGCTGAAAGGTTCTTGTTAATGCTGAAATAGTTACATAAAAAGCCGGTTCAATTTACATTTACATATTCTTACGGAAATTTGAAACCCTTGCAAAAACCAGTGACGCCATTGTAAAGGTATTGTCGATGGAGAAATTTTTAATTTATATTATAAATACAAAAATTAATAAATGCATTCGGACCTCAGCATGGACATAATCATTAATCAACTTACCAACATTGCCAAAATTCCGTCTACCAACCTACAAACATTTTTTATTGAAATTTTTTGTTGCAAGTACAAACAAAATCTATTTTAATGAAATTATTTTTGTAACCGTATTGTTATTTGTTAATGAAACAAAATAGAATAACACTAATTTGTTACTGTCGATATCTGTAAATTATTTCAAAACTCTAAAAATACCATGTGATCAAAATTGATTAACTAGGTTTCAATTTACCGCCATTTTTTTACTTTCAACGTACATTTATAAATCATAGATATCTTACTTAATACGATATCTTACTTAATAAGATATCTATTATGACGTAAGATATTAGAACGTAGACAAAGAAACAAAAAGAAGTTAGCAAGTACAACAGACGGTAAGTCCTACACTTATCTGCTGTTAGAAATACACCGTCTAGCTCATAGGAGGCGGGCGGGGTCAGAAGTATTTATTTAACAGGCGACAGGAGTTGTTCCCCGGAAGTCGAACGCAGTACTACCCCAACTCCTGGATAGTAATGTATGTGCAGGTATGTTGCAGGAAGGAAAGGATAACATTCACAAAGGACGGGAAGAATAAGATAATGAGTCTCTCGAACGTATCATTATATTTTGAAGTAAAAGAATAATTTGATTTAATGGTAGCAATGAACAACAAGAAAAAAATAATAACTCGGCTATTTGCGTAGTATAAACAACGCCTTGAGAAAGATTATCAATATAATTACAAAATCATTAACCCGTTAATATGTTTCCCAAAATTATAACCCAGAACATTTCCAAATAATAGATATACTATATACTATATGGGTACACACCACAGAAAAATATGAATTTAATTAACTTCCGCAAGTATTCAGAGCGGATTTAATCCAGCTCATAACCGCTTTACCAAAAAAATAAAATAGAGATAAAAATACTTATAATATTTATAATATGTTTCTCTTTTCACGATAAAAGGCCTTCCACTCAATTACCCCTGAAAGAGAAGCTTAAAAAAATTACGCTAACAGCGCGTAAGAAAATTATTTACATTTACCAAAACAGAAACTTGCTGCCGTTGTACCTAAATTATAACAAATTTTACACCCAAAATCAAAATAATCGTTAAGTAACCTTTATACGGGAATGATACACCTCTAGTCATACCAATTTACAGTGCGTTAAGATAGCAAATAGCGAGTTTTATCTTAAAGTATGCAATAGCAGTTAAATTATGACCCTAGTAACTTATATTGAATACAAAAATCCAAGTATATTGACAATGAGAAGTAGCAAATAGTGAGTTTTATCTTAAAGTATGAAATAGCAGTTAAATTGTGACCCTAGTCACTTATATTGAATACAAAAATCCAAGTATATTGACAATGAGAAGTAGTAAATAGTGAGTTTTATCATAAAGTCAAATTATATTCAAAATGAAAAATAGCAAATAACAAGTTGATAGCAGTTCTACAATAACGGCTGCATAACGGTGTTAAACATTTATATCTTTATCACGTGAGGAGTCGGCCTCTGAACAGTAGTAGATATGCAAATGGCCGCCATCTCAACCCACATCAACGATGAGGTTTGCATTCCAAAAAGAATATTGAAACCCGCAAGAGTAATGTTGCCAGTAACGTTATATGAAGAACTAAAATATTTTGTGTCTGTGTTGAATATTAATAGTACATTGAGATTTGCATTTGCAACTAGTTAGCGTAGGTATGTATATTTATAGTGTGCACTTCTAGTCAATAACTAATCAATTGTTTTTAGTACCTTAGTATCACTCCAGATGAGTTATAGTATAATGAGGAAGTCATAGATGTATGCGAAATAAAACATGCACTAATCTGACCTGTTAACTCCAACAGATTACGCTGGTTACCTCACACCAGTTACATAAATGGAAAATATAACCACTACCATGAAAATAGTTAAACAGCACGCATGAAGTAGATGTAGTTGCATGTAACCAAATTTATGGTCCTGTCCGAGAAGCCATTCTCAAAATATGTGACGATTAATAAGGTTTCCTGTTACTTTTATTTTTCGGTTTCTATTTTCGTACTACGTTGTAAGGCGTGCGATAAATGTAAAAAAAAAACACGAGCCTACTAGGTTCGAATCTAATATTTTATACTCATAGATTGTATGGGTTCTGTTCCCCCTTATTGGCCACTATTAAATTTTGTTTACAATCCGCAAAGTTTGCGATCAATAGAAATAGAAAATTTGGTATGAATTCCTATTGTTTTGAAATCTTTTACCCGAATCCGAAATAATTTCGTACATTAGAACGTGTAAAAGAAATCCCAAAATTTTCGTAGCGTCCCCAACATGGCGGACAAGAAATGTGATAAATGATTTTCAATGGTTATTTGAATTTCGTAACTAACAGGTCAACCATTGCATAGTACAGTTTGGCTAGACGCCGACAGATGTCATACCTATTTACTTTTGATAGAATTATTAACATTAACCGGATTTTTGTTAAATTACACAATAGAAGCATAAATTACTGCAATGTTTTACAACATTGATTGTAATGTGCGTTTAGTACATATCGAGAAGAAGTTAAAAATGGATAATTTTCTAGCAATTAACAGAATTATGCACCAATGAATTTTTGTATGTTACACTATGATATAAATACATACAGGGTGGCGCATTAGTATGACAAAGTCCCATATCTCCTTTATTTAAAGAGATACAAAAAAAATGAAATACAAAAGTTGTAAGATATGTTCTGGTGCATATTCCAAAAATATTTTAAATTATACAGGATAGATCATAAAAGCTTAGAAGTAATTTTTAAATTTTTTTTTAAACAGAAAACCCTATATATTATTACATATTTAGATTCTATATACAATTTTAGACACATTTTATGTATAATGTCCTATACCTAAGTCTAGCCGTTTTTGACAAATTTCAAATTCTTTGTCAAAAATGACGTTTACAGGCCAAAACATAGGTGGAAATCTTTTCTAAACGAAGCCTTTATCAATTAGTTATGGTTGGTTTCCTTGGAAATGGAAACTTACTCTAATGGGCTGTATTGATATTTTTGTAATGCATTCATACAGAGTGATAAAAAATAGACAATAAAAAGTAGATTAAAGAAAACCTATAGTCATTTTTTTTTAATGGAAACCCCCTATTTTTTTAATTCTATCTTATTTAGCATTAAAAATAAGGGTGACTTTGTATAAGAGCGTATATTCCAAAAAATTGTAGTTTTAGAAATAATGACAATTTAACATTTTTTTATTGTAAAAAGGTTATACGGCTTTCAAGTTTTGTTGTTAGTTGGCCGTGACGGTGAGGCGTGGCATATAAAAATAATAGAGATCATCAAAAACGTCGTTATTTATTGTCAGTAAATAATTTGTGTACTGCATTAGTGTATTTTATAGCAAATTGATTTAAAACTTGAATTAAAATTGTAAATAATGAATTTTTCGCAAGCCGAGATGGTTGATATGATTTTTGTTTTGGGAGCTAGTGATAAGAATACGCTCTTAGCAAGAAGACTATCAACAACGGTTTCCAGAGAGACGGCAACCTGAAAGAAGGGGATTTGAAAAACTTTTGGAGCATTTTGAAAGAACTGGCAATGTGTTACATGAAAAAAATACTAGGGAAAAATTTGCACAGACTGAGGAAAATCAATTAAATGTACTATTAACAGTTACCGAAAATCCATATATTGGACAACGACCAATTTCTCAGCAGGTTGGTGTTGAACGACGTACGGTACAGCGGATATTGAAGTCTCAAAAAATGCCCCTCTATCACATTCAACGACTTCAAGAGTTGGTTCCTGAAGATTATCAAAGACGACTGGAATTTTGTCAATGGGCTCAAAACAAAATAAACCAACAATTCACTTGATTTTATTTACAGGTGAGGCCACATTTCACAGAAACGCAAGTGTAAACAGACACAATTTTCATTACTATTCTACCGAAAATCCACATTTTGTAAGATATACTTCTCAAACTAGATGGTCTTTAAATGTTTGGGGAGGTGTCGGTAATCATGTAATTGGACCATATTTTTTTGATCAACGAGTAACAGGGGAAGTATACTTAGACTTTCTGCAAAACCATCTAACTAATTTGTTTCGTCAAGTGCCACAGAATACGCAACAAGAAGTGTCGTTTCTTCATGATGGGGCCCCAGTACATCATACAGGTCCGATAATAACTTTTTTAAATGCTAGATATCCAGAATGTTGGATTGGGAGGGGAGGGCCTGTTGCTTGGCCTGCTAGATTCCCATATCTTACTAAAATGGACTTTAGCATATGGGGGTACGTCAAAGAGCAGTTTTATAAAATACCGCCTACAACAAAGGAAGACATGAAGATTAGGATTAGAAACTGTGTTCAAAACATTAGTGTTGAAATGTGTAGAAACTTAAGCAGCGAATTTGAGAGATGTATTGCGTTGTGTATTCAAGAAAGACGCGGACATTTCGAACAACTTATTAGGTAGTACGTATTTGACGTGTTTCTAGTACTTTTATCTGTATAATTAGTTACAGGTTTAGTTACATTAGAGGTGTTAAGTTTATGATTAGGATTAGGACATAATTTGTTGAATCAAAAAAATATTGTCTTTACTTTAAGTTCGTTTCATAAAATAGTTATTTATATGGGGTTCAATAAATTGTAATCTTTCGATCTGAAGTGCGATTTTTTTTGTTCCGCTGCGCCCCGCCGTTACGGCCAACTAACAACAAAACTTGAAAGCCGTGTAGCCTTTTTACAATAAAAAAATGTTAAATTGTCATTATTTCAAAAACTACAATTTTTTGGAATATACACTCTTATACAAAGTCATATTTAATGCTAAATAAGATAGAATTAAAAAAATAGGGGGTTTCTATTTAATAAAATGACTTTATAGGTTTTTTTTGAATCTACTTTTTATTGTCCATTTTTGATCACCCTGCATGAATGTATTACAAAAATATCAATACAGCCCATTAGAGTAGGTCCCCATTTCCAAGGAAACCAATCATAACTAATTGATCAAGACTTCGTTTAGAAAAGATTTCCACCTATGATTTGGCCTGCAAACGTCATTTTTGACAAAAAATTTGAAATTTGTCAAAAACGGTTAGACTTAGGTATAGGACATTATACATAAAATGTGTCTAAAATTGTATGTAGAATCTAAATATGTAATAATATATAGGGTTTTCTATTTAAAAAAAAATTTTAAATTACTTCTAAGCTTTTATGATCTACCCTGTATAATTAAAAATATTTTTGGAATATGCACCAGAACATATCTTACAACTTTTGTATTTAATTTTTTTTTATATCTCTTTAAATAAACGAGATATGGGACTTTGCCACACTAATGCGCCACCCTGTATGTATGTAGGTATAGAAGGTTACGCAATCGACTTCTTTCTTTCATAACTCCAGAACGAAAACTCCTACATATTTAAAATTTCATTTCGCTTGGAGCTGATTACATTTTGGTAATTAAGTGGAAAACTATTCCTAACGTAGAATTTAAATGCTTTCAATATCTGAATGATTAATTTTATAAGAAAAAGTGTAGACATATTTTTTTAAGACTTTTCTTTATAAAGTTTTTAAATGTAAAGCGAAATAAAAATAAATGTGCAAATTAAATAAATATGACTCAAAATGCTTAAGCAGTAGTGTCGTTATTTTCATAGAAGCAGCTTTGGATTTTTTTTAAGTTAACATCTGGATGTCTATTAATCTCTATCTGACATGAAGTTTTAAACGTCTGTTTCACATAAATTATTGTTTTTGTTTTTACAATGTGGCCTACTTTTGTAATGAACTTATAAAAAAAGCTGCATAATTATCCCAAAAAAATGTTATTAAAATTATTTCATTTTTCTTAATTTCTATTTTGTAGGTTGGAAGGTTCCACACCAGATATTTTACCTTCCGACCTACATTACACAAGTAGGTGTAGATGGTTAAGCAAGCGACTTTTTTTTTCACTATCGCTAAATCGACGTTTGGACAAGTTTCGCCAAGATCGGCCATAATGTCTGGATTTGTATTGTGTGTGTGTGTGTGTGTGTGTGTGTGTGTGTGTGTGTGTGTGTGTGCGTGCGTGCGTGCGTGTGTATATGTGGGTGGGTTTGGGTGCGGGTATGTGTACGAGTGCGTGTGTCATAACTTCAGAACCGTAATACATACGTACTTGAAATTTTGTGTTTAAGCCTCATTTCATTTCTCCTGGAACTGATTAGATTTTGGGAGAAATCTGGCGCCGGAGAGGGACGGGTTTATTAGGGGTAATTTTTGGTTTGATAGACCTTAAACATATCGATTATGTTTTATACAATTTTTTGATACGACGTGTAATTTAGCGACAAAAAATTCCCAAGGTAGAATTTAAGTGTTTGTTCAGATTCTCAATATCTGAATAACGATTAATTTTATAAGAAAAAGTGTAGAGAATTTTTTTAAATAAAATTTAATTTTACATAACTTTTTTTCATAAAGTTTCTTAATATAACGCAAGGTGAGTCTAAAAAATTAATTAAAGATGAATGAAAAGGGTTAAACTGCGTTATTGATATCTTATAGATTTGGAATTTTTTTTTAAGTTTACATGTATTCATGTCGATTAATCCCTAGCTGACATTAAGTTTTACACGTCATTCTGACATAGATTATTGTTTTTTTTTTTACAATGTTGGCCGTTTTCGTTATGAACGTATAAAAAAGAGGTCGCATAGTTATCCTAAAGAAATTATAATTAAAATTAGATATTTTACAATTTATGTTAATAATTTGACAACGTAAACTTTCACCATTATTACATTTATTAAAATACTTATCTTTTTTGTTTTTTTTTTTAATGGTGTATTTTTATATTTAGGTTGTACATGTACAATCTAAACGTTTCGACACCTACAGTTATGTTTGTCATCAATATTACTACCTTTGAAAATCGTAAAGATGTTGAAATAATTTTGTGAAATTTGAAAGTTTGCGTTTTCAATTTTTTAGAGAATAAAAAATATGACGTGGCTTGGTTCAAACAGGCTGGTCTTAAATTTATGAAATTCTCTTGTTGCACTTATGGTCTTCCAATGACAGTAGCTTACAGGACTTAGTTGACTATCTTCTGCCTTACCTACTATTTACTATTTCATGTGTTCTCACACAAATGATTTCTGAATCTACTACAATCCCGGATAACCCTACCATACTTCACATATTCTCTATTTCTTTTCTACATCAAATCCACTTGCTTATAACACATCAGTTTTTGCCCACTAGGTCTATATATCCATTGTCTGATAAAAATAAATTTCTACTGTCTCAAATTCACCAGTTCTTCACAACACTGTGGAGTGATCTACGAAGTTTCTTTGCAACCTTCCTATAACGTGGATATTGTTTTAAGCGGTTCTCGTCTTCCGAAATTGCTCTGTCAGTATGTGAAGTCATCCCCATGGACATGGAGTTATTCATTCCCAAAAAACCAAAGGGTAAAGACCATTCTCGTTCCTAACCCTGGTTTAATAGGGTTTGACCTGATGCAATGTGTTTAAAAAATATATCTTTTACTAAATTGAGGTCCATTAAAACGACTACAGTCTTAGTATTATCACTGACGTTAAAAATTTGCTCGAACAACGAAAATGCAATGAACCGACTACATGTCCTATGAATAGTCTTAACTTTGGTCTTTAGCTAAAGCCATTAAAAAACACTTTGGTACATCTTCATTTTTTGAACAATCAGAAGCTGACTCTGTATACAAAATCCGTCCTTCTGCGAATTTATTAGCATCACACTCGTGTCTTTATGACTCTGGAAAAGATGTATCACTAGTCAACACTTCTTCATACGCTATGAAACCAATTCATTTTCGGTATAAGCTCTTAGAACCGATCATCAGTAGGCTTAATTCTAATAAAGCGACTGGCCCACACGTTATCGCGGTTATTGTCTTAAAGTAATGTTTCCCTGAACTAGTACCAGTCCTATCTAAGCTTTATTCGATGTCTATGCTTTATGAGGAATTTTCTTCAACAGAAATTAGCAAATGTTTAACCTATTTCGAAAAAAATGCATTTTACTAAGATTGGTATGTGTTTACTTGCCAAACTCAACTCGTTTGAATTAACTGACACTAGCATTGTCAGCTAAAAGATTGTCGTAGTTTGGTATATTTTTAAGAAACTGGCATTATGCGTGATCTGATTTCTTATTTTTCTGCTGTACGCTATCTATTAAACGACTGTTATTCGAGAATTCTATGTTTCATTGAGTATATATATCGTTCGTTCAGATTGAAGAACCAGAAAATTTTACAAGAAGCTGGCATGTAACGGCACACAGGATCAGTGATAACCACTACAGACTTGTTCTAGCTGATGAGACGCATTGAGTCATATTAACTCAGACGATAACCGATCGTTACTTTGCAGACGACAACATTCTTTATTGTAGTTCATCTGAGTCTATTCATAATACTAATCGGCCTTCTATCTGAGCACAGACACCCACACACACACACACACACCACCCACATGTACACACACAGACACACACGCATGCACGCACGCACACACGCACGCACACACAAACGCACAGTCACATAGACACACAGACGCACAGACACACAAACACACAGGTACACAGACCCACAGACACACTAACTGACACACGGGCACACAGACACACAGATAGACAGACAGACGGACATACATACAGACAGACAGATAGACAGACAGAAAGACACAGAGACAGACAGGCAGACAGGAAGACGGGCGGACGGACAGATAGACAGACAGACAGACAGACAGGCTGGCAGGCAGACACAGGCAGGCAGACAGTCAGATATATAGACAGATACACACACACACACACATCATGCCTGAAACTTGGACAAACGTTGTAAAATGGGCTAATAAGTCGATTTAGGGATAGTAAAAAAAGTCTATTGCATAACCTTCTATACCTACATATGCATATGAAAATGTAAACTTTCACCATTAACACTCATAATAAAATATTTATCTTTTTTGGGATTTTTTAATGGTGTACTTTAAATTATACAATCTAAACGTTTCGATAACACTTACAGTTATCTTCGTCAGTAGTAATGTTTGTTAAAAATTGTTAAAGATGTAGTAAACAATTTTGTCAAATTTGAAAAACAGTTTGAGAAACGTATAAGCCAACTATAAAATTGTAGTAAATAATAACTAGGTCATTAAAATTAAATATTGTTAAACTGCCTCAAAGATGACAAACCAGAACACTTCTACGACGAAGCTAACAATGAAATTTGCAGCCAAAAACATTTAACAAAATTTAATCGAGTTATGATGTAAGTGAAAGTTGTGAAAACTTCATTTAAAATGATAGAACATTCTAAATCAAACATTACATCAAAAAAATTATTATTAATATATATATATATATATATATATACAAGGAGTGAACCAATTTAATTTGCGTATCGATATCGAAAACCGTAATAGATAAGTATCGGTTAAATAGAAAAAGTTTCGTAATTTGTTGGGTAGTACATTAGTATAAAAAGTTTGGTTTTCCGACTAGTTCGGAGATATTCGACAAAATCCAAAATGCTCATTTTCGTTTTGTAAGACTAGCGTTGTTTTATAACAGATATCAAAAAATTACTCTAAACTTTTTAAATAAAATTTACTACAACTTGCCATACCAAACATTTCAATACGACGTTTTGTCTCTTCAGGACCACCCTCAACAATATTTTTTAAATACGGACCTGGATTTTACTACAATTTTGTAAGGTTCTTATAGCTTAATATGATATAAAATGTAATACTATTTCGTTGTGAAAAATCATCATCTTTGTTCTATTTTACGCAACAACACTTTGAATTAACTGACACGTTCAAATGGTTCTAGTGTCTGGAAGAAACGTCATTGATGGAATTTTTAAAAGAAACTGCATTAGGAGTCAAAGTCACAACTCTATTTCTCTTACGCATTATCCCTAAACAACAACTGTACTTCAAGACAACATTATTTTAGTTCACGGTATTCAATATTAATCGCTAAACGACAACAATCACGAAACAAACAAAAAAACATCAGCATGCAAACGACACAACAACAGACACAAACGCACAAGCAACAGACACAGACAAGGCACACAGCAAAGATCAGCAGAAACGGACATAACAGACATGACAGCTAACAAGAACTAGTACAGAGAAACATGAATAGACAAGCAGAAGATAATCACAACACAACAAATATATCTGATAAGTACACAACATACACAGACACACGTATCACACATACATCAACACGCACAAGCTGAATTCGTACACGCTGCACACAATCAGCATAAAACACTACACACACACACACACACACAAATCACACACAACACACACAAACATAACAATCACACACTTTACACGCACACAGCAACGCAACGCAAACGCACGCACAACTACACACATACACACAAACACACAACACACACACACATAGAATAGCAAACGACGACACAAACACACATAAACAACACACAAACACACACAAACACACATAAATACACAAACAAACACACACACACACTACAACACACACAACACACACACACACACACACACACACACACACACAAACACATCATGGCTGAAACTTGACAAACGTTGTAAATGGGCTAATAAGTCGATTTAGATAGTGAAAAAGTATATTGATAACCTTCTATACCTACATATCTATATGTAGGTTAGAATCCTCACAGAAAGCAACATTTACCATCACCAATTCTTCGCAAAGATGAGGAAGACGTTTTGAAGAGTAAGTTCGTGATCACAAAAATAAGATGATTGATTGCTTCATTATTTTAGATGGATAATTGAGTTATCAAGAAAAGTTTCTAGAAAGAAGAAAGGCATTCTGACAAGCGTTCAAAAGTTTTAAACTCGGAACCTAGAGAAATCCGTTTAAAGGTAATAGGCCAGGCGACGATGGTTTAGTAGGCATAATATATAATGCCAGTTTGTCTTTCTGCGCTATTACCTTATTTTCAGGGTTTTTAAAGACATCCGAAAATCACCCAAAGAACTAGCAGGCTGTGACAACAGCAACTTCATGCGTCTACAAGCAGACATAAGAAAATGGTTTTCTGCGATAGAGTATATTTTATTGACAAAAATTTGATTGAAGTTATGTTTACCTTCTCAGCTGATGGCGCAATACAAGAGGATCCCTGTGAAAATATCTTCATCTGCAAATCGAGATAATAAAAGCAATAATGGATGGATAACTGCAGAGACAGTCTACCAATATACTGCTAACGTGTTCCATCCACAGCTACTCGATAATGATATACAGGGATTTAAAGCCTGTGGATTATACCCATTTAACCCAGAACAAATTAATTTTTCAAAATGTCTAAGTTCAGAACCTCACAGTAACAACTGCCATCAAGAAGACGACACAGTCCATGGGGCTTTAAACTATCAACAATTCCGGAATATTGTTGGACAGGAAGCCATTGCAAAATTCGAAAAGGTTAATGAGGTCTTACATGCGAACGATAATGAATATTCTCTAAACTTATACAAAATATGTAATCATTTCAAAAATGGTAAAGTGAACATAATTCAAGATATTGTGGTACAAATAACTGATAAGCCATTATCAGTTCTAAACTCATACTCAGTAGACAACGGAATCGATGAACCTACAACTTTAACTTCCATTGCATACAATCATAGCAACCTACCTCTGGAAAAGTTTACTGAAATTAATAGCAATAATATAGAGTCATCCTATTCAGTAAAGACAACATGTCTACCACAAGCTAGTTGCACACTAAACGTTACCAAGTCTGGATTAATAGGAGATTATTTATCGTGGCCAGACACGCCCAAAAAGGTAAAGGAAAAGAAACACTGACAAATTTCCGTTTGCAATAACATCAAAGAAATACCAAGAAATGTATCGGTATAATCAAGAGCTACAAATGCAAACAGAGAGACGAAAAGAGGAGCGTAAAAAAGAGTGAAGAAAATAAAATAAAGAGAATATACAAACAAAGATGCATTTAAAAAAAGCGACAAAGCTTGATAAAGAGACATGCAAATTATGTAATTTTGCCTGGACGAGTAAATGCTTACTACGGTGTGATGAATGTAAAGTAAAGAATCGGAGGACCATGACGATAGCAACCCAGGCAGTCATGGAGAAGATGAAAATCGGATAGAGGAAGATGAATATAGTTTCGCACAATGCGCCAATAGTTCGCAAAATAATAGACTAGTCTAAAGAGACGGATGTAGGGAGAACTCTGGGAAATGTATTAGAGGGTAAGTCGACAGTAACTCTTCAATGTCTAACAATGAAGAAGGAAAGGCTGTGAAGGATAAGTACAGTCAAGTTTTTACCGAAAAAAGTGATGACATTGATGGTTTATATGAGTATTATATGCAAGAGAACAGAAAGTTAGGTTACCAATAAAAAATAACTACTTACTTTAGCATTAAGCAACTATTACGCTTATGTCCAATGACTGTAGTATACAGGGTGTAACATAAAGGTTAGGAATAAATTAAACGGTGGATTTTTTAGTAAAAAAAGAATATATTTTTTATGCTCTGTGGGTTTTTCTTCCAAGTTACAAAGTTACAGGGTGCTAGAATTTCAAAAAAATTAGTTGTTCTGTAATAACTTTCGAACATTAGAAGATAATTGAACGAAATTTTAGCTGTAGCTTAATTTAATAATGCCCGAGTGACAGGAAGGATTGACTTCGCAAGTTTCTCAGTGGCGTGCGTACGGATTGTACCGAAGAAAACTGTGGTACGCCACTGGTAAAACCATTTATTTTTAGTATTCTTTAAAATCTACTTTTTATTTTAAATAAAGCTTTATTTGTATCCTTTGTCATTTTCCCGTAAATAACACTTTTGTAAATACCATTTTTCCCACTGCTAAAATAGAAAAGTGAAAATAATAAAAACATTATGGAGTATGCTTTGACTCAGACGACGAAAATGGTTTTCAGATGCAGATACTGTGTTAGCTTTTTCTACAATTCTTGCTCGTTTACGTGAAACCGGCTCGTTAAAGCCTTGCACGTCCAGCGGAATCCTGAAACAAGCACTAGAAGAATTTGAAGAATGGAGAGAGTAAGTAATATGACTGTCCAACGAGTCCTGCTTGATAATTTGTTATACCCATACCATCTGCAAAGAGTGCAGGTACTTTTGTACCTAGTTTTTAAATAAGAGTAATAAGAACTTGTTATTCCACTCATCTATTTTGTTTACCAACGAAGCTGGATTTACAAGGGATGGTATAGTTAATTTCCACAATAACCATCTATGGGCTGATGAGAATTCGCATGGAATAATACAATCCCGGTATCAGAAATGATATTCAATTAATGTTTAGGCCGGACTAATTGGCAATTTTTTGATTGGTCTCATAGTACTACGAAACATACTAGACGGCTTATCCTCTGGATTTCCTTCAAAACTGATTACAACCTTTATTGGAAGAAGTCAATTGAAATACGCCAGAACACGTGGTTTCTGCATGATAGCGTCCAAGCTCACTTTAGGCGAGAAGTGAGAGAGTACCTCAATGAAACGTTCCGGAATCTTGTTTGTTGTTTATTACTTCCTATTACCTAGGCAATAAATTCTTTAAATTCCTAAGTCACTAGTATTTTTTATTATTGTTAAAATAATGTGATATTTTAATATCACTCATTGTAAAGATCTGTTTTCAATCCTTATTCAACCATTTTCGGTGGCTGAGTCAAAGCATACTTGAAAATGTTTTGTTATTTTCATTTTCCTATGTTAGCAATGGGAAATATGGCATTTGAAAAGTTTTAATTACGGGAAAATGAGAAACGCAAGAAGATAATTTTATTTAAAATAAAAAGTGGATCTTAAAAAATGGCGTATCACAATTTTCTTCGGAAAACCTTACGGTACAATGCGTACACACGCCACAGAGTAACTTACGAACCTTTTTCTGTTACTAGGCATTATCAAATTAAGTTACGCTTAAAATTTCGTTCCATTATCTTCTAATGTTCGTGTTATTAGAACAAAACTAAATTTTTAAAACTTTTTAGGGCCCTGTAGCTTGAAACGAAAACCCGTAGAGCATAACTTCATATGAAAAATCCGTTTTTTTTTTACTAAAAATCCACCGTTTAATTTATTCCCAACCTTTATGTTACATCGTGTATAGTGTCCAATGAATGTAAAATTAATCCAATTACTGTGTTTTTCTGACACATCGTGTTAAAATATCACTCTTTATCGTGCAATTAAACCAAATACCTAATCCTAAATGCACGAATTATCAAAGAATGCGGACCAATATATTTTAATTCCTACCAGAAATGGTTTATTGAATTTTGATTGAGGTACACCGAGGTAAGTGTAAATGGGTTGATGTAACCCATCCAAATTTGAACGATTAAAAATGTCATAGTACTGCCACCTGTCACCTGTGGGTAAGTGGATCAGTCGTGGTGTCTGCTAAACCATGTGGCAAGGACGCTGCGTGTTTGCAGTGCGCAAGCAAATGGCATTCTGTTACATGTAGCGTGATTCTCACTCCATTTTGAGTTCCGCTGTAGTTCACAAATATACGTGTGTTATAACGGTTTGGCGTGTTTACACAACTGTTTTTCGGTAAGTACTTTGCGAAATGAAGTGTTTATTAATCAAAAACTGTGGTTTCGTTGAAACTGAAAACATTTTAATTCAATGTTGTGATTATAACAAAGATAATTTGGAAATGGCTATAGAAGCGGTACAACGTGGTGCACTAACAATGTATCGAGCAGCATTGATATATAAAATACCCACAGCTACACTTTTTACTCATATAAAGGGTGAAAGGCGAGTAAGGAGTAACACTGATGGTAGGGCACCAGTTCTACCTCAAAATGTAGAACAAAAATCGTAGACTATATCAAAACGCTCGAAAAGTGGAGTATGACTTATCAAAGAAGTTATTTTAGTCAATGGACGTTATGATAATGAAAATAACGTAGTTACTCCTTTTAAAAATGGGATTCCTGCTAACGACTTTTTATTAGATTTAAGAAAATACAATTTAAGTCAGAAAGAAACGCAATATGTGAAGTTGCAGGGCAAAGATCCATGGATCCATTTATAATCAACGTTCCGGCGTCACAAATATATAATATTGATGAGACTAATCGTGTCTATGCCTAACTAGAATAGAAGTTGTTGGGAAAAATAAAGCAGCCCATAGGACAACCAGCTGACCTGTGCAGAGAATATTAGTTTTTCTTTGTAGGTGCTACCGAGAGAAACTGACCCCATTGGTTGTGTTCAAAGGAAAGAACATTTGCGACACTTGGATACCAAAAGAGGAATACCCAGGAATGACTTACTCTGCCACTAAAAATGGGTGGAAGATATTTTTAAAACAGTTTTTAAAAGCATTGCTAATGAAAGACCGGTCATACTACTTTATGAAGGTCATACTTCCCACATTAGTGCTTCTTTGATAGAAATGGCAATAGCTAATAATGTAGTTACAGTGAAACTTCCACCATTCCAGCCATTTATTACACCCTATGGATTTATGTATCTTTAAGTCACTAAACATGGCACGGGGCACAGAATTAATAAGATTTAATAATTTTCTTACTTTCCGTAAGAAAATGGCGTGGTCCTTTCAAATACAACCGATGTAATTATAATTTTAACAACAAAAACTGACTTAATAATTACAAAATTCGAATAGTACAGACTGGCTTCTCATTTATGTTTTATAGATAGTAGTGTGCTTAGATTTCTTCATTCTGAAAATGAACTCTGAGTAATCTTTTAGAAGTGATTTTAAAACTTGTTCCTATATGTAAAATGCTAGCAGAAATCTGTTGCCAAATTCAAGAGTTTCAAGTTCCGTTGTCTGAATCATCACTTTAACTTTTAGTATATGTTTACAGCTAGAGAATATTACTGTGATAAGATATAGACGTTGACAGTTGGAACAGATTTCGTAAATGCTTTTTCGTCTTAATGACTTTAAATCTCAAATAGGTGAAACTGCCTATTAACATTTACGCATTTTGGCGTGTTTCTTGACAGTATTCGTTTTCAGCTATACAAATAATCTCAAGCAAGCTACAGCAGTTTGTTTGATTTTACAAGATGTGATCTTATTCAACACTTTATGAAGCGTGTCTTAATTTTGCAAACTGTGCTTCATTGACAGCTGAACCAGCCACAGTAAATGTTTCTGCTTTTATCATTCTTATCTTTTAATATAAAATTGGCTTTTTGTTTTATATAATAAAGGGTAGGCCACCACCAACGGGACGGTCTTTTGTATCTAGGCAATATGTTTTTCAAATTTATTTTTCAGGGAGGTTATGTATATCAGTAGTACCACATTTTAAAATTATTTTCGTACATACTGGGTATTCCAGAAAACCATGGCTTATCAAACTTATGTTTTATTAATGGAACACCCTGTATTTTCATTCAATTTTGAATAGTACTGTAAAATAAGGTACACTTTAGTGAATGATCCCTATAGGTAAATATTACAATTTTAGAGATATTTTGAATTTTATAAAATAATGGGTTTTCGAAAAAATCATACTGACCGAATCAATTAAATTAGAATGACAAAATTCTAGTTGTAAATATTAAAGTTCTTACCCTTTGAATCGCTATAGCAAATGATTCTTAATTCCTTACAGGGTGTTTAAAACTTGCAGTTGTAAAATAATTACATTCAAATCACATTATCTTGGTAATTTTAAATGTAACACCCTGTATTCATAAAAACGGCAAAATATTTTTTAACGAGAGAAGTAATAATTATAATAACAAAACGAACAAGACGCTAGGAAAAATTAATTTTATTCTAACATATGCTCAAAATGTCTGCCATCTGCCTGAATACAACAATTAATTCTATTTTCAAAAGATCTTCTTATTTTATTTAACATTTCCGGCGTTAGTAGTGTTGAATGCATTAGAAACGTTTATTTTCATATTCTCGGAAGTAGTGGGGACTGTTTGATTTACTATAAATTGAACAATCCCCATACACTAAAATCCACTGAAGTAACATCTGGAGATCTAGGTGGCCAATTACAAGGATCACCCTTGCCTATCCACCTATTTCAAAATTTTCTGTTCAGATACTCTCTGACAGGTCGGGCAAAATGAGCGGGTGCTCCATCCAACTGGAGCCACATTTTTTTCGTATATTTAATGGAATATGCTCATGGAGTATCCAAAAATCACGTTTTAAGAAATTCAAAAATTTTCTTCCATGTAGGTGGCCATCAAAGAAATATGGTCCAATCACATAATCGCCTAATATTCCTGCCCAAACGTTTACAGTCCATCGGTGTTGGCGATCAACAGTACGAAATAGATGTCTGTTTTCAGTATCGTAATAGTGGTAATTACGCCTATTTACTATACCATCACTCTGAATAGTGCATTCATCTGTAAATTCCACGAATTTAAAAAAATCAGGATCTCTGCCAGCCTTATCCAAAGCCCATAAGCAAAAGTTTAAACGCAGATTATAGTCCCTTTCAGACAAATGTTGATGTAACTGAATATGATATGGATAATATCCATTTTTTTAAGTATCCTACGGACACTTGTTCGACTGATACCTGTTTCATTCGAAATTTTTCTAGTACTTGTATGAGGGTCATCAGTAACAGAGAGTAAGTACTACATCAAACTCATTTTCATTATTCCCAGTAACCTGTTTTGTTTTATTCACCTTCTGATATGCAACTGACCCAGTAGCACGAAATCTATTCAACAACCTTTCAAAAATTTCTTTTCTTGGATGTTCTCGGTCGGGGTACTTTTGAGCATACAATCTAGAAGCCAGAAAACAATTTTCTAAACATTTACCAATATATAGTATCATATAAATTTTTCTTGTAATCCGTATTTCCGTATTTTTAATTGTATAGTGACTAAAAGACAGCAACCTACTAGATTAGTTTAAATTTTTGTTATAAGGGATTAACATGAAATTTAAGAAATGACAGAAAGCAACCTACTAGATTAAATTTTAAATTTTGTTGTATTATACGGGATTTTACATTAAATTTAATAAAATGTTGAATAACAAAAAATTGTAATATTTAGGTATTCAGGAAACCCATATACCAAATGATAGAGAATGTTTTTTTAATAATGTAGATTAATAAAATACAGGGTGTTACATTTAAAATTACCAAGATAATGTGATTTGACTGTAATTATTTTACAACTAAAATTTTGAATACTCTGTAAGGAATTAAAATCATTTGCTATAGCGATTCAAAGGGTAACAACTTTAATATTTACAACTAAAATTTTGTCATTCTAATTTAATTGATTCGGTCAGTATGATTTGTTTTCGAAAGCCTATATTTTCATAAAATTCAAAATATCTCGAAAACTGTAATATTTACCTATAGGGATCATTTATTAAAGTGCACCTTATTTTTACATTGCTATCCAAAATTGAACGAAAATATAGGGTGTTCCATTAAAAAACATAAGTTTGATAAGCCACGCTTTTCTGGAACACCCAGTATGTACGAAAATAATGTTAAAATGTGGTCACTACTGATATACATAATCCTCTGAAAAATAAATTTAATCATAAAATTATTAACCATTACGTAACTAATTAATTATCGGATTTTTAATTGGAGCGTGAAATTTTTTCTTACATAATGGGTTTTACCCCAGACGTTATAGAAGTGATTGAATAGTACAAGTTTGTTATTGTTTTTCAAAATTGTGAATGAGTAACGAATTGAATGTATTTTACAATATATTAACCATAATTATTTTTCTTTAAGGTACTAGCTAATTAACAGTTTTAATAACCTAGTGAAGCTTTGCCGTTACTTTAACAAAATTAGGAGATAATGTCGAACTATACGCCTTTAATTAATTACTCGTTTTACGCAGGCTTTAGAATGGTAGTTGTATAGTGCAAGTTTGATATTGTTTTATCAAAATAGAATTTTTAATGTTAACTTGGCCGACTTTACAATATGTTATTATCCATAAATTCTATAATTATTTTTAGAAAGTTAAATTAGAGGAAACATTGTTTACGATACTTGTTTTTCCTTTTGTGTAAAAGACCTTGGAATAATTAATTGTGCGTGTGTATAAAAATGAATGTGGTATTCTTTAGATTCAGTTGCAATGTTATCGGCTGCTTGTCAACTTTCCGCTTCTCCTTCAATACAACACTGGCGACTTATTATTCTTTTGCCTTAGATTGTAGTTTATTTATTTTATTCGCTCGTGCAGTTTTTAATGGTGTTATAATTCGATATGGATTTAACTAAGCTAAACGCTACAACTTGTTTTAAACCTTTTAAAAATATTAAGGACTTGGAGATTGGCGTTGAACACAAAATACTCAATCTTGGACTCGTATCAACAAAGTATGGTGAAAGGGTTACTGTGGAACTGACACTTTAAATGCATACTACCTGAGCGTTTCTACAAGTTTTTCAAGACCGAGGTAATTTAGCGCTTAAACCACTTTAATGAGTAGCTGAAGATTAAAGACGTTTCATTAAGTTCTTTAGGGTCAGCAGGAAAACAACAAATTTAATATTCATGTAGAAAATGGTAATATAAAATTACATTGTTATGTGTTATTGGTTTTAATAAAATTCCTGTTCAGTTGTACATGAGATTAATTTTGATAGAGATTAACTTGAACGAAAGCGAGATTTAATTATTACTCATAATTAAAACAAAACGCTTGCTATACATTGTGACTCATAATTGAAGCCAAAATATATTGTGCGTAACAGAGGGTTGAGACCCAGATGCGTACGCTATACCTTAAAACTTGGTGTTAGACTCCTTACTTCAAATTTTCCGCCACAACCATTACAGCTCCCTGTATGTACTTTTAAAAATATACCGCGAGATGGCACCACAAACGAATTCGAATGGTCAACAAGCGAAGATCTGAGAGTAAGTTGCGCAGCCCTAGAGCTGTCTTACACGTTAGCATTAGGTCCCCTTATTAGAATACAAATTCATATTTCCAGTCATAACCTGCAGAAATGAAATACAAATTCAAATTGTTCGTCAATGGAGTCTCGACAAGGGGGCAAAGCCTCGAGAGCAAGTCCTACATCTGTCTTACAAGTTAGCATTAGGCCCCTCATTAGAATACAAATTTTCTGCCAATGGGGTTACGACAACGTACGAAGGCCCCGAACAAGATCCGATCACGACAAGGGGCGAAGCCTCGATATCAAGTTGCGAAGCCCTACATCTGTCTTACAAGTTAGCATTAGGCCCCTCATTAGAATACAGTTTCAAATTTCCCGCAATAACCAATCAGAATGCAGAGAATTAATCCTCCAATCAGAGCACAGCTGCTGAGTAGTGGGACTAAAGACTAATCGGAAGCCATAGGAGTGAGCCTTACGCGAGCCAATCAGGTGTAAGGATAGGTTTGCTATCTACTCTTTGCCCCTCCTTATTACATGTGCAACCAATCAGGTAAAAGGAGTGGGAGTGGCCACGCCTTAATGAAGTCATAATGGCCTTACTACCCTTTTTAATCCCGTCAAAATTGCCGCTAGATCACACCCTAGGGGCATCCAACACACTTAACCAAGGGGTTAGACTGCCAAAAAGGCTCTTAATATTGCCAAAAGGGCCTTAATTATGGGCTACACCCCGTCCAAGGGTTGAAAAACGCCCCCGAAAAAAAGCCGACCCCACCCGCACACCCCCACTCCTACACCCACCACTATGACGTCACGTCCTCAGCGGATCCCATTCCACTTCTGAATTACGTGAAGAAAAATTTATGCAATTTCTAAATAAAGACTCTAATCACTAAATATAGGGGACTGGATTCGCGTTAACTTTGCAACTGAAAAGTTATTTAAATTTTATGTTGGACAAATAACGGCACTAGATCCATGCTTAGAGGCGGAATTTGCCAGACGATCTGGCTCTTGATCACAATTTTATTGGCCTAGTAACGAAGATGTCTCATTTATAAGTAAAGAGCAAATTCAAAACTATCTACTTGCTCCTACAGTGCATAGAAGTAGACAGTTTAATTTCTTTTTGAAATTTGAACACAATTTGTATTAAACACATTTTTTCTAATTAAAAAATATGATAAAGTTTCATTTACTCTTTCGTTTGTACTTGCCCCAATAAAACTTACAGAATATCTCTAAAGTGTCCAATGACTAGACGGTTTACTCTATGTACTACGTTTTTTAGTATTGTCGTACATTGTTTACTGCATACTTACACACGCTGCATATAAATGTAAATTAGTAGGTAAACGTTTTAACAGATCCACATTACGCTTAACTTTCATAATGAATATTCCAACGTATTTCCTACTACCTATTTATTCTGGACAAAAATTCTGCACTGTTTATAGCAGAATTTCAAAAATGGCAAGTTGGTGAATCAGATATTCTAATTAATAAATAATAGTAGATAACTTATTCTATTAGCTAGACCGTGCACTTATTGTAGCGAAGGGTATTTATTAAAAAAAGAACAAAATATTAAATATCCTTAATTTAAACCCGTGTAAAACGGACGATTGAAGTAAAGAATAGGCTGCGACAAAGTAAAGTTGTTCCAAGTACCATTATAGTAGATATTTATTCAATCCATTATATATATATATATATATATATATATATATATATATATATATATATATATATATATATATATATATATATATATACAGTAAACTCCCGATTATCCGAGGAGTTGACCGGCGCGGGTACCGCGAATAAGTGAATTTTGCGGATAATCCGAAAAATCGCCGATAGTAGACGCAAAATAGCCAATAGCGGTTAAAAATGGCTGAAGGTACTAAAAACAACAAAAAGGTGTTTTAAATCAGTTTATAATACAATAAAAGAGCGTACAGTAATTACAATTACAAATAATGTACGCTTAATGTGTGATTTCACATAAAAAACTACGTTATGTACAGTGCTTACAGCACTTTTTGATTCTGATCACTTTAACGTGACAGTATATATTTAGAAAACGTATTACATCGCTTTAATACTGTATTTTCAATCTATTTTAAAGTTTTGAAACTTATTTTAATATAGTTTTCCGTTTTTTAAATGTAAATTTTTTTACCGTGGAAGCCGCGGATAATCCGCAAAGTGGATAAACCACCCACGGATAATCGAGAGTTTACTGTATATATATATATATATATATATATATATATATATATATATTATATATATATATTTATATATATATATATATATATATATATATATATATATATATATATATATATATATATAAATTAATTTCCCATATAGATGAGTAAATAATATTTTACTTATTGTTTATGAACAACATATAATTTCTTTTAAATTCTTTTACACTTCCAGATTGTTTTACAGTTATACGTAATTTAAAATAATTTTAAATTTCTTTATAGAAAATACATCTTTGCGTACCACTTTTGCAAGTACGTTGAGGCCTTATCTCTGTTTTACTACACGTATCATACTCATGCATATCACTATTTAATTGTAATTGATAATATTGGGGCAATAGATTACCTATTCATAATTTTTTATATATCATGCATTCTTGTTCAATTTGTGCAGCTATCGAAATCCATTGCAAACTTTGCAGCATTTCTTTAATTGTTGTGTATTTACTACATTTCAGTATTGTACGCATACTTTTGTTTTGAAGTTTCTGCAAAAGCTCTTTTTGTCCCTCGTTTAAATAATGCAATATAGTACAACAGTACTGAATGCATGAACATATAATCATGTTGTATATAATTATTCTAGCATTTAATGAAATATAATTAGAGATACATCTTAGATATCCTACTCTTTTATTTAATTTACTACATAATTGTTTAAAGTGAACAGCAAAAGTTAAATATGTTCATCTAAAGTTATTCCAAGATAGGTAATTCTATTTACCCATTCAATAAATTCATTACATAAAGAGATATTAAACTGATTTATTTTAGCTTTCTTTTTGTTTTGTTTCGACGGGAATACAATTGCTTTTGTTTTTCTTACATTTAAAAATATCTGGTTTTTATTAAGCCACAATTCAATACGTTTGACGTCGCCATTTAAAGCATGCAGTGCATTTTTTCTTTGAAATTTTGACAAAATCCCCATTAAGCGATGCCATTAGAAAACTAGAAAAATTCTAAGCTTTATTCTTTCATTCACTAGAACACCATTTTACCTCAAAACGAAATTGAATTTTGACAGCGTCAATACGCAAGCTCGACTCTACCTTCCCATTTCAGAAATCCCGTTGGCGAAATACACTGCCATTATTTAGATACTTCAAAATAAAAATGGTCATGTAAAATTGTGAAGCAACTATACGGAAAATTAGGAATAAATTCAAAGATATGTACGACGGCATTTTATAGTTAAAACGAAGTGTAACAAGACATTGAACGCAATATTAGTGTACCAAAAGCCACTGTTCTTTTTATTTTGAAAAAACAAAAATGGAACTTCTACAACTTCACAGTTTGCCAGGGACTTAGTTAGATGCAACACGTAGAAATTTTTGTGAGTAGTATACAAGAATGTGTCAAGATCATGTGATTATTTTATCAAAAATTATCTGGTCAGATGAAAGTATAGTAACCAATAACGGTATTTTCAATATGCGCAATACGCCATCGTTTCAGTTTTAACACGTGTATAGGAGTTTGGCAGGAGGCTAATACGACCATTTATTTACAATTAAGCACTCACATCGCAACGATATTTAAATTTACTAGAAAATAATGTTGAGGAGTTAAATAATTTACCGCTGGCAATTATTCAGAATTGCTGGTTCCAGCAAGATGGTGCTCCAGTCCATAATGTAGAAATTGTTCGTGATTACTTATCGAATCAATTTTCGGAAAGGTGCCATTCCACCTAGCTCAACCGTATCTTGGTCAGCAAGATCACTTCTAGATTTTATTCTCTGGAGATATTAAGTGTATTCTCAAACTATTGAAAATGAAGAACAATTATTAAGACTCGCTATGGCTGCATTTAATACACTTACTCCAGATATGCTATCATGTGTTTTAGATTCAACAGGAAGAAGAGCTTATTTATGTTTAGAAAGTGACGGTAACCTGTTTGAACGTTTATTTAAATTTTACTTAATTTAATGTTTTGGTTAATTTTTTATTTTGTCATAAAAAATACTGTTTTCAATGGCTAGATGCTGAAAAAAATTTTTTAAAGGTATTTGGAATTTGTAAGCGCCATAAATATGATCTCGTTATTAGATAACTTTTGTCCCATTTCATCGATCTTCTGTCTCTTACCGTTACAGATATCCCCATGCTATTCAATCTTATCTTGGGCATACGGTACTATATCGTATAACCATTCCTGCTTAATTTTTAAGGAAAGATCCCATTAATTTATCTCCTTAACGTATATGCTTACTAAAGAGGCCCATTTAATACAAAACCCTTTAAATAACAATATCAAGAATTAGCATTCTATAACTATCATTTAAAATATAAATTGCACATAGTTCTTAAAATTATTCTAATTAAGATTCTTAACTTAGGACCGCTCGTAATCAAAAACTGCTTTAATTCTGTACATATTACACTGAGTTTCCTTAATATAAAATTGATTTTATAAATTTTGAACCTATTTAAAATTAAATAGTAAAATAATCAACATTTTACTATCTGCTTTATACACTACAAAGAAAGGACCTGATACGATATTATCTTTCAAAATACAAAATGAAAATAAAATAATCATATGTTTGCATGTATTTATACAATTGTTATCCAAATACTCCTAAACTCTTCAGAACTGTACTTAAAAAGTTTAAATTTGAGTAAATTAAATCATTTTCGAACTGTTGTCAGTAGATTAGCATGGGTCCTAAAAACCTTGACTGTGCAGTAGCATTAGATTTAGGTGCAAATAGGAATACATAAATGTTTTATTAGTACAGATACAAGCAAGTGGTGGCACTTGATGTGGGTATTAATTAATTTCCGAAAATTTTGAATGATAGTGAAATCATCAACGGAGATCATTTTAAACTTGATTGTTGAAAATTAAGTCAAGTTAGTTGATTAGCACCAATCATACTGAAATGTACGAACATCGGAAGTTGAGTTTAATGACATTGTGATGTGCATGTAAAACATTTTTAAAAGTGATACTTCAGTAGCTAGTGGAAGTGAGAGCATTAAAAATTACTTAATTTTTGGATGAAAACATTGCAACTTACAAAAGTAGCTGTGCGTATTAACCTCTATTTGACATGAAATTTTGAATGTGCATCTGCCATAGATTATTGTTTTTGTTTTTACAATGTTGCCTATTTTCATTATGAACGTATTAAAAAAGGAGATGAATAATTATCCTAAAAACATTAATATTACTCATTCATTTCTTTTAATTTCCACTTTGTAGGTTGAAAGGTCGCATGTTGTTCCACACGATATTTTTAAATATTTAATACATTTGTACTGACACTGTTTAATTTTAAATATTTAAGCCTTCGTTACACTGTTCACAAGCCCCTACTATATTACTTCAAGATATGACTGTCACCTAAATCTATTAAAAGTTATGTTTCATTTATCTTGGGGGTAAACAAGTAATAGACCAAATACTTAAACCGTGTTTATTGTAAGCTAATAGCGAATTCTTTACATCTTAATAAAACTGCGTTTTGATCATGAACATACTGCACATGCTTCTCTTTACTTTAATCTGAGTGAGATTACCTCTAAGTCCAAGAACCATGATTTTATTTACATGATGAATTTCAAAAGTAATCAGTGAGTAAAGAAATTTAGTTATTCTAAAGTTTTCTTATTGTTACATTTGCAGTATTTTCAAAGAGTTTATTTAATCAAAATAAGATACTTTGAATTTAAATAATACCTATTCTGATCAATTGAATTGTTTGAATATTTAAATTGAGAATTAAATTGAATATTCTTGTGGTAAATTTGATTTAGGTTGGTATCTAAGAGAGTGGTGTAAGTGACGTTCCCTAGTAAAGGAAGCTTTCTCACCTTCGCTGACAATCTTACATTAATTAGGAAATCAGTTTGCCGTAATTTTACGATACAAATGAGACATCCTTTTTTAGATTATGATATAAAAAAAAGCATGTTGGTAAAAAAATTGTACTAAATGTATACAAAATAAATACATAAAATACTAAGAAAACTCTTAAATTTTACGAATCATTTGTAATCCAATCCTTTGCCTCCCTATTTCAATATTAATAACTTTAGCCTCAACCTTATCTCCAATTTGTAAGTTAAAGCCACCCATTTTAGTCGAATGAATTAAACCAGAAGTACCTACACCAATATCGACAAAACATCCAAAATGCGTAACATTACACACACTACCAGTAACAATGGATTCAATTTTTAAATCATAAATACTGGTTAATCCTTTCTTAAAAAATGGTTTGCTAACGCTTTCACTTCGTAAATCAAAATTCAAAGGTTGGCTTAAAGCTCTAATAATTAATTTAACAGTCTCCACAGTGCTGTTTAAAGAAGAACTAAATTTCTCCAAATCTAAATTTTGGCTTTTTAATTTAACAGACTCGATAAATTCGGCGTGTCCAATCGATTTAAGTTTTAAATTAAAATGCTTAATTATTTGCTGGGCAGTCTTATATGATTCAGGATGTATATAAGTACAGTCTAATTTAGTTGTATCTGGATCTTTGTAAAATTCTTCGGCTTCACTGGAAGTTGCGGGTTCAACCCTCAGAAATCCTGCACACTGTTCAAAAATTTTGTTACCGATACCCTTAATATCCTTTAACTGAGTACGTGACTTAAAAGTACCAATTTTTTCTCGAAATTGTATAATACTAGCAGCCCTTTTATCACTTAATCCTGCAATACGCCTAAAAGCACAATATTACATAAGATTTAACAACTTAAGACTTACTTTAATAAGCATTGAGAAGCTGTGTTGAGATCGACACCAACAAAGCTGACACATTCAATTACTACCTCATCCAGAGCTTGATCAAGCTGCTTTTTAGGTAAGTCATGCTGATACATACCAACACCTATATGTTTTGGTTCTACTTTGACAAGCTCGGCGAGAGGCTCTTGTAACCGTCTTGCTAGAGAAACTATTTCAGAATTAATTTTTGTAAAGACTAAGAAAAGTTAACTTACCCGCGCTTACTATTTTGGGGTCTAGATCGGGAAATTCTTTTTTTGCTTCTGTACTACAAGAATAAATAGACGCTCCATTTTCATTCACAATTGTATACACAACATCTAAAGGTGAGAAAGTATTGTTTTGAATTAATTCTGATAGCCACGCTTCGGTTTCTCTACAAGCTGTTCCATTACCTAATGCAATCAAGCTACAGCTATAAAAGTGTTAGTGATGTTGTTGATTCAATATAATAAAAAAATACTTATAAGTTTTTAGCATTTTAGTTAAAATGTCTTGTGCTTTTTCATTTGAAGAAAGATATATATCAGCATTTGTTAAAAGTGCACCAGTTTCAGAGATAATAGCTAATTGGCAACCATTAGAAAAGCCAGGGTCGATACCCAATATACATTTTCCTTTGACAGGAGGCATTAAAAGCAATTGTTTTAAGTTTGTACTAAACACTTCATATGAAGCTCTCTCAGCCATGGATTTTAACGTTGAACGTACCTCTCTCACAATATGAGGCTGAACTAATTAGTAAAATGTAAAACAAATTTATCTATAAACCTAAATACTTACGTAAACGCTTAAACGAATCACCTGCAGCCGATTCCAAAATTTTTTTCCTAATCAAATCATACCTTCCTTTGTTGTAGATCCATTTACTACATGCAAAATGAAAATATTTGTTGTATATAAAGTCAGGAATGTTTATTTTCACTGTTAGAATTTTAAGAGATTCGCCCCGATTAATAGCTAAAACCTAATACATTTTATGGTAAGATTATTCAATAAATGTAATATTAAAAATGGCCACTTTAGTATAAAGACAATAAAATGGAATGAAAGCGTAATTCAGAGAGTGAGAGTTCTATACGTTTGAAATGAAAACTACTTTTTGTAATTGCAAATTATTTAATAAAACATATCATAATCCTCTGTTTTGTTGTATAGTGAATATGAAAGATTCACCGTTATCAGAATGTCAATCTGCCAAACATAATCATCATACGGGATCACTTATAATAACTTTCAATAAACAACGCCAAATTGTAATAACTCGCATTGAACGGTGCCAATTGTAATAACAAAACGTGGTGATGATGTAATTGAATATTATAATAACGTAATAATGAAATTAGGTAAAGTTCTCCCTAACAAAAATCATATAACTAATTGAGATACTAACCTTTCACCACTAATTTGTGCCTTTGACTCTAGTCGGTTGATTAAATTGGGGTAGGTTCAAATAAACTGATTTGCTCAAATACCTAAAATGCTGCTTGATTCCAATTTGCTTAATTATTTTCCCTTAACCTAATTAGTATAAAAATGCAATGGAAAAAAAATAATGAAATGAAAAACTCGAGCGCCAAACTATCTTTGTTATAGGAACAGTTAAACCTAGTCAATGAACAATAATAGCGTTTATGACAATAAAAGAAATATTAACGTGCAATTAAGTTTATTTATCATCTTGATGGATGATTAAAAAAATAAGAAGTCTTATTACTATTCTTAAAGTATAAAAAAAATCATTAAATAATTACCTTCGTAATTTTTGTACTTAAGATTTTATAACCTTAGGATTCACATGAGTCGTAATTGTCAACTAGGTGAGGTCAGGATTGCATAATTGTTGGGCAATCTTTACCAGCCACACCGCCAAACTGGAACTATTCTTAAATTTATTCATGAAAATTTTCTATCCAATAATTTTATGGCATTCGTTGAAGTTCTTGTATCAAAAATTCCAATTTAAAAGGTAATCAAATTGATACAATAAGAATGAAGAGAAAACGTGCGTAAATAAGTAAAGCAAATTAAGTTTCATTAAAATTAAAAAAAAATAATAGTTATAATAGTGGTAATAATAGTAAAATACCATCTTAAAAATAACTTACCATCTAAACTGATGGCACTATTACAAAAATTTTAGGGATAACCCAAAACAATGCTTCCCGCTACAACATTCTGCAGGAAGTGGCCAAAAAAATAGAGGCCCCCAGAATAAATCATGCAGAGGTGCGCCCAAGCATTTGCGCAAAAGAATTAAGTTATTACGCGTTGCGCGGCTTTAAATGATCAGAATACCATTTTTAAGGAAAGGGAAATATAAATCTTGAAATACATTCACTTAAAAGATGTGCACTATGAAGATATGCAAATTAAGTTGCCTACCTCATACAAAACTTAAAAACTTTTTCTTATATTTACTACTAAATGAATGAAAGATCTAAAATTAAAGTATAATTTAGTACAACACGAAAAAGGGTTGTTACACACTTACCTTTTAAAAGTTTGTACTCATCAAATTCCTAAAAGTAATTAAACAATCAATTATAACTTATACTAAAGTATTCATATTTATTACTTTTAAATAAAGTAATTTACCATAAATCAAATGATTAAATACCTCTGCTCGCAATTTCTATATAATAAATATTTTTCTTTACGATAGTACCTCACATATTAATGTTTAAAATTACACATTCAAGGTGAGTATCTCTACAATTAGACTTTAATGAAAGAATTAAACTATATAGCTTTAATAACTAAATGTTATCAATTTGAAAACTGATACAAATGGTCTGATTACATTAGACAGGAAAGTAAATTTCCTTAAAACCAGTAAACCCTTGAACCAGTAAACCCTTGCTAAAAATTTATTCTAATATGCACAAAAAAGTATATACGCGATATCAAATTAAAGGAATAAAATAGTTTTTTTTTATTCAAGTAATATTCAAGTCAATGACCTTATGCTTGTATTGTTGTAGCTTCTCTTGTAACATGATCACCAGCTACAAAAAATTACTTTCTTCGCCTTTACGTTTATGATAGAATTGTACCTTGGTCTTTTTCGTAATCTGCAATATTATTTTCCAGGTCCTTCAATGCTCTCTTCCCAACTAACATTTTTGTTATTTCTACTAAAAATGCGGACCTTGGACCACAAACGTGATGCACCGCTAGGTATTGCCGAAAAACTCTCACCGTACATTATAACCAGAGTAGTGTCACCCGTAGTATTCAACCTAAAGGATCCCGCAACTAATCTACGTCAAACTAAATATTTTAAATTAGAAATAATTACGTTTAAGATCAACCGTCACCGTTCCGTATAAAACAATTAAAAATAACAAGATTTGTAAGTACCGTCTGGAGTGTAGCAGGCAAAGTACTTGATCCGACCTTCCACCGAAGTACTTTAGCCCCAAGAATGCGGTTGCACTTAGCGAGCCATGGTGTCATCCATATGGGTGACCCATGTCTCGTTTTTGTATATAATTAGTTTTAAGTCCGACCCGCTAACATAAGTTTTAGGTGTTAACCGTACACCGCAATATAGAAATGGAGAATCCCGAAGGACCCGCAGCAGATGGATGCCAGAGAACCGTCATCAATATCCGCTCTGGATCCGACCGTAAGTTATTTTCTTTTAAAATTATATCACCTAACATCTCTATTCATGTACCATTAGAATCACATAAACGACTCCGGAAAAGCTAACTTCACCGTAATTATACAGAAGCTGCCGAAAATCTAAGCAAAACACTTGTTATGTTAATGTTTTAAGTTTAAGAACATTTTTCTGTTGTTTAGCATAAGAATTTTAGTTTACTTTTGTTCACTGAAACAATTAGATTTAGGATTTTTTTTCCAAAGAATTACAGTTTTGTGTCTTAGAAATTAGGAACCGTAAACAAATCAGTTTCATTTTTTTTCAGAAAGAATTTTAGTTTCAATTATTTTTTTTAGAATTAAGATCGTTATTTTTAGAAGTAATCCACTTTTTTTTATTACTATTTTTCAAAGTAAGCGGGGAGTGTGAAGATTAGTTTTTTTTTCCTTTTTCTCCGCTAATAAAAGACTTAGTAATTAGCACCGCTGTTTGAAAAATCTGTAAACGTTACTTTAATAACAAAAACCGAAATCAAGTCCGTAAATTAATTAATATACTCACCGTCAAATACTGATAAGATCATCAACCATTGGTGAATGATCTTTGTTTGTCAAGGGAATCTGTGACCTTTGTCTGTTTCGTATCCCGAATTAATTTTGTTTTAGGTACATCTTCCACCGCCGGACCGTACCCTGAATTTTTCCTCCACTGTAGCACCTGGGACAGCTGTTTAGAAACCGAGCACGTTCAGGACTGGCCCCAAAGAACACCTGAACAGAGGTTTGTCTTTGGGTGGCGCCCGAATCCGTTTCCTCCCCCCTGGAACGAAAAACCGATACCCGCAACCCATCCGGGAGTGGTCCCGGAAAAATAATAAAATAGATACCGTAACTTATAAGTAGATTAAATAAAATATTTCCAAACGAGTTTAATTTCAGTATTGGTGATCGTTGAGGACAGGCTTCACTTGCCACCACCGAAAACCAATTACAATTATTAGCTGCCTATTTAAAATTATCAGCCAAGCACGGGTTGAGACCAAAAGTTCACGTGAGAAAAGTAAGAATAAATTTCGTTGGTTTCTATTCAAACGGTGGCCTCCCCAAAATTTAGGGAGTAATTTATTATTACAAAATAGTAATCGTTTCCACTCAATTGGTATATTTGTCCAAAAGTAAACTCAAGAGAACGAAAAATGAGGATTAGTTTACATCAAAACCCATTTAAGCGGTAGGCAGAGCATCCCCCAAAATTAGTGGGATATATTGTTTTCACAAAATTTCACCCATGGACAAATTTCAACTATTTGTTCAGAAACATATAAAAAAAAAACAAAAAAAGAAAGTTAGCCTATGTCAGGGCCCCTGGAGTAGTTGTAGCCCCTTGGGAGATTTCTTGTTTCAAAATACTTATCCTAAATAAATAACTTAATTGATCCGCCTGTTCAAAACTATATACAAAAAACTAAGAAATAGGGTTCAGTAATAAGAGAACATTCCCTAATAAGATGGGATTATTTCTTGCTGTTACGTACAAATCCTGATTAAATTTCAAATCAAATGGTACATTTGTACAAAAATTGATTAAACTTATTAATAAGTTCCCGTAAGATGTTATAGCACCCCCAAAGTTGGGTTTATTTGTTGCTTCAAAACACCAAACCTGGCAAAATTTTAACTCAAGTGGTTCACTTATTTGAAAATAAAATAAGAAATAATGGGTTGATGATAAGGAGACCAACGTAAAGAGTCGTCGAGCCACACTCAAAATTGTCATAAAATATTAATTTTGACCAAATTTTGCGCCAATTGATCGAATTTTTTTAAAAACAATAAAAAAACTAGAAAATGAGGTACACAAATTAACTAAAAACTGAAGATTGGTTTCTATGAGGGCCACTTCTGGGACCGGTCTCTGACCAAACTAAATGCACCATAATAATTTCAGCCCAAGAAATTAACACGTCAGTTATCTTGTTTACGGCCGGACGGACCAACATCGAAAATTTTATTTCGGGTTTTAGAATCGGTGAAAATAAACATAAATAATCGGGGTAATTTTTTCAAATCTATCGCACGAACAACAATAGGTGGGTTTGGCTTATGTTGAAAGATCCAAACAGTCGATTGCTGTTTACTTTGTAAAGATCCAGAAATCTGTACAAAAATGCAAAAATTAATTATTTATTTTGTTCGTTTATGTTCTAGAAAAATGCTCTGGTGCAGTTAAAATAATTAAATTTTACCCCTTCTTCCATAATCAAGAAATCGTTTAAGATTTCGACGCAAGAACCCCACCAGAATACCACTTCATTTTTGGTCCAATCCCGTCCGACCGCAAATTAGATTATCCAATCACGTTAGAGCGCGGACTATATAAGTGGAACCGCAACGCGAGATTAAAGTTTGACCAGGATTGAAGAAGAGGACTCCTAAACAGTCTACGAATAAGATACATAAGCTATAAATAGGTAAATACTCATCATAAGCATGAGAATACTAAAAAAAAGGCGAGATTAATTATCTTACCGGTTCAATTCTGAAGTAACCATCTATTGATCTTACCACTTCCGTCCTGAAATAACTGTCTTACCGCTTCTGTCCTGAGGTATTCACCGACCTACGAGGAGGTGATTATTTTACCTTTGCTTGCCCGAAAGGTGTAAGTCTGTTTGATCTAGCATCCTTCTATTTAACCAATGGTGCGTATGGTCCGTTTGACTAGATAATCGTTCCTGAAAATACAATACCTACACCTACACGACCGACCTACAGATATAAGAACGATTGCATAATCGCCCCAAACCTCCGTTCCAGTCAGGTTTTCCTGTAAAACCGTTATAAATCATGACAACCTGTCAGAAATACTGACGTTCGTCTGCCTGTATCAAGAACAATTAATAACGCAATAACCACCGCTTCCTGAAAGAAAATAAGTTCTTTAAACAGTAAATCTACTTCCAGAAAGAGAAATTAAATTTCTTTCAGTTTATATTTATTTAATTTAATCCTCCCAAGAGAAAAAAAAAGAATTCCGTTTATATAAGATTTCAAAGTAAGCGATAAAAAAAATCGCGTAGGAAGTAAAATATTAAAACTCCTGTATACCATCTCCACTTACGAAAATTATCATATTTCGTAAAAGTCTTAAATGAACGCGTCGCATACATCTTTACATTTGCATGTTAGGTTACTTCTTTTGTATAAACAAAAGAATAATTACAATAACCCCCTAAAACTCTAAACTACTACATCAATAAATGCAGTATTCGTAATTCAATTTTAAAGGCAGAGATCAATAACACTTCCTGACCTAGTGACCGAGATATAAAATCATTGCCCTCTTGAAGCCGTTAACTGTTATCAGTCCATTGTATAAAATTTCTAAGAATGGACTAATACAAATACTCTTTATACTTACGAGTGCTTGGATTCTTTTTAAACTAAAAATAAACTACAATAAAACGAACCACATTGAGTGGTGTGAATAAACTATTTAATTTATTTGCGTAAATAGTAACATAGGTATTGTACGTTAATTATTTAATCCACAGATAACCATTCTACATGGAAAGAGACGTCGCCCTTTCGCTACCGTTAGAAGTAAATTTTAATTTTTGTTTACTTGAGATATTTATGTTTTGTTTGTTATTATTATTAGTATAAATCCAGTATTTTAGATTTAAGTCAAATATTTAGCATTATACCCAAATAGGAAATAAAAAAGTACGTTTGTTACGATCTTAAAGTTGTCAATGATTAAAGGAACTCCCTATTCTTCAATTTGAACGCTATGCCGGGCAAAAACAGCTAGCTATTAATTAACAACAGTAAACCGCCCTTAATTATAGATAAGGAGGCATTACAACTTTGGAGTTCGTACGCATAGATTCATGATTCGTCGCCTATGTAGACGTTATACACGGCTTTTGAAGCACCACGATTGTAATTGTATAACATTTCTTTGCACCAATCGACACGAACCTTTTTTGGAGCGATTGCCAAATTATGCGATATCCAACGCGCAACAATTTTTTTCACGGTTAAATGATCATGTAGAATCGTGTGTATACTCGTCATGCTAATGCCCATGGATGCCTGCCCCTCGCAGTATATCACATGATGATCTTGCATAATCAGTTCGTGCACAGCATTGATGTTTTTTGACACAACAGCTGATTTTGGACGACCATCCTTAAATTTGTATGTGAGCGAACGACTGCCACGATTGAATTCACTAAACCAGTGATATACAGTTGTTTTCAACGATGCGTCATCACCAAAAGTCGAAGTGGGTTGATCGATGCACTGTTGAGTTAATAAAAAAACATAGAAAATCATCACCAGAAATGTTCCCGAGTCAACTCCATTTCTTGACCGACAAGAAAATTACAAGTTACAGAACACACAAGACATTTTAGGTATGTATATATAAAAAGGTCAAACTTTATAATGTCTATGACAGATGTTGCCCAGCAACACTAGTGTTGCCAATTCCAGATACGTATCGAGCAACCTACATATTATTATTTTATTATTTATCTTACTTGTGTTCATATAATTTATGATCATCTTTAATCTTGTTATTTACTTGGTTTGTTATAAACAATGGTTTATATAATTAGATCAACCAAACTCTTTGGTTCATAAAGCTCACTCTTCTTTGACTTATATTTTATTAATTAATCATTCTTAACATTTCATGCAAATAAAATAGTTTTTTATATTAAGTAAAATCAAAAGTTACGGTCATTTAATGTGTTGCCTGTGTTACAAAATGTGTACTTAATATTACAAACCTGAATGACCCAGTTCACTAAATCAGACACAAAAATTACTGTTTGAAATATAATAGTGACTCTTACTTGCAATTAAAGCTGTGTTTTAGGACTTTAACCCTTTCGCCTAGTTCTGAAATACTGTTATATGGCACTATTAGACTACATCATAGCGAGATGTCAAAATACACACTACAGACCATAAGTTAATTCTTTTATTGCAATAAAAATACACCTTCACTAACATATCAGCAACTGAAACCTATTGTTAAATATGTTATCGAAATTACATGGTAACTGCAGTCACGAGTATAAAGGTGATTACGTGTGATCATATAAATAGGCAACTACTATTAATAATTCTTTGTTTACACCTTTAAATACAAGGCTTCTCAAATAATATTGAGCATTTAGACTGATACTCAAATATTTTTAGTAACATGCCACTTCTCAACATGCTTACTGCTGCTGCAAAACTTAGTTTCTATGCGAAGTGCGTTATGGGGCGTGCCGCAGGTTATATATATATATATATATATATATATATATATATATATATATATATATATATATATATATATATATATATATATATATATATATATATATATGCCTTACGGGTACATATGACCCATATAGTTCATGTAATATTTGGACGTTATTACAACTGTGCATCCTACTGATTGGAAAAATGTGCACGATAATCTAATGCACCAGTAATCGTAACCAAGAAAACCTAACAGCACAAGGGTGACCTGTGCAATTAGTGAGAAACCAATTACTGTTTATTTAGTTATATTATATTTTGTGTAGTTTTGTGGAGAGTGGACGTGGTCTGAAAGCGCCGTTGTTGGCGATTCATTTTTGGTGCGTGGTTTGGAATTGGAAACTTTAGTCGTTTAGGTGGAGTGCTTAGGGTGGTTTGGTGCCTTAGTTTGGCGAAGGGGCGCTTAATTGTTGGTTGTTTGGTGATTCAAAACTTAAAACATTTTTAAAAGGTGACCTTTAACCTTACGCAGAAAGGAACAGGAAAAGAAGATCAAAGGGGGGATAATAATGGAAATAAAAAGAAAATGGTTGGAAAAAAAGAAAAAGAGAAAGTGCAACAAAGAAGAGGTCTGGTAAAAAGGAATATATAGTGGGGAAAAGAAAAAATAGAAATTGTGACGGTATACAGTAGAAAGATGAAAGAGACAAGGGATGATAATAATAGGAAGGGATTTTAATGCAAGATTAGGGGAAGAAGGGGGAATACAAGAGAAGAGAAAGACAAGGAAAAAGACAGACAAAAGATAGTGTTAAATATGGAAGGAAAAGAGCTGCTAGAAGTGTGCAACGAAAAGGGGTGGGAAATAATAAATGGAATAGAGAAACAACAGAGGGGAGAATTGAATATACGTACATAGGAGCAAGGGGAGAATCAATAATAGACTATATAATAACGAATGCAGAGATGAAGGAAAAGGTGAAGACATTTAGGGTAGGGGAGAGCATCGAACGAATTGGAAATAATAATGGAAGGGAGAGGAGAGGAGATGAGAAAAGTAGAGGAATTCTCAATCAAGAAGGTATGGACAGAAGAGAATACAATGAGGTACAAAGAGAAAATGGGAAAACAAGATGGGAAGGGAAAGGAGTACAAGAAAGTGTGGAAGAAATGAGAGAAGAGAATGGAGGAAGCAACTGAGAAAGTAGGCCAAGAAGAACACTAACTCAGCGGAAGACAGGGAAAGTAGGAAAAGATGAACATAAAGAAACAGTACAGAAATACAAGAAAATATGTGAGACCTCCCCATGATACCATATACTCGTCAATAACGACAGATACCCCAGGAATCATATCTTCTTTGAAATTTATAAGCAGTTATAATTTATACAAATGATCCGATAATTCCAACATTTGAGGAGCAACCAAAATCTGTCACATACATACCTGTCGATATAAATTTATTGTGATATAGGGAATCTTTTGTCCAGTATAAATTGAGTTTCGGCAATTTGACAAGTGCCATTGACAAAAGAATGGTGAAGAATGATGCTTAATTCTCACATTCTTCAATGTAGTCAGAGTTTGCAATAATACATCATCGTATTTGTTTGTAAAACGATATAATCATTTATCTAGTGGTAACTGTGCTGTAGTAGAATATGAAGCAAGTCACTTTTGTTTCAAAGAGTAGTACATAAGGGATTGGTAATTTTTACTGAACTTGAACTGGTTGCAGAATTTTTATCTACTTGTTCCACATTCATTCATAATAATCTTATCTTCACCTTTCGAGTCCGAATCATCAGTTGAGGGATTATATTTTTTTATCAGTCAACGAATCATCTGAATCCAAAATGCCAAATTTAAAATCCTGTTAGAGTGCTCTAACATTGTAAAATGAGTTTAGAAGAATGACAACTAGAACAAACTAATAGCATTTTACCAAATCAAACTTAACACCAAATTAACCTGCAGTACTGTCTGCAACTGCAAATTTGGAAGACAAAACTTCTCCATGTTGATACCTGTTCGGCGACAGCGTGCTGCACTTGAACAGAAACCTTTCTTTGTATGCGATACGGGGTCAATGTGTCCCGTCCCTTTTTTCTCTCAAAATGTAGGGTCAACAGTTACAGACATAACCCTATATGCAAAATAAATTTATTGTCAAAATTAAGAACGTTATAGCAACGGCACACTATGTTCTATTACCGCTACTACTATTGCACCGAACATGTTAAAACTAACAGATTGTAAAAAATCTGATGTATGCAACTCACGACCTCACAATACAATGTAATTGATAATTTAAACAAGCACATGTAAAATTGAAAGAATTTGATGTTTTATAACTAGTGTACTGTGTTTTTTTGGATACTAAAAATTTTGTACAGTTTCTCCATATCATTAAATTGTAAAATTGTTTTATTAAAAAAATCGTAATACTTCGACAGAAAAAAATAAATATGATGACCAAGGCACATTATCTTAAATTTAAGTTAATATTGAAATAATACCTATAAAGCTTGACATACTAAACAATAAAAAAAGTTTATCAGAGAAAGTAAATAATCATAACCACCCAGTATAGATTTAATTAGTTCTTAAATTGAAAACTTTTAAATATGTGCATAAAAGTACAATTTTTATAAACATATAAATTCACTTGTTGCCCATATGTTTCTATTGATGTGGTTATCATTTTTACATTTATTCCATAGTTAACTTTCGTTGTTGCAAAAACAACAGTTGTTTATATAATTCCTAAACGACATAAATTCTACTTCGTAATAAAAAAAGTAATTAGAATTCTCACTTTATCATAACGTGTAAAAATACATCATAAAAAATTGCGAAAATTTTTAACCAAAGGGCCAAAAAAGTTTTTTTTCCCAAAAATCATCTCAAGGCTCAAAACATGTAAAAATACAAATAAAAAAAAATTCCGAAAATTTTTTGCTGAAGGACCAAAATTTTTTTTTCAAAAATCATTTCAGATGGCCAGAAATGCCTTAACACATCTAATGAGATAAGACTAAAAAAACCTGGTACATTATGAATCTTGAACCCGAGACACCGCATTGGAACATCAACCAAACGTGCTGCCACTGTGCTACCGAAGGAGTTCACGAACAAATGAAAAACTTGGTAGATATTCAATTCTAGAATGGTTCACTTAGTTGCCTACGTAAAGATGTGCTTGTTTGCTACGAATAGCCGTTCGTATTTATACTCTATAATAGTCGAAATCTGGAATTCCATTTTGACTGGACAGATTTCGCTCAAAAGTTCATCATTCCGTCCACTCATGGATCCAAACCTGGGTACCAAATTTCATGACGATCGGATTATTTTTGTGGACGCTATCTCGCTAAAACATACAGACAGACAGACACATACTTGTTGAAAGTTTCATGTTTGAACCTCTTTTTTCCAAAGCAAGTATGATAGCTGATTTTAAAGGAAATTTAATCCTCTTTAATAATATGCTGGGATCTACTTTCTATCTATTTTCTATTTTGCGATAATTCACAAAGTGGTGAACTCGAAATTTCCCTGACCGATTACCATACCTCCCAATATTATCATATTGTGAGGTAAAAATTGTCATGACTGGTATATTTAAAATTTTTATACCTGTAGTAATCTTCCTATTTAAACAATTACAGTAGTTTATAATTTCAGTTCTGTTGGCTCAAAATTCTATCACATTCTTTCATACAGAAATGGACCCATAGTAATACCTCAGTATATTTAAATACCCAGTAACGACATGTCCATGTAACGCTCCGTAAAGCCATCAATGACAGCTGTGACCTCGAGAGTACGTTAGGTGCGAAATTCACATAGAGCTTTTTTATTTATATGTTGAATACATACATTTACGCAAACTTATTAATTATATTTAAATGTTGTCGTTCTATACAAATTTATAATATTCCTACATTAATTATGACTCAAAATCGTAACTTTCTTGCACCATTTTTGAGTTTTAAAATTTCTATTCACGAATTTTAATTTATAAAACAAACGCATACGATAAAATAATTAGAAATTTGTACGGGAAATCATTGTAAGGGTGAAGAAAATTTCCATCTGATATCAAGTTTTTTATTAGTGACTTACATGTAATAACGTTTAAAGATTTCTTAAATCATTCAAAAACATAACTGGCAGAAAATGTTTAGAGCACACTCGATAGGAATTGTTACACTCTTTAACCCATAATCGACACCTAAACAAATTAAAAATTATCCTTTATTGTAAAACAAATATGATCTCTTACTTGTTTCATGATTTTCGATATAAAAAAATACCACAATAAATCATAATAACTCTTGTTCAAGCAACAACGTGTATATCAAGGTAAACAAAAATCATGTGGTTGACATCGGTCATATTAAAAGGAGTACTTCTGTGGTGCATGCACATAATTGATCTGTTTAGTGTCGTTACTGGTATTTAAGTATACTGTGGTAATACCCACAAACAAGACAACTAAATAATAATAATAATAAAATCCTGAAATATAATTTCATTTCAATCGTATTCACTGCTAAAACAAAATAAGAGTATATGGGTTGATGACCGAACTGTGAAAAAAAAGAGTAGTGAATCATTCAAATAAATTCTCACATTCTGTTTAGTATTTACTAGGTAGTCAAATACTCATACTTACAAAACAGCAAATATGAACATCGAACTTTGAAAATGAATTAGTGGTAAATCATAGGAATAATTTTGTTCCCATAATTAAATTTTTAAATATTCATTATAATCGAAACATTTTGATTACATCATTCATAATTGTCCATCAGTAGCAAACAAAGTGACAAATATTTGAGGACTTCACTTAGGATCTTGACATAGTTGCTTGAGTGCCAACAAATTTGATAGATTTAGTGAGTGTGTACTTTGAGTATTTTAAACTACCAATAAACAACAATAACAATTAGAAATCGCACCATTACTGTTACATGTACATTTTAATAGTAATTTTACTAGAGTGGCCATTATTGATATTAACTATTAATGTATATGTCATCTACCTGATGGGGTTTAATAAATTTTGAGGATGCATTATACTCAAAATAATTGATAAATTTTGATTCATCAACATTTTTTTTACCAGTATTATCATTTTGGGTCTTACCAACTTTCTTTACACTGGATTTTTTTACTTCAATCATAAAGTAAGATTCTGTTCGCCTAAAACAAGGAGTTAGGTGAGTTGATAATATAATAAACAGCTTACAATTTCCGTAATAGTGCTAAAACTTCAGTATCAGTTGCAATAACTGATGCTATAATATGCATTATACCCTTTTCAACTTCATCAATAGTTGCTAATTCTTTATTACTACTATTAACATAATATGCTAAATTAACTGGTCGAGTTCCTTCTAATAAATTCAAAGCTGGTTCTTCTAATCCTAATGCTTTAGCTCGTTCTGCTAAAGTTCTTTTAGCTCCAGGCTTATAGGGTGCATACTAAAAAAAATCGACTTAGCAATAATAAATATTATTACATTACTTACAATATGCTCTAATTCTTCCATACTCTGCACACCTAAAATTAAGCATCGTATTTTTTCATTTAATTGGCCCTGTTTTTCAATAGTATTAATTGTAGTTTTAATTTTAGCTTTTAATAATTTTATTCTGTCATATTCATCCTTAATTTCACGTAATTGTTCAGCTGTTAAATCACCCGTCTGATCTTTTCTATAACGTGCGATAAAAGGAATTGTGTTGTCTTCATCAAATAAGTGAATTAATCTTCTAGCAACTCCATCATTTATGCTCTGTATACCAACCAAAAGTTCATAATCTTCCCAGAAGGGCTTAAGGTCATCTTGTTTTGATGTTGATGGTTGACTTGCGGTTAACTTAACTTTTTTTGGTTTCTGTTCTAACTCATCACCGGACTCTGTTGAACATTTTCGTTTTAATTTTTTCTGGAAATAAGACATTTTTATGCCAGTTTCGATAGTTAGTACACCCATTACGAACCTTTGGTTGCTTTTCAGTCTTGACTTTATTTTTTTTAATAGTTTGTTTTGACGTTTTGGCATCCATTGTAAAAATATGTCTAGATTTAATTTATTTATATAAGTTAAAAATGTTTATTAGTTCACAAATCAATAAACATAATAACCTCACTTTTTAGTGTTTTACTTTATTAATGCGCGAAATCTCCGGGGAAGTGTCTAAGTAAAGTATTGTTTACAGTGGTAAATAAACACAAGTAGATAAAGTCCTGCCAATCCTAAAAGCGTTGCACGTGACATATGACGTTAAGCAGTACCAATGTAATACTAATATTTAAGATCGTCATTAAAAAATCTAGGGTAAAATAATTCTACAAGTTGGCAGCATCGTAAGCAAATTTACAATGTTGCAACCAAGACATTTCTCATTTATTGTGTTTGTTAGTTCCATTTCGTATTTTATTCTATTTCGTTTTTGTGAAACTGTTCTTTTCAGAACAAATTTGTGTTATTTTCCGTTGTGTGACCTCGCCTAATATGTGTCCCAAGCATTTAGGTATTTGTGGAAGGGAACTGGTTGGTTCGTCAATAGATTTCTTTGAAAAAGAACGGGATGCAAGGAGCCCTTTTATTCCAGTGACTTCTGTAAGAGAGGTAATGTCTTGTTGTAGAGGGTAGCTGTAGTTTTAAACGTCAATATTGCTACATATATGGGGAATCACAAAATCATATTATAATAAACACATAGGTAGGGATGGAAAATCAGTTCAAAATCGCTCAAATGTGTGGCAAGAAGCATTAGCGCAAGTGACACCAGAAATGTGAGACAACTCGAGCCAACATACTGAAGGTCTTGTTCAGCAATCGTGGGATCGTGAGATAAGGTTCGATCATGGTGATATTGCACCAATAATAATTCGTATAAATCAAAATGAATCAGATAGCGATTATGAAGATATTAGTGATTAAGTAATTGAACATCGTGTGAATTATTTCTTTTCATCGGCTGGTCATTCTAATAGTTTTTAAGCAATTTACTGTGAATTGTACCCAACTTGTTTCAGTGCAATTTGTTTTAATTAGTTGTACAGTGTTAAATTTACTTTTTTTATAAATTGGACTTGTCTCGTGAATAATTAACAAAGAAATAAATAATTACTCTATTTTATTTTTACATATTTAACACGTTAGCGCCATGACCATTCTCGGATCCAATCAAGTAGTGTGACCACCGGTGGTCACGTAACAACCAAAATCGGTCATGCCCACCGGTAGTCTCTGCAACCTCTTTGAAAATTAAGATGTCCATTAGTGCGTGGGCAGGTGGGGCTTAACATGTTACAAACGCACACGAATACTTTCCACTGATACGTTTAGTCCCTTTGTTGTAACTGTATTTGTTATTCACGTAACGATAATTTCAGATTAAACAAACAATTAAGAAACTTTTAACTGCTCAAGCTTGTTATTCCTTGGATGCATTTTGTGAGGACAGTTTTAAGTAAGCTAAAATTAATTTAGGAGTCACTATTTTATATATTATTCTGTAACTTTGACGTGTGTAAATGGATTAATCCCATAATCACACAAATAATCTAAGAAAACAATTACACTTATCTTAAAGGAACTGTAAAGAACCATAACCTAAAATAACCTAATCCATATAACAGTACTGTTGACATTTTATTATACTAGTGACGCGCAACGCTTTTTGCTTTGCCTGAACTTTAACAGCATCATTCTTGAAATGTAAAGTTCATTCGTTTAACTTATCCCGATGACGTCATGTATGCATTAAATCACGAAATGACCGTTGTCTGTAAATAAAGCAAAAATATGAGCACTGATACCAACCTCTCTTTATTTGCTTATTTGTTGATTGAGGTTACGTACTCGCGCCGGTTTGTTTATTTCTTATTCGTTTTTCGTTGCTTCTTGAGTTAATATTTTAAAAGATCGCTTTTTGCTTTGCAAATATCTTACTTATATAAACAAATACCTTAAAGGTCAAATTACCAATAAATTCTATATGCAATTCCCTTCAAAATGATACCCCACTTGCCATATTTTGAGACACAATCCATACTTTACACATAAAATCACCCATTTTGTATATAAATGTCTAATATTAAATTTTCCTTATAATTAACTAATTCTACTTTTTAGAGACAAAACAAGTTCATATTCGAATTCTGTGACCTCAATAACATAAGTTCACCCTAAATTCCAGTCTGGCTGTACTCAACATATGCTACATTTTCCACACGTATACTCTCCGAAGAGTTCTGAACTGTTTTGTACTCACATCCGTTTATTTCATGTATAATTTTAAATCCAGCTTATACAACTTCAACTAGACCACCCAAGGTAAGGTTTTCTCACAATAATTGTTCACTATGCACACTTATGTTTTCTTGTAATTTCAATACATACTTTGTAACGTTATCATTATCACTATTTTCTTTCTAAAAACTATCCAACACATATCTTATCTAATACAAATTATTTCTCCTTTTTAGGACTGAATCAGAACATACTACTAAGCCAAAATTTTCTATTCATAAACGAATTATATGAATATAATCAACTGAAATACATAAATTATGTGAATGTGAATGTGAAAATTCTCTGATGTAAAAGCATCTGTAGTTGAAAGATTTAATAAAATGTTGAAGACAAAGATGTGGCGTCATTTCACCTACAAAAATTCCTACAGGTATATTGATGTGCTCCAAAAACTTGTGACTGTTTACAACAATAACCCTCATTCAAGTATAAAGATGGCCTCTGCAGCTGTAAACGATGAAAACATTTTGGAAGTGTGGAATAACCTGTACGCGAAAGGTTTAGGAACAGCACGTCACGCTAAATATAAAGTCGGTGAACTGAGTACTCTTTTGGGAAGGGATTTGAAACGAATTGGAGCTAGGAAGTTTTTACAATTAGTGCAGTGATAAAAAGAAGACCTCCAGTTTATCGCATAAGCGACCTTAATAACGATCCTGTTGCGGGTACCTTTTACGAGGAGGAGTTGCAAGTTGTTACGGTTGATAAAGACGCTCTATTCAAAGTCGTCAAGATTTTAGCTAAGAACGGCCGCGGACGATATAATCAATACCTGGTCAAGTTGCGTGGATACAGTGACAAATTTAATAGCTGGGTATTAGCTTCGCAGCTGAGAGACATATAAAATGGAGTTTTATCTTACCTTATTAAGTAATAATTCCATGACGTATTTTCCCGACAATATGACGTCAAGTTTTATTACACAACTGTCAAAACGAATAAGGTTAACAGGCTCATGGGTTGTAGGCATTTCGGAAATTCAGTACCCTTGTTTTTTTCCCGCTGTAAGTGCGGCAGACAACTCAATTTATTATAGAACTAATCCAACCCCTGGAGAAGAAGATGTGTTAGAGACGATATTAAAAAAGGCTGCATCACATTTCCAACACGACAACGAGAAAGCCATTTATACCGAGGACGGATGGTGTGTGTTACGTTTTGCCTCGGGAAATTATGCCAACATAGAAGAAATTACCAGCGAGCTAAATAATCACGAGCTAATAAGTAAATTGCTAACAATCGAATACCATAATCTAACTAAGCGTGCCACTACGAAATTAAAAACCTCCCTCTCGCTATTCGGATTCTCACAACGTTTAGCTTTACAGCTGGGTTATCGACCGTATCAAAATATAGCTATGGAACCAATACCCCCGCACCCCGCTAGTATATGGATAGGATTACCGACGCAAATGGTTGTTTATTGCGACATCGTTGAACCGCAAATTGTGGGCGATGTTTTATCTCCACTTATGCGTATAATAAATATTACTTCTGAAAACTACGCTTACGGAGGTCATAAAGATGTGCTTTTTCCGCCTGCACACTACATAGCAATGACAACACAGGAATTTCAAAACATCGAGATTAATATAAAAACAGATACGGGTGCAGCAATGCCATTCAAGTTTGGGACGTCGTGTCTGAAGCTACACTTTAAGAAAGTGCAATAATGGTTTGTCCTTATCAACAATATTATATGAATTAGGCCGGTAACGGCATTGGATCCATCTACAGAGGCGCACAATATCAACGTGGCCACGGAATAGGAAGCTGGCTAGGTGGTATATTTAGAAGTAAAATACCGTTATTTAAGTCTGGTGCAAAGGCCATTGGAAAAGATGCTCTCAGAACGGGTGCTAATATTCTTGTTGACGTCATAGAGGATCGACCTGTTAAGGAATCGTTTCAAGAAAGATTTCACGATGCAGGTAGAAATCTTAAACGTAAAGCCAATGAGAAAATCGATAAAATGATGGAGGGTTCGGACTATAAAAGAGTACATCTGGCCGATAATAACCAGTCTCTACCGAGAGCTGTTGCCGCTAAGAAGAAGAAACCTACTTACGACGATATATTTCAAGATAATGGCTTTTCTACATGCTCAATCATGTGAATGCGTCAAGTCTGTTCGCTTTACCGTCGACTCAGACAAGTATCGAGGGTGGTGAATGGATATTTTGCAAACCCTTATCAGCTCTTAGTGATGACTCTCCAATAGAATTTGTAGTGCCCGGAAATGGAAACGGTTACATAGATTTAAGTCAGACCATGTTGTACATCACAGCCTAAAGTTCTGAAGCAAGATGATGCAGCACTTACTGATGCGGATGTTGTAGCTTCGGTAAACAATTGGATGCATTCGCTTTTCTCACAAGAGGAGGTTTACTTAAATCAGAAGATGGTGTCACAACCAAACAACACCTATGCCTACCGCTCATATATTGAAACGTTGCTAAATTATGGAAAGGAGGTCAAGAGCTCACATCTGGGTTGTACCTTATGTCACAATGATACAGGTGGGCAGATGAATACACTGGGAAACGCAAATAACGGTTTCTCGTAACGTCAAGTTCTTGCAGCGACCAGTAAACAAATCGAGATGATTGGTCACGTGCACTCGGATTTGTTTAATCAGGAAAAGTTTCTCAAACATGGTGTTGAATTAAAGGCTAAATTTGTAGGGTCAAGAGATAGTCTAATGGCGGCTCACACTTCAACTTACAAGACGCGAATTATGGATGCTAGTTTACTGGTGAGACGTATGTGAATCAACCCCACCATTCTAATTGCACACGCTAAAGCTTTAGAAACAACTGCAGCAAAATATCCTGTTACAAGGGCCGACGCAAAAGTGTTCACTACACCTACAGGTATACAACGAAAATCATTGGATAATATTTTCCTTGGTCAGTTACCTAAACGATGGATCGTAGGTTTTGTCGCAAATAAAGCATTCAATTTTCATCACAGGAATATTAATTACATTGCGTTATATATTGACGGTCAACAAATTTCTTCGAAGGCGTTACAACCAGACTTTTCAGCTAATGGTTTATATGTAAGGGCATATCACTCCTCATTCTCCGGTACGAATATTCATTTTTTGAATGAGGGAAACGATATATCGAGAAGCGATTACCCCAACGGCTATTGTTTAATAGCCTTCGACCTAACTCCTGACTTGTCTGCAAACGCTAGCACACACTGGAATATAGTTAGAAACGGTTCCCTTCGCCTAGAAGTCGCCTTTGATGAAGGTCTGGTAGAAACCGTTAACTGTTTGGTGGTCGCCGAATTCGATAACGTGATTGAGATCGATAAACATCGGAATGTGGTCGTGGATTTCGCCTGTTAAAATGGACAGCTCCAGATCACAAACTTTAGTATTCAGCAGCAAGGGTTTAGAGGTGTTGATAACGAATTCATACCGAAAGAAATTGTCGTGATTACAGATCATGGTTCGTTACTGCTGATGCTGATAAAGTCACCACGAGATTATTTTATATCAAAGCCCATGTCAAGACAGATAAGGTAGTTAGAGGATAAATATCACGGCTTGAAATGGCGGTCAGGGTATTTGCCATACAACGATTTCCAAGAGGAGCTGATAAGAACTCTGCTGCTGTTTAACAAAATTCATGTTAAGGGTAGTAAAAAATAACAGTTTTTAAGATTCCTTAACAAACCAATACTAAACTTGGACGAGATTGATTGCCCCCGCTTAAAAAATTGAAAAAGGAAGCAAAGGCGTATAGTTGTTTAAACCATAAGATCGAGGAGCCTATGTGCGCTCTGGAAAACGCATTACTACTGAAAGACTGGGCGCATACCAACTCCAAAGATGCATGCGTTACAAGTGCTGAAATGTTTCAAATCGATCCCCAGTCACAAGAATGTTTTTCGACTTGTATGTGCTTCTAATCAGCTGCCACGACACGCACCTAGACCTTGTGCAATTATTGTAAACACGGATCCAGCAAACAAACCAGGTCAGCATTGGACTGCTATCTACATTGACGATGATTGTAATGGGGAATATTTTGATTCCTTTGGACGACCCCCGCTAGGTTACCATTTACAACCAATCGGTTAAAAGAGGGGCGTGGCCTAGTTTTAATCCCTCCAATCAGAACACTGCATGTACGCGCAATTGCCTAATCTCCAAGGGGTATACAGCCAAAAAGGCTCTTAATACAACCAAATTAGGGGCTTAACTCCACCGAAGGATTGAAAATGGCTCCCGAAAAGAAGCCGACCCCACCCTCAAAATATACGCCTCTTACGTGGGCGAGTACAGAAAGTGGAGGGAAGGTGTCCAAGGGGGCGGGACTTGTGACGTAAAAAGAGGAGGGGATGATATCTGTGTACTACTGCCAATCCCAACCTACCTTAAAATAAAAATTCATAAAAAATAAATCTCTTTTGCTGTTGATTTTTACGCATTTTATTGACGATTTCAGAATTTCAGCGTTTTTAACAGCGATAACAAACATTTAGAAGCACTGTCACAATCTAACACCTACCGTCACATAGCCCTAGTTTACGTTATAATAATATACAGTGCGCTCAGAAAGTAACGGATAAATTCAATATTTTCAAAATCGTTAATTTGTGGTCAAAATTCTGCGACACGTCGATTTTTTATTTTGATTCCGGACTTTATGCTATGTCGCACATGTGGATGCCGCTATACACTTTCCGGATATGACGTCATAGTTCCTATTTTTAAATGGCAACCTTATGTGTTTTTCGCGGAAATCGATGTAACTCTTTCTCCTGAGTTTAAAAATGCCTTATTTATTGGGATTATTTCAAACAGTATGCGCGATATTAACTATTAAATGTGGCATAATTCGAAAAGTGACGCGGTGTTAGTGTTGTCAATGTTTGCGTTAAATTAAGAACTAAACAGTGCACAACATTTATTAAAATAAAATTAAACTGAAGAAAACAAATATAAAATAAGACTTGAAAGGGTTTTTGTCTTCCGGTGACAAAAATACGTACTTCAAGTCTACCTATAACCATACATAAATATGCGGTTTTCGGCCGCTTGAAAATAAAAAATAAACTCCATATCGAGTTACCTAGTTGCTTGTTGTTTTGACAAAAGCCTACGTTTCAATTACACCAGTTTCGTTCTTGACTAACACCGCACCACTTTTCATATTATGCCATATTTAATAATAATTAATATGGCGCATACTATTTCAAAGAATCCCAATAAATAGGGCATTTTTGAACTCAGGAGAAAGAGTTGCATCGATTTCCGCGAAGAACATACAGGGTTGCCATTTAAAAATATGAACTTTGACGTCATATCCGAAAAGTGCGCAGCGCCATCTACATGTGCGACACAGCATAGAGTCCGGAATCAAAATAAAAAATCGACGTGTCGCAGGATTTTGACCATATATGAACGATTTCGAAAATAATGAGTTTATCCGTTACTTTCTGAGCGAACTGTATAATATTTTTAATTGTGGTCTTTTAGTTGTTTTGTACTTCGGAATGAATAATTATATGTTTTTCGTAACGTTGTGCTGATCTGTGATTTACATACAACAATTTATGTACAATTAAATTTGTTTGTTTTTTCATGGTGGTGGTCTATGGTTATGTCTTGGGTGCCCTAATCAGTGCGAATTAAAGGTATAAGAGGCCCCCAATTTGTAATGGATGTTTCTGAACATTAAAACCAAGCTCATGGAGTAAACGATAAATTTTACTAATACAAATTATAATGCAAATAATTATCGCACTATGCAACAACTATTACCTACTGTTTTCCTTTGATCTTTCATTTACGAATTACAATAAAATGTACAAAGTATGGCGTTACGATATAAGCTCTGTTCTAATACGGGCATGCAATGGAAGGCATGTGTTTGGGTAGGAATTATAACTGTGAGTGGCCTTTAAATAATAATTTAGATTAACAGTTCTTGTATCTTAACGGGCCCGTAGTGGAAGGAACTCGGGGCTACAGCTTCTATAGCTCCCCCAAAGTAAAACAGAAATTTGAATTCGAATTAAAACAATACCGAATCCCTATAACGATATTATTTTAGTCTTTTTTACGACTACAGTTGCTAATCAATTTTTTTCCCTAAACATAGAGCTTTTTTAGTAAGTACAATTAGAAACATACAGAGTGATCAATCTCAAGTGTATACCACGTGATCAAAATATTTAAGTTGGTACCACTGATAGGTTGGTAAGAAGCTGTATTGCTCTAGCTACTCTAGAGCATGGTTCGAGTAAAAACTACGATCAGTTTCAAATCTGTATGAAGGTCGTTAACTTATACATATTATAAAATATTATCTTAATTTAAATAATGACTATTTTGTATTTGATTAGACTGCATCCCTATAAAATACAACAAAATAAATAAAATATTATTTAATGATTGGATTAAATCATTACAAAATAATGAATCTTAAGTATTTAAATGTTACAATTTCATTATAATTAAATAAAATTTTACAGTACATGTTTATGGAATGACAATGTCTTTTACAATTTTTTTTTAACTCCTTAGGTACACATTAGTTATCACACTTTGCTTTACAACATATATTCAAAATGACCGCCATTAAATTGTAAACATAAGTTCACCCTACGTTGCATATTCGCAAATACATTTTGTAACATTTTGGCACCAATATTTTGAACTTCATGAGTTATAGCATCTCGCAATTCTTGAAGAGTATGCAATCTTCTGCTGGACACTTTCTTTTTTAAATAACCAAAAAGAAAAAAGTCTAACGGTGTCAAGTCTGGTGAATTCGGTGGCCAACGGTTTACACTAATGATTCTATCTTCAAAGAAGTCTCGTAAATAATTAATTGTAGCCTGTGCAGTATGTGGGGTAACGGAGTCATGCTGGAAATACTCATTTCGTAATTCACGATCATCCAAATTATTAATAAATGGTTCTAAAAGTATTTCCCTGTATCTTGCCGCAGTAATTGTACCATCGAAAAATACTGGTCCAAATATTCGTTGTCGCGACATTGCTATCCAGACACCGACCTTGATAGGGTGTAAGGTAGTTTCTCGAAATACATGTGGACTTTCTGCAGACCACGTACGATAATTTTGGCTATTTATGTAACCGGACAGATGAAACCAAGCTTCATCAGAAAAAAAAGCTACATCCAGTAAATCATTGTTCATCGTATTGTTGAACCATTGACTGTAGTTTACTCTAAGCTGAAAATCTCTATCTCGCAACTGTTGTAATACCGACACCTTGTACGGGTACAAATGTAAATTCTTCTTTACTGCAGTGTGGACACTTCCATAGGATACATCTAAAAATTATTTATGTAAAATTATGTTTGTATGGTAAAATTTTTCATACGTGTTTATGCAGATAGTTTTCGCAAAGATTTATTGGGGCTTGCATTCATCCTTGCTTGGATATCTGCTAAGGTGTCCTCTGTTAAGACAGTAGCCGAAGCTTCACGTTTGCGTTTTAAAACACTACCAGTTTCCATGAATCGAGCTATCAATCGATTACGATGTTGACCAAATGTTTCGCAACTAATATTTTCATTTGGGTACTCAACAGTAAATTGATCGATGCATGATTGCAATGAATAATGCCATTGCCCATTACCATCTTGGAAGCCGCTGCGAAAATGAGTCACAACAATGGATGTGTCGTGTTCGATTGAAAACGGCATGACGATTAAATTCTATATCACAATTTGAAATTCAGAATATATAATTTGTCTTGATCTAGACAGTTTGTAAATAACTCAAACTAAAAATCCAAAGCAGCCAACTGCAAAACACAACAATATTAACAACTAGGGATTTTTGTCATACCACTACAGTACACTTGAGATTGATCACGTTGTAGAATGTATTTGAACTGATTGTCTAACCGCTCTGTTAATACGTCAGATTTGGCCGACCAATATATACGCCCTCCCTAGATTTGATCATTGTTTATACATTTAAACAATGGTTTGACTTAGCCCAAATCAAAATGTATTCAAATTCAAAAAAAGTTTTTTCGATTTTATCGATTTTTAATTTTAAATGTTGGCAACGCACAAAATTACTAATTCCCGCTTTTTTTTTAGAATTGTGGTTACATTGTTTTTATTGTTGACAGGCATGAAGCGATCATGAAATTAAATGTACCTTTTAATTGAAATTTTGATGTGAAGTGAATTAGATGCAAACAGTTCATTAAGAAATAAAATTTTTACTTTATTATATGCGTAACGGAAATAATGGACTATCTATCGAATATTCGTTCCGCAGTGGTCTCATTAAAAGGCAATTGCTTAACCACTCAAGTAAAAATAATAAATTACTGCCTTTTGAAAAACTGTTTAGAAAATACTCAACGACAAGGAGAAATAATTAAAGATAAAGAACTATTAAATCAGGTTTTTAAGCTGGCAAATTCCGAGGTAAGCAGCGACAATGCTGATTTACAGCAAGTGGTTTTAAATGTCTTAGATATACTTTACAAGAGTAATTGTACAAGTAACTTGAGTATTGGGGTTTCCGATATTTACATAAAAATAGCATTCGATGAAACGGACAAGTATGATAAGATTGTTAAGGAATCTTCCTTGAATTGCTTACAATCATGTATACAAACATTGATACTGGAAAACAATTGCAGTTTGGAAATGTTGTACATTAGTTTGGGCCATATGAATGCTGCTGATAAAGTATTTAAATTGTCAGTTTGAACTTTTGTTAAAAATTTATTGTAGATGTTCGATATGTTACTCCACATAATTCTAGACATTCCTGTAAAGCGATGCTTATTATTTTATTACCAGACTATTGTACCTGCTATGTTTGAGTGTAAAAATGCAAAGCTACGAGATTCACTAATTAAACTTGGTATTGAATTAGTTCCTCGATTTTCATTGCATTTGTTATCTAAAGAAGAGTTGGAATTATTTAAAGTAAACATTAGAAGGTATGTTTACATTAATGATTTGAAATCTGATAATTTGATTTTGTTTATAGCTATGTACATCGAATACGTGAAATACGACATGAACACGATCTAAATTGGCAATATCTTTTCAAATTTTTATTAAAATGCTTCGGTAAATCATTACATTCGTTTGTGGATTTAATGAATGATTTGTTAAAAATTGTGGAGGGAGCCTTTCGTAGTACAAATCTTGAAGACCGATTTTGTGCTTTTAATTGTTGGAAGGTAGACAGCATGCTTATTAAAATATTTGTACTAAATTATAGTTTTAGGAGTTAATTGACAATTATAGTCTTGATATGGAACGTTTATGTGGATGTAAACAAATGAAGTTGTTAATCACGCCTTTAAAAACAAACGTATCAGCCTCAAATCATAATATTGTTTATAAACGGTTTGAAATATGGACTCACTTGATTAATATAGTGCAAGAAAAATCGTTACCATATTTAGAATTATTTTTTACATTTTGTTTTGGAGCTGAAGAGGATACTACCACTGAAAATTCTGACAAAGGAAATAAATTACATAAGTTTTACACAGAAACTACTATCGTACTGATGGAAATCATTGGTAGGTTGGAGTTTTGTAAAGGTATAAAGTTACAACTATAACTGGGACGAAGTTTGACAGGATACGACTTATAAGTTGTATTCCCAATCATTTTTGTCAGTTGTAATATACATAATAATAATTTTCAAAGCATTTTATTACTCTGTTTTTCTAATTAGAATATTGAGTTTTAATTTTAAAATACTATTTTAAAGTGTTTTACTACCCGTGGACATTTGCTTGAGAGTGCATTATAAAGGCCTATTGAGTTTAAATGATGCGATTGAAGTATTCATTTCACTAATTATACTAGTACAGTAGTCGATGAACATGGGCTACAATGGGTGTTAATGTAAACCCAACAAAAACGGATGTAATAAATATTTTCAATTTTACTATAGTTTTACAAACTAAATAGACATGCATTTGATATACATTCCCATTCGCAAAAACTCCAGTTTTAACTTAAATATTTTTTTTTATTGAATGTCTTAAATTAGTAAAAAAGCAACTTTGTGTAACCCAGAAGCTGATGCCAATCTAAAATAACATTAGAAAGGAAAATATTAATGAGAGTGCAGCCAGTGACTTTGACATGTGCAGAAGTTAGTGAAAAAAAGTATAATAGAAAACTTAAAACTGAACCATTTACTGGCAAAAAGTTTGTAGGCTTGAGTTTGAAGCTCTATAAAAAATAACCATTAAAAATTATTGCGCCTGAACAATGCAAAGTGGCCGTTTTTTGGGGTTTGGCACCAAAGGCAAATAATAGCAAAACTAATATATAAAATTGAACCTTTCTTAAGAAGTTTATGAAATTTTATTTTAAAATTTTGAGTTTTGTTGATGCTAGAGATGTTTTTGTAAGACACTGTATTTATCGCAATGGAAGGTCGCAAGAATATTTCACTTATACGATTGTCTTCTATGTCATATTAATAACACGATAAGAGTGAATTAAAAATCAAAATTTTGTTATGCTGCTTGAAAACATAATTTATTGGAGTTTTACTGTGATGTTTCAGCTAGAAAAACCGTACTCTTGGCTGCTGAGTGGATTGGAATGTTACTTCGCCCCTTATTGTCGTATGTACAAGAATGTATCTCTAAATTGAATAATTACTCATTTTCTTTGCAAAACAGTTACAAGAATGTTCAAATACCACATAAAATTAACTGTAAAAACGAAACGGGAAAGTTAACAAAATTGTTTGTTAATAGCATTCAGATGACAAAAATGAGCTAAGTGAAATGAGTATGGTATAAAGAAACATAAATTAATAATAAATTATGGTACTATTATTTGGAAATGCAATAAAAGTTATTTTGACATAACATATTATCCTGATAATATAACGTAACTAAATTTTAAAAGTTATTATTAATTTTATTAAATACATAAATAAAAAGTTTACATCAAGTAGGATTTGAACCTATGACATGTCGAATACTTTTCTAGAGTACTGTAACAAAACTTATAATAATTTAAATAGGTTTTATTTTGCTACCAAGTTCATTCGAATCAGACCAGTGATTATTTTTTTATTAAGCTTCAAACTTGGGTCTACAAACTTTTTGCACGGTTGAGGATGGATAACCCAAATTATGTTCGACAGTATCTACAAATTGGAAATGTGCCTTTTCTGGTTGTTTTTCATGAAAAGCATAATGACAAGGTTACGTAAAGCAGAAGAATACTTCAGCGTTTGGTAGGATTTACAGCACGCGGCGTCTAAGATGACGAGCTCACCAATGCGCAGACTACGAGTTTATGATGTTTACTTCAGTGGCGTCGCATTGTGTATAATGTATATTTTAATGGTATATTCAAAGCAATTCAAAGAACGGTATTTTATTTAAATACACAATTTATTATAATTAAATACTATACTAGAAGTAATACTGTAATTAAATTAATAAAATCAATATGTTATTACATATATAAAAATAAGTTGCACTTCTTGAATTGATAATAATAAAATTAGTGACTTAAGTCACTAAACTGATAACCACTATCACCACCCACATTTATAACTAACTGCACAGTTTCTATATCCAAAATGAATTCACTTTCATAATATTTGTCTTCTATATTAATTACTTTATTACATCTGATTTTCCAATCTTCTGTTGTTGTTTCTAATGCTGTGTTGGCCAATTCCATGACATCATTTAACTTAAGTGTAACGTTTTTCTGTGCTACTTCGCTTTTTATCTTTGCCCAAATTAATTCTATGGGATTTTGATCCGGATGATAAGGGGGAAGTCGTAACTCAATGTGCCCATGATCATTCATTAATTTGTCGAATTTATATGTCTTATACCAATCATTATTTTGTAGTATAGTTTTATAAAATTTTGGTTTATACATGCAAAACCAATTGTTTAAAACTGCTTGGTATTTTTATTATAATCTGTACCCGCTGTAGTTCTTCGCCATGTGCCGTCTTCTTAGGCGCTGTGTGCTGTACATGTCTTGAGAAACATGAAATTGCATTTAGAGGTTATGTTGAAAGTACCAATTTGAGCAATAGGGGAATTTTTGTATGGGCTAGAAATGACCAACTGAAAGGCACCAGAGGTTATAAAAAATGGTAAAGACTGTACGGAAGGAGGGGGCATTTGAGAAAATTAGTAATATATATATATATATATAATATATATATATATATATATATATATATATATATATATATATATATATATATATATATATATATATATACACAGGGTTGCCCACTTAAGGGATTGCTCCATAACTCCCTTACTATTACAAATACGAAAAAATGTCTTATATAAAAGTTGTACACAGTCATAAACTACACGTTTTAAAATTATTTTCAGAAATGGCGGACTTCTAGCTATACCGGAAACTCATGCCAACTTCGTTATTTTAAATAGAACAACCTATATATTATTACATTTTTGAATTCCTCGTTGAATTTATAGGTCACTTTAATAACCATACTATGGGTGTACGTCGCATTGCTTCTGAGTTATTTGACATTTTGTAGAAAAAATGACGTTTGCAGTGCCTCCAAAAACTTTCAATAACTCTAAGACGGATACCGGTAGAGAGATGTGGCTTTCGTTTTTTACTTCCGAAAAGGGTACCGCATCGTTCTCATTCATTGCCAAAAATCTTGCTTTTAGAATTCAATCATTTCTACCGCTCCGAAAATAATTTTTTTCAAACATGGATAACTTGATTTTTTTAAATGGAAATGGAAATTAAATTTCCTTTCCATTGATGTAACATTATCGATATTTTGGAGTGATAGTTTTCCACATATTCACATTTTTATCTAATTTCAGTTTTTATTGCGCATTTCCGCGGTGCTTTTGAAAACGTTTGTCAATTGTTTTAAACAACCGTCAGTTTCTTGAGCTTCTGTTGTACTTTCTCATAGCCACTTTTTCCCCTCTACAAGATGGCGTTATTGAATTTGAAATCCGACGTTTCGTCTTTGACCGACCATCATAAACTTCATTTTTTTTAATACGGCTCTGATTTTCTAATATCAAATTGTTGAAGCACTTTCAATTCTGAATTCAACAATGTACCACACTTCACGGTTTAGGTATGTTTTAGACCTTATTTGAGTATTATTAAAAGTTTTACTCGAATCGAAGCTGCCTTGTAAAATCTCTCATAAATTTAATTATTTCAGTTATTTCAATTTATCGAAAAAACACACTATAAATAAGTTATTAACAATACTTTTTACAATAGTAACTATTAACAATAAAGAACAATAAAATTTTCTATTTTTTTTATTAAAGATTACAAATAAATAAGGCAGGTAATCAATAATTATTAATAAGTATTAAACACGCACAGGTATTAACAATAAAAGATATAAAAAGATAATAAATCTAACATCAAGGAGTCGAATTTTGCATTGATCTTAGTACGTTTCAATGGTTTCAGGTATCTATCACATTTCTACATCTGTTTGAAAGAAAGTAGGCTTTGAAAAAAAAATGAACATCCTAGAGATGTATTAAATTTAACATTTACTGTAAAATTATTTTCTTTAAAAACGTTTTTCTTGCATTTTGTTTGAAATATGGAACTTTATTCAAATGAAGAGAAATTTGATATGATAACTTGTTTCATTTTAAGTAACCGAAACTGTTATGCAGCGGAACATATGTATTTAAATAAATATCCGGAAAGGAGACAGCCAAATAAAAGGACATTTAGTAAGTTAGTAGTTAATCTTAAAGAATACGGTTTACGGTTAAGAGATCTGTACTTTCTCGACAAAAGCCTAGTAATGGAGAAAAAGTAAACAACGTATTATTATCAGTTATTGAGAACCGCGGAATATCAACTCGGAAAATTGAACAAAACGTTGGTGTGGCGAAATCGACAGCACAATTTATTTTAAAAAATCAAAAATTTCATCCATACAAATACAGAATTTGTCAAGAACTTAGGCCCGGTGATGCAGAAAGGCGTCCAACATTCTGTGAATGGTACACACGAGAATGTCATGAAAATGAAGCTTTTCCTTATCAGGTAATATGGTCTGATGAGAGCATGGTGACTAAAAATGGGATTTTTAATAGACGAAATAATCATTACTGGGCCACAGAAAACCCACATTTACTTAAAGAAACAAGATATCAACATCGTTTTGGATTCAATATGTGGGCCGGAATTGTGGGAACACGAATTATAGGACCATTTTTTTACCATCATAATTTAAACTTTGAGCATTACCTCAATTTACTACAAAATGACTTGGTAGAGGCCCTGGATAATTTACCTCTAGCAGAAATTCGCAACCATTGGTTCCAACAGGACGGTGCGCCTGCACATAATTCAAGGGCTGTTAATGAGTACCTTTTAAATAAATTTCCAGGAAAACTTATAAGCACGTATTCTGAAACGCCATGGCCAGCATGTTCACCCGACATTACTCCATTAGATTTCTTTGTTTGGGGATGTGTCGAAAATTATGTTTATTAGGAAAACTTTGAAACAGAACAAGAACTCAGAAGATTGGTGCTTCAAGCTTTTCAATGTATAACGCCAGTTTTGCTGATTAATGTTTTAGAAGCTACAGTTATGAGATGCTATTTATGTTTAGAGAATGAGGGCAATCATTTCGAACACTTCCTATGAACTTAAATTCTACTCTTTGATACTAGTTTCGTTGTTATTTTTGTAATATCCTTTGTTGTAAATACTTATTATTGTAAAAACTATTGTTAATAACTAATTTATTTGTAAACCTAAAAAAAAAGTGATTTTTCGATAAATTGACATAGCTGAAATAATTAAATTTATGAGAGATTTTAAAAGGCAGCTTCGATTCAAGTAAAACTTTTAATAATACTCAAATAAGGTCTAAAACATACCTAAACCATGAAGTGTGGTACATTGTTGAATTCAGAATTGAAATAGCTTCAACAATTTGATATTAGAAAATCAGAGCCGTATTAAAAAAAATGAAGTTTATGATGGTCGGTCAAAGACGAAACGTCGGATTTCAAATTCAATAACGCCATCTTGTAGAGGGGAAAAGTGGCTATGAGAAAGTACCACTTATTTTACAATTCCTCTTGAAACAAACCCAGTAAAAAATTAAAACGATTTTGCAAAATTTCGGTTTTTTGCGGATATCTCCGGAAGCAATCGAAATTTTTTAGATTTCAAAAAAGCATTTTGTTAAGCACCAAAATGTGTAACTTTCTTCCCATTTAACTGACTTCGTATCTTTTACGGTTCTCACGATCCCTGTACTGGCCTCCTTATCGTGGACACGTTGTATATATATATATATATATATATATATATATATATATATATTTATAGATTGTGTCCAAGATAAGGAGGGCCACTATGGGGATTTCGTAAATAGTAAGATGTAGATTTCGGTTAAATGGGACAAAAGTTGGGCATTTTGGAGTTTAGTAAGATGACATTTTTAAGCTAACGAAATTCCGAACTGTTCCGAAGTTATACGACAATAAGTGAATTTTCACAATTTCGTTTTTGACAAATTGTTACTTTGTGGTTGATGTTAAAAAGTAAGAGAACCTTCTATAGGCACTTCTTAATGTTCTTTAACATGGCATGTAGCAAATTGGGATCCGACGTTTCGTTTTCGAGTAACCATTATAAACATTTTTTAAATACGGTATTGATTTTTTTTATACATAATATTGGAAGAGCTTTTTATTCTGCATTTAAGCATGTATCACACTTTATGGTTTAATTGCGATTTTTACCTTCCAACATATGTACGTATAGAAGGTTATGCAATCGACTTTTTTTTACAGCTGCATATTTCAAAGATATCAGAATACCTAGATATAGCCTTAAATATATCGATTAAGTACGTTCTAGCAATTTTTTGATACGGCACGTTATTGGTGGCAAAAAATTCCTAAGGTAGAATTTAAGTAACTAATGTTAATAAATAATAAACAATAAACTTTAAGCCTTCCTCTAATAATTTAATTGTAATAATTGCTACATATGTTTCGGTCTACAAGATTAATTATTAATTAATAATCATCTAACACAAAAACCAAGAAAACTGTATCAATATCTTAATTTTAAAAAGTGTCTCAACATGTACTCTCAAATTTCAACACTATTACATACAAAATTAAATAACCGCTAACTATACAAATAATTTTAAACATCTAGCAACCATAATAATAATGTCGTTAGATGGAGACATTATACTATCCTAGTATAATAGTAATAGTGTCACAAAAAATTATCGAAAGTGGAAGTATTCTAAACGTCTCATTCAGAGCTTGCTTGTTAAAAATATGAATATTTTTAAATCATAAACTAAAAATGCAATTTCCTTAAAAACAATCAATTTTAGATAGTACATTATACAGACATAATTCGAAGGGATAAACTAGTTTTACAAGATGGTAAAATAATATACGGGGTGTTCTATTTAAAAAAATGAAGTTTTTGCTAATTGAAATCTCCTGAATTAATGCTTATCCAAAAAACACCCCGAACCCCAAACGAAACTTCTACTATGTTTAGACATTTCAGCCATCCTTTACCTTCGTACCTACCAAATAAGTTTAGTTGTTTATCACTGATAACGTTTATTTGGCAGCATTTATAGTGCACCAATTTTCGTCAAATCTTCATATTCTTCGCTCCAACTTGGCAACGTCGCAATTTATGGGAAAAGAAAAGATAGGGCTAGATGCAGAGTTTGACGCTGAATTCGATGGTAAACAAATATACAGGTTGTCCTATTAAAAAAAAGTAAACTTTATGTTGTCTCGCTCAGGCTGAACACCCTGTATATCTCAAAATATTTTAGAAATGTGTATCTGCGCAAACATAATAACTTTTATTAACATTTGTTTGTATTTTTGATCCTAAGTAAGTTATGGCACTTCCACGCACTTGTGGGCCACTCTGTATATACTAATCAACTATATTGATTGAAATAAACTTGTAATTCTCAAGTTGAAAGTTGAAATTGTATAAAATATTACTTGTCTGATTTGAAAGAGTGAAATTATTTAAAATTGTTTTAAAGTTTAGTTCTTTACACAAAAGATTTAAATCTCTTATTGTTTAATAACCAAACATCCTTAAGTGGATAACATATTTTTGCGCATTTATTTTAACCTTGAATGTGCTATATAGCATGCACCATAATAATTAAATTTATTGAAATTTGTTTTGTGATAACAGGTGGTCCATGTCGCAATAAATATGATAAATACAAAATAAATATATTTTTCTTATAAGCGAATATTTTAAAATTAAGAAAGAAAGTATACAAATTTTCGAAAAACATTAATTTTTTATTCTTTAACTTATGAACAATGAAGAAATAGAATATAAGCACTTAAACCATCTTTATCTATTTCTACCCCATTAATATCATCGAAATTCTTTTAAAATTTATAAGCTTGGAATATGTTGTTCAGTTTAGATGTGATAAGCCCATATTATTTTAGGTCATTATGGACATATCAACAAAAATAAATGTTTGAACTACCCATCTAACATTCTCGAACTAACACGACCATTAATCAACAGTCAGAATTTTAAAGATTTTGAAAGTTTAATCATACGTTCTATAGCAAAATGCTCTTCTCTCCTCTTTCAATGGCTAAAACACGATTGCATACCTGACGTAAGTTTTATTTTTATGTATGTTTGATATACAACAATTTTTTTAAATAAACTGTAGGTTATTAAGTGTATGTGGGGTTCATTAATGAATATTGTGAAAAGTCTTGGAGCAGCAAATAAGGAGAAGGCGATACAAAGGATTATAATCGAGTTGGTGGTATACATTCAGGTAATGTCTCATACAATAACAATACTTTTATTATTGAGTGTATTTTAGATCAATAGACCAAACACATACTATCTTCAGTACATTATAAAACCTGTCTTAGAAGTGCTTACACTCGAAAAATTTTTTGATCCTAAAATTTTTAATAAATTAATATTTTTTCCACTAATAAAATGTTTGTTAAATTATGGAAGTCCTTTGTTTGTATCGTAAGTTTTTAATAATTGTTTATTAGACTGTTATTAATGTGTGATTTTAATAGTGATAGAGAAATTATTGTTGGACTGATCAATTATAGCAAAGAAGGTGAAGACAAAGATAAATGGTTTAAACAAATGTACGATATTTTTTCAAAAATTGATGTTGCAACGGCTTTTAATAATGCATTAATTATATGGGTGGAATGTATAGAAAACATAATTTATTTATGTGATCATCCGACTGATTGGAGCAATAAAGTGATTCGTAGTAGTACTACTATAGATTTTATGATTTGGCCCATTAAGGATATGCACATATTATGCTCTCGGCAGCCCGAGTTGTATAAAGTATGTTCCTTTTTTATTCTATCGATAAATTATGTTGTTAGTCACAATGAGTGTGATTATAATCGTATTTTTAGGAATGTGTATCAAAATGGATTGATTTATTTGAACATTTAGCAAAATCACATTCAAAAGAAGGATTAATGATCATTAAAACATTAGATGTCAGTATTGGACCTGGAATTGTCGATACAATAGCTTTATTCTATAATTTGTTTTGTTCGATTTTGAAAAATAGCCATGAGTTTGGTAAGTATTTTGGTTTGAGTTCGTTTATGGAATGTACACCTCATACACATGATGTATTATGTGAACCATCAAAGTTGGCAATTGCGTCACAATTGATAAATGTGTATAATTTAATGTAAGAGTAAAACTTAAAATATGTAATTGGTTTATTTAATAATGTAACGTTTGGAATATGATTGAGCATTATTAGTATGTTAAAAGATTTGTCTGGTTGCATTTTGAATTTAATTACAGTATATCTATCATTTTTATCTTTAGAACTGCAATTTTAAAATTTTCCTTGTTCTAAAAGTATGTAATCATATAATTCACTAATTGTATTTCTCTCTATGCCCAATTGTGTAAAATGGGTTTAGTCCTTGGCTGTTTTGATCTGAAGATTAAACAGTTTTATACAACTGGCGATAAGTCACAGACAAACTTTTTAGTGTTGTATTAATCAAAACTGATAACAGCAAGTTCAGCTCAATTTTACGTGATAAACAATCAGGGTTACAGTTTCATTGTATTCCAATACAGCAGATAAGTGGGAATCCTTATCACTATTACTTCCTTTTCAAATTCTTTTGTGGCAAGTGGCTAAATAAGCAAGATGTACCTTGAAAATCCTTATCTGAAACAAATATATCTACTAAAAGTGGTGAAATAATAGTCCTGAACTACTTACCGCTAGAGGGCGTAGACCCAGGCTTAAAATAAAAATTTCCGTTATCCAATTAAGCTATTCATGTCAAAAATAAATTTATCTTAACCCTCCTATTGTGTTTAGATTTTGGTTTCAGTTATTGTGTTCGGGTCATTATGACCCCGGAGCCTATAGTTGTCGCTAAATTGATATAACAGTAAATAATAATAATAAATAAGATGTAGTATTTATTATTTATTACATTTTATTACGTTATTTTATTTTTATTACATATTATTATGTTATGTAAAGAACATCTGAAATACGTAGTAGTTAGGTTCATACATTTATTTGTTATAGTCTTGACAGTAGTGATATACATGAGCTTTACATAGGTATTTTGAGCAATTACAACATACCATATTAGTTTTATTATCATTTGAAGAGGGACAAAAATTACATCTTTTACACTTGGTTGTGATTGATTGCTCCCTTACTTCGGCATTACTGATTGAAGAACATGATTTTATAACCATTTCAGCTCAGGAATACTTCGAGGGAAACGTTTTCTTTCTTACAATAATGAACTGATCAAGGAATTATCCAGTTCTTCAAGAATTAGTCGCCGTTTTGTAAGTTTTCCAGTATTCCAGGTTGGAGTTACTTCACACCACAGAACATAAGCGTTGTAAGCTGAGACGTCCATGATATTGTTTTTATTCCGTTTCGGAATATAGGAAACTATTGACGTGTCCTTGGTAAAGTAAAATTTTGAAGAAAGAACTTCTTTCCTGTTGCAGACCAATGCGGTTGGCAATTCAGACTTATTTTTGCAAATAGTGCCAAGCATTGTTATTTTTCTTTTCAATAGCATTTGCCTCATATCGTACGAGGTACAAAAATTATCACACGTTGCGTTGTGACCTTTTAGACCATAAATAAGTTCTACCACAGCTCTTTTACCTTGACCTCTCTCTGGAGGTTCACCTTTGTTTTTCTCGAGGTAAACTTGCATGTTATGTGCATAAGCAGTTACAGAACCGCATAAAGTCCAAATCTTGATTCCGTATTTAGCAAGTTTATTCCCGATGTACTGTCTAAAAGGACAACGGCCTATGAAAGGTACCAGTTGCTCATCTACTGTTACATTTTTGTGAACATTATAGAGATTAGGTAGAATTGCAACCCATTCATCCCACAAGTGGGAGCTAATTTGTCAGTTTGGCGTTGTTATGGTCGAATTATTCGTGCAATGACAGGAAATTGTTGCTCTGAATATTGGACGACCTACATTTCCATCCCACACGCTGGCTGTTACCTCTCCATGAGATTATACACTCCAGCTAGAAACAGTAGGCCAAAATATGCTTCTAGTTCAACTAATGTTTGTTCTTGTAACGTGTCGCCACAAAGTTTTTTCCTTCTAAATTTGACATTTTCAAAATTAGGTTTAGGGTTTTGGATGTGAAATATAAGAAGTACGCGGATTTTATATCAATTATTCGCGACGTAGCATACTTTGTTGGGTGTTGGAAATAATATTTGCTGCTGATAACCTTCCCAATTGATGTGTCTTTTCATTCCATACTATATTGCCATCTTTTGAAGTTACGTGATTATCGGTATCAGCTTCATCTGAAATCTTAGTTTCAACTTCAACATCTGATTTCCTATTATATATCTCGGTTTCGGACAAATGTTCTTCTTCTTCAGAAGCATTAGAATCTCTCAGAAACACACAAAAGTTTCTCAAGTTCACTATCTGTAAACACTCTCTCACTACACATTTTCAATAATAAATTTCAACTGTTAGGCATTTCTTATTAGAGTATAGCATCAAGTTTGTTATTTACTACGAAACTAACACACAGATGCTTACTGGCTGCATTTATACGCGGAGCCACAGACAAGTCTCAACAGTCATAAACTTGTTTACTGGCAATATTACATAAGTTATTTATATTTACGAAAATGAAACAAAACTAATAAAATACATTCGTCTATGATAATAATCTTTCTTGTTCTTCTAATTTGAACCACACAAATCACCGGATCATAGACCACATGCAGTGAGTGTAACAAATGTATTTAAAAAAAAACTAATTATAATTTTCTAATATCAATTTAGGTACACCGTTATTAGAGTCATGAAATAAAAGTCATGCAGTGGCTACGAAATATTTACATAAATTAACAAATTATGCACATTAGAAGAACGTGATTGGGTCATATTGACCCAAATACAATAGAAGGGTTAAAGTATGTAATATTATAAAACTTTTTTCACTCTTATCAATTAATGGGAATGGGAAATGACTAATATTCACAGAAAGAAAATCGAGTAACTACCTATTTCGACAAGCTGAGTGTCTATGAGTACGCCCGATAAAATATTACTATTACTGTAAATGTTTTGATCACTAGAGAGCGATTTGTGGCAAAGTTGCAGAAGTGAGTTTTGAGAGTTATGGAACTATAAAATTATGTCCCAAGTCAAAATATTCACTTTTGCTTTCTATATTTATATGTATTAAATTATTCAGCAGCATTCAACTAGCAATACGCTCCCATTAATTTTTTCAACTTGTTTTTGAATTGGTTGATCTGAGTTATATATGATGGTGTTGATGTACATAAAGTTAGTTTGGTGTATTTTTTTGAACATGAAAGAATACGCAGTGAGAGTTTGAAAACTTTCAACCTTTAATATCCTTGTCATTATGATTAGTATTAAAAGTAGGAAAAATTCACAAATTTTATAATCGAGGCGGCCTATATAATTTGTATTCCAATACACAATTTAAAAAAATGGTGTGCCAAATGTAAAGTTGGTGTATGCAATGTAGCCCTGGTTAGAGTAACCTCTAACAAGATATGTGAATAGTGTTTTTAGAATAAAAAATTGCACAGGTATTAGTTTTTATTGTTTTTAAATGGTTTTATAAGTAATTTCCATTTATATAAATAAACAACTATCTTATTAAAAATTATTATTAACTTTATTAAATGCATAAATAAAAAGTTTACCTCGAATAGAATTTGAACCTATGACATGTACTTTGCTATTTACATTTGTCTGTCTACACTTTCTTCTTCCCTTCCATAACCTCTACTGTCTTCCCTTTTGTCTGTTTCTTCCATCCAATCAGCTCCCATTCCTTTTTCCTCTAGTATCTCTTCTACTGTCCTCTCCTCTTCGTTTAACTCCCTGCATTTTCTATCTTTGTCCCTTCTCCAATATTTGTTTCCCCTTTCTTCGTTTTCACATCTAAATCTCGCTATCATTTTGTTTTTTTCCTTCCCCATTCGATATCCCGGTATCCCTTTTCCCTTAATGTTACTATAGTTTACATTATATTTTCCTTCTTTCAGCTTTGTCCATCTTTCCTGCTCTTGCACATGCCTGTCCCTTCTAATTATGTCCTCTCTCACGTTCACTCCTTCCCTTCTTAGTCTGTCCACTTCTTCTTTCGCAGACCTGTTTCTTTCATAATACTCTGGCTTCTTGTCCATATTTTATTCTTTCCACCCTTATTTTTTCTTCTTGCACTTCCTCTCTGGTAATGTATCCCAGTGTTTCTCTATCCACTCCCAGTACCCACTTTCAGTGTTTTTCTTGCAGTCCCTCCCGCTATCTCTTTATACTCTATCCACCCCCACACTTCCCACTCCGTACAACACCACCCATTTTATTAGTTTCTCAAATAATATTTTTCTTTTGCTTCCAAGTCCATTCCAAACAGTCTTTCTTCTCACTCCACACTTGTCCTATTAATTTATTTCCTTTTCTCACTCGTTCTTTTACATGTTCCCCATCTTTATTGTCTTGTCTCATCGTGTATCCCAGGTAGGTGAATTCCTTTACCTGCTGTATCTCCATTTCCACTCCTCCTTTTTTCTCCGTACCACTACCTTAGTTTTGTTCCCATTTACTTCCAGATCTTTTCTTTTCAAATGTCTGTCAATTGTTTTTAACATCCCCTTCATTTCTTTTTCTTCCTTTGCCATTAGTACTATGTCACCTGCATATGCGTATGCATAAAAATTATTATTAATTTTGTTAAAATACATAAATGCAAAGTTTACCTTGAGTAGGATTTGATCTACGACATGTACTTTGCTAGAGTACCACTCTGATTTTACATCTGTTCTACCTACATAAAGACAAAATTTAGATTGATTGGGATTTGTATCTCGATAGCTTGGTTGGCTAGAGCAGTACTCTGGCAAAGTATATGTCGTAGTTCAAATCCTACTCAAGGTAAACTTTTTATTTGGTATTTAATAAAATTAATAATAATTTTTAATTACTTATTTACTTTTGAACTTATTCGTTCATAACAATACTTATAATAAACAACTATCTTGCTTTTGTTTGACCATAACAGAAATAATAATAAGTTCATGTAAATATCTTGGAAATAAATGAAGTTAGAAAATAATTTTTGTTTTTATTAAATTACTCTTATAAAAGTGCCTTAATGTATTAATCAAAAAACCATATCACTCATTTATTAGCTGCCGGCAAGCCGGAAGCTTCATAAAACTGAAAATATTTTAGTTAAAATAGATTTTTTAAATAACCCCTGTATATAAATTTTCAAACAAATATTTTGGATAGTTTTCCATATACAAAATATTAGGACGAATTCCTGAGACTAAAATATGAGGATCTATCCCACTTTACCTTAGTCCAAAAGTTGGTAGTTTCCGAAATACAGGTGGCCAGTTATTATTTTTTTAAACTCTTTTTTAAATATTAATCTTAATAATAACAGAATTTGCATGAAATTTGGTATTCAGAGGTTTTCTATGATCAGAAATTCAGATTTGATCATAGTTTTGATGTATCTTCCAGAGGGCGCCACCAGCAGCTCTTTGTCTACATTTAAAGCTCCACAACTTTTTTCTGCCTCGGCATATCAAATTTCTCATCAGAAATTATTATTCTCTGATGTGTTTTCTTCAAAAAAGGTATACCTTGTAGATGTCGCTTCGAGCAGCCGTTTCTGTGATAATCGAATTTAAATGTTTCATTGCGTACTAAAATTCATCATAGCCCTCCTTCACACTTTATCCAGGTTTAGGACTGGTCCAAGAAGTTTGGAGCGTGTTTTTTATTAATTGAGGACCAACAACAACAGAACTTTATACAGCATAACATAAGAATGTGAGAATGAACTGGCAAAGAACAAGAGGAATAGCCATAACAAAGTCAATAACAAACGACCAAAACAGCAAACTTTTATTAAATTATAACTTGCTCAATTAAACTCTAAGTAAATGTTGAAAGTGACCCCCGTTTATATGTACACAAAGATTAATTCTACGGAGAAAATTGAACTGCACCTTTATCCATCATCTCTGTATTTAACCGTAAAACGTTTACTGAATTTTGTATTCGCGCCCACAATTCTTCTTCGGTGTTTATTGGTTTAGTTTAGAATATGGCATCTCTATAAGTGTTCTCCATAAAAAGTAATCCATGGGCGTCAAATCCGGTGAGCGCATGAACCACATATTTTGCCTAACAACTTGTGGAAATTCATCAAATAAATTTGACAAATTTACTGAATGTTCTAGGTAATTTAAACCATTTAAACGAGATGGTAAGATGACAGAACCTATGATAAAACTGACAATAATTCCTGCCCACACGTTAATTTTAAATTTACGTTGATAATGGACAACCTTTATTGCATGCGGTTTTTCGTCAGCATATATGTGTTCATTATGTAAATTTGTCATACCACTTCTTGTAAAACAGCGCTCATCGGTGAATAAAATGTTTCTCTCTTTTTATTAATAAAAAGACAGAAGCGTAGTCTTAATTCGGGGTCGTTAGGTAAAAGCTCTCGTATTGTTTGGAGGTGAAATGGATGTAGCAGCTGTTCTCTTAAAGATCTGTTAACCGTATCCTTAGAAACGCCAAGTTCTAAACCAATTTGTCTGGTTTTCAGACTCGGATCTTCTGCAACTCGTTATAAAAGTTCTTCCTCAACATCTGCTGTTCTAATAGTATGATTCCTTCCATAATCAACCATAGCAGGAACAAAAATACCGGTTACTCGAAGACACCTTTCAACAGCGGCAAATTTTGATGGTTTGGAACGCGTCTATTTGGAAATATTTCTCGGTATACTCGAACCCATTCCCGACTATTTCCTTGGCAATAACCATAAACTAATATCATATCGGTCATTTCTGCATTATTGTAGGGTACGACCATATCAAAAATTCAAGAGAAGTTAAAATTACAATAAAGATTTGTCAGACAATTGTTTGACAGTACTCTTTTGTAACTAATCACAATACTACAATGAAACATTTAAATTCGATTATTACAGAAAGGGCTGCTCAAATCGACATCTACAACCTTCTTTGCAGAAAACATATCAGGGAATAAGAATTTTGGCTAGAAATTTGATATACCGAGGCAGAAAAGTTATGGAGCTTTAAATGTAGACAAAGGGCTGCTGGTGGCGACCTCTGGAAGACACATCAAAACTATGATCAAATCTGAATTTCTCATCATAGAAGACCTCTAGATACCAAATTTCATGCAAATCCTGTTATTATTAAGATAGATATTTAAAAGAGTTTAAAAAAATAATAACTTTGACACTCTGTATTTCGGAAACTAGATCCTCATATTTTAGTCTCAGGACTTTAGTCTCTGTGCATTGACAGAACATTTTAGTTTAAGTGGTTAATTACAACCACATCCAACGGATGTCGCTAACAAAATTGTCAAAAATTTTTATTTGCTCAATCGCTTTAAAATGTTCGAAGACGTCCAAAAACAAAATTTGAGCAAAAAAATCTTGTCTGTGTGTACTCCATGACTTTCGAAGGACTTAAGATATCAACTTGAAATTAGGCACACATATAGATGTCAACTACTCAAAGTGACTGATTGTTTTGGGGGCAGTAGGGTATGGAAAAAGGGGTAAAACCTCTTTTGCAAATTTTTATTTTTTTAGATTTTTTTCTTTTTAATGTGTAATTAGCAATATAATTGGGAGTATTTTTTGTCCCTATAATTTTTCTGTACAACAAACGGTTTACAAGATATTACCAAAAAACCGTCACTTTAAAAAGACAGTTTTTCCTAAATATCTCCGAAAATACTTAACATATTCAAAAAGTGAAAATACCATTAGATAGGAAATAAAATTTTTCACAAAAAGTGTTTGCGATTTTTTTGAAAATTTTGTCATTTTCGAAATATTTCCAAAAAAATCGAGTTTGGAACCCGTCCACACGATTTTTTTTTGGTAATTTTATTTAATTACTAATAAAAAATGTGGAAAAAGTTTTTTGTTTTTTTTTTAATTGTAATTAATTTAATTAATTTTGTTTCCAACACCCTATAGATTTTTGTTTATTTTAGGAATGTAGATTATTTAGTGCTCTATGGCGTTTAATTCAAATTTTTGTATTTGTGGGACGGGGGAATAATTGGCACATCTGTATATGCTTAATCTTTAATTTGATACTTCTAGATTTTTTAATTGTTTTCCCTAGATCTTAAAGGGAACGTTGTACCAGTTGCATGTATTTTACAGCGTTTCACTGATATTATTTGTGATTAAATTTTGTCAAATTTGTTCTTTGTGACATTTTTCCATGTTAACTTTTTGGAATGCCATTTTCAGGAAAGTTAATAATTATTATGTCACTGATTTAATTATTATTTGTTACAAAATGTCATACTTATTGAAAGCTCGTCAGAGTTATGTAATATTGAAGCCGGTCAAGCATTATAAACATAAATAAATATTGGCGAATGTAGTACATTTATGATAATTTATGATTATTTTCTAAAATAATCTTTAAAGCTATTACCAAACTATTTTGTGAAAGAATTAATTAATTTTACTTTTTATTGCTGACTATGACTTCATTTCTTTAAGAAACATGAATCAAATGAATAGGTGACAGTTATACCACTTTAAAAGAGTAAAATACACTTTAACCCAATTAAATGTATTTTCAAATCCAGGCCAAATTATCCATGTCACCTGATCCTAATGATACACTACCATCAGTACCTGCCCACTTTTGCAAAGAATCTACCATCAGTTTTTAATCAGAAGAATATTGAAACTGTAACAACCAAAACTTAACATTGGAAAATTATTGTAATATAATTTACTAATTTGAGGTATACTGTGACCCAAGCTTATATCTTCCTTGTTAACCTTGATATGCTTCTGTTAGGGACAACTTCTGATTTTCTCGTCCGAAATTTTCAACGAAGCCGGAAGACGGTCATTTTGTTATTTCACGTCAAAATCGGAATTTGTCTTGAATATAAATATACCAATTTCATCAAAATCTATACAAATATGAGCCCTACCTGTTGAGTCACTCAGTATATATTTGTATGAGCATGGTAAGGGTCTATATCTCGAAAATCGAAGATGGAAAATAAAACTTGCTACTTTTCCACAAATTGTTTTATTCTAAACTGAGTATTATGAAAAAAAAATTGTTTACAGTATGTTTCTTATCTTATCAAATAAATGGGATATGGAAAGTTCGTTCCTCACATTTCATACCCCGTATTTCGTTCTTGGGAAATTTCGTATCTTAGATTATAGGGTGTTCATAAGCGATTGTCGCGATCGGTATGCAGTTAGAAAATTAAGAGATATTTTAATTAATTAATTTATTATAATAAATTTATTAGAAGCGTGTATACAGAGAAATGATGTTTTAAAATTCATAATTGTAAGGTATGCCATGTAAAAACTGCATCACTTCACGGCTTTTAATATCTTCGCAGAGTGTCTTCACCCTGGCTGAAATAGCTGCATATTTCTTGTTTTGTGGATTTCCGGGGTTGACAGCGATTAATTAAACTATTTCATAATTTTGAAGCCTCTGTTGCAAACCACTCCCTGCTTTGCACCAGGAGCAATAAGTTTGATGGTGTAGAAAAAATGAACATCAGACTAGTACACAGCGCAGCTTCAGAATCGTACATTAGAAATGGTTGACTGACACCATGTTGTCCACTTTGCTTACGATAATTAAAATTGTTTATTTTAAGTTGCCTCGGTCTAGTTCGGTCGGTTCTCATACTAGCAAGAAAAGGGGTGGGTTCGCTTCGGGTAATTAGTTTTGGGCTGAACACTGTTTACACTGAATGATTAGAATATAAAGTTTTGATACTTATATTGACCTATTTTTATACAGAACTAAATATTTCATTCCTAAAACTAAGATAAAACAAAATAAAATAAATATGTACAATCACTAAATAAATAAATTTCCCTGGTGTTGCCTGGTCCTCGCGTCGTCCTGGGCTTTGTGGGCCGTCTATTGGGTTCGGCGACGTTTCTGTGGGAACAGGAATTAATGCTACCTTTATATGTCTACTAGGCACTCGTATTATAACAAATATCCTAACAAAGATGACTTTTTAAAATTATTTAAAAATTCTTAAAGTCGGTCCTGTGAACAGGAGCTACTCGGAAATTTTGCTTAAAAGTGTAACGGTAAAACGAATTTGAGATCGGGGCAACGTTCGCGCTTGCGTCTGTGAGAGTTTGGAAAAATCAAGTAACATTGGTGCGCTTGACTATTTTCACATATGATGTTGCCTTCAGACTGAATAAACGTGTTCCTTTACCTGAGATTTTCTATTAAATGAACTGTCTTATATTTGTACGATCTAAATTACAACGGTGACGGTTTATGACGATTTAAATAAACAAACTACAGGCGTACCGGGTTCTGGTTGACTAATTACGGAAGTATTTACTCTAATTTAAATTTACCAATTTAAATTATACGACATGAAAATGTTTTCTGCATTAACTCGGTTTCGCGTTTAATACGTAAAACTTTTCTATTCACACGAGATTTATGCTAATAGTTTAAAACGAAAGTAACCAAGATTACTACTTACACGAGATTTTACCACTACGGTACCGGAAGTAAACAATTATTTCAATTGTTTGGAATGAAATAAAGTAATGTTTATTACTTACGCGATTATCCTCCGTATCAAAATAAGAGAATTAATACGTATCCGATTGATAATGATGTTGGTAAGGTGTTCAAACCTTCGGGAACGAATTAGTTTGTTGTCTTCAGGTGCGGAAAAACTAACGGTACAGGTACGGTCTTCTTACCGGACTTCTATTGAGAAGTGTTAGTAAATCTAACGCTTTCGTGGATATTTAACAAATTATGATCGGATATCGGGACCGTTAATGCCATTAACTATGCAACTAACGGACGGGAACGCGCAACATTTTTCCTATAGCTGGAGGACCACTCGGGTGATCTCTAAACGGCGTCTGGTATTGATGTTATCTGCAGGTTGCGGGCGCTGCTGGTTTTTATTGCCTCGTGTTAGGCGTATTTGTGTCGGTAAGTATATGTTTGGTGAAGGACTAACCCGTTGTGTGCTGTATTAAGGGGCCCTCCGTGAGTTGGTAGAATTAAGGCGACGACCTTTCTTCCCAACGGATGCACGACGGCCAAAGATGAATATTCTGACAAACGCGGCGTTCGACAGATCGGCGAAACTAAGTAACGCGATTAAGAGCGGCAGGCGCGCGGTTGGGCTTCTGAATTCTTCGGTAGCGCGTCACGGTTTTTATAGAGAATCCGCGGTGGGTGGGTCCGGCTTCTGTACAGGGGTCTTTCGTTCCAGATTGGCTAAAAATCCGGAGGGGACTCTGACGTAGAAAAACTTTCGATGTTTTTTGAAATTAACGTCGGAGAGGAGTATAAAATCCATTATTTGTTGATTTCTGCGAAACTTGATTAACACGGGATAATTAGCAAATAATTAATGATAGCAAAATTTAGTACAGGATGCTGGATCTTTACAACCATCGATAGTGAATTCTTTATACTCCTAAAATTTATAGTCACTCGAGGCAGAATGAGTTCCTGTAGAAGCATAGGTATAGTTTTCTGGGCGTTCTGGATTGTTTTTTTGCATCTTTTCGCAGGAACAAAACGGCGATACCTCCGTGAATTCTAACGGCAGCAGTTGCCAGGATCCCGTAGTGGTGGTTCATGAGTTATGACCGCCCCTTCCTTCATTTACTATACGAACTGCTTCTGGCCGTGCAGCTTGTGCAGCGTGGCTATGGTTTTTCACAACCTTAACCACTACATCTTCTTTTCCCTGTGTTCACGCTGTACCATTACATGCATCACGTGTTTCTGAAACCCATATACTGCCCAGTTCATCCTTCGTTATTTTCACATATGTGTATAAATGATTCTCGTACACTAACTTCCGTCGACCACGAATCGAATTGACAAAATTAACCATTTTGTAAGCACCACAGTTAAACGAGCACTACCGACAATAATGAATATAATATAAAATTCATTTCTTCTTTTCTATTAGAGAAGGGAAGGGGTAGGTAACCAGTTGAAATAAAGAAAAGCAATTACATCTTCTAATGGCAACTCTTCTAGTCTTTTCTAACGGCTTGATGAGAATTGGAATTTCCCCATTTCAAACATTCTTTCAAATATTTAACTTGATCGGGAACAAGGTTTTCGGGTACGAGATGTGGAGATACGAAATGTTTCGGAAACGAAATGTGGGGAACGAAGTGTGACAACCTGTGAAATGTGACGTACTAACTTTCCGCAAAACAAATTGAATAATTAGTTAGGCTCAATCGATTTAAATGAACTAGGTATTGTTTGAAAGAGAGTTTATAAAATGTTAGCATTATATTTCCCTGGTTGCTAGCTGACGCTTTAAAATATAGTCACATATTCAGGTAATTTTTAATGTTGATATTTCATTCGTAATCCTAAGAAATGCTCCTTCAAACTTTTCCAAAGTTATCTTAATCAATTTTGCCAATGCCAAGTTATTTGATTAGCCTTAAACATCTCAAAAACAAAAAAGTTTGATAATGTTGCATAGTTTAGATAAAAATAATTTTGTAAAATTTCTGTTGGTAACTTTTACTTCAATTATTTGTCTTCGGTAGCTGTGATGTGAACAGTTTCCAAGCTGTGCAGTCTCTTACCTCGCTTATTAGGCCATTGTTATGATCTAATGCATACTTTTTTGTTTTTGTACAGATAATGCACTACTCAATTTAACACATCACTTGCTGGCATTTGACAAATTTTCGGAGAGTAACTTGGAAACATTACTGCCGATTTTCTCAACACTTTCTGAAAACATTATTCAAAAACATGATTCATCCACATTTGTGACATTATGCAATTGTTACCTTTTATTACTTCAAAAGTATAAAGTAAGTATATTTGATAAGCAGAGACGTGTGTAACATTAACTTGTTATAGAAGCGTAATGATGTCTTGAAATTGTTAGAAAAACACTCACAAGACTTTTCCGTACCTCTCCAAAAATCTATACCATCACAATTAATTTCAGCAATTTCTGATATAGCAAATAATGGTAGTAAGAAAATGGCATTAAGAGCCGAGTCGATACTACCGAAAATGAAGATGGATAAAACATTCAGAAAACCATTACCTTCACATGCTTCACGTGGTAGAAAAATGATTGCAATGACTGCGAAAGATACGGTTTCAAAAGTAGAAGGCGAACCAACCGCATTACGTTTGTTTGGCCAGAACGTTTCTTCTCCAACACATAATAATATTCGAGGGAGTCAACTTCGTAATAAAATTTCTCCTTCCAAAAAAAAAGCTGTTAATAAACTTTTGGATTTGAAACCGTCACCTATTATCGATGATGATAATGCTAAATACGTGCCCATTGATACTGAATATAAGTTTGATCGTGAAAAATTAAGTGAGCATCAATTAGAAGTATTGAAAAAACCTAAATCAGATATTCCTGCTTTATATCAAGATTTATCTCAAAGTCAATCAAATTCAAGATGTACTTTAGCAAATACCAAAAGTGACGATGATAGTAAATCGAAACAAAGTCAATCCTCGGATCTATTTCAGTCTGAGGATCAAAATAAGGGATCTGTAGATGGCAAGGGCAAGACTTATGATACTAGTTCTAAAATTGGTGATACCATAGAAAAAAGTTTTAAGTTGACTGAAGAAAAAGAAAATGTATTGCAAAGTCCAGACGAAAAGAAAGGGGAACGAGTTAACTTACACGTTCGTAATCCCAGCCAGGAACAAATAGAAGCGATGATTACTAGTGAAAGTAACACTGGGTTACAAAATACTGCCGTAATAAGTGATATTAAAAAACGGGAACGAGTTGAGAAGGAGTTACATAAACTTAAATTAAATCTTGTTGGTAGTGATTATCTTGATAATATCGATTTGTTGAGTAAAAGATCAACTCGTCGTAGATCCGATCTTAGTTTTAAGCAATACAAATTTTTGAGGGTTAGTGATTCGTCTTCTTCAGTTGCAGAGAAGGTGAATAGCCCAAAAAAATTGCCTATAAGTACTATCGAGAACAAACAAATGTTGTCTCCACGAAGATCCAAGCAAACCAATAATGACAATTCACAAACTAAAAAGCTTCGCTCTACTCCGTCTAGGAGATTATCTGATTCATCTATTCCTAAAAAGACAATAAGCGTTAGGAAATCTCTAGTTGAAATCCTAGATGCAGCAGACAAAAACAAATTAATAGAAACTGCTGAGGGTAGTGAAGATGTAATTGCAAGTTCACAAGATGATTGTTTACGTACCAATTTAACAAACAAAAAGAAATGTGATGCTTCAAATCAGATTGAAGAATTGAATACAGTGATAGAGCAAATTGTTACTTCAATTTCACAAACGTATTCAGAATCCGTTGAACCTGTAAGAGAACAAGTTGTTGAAGCAAATATTGATTTAACGGAAATAATTCATGATACATGCGAAATGGACACGGAAACTGTTGAAATTACAACTCAACGAGAAGTTTCAACTCCAGAAAAACTAATTGACATTCCAAGTTCACCTGTACATATGGATACTCCAACAAGAACTTCTGAATTAATTCAGGATACTGAAAATATTTCTCCAATTAAATTAGAAGTAAATCATAAAACACCAGATTTATTTGAATCCGAAGTTCAGAATTTTGAAGTTGTTAATGATGAAATTGATCTACATAACAAGGAAGAGGAAACAATCACAATTGAATATCCTTTCTTAACTATTGGTTCAGAAATAACAACAGGTAATGAAATGACTGAGATCGGAAATGGTTTTAGTACACGTTCAGCAAAATTGTTAAAATTAGTGTCGTGGAAACCATCACCTCCAACTAACAAGCGTATGTTGAAGATTATCAAAAAACCAGCTGCTTTATCATCAAAAACACATAGAATTATGAAAATGATGCAGAAGTGTGAAAAAAAGCTTCAATTTCATGAACAAAATAAAGACGATGTTGTTGAAGTGATAAGTGAGGACGAAAATGAGAAAGAGCAGTTCCGTCTTGATTTCCTAGAGTTTATTAGGGAATTACCTAGTCCAAAAGCTTCGCCAAAGTGTAGCATTTTAAAACGGAAGGCTTCTGAAATTAATGAAGAAGGATTGTCTCCTCCACGAAAGGTAATTATAATGTTTATTTTACATTAAAGTATTAAAAACATATTATAATTGTTTATCAATTAATTTATAGCCATGTGTGAATTTTTGAGCTAAATCTTTTCCAATATAAATTTTTACATTCCCGTATACTATATGAAGTATAGTAAAGGGAAGGTATTGCGGTTATGAAAAAATTTGACCATTTCTAGCGTTCCGTCTGTGTGTGTGTGTCTGTGTAACTGTGTAAACACGATAGCGGTCAAACGGTTTGAGCTGAGGTTATGAAATTTGACATATATCTATTATGGGAAAATCGTAGATCTGTATCAACTTTTGGCACCAGAAGTACCTGTGAAATTTCAAGATGATTAATGCACCAGAATGATATTTAACACGTTGACTGCCAAGCACGAGTTATCTCGTAGTTTGCGTTCTTGCTTCGGACGCGAACTACAAGATAACTCGTATTTTATTTGCTTGTCATATTTGTACAGCTACGATTAAATTTGCAGTATATCAGTGTAGGTAGAATCGTTAGACTGTATTTAATCAAATGTGTCAAAAGTGTCTTCCATTTTAAAGTAAATATATATATATATATATATATATATATATATATATATATATATATATATATATATATATATATATATATATATATATACAGAACGTAGTAAAGATTAAGTCAAGTAGGACTTGAACCCATGTCTCTACTTTGCTAGAGTAGGCCTTTTCCAACTGAGCTATCGAGGAGGCAAGTCACACTCGATTTAAACTGTATGTACCTCTCTAGTTACGATGTATTATAATTTTTATACACATTTAAGGATTACAGTCTACTTTTTGTGCATCTCATGTGAACCTGCAATTTGCTAAGGTTTCACACATGACAGTACATAATTGATTGTTAATTTTATTTGTTATAAGCAATACTTATAGATAACTATAGAAATTCTTTTTTAATGAACTAACAGAAGTTCAATATAATAAACATTAACTGTATTTTTTTTAAAATAAACATTTAAAGTACAGGCGGTAAAAGATTAACTTGAGAAGGGACTTGAACCCACGACCTCTACTTTGCTCACATGAAATACACAAAAAGTTGACTGTGATCCTTAAATGTGTATAAAAATAATAACACATCACAACTAGGGAAATACATGCAGTTTAAGTTCAAGTCAAGTGTGACTTGCCTCCTCAATAACTCAGTTGGGAAATAATAAGAAAAGTTCTTATACACTAATGTCCAATGGCTTGTTGTTTTAAGTTACAGGCTGTTGAGGTTTTTTCTTTTATAAATTTAAAAGGCTTCAGTAAATATTAAATTAAATGTTTGGATTATTACGAAATCTATGAGCAGACTCCACAATTCTGTTCTATAATTGCTATAATTGCTGTTGATTCTACGGCATACACTTCATTTTTCATAAACCCTCAAAATGAAAAATCGAGGGGATAGGTCCCCACGATCAATCCACCTATTTCCAAATCTTCTGTGCAAAAATTCTCTTGCCCTTTGAGTATAGTGGGCTGGCAAGCCGTCATGCATGTATTACATTCTTCTGATAATATCCAATGGGGTATCTTCTAATAAAGTGTACAATTCATTTTCCCAAAAATTTCGATAGAGTTCTCCTGTTAATTGATTGGGCAATCGAAATGGACCATTTAGATAATTGTCCATTATACCTGCCCACACATTAATACAAAACCCATACTGGTGATTCCGTATTACGGTATGATGAGGGCTTTCATCGCTCCAATAATGCATATTATGTATGTTCAACACCATCGCGACTAAATCCAGCTTCATTAGTAAACAAAATTAATGACGGAAAGTTTTGCAGTAATAAACAATAAAGAAAAGTACAGGGTGAAACAATGTTATTTTTTCGGTTTAAAATTCTCTTTGCCGCTGGATGCAAAATAAACTTCACATTCTGACGCAAAATAGTGCAAGGGTATAACTGTGCACTAACTTTGGTTTAGTTGTCTTTATAATCACAAGGAATGTAAAAAAAAAATTATTAAAAAAACTCCAACAGCCTGTAACTCTGTAACTTGAAAACAAAAAAAATTAGTGTATAGGAACTTTTTTTTTTTATTGTCACTATATATATATATATATATATATATATATATATATATATATATATATATATATATATATATATATATATATATATATAGTAATACAGCTCCTATACCAATTAAGTTAGTAACTTCATTTGAATGCAGATCTACACTGTACCCTGTATTTTTTGCATGTTTTAGTTTTTTTTGTGTATTTCTTCTTTCCCAAGATTTGATTTAATTTGCTTTAGTAGTTTACGAGCAATAAATTAACAATACAAAACCGTTTTTCACGCATCGAAAAATTATTAAAAAAACTGTCTTAGATCTGTATTGCCCAAGCTACATAGTGTGAACTTTAATACAAGAATTCTAACGATATTTTGACATTTTTTGATTAAAAAATTTAAAGCATAGCCGCTATCTTGATTTTTTTTTAAATAGCAACATTGGTTATGTGATATACCATTTGAAAGGGTTTAACACCCTGATTACAAAAATGTATCACACATGGGGTCTAAACACATTACCAACGTTTTTCTAATAGGAAGCATAGGAGGCTGTGAATGTGACAAGACGTCACTATATAACAACTTTGTGTCGAGAATTATGTATGCTTATGTAAACTTAACAATTATAGTTAAAAAAAATTTTTGTGGAAAAATATGCTTAAATACATTTAGTTTCAGTTCGGAAATTTTGGGCTTTGTATGTTGAACCATTTAAGCACTAGAACTTTGGTTCCATCTTTAACAGCGACCCTGTATACAGGGTGTCCGGAAAAATGTGGGAAATCTCTCGGATTTAGATAGAAGACGAAAAAATAACATGAAAAGTTCCTATAAATTTTTTTCCTCCAGACCCTCCCTAAGGAGATGTGAGCCACTAAAGGACGCCGCTGGAAATAAGTTTTTCTCGAATAACTTTTAAAGTACGTGAAATAATTTAATAAAAATTCTGTATGATGGCCACTAGTAAGGACCTCTTAAAATAGTATCCTTGAAACATATTTAGCTTGTTTAGTTTACCAGGGATGGACTAAATTGTACACCTTAACGCCTAAATTTTTAACACCCTGTATGATAAAGATCTAAAAAAAATATTTTTGGGTAGTTTAATATCGATAAAATTAATTAACTATTTTCGAGAAAAAAAATAAACGAATTTATGTTTCATTTTCATTTTATTAAAACTTCATAAGTGGGTTCAACATAGGCTCCGAGATACACTCGCGAGCACGACGAATTGAGGACTGCTGAACCCGCCACAATAACCCCACATTGTTCCTTAGCACATCACAATGAAACGTGATTCTCTGTAGAAGCACCTCCCTATTATCAACCGGATTGGAATACACCAAGGTTTTGAGGTGACCCCACAGGTAAAAATTCAAAGGCGTCAGGTCGGGAGATCTAGAAGGCCAGGCGATAGGTCCACCTCTACCTATCCAACGGTTTGGATAGACGTTATTTAAGTGTTCTTGCACAACAACGCTAAAATGAGGTGGTGCCCCATCGTGCATAAATGTTTCGGCGGGTTTCAAGACATAAATGCTCTATTAAATCTTCTGGAGGAACTCCAAATAAAATTGTCCATTCAATCGGCAATACAAATGGTCCAATCAAAAAATTGTCAATGACTCCTGCCCAGATATTAATTGATTGAAACTGATGTTGATGATTAGAAACAATACTTGCATGAGGATTTTCATCAGCCCATACGCGTGAGTTGTGTAAATTCGTGTTACAATTTTTGGTTAAAGCTGCTTCATCTGTAAAAATCTATAAAAAGAATAGTAATGAAGTTTTCATTATTTCGTTGCTGAACCAATAGCCAGTTTGCGAACTGCATTCTACGAGGAAAATCTTCAGGAATCAACTCATGTACTTTTTGCAAATGATATGGGTATAACAGCTGTTCTTGAAGAACTTCATGAATTATTGTTTTCGGCTTATTAAATTGTGCGGCTAATTTGCTAGTGTTCCTTGAAGGAGTGCCATCTACAGCATTCTAAATATTTTTCTCTAATACCACCGTACGCACTGTTCTTGTCAGACCAGCATCAGTACTTTTTTTCTTAAACATTCTTAAAGTTATAAAGAAAGTCAATATTATTACCTTAGTAACCGAAGTTACTCACCATTCTCTCTTGGACGTTGATCAACTCGTTGAAATGTCTTCTGATTTGGAATAGTACGATTAGGAAATCTCTAGTGATATAATCTTGCATTGCAAGGCAAGGCCATACATGAGATGCATATCTGCATATTCAATAAAAGTGAATTCCATATTTCGAATAAGTTTACAATTCAAATCACCACGAAATCCAAAAATTAGTCAAAATCCACCATACGGAACTATGCGCGAAAATTTGAAGAAACTGCTAATATTTCAGCAGAATCAGAAGCTAGAGGTGGTTGGTATTTATTACTTTTAACATTGTTTTTTGCAAAAGTTTAAATAATACGATTGTAATAGAGGTAATGGAAGGAATGTGAATGTGAAGAACGTGTTTTGGATATGATAAATATCCACCCAACATACAGCACAAGGGAAATTAGCCGTGAATTGAATGCGCCAAAGTGGGCGGTATATCAGATATTACAAAAGCACCGATATCATCCATACAAACCCCAATGTCATCAGGAGGTATTTCGAGCAGATGAGGAAAGTAGAAAAGTAGAGTTATATTTTGTGAAGAGATGGAACAGCGTGCAAATCAGGATTGTCGCTTTATATCGCCAATTTGTTTTACGGACGAATGCACTTTTACGTTAAACAATGAACCTAATGTGCAAAACACTCGATACTAGGCTCAAGAAAACCCAAGGATCAATTTATCTACAAGAACCCTCAAAAAATTAATATTTGCCCTGAAATTTTTAATAATAAGATTATCGGCCCATTTGACATTAATGGAAATTTAAATGCTGAAACTTATTTAGAGCTTTTAGTGAATAAGGTAGGTCTTGCTTTGGAGGATGTTGCAAGAGAAAATCAGGAGATCTGGTTTCAACACGACGGCTGCCCCTCGCATTGCGGTATAGATGTCAGAAATCGTTTAAATGATACATTTCCAAATCGTTGGAGTGACAGAGATGGTACCAGTTAGATTTGATTTAGCACATTGCGACTTTTTTCTGTGGGGCCACCTTAAAAGTATGATTTATAAAAAATGACACCCAAATATTAATTCTTCCAGGAAAACAATCGTTGCAGTGTGTGGGTTAACCCTCTATTGCCCAATGTAACTTTGCAGTAACATACTTTTATTACTACTATTTTATTACAATTTATAAGATTTTTCATCTGATGACATAAAGTGATTTGAAAGTAACAGTATGGCTGTCTACTCTGTTAAAATTGGCAATCTTTAGTAGTTTTTTTCCCGATAGAGTTCTGTAGCTTATGGTTTGCAATCACATGTTATGGTGGCTGTAGTAGTGTGATTTCCACAACTATTTTTACCATGTTTCAAGATTTCTGGGTGTCCAAAAAATATACCAAGGCATATGTAAGTATTATTCTATTTTGTAAGCAATATAACTTATTATATAGTAATTATTTACAGATTTGTTAGCTAAAAGTAGCTTAGTTACTATCAAGCAACATTGGGCAACAACCTAACCAAACTTGTCCGCTTTGATTTTAGTACCATGGATTGCAAGACATTCTATGGAAGAACAAAAAATAAAAATGAAAAGGAAAGTGTTGTCCAGATAAGAGAAATGTGTGGATATGAATCAGAAGATTCTGTATTAGGTTCTAGTAGTGAAGTTGAACTGGAACTTCTAGGAAATACAGATAGGATTATCATTCCTGTAAGCGATGATGAGGACAATGTTGACGATTCTCACAATAATGGGGTGAATAATGATTATTCTAGCATTGTAAACAATGACAGTGGTGATGATATTGATAACAGTGATGAAAATAATACTGGAAATGCTGATTTCACATGAAAAAAAATCAATACTCGTGTAGCTTGCCCTATACAGCCCTGGAAAGGAAGTCTCCCAACCAGCCCTGAAACTTCACAATCTCCCAAGTAGTTACTTCAGGCATCTCTTTGATGATAATATTTTAGATAACACTGTTTATGAAACAAATTTATATTCAGTGCAACGTAATCCCACAAAACCAATTAGTGTCGACAAAAATGAAATAGAACAATTTTTCGGATGTTGCATCAAGAATGTATTGAAAATCAATGACACGTGTTCCTGTAGTGATTGACATAATGAGTCGTAATCGATGGGGCAAATAAAATTAGGGCTCCATTCCAACAACCATGAAAATGTTGATCCCAATGATAAAATATATAAGATAAGTCCTCTTCTCGTCATTAGTGAATAATTTCAAATCTATACCTATGAGCGAGAAATTGTCAATTGATGAGCAAATAATACCGTTCAAACACAGCCTCAAAAACTATACAGGGTGAATCTTATCTAATCCGCCAAAATTAAAGGAGCACTAGAACTCATCATTATATACATTATATACAATATTTTTTGACTGTTTCGAAATAATTTCATGAAATTTCGTATACAGGGGTTTTTTTTGGGACAGTTGTTTGAACAGTTGTTATCAAAAGAACATGTTTACTTTTAATATTAATTTCTTTTCTTGTTTTTTAATATTGGATATTTTAGTGCTCCTTACAAGTTTTAAATAAATAAACATTGTGAGTTTTAAATATGTTTTTCTTATAAACGGTTGCTCCTAGCGACATCACTAAAATATACCTTTTTTTAGCAGAAAAGATAGGAGAATCGATTTTTCTAGTCCAAAATGGTATACAGTGCAGCACAAAAAAATTGCAACGATTTAAAGGGGTCGAAATGGTTGCCGCTGGCGCCCTCTAGAGACCACAACTAAATGGACCACAAATTTGAATATTTCATTTCAAAAAACCATCGTATACGCAATTTCATGAAATTATTTCGAAACAGTCGAAAGATATTGAAGAAAACGCGATTTATTTTTTCAACTTTGACACCCTGTATCTCGGAAACGAAGCATTTCCGGACCCATGTACATATGAACTTTTTTGCTTATAATGATGAGTTCTAGTACTCCTTTAATTTTGGCGGATTAGATAAGATTCACCCTGTATAAAAAATAAACCTAAGAAACGGGGTTACAAAGCATTTCTTCTATGTGACTCTGCAGGCATTATCATTCATGATCTTTCTCTACCCGATGTTGATGTAAGTGGCAATGTTGTTTTGCGCCTAGCAACGGTGATACCACACAATACATTTCATAAGTTATATTTCGACAACTGGTTCACCAGCATCCAGCTAGAAGTTGAACTTGAGAAATGGGATATCCAGTCTCTCGGAACTGTGCGACCGAATAGACTAAGAGGTTGTAGTTTCACTTCGGACAAGGAGCTGAAAAAGAAAGGAAGAGGTACATCTGAGGAATTCATCTCAAAGGACGGCGTCGCTCTTAGCGCTATCAAGTGGTACGACAATAAGGCTGTGCATTTATTGAGTACTTTCACTAGCACCTATCCCACATCAACTGTTGAGAGGTGGGACAGAACCAAAAAGAAAGAATGTCCAAGCATTGTGCTGCTGTGCAATAAGTGTATGGGGTTGATTTGTTAGATAGTTAAGTGGCATTGTACCACACTAGTATTCGATCTAAGAAATGGTATCTATGGATTGTGTTCCATTTGGATCTTACAGTAGTCACAGCCTGGCTGTTATACAGAAGAGATTGCAAGGCTGCAGCTGCCCCCAAAAACAATCAACTCAGCCTCATTGACTTCAAGGCTTCAGTTGCTGCTTGCCTTTGCCAAGAAAACAAAGGCAAAAGAAGAGGGGAAGACCCAGTTCGACTTCAATAGAATAGCAACTGGAAGCAAAGAGAAAGAAGGGTCCAACTTCCTCAGTTCCCATTAAGGAAGTAAGAAAAGATGAACTGAGTCATTGGCCGTAGTTTTCAGAAAAAAGAGGTTGCTGTAAGAAACCTGGCTGTCACGGCATCCCAAAAGTGTCATGCTGAAAATGCAAGGTGTATCTATGTGTCACACCAAAGAGCAATTGCTTTGTAGATTTCCACACAGACTGAATATTTTATTTTGTAAATTTGTACTTTTATCATAAGGACTATTGTTTTTTATAAATGATAACTGATGTTGAATAATGAAAAATCTCAATCACATTGAATTTTTTTCTTTACTAACATACTTGTACAATGAATACAAAAGGTGGATGTTGAATGCTGGAAACTCTTAACGCCCAGTGTGACCTCAAAGTAACAAAGCAATTTTGGAAAATATAAAAATAAAAACAAGTAAAAATCACATCTATATATTGTATAAACCATATACAGGGTGGGCGTAAAGTAACTCCCTATTGTAAATTGTCAATAACTTTTAATAATTGGTGCATTGTAATGCAACAAGTTTTGTAGTGAACGTTACAATAGTACAAATAGTACAAATCCATTCACCGCACTTAAAACTCCACATATGCACCCGCATTTTCCACAAGTTTCTGTAACCTGAATTGAGCTGGTACTCCCGTGGTACATTATTGAGAACATGGCGAATGCGATCCTCCAATTCATCCAATGTTTTTGGCTTGGTGCGGTAAACCTCGTCCTTCGCCCAACCCCACAGGAAGAAGTCACACGGAGTGAGATCGGGGCTACGTGCCGCCCTATCACGTGGACCACGGCGACCCAACCAACGTCCTGGGAACTGTTCATCAAGCCAGTCACGGACGTTGAGTGCAAAGTGTGGTGGAGCACCATCTTGCATGAAAATTAGGTTATTGAAGTTATGCCAGTTGGAGATGATAGGCGAAACGTCATTTCTTAACATGGTTAGGTAGCGTTCTGCATTCTAAGAATGAATGGGCCCACAACTTTGTTGTACGTTATGCCACACCACACTGTGACCTTAGGACGACTTTGCGACTTTTCTATCGTGGCCTTCGGATCATGCTGTGCCCAGTAATGGCAGTTGTGTCGGTTAACAAACCCCCAACATGAAAAACTGCTTCCTCGCTCCAAATAATGTTCTTGAACAACTCGGGATAGTCTTCATACCATCCAAGCATGATCTCACCAAACTCCATGCGATGGTCACAGTCTTCCATCGATAGCTCTTGGCAGTAGTGTGGTTTCCACGGACGGAAACTTAATTCCTTTTTCAGAACAGTTCTGATTGTGAGGCGGGTAAGACCACTTTCACGACTGGCTTCTCGTGTTAACTTTTGTGGACTTCTGGTGAACATATCCAGCACCATTTGCACGTTTTCTTCTGTCCTGGATGTCGAGAGGCGACCACTTCTGCGCATATCCTTCACAGATCATGTGTTCATCAATTTGGTATGGCAATTTTTGATAGTCTTTGTATCCAGTGTAGCGGGAGAGGTCCATGGACTGTCAGCCACCATCTCTGCACTCTCACAACAGAATGCCAGACTTCATAACGGGAGGCCACCTGAGCTCTCTCCTGCACTGTCATGCGATGTGCCATTCTGTAAGTCCTACACCTGTAAAGAAAACGTGTGTCAAGTTTCGTAAAAATATTTTAATATATATGTGTATATATATATATATATATTATTGTATACCGATTTTTATTTCTGAAAAATACCAGAATACAGTTTACGTAATGTACTGTTATTCATGTTCACACATGGCTTGCATATACTCTCATTACAGGTTTTATTTCCATACCTTAATTAATGATGTTTTGTTTTAGCAAAAACGGGTAAATTTCCCTGATCCACCTTTAACGTGTAAAAAAGTATATATACCTGATGAGAATGAGCATATTACCGAAGATATATTAAGTGACATTAAACTAACTGATGTTAAAGTGGATGAAATTGAAATAAATAAAAATGATATTATCAGTGAAAATGATATAGAAATTAGTGGTGTTGAAATAAACGTTATCGATATGAATCATACTGAAGTAAACGAAATTCACTCAGAGAATATTCCTGATACAGAAACACAAGGAAGTTTAGAGATAGTAGACATACAATTATTAGATAAAGTTGAACCTGTATTTCCGGATCTTGTTAACTGTGACGAAAGTGTGGAGCAAATCGTTACTTCATTAAGTGATCCATTATTTGCAAATTCACTTCTTGATGAATTGAAACTGCGAAATATTACTTCTATAGGTGATTTGGCAAAACAAAGTGAAATTGAAATCAACAGGTTACCTATTAAATCTCCAAAAATTATTAATTTACGAACTGTATTAACCAAATATCAATTAAATAAACAAAATATAAATGTACAAATTAGTGATGAAGCAAACTCAATAACCCAATCGCAATGTAATACTCCTATAAAATCGACAAAAGCACAAAGACGAATATCATTAAAACCAGTGACAGTACGTAATTGTTTAAATTGTAATAACTTCAAACCAATAATTTTAACACCAGTATATCCAAAACAACCAGAGACCAAAACGTGTATTCAGTCTAACATTAACGAATTAATTGAACTTATAAAACAAGGTGTAACGACACAGGTGAGTTTTGTGTAGTATTTTGATTCGAAATTTTTTTTTTTTTCAATTTTAGGGCATAAATAAGGAAGAATTATGTAGAACAATTCTTGATGTAGTGGAACCAGATTCATTCATTCAAACATTGCGAGAAAAAGATTCATTTAGAATTGAAACACTAGTAAAAGAATCAGACTGGCCAGAACTATTGCAAAGTGCTGTTAAAGAAGCAGGCTTGCAGAAGTTATTAGCTTGGTTAGGTGCCATTCCAGAATTAACATCAAAGAACCTTTTAAGTGCGTGTATTGATGAATCAATACAAAGATATCAGCATAATTTAGCACAGTTAGAACACGAAGCTGTGCGTCTGCTAGAGGTTGTGCCACTCTCAGTTGTATTGAATCATGTAGGTGTGCAACCTGTCATTAATGAACTGCATGTAATGTGTAGAAAATTAAAATTCTCTGTGCAGGATTTTTTTAAACACACTGTAAATACATTTACTCCAACTATAGAGGATATTATTCCCAGTTTTCAGTATATAAATGTAGTAGAATTTAATAATAAAAGCATAAAACGGAAAAATTCCAAACAGAAAGATTTAATATCATTTATAGAGAAAATTTTAACAATTGTGGATAACGTAAAAGTTTGTGAAAAAATACCTAAAAGCATTATGTTACCTTTGTTTAATGAATGTGAGTTAACAGATGCTATAGCCACATCACCAGTAAGCAGTGTTCTTAAAAGTTGTGAAATATTAGTTCAACAGTTGCCAAAAGCACAAATAATGAAGGATGAATATGAATCTCTAGCTTTATGTATTTTTGATAAAATTCCTACAGCAGATTTATGCCGATATTTTGCTAAACATTTGGATAAGGTTGCAAATACAATGCAAAATCCAGGATAGTTTTAAGTGTAATATATCTTATAATTTATACTTAACCTTGAATTGTTTTTATCTCGTAAATATTCTGTACTGTATGTTTTTGCCATTTGAAAAATGCAAGAATAATTATTATACTTAGATTAATGCGTATATGTTTATTACGTATGATTTACATTCATTTTTAAATTGTTTTTTTTTTTTACATATTGCAATATTTATTGTAAAAAAATGAACTGATAATAATAATTTAAACTTTCGAATAAAAATAAATTAGTGTTCATACTAAGCTAAGCTTTTGTTTTTTATAGAGATTTATACATGTATGGGCAGCATAATGTGCGCTGGTGCTCACACATTACCTTAGAAAATGAAAGAAATAAATATGTTAGTTGGGTTGACCAGCGGATTTCCATAATTTTTGCTTTTGTAACAATGTTTCAGAAGTGGCTTCTGCGTCCATCATCAGACTTACTCCTAAGAAGGACTGATTGACGCTTGAGTCATTTTTCTCAAGCACATGACTACTCTCAGATTGGAACTTGGTAGCTTTCACTTACAAGTCTGACACCTTAACTGCCAAGCCACTGAGTAATCCAATATTCAGGGTGTGGCATTAGTTCGTTGAAATATGATATGTCCGTTATTAAAGGAGATATCAAAGAAAATTATTTACATTAATTATAGGCAACTTCAAACTTCACATTATAAAATTATTTTCGTATTTACAGGGTGTTACATATTACCAGGGTGAACCAAACATACTTTTTTTAAATGGGACACCCTATATATTATTTCAAATTTAGATTAAGCTCATCTCCCCATACTTCTAATATAGGGTTTCATTATGTTATACAGGGCATTTCAAAAGTTATGGTCAATTGTACACGAAAATCATTCTCATTTCAACGTCCTGTATACCCTAGACAGAACAACCTAACAATAATTTTTTCCAGGCATAACTTTTTGACATTGGTACAGTGTTACGAGAAAGTGCTATTTCTTTATTATTGCACCAATTGAATATAGAGCGAGCCAAAACTCGAACACATGATTTTGTCAATTTTTTCAAATGAATCGCCCTGTATTTTATTTTAAAAAGTGAAAATACACTTTATGTTCTTTCATTTTTATTAAGCACTCCCTATACCTAAAATCGTTAATTTCTGAGATATTTTTAATTTAATAACAGAAAGAGATTTTTTAAAAATGTCCATTATAACAAGTTAGCCGTGATTAATTTTATAAGAATTTTGACTTAATAACCGATGTTTTTTGGATTTTTTTATAATAATTTTTCACACTTTTATTTGTTGTTAAGGTTGGCTTTGGAAAAATCAAATATTTCGGCTTATAAGGATGAAAATTATTGCTCTTTAAAGTTCACTTCATAGTTCAAGATGTTTTCTAATTTAATTTTGGGTCAATAAAACGTTGTGTAAATTATTTTTACTAGATTTGACAGGGTTAGTGTTGAGAATTTTGTATATCCAATCACTCGCACTTTGAGGGATCACTTGATATCTTTTATTCTTCAAAGAATATTTGAAACATAGTCATTGAGTAATAAAATGCATTCTTTACTAACAAATTTTAATACGTATAAAAATTAATAACAATACCAATTTTTGATTTGTTTGCAAAGAAATCTCTACAATTTATACGAACTGATAGTTAATTGTTACTCAACCTTAATAATGCAGTATTTATTCTATTATTTAATTTATTATTAGTTAGGTGGCTATGGAAAAAGAAAAAACTCAAAAAATTTATAAATTCTCAAAATTCTACGTGACCACCTTCTCGCTCCATACATAGAATTGTTCTGGAAAACATTTCGCTACAAACATTTTTCAACATGGTTCTGTTGATTTGTGCTGCACAAGACCTTATACAATATTCTAAATCTACATTTCGAAATGGGCGTTGTTTATAAATATTGTTTTCCATATAAGTTAACACCATAAAAAAAAATCACACAGTGTTAGGTCTGGAGATCTATCAGGCCCAAGATTATCTGAAAAATGACCTATCCACTGCTCACCAAACTCATTATTCAACCATTCCACCACTTCATTTGTAGAGTGAATAGAAGCACCATCTTGTTGGAAGAATAAATTGATATGCTCTTGTAATGGTAGGTTGTCGATAAATGGTGATATTACCGTTTGTAAAAAGTTTAAATATCGTTCACTATTTAAATTGTGTCTGAAAAAGAAAGGACCTACAATTCTATCATTTAAAATTCCACACTATACATTTCAAAACTATATTGGTCCTTGGCTTCAACAATAAAATTGGGATTGTGGTTTGCCCACATCTACAATTTTGTGAATTAACCATACCATTTGAGATAAAAATTGCTTCGTCAGAAAATAGCACATTTTTTGAAAAATTACGGTTGTCTAACAATCCTTGAAACCATGCACAAAAATAAAATCGAGCGTTATAATCCTTCTCCTCTCTCGCAGTACTTGCACAAATTTGTCACGTGACAAATGTCACAATGGATTTTTTTGTTGTCGGACCTGCAGAAATGAACCCCCAATAGTTTTTCAGAAATTTCAATAATAAAAATTTTTTCCGTATGTGTCCAACAATGGCGTTCCCATATATGTATATATATATATATATATATATATATATATATATATATATATATATATATATATATATATATATATACAGTGTCAGTGAGGAACTGTACAAACTGAAATGGTATGTTTCTTGGGTCAATTTAAGTAAAAAAAGTCCCATAAACATAGGTCTGATTCGCAATAGTTACCCAGATACAAGCGTTTAAAGTTTATAAATGATCACATATTTTTTCAAAAGTAATTATTATTAGTCAACTGGAAAAACAAAACCGAAACAATCTGTCATTTATTCGTTTGTGTTCTAATAATAACAAAGTGGATTTTAGTAAATTAAGTGTAATTTAAATTTAAAATGCCTTTTCAATTTTCTAACGAAGAGTATGCTGACATCATTTACATTTATGGATTTTGTGATGGAAATGCGAGAGCTGCCGTTAGGGAATATGAACGAAGATTTCCCAACAGGAGGATTCCAAATCACCAAACCTTTTCTTCTGTGTTTCAACACGTTCGAACTCATGGTTCATTTCCATCAGTTTCAACAAATACGGAACAACCACCAGGTACTTCGAGCGGCTACTCTGTCCATTTTACATCGCAGCCGTCTTTGTATTAATGCCGAAGGACGTCATTTTGAACATTTGAAGTGATTTTTTTATGTTTCTTTGTTTAAAATGTGTTTAGTAGTTCCATTTTCTGTTTTCAATAAAAATTAATTTTCAATAATGTGTGATCTTTTATAAACTTTAAACGCTTGTATCTGGGTAACTATTGCGAATCAGACCTATGTTTATGGGACTTTTTTTACTTAAATTGACCCAAGGAACATACCATTTAAGTTTGTACAGTTCCTCACCGGACACCCTGTATATATATATATATATATATATATATATATATATATATATATATATATATATATATATATATATATATATATATATATATTATATATATATATATATATATATATATATATATATATGTATATATATATATATATATATATATATATTTTGCGATGGTTATAAATAGGTGTAATAGAGGGGGTAGAGTTTTATCGAGTTCAAATATTAGATAGTATGCAAGTTCAAATAAAGTTGAAGAAGTTATACAATTTGTTATGAGGAAAATATAGTATACGAATATAAACATGGTTTTTATACAACAAAACAGGTTTTATGGGGTTTGCACAATGATGTTGTATTCATAAAAGCATTAAGCTATGGCAGTAGCATGTTAAAAAGGTCAACACTATACATATTAGTGTGTTAAAGATAAATAAGGAATTTCACATATAAATCAATATAATTAAGCAATTAAACACATAACAGATATTGATTACATGAAGTACAATAATCGTAATGTGTAGAACATGTATAATAATTGATACAATGCATAAAAACTATGCGAACTATAAAAAGGGTTATGGTACGAAGATGTTATGTCGGTAGATCATAGACTAAGTGTTTAAAAAGTGCTTAAGAAGTTAAAGTGCCTTAGAAACATATCTAAGAACTTGAACAACACATGTGCAATGTGAAATTAACAATATGAATACAATTTGTGTACAAACACTTACAAAATAAGTTAACATTATGAAAGGACAAAATTAGAAACTGTAGAGTACAGATAAACAGTGATTGTGTTAAGAGACATATATAGGATCAAGTTAGGTAAACATTACAAACGATATAAACGTTTAAAACGCAAAATTAAATTAAATTATATAAAGTTAGGTTAAGTACAAAATTTAAGAATTTTACAAATTTATAGCTTATTTAGGACAAGATAAGTTCAGAATAAATTATGAAAGCATATAATAAAAGGTTTCCCTTATTTTTACAAAGAAATTAACATTAAATATGTAATTTAAACATAAATTTAGAAAAGTTGGGTTAAGTACCTAAAATTAAGGTATTAAAGTAGAAATTTTGCTAAAACTATGTAAAATGTTCTGAAATAAGTGTATTCCTATACAGTTTTTTTATGCAGAAGCTGAATATGTTATCAGTTTAGCTGTAAAATATAAAATATGTTAGATGTTAGTCATTTTAGGTATAAAATTGTCAAAAGCTAAATTGATGAAGCAAATTATAGCATGTGATGTGTCTATTTATGCAGAATTTTGCCCTGAGTTCAAAAATGTATTTAAAAAGCAAATCCGAATTGAATTGAAAAAGTTATGGCATAATTTATGTATTAGTTAAATTAATTTTTTTGTTTAGACCAATCGAATGCAAGGATCTTTTGTATGTAATGTTAAAAAAAAATTGAAAGCTTTGATATCCATGAGAAGTTATAAAAGGAATTGCTCCTGATTTCTCACTCTCTTTATTATTCTATTAATCCTTTTGTGGCTAACAAGTCATAGTGCTAATAGTGCATTTTTTAACATGCAAGTTAAAATTTTCGTAAATATTATCGGAAGTGAACGGCGATTAACATAGAGTCTGAGATTTCAGAAACAATCGATATAACAAATAACAATTTTTAAAACTAAGGCTACTGGTTATAATTTTCGACACTATTGTTTTGTTTCATTTCGAAATCTTGTTCAACATCGGTTGATGATGCATTTTTTTTATTTAAATAAAATTCTTCTGTTATTTTTGGATGTGATGTTTATTTTTCTCAAAGGTAATTGAGGTTGTAAAATAATTTTAACTTCAAATTGGTATCTAAAATAAAAGTGTTAGCAATTATAAAATTTTATGAAAGAATAAATTACAAGATTAATCCGGAAAATTAGTGAATATTTAAATCAATAGTTGTTTCTCGGGGAAGTCTTCGTTCAGGATACCGTACCGCATAAATCCTTGACGCCAGTAACGCATTTCTTTGGCATTCTCCAAGAATGAAAGTCATGTCGATCAACTCTGCGTCGGACAACAACATTTTAATGGAAATGTCTTGTAGAAACACTTAAACTGATACACAAGACAGCAAAGCACAACAGAAGCTCGAGAAACTGACGTTTCTTATCAGTTGTTTAAAACAATTGACAAACGTTTTCCAAAGCACCGCGGCAATGCGCAATAAAAACTGAAGTTAGATAAAAATGTGAATATGTCGAAAACTATCACTCCAAAATATCGATAATGTTACATCAATGGAAAGGAAATTTAATTTCCTATCCGCTGATGTAAGAAAATATGGGTGGTTCCATTTAAAAAAATCAAGTTATCTATGTTTGAAAAAAGTTATCTTCGGAGTGATAGAAATTATTGAATTCTAAAAGCAAGATTTTTGGCAATGAATGAGAATGATGCGGTACCCTTTTCGAAAGTAAAAAACGAAAGCCACATCTCTCTATCTGTATCCGTCTTCGAGATATTGAAAGTTTTCGGACGCACTGCAAACGTCATTTTTTCTACAAAATGTTAAATAACTCAGAAGCAATGCGACGTAGAGTAGACCCATAGTATGGTTATTAAAGTGACCTTTAAATTCAACGAGGAATTAAAAAATGTCATAATATATAGGTTGTTCTATTTAAAATAACGACTGTGGACACCTTTTATATAAGACATAGTTATGGAGCAATCCCGCTTAAGTGGGCCACCCTACACACACACACACATAATATATATATATATATATATATATATATATATATATATATACATATACATATAGTGCTTTGGAAAAAACCATAGTAAATGAATTCGACTCAAGTGTAAAACCAGTCCTCAGGGCTAATCATGATGACGCAAGCAGAGTCCGCTTCCGAAACGTCGCGCTACAAAAGCAAAAACTTTGGAAATAGGCCGGGCAACTTAACTAATAATAGACCACAGTTACAAAACACTTATAATACAGAGTAAATATGTATTTCAAATTCATAAGCATGTCCTTGTGTTTACTTACTTATAAGTTAGAGGGAACTTGTTGTCACTAAAACAAAATTTCCTGTAAGTAAATTAAAAAAAACACAAATAGTAATTAATTGACTTTATTAGATATAGTTGGTATAAGTATGAAGAATTTTTTTTTGTTCTATAAGCATGACCAAATGGTGGAGTTGAAACATGAATAATATCTTAAGATTGACAGGTCACATTTATCAATTAACATAAATGAGGTGACAGTTTAAAGGTTGCACGTTATTTTCAAAAGAATTGTTGTGGTGCACAACATTTAACATTAGCTGTTAAGGACTTACATAGAATCAAATCTTTAAAGTACTATTTTTTGATGTAGGATGCTAATTTGGTCCTTATGCCGAATGTTAATGTTGTGGCCATCTGTACGAAACGTTGAGTTACGGTATGTAAGACTAGGACCATATCTAGCAGAACAACTAAATTGTGCTAGTGCAAGAGAGTTACATAAAGGAATTTTTCGACTCGTGTTGAGAAGATGCTTTATACCATAAATGTATCTTAAACTTGAATAGGCACGTTGTATTCATAATTTGTCCTGTTCCTTAAATCTCAAAGTTTACGTTTTGCGACATTATATATAGTGTTACGTGTGGGTCAATTTGGGTTAGAATTTTAATATATTAATTATCCTATTGCAGAATTAAAAAAAAAGCTAGCTTTCCGTGAATATTATTTTGTTTGTAACCGTAATTTCGTTAAAGAAAGTGGCTTGTTCTTTGAATTAAATTTTATTATTACCGTGAAGAGTTTTGAATAAACGTAATATTACATGTTTTTATCGGGGAACTGGTTTGTAAGAGTGCTGAATGTTTTGGGTCTCATAAAGCGGATAATGGATCCTACATACTTCGTAGTTTACCAGTTCGTCTTTTAATGAAAAAAAAAACGGTTATCTCGGTTCTAGTTATCAGAATTAATTGACACACGTGTGGTTTGAAGCATGTTTTCTCGTGCGAAGTGTCCAGTTGGCATTTTAGTAGGGAGGATTATAATAAGAGTGGTGGACGTTGGAGATATAAAGGGTTTTTGTTATTGATTCTTTAGTTAGTAAGAGGGTGTTGACAGAGTTGGTTAAGAGAACTTGGGGCTGGTGATCTGACAGTGCGCGCATTATTCCTACAGAGCACCCGGTGGTTATCTGAAGATATCGTGAGGGAGTAAGCTCTTTCACTACGTGTGGGTTATAGATGGAGTTCAATCATCCCGGGAAAATGTTTGTGTTGGTGTTTCTTCGTTTATTAGTAACATTCTCATTTCGATTGAGAAGGGAAAGTGTTGATTTTTAATGGCTCCCTATTGGATTAATAATTACACCCTTTAAGCAGTATGATTTATGTGCCGTGTTTGGTAATTCGTTTATGGAAGATCTCGCACGAACTGTTGTAATCATTACCTATAGTGTACCCACAACTGTTTCAAGATTGACAATAAGTTGCTTGTATGTAAAAATTGTGTATATAACGAATAGTTGCGGGTAAATAAGCAGCATATTTGTGTTAATAATCAAACCGGGTAAACAGTTAATAGAAAGGACGCCTGGACTAAACGTAAGTTTTCAAGTTTCAATGAATTGAAGATTCCGATTATTTATTGTTCCCGATCCATTAAGTGAACCATTTCAGCAGGGTTAGTTCCATTCCCGTGTCCTATGGCTGTGACCTGGGAAGAAAAGGCTTTTCGAAAATTTGTTAAAACTGCGAACTTGGGGTAAATTAATAAAACTGTATTTTATTCTACTTTCCTTGCTGCATCTGTACTACTTTCATTGTTAAGGTATTTAGTTCCAGAGGCATTTTCCGCTTGTTTCTTTATCGTTTATTTTGCGGTTAACAGTTGTGTAATTTTATTATTTAAAAATTTGGTGAAAGTAGATTTTAAAATTTAGATTATTAGAACGTTTTGCGTTAATCAAACTTAAGGCTTTGAGTAGTTTAGATTTGAGATGCATTAGTTTGATATTGCAAGAGTCAATTTTAAGTAAGTTTCACGTACAAATACACGCACGAACATATTTAAATCAATTGCTCCAAATATTTGTTTTCAATATAAGGATCATAGTATTTTTTTAAGTTGTTTATGATTTATGTACTTTCCGGCTAACTCACAGTGGTAAAATTATTTGACGATTTTGGCATTCAGAAAACAATGATTATTTATGAGATTTTTTTTCTTGTTCTTTTGTACGTTTAATAATTTCGAAATGGGATAGCCTTGCAGTGACATTGAAATTTTGTTTTGTTTATGATTGCGACGAACCATTTTAACATTGCTTATTTGATCATATAATACGTCATTTTTTTATTAAGATTAAGATTTTGTTAATGTACAAATATATTAAGTTAGCGTAAAGTAAAGTTTGAGTAATTAAGATTGATGACCTTTACAATTGGTCTCGCTGCACGCTTACATTATTCACTTTTGATTACGTGCGAATATTTTGAAGATTGAGCCCTACTGCTGATTTATCTGGTTGCATGCTACGAAAGGTAAGCAAGTTTTTGTTTGTTTTTGAAAATTGTTGTGGAGTACTAGCGTTTATTTGTGTGCTGATTATACCGGTATTTTTGAGTTTAAACAAACTGGCGTCCTTTGATGTAAGACTTCTTAATCTAATTTATGATATTTTACTCATCCTACACGCAAATCAACATCCACCTCATTCCCCTCCTCTGAGCTATCGGCATCGTTCACTTATCTATTACGCTAATCGTACTGCCATTTTCACCAATAACAGGAGGGAATATTCTGTGGTTCATTTAATGAAGTTGGCTGTCATTAATAATCTGATTAGCGTGTCACCGGCATATGCATGATAGTTTAGATGTATGCAATTAAAAATATTAAGGGTATACATATAAAATAGAATGGGACCAAGAATTGAGCCCTGTGGCACTCCACCAGAAACAAGCTTTCTATCTGAAGTTATTATATCTTTGCCTATAACAATTTGAGCTCTACCACTCGAATAGTTTGGTTTGCTTCATGTTGCAGCCCTATATAGTGCAATATGTAGAGCAAGATACTGTGGTTTACAGTATCTAACGCCTTCGGGAAATCTAACAATATTACAATTACCAAATTTTTTACATGTCCGTTAAGATGTCATCCCTGACTTTTAAAAGTGCCGTTTCACAACTAAATGCATTCCGAAAACCAGGTAAGATGCTGAATGTAGAGACGTGGGACACTAATTGAAGGCACACAACTTTTTCAAATATTGTTGAGGCAAGTGACAGAACACTAATGGGCTTTAAATCTAACATATCTTCAAGAGGTGGATGCACCAAGGATACTTTCCAATAGTATGGGCAGACAAAACGTTCTGTTGAAGAGTTTACAGTGTGTAATAGAGCAGGTAATATTGTGGGACAGCACAACTTTAACATTTTCAAAGATATCGATTTCTGCTGTGTTAGACTATCGGATTAAGAATTTTAATAAGACTATTAACGTCAGTTGGTGTAAATTATACGCCTTTTAGTGAAACAATCAATAAACATAAACATTTTAGTACAGATTCATTAAAATAAAAAGTGTAAATTTCTTTAAATTTAATTAATTTTAGTTGGTAATTCCACGTTCGTTTAGTGGAATGTAGAGCCCATAAACTTGTGAAGGTTTTGGGTAAGCTGTATCTACACTGCACTAGGAAACTTACATGTAAAACACATCAAAATGAACTCTATGCAGTGGCTTTTAATAGCTCGATTTTCTAGTCTGAAACTCAACAAGAAAATAGAAATAAAGTGACTATGTAGACCTATTGTGAGTTAGTGGAGTTGATCGGCCTATTTCCACAGTTTATGCTTTTTGAGCGCGACGTTTCCGAAGCGGACTGCTTCCGTCATCAGGCTTAATTCTGAGAAGGACGGTTTTCGCACTTGAGTCGAATTCATATGTTATATATATAATTTTTTCCCAAGCACTTGACTACTCTCAGATTCGAACTTGGTACCTTTCACTTACTAGTCTGACACCTTTACCGTTGAGCCACTGAGTAATTCAAATATATATATATATATATATATATATATATATATATATATATATTAAACGTTTTCGTGGTTGCGCAGAAGCTTATTGCACATGTTGCGCCGTAACTTCTTGCGCGGGTGTATTGCGTTTAAGCTCTTCGCGCATTATTGGAATCCATATGGGTTTCATTTCTACACTAGCTTGGCTTAATGGATTTTCTGCTAGTGCAATGTATGTGGCTTCTTTGAGTTTTCGATGAGTTGTGTTCTCGTCCTTTGCCACTATCTGTATGTTATCCCATTGGATGCGGTGGTCTTCGTTCCAAACATGTTCGGTGATTCTTGATCTTTATGTTTCGCCCTTGCGGACGTTGTTCTTATGTTCTCACTTTGAGTGGTCTACTGCTCTCCTATGTATGCTCTGCCGCATTCGCGTGGTAGGTTGTATACACAATTCTTGGAATTCTGATCTTCATTGTATGGTTTGGTTTTGGTTAGTATTCCCCGTTCTGGTCGATTTGAAGGCAGTGCGTGTCTTGTATTTGCTGCCTATCCTTCGTATTTTGTCTGAGGTACCTTGTATATATGGTATTATCGCTGTATACTTAGGTTCTTCTTTTTCGGTTACCCTTTCCCGGTTTAGGTTAGGTGTTAGATCGGGTTAGCCATTTACTTTGAGTGTTGTAGCGATCTTTTCTTTTTCTTTGTTCAGGTCCTCTTGTTTTGAGCATATTGTTTTTGCTCTATCGTACAAGCATTTTGCCACGCGTAACCTCACGTTTTTGTGGTGATTGGGAGTTGTAGTGTACGTACCTCCCCCTGTTGGTAGGTTTCGTGTATTCACTTGTCGTGAAAGTGTTGTCATTCCTGTGCATAAGTACATCCAGGAATGGCACTTTTTGTTCCGACTCCAATTCCATTGTGAATTTTATTGAGGGTACGCGGCTATTTAGATGATCTGGGAATTCATCTAGCTTATGCTTGCCGTGTTGCCAAACTACGAAAGTATAGTCCACGTATCTAAACCACATCCTTGGTTTCTCTGTGAATTCGGATATCGCTTGGTCTTCAAAGTCATATATATATATATATATATATATATATATATATATATATAGCTCACTATGGGTGATAGTGGGAACCCATCGCCATCCCAAACTCTTGTTGGTAGAATTTGTCTTCTACCTGGAAATATGTAGTTCTAATGCATATTGTCAGAAGTTCCATTATTTTGTTTACCGAGAGATGCGTGCGTTTGTCTAACGTTTCATTCTTTTCCAGCTTGTCTCTTATGATAGTGCCTTATCGGTAGGCACATTTGTGAATAGACTCACAATGTCCAAACTTACCAGTATTTCTTTGTGGTTTGGTTGGAAGTTTCTGATGGTTTCCACGAAGTGCTGCGTATTCTTGACCATAGACTCGGTTTTTCCCGATAAGGGTGTGATGATACCTAGCAGATAGTGTGCTAATGGGTGACAAGGTGAATTTCTCGAGCTCACAATTCGTCTCAGAGGATTCCTTGCTTATGAATCTTTAGTAGGCCGTACAGCTGCGGAGGTTTGCTGTAGTATGGGGTAAGTCTAGTTCTCTTGTAATCGGAGAACTCCCCCTTATGTTTTGCCAGCATCAGGCATATCCGTCATCTCCACGAAGAAATACTGGTAAGCTTCGACATTGTGAGTCTATTCACAAATGTGCCTATCGATAAGGCACTATCATAAGAGACAAGCTGGAAAAGGATGAAACGTTAGACGAACGGTAAACACAATAATGGAACTTCAGACAATATGCATTAGAACTACATATTTCCAGGTAGAAGAAAAATTCTACCAACACCCATAGTAAGCAATATATGTATGGAAGACTTTGAAGACCAAGCGATATCCGAATTCACAGAGAAACCAAGGATGTGGCTTAGATACGTGGACGATACTTTCGTAGTTTGGCAACACGGCAAAAACGCTCAAGGGAATACTAACCTAAACCAAACCATACAATGAAGATCAGAATTCCAAGAATTGTGTATACAACCTACCATGCGAATGCGGCAGACCACCGCATCCAGTGTGATAACATACAGATAGTGGCAAAGGACGAGAACACAACTCGTCAAAACTCAAAGAAGCCACATACATCGCACTAGCAGAAAATCCAATAAGCCAAGCTAAGTTCTAAAAAATATATATTGAATTACTCAGTGGCTCAGCGGTAAAGGTGTCAGACTAGTAAGTGAAAGGTACCAAGTTCGAATCTGAGAGCAGTCCAGTGTTTGGGAAAAAATTATATATAACATATGAATTCGACTCAAGTGTGAAAACAGTCGTCCTCAGGACTAAGCCTGATGACGGAAGCAGAGTTTGCTTCCGAAACGTCGCGCTCAAAAAGCATAAACTGTGGAAATAGGCCGATCAACTCCACCAATAGGAAACCACAGTTACAAAACACTTATAAAAGAGAACTACTGTGAGTGTTTATATCAAAGTGGAGGTTACATTTAAGCGAAAAAGTATATTTCGTTGTGCAGGTTTGGCGGACTTGATACTCTGCTTTGCTTCCCCTCTTTTTCGTATGATGGAATACTATCTGTGAGAATACTTTGTAACTATGGTATATTTGGTATTATATCTTATGTGTAACGAAGCATTCTAATCACGTAAATGAGTATTTGCGCACGAGATTCTTTTTACTGTATTTTACGAAACTTGACTCATGTTAGGCCACTTACAGTTTTAACGCGTTTAATAATACCATATATGATAGTATTTAAACCTAGAATATTCATATGAACCTGAGACTAAACAGCGATTGACTGTATGCGTTTTTCAAAATGAACCTAAACCAATAAAAGTGGCGTGTTCACGAAGCTATTCGAAATAAATGATTGCTTGTTTCTTCAGAAAAATGGGTAATGTTGCAACTGTTACATTAGAGGTTAGGGCAGTTAATGCTGACTGGTACACTTTAATTTGTTTTTGCAGAGGTTAACCCTAAAATCACTAAAAAACACTGTAAACCGGCGAATTATTCTTCATCATGACAATGCAAGCACACACAGCGCGACGAACTGTAGAGTTTTTGACTAGTAAATCATCCAGTTAATGACTCATTACCCATATTCGCCTGATTTACATAGGTGTACAACTTTGCTTCCGTCGTTTCCATACAGATAGCTCTAGCGGCAAACGGTGGTCGAAATAAATACATCAGTGGCGTCATTCAGTAAACTTAGGCATCTGTCAACATAAAAACGTAACACTAGTAGATTTGTGTTTACATTTTAAAATGATTCGCGATTAAAAATGTCAGTGTACGAGCCTAAGTCTCGTCATTTGCATTTGCATTTCGGTCTCAATCTGAAGAAATCTGCTACCGCTTTCAAACATGTACGGTAACACCGCTATTAGCGAAAGAACGTGTCGTGGGTAGTTTCAACACTTCAAGAACGATGATTTTCAAGTATAAAACCGATACAGTAGTGGAAGATAGAAAATTTTTGAAAATGCAGAATTGGGAACGTTACTAGACTAAGACTCGTGTGAAAGTCAAGAAGAATTGACAAAATACTTGAGAGTGACTCAACAAGCCATTTCAAAACGCCCTAAAGCTATGGGAATGTTTCAGAAGCAAGGGACTTGACTCCTGTACGAGTTGAAGCCTAGATATGTTGAACGACGCTTGTTTGCTTGAGAATGGCTACTAGAAAGGCAGAAACGGAAGGGATGTCTGCATCGCATTGTGACTGGGGATGAGAAATGGTTTCATTACGAAAACCGAAATCACACAAAATCGTGGGGAGCTCTCGGTCATGCTTAGACATCGACTGCCATGCCGAATATTCACGGCTCCAATGTCATGTTGTGGGATCAGCTCGACGGGCGTGCTGTATTATGAGCTATTCAAACCAAGTGAAACAATCATAGATGATCGGTATCGAACGCAAGTGATGCGTTTGAGCCGGGCATTGAAAAATAAACGGCCGCAATACCAGCAGAGACATAATAAAGTAATGTATGTAGTATGTAAAGTAATTTGCATTCTCCCTCTGCTATCACTTGTTCCGATCAATAGCACACGGCCTCGCTGATCAGCACTTCCAGTCTTATGAAGAAGTGAACAATTGGATTGATTCGTGGATCACCTCAAAAGATGATGAGATTTTTAGACGCAGAATTTGTATGGTGCCTTAAAGATGGGGGAAAGTAGTGACCAGCGATGGACAATACAATCGTAGAAGTATTACTAGATTTTTAAAATTATTTAGATGGTAAACTAATTAATAATTGATTGGAAAAATAAGAGGTTGTATTTATTTATTTTTATTAGATTTAATCAAAATCTGTTTTGATCGGTTATAACAAACTAATGTTTATTATGCTTTCATTTCCCCTCACAAGAATTCTAATTACATAAACACCAGGAAATCGTCTGCACAATATTAACAATAGCTTCAACAAAGATATGATGTAGAAACGTAGGTGTTATTGTATTTTAGAGGAATGGTCATTGTAATCGTTATAATTATCTGCATAATGCATTTCTAATATTCCTTAACATTAACTTAACTGAAAGTAATTCTACATCGATTGGGGCTTGTATATCAATAGCTCAGTTGGTTAGATCAGGTTCTTTAGGTTGCGGATCTTGTCAAGGAAACCGACGTGACAGACCCTGTCAAATTCTTGCTTATTATCAGAAACACAGTCAGCTTGCATTGAATGGTCTGGTGGTTTCTGTAAGCAGCTTCAACAAGGGATCGTTCGGTTGGGATGGAAGCCGAATTGGTTATCAGGAAGGTGTTCGTTGAATTCGAGCTGATCTCTAAGTCGGCTGGCCAGAACCTGCTCAAAGCATTTTCCGAGACAGCTTAAGAGGGAGATGGGTCTATAGGAGGAGGGTGTGGTAATGTGGGAGTGCGGTTTTGGTATCATGACGGTGGATGCCGATATCCAGTCCGCCAGGAAGTGGTATAGTGTTAAACATTTGTTGCGGGAAATGTCGATGGGTCTGAGGTTTCTACCACTTCTGTAATTAAGGAAATTAAGTCACTGATTGCTCTCTCGATATCTTGGGTGGTTAGAAAATTGGGTGTGGAAAGGGTTTTGGAGATGTGTTATCCAAACACTCACCATCGAAATAATGGGCTATGGGATCGGAAGTACCAATATGGTCGAATAATGTGGGTTATGTGTTGGTGACTCGTAAAAACGGCAACTGTAACCAGGCCGATGATAGCCTGATTCCGTTGTCATTGCGTGACCGGAGTGTGGCGGGCATTGGAATCACCTAGGATTACTGCGTTGAGAAGACTGGAAGCGTAAATGAGACGATCATCAGAAAGGGTATTAGGGTCGCACGGGTTGTAGTAAGAGAAGAAAACATTGGGAGTGGGAAAATTCACCGTCACAGTAACACATTCGAGATGCTGCAGGTGCGATAGAAGTTGAAAGAGGGTGGATCTGACGATAAGAGCGGTTCCATACTGAATAGGATGTATGTGACGCTCTGAGAAAGTGTTTAATGGTGAGTGGTTCAGTGTCTAGTGTGAGTGGTTTTAAGTGTGCGTTGTCTTCCAAGTCGAACTCTTCGGAAGAGAGGATTGGGCCTAGGATTGCCATCTACGACCGGGAATTGGGAGGTTTCCGCAGCTTCTGACACTGGAAGTAGTAAGTTGAGTACGCTTCCCCGTAGTGTTACACTTTGGGTTCGCGGCGAATTTACAGGAGCTGATCTGTGACTTTCACCACAGACTTTTGCAGCTGGCAGAGCGAATCGCACACTCGTCAGCGGTATGGCCCACCTGCGTGCAGGTACAGCAATACTTGGGGAGGGGTGGAGGAATTAAAAAGGGTTCGCATAGGTAGTGTCGCCCGAACATGGCGATTTCCTTTGCGAGGACGAAATCGAGGGTAATATGGGATGGGATGATGAGGCGGATTAGGAAAGATCCAGCGTCTGTGGACTGTGAGGTGATACGGATCGCATGGACCAGAATATCTTTGTCCAAGTGACAGGTCGTATAGGAAAAGGAGGGAGGTCTGGGAGTGGAGTTGAAGGGACCGAAGACCGGAGAGTTGGGCAAGGGTAACGGTGAGATCGCCAAAGTGATGACGCAGCGTAAGCTGCGTACCCTTCGGTAAAAGAGAGAAGGTTTTAAGGAGGCAGGTTTGATTGTGGTTGAACGTCAAGTTCTACAACGGGAAGTTGAAGGATTTCAAGGAATTGAGTAAGGATTTCTGGATGTTTGTGGCTTCCGGGATATTGCAATACGCTGAGGACTGGGAACGGGTAGGATTAGGATTAGGTTGTGCTGGGGAAGCGGGTATAGGTAGCAGGGAAGGTATAGATGGATGGGCGGGTGTAGGTAGCAGGGCGGATTTGCGTGTAAGTTCTGCGAGTTTCTATGTTGTGTGTGTGTGTGTGTGTTTCGTGGAGGTGCTCGATTGTGTAGAAATGTATTGGTGTAGATCTGGTTCAAATGGAGTAGGCGTAGGAGTGTGAACGTGTGCATGAGGAAGGTAGGGAGTGTAGGTAGTTTGGCGTGGAGGTCGAGCGGCGTCGGTTGTTGGGGAGACAATCGTGAGAGTAGCACAGTGTCGACCGTACTTCACCATCGCGATTACTATTAGTTCAGGGAGCCGTGCCTGTGTCTGTGTGCCTGTGTGCCTGTGTGTCTGTGTGTCTGTGTATCTGTGTGTCAGTGTGACTGTGTGTCTGTGTGCCTGTGTCTGTCTGTGTGTCTGTGTGCCTGTGTGTCTGAGTGCCGGTTTGCCTGTGTGTCTGTGCGTATGTGCGTCAGTGCGTCTATGTGCGTGTGTGTCTGTATGTCTGTGTGTCTGTATGTCTGTGTGTCTATGTGTCTGTGTGTCTGTGTGTCTGTGTCTGTGTGTCTGTGGGTCTGTGTGTCTGTGTGTCTGTGTGTCTGTGTGTCTGTGTGTCTGTGTGTCTGTGTGTCTGTGTGTCTGTGTGTCTGTGTGTCTGTGTGTCTGTGT